>OY759208.1:18558666-21060142 GCA_963662105.1 Meiosimyza platycephala | reverse complement strand
ATGTGAATGCCTTAGGCGATTTTAACAAGTTTTTTAAGAGCTACGTTGCTAAGCATTCTTAAGACCGCGGGACTCACCGGCGCACAATGGCTCGTTTTGCTAAAACCGATGGTAAAAATCAATTTAAGGGTGGATCGATATAGTAAATCTGACTTATGTATCGAATAGAGGTTTCACCTACAGTGAAAATTTTAATTCATTTGGATAAATAGTTTAGTTTGTAGAGCCAGTTAAAATTGAGTGATTTTGAGGGTTAAAAAATTGGCCAATCGCTTGTAGTACTAGAGCTAGTAACATCGCCAAAACAAGAATTTCAGAAAGGCCAGTTTTTTAAAAACACCAAAACTTTCCTCTGTGTTGATTGAAACATTCAAATATTTTAGGCAATTGACTATGCATTTGAATAACGAACTTTTTTTTTGTGCACAAAAATGAAAGGTGACGTAGTCTCCGTCAAAATGCTGACCAAAAAAAGGGTTTTTTATAAAAATTGGCTGAGGTATAGTCGTTCAAAGTTACCTGCTTGTGTATGATTTTACCAATTTTTACCTCATAGTTTTAATTTTTACTCAAATTTTCAGTTTATCAACAATATATTCTTAGTATTTTTTCAAAATTTTGGGAAATTCCATTTTGGGGTCGTTATATACGAATCTGAGGTCAGATTTTTAAAATTCAAGATGGTAAACTCAATATGGCGGAAACTCAATAGCCCAATCTACCATGTAAAAGTGATATTTTTGGGTTTTTTTAAAATTTTTTTTTGTTAAATTATTTTGCTGAAAGAATAAGTTTTTTGACTTTATAAAGTGCGATTTCGATAGGACATTTTACTCTCTACCATAAGTCTGATAATGTGAATATACTTAAACTGTATGAGTTAAAATTAAAAAAAAAATGGAAAAATTTGCACTGTTCTCAAAAATTAAAGCCTAAATTTAATCGCTCTTTTCAATTTATCATTTTCAGAGTAGAGTTGAACATATAAGACAAAAAGTACCTTTAACGCCTGTTTTTTTTCGACATAGTCAATAGCCTGTTTGAATAAATACTTAAAGGAATAAGTACATGAAGCTTTCATTTTGTATATTGCACAGTGGGAGTAACTAGTAATATTAGTAATGACCATTTTTTTGACCATTCCGTCTATGCAAGGTTTTGCATTTTTTACAGACTTTTGACAGCTGCCGTGTGTCAAAAACAATCCGTGCTTGCAGGCTATTAAACGTGGGCTAACAAGGCTTACTGACGATATGATGTAGCGGTCATGGAAACTAGTATAAGCAGCTCATTGCCCATTTTTTGTTCCTTTAATGTATTTTACGATTGTAATTTTTTGTTGTTTTTTGCACTAAAACTACTGAACATAAAAGCTCTTTGAAAGCTTTTTGAAATTTTTGTGAAAAATTCTTGATCTTGATTTTTTGTTACACTTTTGTAAATTTAATCGAATTCATCGTAAAATTATCACGGTAGCAGAAATTCTAAGTTACAGTTATTTTTCGTTATTTTCAGTCTGCCTTACCCAAAAACAGGTGGAATCCCACGTTTGGGACTCACAATTCAAGCTTTTATCTTAATTTTTGAAAATTTACCAAAAAAATGGATGAGCACCCCCTCGTACATAAGATAGGGAGATAAAATTTTGAACATACAATAAGATTGGTAGGTATAACAAAAAAAGGGGTGGCGTGACTTCCACTTATAAATTTTTTTTTATCAATGGAAGCATGGACTACGCTAATGTACATATATACTTTTTACCTGGCTTTCTTTTATAGAGGTGGAATATGCAATAAAATACCTAACGCTCAAATTGATCACACCATTGCATACTTACGGGGCTGCATGTAAATTATCGACTTTTGAATAATATTTTGGAGTTATTTCATAAAAACGAAAAAAGTGTTCTAGGGCTGACCTGAAATGGTTTATCCAATTTCGAATTCCGACGCTCGTTCAATGTTAGTAAGCACATAAGGTACCTTATATGCGAATAAATTTGGTATATAAAAATGCTCATAGATTACATAATTTACTACGTTCGGTGAAAAAATTCTATAAGGAACAAAAAAAAATTGATTTTTAAGCTTATGATAGTAGTTTTCGATAAAATTGGTGCGCATTCCATGTTACAGAGAGTCTTAAGCAGGCAAAGTTTAGGACATAATTCCTCAAAGCTCTGAAATGTTAAAGCGATGATTTTTCACGGACCTCCCTGTTCCTCGCTAAAAAACTGGATAGCAGAGTTTAAATTTTTCTTGCAATAATTTTGGCGTTACATCGAAGCGTAAAACTAACAAAGCCCCTTTTCACATAAAATATTACAGACACATTTTGCTAATATTTGCGTTGAAAATAGCGGTGTCAACCAAACTCTCAGCAGGTTTTTGTGATGTATTTTGACGGTGTGACCAAATCACAAAAAGTTCTCATTTTCCGATTCCACAAAACATGATGGGGACTCTTTAAGATCAGGGATGTAGTCCCGTCAGCCCCACTTTAATTCAGTACTGAGAAATACCCTTACATTCCTATTCTGTTTTTATTTATTGTTAGTTTTGAAATTCTTGCACGCTAATAAAAGGCCGTTTCTTAAAAGTACATTATTTTTATTCAAAAAAACTAATTTTTAATCTAATCAAAACAAAAAAAAAATTACATTTTCATTGGGTAGTAAAATTGTGCACTTCCATGTTCTATTAATCATCATGATGACGGAGAATATGTTTATGGTCTTGTTTTTCCATTTCATTTTGTTGTTTGCGCAATGCTTTGCATTCTTTGCGCAAGCGCTTACGTTGCTTTTTACTTGGACGATCGGATTGACTGGAACTATTTTCCTCGGAACTGTTCTCTTCAGAGCTCTTATTCTTCTTGTTCTTCTTCCTTATTTCGCTGCATTCCATTGCTGTGGGAGTTTTTGGTATTGTTGTTGTCGTTGTTGTTGTTGTGGGAGCGGACTTATCATTTGTTTTTTTCGCGTTTGGTTTTGGTTTTGTGTTTGTTATCGAGGACGTCTTATTATCATCCATTGAATCTGTTTCTCCTTCGTCGTCATCGTCATCTTTTTTGGCATCTTTTGACTTTTTAGTGGTTGTTGTCGGTGTAGTTGAAGTCTTGCTCTGCTTCCTTGGTCTTTTCGTTGTTGTAGTCGTAGTTCTTGTTGATGTTGACGTAGTTTTCTTTTCACCACTATTCTTTGATTTTTCTTCTGGCTTCTCTGTGGTTGTTGCCGTAGGTTCTATTTTCCCCTTACCCTTTGCCATTTCATTCATTTTAGGTTCATCCTCCTGCTGCTCTTCCTCATCCTCGCTTGATTTATCCTCATCCAAGGCTGAAGGTTTTGGTGTCGTTGTTGTGGTTGTCGTTGTGGTCGATGCTACATCCTTGCCACTTACACTCTTGGCTATTAAAGAAATTACAAAAAAATAAAAAATTACAACATAAAATCAGTGCAGAACCACGAAAACTGTCAAATTACCATTGACAGCCCAGCAGCTCAATGCCAGAACCAGAAGAAGTAGCCAGCAATTATTTCTCATTGCGTTTCACGTTGCGAGCTACGTACGTTCTGTGCTTAAAGAGCCGGAAGCTAAAATAAACTAAATTTTATTGCCTTTACTCACGGCTGCTTTATAAATTTTTTTTTCAACGGTTGAGCGTGGCGTTAAAATCTTGAGGCGCTTCTAACCAGTTTACGAAATTTAATATCTTTTCGTTAGTGCCATTGTAGTTACTGAAGATTATGGGGTTCCCCTGTGTTTTGCCTTAGCAAAGACGGCTAGAAAAATAATGTTAAATACGTATTTCATAATTTTAAAGCCAGCGTTCACTTGCTAATAATTCATAATGCAGTGCACAGTGGGATAACTTTTGAAAAACTTTGCTTAAAAATTTTGTAGCTGATACTTTAATCCTCCTTCTGATACTTCTTCGAGCACAATATTGAAACCTCGTTTGAAGAAGTTTACTAAGTTCACTAGAGTGTCTCCTTCTTTTTCTCAATGACTGTTTAGTTAAGAATATCTGGCTATTCTAAGAAAGCGATAGAAACACTCCACTAGTGATTTTGGATTCAGCTAAAACTAAAAATTGTATGAAACTCACAGTAAATAAAAACATAGAAATTTTTTTATGTATAAAGGCTAAGATCGATCTTTTTCGATTAATTAAAATCGAGTTAAAACATAAGAAATCTATAAATCTTTCCTGCAGCGCCGACGACAAATAATCCTCGAAACGTTGGCGCTGCAGTAAAAAATTATAGATTTCTTGTGTTTTTACTCGATTTTGATTAATCGAAAAAGATAATCTTAGCCCTTATACATAAAAAAATTTAAATTTGAAATAAAGCGATCTAAACTAAAATAAAATATAAAAACATAGAAATTTTAAAAATTTACATAGACAGCACATTTAATTATTTGAATGGTCTATAAAATATATCAACGTTTTTTTTCTTCAATAAATTATCGCGGGACATATAAAAAATGTGTGAGTTGGCGAAAAGTTCCACCACATGAATATAATTTGATATTATGCGACTTCAAATTAAATGCGTAGTACCTGCTTAATGTAATGGGTACCGAAAGCTTCACAAAAACTCGTTTTATACAAGCAACAACAATAAAAGATAAAAAAATCCATAAAATTCTGATAATGAAGTGTTAATTGAGACAAAATAAGGCAGCAGCTTATGAACGCTACACTTAGTGTAGCTATAATAAGGAACTGAAATTGTCCGTACAATACTTTATTTATATAGCGTATGAACACAATAATAAGTAAATTAAATAGAATAATACTATGTGAGGGAAGTAATGTAGGCTTCATATACATTAATCAAGAAGATCGATAAACACATGTACCAAGGTTTTTTTTAAAAAAAGTTTTGACCTGAAGCTTTTTTTTATTAATTATTTACTCGAAATATATATGTTAAACATACGGAGCCTATTCTTAGGCAGTAAGGAAAATAAAATACACGGAGAGAATTAAATTTCACGATAGCAAGATATTTTTTATAGCTTCTTTTCTTAGAAGCTCATAGTCGCTACCGTTTTTTTGTAAGTCTACTAGTTTTTGAGTAAAAAATAAATTAAATAAATGTTAATGAAAAAAAAAATTTGTTTAAACAAAAATATAAGTGCACCCTGAGTCCTTGTCCGTTATTTTGTCAGTTCGGAGAGTCCATCCATTATTTTCATAAAGGATATTTCCGATATTTAAGATGACTTTATCTGCCAAGTTTGAACTCATTTAACGATTCATCGGTTTTGGAAGTGTACCCTCATTTCTACATAAAAAACGAAATATTTAATTTTAAGACAATTTTGTTAATGCAGCCCAAAATTCCAGTTAAAAAAAATTATGTTTGAACTTTCTTTCAATGGTACAGCTCGAATTACTTCCTGTTGCCCCATATACACGAGACTAGTCGAACGAATATTGTCCTTTAAACTGTATTTACAGTAAATGAAACATACGAATGGTGGAGTCGGGTTAAGTTTGCAACAGCTTTTGTCAATTGCTCAGCTGGTATTCAGCAGAATCTGCTGTATTTATTGCAGAAGTTTCTTATGCTCAACATTGTAAAGCGCATGTGCTAAATTTTAGTACAATTTCCTCTGCTCCTGTCTGTAGAGCCCAATGCAGCGAACTTAACAGTGTCTCTTGCTATTATTAACAGTTGTGTTACTCGGATGAGTGCTGAATTTGCAAATGGAATACGAATCCTAGAAGTGGTGACTATAAAAATTCATTAAAACTTATTTTCTTCCAATAGGAAGTACTCTTTTTTTAAATTTCCAAACTCAGTCTGTCGGCATAATTCCATTGAATTTCAGGTAATGTAAAAAAACATTATCTCTTATCAACTTGGATAGCTTCCATTTTACTGAACTTTAAAATATCTCTTTAAAATATCTTAAAGAAGACTCAATTTATTTCGAATATTATATTTGAGCTACATACGTTGTTTTTACTACATCATTTCTATTGGAATTTTAATGTTCCAGAAAAATTATTTATTTAAATATTAATTTAAAGAATTTAAAATTCTTGGAGTAATGACCGATTCAAAGTGTCGGGAAAAAAGTTTTTTATGTCAAAAAAGTGGAAGCTTAAATATCTACACGGCTAGAAATCTTGGAATTAATGTTAATACAAGCGAAATATTACAAGGATTTTTAATACAAATTTGATTAAATTTAATACTTTTCAATAGATTACAAAATTCTGTAATAAATTTTGTATTAAATTTTAATACTTAAGTATTATATTTAATTTTTAAACCATCCTGTATTATATTTTAATTATTCAATATTAAACTTTCATTTTACGTTGCTGTCAATATAAATAAACTTTTAGTCAACCAATACATAACACTACGTTGGCTGTGCATGTTCGAATCTCATTCGAAATGAAAAATTTTTTTTTAATCTTAATAAAAACGAGTTTCAAATTTTAATACAAATTTGTATTAAAAATTAATTTTAATACTTAGGCACTATTAAATTTTAATATAATACATGTGGTAAGCCCAAAAGTATTAAAATTTAATTCAAAATTTCTAACCGTGTAGTTAGTACACATTGATTTGTTACTCGTTCATACGTTCCACATTAACTTCGTAAAATTAAGAACAATTACGTGCTGAATCTAAACATGGTTAATTCAATTGTTGATGTGTGAATATCGCTACTGGCAGGTATATAAGAAAAGCATTACTGAAGTTGATTTGTTGAAAGGTAACGCCTCATGCTAGCAATGTATATGTGACTTTTGTTGATTTTTTCAATAGTTTTATTCGTCATATTCAACATTTCTCGAATTATTATTACATATAGAGTTTTATAACGTTTTCCAGCTTTTCCAATATTTTTCGGCACTTTTCGACATCTGCCATACATGGACTTTTAAATATTTGACTTGCTTGGCACCATCAAATTGATCGACTTTTCTTCACTATCGAAATTGTTGGTTTGTTCTACTTTTTTAACACTCTTCGAATTTTTCAACGCTTTACAACTGAAAATTGTTCTTCATCAACATTTTCGACTTTTGACCTTTGATTGAAATTTTAACCGATTTCCGACTGTGACCAGATACATTGAACTTTTCAAAAATTTTAAATATTTATCAACTCTATTCGATTTTATCAATATTAATAGACCTTTCCGACATTATTCGATTTTTTAACGTTTTTCAGCTTACTGCGACAATAATCGTTATAAGCTTTGAGCCAACAATAGTGAGAATAGTGAATAAAAAACCAATGAAGGTGATATTTTTGGTCTCGCCAAAATTTAAATACCCTACACAATACAAGTGCGCCTAAGTGTTACATTTTTATTAAAAGAGTATTTTTTTAAAATTGAAAGAAATCGATTCGAAAAAGTTGGAATGTTTGAAAATTGCTGATGAGAAAAGAGTATGGAAAATATTGAAAGGGGTTGAAAAAACTTGAATCAGCCGAAAAAGTTGAATAATGGAAAACATTGGAATAACGAAAGAAGTTGGAAAATATTAAAACAGTTGAAAGAAAAAGTCAAAAAAATTTTGAAAAAGTTGAAAGAGGTCTTTCCACCAAAAAGCCTTATGACCTCGTCCTTTGACTGTTCAAATGTTACTGGTTTATTGGCATTGACCTGACTTTTGAGGTATTTTAGAAAAAAAGAAGTCTCCGAGTGTCAAATCTCACGATCTCGGTGGCCAATGTAATTGCTGTTATGTGAGATAATGCGTCCCGGAAAGTTCCATTGAAACAAGTTTTTGTGCACTTGGCTGTATGGCATGTGGTAACGCCTGATTGGAACCCTATAATGTCAAATATCATATCATCCAATTTTGGCCACGCAAAGTTAGTTATCATGGTTCCATTTTCAAATAAAAACGGTCCAATAGTACATCGTACACAAAAGAACATCATGATGATTAATCGGTTTTTCGACCATCTCTCATGGGCTTCCTTCCATTGGCCCAAGTGCAACAATTTCGCTGATGTGAAAGTAGGTCTCGCCACCATTGCAGAAGAATCGTGTACCACATTTATGACTGCACGGCAACTGGTGAATTATTAACACCAACAAAAAATGAGATAATGCGTGATATGCATTTCTCTTTGAACGGCCATTTCCATAATAGGCATTGATTATCTTAGCGCAGTACCTATCCATGACAAAGATTTTTAATGACTGTAGATGGCAGATGTAAATATGAAACATTGTCTTTTTTATTGACATTAAGATTTAATTCGGCGCCCCTTGGTCCAAACATAATATCTATTTGATTGACATTATTTGGCATTTTTGCATAGCTTGTCATTTATCGACATTTCTCGACTTTAGTTCAGAATTTTCGATCAATATTCGATCTCAATATTTTCCGACATGCTTTTCGATACTTTTCAAAACTATTTAGGGCTTTTCGACTTTGTCCATAGTTTTCAATGCTATTCGATACTTTTCTATATAAACATTTAATTCACACATCACACCGCGAGTGTTTCTTTTTTCGCTGGTGTAAGTAATACCCTTTTAGCGTGCAATATTACTACCAAACTATTTACATTCACAGGCATAGTAAATATAGAAAAGCCGATTAAAATTCGTTCGTTGTCATATCTAATTGTTATCAATAATATTGATGTTATTGATTGCTATTGTTGTTCTATCTTAAGCCTTCAAATGCTTTGAAAATCTCTATTTAAAAAAATGACGCTTACGGCGTTAAAAAGTTGTCTTTTTACCTCTATTTTTTCAACCGAATTTCTAAATATCGTGTGTTTCAAAAGGATACCTGGTCCTATTGCTGTTGTTGTTGCTTTTTGTGTTTGTGCTTCGGCGAGTGTAATAAAAACAATAGGCCCTTAGAAATAAGTTGTCCTAGTAATAATAGAATATTCTCATTGTTGCTGTTGCTGTTGTTCTTATTGTAGACGGTATGGTGTAATGATGTTATTTCTACCTTTGTTTTCGTCTAAAAAAGGATTTAACTAATTTTTGCTGTTTAATGTAAAAGCACCGATATCAAATTCTTCTTTCTTTTGTTATCAGCTTTATTCTGCACGCTTTGTTGCTGTTGTTGTCAGGACGATGCGTTTAATTAAATCGATATCTAGATAAAGTTTATTTTAGCACTTTTCTCTGGTTCAATTAGATTTTTCTAAAATTTTTCATTATCTTTTGTTTCCAAGGATCTTTCTGTTATGTAAAATTTAAAATTCAAAATTTGATTAAAATTGACTGAACCCAAGTTATGTCTGCTGAGAAATGTGTTGTGCTGTATGATTAAATTTTTTAATTTTTTTTTAATTTTTTTCCACCTTAAGATATGGTTAAGCGAGTTTAAAACCAAGGCGTAACCTTTCCCAATTTTATAGAGAGATTTCAAAAAATTTGAGATATTTTTGAGGTCATTTTTTTGAATACACTATCAACGTTATGAAAAAAGCCTTAGTTAAATTAGAATATCCTATCGTTTTAGTAGAACTACAAGGACAATAGTCAACTCTTGCCACAACATTTTTGTTTCTCTTCCATTAGTTCTTTACACTTATGTATGTTGATTTCTTTTTCTACTCCTTTCTGTGATACAGCATTTTGTCCTATGTCTCGCTTCTAATTCACAGGATCGCAAAACAGTCGTGCCCACCTTAATTGGGACAAACATAAAATGTGGTAGCTCACATGCGAATGGATTGTATTCATATGAGTGTAGGGCTTATATGGGTCAAAGTCGTATTGCAAAGTGTATCCAATTAGAAGTGAACAACAATGGCAGCAAACAGGAAGGACAATGGCATTGAAGAAAAGGTTTTTCTACTTTTGTTGCTACTGTTGCAAATTTTCAAATAAAAATTTAAGCTTATGGCATGCGAAACTTTGTTTCTTCTTCTTCGTATGTAGGAACCAGATGAGAACTTTTGTGCGGCGTGAAGGGTGCTGTTTTGTAAATAGAACATTCAGCCACAACCTAAATTACAAAAGATGACAGCGAAAGGATCAGCCGGAAAGATTGTTAGCTCTGATAATGATAAATGCTTTGACAACAAAAAGGACAAAAATCGGCTTGACTTTGTGCTTGTGTGCTGATATCCCTTCGCTGCTTATTTTTTACTACTTTGAAATAATGTGATTTCCGTCCATTTGTTTGAGATAATTTTTGAACTTTAAACCATTTTACAAATCCGTTTTGTTTACGTCATTCCGAAAAAGTTAAAGATAAATAGATATAAAATTTAATCATGTGTAAGTGATATGATTTTTAAATTAGTTTCTTTTGCATGCACTGCAGTGATAAATTAATCCAATTTAATAAAAAAGGGTTTCCTTTTACTAAGCAACTTACATACTCATAACTATTTAAATAAATGTTTTCCATTGTTAAGTAATGGTTAACCATATTTTTTTTATTATTATTTTCACATTTTTTTTCCAATCAGATATACTTTTAAATATTGAGTAATGTGGATGGCTTTACTTATTCAACTGAAAACATTCAATCATGTTCAATGGTTCTATCCGGTGTTTTTAACTTAAAAATATTCCTTTGGAAATGGTCTTCCCCCCTTACACTTAGCGCATATGTGAAAAATTAGTTGCTCCTACCATTTTTAAGTTTGTGTTTCACTTTTATTTTAATGACACACTGTGTTTGTGATCAATTAATAAAGTTCATACTTGGCCTGTCAAAACGACATAAACGGCCTTTTCATATGTCAATGTGCTGTGGTCGTCACCGCACTTTCACATCACTTTAAAAGAACGGAAGAAGGGAAATAGTTGACACTACTAACTAACTCAACCGTTGGCCAAACACCCAACCGACTCTTAAGTGATCCCATTTGAGGCGGTACAAGTGTGCGGAATGAATTCTGGGACATTTTTGTGATGTGTCACAAAATTTAGATTAGCAACACCCAACAAAAACAGCAACAATAATATGAAGAGCATTATCACTAATGAAAGTGACAACAAAATGATGATGAAACCCAACAAGTCCAACAACAACAAGTTATAACGATACGACAAAAATTCGAGACGATATTAAAAGAAATTCAGAGTCAGAGTTAATGTCAACAGGACTAATTAACAATGACGCCGTCCTCAACCCAACTGTCGACGCATATTTGTCCAAAATAAACTGGCGTCCAAAATCTTTTTAAGCCACATTTCGATACAGCATGAAGGTGTTGGCTTAAGGAAGGGGCTGCAGCAGTAACCAATGCAGTTGATGTTGATTAATGAAAGTTGAAATCGATTTATGTGCGGCTTTTAGCCAGTGTGACACATTGATGATGAATTCGTGTATGTGGTCCCAGTAGGAAATGTCGACGCTGCTGAAAAATTCATCGTAATACAATTGTATATCCTATACTGCGCCAATGTTAAATAATTTTGTGCAGATATTTGAAGATTTATTTTTGTAAATGATCAAATCTCGCCAGGTTTCATTCAAAACACTTGCAAGAAACTATTGCAAATCTTATGTCAAGCCACTTTCAGTTTGGAGGAACTATGTATTGGACCTTTCGATTAAATTATGTCGAGTTCTCCAAAAAGACAACAAATCGTCTAACCCAACGAAATTGACTTTTGATTTTGACAATTTTTATGCTCATCATTAAAATTGATTTAACCTTTGCACAATTTTCATGCAACTATGTATTTTCCTACAAAAGCATTTCCTATGAGGACATTTTGCTTACTTATTTGCATTGGTGTTCGTCTGTTTGTATGGCTATCTGATGTGGATATGACATTCGATGAAAGTTAATCCATTCTACTTTTTTTCACATATGCCTACATGAACATGTGTTTGTTTCTCTCGACTTTGTTTTAATTTCTGCGTGTGTGTGTCAATCTATCTTTATGAGTATTCGACTCCTCAACGTCAATGGCAAAGTTGTTGACCAAGTTAAGTAGTTGCATTAAGAGGAATTAAAGATAGAGACATAAAATTTTCGCCACTACACAAAATTCGGCTATTCAGCTTTCGTAGTCTGGCAGACAACAACGGCAACAACGAAAAAACAAAAAAAAAGCATAAATGTTGTAGCTTTTATTTTGGCCAACCTTCAAAATTCATTTAAATTTCCTTGATGACGGCCTGGACAGCATTAAAATTAAGCAACCCATCCTTTTTTTTTCGTTTACGAGTTTTTGACATACTGTAGAAATTCATGTTGTTGTAAGCTCTTTCTATTAGATTGGAACACGCTAACTATATAACACAAACACCCATACAAACGTAAACACATACATGGTGGCCGAGGACCTCATCAACAAGTCCACTTCACGGTCAATTCATTTAATAAATGCGTTGATGAATGAATGAGTGACTGACTGGCTGACAAAGTGAGTGAATGTATAAACGAATGAGTGAACGAACAAGGATTTCGTATGTACGAGTAAGTATATGTGTTTTGTGAGTGTGGCACTGACGTACCTCTGCGTGCATTCATCGGGTGCTGAGTACCCCTCTACGAGCTCAAATATGATGTATTGTTACAGGTCTTTTTTCAAGTTTTCCGAACCCCTTTCGATCTTCAGAACTCTATGTCATCAACGACGTCACTGATTCGTGACAGCCGACAGACGGTGTCGTGTTTGTTTGTTTATAGCACGAAATGAGGGTCAGTAGCAACAACAAGAAAAACTGGTGACAGCTGTTGTTGGTAGCCGCTTACGTGGACATCATCAGCAGCATGTCTAAGGATAATATGTTTATTTATCCTTAAGTACTTTGTTTCGCCCCATCATCAGGCCCATACCCCAACCGTAGTCCATTCAACTAATAGCGCAACAAAATACAATAAGGTCTAAGTGCGAAAAGTTATGTATAGGGTACAAGTGGGTTGGGTGGCAAAAGTGATGTTTTTTGATGACATTTTTATTATGAGCAAACAAGGATGTGTCACGTGAAAGTCAATTCAGTCATGCGCATAAGGCGGATGGATTACTTATGCAAAATAATGTTGAATTATAAGTGTATTCAAAACAATGCATTCTGAGTTCGAATTGCATTTTTGAGTATATTTAGTAGAAAAAGTAAGACTAGGAAGAATTATACTTTGTAGAGAACTTAACATGAACGTGGAACTTTTACAAGTTAATATGTTGCAAATTACAAAAAAAAATATTGTAATGAAACTCGCATACATCTTAATTAAAAAATAAAAACAAAAAATTATATTTATACAGTGCGGTCGCGGTAACGTGACCACCGTCTAACGTCAACAACGCGGTAACGTGAACGAAATAATTTTGTATTGACTACCTTGCAGCAAGACATAACTCAACCATGCAATACGCAAAAGGCTGCTTATGCATTTTTATTTTTATTTTTTTTTTTTTCAGCTTATGAAGAAGATTTTTGTTTCTTTTAAAGTTTTTGTTGTTACAAATGGTATGATGAATAAAAATTTGATGCAAAATACGTCACAGCGACTGCGCTGTGATTAAATTTTCATATTCGCTAACGTGAAGAATTTCGCTACCGCGACTGCACTGTACTTTTTATCGAGAAAGGGTTCATTGATTTTCATAGGACTTTTACGAAAAAAAAGACCAACGTGGAATTATGGCAATCACACGCTTTCTAACGCTCGTCACTTTGTGAAAACTCGTACCGTACCGAGTAACCATGTTCCACTAGTGGCAACATACTGACTTAAGCTTATGTGAAAAAATGTAGAGTGCAGCGAAAATTGCTGCATATACATAATTCCCAAACTGATATCTTATTCTCTTTTGGAACAAGCTTATAGTATTCTAGTCCGCAAATAAGCAATATGAACTGATAGTTTTTAGTTTTTATGAAAAAAAGAAACAAAAGGGACAATTTAAGTATCATGCAAAAATGCAGCAAGTGATAATTAGTCGAACGTTAATACCGACGTTAATTTAATTATAATAGCAGCAGTAGCGCCAACAACAAATTTCAATTAATAGATGAATGGAACATACACACTTGCAATCAGGGTCTGTCCTACCATATGGCAAACAGAGCAGTTACTTCAGGCGCCAAAATATGAGAGCGCCAAAATGCATCAAAAGAAATTCAACTTCTGTAATTTGCTTCTTTAAAATGAAATTTCCCTATCCATTTCTTGATGATTCTATTGCCATTGCCGTGCAATAAAAAGAAATTGGAAGTTGCGACTTGGAATAATCCAAGCACATTGAAATACACACAAGCAAATGGAAAGATATTGCAAAGTATGTGAAAAAATATTGAAAGGCAGACTCAATAACCTAAACAGGATTGGGCCGGCCCTGTTTGTAATTACACAATTACCTGCTTATTTATGTAATATGTATTTACGTATGAATGGCTTATATGATGCGAGCGAGTCTGTGTGTGTGCGAGCGAGAGCTCTGCAACAATTATAATAATTTGCTTGTAAAGTGCAGCAATGCGGCCTATAAATTACATTACCTTAGTGTCGAAATATCAGCGCAAACTCAACATTTCAATGCAATTAACGTTAACATGGTAGCATCACAAAGAACAGCAATAGCCTTAGAATGAGTGAGCTGACTTCATAATGCAGGATCTTAACTTAATTTTATTCATAAAGCATCCTTATTTAGGTACATTCACGCTATGGACAATGTAAAAAAAGTGATATTTAGAAATTTGTTCATATTCAGCTTAACAGTACTTTTTGAAGGTGTAAGCGCTTAATTTTTTTTATACAAGGCCTAGTTGTCAAGTTGTGGACTTCCAAAAATTTACGTAATCTGAAGAATGGATTTTTCGGAAGCAGTTTTTCGAACTTAAAAAAATTTCAATAAAATATTAAACATTATGATTTCTATAGGAAATTTCCTGCTCTTTTCAATAATGAAATCAGATTTGAAATTTAATTTTTTTTTTCTTGTGTAAACCGGAAGTGAACATTTAATCTCACAATTTAAATAATTTCGACAGATTTTATTTTTTTTATTTTAACTTTAAAATAAAGCATAAAATATACCGGTAATATGCTAAAAATTTTTTAACGTGATCTATATTAGTCTACGAGATATATGAATTGAAGTGCATACGTGCCGCAATTTGTAAGGAATGTGGCACTTTCTTAAGTACTTTAATTTATATATCTCCTTAAATAATAACGATCACGTTAAAATTTTTTTGTGAAATATCTATATACTTAAGGCCTTTTTTAAAAAATAAAATATTTAAAAAATATTATGTCGAAAATACTGTAAATTTTATTTGAAATTTTTTCTTCCGGTTTTCAATACATAAAAAAAATTAAAATTCGAATTTGACTAAAAAATTAAAAATAACATACTGGTTAAAGCAATATTGTTTATATTTTATTATAAATTCTTTAATTCTTTAATTCGCTAATTATTCAGAAGCCCATATCTCGGTAATTAAACGTCATACGAAAAAAAAAATTATGTGTACACATTTATGCCTACTAGATGTACATATAACTAACCGGAATATTTTTTGGCTTACAATTTATTAAAATCATCTAACTGAAACATGTTGAATAAAAGTATAATCTCGCACCAACCATTTTAATAGTTGGTAAATATTCAATATACCATTATCTCAGAAACTGCGTGTAAGAAAAATTATCAAATATTTTTTCAGAGTAAGTGTGCCTTTTTACAGAAGAAGCGGTTATTGGTTGGCTTGCAGCACTTGTTTTTGTTTGAAAAGCTGAAATCGCAGTTAGATTGAAATTTATTTGTACTCTATACAATTATGCTACCTATATGTATTAAGAGGTAAGGTTTTTTTGTAGGAAGTAATCTGTGGAAATACTGAACCGATTCTTAAAGCCCTTCTAGAATTACAAAACAAAAAAAGGGATGTGGCACCTTCCGTACAAAAATAAAACATTTTAAACGCTATAGCGCAAAGTGAACGGAATTTGAAAAGGGGCAGGCCTCCTCCCGGCAATAAAATAATCGCAGAGAAGGTTATTTTCAGCACTAAGACGAAAATTTGTTCAAAGCCAAATCGATTGACTAGAAACAGAGATAGTTTTATGTGAAAGAATATTGCAATGTTATTATGTAGTGCGAGTTTTCAAATTTCTGTCCTCTTTGCCAGTTTATTTAGCGTCTACAAATGTCTTCAAAATATGTTGAAATTAATGTGAAGTAGCACCATAGTCAAAGAAAGCGATAAAATTCAAGAGAAAAGTCCCATGAAAATAGAAGAAAAGCAAGTTCGAGGGGTGCAAACTTTCATCTGTATTTAACGATGTCATAACACCGATTGCAAGGAATGCAGAAAGTTGAAAGCCAAGACTTAAATAAATTGCGCTGCTCTTATTGGAGCTTTTTGATGTCTAGCTGAAAGTAAGATGCATTTTTTCTTCTTCTCAGATTACAGAAATGTCATCTCTTTTTGATGAAATGGAAAAGGATATTAAAATTGCCTTGAATTGCAATGGCAGTGCTGCTGAGAAACTTAAGGGAAAAGAGGAAACAGTGAAGTCTTACTGTGAGATAGCGCCTGGTTTTAATTTTCGTAGAACAAAACTCAGGTATTGAAGTTTGTGTTTTCTTTAATAAAAATAACCCAGAAATATAATTTTTTTCCTAACTCATTGCGCCTATAGGTGCGCAATATTTTCTTGTGCGCCATACCGTGGCTAAAGTACAAATTTAATTGCTGAAGCCAATTTAAGTTGTTATCCCAATTCGTTACTGCTTAAGTAAAAGTATATGAAGCGTACCAGAAAAGTTGAAAAGCAACTTTTGTTGCTGTTGTTGTTTTTGGCATTTAAAAAAGGTTTCGCATTTTAAGTAAATTAAGGAAAATTAAACGAATCGGTTTTTTTTGTGCTGCCATTTTTCATGGCTTTTGTTGTTGTTGCCAATTAGCAAGTGGGTGGCATAAATAAAACACAAGCCTACGAAAACTGCTGCCTCTCATGGTGACGTGCAACGTGACACGACGAGTTCAGTTCAGTTCGAAACAACTTTGAGTTTCGTTTTCAGCGTTTTTTTTTTCTTACGTTTTGCAAAAAACATAAAAGAGCAAATATCGATCCCTCTTAATTTCATGCCCTGACTTAGGACATGAAAACGTGTGTATGTTTTATGCAGCTGCTGGAGGGCACCAAGGTGTTGGTAATGGGGAGCATCATACTTCGAGTCTCAATTAATTGCGTTTTTAATTTTCTAAGCAAAAATTAAAAATAAACACAGAATTAAATGTTGGCAACGTTGTCACGTGCTACAGGAAGGGTGACTTCCTTCCGCAAGTAATTTCCATAAAATATTATAGGCGAAAGGTCCAAGTGACAAGTACAATTTCAAGATGTAGTCGGAGGTAGCATGTCTGCTAGTTCATATAAAGGGTCATGCGTAAAATTGCACAATTTTGATATAACCAAATGAAAATCACAGTTTTATTCAGCGCATAAAACCCCTTTTCACTAGACAAAATAAAAATAAAAAAATAATATCACATTATTCCTTGTGCAGAGTTTTATTGAAGATATTTTGTTCTTAAAAGTATTTCCAACATTGCAAAATACTTGAAAAAAAACAAGGACAATTTTGAACATTTTTTGTTTCGGTATTGAGAGTTTTCTGCCTTGATGATTTTGATTAACCTTTTACTAAATATCTCTTGTATAATAAAGTTTTGATTAGGGGGGAAAATAACTGGAAATTCTTTCTATATTTAATTACAATCATACTTTTTTAAAGCGTACTTCTTAACATACTTATCATGAGACAGAAAACCAATCTGGCAACATTCACACATTTTTCTACTTCTAACCATATGTTTATATTTTATGTTGTATCTGTACAATGCTGATAAAAAAAAAGTAATATCGAAACATAAGATAAATGAATTATTATGTGATACGTATTGAAAAAAACATTTACAATTGCAGAATACTTATCAATTTGTATTGAGTATCTCATGAAATCAGAGACAGGGCTATACGAATATTTTTCCTGAATACTTTGCTTTTTTGAATATCAAACCATATTTTTTACAACATTTTTTTTTTTCGTGTAGTTGTTATAAAATTGATATTTGCTGTTCTTTGCCAATCAATCAAATAGCTTTGTTTCACCAAGTTCCACTATATTTTTGAGTATTAATTGAAAGTTTAATTTTCTTTACATTCACCAGTTGTCGAGTTTCATTCATTTTTCAATTTGTGTCATTGAACCAACATTTTCTTCTAATTCCGTCAGTTCAACGCAATTGACTTAGTTTGAAGTAATTTTCTATTTGATTCCCGTGAGAAATCAAAATCATAAATAAGTTATATGCATCTCAGATCAACGGTTTGATTTGTGTTGGATGTTCCTGCTTGAGACAGTTTTGAATATTTTGGCTTGGAATAAAAATAAAATATTATCTAGAAATTTTTCCAAAGTAATATCGGAATATAAGGTTGAGCATTAAAAATAAATCTTTGCAAATGCCCCCTGAATCAGTCGTTATCGTCAAGAAAATGCACAAGCTCGTGTCTCTCGACAATCAAATTTTGAAAGTCTGCTATTTTTATATTGTATATCGTATTTATTTATAATTTGGTTTTATTTTCTAAAATTAGGTATTTTTATCTCTAAAGTTTGTAGCTATTTAAAAATTACTTTTCAAATTCTTAATGCGCTTGTGAAATATGTGAAGTATGAGTGACATTAATTTATATCCAAAACAATTACTTAATCATTATTTCGATAACAAAAATTAAATGAAGAAAATATTTTGAGGTAGGTAGGTACAATCGCAGCAGTGCTAGCAGGCCTTCTCCGAGGAAGGCCTTGTTCAATTGCCTGCTGGGTTGTTGTATCTGATACTTTATATTAATTCGTGCAGTAAGCCAATAATTTTCCATAAAAATACATAACTCTCAACATTCAGCTCTTATTTTCCACAACCGTGTGAATTTCCTGTGCATTAACTTTTACTGCGCACTTAAAACGACATCCTCATCAATCAAAATCACTAATTAATAATTTATGCAGTTATGTGCATGTGCATATTCGTATTTGTTTGTGTGCCTGGCTGTATGAGTATGAGTAATTTTCTATAACTTTGTTGACATGACTTACAGCATTTAAATCAATTGGTCTTATTGTGGTTTTACAGCTTTGACTCAGTGCGGCAAAAGAGTCAATCCCAATATTAAATGCAGTGTTAATTGCTTGCATTTGCTGTAAAAAAAATCATTGCATACATATGGGCTGCATTAAGAGTAAAGATGTCATTAATCAGCTGACTTCAAATTCAAAAAAAAAAAAAAAAAAACAAAGCAAAAAATTATTTGGAGTGCAAAACGAAACCACAACCAAACATCCACTAGTATGTTGTTGTCCTTGGCCATTTATCAAATCCCATAAGTGGAATTTTATGTCACCAATATTGTCTACAAATGTATATGCCCCAATGAATGTTTGCCTTAGGTGTGGTCGTTTAGTAAATGAAAACAAAAGAATATCAAATAAAAATAATTAAATAACACAAAATAAAAACCGAAAAAAAGAATTCACACATAATGACATAATCCCAGGCAACAAATATTTATATACTCGCACACAAACAAAATTCTGGCCAACCTCAGTTTTTAATGTCTCACCAATAAAATGTTTTTTACACGTACTCACACAAACAATTGTTACCAATCTGTGGCATTTTTCTATATGCTTTAGCATTTTTAAGGACTTGTATGGAGAGAGAATACACGAACCAATTTATTGATCTAATGATATTTTTCCCGTGTAGGCGTTAATCCCTTTAAGTCCATAATTTGTATTTGACTTTTTCATTTTGGTGTTTGCATTATTATACCTAAAGTATATTAATATCCGAATCCAAAAAAGCCTGTATATGGGCCACATAATCCAATATATAATTATAATCGAAAGAAAAACTAATACCTAGTAACGATGCAGCAGCAATGATGTGAAGAACGTGCAGTAGATTTTTCGACCCAATTAAGAGAATCAATTTAAGTTCTTACCACCTCGTTAAAAGGTTGCATTATAAGTATCAGGCAAACTATATATTGTATAATGCCTCCCAAAGGGTTGTATATAAAAGTGTCTGCTTGTATAGCAATTTCGATACCATAAAACACAAATTCAATTTTTGTTTTCCTTTTATTTTCAATTTTATTGTTTATTTCGGAAAGTGGGGAAACTTTTAGTCAAAAAAATGTATTTTTTGACAAGATTTGACTGATTTAAATTGCACACCGTTAAAAAATAAGAACACAAAATTATTTTGGTAAAAAATACAATTTCATCTATATAAAAATCGAATGCATATCTTTGCTTATTCGAAAGTTCTAGGGAAAATGTTGTGTTAAGAGCAACACCCCTAGAAATCAGGGTTTTTTTTAAAATATTTACCCAACATTTTAAGAATGCCATTTCTTTCCCCTCGAAATCAAAAGTGATGACCAATTTTTTGCTCCTCATATCATTCCTAGCAAAATTAACAAAAATTAAGGTCATTTAGCCTATCGTGCGCTAAGTTCACGAAGTTTCCGCGGATTAAGAGTTAGAACTAGTTAAACTCATGACCTCAACGACTATACATATGTACATTATCTTATATATTCTGATTGTATGTGATATGCCAAACCAGGTTGCTACATCTAGATAATATAAAATAATTTTTTCTTTGATTTTTTAGTATTATTTTGAAATGAATTAAAGCCCTTTGAAATATTCTCGAGATCAGCTGATTTTGCCTATTTCCATATTATATATAATCTTTTCGTGGTTCAATACCAAGTTTTTTGGAACACGTGAGTAGATAGTAGTGGAAGATTTTGAACATCGCCTCGTTCAATAATAACTAGTAAAGTTGTTACTTCGGCCAGGCCGAAACTCACATACCCTACACTGCACTGAAAGTATGTACTTTCCAAACAAATGTTAAAAAGACGGCGAAAAGGTTGAACATATTGTAATAAGGTTCAAAGAGGTTGAAAAGTGTTGAAATAGTTGAAAAAACTCAAAAAGTCTAAAATATATGGAAACTATTCCAGAAAGTTAAAAGAAATTGAAAAAGTCGAAAAAATGTTGAAATGGTTAAAAAACTCAAAAATAGTGGAAAATATGCATATGGAATATATTGGGAATAGTTAAAAAGTTGGAAAAGTCAAAAGAATGTGGAAAATGTCGAAAAAAATAGAATAGAAATGCAGAAAACCAAAGATGCCACGCCCACTTCTCCAATTCCGCCACTTTTGATTCAATAAATTATATTCGTCATTGACATCCACATACTAAATTTAAGCAAAATATCTTGTATAGTTGCCTTAATTAGCTTAAAAATTTAGGGCGGTGACATACCCACTTAAGGTATTTTACTTGATTGTAGGTGCCACGCCCAGTGCTGCTATTTCGCCCGCTTTAGAAGCTGACATATCTTATAGCACGTAAACCATTCCAACTTTATGTTAATATGGGAGGTACCACGCCCACCGGCTTTATTGTGCCAAATTTTCGTAAAATTAAGCAATTATACCTGCCGTACTAAATTTCATTACGATTACGCTGTTAGTTCTTTAATTATAACGTTTATAAATATAGTCTGCTGTCCCACGCCCCTCAACGAATTTTTCCAGTATAATGACAAAGCTTGTATTAATGACTGCTCCTCCCTAAAATTTTTATGAAAATCGAATATGCCAATTTTGAATTATACGAAATCAAAATTAATAATTGTTAAAAAATGTAACTCCTACTTTTCCTATTCCGCCCACTTTAAACTCAATTCAAGATATTTATGATCTGATTCCGTGTACCAAATTTCATCACAAATTTAAAACCTAGCTCAATCTTAATTTTGTTCACATGTTCATCAAATCACCAAGTTTCATCAAAATCGCTGCAAAGTTTTTCAAAATGGGCTGAGGTATATTTATATTTAGAGTATGGGCGGTAGGCGTGGTTGTCACCCGATTTCACCCATTTTAAATGCTAGCAGCTTGTAAGAAGGTGTGACCTGTGTGCCAAATTGCATTGAATTAGCTTGCTTAGTTTTCCCGTAAACGTGATTTCAACAGACAGACGGACAGACAGGAAAACAGACAGACAGGAAAACAGACAGACGGACATAGATATGTATATCGACTCAGGTGAGACGCCCCCTTCTATGCGTTACAAACGGAATGACACTGTGTACGGTATAAAAAGGGTTATGTCAAAACTTGGGACGAACTGCCAAAGCATAAAGCAACGAGCCAGGAATCGAGATAACTATTAAAATTTAGTTAAGTCCTTACTCTGCAAACAAAGGCTTAAAATTATAGTGCCAGTAGCAAATAGAAAACATCATTGAACACTTTTGAGACTCCGCAACAGTATAGGAAAGGGTTTTGTTTAGTTTCACCGAGGACTAAATGTGGATTTTTCTTTTTTACCTTTTCATTGCTTTGAATCCAATATTACTGAGCGTTTTTAAGCCACTGGTGCTTCATTATTTTCCGGTGATATTGTGACAGACTGCTCCGTTTATCATTCAGCTTAAATTTTATATTCCTTCCATTGTTTTTGGTTTCATTATTGTTGTTACTGCGCGTATCTAATGTAATTTAACAATGAACTTTGAGTGGTTCCTTCCGTTGTCGGCCATTCAATGTTGATGATATTGTACTTGGATATTAACATGAAATACTCATATAATTTGATGCACTGCAATTGTGTGGACATAATTTTAATACTAACAATAGCAAGAACTAAACTACAATTGTCACCTATGTAGGCAAAAACTTTCACCTAGGCTTACCTACACATGCACTGTGAAGCAAAGTTAGTTTTATGTATGAAAGAAATCTTGAAAAAAATTTAAATGCTTAAAGCCTTGCTGTTCTAGCAATATTTGCGTCTTTAGTTTGCTTTACTTTTTTCGATTTTACACAAGACAAAAACAAAAACTAAAATGAAGTAAAAAATAACTACCAAAAGCCGAGTTCATTAATGTCCTTCATTTGCATATATGTATGTACACATTCACAAGGATACTCGCCTTTGAAGCGCTTACACATATGAGCAAAATAACAAAAATGCGGTCAATATACAAAAATTTTCACAGACATGGGCAAAGGTATACACACAGTTACACAAATTCATTTGCTTACCAGAGGGAATTCGCTTACTCGTTTGTTTACTCTGAACAATAGGGTCTAAGCTACAGTTGGAATTAGGGTTACCAGACAAAATGTTGGTATCGAAGGCGCTACAGTAGATTTAATTAGAGAAAGGGATGTATGATAACTTTTAAATGTGAGCAAGACTGCCGAAAGATAATACTCAGGTTTGGAGTAACTTCAAAAGGCGCATTTTACTTTTAAGTGAAAATTTTTTTGTTGTTCAGCGAATAACAATAGGCATTGATGAATGATAATTTTAATTCTCCTTCGATGGACTTTTGATATAATTAAGTAATTGCAGGCAAGTAACTGTCCCAGTAAATTTTCCAAATAAAAATATTTTGGGCACATTAAAATAATTTTTCCGTTGGTCACCTACTCGATGGCTTACAGTGGCGTATGTTAATGTGCGGAAGTGTGCCCACAGCAAATAGTGACAATATTTTTGTGGTAAATGTGAAAATTGCCCGTAAAAAAAGAAAGAACATGTAAAAATTCATAGAAAAATGAGAGTTCCAAACAACAACATCTGCGAAATTAAAGCATTATTTTTGAAGTACAAATTATTGTATTGCGTGTGTAAAATTTAAGAAAAACTGTTACCAAAATAGAGAAACACGTACACACACAGGCACAGACATGTCTTCATAGGCAAAATATGTTAGCTATGCTTTATATTGTGATAGTTTCCGGGCGACCATTTTATTTTAAAAGTGACAAATTTTTATTATTTCAGGATGTGAAAAGAGTTCTCGAGTTGTTGTCTGGTATTGTTCTATGCACGGTTCGCTTGAAGCAAGATCATGATCGATAAAATTGTCAACCAAATCTGACAATGCACAATTATTATATAGTGTCTTGAGATTCCAAATACATAATCCGCAAAATCGGATCTGCTCATTTACTCGTTTTATGGCCATTTTAAGGTTTTACTTGTCGGCCAAAGTTGATTGCAAAGTTCACAAAGAAAAGCAAAATAAAAAAATTAAAATTTTTAATGACTTATTCACAATTATTCCTAGAAAGCATTTATATCAATATTATCGGTAAAAGCGTTTACCTTAAAATGGCCATAAAACCAGTAAATGACCAGGTACGACTTTCCGGATTATGTTTTTGAAATCTCCGAACACTAAGTAATAATTGTGCATTGTCAGATTTGGTTAACATTTTTTACCGATCTTGACTTAGCTTGAAACGAACCGTGTCGGCCAAAGTACTAACCTTAAAATGGCCATAAAACGAGTAAATGAGCAGATCCGTGAATGTTAACAAAAGAAGAAATAAATTTTGAAAATCTGCTATTAAAGGAGATCAAAAATTAGCCGGGAAAAACTTTCAACCAAAATAAGAATGAAAAAAGATTCAAAAATAAAAGGGAAACGGTTGCTTCACAAAATGTTTCCGTTATGTATTTAATATTTTGAATTAGGAGTTCCACGCCCATTTATTTTAGTCCATCCATTGATATTTTGCTTGTATGTTTCAACAAATATTGCTAAGTTTGTAAATTTTTTAAAATGTTAAGGAAACCTAATTATTTCCCTTTAAAATTATGTATTAGTTTTTTTAAAATTTTTCATAATAATCAATTTTTTTACCGGAAAACGTAAAATGTATTCAATAGATTCTTATGCAAACTCCTTATGTATGTCAGTGATAGCATTTTCGGTACATTTGTACTTTTTTCGGTACATTTGCGTCTTGAAAAATCGTTGTCTTTTTAAAAAAACTTTGAAAAAATTCCCGAAAAATCGTCATATCTCCAAAACTATATGTTAAGTTTTAAGGACTTATACACATTATTGTAGGACAATAAGTTATCTTTCTTATTACATCCACATTGTTGACATCCATTTAGGCGCTCCTAACTTATAATGATTTTAACAAACTACTTCTGATGGCTATATCTTTGAAAACATATCCTAGCGACACTCCATTCTCAATTCCCACGAAAACAAAAATTGGGAATAGATGCTAAAGTAAACTTGTTCCACAGAATTATTTGTCTTATAAAAAGAGTTAGAATGGAATCAAAATTCTCCAAATTCCTTTTTTTGAATTTCAATTCATTTCCCCAGGGGGGGCCCGCGCCACATGTTCAGCCTAGGGGCCCGCACACACCTAGACACGGCGCTGGCACTTAAGCCAACTTAACAATACCAAACAAATTCTCCAAAAAGAAAATTTGTATCTTAAATTAAATAAAGTTTACACATGGCAAGATAATGGCACAGAAGAAAGTAAAAAAGGGTACAAGCAGAGAATTAGATATTGTTTTTTCAAAATTAATTATTGTAAATCTAACCACGAACTTCCAGCTTAACTGACCATTTTTCGGAAAATAAAAATTGTAGCATATGTTATTCGATGCATTGCCTGCAGCTTTAAAAGTAGTATGTAATACATACATACATACATACTTATATAAAAAATATTTATTCACATCCGTTTTTATTTTTTTTTACAATTTTTTTTTTTGCCTTATATTATTATTTTACTATAAAATTATTATAATGTCACACCCGTCAGTTGTCAAATTTTATATTTTTAATAAATATCGGAAGGTACCATAGTACTTGTTGCAAGAGATGAAATTGGATTCTCATGATTGTCTCAAAAGATATGAATGCAAATACGTTTTAAAATGTCACATCCGTTCCCCTGGAAGTGTCGATATATAAATAAAAATAAAATTAATATTAAGATTACGAACAAGAAAACTACGGACTTTGTACGCTACGGTTGATTGTGCGCTAAATAAGAAAACGTGTTATTAAAATTTAAAAGTTCAAATTCGCTGGTCACATTTTTGTCCCTAATTGTGTCTTTCTTGCATTTTTTAAATTAAGTTCCTATCCTTCTCCGAAAGTAAAAGGAGTCAGCAAGTAAATAAACAATTAAAGCAACAAAAGAGAGTGAAAAAATGTTCAAATTTGTTTAATTTGCTTATTTTTTATGACATTTAAATAAAATTAAGTGTTAATTGGGCTAACATTTAAAAATGGCCGCGGGTGTCATTTAACGTTTTTCACATTTTGTTTACACTTTGTTTCCGCTGATGTTGGTCGCGGCGACAATAACAGCAACACACCAACAACTACTACATCAGCATTCATTTTGTCGACAACAGAATAAAGACATAAAATTGTGCTAAATAAAATTGTGATCTACACCAATAGCAACACATAACAATAACAACAGCAATTGTAGCAAATTGCCTGCCAAAGTAACCAGACAACAACAACAACAACAACAACAACAACAACAACAACAACAACAACAACAACAACAACAACAACAACAACAACAACAACAACAAACAAGAACTGCAACTAAATTTTTACAACTTTAATTAAATCTGCAAATAAGCGTAAAATGACCAAATGAAAAAAAGAAGGCACCGAGCAAAAGAAAAACAGCCCAAAATCAGACAAAACAACAACAACAGCAACAATGAACGATCCCTGGCTTAAGAGTGAAACACAATTGGAACGTGCAGTATCGTCCAGATTTTTCCTATACGTTAATTGTGAGTACAAAATTGACACTACAAAATTTATCGCAGACAAATAGAACAAATTCTATTTTTTGAAGCGATTTGACACAGAAGCTAAATCGCACGTCCCAACTGTGTTTAGCTGCTAAGCCAGCACTTAGGTGTCAATGCAAAAAAAAAACGGAAAAAAACGCAATTTAAAACATAGGCGTCCAAGCGAGGACGCCAAAATTTTATTGTCAATGTGTCAATTTGCATTCAGCAAATGAAATGGAATTAAATAAAAGTGAAAGAGAAGCAAAAAGAAAAAATAATAGAGGAATAGAGCAAAAGTGAATAAACAGCTATCGCAATAGCAACAGCAACAATAACAATTTTGATATCCGCCGGAGATGAGAAAATTAAAAAAAAAAAAGAAACGCAAGCTGTCAATTTTTTGATGACTCTCCCTTAAAGACAGCTGCCTCTTGCCACTCCCACTTCATACAGGATTGAAGATAACAAAACTAAATTAAAAACTTTTTATTTTTAGCATAGAGGCAGAATGAAAACGTAGTGTGCACAGTGTCAAATTGTGTCTGCTCCTTTTTTTAATGTCTGCAAGAAGCGCACAGCACTTCAACATTTGCGTGTATCGCGAAAAAACTGTGGTGAAGAACTCAGATTCCCATATTTATGTCAAACCGATTTTACCTAATCTTTCTTTAAGAATAAGTATATGTTGTACATATATTTCCTTTAATTCGAATGATTGATTCGTTTGCTATAGTTTTTTTTCACATGTACATTAGGGCGGTTCAACTTTTTTTTTAAATGCTGATACGGAAAAGATGAGTTAATAATACGAAGAAAAATTTTGTGCAAACGCAGCTCTACAGCTCAGACCTTGGTGGCCTGTTGGTTTTACCATGAGAAGAATATTCATACAAAAAAAAATTTATGGTTGCTGCTAGTGTTTCAAAATTTTCATGAAATTCTCAATAGGGGAGGAAAAATTAATCAATTTCTAACTGTAGCATATAATGAGCACATTCGCCATACTAGGATTTTTTTTGTATTGAGATAGAGGTTAAATAAACCCATTTTATGTAGTTTATGTATAGCAACGTCAAATGAAATTGTTATCACAGACAAAATTTTTCTTTTTTAGAATCCTTTTTATTATTCAAATTCAGTAGAATTGTATTTTAAATTTTTTGTAGACTTGGAAATCGGTGGAAAATTCTTATACACCACTCGTTCTGTTATGCACTAGTGAGGTTTGAAAGATGAAGTTTTGTTTAAAGAGTTCACAACTGTCCACTATATTGTGATGTTTGACGGTATCTATCTGAAAAAAATATGCAATGACAACGTTTCACTGCATTTTTAAGTAATCAATTATTTTCTTTATTCACCTATTCTCTCTATACAATGAAAGTATCTTCCGAACAGCTTTAAACTGTTGCGGTCTTTGGTTAGCTGGCAGTCTATAATGCAAACGAGTGACTATTTAAATAGCTGACAGCAGCTATTGCACAACTGTCAAATAATTTGTCTACTTTCTATTGCGTTCTATTCGTTGCAGTTAATTAGTGTAAAAATTTATCAACAGCGTAGCTGGACAGTCACAATTTATTGCTTGTCATCATCACACAAAGAGATAACCATAACACTGCCCTCGGAAGCGAAATGAGCGTATCTCAAAAAAAATCATATTCGTGATTATTATGGCATTGCATAGCTTAAAAAATTATGCATCTAATGAACTACGCCAAATGCCGGAATCTTAGTTTAAACCTATAAAAAATCTCCAAAGAGAATTGAGGCGTCCAGTTGCAAAACCAGCTAAGTGCAAAAAAAATAAAATTTTGAGATATTCTCATATATCAAAATCTGGATCATGCTTTATCGTTCCACTATGTTTTTAGATTAAAAGATTCTATGTCAAAACCGGCCAAGTGCATGTTCCATAGATCAAAACCGGCCAAGTGCAAAATTGATTCCTCAAAAACATCGGCAGATGAAACTAGAAAAGTCTGATCTGACGTGTTTTGAGTAAGAAATTTTATAAGCTATTATGTGGGAAATACTTTTTAATTTTTCAATGAACATAGATGAAAATAAACGTTTTTCGTTGAGTTTTCAAAAGTATGCAAAAAGGCTCTTGACCGGTTTTGCAACTGAACGCCTCAATTTCCTCTATCTCAATTTTACATGTATTTCAACAAATTGACATAAACAATACATCAATTATCTCAAATCGCGTTTTTTTGAAATACGCCCTTTCCGCTTCTGAGGGCAGAATAGCCCTCATTAATAAAAACGGATAGAAGAATTTGTGAAAATTCAGAAAAGTGTTTGCTGTTGACAAAAAAGTGGCTGATGTCTTCATCGATTTTTCTACTTTCCTTTAGTTTTAGCTCAAAGTTCGTTGCTGTCGCTCTATTTCGCTTTCCTTTAAGTAATTGAATTTAATAAAATCCATTAAATTGATTTCCCAAATGTAGAGGAAAGAAAACCATTGCAAAATAACTGAGACATGCCCAGCAACAAGAACAGGAGTAGCATAAACAACATAAGTACTTTATGCATCATGCTGTTATGCTTCAAAAACTTAAAGCTTTTAGGGAAAGTTGGATTTGTGTACAGGGGTACCGTTATACGAATCAAAAGCCCTAGTGCAGTTCTGATTTTGACGCCCCCATATAAATGTTTTTACCAATTTTTAACCCTTATTATTTCAACATGTGCCTCTGAGGCACATTTTTGACTTTGAAGAGCTGTAACTTTTTTGAATGAACAAGAATATTAATAAAACTACTTGACTATTTTCGTACATAAAACACTTCCTTTTATTTTTATATAAATTTTGCGTTGCTTTTTATTTTAAAAAAACTAAAAACGTGCCTAAGCAAATCCAAATGTATGGCAAATACTTTGTATGAGACTTCACATACAAAAATTTCAAAAATTCAAATCTGAATTACTGCTTTCTATTCTGAATTAGGAGGCGTTTGTTGCCATTCAAATACAATTTTCTTTATGTAGTAATTTCAGTTTTTGTTGTTGGCTCACAAAACACTTTTCTACTGTTTGAAGGTCATCCGCATAAACTTTTCTCTTCAAGAAACCCCATAAGAACAAATCCAATGATGTTAAATCACATCTGTTCTTCGAGAAATTATTCCATTTTTGATCTTCTCTTTCAAAACATCGATTGATTCCGTTGCTGTGTGATATGTGTCGCTCCATATAGTAGTGGCGTAACTCCATATTTTTAAAAAACATATTTTTTTGCATAATACTATCACATTTAGTCATATCTTTTATTCTATATGTGAAGTTACTTCAATAATTGTACTGAAATCCCATATATGGTATTATGTACTTGTTTACTCATGCCCAGGCCCGGATTTACCTTAGAGGCTCACTTTGGAACTTTTATTTTAAATTTTTTTAAGTGCTAATGCGTTGGTGATGGTGAGAGTTACACTACCTAAAAAATGTTGACAAACAAAAAAAAAAAGGTCCTCACTTTTGTTATTAAAAAATTCTATATTCACCAGTGAAGAAGGACGGCAATTTGTGAGCGGATTAAGGGCGGTAAATTTCTAAATCCGGTCCTGCTCATGCCCAAACGTTTACTCTACATATTCTTTATAAAAACGAAGTTACGTTTTTCAAAATTCGATTTAGAGAAGATACTTCACTATTATAATGAACAACACATACATACTTATTAATTTTAGCACAAAGCTATTTAAAAAACATATCAGTCTTGTAAGTTGGATTTTTGTCTTCATAACTTCCCCTGAAGCTACTAGGTAGCTGAGTCTGTTTTGAAAAGCCCATTTATTAAAACTGAGCATAATTTTAATTTACCTTAAAGTAAATCGCACGCGGCAGATTATCCAATGTTAATTTTGACAGACATGTTCTACATTTTACAAGTGAAAGTCATGTGCATTTCATATAAATTCATGTGAATTCGTTTCATTTTCACTCGGAAGTGAAATGTAGAACATGCCTGTATATCAAGTTTGATAAAAAGGCTTGCCTTAAAATCATATTTTAGTTTCTTGTCAATTTGATATCAATATGCAATAGGGCGGCATTTGGCGATTTGCAAAAAAAATTCGCAATTAATTCGATGTAAAAATTTTGCTTTGATACTTGCAATTCATTAATGCTTGACTGAAAGGTTGACCAAATTCAGAACCACTAGCTACTGACACCAGGTCCTAAATTCCTCGGGCTGTCAGCGAAAAATAACTTTTTTTCACTCGGCCTTAACATGCAAATGCATATGAGACCAACCCAGGACAAAGTATTACAAAAAAAAAATAGATCCTTGCATTCGTTTTTACTTTTATTTTTTAAATGTACTTTCCCTCATTACAAAAATGCGTCACGAAGTGAGCAACAAAATTTAAAATTTCTTACATTTCCGACTATAATGATGATGGCAAACACAAGTGTAACTTAAATTGCCTTCCACTTGGCATTTCATTTTAATTTGCCTTGCCGCTACCATTTCCGTTTCCGTTTCCATTTCATTTTAGTTTTTCAAATAGCAATCAAACAATTTAAATTCAATTACAAGCAACTCAAAAAGTCGGTTTAGAAACTTCAAATTGTCGCTGCTTAGCATTGGTAACCCTATGTTTAACCGATTTTAACTTAAGTGTAAGCAAGGAACATGAAAGGAATAGACGACAAAAAGGACATGAGAATGTTGCGGCAAATCGCTCACAACTGCTGCTAAGTAACTTATAGTAAAAACGTAAAAATGCGCTTTGCATACATTTAGGAGCTGCACAGCACAAAAAACAAACACAAATGTGCAATGAGTTAAGCTTCTATGTCTGCTTACGCATGCATAGTAGTGTGTGTGTATGTGCACCCGTAGGTAGAGTTCGCACAGTATGTACTAAGTATATAGTCACGACCATCGATAGTGGACGATAGTTTGTTCGCTAACCATCGATAATATCGACAGTAGGATGGTGCAACAAGTTTACCTCAGCAAAAATCTTCCAATCTTTTTTACTTTTTTAGGGTAAGTAGCGCTATAAGAATAAAAAATAAATTTGCAAAAAAAGTGTCGGTCGGATCTAGCTTCGCAGGTATAGCCATCTTAAGTTTTAAATGTAGCTTTTATAAAAAGAACTATAAGTGTAAAACCCCTGAATAGACTTCCAATATTAGGGCATAAAATTGACACATACATGAATATTAGAAAGTAATTTTTGAATTTTTTTAGCATCACAAGAAATCTCAATTCATTTGCCTTAAAATAACGTATAAAATTAGTTCATAAAGTTTTTTTTAAAACTATATACATATTTATGGACAACTACAGCTACAGCCACGTAAACAAAAAAAACAACAGCGATATCAACAACAACTACCGAGACGCGGTTGAAGACCGCCCGCATACCCTTATGCGATGAACAGAATTGGGACGGGGTCGGGAAAACCACAACGATTAGTCGCTGGTAGTATAAGGAGAATGAATATTTTTGTTACTATTAAAAAGAATATTATATGTTTTGTTTGAATTAATAAGATACAATTTATCAAATAATAATTATTTTAATGTTTGAGTTTATAACTATTTAGCTTCATATAACAATTAAAAGAAAATATTTGGAGTCTATGTTGACCCCATGCGTCCACTTAAGTAAAAATCTTCGTGGTTAAGTCTACGAGGTGCTGAATTTATTACTCTTCTAGATGAGTTAAATAGGCCCTACAGGTATATCCAAAATTTGTTATGTGCCAATGAGTTTGAATCGATATGTCGTTTTTGTTATTTGCATTTCACGTATCCGATATCAAGTGTACATCGTTAGAAGCAAAGGGTGATCCTCAGTTCTTATGTTATGTTATGTTGAGTATAATTTTTCAGTTATAAAAAAGTTTTGTACTTGAAAAAATCAGCAACTTTCAAATATCGTGGATAAAATTAAACAATTATTCCGCGTCCTCTGATGATAGCTATGAAATATCGTGAATAAAATTGACGTAATTTATATTCTTATTTCGACTTCATCAATTTGAAACTATTGTTAATGACACGAATGGCTCTAGCAATGCATACCTTGTACACAACAGCCCCGATTCAAGAAATATTGATGATATTATATTATGAAATCTGATTCCAGCACTTAGGACAACTCAAACAGAGTACTTTGAAGTAAGGTACTTTGACTTAAATGCATCATAAGAATTAGCTTTAATATGCAAATGCTTTGCTTAACCGCAGCACAAATAAACAAAATAAACAAAGTCAATTCGAGGAACTTCGATTACAACAATCATGGCTAAATTGTGAAGTGGATTAGCTTTAATTTCACAAATTAATAAATTCATAATTCGCGCATCGCATCGGTGATTGAAATTTAACTCTTCTGCGGTATCTGGGGTATAATATATTATTGCAGTATAATATATATTTCTTCACCGTTACACATGCAAAGCCAAATTGCAAATCAAATGACAATTGCCAGTACGGCAGAGAATACTAGAGCAATGCAGGCGAGCCAAATGTACACAATTGCATTGTTGCTGTTAAATTAAAATGTGAACTTTACGAAGTTTCAGTCTAACATTAAAATAAAGCCTTTGGGTGCTACAAATATACGCTTAACTTAAGAACTTTAAAGTTCACTTTTAGTGTTAAAATTTATTTTTTCAAAAGCACTCTTTTAAAGTGCCTCATACTTTACCGTTTTTCGACTTTCAGTAGATGATCCAGGATTCCTTTTTGGGAGCACTGTTATTTTCATATAGTATATACATACAATAGCTCGACAAATCTACGATACGGTGTAATTTCCCTTTTTGATCCAACACTTTCTAGATGACAAGACACTTTTTTACTAATTTCATTTCAACTTCAATCAAAATCTTTCCAACTTCATCTCAACTTCGCTTCATCTTCACTTCAGATTGCTTAAAACTTAAGAGCTAAGTGTCAAAAATGTTCCTTCTTCGTCCACCCTGGTACTCAGGTTTATTTTTGTGTTGTGGGCAGTCTGCAAAGCTTATGGCGCAGACATAAATAAAGGAAATGTTGACATCCTTAACGCTGGTGCTTCTTTTTTTGGAAGACTGCAACTACAATAAAAGCCAACCACATAGAATTAAAATCATTCAGCAATAAAAACAGAAGCATCGAAAATGCAACAAACAAAAAAGCTACGTATACTGGACAATTTAGCAGCACTATCAGTCGAACTACATGTAGACTGCATAACAAATTATTTACTTAAGTAATTGCCAAACAAATGTGGCTAATGAGCCAAATTCGAATGGTATTCGGCCTAGAAAAGTACATCTTCTATAATCGCTTCCACGCGGTAGAGAAAAAAGTAAGCTTTCCGTATTCGTTCTCAAGTGTACGCAACGAAATAAAGCCGGTTTTTATTTTCATAAATTTTTATGAAAATTCGATATATGGAAATATTTACATATGTATATGAAGAAATATCAAATTTATTCACTACATTCCATCCTTAAGAAGGTCTACTGGGAAACTATGTGCCTACGTATATGAATTGTAACGTACGCTAACGAGAAATCTGAATGCACCCTCCAGGTCAGATGTACTTTTTCGGATTACAAAATTTATTCCGCATCCACGGGTTTGAACCTGAGCATTCCGTATTTAACGATATCAGCTAAGCTGTTGATATTTTTTGTCTAGTATATTACATATTTAAATTAACAAGTGACAACTATAGAAATCGAAAAATCTATTTTTAATTTTGACAAGTTTAGTCTGACCGATATTAATAATAAGAGCAGCTCAGTAGGTTAAGATGTGTTCATTTCAGAACACTGGTATAATGCAAACGGCATATGTTCAAATCTGGTCGGTGACTGCTTAAAAATTAAATAAGTTTTCGTTGAAGTTTGAATAGGTGCAACGCATTTAAATTCATTCAGCCATTATAAGCTTCCTTGAATATGTGTTTTCATATGCTTCCAAAAATGTGCTACTACTCAACATCCAAGGAAGTGCATTTCATATGCCTCCAAAGATCTGTATCGACGCGATGACATCCAATGTTAAAAAATAAAGATATGCAGTGAGAATTGCATTGGAAGCAGCTTTATACGCGCTTCCGTTTGTCATTGGGATAGTTATACTCGCACGCACAGTTACAATCCCTGACACAAATACAATGCACTCACACAAAATAAAAATTTATGGAAATCGCCATTCATTCAAAACACTGGATAGGTTGTCGTCACAGAGACCAAGAAACCCCGAAACCCATCGCAATGAAAATTTCGTAGAGTTGGTGTAAGTGTTACTGTGTTAATACAAATATCTCCAAGGTAAACCACGTCATACGCTATTGTTTCTCTAATTATTAGGTCTAGCAGCACCGTCTTCTGGGGCTGGTATCCCATATAGATTCTAGTGAGCTTACCGTAGCAGTAGTCGATCATATTCACCTTTTTGGGAAAAATTACGACCAGCAATTGATTGGAATCCTGAAAGTATTTTAACGTTCGAGAAGTAATACAAACTATGAACAAAAGAATAGAAAAGAGTTAATATTATTGTATTCAATCATGCAAACACTTGGAACTCCCGGCCAACTTCACGGTAGGTAGAGGTAGAGGTAGAGGTAGGTAGGTACGGACAAACTAAAAGCATAGTAAAATTTGGTAACACTATCTAACATAGTTTTTAATGAAAATAAAATACTATTCAAAACGGAATTCCCACCATTATTTTTTCTGGCAGACCTCCTCCAAAATCTACAATTTTCTTGTTATCGCTAGGAAAAACACTATCATTAAAATATTAAGATATTCTTTGAGTTTGAGTAACTGATCTTCAGTGGAATAGAGAACCGCAATGGGTTTTAGCTAACGCGCGTTTCAGCATAACACAAAACTATATGGAATAAGCCACACCATTAACGCGCGTTGGAACGCACGTTGGTTTTATTAACGCTGGAGTTATGCTAAAACGCGCATTGAAAAACCGATCGTGTGAACTTAGCCTAAGATGCGTACATCACAACAGTGCCATAACGCAAGAGACCTAGGCTTAAATCTGATTGGTGACAGGTTATACATTTAAGTTCTCTTTGATGTTTTAAAAACGCAACACAAATAAATTAAGTTCCAATTAATAAGCAGCAATAGTAGATAATGACAACAAATTAAAAAAAAATTAAAAACTTTATTTTCAATTTTGTTGTTAGATTTGTTGATACATAGCCCTTCAGGTTTTAAAATGACATAGGTATCTATGTTAAATCTAGGCATTCGTAGGTTTTCATTGCAGAGGAAGGATAACAGATATATAAAACCTAATTTAGTGGACGCTAAAAATTAAGGTGAAGTTATTATTATTAGATATCCCTATCTTGTCAAAAGTTCGAACACAATTTAAGATCAACATATGTACATATTTGAAATTAAAGAATTGTTATTTCTCCTTTCTGAATATTGTACCTTAAATAGGGAGTAAATTTTGTTTCTTAAAGCACTGAGGTGAATCCAAAGATAATTGTTAGTTACGGCTATCAAAAACTGAACAGAAAAGAACATTTTTTACGATATCTAAAATTTTTTTTTTTTTTTCTTCTACAAAAAAGTTAATGCCGCCTGCCTTCCTGGCTTCTTTTGTATTGCATCGCATATCTTTTGGCCAACAAGTCAAGACTCATGGCTTATAGATCATGCATTCTCATTTTTGATGCTGCTGCTATTGTATCCTGTTGTTATAACGCCAATATAAGCAAAAACATCCCTCTTTCATTCACACCCACTACCACACCACACTTCCACATTAGAAAGAAAGGAAAAAACCTATGTTCGCTGCACGAGTATCAAAAGGAAATTATCCTGCAGGCATTCGCTGTCACAACGTCTAAATGACTCCTCCATTCACAATATTCATGTCCACATGTTCATGTTCATGTCCAAATTCGTACCAGTGTCACGCCTTACACGTTTCGCTTTCCACTTTTTGTTGCTGTTGATGTTACTGCTGCCGTTGCCCGCCATCGGGACAATTTTCATTTGGTATTTGCGCTGGCATTCTATTCTTCTGCTTGTTTATTCATGTCTTTGTTAGCAGCAAATTTGCATCTTCGTTGCTTTGTTCATGTTTTGCCATCACAGATCCTTAAAAAAAAAGAAAAATAATTTTATACACTGGACAGTCTAGGACACCACCATATGGTTGTTAAAAATTATGTCTAAGCATTTTCTTTTTTTATATTGCTGGAGTTGGAGTAAATATCTACAGCATACAGAGCTGAAGGCTACAATGCTCCAGCATTCGTTTTGATAACACCTTTTGAGCTATAAAGGATATTGTGCAGCAAATCAGGCAATAAAAACTAAAAATTGCAAATGGGGGGGTAATCAATAATAAGTTTATGTCCAAAAAAGACTGTAATTTTTGTATATAATATATTTTTAGTATATATATTTTGTCTATGAAAATGCTTAAAAACACCGAATAAAAAACTTACACTCAACATTTTGTCATTCTTCTACCTTTAAGTGCTGAATCTAAGAGCCAAAGCGAAGAAACTAAATCAATGTTCAACTCTGATAGTGCGTTAAAGCAATGTCAGACGCTCTTCCTTAGGTTCAGAGGTACATACATATATAAGGCACCGCTCCAAGCAACGCATGATTTTCCTTTTTTTTATCAAATGATACACTGAAGTGTACGCTGGCGTATAATGACGATGACTACGAATGCATTTCCGGAAGAAATACGTGATGCAAAATTGAATATGTACGTTGCGTTTGGAATTGGTGAACACCCACTACGAAAATAGTAGATGCGTATTTAAAAACAAAAATCTTCCGAAAAGTTGATAACTGAACTTCAAACGAATTCACAGTGTGAGGACTTTATCAAGTGAATTTTATAGCAGAGACTTTGTTCGTCCTGTTGAATAAACAATTTCTAATACAGTTCGAAAAAAAATGAATCTGTTATGAATGCTTTACAACCTGTGAATTATCGTAATGCGTGGTCTTTTGAAATTTTGGTGCTGTTAGTGCAAGTGTGGCCGAAGATGCAGAGTTATCGATTCCACGGATGCAGAGACTTACATCTTTATCCAAACGAATGTCAACTAACGCAGAAATTGAAACGTGCTGACCTAGGAATTTGAAAGAGATATACCGATTAGGTACTGGAGCTACACAACCATTGAGTGATGATTTTTAGATCAAAATTTTCTTCAACGATGAAGCTCAGCACTAGTTCGGTGGAAAAGTTTTGCCATTTATGGGACTCTTGAAAGGCAGAAGAGACCTTAGTTGAGTCATTGCATCCACGAAATGTGACTGCTTGGTATGTATTTTATTCTAGTAGTGTTATTGGCCCATGATTATTGAGAATGATGAAGTGACTACTACCTATATTAAGCGACTTGTTTTTCCCTTCAATTGAAGATTTTGGTCTTAATGATAAGTGGTTTTAAGGCGATGGTACCATAAGCCATGCGACATTAGTTTCATTGCACGAAGAGCTTCCACTACATGGACTTTTGAGATTGGGTGATGTCAGCTGGCTTTCAACATTTTTTGACTTGACGTGGTTCGATTTCGTCATGGAAGGATACGTGAAAAACTCTAGTTACGTAACCTATTTTCTAGCTCTAGAGCAATTAGCATCTAAAATTCGGTCAGCTGTGGCCGAGTTAGAGACCCAATTGTGCAAATAAGCTATCGAAAATTGCACTAAAAAGATTGAGACCGGCAAGAGGTCTCGCGGCGGACTTTTAAAAGATAATAAATAATAGTTTAACCGAAAATTAAATTATAAGTGCATTATTTTATCTTAACTTCCTAAATCACAAATTGAAGAAAAAGAAACAGCTCGTAGATTGTCAGATTTGTCAAATTCCATTTAGTGGCAACATCAGGAACGATTTGCTTATATTGTAAGATGGTGCTTTTTAATCCTTTCCGGGTCCCTTTTGATATTGGTTGTTGATCTAGTTGAAAGTTTTGGAGGCTCATCACTAATCGCGTTTGATCGTTTTATTTATTCAAGACAAATTCAACTAGCGATCGAAAGCCTTCGCTTCTTTTAATATAATTATTGTTTACGCATGAAACATTACATTTTGACTTATTTGTCACTGGCTATTTACATACCGGCTTTCTCACGTTGCAATGAGGATTGCACGTAATGAGGTCAGATTGCTAATCGTTGGCATAAGTGAGTGTGAACATGCTCCAACTACTTTCATAAATGGCGTAAAGGGAGCATTATATTCATATTCATAGTACGACGGGCAGCGTTGCATTTTTGAAGGTCATTTTCTCCCGCTTAATTTTTTTTTGCAATTGTTTGTTTAAGTAAGGCTGATAGTGGAAATAAGAGTCAATCGCCAGAATCGTGGTGGGTCTGATTGTGAGAGGCCGACGAAAAAAGTTTTGCTCAATAACTCGGAAAGTAAGCCACAAGTAAAAAATTATGTTAGGACCAATATTCTCGATCAGATGAAAAAACATCGATTTCATGTCCGAAAAATCTCCATACCATAACATTTCACCCATCTTTCACCGTTTTAATGTTTCTAATAAATACTGTAATTTAGAGAAAAAATAGCTATTTCATATATATTTTATAATCTAAAACTTTCAAAACTTATTTTTTCGAAAATGGAGATGGTCGTTAAAAATTTTAAAACAATGAAAAGTGGGTTAAATCTGATGAAATTGAAATCGATATGTTTTCATCTGCTCTACAACACTAGTCTTAACATAATTTTTTACTTGCGGCTTACTTTCCGAGCTTGGACCACCACATTATTTCATTACGAGTAAGAAAGTATTATTAATACAATGTAGAAAACACATTAAGAATTGACTCAGAAAAGTGTAAACGGAGCTCAACAAAATGGTACATTCAGTGCAAATAGTTTGTTCTTAAATTGCTTAAGTTTTATTCTCACTTTCAAGCACAACATGGATGAAATAATGATGTGGACTCGTTATGAAGCTATCGCCCATAATGTATTGTTCCTCTATTTTTAAGAGCTTAAGAGTGTTTGTCTGTAAATGTGTAGGTTTATTTGTGTGCTAAGTTGATTTATCAGTTTTGAAGCCATTAATCATGACTGCGACAAGTTGGCAGCAAACGACCAGATGGGGTCACTCAGTGTGCGACAATTTTAAAGTTCAGTGGCGTTACTTGAAACTGTGAAAATAAATATTTTGCGAAGACATTTGTCTTTAGCTCTGAAAAATAATAGTTTTTGTCATCCTGATCAAAACATAGTAAATATACAATAAAACTAATTGCGGATGACACTTCCGACAAAAACTCATCGCAGGAGCATTTCCATGTCAGCAAAAAGCGTAACATGTCATTTCGAGAGATGCTTAAAGAAAAGGGTTATTAAACTTCAAATAAAAACGTATGGTGCCACAACAATACTTTAAACTTGAAGTAAACAGACAACAACAAAGAGCATAAAAAGGGCCAAACATCAGATCTTGAGCAGGAATGGCATTTTCAGTACATTCGTGCTTCAAGAAGTATGCCATTAGTACGGACTCATTTTTAACATAATCAGAGCCTTTTCAGAACATTTCCATACTACATATACTTACATAAGTATGTAGTTTTGTATGAATTGTAATGAATTTTGAAATTTAACTTCACCTTGAGCAATGCTGACTCCGGAATTGTTTCCATCGCACCAAAAACTATACGGTATGGTGCCTAGTGATGGCGTTTGGGTGTTGCGAAAATGTACTGAATCACGACTTCAAATGTACTTTTTTGAGGCCAACATCTAATATAAAAATGGTAGCCCCTACAAAAACAGTCTTACCACTGTTTAGCAGAAAACGCCTCAAAAGCTAACTGCACACAGTAATGGTATGAGGAAAATTACCAAACGACTGAATTTGAGAAATATTATTGGACTATTTGAGATAACTCTTACCTCGCTTGGTGGAAATAATCTAAGGGTTTTATTTTGGTGAGGTACAAATGAATCATTTCCCATAAAAAATTTATAGTTTTGAATTCATCCTATTTCGATGTTAGTGTTATCTTACTTTGATGAAATGTAGTAAAAAAAGTACGCTCTACCTACACCTCCAGAGAGTACATTCTGACCGAAAATTCAATACGTGCACAGATTCGATCACTGTTCTAGAGTATTAAATGTTCAAATTTTATCAAACTTTATATGTAAAACGATGCAATATAGATTTTGTTAGTAAAGGAGGTGCCACACCCTTTTGTTGAAATTGCTCCTTTATATAATTTTATCAATTTGCACCCTCCTTGCACAAAACTTAAAACTTCAAGGGAATCGCAAGCTATGCTTGCGTGAAATTCTCAAGTATTAGCTTACCCTTTTGTCATTTGACGAATGCTAAGAAGCTACCGGTAAAATTAAGAATGTGAAGCATATTACGTGAATATATGTACGACGTGAAGTGTAGCTTAAGGATGATCTAAGTAAACGCTCGATCTCTATAGCAACTTATAGTACACGCCACTGCACGGTAGTTACCCCCTGCTGATACGCGTTTGTTCGTCGCTAATGCTTATGTGATTCAGCTACCGCCTCGACTATTGAAATTTTGATTCGCAACACATAAATCGACAAATGGAAGCCAAAGCGTCCGACATCCTTCGCCCGTTTGTAATTCCGATGCAACGACTATTGAAAATCCGTTCGGAATGGAACGTTTATTTCCCATTGTTGTTGCTTTTGCCTTTGTTTCGCCAAATGTGCACTGGACACTGCCTGCGTTTAATGGTATTTCGTACTGTTGTTGTTGTTATAGTGTTGTTATGCCAATGTCACTGTATGCTCCAATGCATTGAAAGCGTTCGATATACACATCCAGGGATTTTCTTCCACACTCATGCTGCGTTGTGAAAATCCATTTTGTAGCCGCATTTGCCAGCAGTAAAACAGAGCAGCATGTGGCCAAAAAAGCAGCCAACGCATACAAACATACATAGAAACTGGGGTGGTGGTCAATCGGTGAGTGTTTACAGACAGAAATGGCAGAGAATGAACGTGCTGGCGAAATGTAAATCAGCACCAATTTTCAAAGCTTTATCTGCGATTACTTTGGTTGTTATCAAAGAAAGGTATTTATTTAACTTGAGGTATCGATTTTCATTCCAAAATGATCCTGAAATTTTAGAAACCATAATCACTCTTGTATAGGTTGCGAACCGCACTAAAAATTTTTTATAATATGTACTTTCGAAAAATAAAACCATATTTTTGCATAAAGATCTGAATTAAATATGTTTGATAGTCGTTCGCTCGATTCATATTTTGAAATGACTCTCATTTTAGACTCGTTTCATTTTAGATTTGATTTCTCCAAAACTAGAACTTTCACTTCAAACCACGTCCATCGATAATAGTTTTTGTTTTCTATGCCACTTTCCAAGTTTTCTAAAAAGCGGAAATTTAATTCCCGCACATTCGTCGTACTATTCTCCCCCTATCTCTCCTCATAGCAGGAAGCAAACACCGTTTTCGCCACAAGCAACTTTTGTGCAAATTCTGCGGTGCTGTTCGGCTGACTTGTTCAATTTGTTCAGTATTCCTGTACGACAGCAGTGAACAGCACACCAATCCAAACCCGATATAGATTCTCCCACGGCACCTACCTACGAATTATGCTCGATGTTGCCAATTTATTTTATCAATTACTGCACAGCAATGGCAATTGCCGTGGCTTCTAGCTATGCATTCGGCACAAAATTCTAATTCAAGCACATCGCATTCACCTCTCATGAAGGTACAGCGCTGCATCGCACACCTGCAACACTTTTCACAAAAAGGTAACCCTGCCATTTCAATCCTAACTCCACCGATTTCGCTGTAGACTTCCTGATGGTATTTTAAATTAATGCGTCATGGTTTGAGCCAGAAGCATAAACTTGGATGCTATTGCAGAAAATGGAATCGCATTGAAATGCTTCGGTTATGGAATAAAAATTTAATTTACGTATCGCAATAAAAGAACCGTCAATAGGGGGGTGAACTGAAAAAAAATACTAAACATGCAATTAAATGCAATCATAGGTAATTTTCATTAGTTGCAGTGGAAAAAAGGCCCAATGAATTTTCAGTCGACACGCTCCCTATGTTTCGATAAAAAAGTAAACCGTATGATTTTTATTCAGCTTCTCGAGCTTTTAGATAGATAGATTTTATAAAAGTACAAGATTTCGTTTATGACTTATCACAGTTTCGTATTCATTTAAAGTTTCATTCTTCATATAGCCAATATGGGGTTGCCACCAGAATATTTTCAAGATATTCACTTCAACATTTATGTAATAACAAAAGTGGAAACATTTTTTTTATATAAAATTTATAATTTACAACGTGTAACTTAAAAATTATCGAACATTTGAATAAAACCAATACGAGAGTGAATAATAATAAGCAATTGAATATTAATGAAATGGCGAAGAAATAACTTTTACCGACAAATTCTGGGTACACTAAGCGTGGACTTGCGGAAATAAATTCGCATCCTATCTAAAAATTGACTTGTATTGTATATATTGAATAATAAGGAAAAACTCGAGTTATTTACCTTTCTTTAGGATGGAGATTTTAGTTTAAGAACTACTTTAGATAAGAGTGCCAATGATATGTACCTCATTCGCAGCACCTTTTCAACGCTACAACTCATGAGAAACAAAATCCGCACAGAGTAATGTTTGCTTAGTTAAAATTTTTTAATGAAACAATCATAAAAAATTTAGATTGTCTTCGCTCCACTGTGCAAATTTCATATGCTATAAAGAATGACCGAAAATATTGAGCGCTTCTATTTCCTTCATTTTAACAGTAACTTAAATTTCAACGGAACATGAAAGCATGGCCACGACAACACTTGCAATGTCGCACACCTAGCGGAACATGCCGGTGTGTAGTAGACAAAACTGCAGGACGATTTTGTTAGAGGGAAACGTTGAAGGGGTTGGACGAGTTGCCTCAGGCGAACTGCAACAAAATCGAGTCATTATTGCTCGAATTTTTTTAGTATATTGCTACCAAAACATGAATTTGCATATGGCCAATGAATTTAGGCGCAAAAATTTCGTTGTTTTCAGGTTCTTCTTTGAAGCCGTAGGTTTATTGTTGTTTTCTCGAAGGTGAGACCAGTTGGAGTTAAACAACATGGGCTAAGTAAATTTATATGCGAGTATGAGTCTGAAATGTTTATTGATTTTAATGTCACGTGGAACACTGAAAAAAATCATACAATGAAGCAGTCCCATAACAGCAGAGCTTTTCCCTCACATCTTTTGCGACATTTAAGAATTCAAAACTGAATGGTTTTTCCAGAGTTTTTTAGTATAAATATTTGGCTCTTTGGCATCATGAATAATAGTTACATCATAATCATATTTTGAGGGCAACATATGAAGCAAAAAGAACACTTTAAGGATTTTGTTCTTAATTTCGGAAAAAACTGTTTGAAAAATAGATTTTCCTACAATATGTATATTTAGTTCGGGAGGTAGCGTTGCATTTTTCGAATCAATTTCCTCACACTTATTTTTTTTGCAAATGATATCTAAGTATTTCTGATACTCGAAATGAGCGTCAGTCGCCAGAATCGTAGTGGGCCTTGTTGTTAGAGGCCGACAAAAAAACTTTTGCGCAATGACTCGGAAAGTAAGCCACAAGTAGAAAAATATGTTAAGACCATAGTTGTAGAGTTGTAGATTTCAATTACTTTATTGCTTTCACAATTTTTTGTCGTCTGGCAGATTGAGATTGTTATAGAGATTATGTCATAAGGAACGAGAGAAACAAACACTGCACTTAGTTATTGCTGATTTTAATGGCAATATTACAAACATGTAAAAAACTATAATAAAAAAGAAATGGGTCATTTTTAAATCATTTTAATGTGTCTGCATCTTAGCTGACTGGTTTCTTTACCATAAAAACATTAAAATAGAGGAGACAGGACAGGACAAACTCGACTTCTCCAAATGCGATGAACAATTTTTTTCTGCATTTTCTAACAAATTCAAATGACACATATACTTAACTGGAATTTGGTTAAAAAAAAAATTTAGAAAATATCTACACATGAATTTTCGATAATTAGCTGAATTTTGTCAAATCTACTCATACTTAAAGTCTATTATCTCCAGTTCAACTGATCCGATCAATGTCGGATTTTTTTAAATTATAGTCGATAGTGAGCTTTCGCAGTAAATTAAAAAAAATTTATATTGTCAACAAATGAAAAATAATAACAATTTAATTGTTTAAATAGTTTTAACATGCTGCCCCCCCCCCCCCAACTAGAATACATTTAAAACATCCTTATTCTTTTATATACAAAACCCATTTTACAAAAAAGTGGGGTCTCTTTTGGATCAGAAGTTATTAAATATTTTCGAGCGCAAGTCATGAATTCCAGAAGGAATCTAAGCGTACAGCATGCGACGAGTCAAAACGAAGGAATGAATATCTGACACTCGTTATTAAGTTTTGGCTCGTCGCACGCTGTACGCTTAGATTCCTTCTGGAATTCATGACTTGCGCTCCGAAATTGATCGGATCAGTATAACTGAAGATAACAGACTTCAAGTATGACTAGTTTTGACAAAAGCCAACTTATTATCGAAAATTCATCAAAAAAAATTTTTTTAGCAAAGTCCTGATATATGTTTAAACTGAATTTGTTAGAAGATGCAGGAAAAAATTTTCATTACATTTGGAGAAGTGTAGGTTTTTTTTCTCCTGTAATTCGTCCGTTTTGGAAGAGAATGACCGATATGTAAACTTCATTGCATGTCAATACCAATGACGATAAAATCATATTATACCTATCCTAATCATATGAATCGTTTCGTTGGTTCCTAATTTCAAAATTTAACTGAATTATAAACTTCGTAACAGTAAGATTAATATGTTCAGTGTATATTATACAGTAACAGTAGAGCAAGTGGCGTCTGTTGCGGTTCCAAGCTTTTCAATTTATTTATCGACAGTTGATTTTTGGCATACTTGACATGACAAGGAGGTTTATTTTCGGTTTGTAAATTAAAATGATAGCAAAAAATAAGCAAAATGACAGAATATAAACATATGGCATCGTGTAGTAAGTGAAACCATGTCAGCTAGACATGTGCACATCAAAATGTATAATACAAATTTTTAGGTCAAACACACATATCTTTAGGTAATTTCTATTCCTTTCACTTCTCCCAACTAAGTTAATCTTTGCCCTAAAAAAATTCTTGTCAATCAAGCCAGAAAACTTTAGCGATGCTTTCACATGTTTGCATCTTTTCATATCTGTTCAGTTCTTAATCTTCTCTTGTTGATTTCATTCACTCTGCGGTTAACCCACGCAAGCTCCTTTCTACAATTCCGCCTACCTTTTTCGCGGTGCTAAGTATGTGTGTATACTACCATGATATGGCATTTTAAATGCGTAATTAGGAAAGCGGAGTTGTTCAATCGCACCATCATTTGTGATATGCTTGGTAGAGACAAAGTACATCCATGTACTGAATTTAACAACTGGCCGGCGTTTTTCAAAAAGGGACCAAGCGACAAATACACAGTTTTGAGACAACAAGGCTTCACCTTGAGCATTTACCGCCCGGGGTGAAGAACCAATCTGGTCCCACCATTCAAAACTTTTCACTTTCTTTACACATGTTTCATCAAAAATTGAAAAATTGATCGTCACAATAAAATTTAATAGATTTTACATCTTGTGATCAATACAAATTTTTATTTAATGATACATATTCGAAAGTCTCAATTATGTACCATATTGCCGTCCCCAGGCCTTTACTGGACCATCACATACATAAATAAATGCCCCACCGCACAGTGGCTTACGTCCATACAAAAGATGCCAAACAATAGAAATTGTTATCGTACAACAGTAGAATTCGGTATATGAGTTACTGCTGATTAAATAAACAACCAAAAAAAAGTTATTTAAACTTGTTCACAACCACGGCCATCTCCCATTTAACAAAAAAAAAAAATTAAAAACGCAATATTTTCCTTCGTTTTGGACCGATTTCAAAATTACTTGGTTCGAAGACATATTTTGATGGGCTCAGTTAAAACAAAAATTTTTCGCATTATTTTAAGAAATTATTATTTTGAATTTATAAAAAATTTGTGATTAACATAACTGATAATTTGGTTTTTATAAAACAAAAACTAAGTGAACCTCACATGTCCCGCATGTAAGTGGTTTGCCAATAGTCGGTTTATAATTTTAGATCCAATTTAATACATTTTTGTAAATTGTGTCGCTATTGAAGCTAAAAGCGTAAGGATATGTTACAAATTTTCTTGGATATACATATGGGCAAAATTCAGACTTTTGAAAAAACTTTCACTGTGTACAAATAAGGGCTTAGCTGATGAATTTTATAACAAGCGCTCAAAATGATATAGATGCGGATAAGTATCAAAAAAAATTTTCACGAGCAAACAAAAAAAAATAAAAAGGTCGTCACTTTTCAAAAACTTTAGCAAAATTAGATATATTTTACTAAAATGTACTATGAAAATTTACACATTCACATTTACTACATCGACTTACTTTCATCCACTAAAAAAAAGCTGCTCAGTTTTGACTTTCACCCTTTCAAACCCTAGCAAATTGCGTTATATTTCGTATATATTTATGGTTTAGTGGGAAATGGGATGAGAAGAGTAGTCCCGATGAATATTTTTTTTTTTTAATTTATTGATGTCAGAATCAACGAAGGAATCCTTATTCACATTCCTTATCTATGTATCTAGCAGCTCCAAAGTAGTTTTTGCACGCTTTGAAAGCGAGCCAATTAGCACGTTGCCACTCGTCATTCATAAAGTTGACCATTGATGACATTTGGATTTCTACTGAATCGAGACTTAAAATGTACTTTTTTGAGGCCAAATGTACTTTTTTGCCTTGAGCCTCACTTTTGGCATCTCAAAAACCCTAGGAAAATGAGATATATTTGCCATTAAATTACAAATTCTACACTTTGCAATTATTTAAATTTTTTCAATTACTAAAAAATCTTCACATGGCAATTATTTTCATTTACTTAAACCAAAAACAGGTAATTATTGTTCAAATATACCGAAAATGTACTGAAAAAGCTCTGAAAATTCGCCAAATGTACTAAAAATGCGGCACATGTACCGAATGTACTGAAAACTTGCCAAATGTACTGACGACGGTTTTTCAGGACGCAAATCTACCGAAAATGCCATCACTGGTGGAGACCCATCGCTTACTTTATTGGTGGAGGCCCCAGCCAAACAAAAATTTACTTGTATCAATGAGATTTTTATTTGAACCAGCATAACTAAGTGCTCTAGCATCAGCAGTTGCGCTCTTTATTCTCCTAATGAGTATCGTGGGGCTAATTCCTAAATAGCTTACTACTGTGTGATTTACCCACAGGCTATTTAGGCTTAAGCCTAGGGCGCAATGTCCGAGGGGGCGCTGAGAATTAACGTTGATTAAGATTTTTTGATATGTTGCACCTTCTTAACACAATCTTTCAACAAATGAAAAAAAATTAAGTGCTGAAAAATATTTTCTAAGGAAAGGATTGCACAAATACAATTGAGACATGAAACTTTCCTTCCCTCGTTTATCAAAAGTGAGTCTCTAGCCTCGTTGCCTACGATTTTCACATAGAGAAATTGTCGCAAGTATTTTACTTATTAGATTTTAAATTGTAATTCAGGAATTAAAATCTCACACTGTCATTTTTATTTTAGATTAGTCAGATGTTATTAACTGACACATGAGAGACCGGAAAGTTACAACTTTTATTCTTTTGAAATCGAAGCAACAAAATAGATGGAAATTTTCGAAGATCTATTTTGAAAGAATTTTTTTTTTTTGTAGGTGAGGACATTTTTGTTTTTTGCTCGTCAGAAGTTTTCTTTTCGTACTTAGGGGGCGCATATTCATAGTTAGCCTTGGGCGGTCAGAGCTCTAAATCAGACCGTGCTGTGTATATTTGAGCTATCAAGAAATTAGCATTTGGACTTAAAACAAAAAATATTAACAACAAGAGTCGCTCGAAGATAATTTCAGATTTCAATTAACTTCAGACGCTTTTAAAACCTTTTTTCATGTAGTTTTTAATTTGCAATATTAAGCTATATTTTCATTGACACATTATCAAACGCATGCGTGATATTTATTATAAATAGTTTTTTATGAAAGAAAACAAACATTATGATGAAAACTTTCTAAGAACTTCATATTATTAATCGTATTGTACACGAGTTCTTTAAAAAAATAGTGCAAAAACAACTCAAAAAGGCCTAGTTCTTACCATAGCTTCTAAATTATCTTGAGTTACGGGCATCTGACTTTCGTATACAAGTGTTTACAGATTTTTTTGTATGACGCTATATAGTAAATATTTGGAGTAGAAGTATTGAACTACTGGCATAAGTTGCAAGCACCTTAAATATCTTATGCTTCTGTGCTATTTGCACCTTAAACATTTCTCGTGATCACTTCTAATTAGTAAGTAAAAGAAGTAAAAGAGAATTATGTTTCTTATGCAAATTTAAGGTGCCAATTAAGCCTACTCTGTATTCCGTATTTGACCACCAAGCCTGCTTCTTGCTTACAATTTTTAAAGCACAGTATAGAGCATTATATTTAAAAGAACTTTCTACAATATTAAGGATTATTTTTTGATACACTACCTACGCAGAATTAAATACATTCCTCAGTTAAAGCACACCTCCGCGAATACCCATCCAGCAGTTTGTATTATGATGCTTTCCCAATGAATTGAATATTCGCAAAACTATGGCAGAACTGGCAACACAAAAAGGTGGAGACAACGAAGAACGAAAGATTTGCGTGGCAAACACAAACAGCTTTTGCATTTGCAAATCAACCCACCGCCCTCAGACTGAATCTCAAGCCAGAAAAAAAAGGACGCTACATGACATGTTAAAAAAAGGAGGAAAACCCGAGGAGAATAAGCGCAATAACAGCAACAATGTCGTAAATATTAAAACTTTAGAAAAACGCTGCAAGAAAGCAAAGAAAGAAAAGATTATATAGAACACTTTGTGGCTTCGTTTAAGACGTCCTTAGAGTTTTTCCTGTGTTTTGTAGTGCTTTTAGTTTCCTTTAAAATAATTTTAACCTACGCTTGTCCATATTCTATTTTGCTATATTTATTATAATTTTTATAACTAAAATAATAAAACCTAATTAATTGCAAGGTTTGTTTACATTATGCCTTAACCACAATTGCGACGGATGACGTAAAATTTAGTTGTAAATTTTTGCTTACAAAAATATATTTTTTCATAAAAAATTTATGTTTGTGATACGTAATTTTTCTATCAATAAATAGATCTTATTCATTTCACTTGTTTTTATTTATAATAAAATTTCATTAAATACAATTTATATTGAAATTTCTATTTTCAATTAAAATTTCTAATTTCAATTAACAAATTGAAAGGTTGATGAGAAATGCAACGCTGTTCCGTTGCCGCTCGACGGAGAAAATAGAAATATGTATGTATATCTATTATTATTTTAATGAGCCAACGGCTATGTTATGTACTTTTTTTATGCTTTTTATTTTGTAGGAAGTCTTCTATAAACATGGAAATAATTTAGGTCTTATGGTATTTATATTATGGCGGTATTGTGTTGCACATCTATTGCCGGTTCAAGCATGGTCATTCAACTGGCTCCAGGTTGTATGGAAAAAATTAGTTATTCAATTTTTGAGTTGAGGGTATTTTTTGTAGTTTACATAAAAAAAGCACCATGTTAAGTTTGGTCCTGTTCACTGGACTCGAATCCTTTTATAATACAGATATTGCATTGATTAACTTTTTACACGAACTTCGAATCGCATAATGTGAATTTTAACTTTCTTTCTCCTTTATTTTACTTTCTCTAGGAAGAAGGGGAGGCGATACGTTCTAAAGAATGCAATGATGAAATTTTTCTACATAGGGTCAGAATTTGCCAACTAGGCCACTTAAAAAAAAAAAATTTTTTAAAGAAATTTGGTTCAGCATCCTCGAAAATGGGGGGTGACAAATATTGTACCGATGAAAAACGCGCAATAAGCGATACACAAATTTTGGGGCGGTTTTTGGCCAGTTTAGGGGTGGGGTCAATTTCAAAAGAATTTTAAACACCACCATCGTATTCAGCACCCTCGAAAACGGGTGGTGGAGGTGGTCTGGTTCCTGCTTTAAATATTTGTATTTTTCAAGGTTTTTTCTCACAGAATCCACTATAACCCCATTGTGCAGAGTTACAAATATATAAATAAAAATAACGTCAAGAGCGATCCATTTTTTTCTCAACGGAATATTGTACTTTAATATTTTTAACATTTATATAATTTTTTTCGTTTTTCGATCGGACAGGGAAAGCTGTTTTTCATTAACATTTAATAAATAAACATGTTTTAAACATTGAAAAATACCTTACATAAAATTGAAAAAAACACCGTTAGATTTATAAAAATCGTCACATCCGTTCAAAAGTTATAAGCTTTTGAAAAAATTTTGTCCCCAAAATTCAATTGCCTATAACAATAAAAAAAAAAATTATTTCACATTTTAACTTCTAGCGCATACCCCTATCTAAATAACAAAATTTCATTAAAAAATAAAATTTTTTTTTTAAAAGTGGCCCAGTTGGTAAATTCTAGCCCCATATAGAAAATGAAAAGGAATAAGTCAAATAGAAAAATTCCAAGCGAATCCTGGGTGCTTCGCAGTGAACAGTCTTAGCTGGTCCACAATGGGCTAACTAATTTTACTTACTCTGAAAGCAACTTGTTGTTAAATATTTGGATTTGTGTTGGTCACTCAGTGACGTGTACTATGGGCGTATCAAATGTAAATTCATGCAAATTGACTAATTAATTTTTGCAGTGGATTTTATCGTTCAAATGCTTAAAGTATTGTATTTGCATAATGTGTTTATGTGTATTATATGTTTGTATGGATGTGTGTGAGCGTGTGTTTGCAAGTACGCTTATAAATATGAGCATATGTATGTACAATATAACAACCCGGTAGGCAAGGGCAGGAGCTAGCAGTGCTTCTAGCAGGTCTTCATTGGTAAGATTAAGGCCTTGCCACCTCCTTTCAAACTTACTTTATTTTCCGATAAAACAGGCCTTGTAAGAGCTCTTGCCGTAGCAGGGGTGATAGAAGTACTCGGAAAAAATTAAATTTTAATACGCCGTGAGACTCTGAGTTAATTTTTTTTTATCCGCGTCACCTCACTTGCACTTGTGTTGATATTTTAAATGTTTATTTGTTATGAAGTTTTCTTGCTTTATAATTTGACATTGAATACACAACACTCTGCCATAACATGAAACTGACACTCAATGGAGTGTAACTATTCTGCTAATTAAAATTTCACTACTAAACAAAAACAAACATCATAATAAAAAAAATTTATTTACATATTTTTATTTGCATGAAAATTTTGTTTTGAGAAGACATCTTACAATTGCAGCAGTGCCAGCAGGCCTTCTCCGAGGTAGGCCTTGCTCAATTGCCTGCTGGGAATATTTGCACACACAAATATGAACCTTTTTGAATTTTTATGCGCCACACCACACTGGAAAATAGTTGCGTGCTGGTGTAAGCAACACTATTTTCAATATTTTTTTCTAAAAATTTTACTTTGCGAATGTTACATTTGTTACATATCGATGAAGCTACTTAATTTGAAGGTGTTTATTACTCAACAAAATCTTTATATCATCCGCAATATAGGGCAACAAAAAATCTACTGATATGCAGCTACTGTTTTGGTATGAATCTCACTAATGGGCGTTTTCAATTTAACTTTTTTTAGTACAAATGCGCTTCGAAAAGTACAGTGAACTCATTTTTGGTTCATTTTCAACATAGTTTTGAGATTTGTGATGTCGATTTTTTAATGTTCACTAATGTTGTATAACATTGTTAAGGATTTCGTCAGCCTTACATAATATCATTATTGATTTGAAGTTGATCATGTGCGGGAAGAAAAGTCTGTCTATTCATGAGTTTTGGTAAAAAAAGTATCAGCTGGCTCATGTATAAATAAAAATGCTTATTAAGAATGCAAATTTTATTAAAAAATTAACAAAATCCACCATAATATGTACCCGTATACAAAATTTGCTTTATTTTCAAGATCGAAACATCCCCTTAATTCATTTCACCAAACCATATAACTCTTACATCGTTTTTAACCTACCTGATAATGAAATAAAGTTAGATCATGTTACGTTAAACGAACTTAAAATTAAAAATTTATTAAAATGGTACATTAAAAAAGTTCAAATATTGAACTCCATTTTATAAATTGACCAAATTGAGTAATTTGTTATCATATCATGTAAATGCATGAACAAAACAAAAAATCAAAGAAAAACACAATCTAATTTATATTAAATATAAACAAACGAAATTAGATAAACTCACCATATGATTCGCTGCTCCTCAGAGTTGTGCGCAAATCCGTCGAAGCGTTGATGGCATTCAAATAAAATTAAAACTTGAATTACACTTAAAGAAGTAAATAAGTTATAAAAAGTTCAATTAATATTTAGTTAAATCGAAATACATAGTTATATATGTAATAACAAATAAGCTATGAAGTGTTAAATATGTATTTAATAGACCAGAAAAAGTAATTTTAACGCCATTTACACAAATTCATAAAATAAATGAAATATTGAATCATATATTCGAGCGTTATACATAAAAGTATAAGAATTAATTAGGCATGGAAGCTCAAATGTCGTAATGCCAAACTTCTCCAAATTACACAAATTGGTATCGTGCACCAAAAATGTATTGTTCAAATTTAATAGTGGAAATACAATTAGAATAAAATTAGTTCATGGCTAAAAGAAAAAATACAATCAGCCATTTAAAAAGATTATTAACAAAAAATAAAGTCTGACCGATTTAAACATTGCCGCGAACAATTTCTGCAACATTTGCATTTTAAGTTTTTAATTTTCCCAATAAAAAAAATAATTGCTTTTCTATCAAATTTTTCGATTGAATGAAAAATTTTTTATAGAAAAAAAAATCTTTTGACTTGTTCTTCAAAAAGAATAATTTTAGTTTTTAGCGTACTCTAAGTGAGGAAGCACAATTGTGTTATATTAAGATACTGTTACTAAAGGACTATTTAATTCAATGCCAACCGTTTAATAAATGCAAGTAATGACGAAGCTTTCGTACAGATAATGTTAATGTGTTCATTAAACGTCAATTTAGCATCAACATGTCTACCTAGGTCGTTGACTGTATCGACACGATAGATTTTCTTATCATCAAGTGTACATATAATCTTTTCTTTCTAGAGAAGATCATAGTTTATCAGGATTTAAATGTAAGCTATTTTTAGAACACAAGACCTCAAAAGATTTCAAGTCAGACTGAAGGACTAACGCTTTAAAAGGGCATATACAGTCCTTATGAAAGTTCGTTATGCATCAGTAGCTTATTATGCCTTCTTATGAATTTCTTTGTGAAATATTTTCTAAAGAAACTTTTCAATTCTTTTTCTGGTCCATTTTCTATTTACTTCAAATGTTCGTGAGTTACGAGTAATTGATCTGTATACAGCTCCCTCCGCACTCCCCACAGTGACATTTACATACAACAAACCAAACTTTCTCTTATATATTTACAAATTCGCTAATATGTCTTTTCTCTTAATTCTCTGTCATATGTTTTAGTTTTTGTTGTTGTCTTCCCAGGATATTATTTGTTTCAATGATTGTACTGTTGTTGTTGACACCCCGAGGCACTCGGTAATATGGAAAATGAAACATATTTTCATTATTTTAAAAGTCATTAAAAACAAACGAAACGAACAGACGAAAAATATCATCGAGAAAACAACAGCAACTGCTTTGGCAAAAGGTGAAGTCAACAGTAATGAGTAAAATTTGTAAGGATACAACGTGCTGTGCTTTTCATCCTATTTGACTTTATTCTTGTTGTTATTGTGGATACTAATGCTTGCGTCGATGTCGCTGTTTCCATACATTTCATAAATTTACAATTTTTCATATTAAATAGAGCATGTTAATGGGGAAAAAGAGTAAGAGCAACAACACAAAATGAAATTAAAGTTAAACTTATCAGAATAATACCAAGTAGTGCAACAATATGTAAACGCAATGAATAAAAAATAAGCAAAATTTTAATTGATGATTCTTTCAGCTTGGCAAGAAATACCAAAAGTTGTTAAGATCAGAATACCACACATGTACAGGGTAGGCAGAGAGCTGGTCCAAATGCGACGAAAATGCGATCAAAAACGGAATAAGCCATTTAGTTCCTGTGCCGGATAGAGATTTAGGTCTTGATGGAAAATAATATTTTTGCGTATTACGAACGTATATTCCGCCACTTAAAGGGAAAGTCTTATGTCTTATTTTGCATTCCACTTTTGTTTTTAAAGTGGCTTCCTTAACCTTAATGACTCTTTTAAAGATTGTGTATTAAAAGAAAGAGTAAGAAAATGAGATAAAAATATTTTTCTAAAAACTTTTTTCAAGCAATCATTAAAATTAAATACGTTACGTCTCGAGAACTATGAAAGATGTTGTAGCGAACTTGTTAAGTCGAAACCACCATTGAAACTGGCTCGCGATAAAAAGGCGAAATCGTATAAGTACGTGTGTCACTTTTTTATAAATAAAAAAAAAAGGAATCACGCTAATAACATAACAATAATGTAACATAATTCTCAATATCGATCTTCACGATGATTTCTTCATTATTTTCAAATAATTTAAGGACATGATATGAGGTGCCACGCACACCTATACGATTTCATTAGTTTTTGATCCAATTCTGTACTGCGTTATCAATGACAATCAATTTCAATACCCACTCAACCTCGTAGCAATATCTATCATACTTTTCAACATTCACTCGGCCGAACAGTCAGTTTCTGATCAATTCTTTTAACCTATCTTCCTTGACATCTTAAACTAATGAATTTTAAGTGTAAAAAAAACAAAATAAAAGTTATATTTTTTTATTTATTATTTATTACTCATTATTATTGCAATTATTACATTTTATAGCAGTTTTATATACGATTTACCAAGTATATGGTAAATCGTATCTAGGTAAACCTTCTCATCTAACAATATTATGGGTACGTATTTATTCAGTTGGCAATAGATCTTTGGTTCAATGTGTCTAATCGGGCGCCCCATAATCTCTCATCGCTATCGCGCTCATCCATTTTCGGAAAAAGTTTTAATAAAAATATTTTTCATCTCATTAGCACACATGGGATTAGTTAAGCAATTTTGATTTGAATAAGCGATCTCTAGACATCCGATTAGTACTCCAATTTTCGTCCGAGCACTTAATTTTTTGAGAAGGTAAAATTATTATTTTAGAAAAAACGCTTTCAGCTTTCCACTCTCATCTTATGAGCTCTTATTAAAATATGATAACATACACTAAAAAAAAAAAAATGTGCAAGACCGATTTATCAATGAATGATGTGTCATCGTTGCGACTAGAAAAGATTTATGTGTAAGAATTCGATTTATTTTGGGTGTAACACTTAATTCCAACAGCTATTTCTTGAAATCTTTTACATATATCCTATAAAGATGAAAAAAATTATTAATAATACGAAATGTGTGAATTACCCTGCTCTTCTGTTTTCTCTAAAATTGTGGAAAAGCTCATTGTTGTTTTTCTTGTTGTAACGACGATTTGCGTGTGAAGTTTTCGCTTCAACTATGAACCACAAGTTACAAATAAACGAAAATGTTAAAATTTTTCGCGACGTCTCATTTCTGGAGCAGAAAAGTTCAAAGTGCTTAACTTAAAATTAGTACAGAGTTTAACGGACATATTTCAAAGCCAATAGGAGCAATAAAATATGTGATCACTGGTCTAACCTGCTCTAGACGAAACATATTCGGTTTTTACTTATTTGTTGGAAATAACACTCTTTCAGAAAAAAATTAAAGCTTCAGAGTTTTGCATTTATTTTCTTCGGTGATCTTAGCCTACTTATTAAAAAAAAATATTACCACTCTTATTCTCAATTGGTTTTCAAAAATATGCAGAGACTTAAAAACGCAATTTTTTCTAATTCCTTTCTAGGCTTACTGTTCAGTACAATGTGTGCCAGCAGAAAATTACACAAAGCAACAAAAGAACGGCAATAGCTAGTTTTATTCATTGCTAAATGGAATCATCAGTGATTCTTGAGCAGATGCAGTGAGAATTTCTAAGCCATATACGATATATTTCTCATTCTGCATAGATTTCTTGAGAACCCAAGCAAAATCTGAAGCAAAGTAAATCCAAATTCTTTTTTCTGTTGTGTGTATGATGGCTTGCATTTAATCTTAATGACGAAAATGTGAAATTCGGTGTAGAATCACTGTAGATATTGAGAAAATTTAAAATATACTATTTTGTTTTGAGAAAATTTGATGATTTCGTTTGACATAAACTAAATTGCATAATTTTTAAAATAATGAATTTGGTTTTAACCCGTCGTCAATGAGGTGGGGTGGACAAACCTCACCTCATTAACCGCGTTACTAAAAGAGACAATAGACAACTTTCTCCAGACACGAATTGCTGCCCCCGCGCTATCAGTAACTGAAGATAAGACATCCTACAACTGGCACAGCAACCACGCTTAGTCGTTCAATCAATACTAAGAATATATCTGCATTCAAATCGAAATTCCCAATTAAACTTTCGAAAATATCATACAATTCAGACAATTAAACTGTTGTGCGCCTTCATATTTTCCAAAACTATGGCGGGAATTTCTATATGAAAGCAGAAACATTCTTAGGATTGATTGAAGAATAACATATAAAAAACAAAATAAAAAAGAGATGTTGTATTAAAGATATTCGAAAAACGTTTTAATGAATAAAAAATAAATGTTTAAACAAATCTATTTTTGGATTTTTATTTGCTTCCATAAAACTAAAGCATTTTTAAGCAAAAAAGGTCCTAGGTTTTTTTATTCTATTGCCCATAGTTCAAAACGTCAAACAAATATTGTGTGCAGTTATTAAAAGGATGACTGATATATGTAGATATATATTTCTTAATAGTTCTATGTGTTGTAACGGGTGAGTATTTCAAAATGAGAATAATTCAATCAAGGTAATCCTGATCACAAGCAATCATGTTTATTATTATTAATACTGTTGCGAAGGAATAAGCATTTCCTTCAGAAAATTCTGTCACATTGCAATATTAGGGTTTTTTTCTTCAAAATTTTGTAGATGGATTCTATTTTTTTTGTTTTTGCCTATATTTCAGCTTGAGGCTTAAAAACAATTGTGCCAAAACTTGAGCTTCTGTTAACAATGTACTTTTTAAAATATTTTAATCCTCAAAGGAACGTATTTTGTTTTATGAAATTTCGAAATACCGTGTGAGAAGAATTTCTTAAAAATTTTTGAAAATGTTGATTCATCGCTCTCTTGCTAACTTCTGGCCATCTAACCGTCAATTTATTTTGTCTGAAGCCACGTGACTAATGCACTCTTGGATCGAAAAATTACAAAGTCTTTGCTATCATTATAATGAGTGTTTCAATCATTCGTATTTTCCATAGTAAATTTTCAATTTGCTTCGACTTTGTCCGAAGAAGGTATTGCACATCCAAGCATTTTACTATCTTATATGAATAAATTGGAAATACAGAGCACATGCTGAAGTGTTGAACTCCATATTGAGTGTGACAATATAGAACACAGCCACAGTACAAAGTTTTCGAAAACTGTACTGTAGTGAAATAGTCAGAACATTTGGTCAACGTAAACAAATGTCATAATGCTGTTTCTTCTTTAAGATAGTTTTTTATTCAAAAATTATACATTTTTGAATAGAAACGTATTCTAATTTTTGAAACACTCATGTTTTAATAATTAAGTGTACTTGCAGCATTTTCTGCTGGTGCTGCTCATCTATGCAACAATTTTTCAAGTTCTTCATGATGTAAAATGCTGCAGATGAGTAAAACTTTCCGACAATCTTTTAGACAAATTTTTTTATTGTAAATTATGCTTGTTGTATCTTTTCACACAATAAAATGCAGCCATGAATTCGTATGACGTTATTAAATGTGCAATGCACGTGTGGTGTCATTTGTTGTACTTGGAAACTCTTTGATGCATTACCGCATGAACACATAACAAGTTTCAACTTCATATAGAATTGAAAGTTATACAAATAGTTCTAAAGAGCATTTGAGATGTTTTATTTTAAATTGTAAGCTTTCGAAATAAGTAGGTAGTTAATTCTTGGTTTGAACATTGCAGTATACCGAAAGTTCAATTACAAAAAAAAGTTTCGCTCAGAATTACGGTTTGCATTTGCTGAAGGTAAGTAAAAATTTAGTTTGGCAATAACATAGCCAATAGTGAAGCATTTTACGTGCTGCGTCAATTTTGGCAAACACAATTTATATGACGAATCATTAATAAAAAACCGATTCAAATCTCTACAACAATCAATGCCCACCTTCACACGCAATTAGGGTCAAAGGCAGTAGCACCATCAGAATGCAATAAGAAATTTCGTAAAAGCTATCAATAATCGCTGCAAACACACATCATTTGCTCATCCATAAACGTAAACTGACGAGTATCATCATCCATGAATATCGACAACGTTCTAGTTAACGGTCAAAAGTTTGTCCAATTTATCGAAAGCTTTTGGTTTTTTTTTTTTTGTGTTTTTATGCGTTGTGTTAAATTGATAGAAAAACAATTTTTCTGCTCCATTTCACGCATTCAAGGTAGCCATACCCCCAGACCGAGGTCAAACGAAACATTAGTGGAACAAAAAAAAAAGTTAAAAAAGCGTAGCGAATGAAAAAAGCTTTGCCAGCGTGAAGATGCTTACGCAGAGATAAGGGTTTTTTTTTCAAAGCCAAAAAGTGCCGAAAAGTTCGGTACTGCAGCTGACCTTACTTGGCGAAAATAAGAAAATGCTGTTTTTGTGCAATTGGTACTATAGCTACATGGCAAGAAATGATTTTGAAAAAGTTCGTAAGAGGCTTACAAGAACTCTTTAAGTACTTACCCTGACACAATGAAAACAACGAAAGCATAAGGAAAAGATTGGTGCACTTATTTCAGTGATATAAAATTTGATAATTTTTATTTTTTCGGTAGTATACTCCGAACTGATAAAATAAAAATTAGGCCTCCAAATGATTTGAAACCTTTGTGTATATACTACACAACTTGTTGTTTTATCCAAAAACTTTAAATTCGGAACTCCTGAGACGTATGAAAGATCATTGTAAAAGTCACAATACTTGAAAATAATATTATACGAATTTATTTTCAAAAAAGCTGATATTTTCTTCAAACATTTTTTATTGGCAGTAGCTTGCTAACTCATTTAAAACACCCTATTTTTGGTAAAGAAAAAACCTCGTCAAGATTTTAGAAAATTCATAATTTCTCAATAACTATGTAACTGCCATAAAACTTTTTCAAAGCAACATTAAAGTTTATATACATAATTATTTTCAAATGATCGGTAGCCATATTTAAGAAATCGATTCAAAGATTCCCCCAACTTGGGCTTGTGAAGACGAAGAGGAGTAGCAAATTGTGAACCACTATATCGATTTAAAAAATGTGGATGCGATACGAAAAATATTAATTAATTTCTAATACCAAACTTTTCAAGTCTTTACAATATAACGACTTTTCTTTAATTCGAATCTATTTTTTTTTTCTGGTTTAAGATTTTATTACTTATAAAATATGAGGATTTCTTAAAATTACTGATGATTAATATAACTCTTGAAAAAAAGCAGTTTTTAAAATAAACGGTCAAGAATCGATTGTCATTTCTCGAAATATATTGAAGGCGAATTCAAATTCAATGTATAATTGAATTCCTCAAACCCTCAACAAACATATTTTTGACACTAGAACTCGCAAGCTGTTCGCATTTTCATAAATATTATCAATTACAAAAACATCAATGTATCAAAATGTTGGTTAAAGTTTTTAACTAAAGTTTCCATTAATTTAACTCTCTAAATTTAAGAGCTATTCACTTTCTTTGGCAAAATCAAAATTTCGAATTTTATTGCAATAAAAGTTCGACCTCTAATATTGAGCTGAATTTCGGTGATTAGACTATTTTTTAAATCTGGAAAAAGACTTAATGGTGTTTTGTCCGCAAAAAGTTATAACAAATATTATCTAAATCACCCATGTGTGCAGATATTATTTTAATTATTTTTGATATTCCATAGATCTTATCAAGATCTAAACGAAACACAATATTTGTTGTACCAATGTAACATTTGGGTTGTATAATCTTGAAAAAAGATATAAGATCTTATTCCCTAATGCAATTTCAGCATCAAAAGTTATTTTCTGCTACAGTGTATCTGGGCCTAGCAAGTATGTATCAATATTTGCGGGAAAAAAATATTTCTGTTTAATAACCTAATTCCATTATACTAAGTGCTCAATAAAGTTTTAATATTTTGAAAAAGGTTTTTATCTCTGAAGTTAATATGCTCTAAATGAATTCTTACTATTCAGTATACCCTACATTTGGTTAGGAAACTTCGAAACCAATAAACAGTTTGGTATTGCTAATGGATATTAGAGACTCACCAATTTCAGTCAAATCATTATCTCATGCTCCCACTTTATGCTATTTCGTATTCTCTTTAATATATTCATCTGTTCATTTAAATTTATTTTTTTTTGTTTTTCTAAAATTAAAGCCTAACGATTATTAAGCGTGCGTTGTTTTACTCTTAGAATCAAAACTTTCGTTGAGGAAGTAAGTAGCTTTACTGGGAAACCCACCACAAAGTTTGATCTGACACCTATGTGTTGATCACCAGAAGTTCACCACTTAACGTCAAGGTAAGTCATGGCGGTGCCATGACTCGGTACTTGTTATTCACTAAGCAGCTTAAGCAGCGCAATAATAATTTATCTGATTGAACGGCAAGACAGTGGTGTAGCGAAATATTTGAGTCATCAATATTGAAAATTTTCTTGAGAAAAAACTTTTTTTTAACAAAAGATGATCTAAAATATTTACATTTTCTTCAATGGAGGGATACGGTCACGCTCACTTTTTTATTTGTGTTTGTCGTTTTAAAATTGTTCCTAACATAATCCTTTACATTATTGAATTATTAACCCAAACATAAAAGTATTTTAGCGACTTTCCGGTGCTTTACGCTACATAATTGTGACTTCTGGGAAAACATGGTTACTTGGGTGTTACGTAACGTTTCAGGAGGGAGAGGGGTAAAAAATCTTCAAAAATTGCGTTACGTATAACTTGAACGCCACCTTATTGGAATAACTTCAAATATTATCGAAAAAACACGGGAGGGGGGGAGGGGTCCCGCCAGATCTCACCAAATCTTATCATGAGGAGGGGGGGGGGTCAGAATTTTCAAAAAACCACCTCACGTAATTAATGGACGTCCCCTAACATCAAATATTATCGAAAAAACACGAAACAGATGAATGATATAAAAAACTTTGAAAGCGAGCTGTATATGTTCTGAATATTACAATAAATATCGATCAAGTCCATAAAATTTCAAAAATAGCTAACGATAAGTTCATTTGAATAGTTTTAAAAACTTGAAAATCAGTATACATAGTATGTACATACATATATCAGTTTTCGCTTATTACAACAAATCTTTATAACGACATATTTTCAGAAACTCTCTTCCGTTTCATCAAATATTTTTGAGCGGGAATGTTTGTCTTCAGTTTGAAAAATTTGCAAATATTTTTTTAGTAGATATGTTAGAATATTGTCTACAATTATGGTTTGAAATTTCCTAAGGAGCTTTTCGTTAATAACGCAAAACCTTTTTGGATAATTTTGAAATTATCTATGTAAGAAATCGTCTTACAAAAAGTATACGCATTATAATTATGATATTAAGAGCACAATAGGAAACAGAGCTGTGGGGCTATATTAACAGACACATATATTATTGCTCTACTTACTACCATATCAGTATCATTCACACAAAGTTTGCGATTCGCAGATAACGTCGACTGTTTATAGCGACGAAGTCTTTCTTTAAATCATCCGATAATGTGTTTGACTTAAGAGACATTGGGGTAGAAGATTTTGCAATATTTTAAAATTTTTTTTATCATGTAGATTTTTCTCATATATGAATTTCGAAAGTCAAAAGATAAAACAATTTCTGTGCGAGCATTTTTATAAAATTTTTCGAATCCCAAAAAATTTCTCGGCAAGGAATACTGTTGTGTCGACCCACCATTCTTTTTGACTTTTAAAATATTTAAAAGACGCAGCAAATAAATTTAAAAATCATTTTAACAAGTTATACCAGAAACTACCATGTATTAGAGTATTTGTATTGCTGTTTAAAAAAAAAGTCAAAAAAATCAACAAAATTTAGAATTTAAACCTGTTGTGATTCCCAAAGAAATTCACATAAACTCACAAAAATTTGCATAGCCACTTTTGCTGATGATTAAGTTGTAGCCGTTGCTGTCGTTGCTGCCGATGCCTATATAGATGCCAATGATGATGATATTGTTGTTTAAAGAGCGATTACAACCCCAAAGCCGAGTTTAGAAACACGCAAAACGTATAACGAAACAGAACAAACAGCGCGTTGCCAAAGAGAAGCGAACCAAAAAGCCGCCCAAAAATCGTTAATCAATTCAGTTTGAATAGCGCGGCTGAAAGAACACAAGCGAGCCAACGACAAGCGCTGACAGCGGGCTGACCTAAGTACCAGAAATACAGAGACTTTAGGCGCTAAATAAAACAGCAGCAATAAAAACAAAAACAACAGCAGTGATAGCGAAACCAATACAAACGCAAATAATCCAAAATCGAAAGCAGTCAAAAGCGAATAGGGGCGAACCATCAGCAGAGAGAAAGGAACAGCAATGAGGATGCAAGGCCGCCAACTGGCAATTGGATTAATTTTGTGCTTCCTCGCAGTTTGTCATCCCAAAGGTAAATATTTGGTTTTGAAATGCAACACGCTGCATAGGCTTATAGGAGGCGTGACAGTGCTCTGTAGTTCGGTACATAATTTTCACGAATTTAGCTTAAATGGAAGTATTATAGTGAAAAAGCCACTGTTATGGTAGGGACGAACGTATTATCAATATTTAATCCTTGCATTGTTTGTGTAATTCCATTTTAAAATCAAGCGTCAATGTTATCAGTAGCACATTATATTTAATTTAAGAACTGTGTTTGCTGCAAGTGTCCTAAGCTAAAGCGCTCCGAAGTAAAATTGAAATACAGTTCCGGATGAGTATGTTATATAATTTTTTGAAAATTTCGTCAAAAAATCACATAACCTTGAGCCGCACCCTTTATACGTTGAAATTGAAAACTATATGGTTAACATATTTTTTCGTTATTATGTTAACTTATGCAGTTACTAGCTGCAAAGGCGTTTGCTTATAACGTTATGTTTTACAATCCTGGTTTTTAAAACGGTTCAGTTACGAAGGTTGATGCGATCAACCAGATCAAGACACAATGTGCGGGACCAAAACTGCTATGATCTTGGTCGTGCGCTTGCTCGTTGCTATTGGGAACGGTTGGTTTGGCTTTCCTATTATTTTTTTTTTTTTGTTCAATGGATAACGAAAATAACCTCGAAATGAAAGTTCAATCACGGAACGACACGACAAAACATTTCAATATAGCCTTCCGTTGCTCAGTGGGTTTTTTGTGGCCATATATAGGAAGAAAATAAAGTGCTAGGGATTGAAAAAATTTTTAAGAAAATCGTCAGAGAATACTTAGGGAAGAAAAATAAAACTATAAAAGTTTTAAATTTGTTTTGAGTTAAGTGATACAGTGGCGCTCTAGTTAACTTGTTTGAAAATAATGCAATAATGTAGCATATTGGCGGAAAGTACATTATTTCCACTTTGTAAAAATCAACTTAATTTTATTTTATCGCCTTTATATATATTGAAAAATGATAAAAGTTCAAAATTTGCAAACTTGACAGGAAAAAAAAGTATATCCCCAGATTTCGGAAGTTTTTTATATGTAATGTCCGAAAGTATGGCTAACCAAAATCCAAGGTTTCAGCTGCTTGTTTTCAGAACTGTTCTTTTATGATTATTTTTCTACTGGAACATTAAAAGGAAAAAATTATTTTTATTTCATCACATTTTGTATCGCTTAACAATAATTTTATCAATTGTAAAAGCTTCACACTGTGAGTTGCTTGAATTTGGAAAGAAGTTCTCTTAATTAGAGGGGAACAAGTAAGGGATATTTTTTCTCTTTTTATCCCCCTTGGGGTAAAATTTATAAGCTCCAAATGCTTTTCAGAAAACTAACAGATAAACTATTAAAACTGTTTTTCTCCAATTACTTGTAAACTATAAAAGATATCGCAAAAATTGTAACATTTTTGAAATCAGCGTACAAAATTTATGGAAATTGATACCAATTGTGAAATAAAGTCTCAACCACATCCCACCTTTGTATGGGAGGGAACCATTTCTTTCATATTCACAAGTTTTTGTTGTTTTAACCCAATAAACGTCTGTGCCAAATTTCAAGACTCTAGCACTATTACAACATTTTTGAAACCAGAATTGCCAAGTTAAAGGGAATTGATACCGATTTTGGAAAAAGGTCTCAACCACATCCCAACTTTATATGGGAGGTAGGCGTGTCCGTTCCAAATTTCAAGAGTTTAGCGCAATTATTACTATATATGGCCGCAGAGATCAGATCAGATCAGTAAATACTTAACAACGCTACTGAAAAACCATTTACGGCAGCTTGTGCTTCTTCAGCAAAGAGATAACTTAATTTTGGTAGATTTCGAGACACAAAGCAACTAATCATTGGAGCATAAAAGAGTTTAGCTCATTAAAGATACAAATAAAAATGTTAATAGCAACATGTGTGCACAAATATTTAGTACCTTTTGCCGAGGAACGTCACAGAAACCAGTAACAAATTTAATTGACTTGTTTAAAGCCACTAGAACTTTTTAGCAAAAAAAACTTAGACATAGCAGTTATACATATCTCAAATCTTGACTGTGTTTAAAAAATAATAGCCAAACAATACAGGTCTTCTGTAGTTATTGTTGTACTTAGCTCACATGTTAATTTTAAATATGTATTTGGAACAAATATGTGATGTTCTTCCCCGAATGCACACCAACATAAAAAGTTGAAAAGAAAGCTTTAAAGGTACTAAATAACTTTTGAGACATTTTTGGTTTTTCAAACTGCTCTGAGTTAAGTTGCATGATAGATGCTAAGGATTGGCAGTAATTGAGATACAGTTAAATAAATTCATTAAGTAAGACAAACATTTCCTTGTCGTAAGCATCTAGTATAGTAAGTTTGGTTTGAACGAATGGGGGAGGTTAAAAATTACTTCGATAGATATATTTTTTTTAAATAAATTTAACCAACTCAGCCTCTTGATCTTCATCTTTTTCTTTACTTCTATCTATTTCTTATTATCCCGTCATATACATATTTTTAAAAGTGGATCGAAAGTCTGTATTTTTATATTGAGAAATTTTTGCCTAACCTGCATATGGGGAGAAATACGTCAAATAACCTAGCGCGGCGCGCGAGCGCTAAGTTCTGTTGTTTTCAACTCGTGCTGGTGGTACATAAATGTACCTCAAAAAATTTTCCGTCACATCATTTCGATGTATTTTTTCTTCAGCTTTCCAATGATTTTGTCAGATTTCACGAAATTTTCCATTTCTCATAGCAAACTGCAAAAGCACTCTTTGGAAAATAACTTTTTTAATGTAAAAAAAAACCTCAGCTTTCGATCAAAAGCATTAAAAAAAATATTAAAAATACACGTTTTGTGATTTTTCACCAGGAAAATGGAAAATTTCGGGAAATCTGACAAAATCATTGGAAAGCTGAGGAAAAAATACATCGATATGATGTGTCGGAAAATTTTTTTAGATACATTTATGTACCAGCAGCACGAGTTGAAAACAACAGAATTTAGCGCTCGCGCGCCGCGCTAGGACATTTGACGTATTTCTCCCCATATATGCTTTATAAGCTATCTATCTCCACTACAAAGCAAAAGTCCCTTTTCGTAAATTGGTCAGTGAGTTGTAAACTATAGCGTATAATATGAGAACATCTTGCACAAAGAAAGTCTTGTTTGCCAAAATTCTGGAAAAAAATATTGAAAAAAAGTTCAAGCGAATTTATGCCATATCATTATATTTATTAAAAAAAAACAGAACTTTTTGAACATAAGAGATAGCTTTGGAACTATTCTATTTCCATCCAAGGAACATATATGGTTGTTACGTGAAACAGTCTGTCAGAACATCACTATATTGTTACGATGCTTTGTCGTGATGCTTGTATGTAAGTTAAGTATGTTAAGTCATTTTCAAAAACTTTTCAAGGATATTGATCATTACTGCTGGCTGGCAGTATTATGGCTGGCAAAATTATCAATGTTTGATAATGTTTATCGGCAAATCATCTATATGTTGGATGCCAAGCATTATGATTTGACTCTTCGTATGTGCTACATCTTATTTAAATAGGAATCCATAAAGTAGATGCAGTTACATTATGTGTTTTAACATTTTATCAAGATAAAAATTTTCTTTTTTCAGTTGCAGAAGCACAATTTTTCAATCAACAACCGTACAACGCTTATCGTCAAGCGCCACGCCAAGGATCCTTTTCCAAAGTTACTAACAATGCCTATGAACGTGAAGTTGATTACGGTAACATCGAGCTTACTAATGGTTACTCTAACTCACGTGCTGTTACACGAAACAACGGCGGCACCAGCATCTCTAACACCAACGCGATCTCCCGTGGCGCCAATATAGGCGGTCTAGATATTGGCAGCACTCTCAAACGCACGCAGACTCGCAACAATGGCCAAGTTTCTCGTGGCATTGAACATGATGTGAACATCGGCAATTTTGGTATTGACACCTCACTTTCAAGAGATAACTTGCGTAACGGGTTCGGCTTGCAACGCGATTCCAACGGCGGTCTTTTATTGGGACTTGGTCTGCTTAACATCGATTTGACGAGAAATGCTCAGCAAAACCAACCCTTGACGCAGGCCCAGGTGAATGCACAAGGAAAGAACGCACGTGTGAGAGCGAATAGCAACACGCTTACCAACCAGCAGAACTACGGTATTGTTGGGGTCAGAGAGACGCAATCACAGTCCACAGCTGTAGGACGTGCGCAAAGAGGACAGACGAGTGTGAATGGAGTTAACCGTGTACGACGTGCACCAGCTACTGAACCAGTATATAGACAGCCTTACTACAGACCAGCAGCACCACGAGCTATTGCACCACCGTCTCGTCAACTTCGCCGCCCTAAGCGTCGAGCCCAATTCATTCCATTCGGTTATCCACAACAAGAGGATTTTAATGGCTTTGCATTTGAAAGACAGCGCAGACAATTTCAGAATAATCGCAGACCCGGCTTCGGTGGTGGAGGCCACCAGCAACAAAATGTTGGTTGGGGATACCAGCCTTATAGTCAAAATTCTAATGCTCAAGGTATAGCCAATAACAAGGGAAACCGCTTCGGACAACAAGCCGGAGCTAATACCCACTCGAAAAACGAGTTCAACGAGAATGGTCACTTCCAGGATAATGGTGCTTCAAGCATTGGCTCAAATCTAGCCAACGATGGTTCCAGTGGACAGGTAAGCTCGGCAAATGCAGCACAAATGAACTCTGAAACTGCCGACCAGTCTTCGAGCCAGAACACCGCACAGAGCCAGTCGCTTAATTTTGATGCCAATCAGCAACAAGCGACTTCGTCCAATGCTGGTACCACACACACCGAGGGCGTAGACTCTGAGCGATTTGATGCTAATAGCGGCTCTATGGTCACCAACAACAATCAGTTTGGCAGCTCTACCAATACGGCTAATACCAACTCAGCTGTCTTCGAAAATGGCGAGAATAGTGGTGCCCTCTCAGATGCCAGCAGCCAGTCTACATTCCAAGGCGCTGACGGTAACACAGCGGGAGCTTTGACAGGTTCCAAGACTGAATCGAAACGTGGTCCAAATGGATCCGTCAGTAACTCCGCTTCGAGCAACGCCTCGGCAAACAGTAAAGGTGGTGGAAATGCCAACGCTTCAGCTTCAGCCTCTTCTTCGTCAGGTGCTGATGGTGATAATGCCTCCACTGATGCATTTGCCGCTGGAAACACAAGAAACCCGGGAGGCATTGGTGGAGCAAATGCAAACAGCGGAGCAGCTTTGGGCTTTGGCGGTGCACAGGGCTTTGCCAACGGATTCGGGGGGTACCGTCAAAGAGGTTAGAAGTCATAATTATACAGTAAACACTTTTTTTTATCGCAATTTCAATAGTTTTCAAATAAAAATTATGAAAAATCACTTTGTTGTTATGTTTTTGGTTCATTAACACCGCACCGCACGTTCTTTCCTGTGACCCTAAGTATTTAAGTATTTAATAGAAAAGTGGTTTCTCATATTCTTGAATATTTTAACAGAGCGCGGTCGAGAACTTCAGATACATACAACCAATTTTTGGTGGAAAAAGAGCAAACTGAATCGTCCGCAGCCCCAAGAGCAGCAAATCGAATTGACAGACTTACGCCGTTCACGATATTTTAACACTTCAGTCACGCAACAACCCAGCCTGCGATTTGGACTGAATGCATCGGATGTCACCGAACAATTTGATGATATCGACGAGAATGAAAAGCAGAGTCGTACGTTTGGCTTCATTACCGACTTTATCAACAGTTTATCACCTGGCTGTGTCTTTCCTTGTACTTTAGATGCATTTCAACAAAATCGTTGCTGTGAGGTTATTTTACCCCCACCACCAGTTTGCTGCCAACCACAACCGCTGCCACCAATTTATCCGCCGCGTCCGATACCATTGCCACCACCACGACCAATACCACTGCCACCACCACGGCCACCGCCAGTATTTTTACCACCAAGATATCCTCCTATCAGCTGCTGCAACACATGCAGTATTTACACCTATTATGGACCACCACCGTGCATTCGCTATGGTATAGGGAGCTTTGGGACAGTAGGCGCTGGCACTGGGAGCATTTTGGACAGCATCGGCGCAATCTTTGGGAGCACACCGCGTGTTACAATCCAAATACCGCCTACATATTTTGGTTGAAGGCGAGCAAAGATTTTTAAACTTAAGGGGGCGTTCAAGTATTGCGTAACGCATTTGGGGGAGGGGTGAGATGGGGTTTCGAAAACGCGTTACGGTACGAGTTGGAAATCTCCTATTTTATTTATTATTACCGCAAATGCGATTAAAACATAACAAAAGTATTTTAGCGGCTTTCCGGTACTTTGCGCAACATAATTTTGAGACTTTTAGGCAAACTTGGTCACTTGGGTATTACGTAATGTTTAAGTATAGGGGGAGGGGATAAAAAATCTTCAAAAATTGCGTAACGTAATGCTTAAACACTCCCTAACTTTTTATGAATAAAATAGAACTGTAGAATAAGTAAGACTTAGGTTTCGAGAAAGTCAAAGAGACGTCAGTGGTAACCAGAATAAAACTATCGACTTTTAAGAAACGGACATAATTTGAGCAGCTGATTCTTTCTTATACAACGAATGACTTTGGCTTGGTTGTATCTACTAAGTATTACGTCACTTTTTCACTTAAAAACACCAATTAAATTAGACATCATTTATAAGTTTTAAGTATTGCATGTGACATAACCAGTACTATCACAAAAAAGATTTTTAGTTTTAAGCAATTCACCCAATTTTATAATTCATGCTTTAAATTGCTCAGGGAATCGATTCATCAAGCATGGTTTCAGTACCACTAAACTAAACTAAATCTAAAAAAAAGATAGAAATTAAACAGATTGTGGTAGCTAAGTGTTAGACTTAGAAAAATAGATCGAATCAAAACTCAGTATAAATATTTTGTAATCTCTTCGACGCCAGGTACTAAACCTTCGGATAAGCTTTCAGAAAATTAATTTAAGTCTATGTTATCGAATCGGAATTATAAAGATATTAATGTCTGTCATTTTGAGTTACTTAAAAGGTCGATAATATTTCAATTTTTCTCTATTGAGAAAGTCATCCCAGAAGGAAATCAAATTCGAATATTATAAGCATTGCACACAAAAAAATTTTTGATCAAGCCGTGAAATTTTAGAACTTAATTTCTTTTTAGCATTCTCATACTCCTACATCTGATTGGGAAGGGTTTTTAAAAAAAAGAAGCAATAAAATATATTTTCAGTAGCGTGAGTAAGAAAAATTTTTCCAAAAAATAAAAAAACTAATTTGACTAATTTTTGAATATAAAAAAATCATGAAGAATTGTGCGAAAAAAATTCATTAAACAGTTGTTAAATTAGTTAAATTAAATTTCTTGGACTGATCTTTTCATTGAAGCAAAATTTCCAATTCATTTTCAAGCAAAATTTTCTTATGTGTATTTTGTTCGAATTTTTCAGAACTTTGGCGATGGACGAATGAAATTATAGAAATATCCCAGATCCAAAAAAGAAAATAAAAGAACTACGAAACCCACTTGCATTTTTGAAAAGAACTTTACAGTTCCTGAAAAATAGCTAATTTTAGACGTTGATATTTTGTAAGTGGTACATATATAGGTGTAGTTTTAAGTTACTTTAAATTATCTCGAAAACAAGCGATCTATTGAGAAATATAGTTATTTATATAAAATTTGTGGCTCATGAAATTCTGTATAAAGGAATCTTTTTCGTCGAATACATAAGTCGGAAGTCTGAAAACTTCATATATCAAGGATTCTTAGTAGTAAAATTGATTTCCTAGGGACCGAAAAGTAATCATTCATTCACACTGTTTTGCAAAAATAATTCAAAACCCTTCCAAGAAGGGATCTCTTCTTCCTCATAATGTTTATCCCGATATTTTATTACATATTACGAGTATCTATAATCGTAGAGCCCGCTGTGGAAAAGTCGGATGCTTAGGATTACAGGATGTCGAGGAAAGATAGTGATGCATTTAGGTGCAACTATCCAACCAGGGTTGCCTTGCCAAAGCCAGTACCGATGACCTAATTTCGGCCAAATTCGTTACTTTAATTTAAAATGCAAAAGAATACAGCTTGAAATGCATGCCACAAGTTAGAAGTCGAAGAGCCTGAATAGAATATATTAGGTTGCATTTTTGAACTCTGTCCCTAACATGGGTACCTTGGGTTTTTTGGTCAATTTTTGTTAATAAATATTACTACTTGAAATGAGTGCCAAATCATAGAGGTCGAAGCCTAAATAAAATAAGTAGGGCTATCTCGTCGAAGCCTGTCCCAAACATGGATTGCCACCCATTTAAGAAAATTTGGCCAAAAAAGTAGTGTCGAAGCTTGTCCAAAACATGGGCTATGTTTGGGACACGTTTTGACGAGCCAACACATTATGAGTTTTTTTTTCTACTGGCATTAACTAAGATATTATTTTAAGATTAATATTTCAGTATGATGCTTTGAAACATTTGTTCAAAGAAAAGAGTCCTCATATCAACCAATTGATAGAAAAAGATAAAAAAATCAATAAGTATGAAAAAATTGATAATTTTGATATTTTTTTTTTAAGAAACTATTTGCACTAATCAATTTGAAAAGTTCGGAAATGGTTATAAGACAACACCAGGCGCGGTCGCGTGTAACCAAATTGCCCGATTTTGTTCAATTTCTTAAATTTTGTTTTTGCATGAATCGATGGAGAGAAACCCAGTATAGATTTTGAACATCACCGGAGGCGGTCCTGGATCCCCAGATTGCCCGATTTGGCCAAATTTTATTAGTTTTTTTTATTTGCCCCAATCAACCATTCAAATATGGGTCAATGCCGCTGCCGCTATTTAATTTAACAGATTGTCGATTATAAATTATTACTCATATGATTACAATAAAAAACTTACAAATTTCTCACATGCAAGAGCGAATGCACGCGGTAAACTACTCACCAAAAAATATTTACTTAATACACAGATAAATTATAAAATTTTGAAGAAGTATCAATTTACTTAAAACGAATTACAAAACTTTGAAAATATCTGACAGTCACAGATAATAAACTTTCTTACAGCTAATTAAGTTTTATTTGGAATTACATATAAATTGGTTCAGGACAGTAATGGCATTTTTGGTACATTTGTATTTTTTCGTTACATTTTCATCCTGAAAAATTGTCGTCAGTACATTCGACAAGTTTTCAGTACATTCGGTACATTTACCGGATTTTTAGTGCATTGGGCGAATTTTCATCACATTTTCAGTAAATTTTCGGTACATTTGGACAATTTTTAATCATTACCTTTTTTTAAGTAAATGAAAAAATTAAAATATTCGCAATAATAATAACCTTTTTTTAACTTAACTTTTATTTTTGTAGTAAATGAAAATAATAATCGCAATGTGTAGATTTTGCAAAATAATGTGATAAATATCTTATTTTGCTTGGGTTTTTGAGATTGGAAAAGTGAGAACCCTTTTCTTTTTTGTTAGTAATTTGTTTGGCAAAATTTCCTACATTTTAGTAAAAGTGGGTATTCAGGACAAAAAAGTATCTTCGGCCTGTAAAATGTACATTTGAAGTCTCGAATCAGTACATTTTCACAAAACTCCAATGCCATCACTGGTTCAGGAGCTTTAAGCATATTTTTATAGTTTTTAAGGATGCTATCTACAAACGGCTGTACAATATTTCGAAAATTTCGTTCTGGGAATAAACACCATCTAGTGTTTGGAATTTTAACTAATGCTTTTTTTTAGTGTGGAATCTCTAATGTCATTCATATTATGACAGAAAGTTAGTTTGATATTTTCGGTTAAAGAAATGCTTGAACAACGTTGGGAAATAATAAAACTTTGCTTGCAAAAAGTTGAATGAATTGGTGGTTACGTAAATAAGCAAAATTGTCGCAACTGGGACACAGAATATTTACACGTGAGTTATAAGAAGCCAATGAACTTTTAACGAGTAAGAACAATGATAACTGATTATTTGTGGCCTATTTTCGGAGACATGGACTTGGACAATATTTGGTTTCAACAGAATGGCACCCCGTGTCACGCAAGCCAATCGACAATCGTCCTTCTGCGTGAATGGCTCCAGAAAAAAATGCACCCTTATCCCCCTGCTCCCAAGGCTGTTATACACTGGCTTGATGTCCAAAAACAATTCTTTGACATGGCTATCCGAGATCATTGTCTCGGTTGAAATCACGGCACAGATACCTGCATTTCTTGTTCTTTGTGCATCTCATTACAACAAACACAAAATTTTTCTCAGTCGTCGTTGCGTTTTGCGTGCACACTGTTCCATCCCCAAAGTCATCCGCCTTATTTTTCCATTGCAAATATTTTCTTTGGAAATCCTTGATGTAGTGCAAAATATGAGAAGACACAAGGCAAATTTGAATTCGTCGATAGTAAACGTACATGTACAATTTCTACCATGGTATAGAATATACTGATATGCGCAAAGTTCACAAGCAAACAGGAAGAAAGTTTCAGATTTACAGTTAAGGAGCTTATAAATTTTTTTTTTAAGAAAATAGCATTAATTAAGTGACTGCGGGGACCAAAAAGATGCAATTGAGCGATGGTTGGGCAACCATTCCTATACTTTCTCTGTAACCAAAGCCGTTGCTTTTAATAATTTTTTTTTTATTACACAATTTAAAATCATATAATTCAGTCAAAGTTTTTTAATTATTTTAAATGTTTACAAAAACAACACCCCATTATAAAGCACCCTTCATCCCATGATTATAAAAACTGATGTCGTCCGACAACGAAACGGTGGCGTCCGGAATTCTTCCTACCGGTTGACGGCACAACTTGTGGAGTATCCTTGGCTGAGTATAAAAACAAAGGTATCTCCTCAACAGAAGTTTGTGGTGTGGCCTTATAACCAGGTCTTGCGATATCGTCAGCTGCAATGCGACGCAATGGAGAAGCAACGTTTGCAGGTTTCTCTTGCGAAACACCTTCCAAAAGCTGATCTTCATCGTCTTCCTTTATACTGAGGGGTTCGTCTTCTTTTTGTTTCTGCACTTGTTCATTAGCTGCAGCTGGTGCTGGTTGTTCTTGCGCCTCATTAAGCATCTCTTCAATATTTTCCAAATTCGCCAAACCGTTCACTTGGAGCTGCTCGTGCAGTTCATTTGGAATGGCGATGGCCTGCACATCCTTGTGTCCAGAGATGCCATTTGGTGTTGGAATGAATTGCACGTTGGCAGGAATTTCGGAAGTTGGATACACGGGCACTAGCTCGGCTTCATTCTCGTTGCTCGACTTTAGCAGAATCAATGAAATGGGCACGATCTTCTTAAATTTCAATAGCACCAATTTCTTGACGGCAATAACTCCAGGTAAGACACGTCCTTGCTTGTTTGAACGAGATTCGACAGTTGCCGGGTGGTATGGGTAGTGTTCGGGGATGACAACGCTTTGTTCGTCATAATCACTGTCATCTTCGTAGTGGGAACGCTGAAACTGATGACGTGCTAGAAGTTGAAGTTTTTTAATAAATGCATTTTGTAGATGCAACTAGTTTTAGAATAAATTTACCTTCCACGACGCAGGCCAAGGCCAAAAAGATGGTCGCAACAGACAAAATAGTTTTCACACCCATGATCCACTACGTTTGATTCTATGCCGATTTCGTAAGCTGGTGTGTATAACTCAGCTAACGCGCGAGTTATAAATGGTTTACAAAACAATTTCCAAAGTCTTTTTATATCATGAAAGGTGTTAAGAATTAAACAAAAAATAATTAAATTCAGAATATTAATGTAACAGAATACAACTATGTTGAAAAATAAACCGCTAGAAATGAAAATCACAAGTCCAGTCACCAAACAAAAGCCAATTAAGATTATGCTAATGCAGATCATTGAATTATGTATTTAAATCAGTGACACCGACTAAGTCCATATGTGAACCAGATTCGAAACCAAAAAAAAAAAACAAACGACGTCAAGTTTTTGCCGGGTTAATGAGCTGCGATTGCAATAATATTCAACACAACGAATGTTACCATCAGCTTAAAAAAATATCTCCACATTCTTTCAGATCAATGTCTTGCAAATTCGAATATATGTATGTATAAGACCCTTGACAACTCACAGGGAACGTACCAAATTGTTGGTTGTGCACTGACCAATCTCACTGCGAAATATAAAGAACAATCACAATAGCACTAACTTTTATGTTATTTCACACCAGTGATGGAATTTTCGGTACATTTGTACTTTTTTCGGTACATTTGCGTCCTGAAAAATCGTCGTCAGTATATTTGGCAAGTTTTTAGTACATTTGCTACATTTTTTATACATTCTCGGTACATTTGAACAATTTATAATAATGATTTTTGTTTTTTAAGTACATGAAAATAGTCGCTATGAGCAGATTTATGATAAAAAGTAAATTTTAAAAATTAAAATGATCGCTATATGTAGATTTCATAATTTAATGTGAAATATATGTTATTTTGCTAGGGTTTTTAAGATGGGAAAAGTGAGGACCTTTTTATTTTTGATAGTAAAGTTTAGTAAAATTGGGTGTTCAAGACACAAAAAAAATACGTTCAGCCTCTAAAAAGTATATTTTAAATCTCGATTCAGTACAGTACAGTTTCACACTTACCTGATAATGTTAATGGCCTGATGATATACTGCAAACAAAACCTAGGCGATAAAACCAATTTGAAATAAAAACAGCAAGCTATAAATAATAAATAAAATAAAACAAAATATTAAAAAAAAGATTTCAAATTAAAACAATACGTTACCATTTTAAGAATAAACTTTTGTAAAAAAGAATAAAATGTAGAAAATTCTCAACAGAAACTATAAAAAATTGGCTTGTATATTTGCATCTAGGTCAGAATATTAATTTGTAGATTGAACATAGTTAAAGTAATAAATAAGGTAGCAACAACAACAACAACGACAACGAAAAAAACATAATAAGAAGAAACAAAATTCAAGTCGCAAATACTGGAACGGAAACAAGAGATTGAAATAAATCTTTTCATTCATACGCACCCACAGTTAGGGCCTTTGTGACTCGCGTGAGAGATTTTCACTGTAACCGTCTACTATTTTTCCATTTTTCCCTGTGTTTCTTTCTCATGGCAACTCTTGCATCTTCTCTTATTCCTCATTGAATTTATTTCTTCTTAATGGCTATAGGCAAGTTTTCTTAACTGTAAACTAAATGTAGTTATTATCTGCTAATTTGGTTTAATTAGCACTAGTAATTTTTAGGTAATGTAACGCTGTGGGGCGGCATTCCGGCACCTTTTTCTGACGGTATCATTCATTGATAAGCTTTACGTCTTATACCATTCCTCATCGGAAAATATAGTGATTTTTAGGTGCTGAAAACTTGAACATCGATTCAAATCTTAAAGTTTTCAGTACCAGGTGGCATCTAGCTTTCGGAAAGTTTCTGAAATCTGGAATAGTTATGAATCGATGACGCGAGGAATGATCTTACAATAACTGTAATTACCTACGATGACTTAAGAAAAAAAAGTAGAATTTACTGTCTTCTAATTAATTGATGTGCGATGGTCTCTAAGAATTGTCAGAACTAAGTTCCATCCAACAAATCGAAAAATAAATCACTTAGTTCAAGTTTCTGAAAAAAAATACAAAATTCCGAACCTAATTAGAAATATGCTGCAGCAGTTGTATCCGATTTGAGTTTTCATGGAGTAACACCTCATGAATGTTTTATTCCACTTTAAAAAAAAAAATGCAGTATATGCAGGGTGCCCCACAAACAGTGGACAACATTCTTACAGCGGGATGGGCGACGCCCATATATATATAAACACATGATGATAATTTTGCTATCAGTTCCCAGCACCTGCTGAGCTGATTTGCTTTGATTTATTTGTGTGCCCAATTACAACGCATTCGCCGCGGGCATGACTTTGGTGATTACGGCCATCAACTCTTCAAAATTATGGCCTATAGTTACGCTAATGGGCTTTAAGCAGCTTCAAAGGTGTTGCCAAAACATATATTGATTGATTACTGGGTGTGCTTATAGTTGCAATATATATACAATTTCTTTAAAAGATTAAAAAAAATAATAACTACTTATGTACATACTTATATACATCAAAAAAATAAGAAAATTTAACACTGAGACTGATTGCACTTTACTGTAATTGTAACTTGATTTAGTTATTTATTCGCCATATACGATTTTGGTAAAGTTTCTTTCGTGAAATTTCGTACTAAACGAAATTACGATATTTACGAAATTTGTGCCGGGTGGTCGTTGCAACTGCAATTGCACTTGAAAACTGTGTGGTGTCAACGACATTCTTTACGATCGTTTCATTCATTTTGTACTCCTTAAGCTTCTACATTCTGCTGTTTGGTGTTACGTTGTAGCACTGCTTGTGGTCTAACTGTTAGACCCTAACATGAAATTTGTTCGTTTAAGATGATTCTTGTAACAGTTGCGGAATTAAACGGATATCACGGGAAAAAAACTTATTAAAAATTTCACTTTTTTTCCTGGAACAGAGTCTCATGATGCATTAGGAAAGATTTTTTTTGATACTCTACACTCAGGGTATATTCACTTTGTCATTTCATATGTAACCTTCCATAGAAGGGGGCATAGTAGGTATAGAAAAAAATATATATTTTTGATAAGCGTGACCATCTGAGTCAATTTAGCCATGTCCGTCTGCCTTTCTGTGCAAATCACTATTACGGTAAAAAGTAGCAAGATAATTAATTGAAATTCAGTACACAGACCGTACCTTTAAACAAGGTTCTTCGGACTCAGATTCACGGGTACAACGCTCATAAAAATAATATACTTACTGATGAGCATTAGCCACCGGCCAGCTGCGATTTGACTCCGTTGAACTATCATTTGTGGGGAGCCGTTAAGGGTTCATCGTATAGGCTACTGCATGGCTAGCCGAGAAGTCTTTCGAAGGAAATAGTGATAATTCATAATTAACCGAAAATATTGAAATTTTTAATAAAAAACCAACACATTGAAAAACAATTATGTTTTTTGTTATTTATAGCAAAACTAAATACCAAATTATAAATGGTCCACCCTTTATTGATAAATTTATTTAATACCGCATAACCTAATTTCTCACAAGATCTGGGAATAAGTTCCGAACAAAAAGTTGGCGAATTTCGATAAGAGGCATGGCACATCCCATTCAAGCAAAAACTTCAAAACGCTATGCTGACAGAATTATTTAAGGTTATGAAACACAAATTCATACAACCAGAAGGAATGACTCGAAAAATTATAAAAAAGAACTATTCAAATTCCTTCATATAAACAAAAACGCTATCCTGAGAGAATTGTTCAAAGTAATGATGCCAAATTTCACACTAATACTAGAAATGTTTCGGCCTAGCATTTGAAAATGGTGGACACATTTTGAATAGAGGGCGTGGCACCTACCATATAAAAAAAAACATTTAAGACATTATACTGACGGAGCTATTTACAGTAGTGCAACCAAATTTCACACTATTGGTGGTAATGGTTCGAGAAAGCTCTGGACGAGTATTGAATGAATTTTGACAAAAGTTCATGGCATTCCTCAAACAAGCATAAGCATCATAGTGCTACACAGTGAGCTATTTATGCAAATGTTGCCAAATTCAATGTGGGTACGTTTAGTCAAGCCGGCAGACGTACGCGCACTGTTAATGTGATACATGGGTGTTTATTTATTGACTTGCAAGTATTCTTTCATTTTAAATTAAACTAAAAAGTATTATTTAGTACTTAAAGTATTTAAGTAAATATTTCTTAAAAGACCATTTGTGTGATATATTCGGAGTAAACTAGGAGCAGACCATACGTTTGATATTAAGACGATGTTTGGATTTTGTTAAAAATTATTCATGCATATACCAACAAACGTGAAATCGAAATCGAACGGGAGGCTCCAAAGGTAAAAATATATCTTACCTGTATAACGTTGAAAGGACAGTAGACCCAATAAAAATTAACAGAACAATTATTTTACAAAAACTAAAATAGAAAAACCGGGCTTTAGTCAGTCAAACTAGTTTGCTAAATGGAATCATTTGTGATCTTTGGGCAAATGAGTGAAAATCGTCCGGACGGTGCTTTATATTGGACCTTTTTTAATAAAATTGGCATATGTAACATGAGCTGCCAGATTTTCGAGCAACTTGACACCACCTCTGAAATACAAAACAAATGTTAGATTCACAACTGATTGGCTAGCTCGGATTGTAAATTGAACTTCCTCACACTACTCCAAATGTGCCATTTTTATACTATCGGAAGTTTTTCTTAGTGTTTCCTTTTTTTACCAAGGTCCTTACTAAATACTGAGTATTGTGATACGAAATTTTTCTTAAGCAATTTCAGTGCAACAAGAAGCAACTATTATTACATGATCGTTTCCGATAAGCTAAAGAGCAGTAGATTTAAAAATTTGGAAAATATTTTGTCATCGAGTGAAATTGTCAGATAAAAAACTTAAAGCGGCATCAGTAAATGGAAAGGTCTAATGATTATATAAGTTTATGATTTAATTATTGGTTTCGCTTGCTTCAGTTACTGCCTTTTAACTAAGGGAATCATTTTGATGTAGAAAACCTCAGGGTATGGAAATAGCTAATTTTTTTTATAGGAAAATGTCGTTTCTTTTGATATGTGTATATATGTATGTATGTATGTGTACGAAATGCCTTTGGGAAAAAATAAATCACTAATTTGTAATTAAAAATATCTGTTAGCCACTTAGCACTTTCTAGGAGAGTGTTTAATATTAAACAATTATTTACTTTCATCTACCTAATGATGTTCTTAGTTGAAATAGAAAGTTAGAAAGTGCCAATGTAACTTTCTATATTACTTTGGTGCAACAACAGATAAATACATATTATACTTTTATTGATATCGCAGATCTGTTCATTTTTTTTGCTTTCTGACCTCATAGGGAGTTTAGAAATCAGCGAAACAACATAATGACCCGATGTGTCAAAGTTCAAGCTTTTTAGGTCAACTTACGAATATTTATAGTACACAAGAAGTTTAACTACGGAGCATGATGAGCATGTAAAATGTCTGACGAACATCATTAATTTGCGTGGTATTCACCAATTCAGCGAAATAAGAAATTTTTATAATTTAACGCTAGATCTTCTCTTACAAGAAACCGACATTTCATTCCTGAACTCTGTTGTGACGAGCCAAAATATCAATATTGATAAGCAGTGTTTCCGTTCAAGAGTTTTTTGCTCATAGTCAAGGAAGTCTTATTGGTATATAGCAAGTGCCAGTAAAAGTTTTGAATTGAAAAGTTTTTACGTAGTCGCTAGTGCCGCGTTTGCTATCGTTTATCCAACGGCATCGGTACATTTGCACACTTAGTGGTTTTAAACTGCGCTCTTTTTTGATAAGTCCTATGATGCTGAAATTTTGTGATATCTCTACATTGTCTGCTAAATTTTCTGGAAAAAAATATGTGGATTAAAGTATTTTTACGCTCTTTGCTAGCGCCATAGATACCGAGATATATTTTTGCATAAAAATTCAAGTTCTACGACATGCTATCTAAGAACATTTAAATTCATAAAACTCCTTGTTCTGTTGGGTTGAATATAAAATATATGTATGTCACGCCGTCATGCTACGCCCAGCAATTTCCTAACTTATTTATAATTTATCAATCTATGACAACAACAATGTGTATTAATTGTGCGGCAAATCAATAAGCAATTATCTTTTTCAATACATATTACATAAAATGTTTTATATATAAATTACAAAGTAAAAATTAACTATAGGTATAATACAAAAAACCTTCAAATTTTCCATTCGTTTACAGTTTTGAGATGTCATAAGACTTAAACTCTCTAGAGATTACAGAAACAAAATGGAAATATACTTTATAGTGGATCTGGTAAGTAGGCGTGGTAAGTCCTCCATGGCTTACGTAAAACAAAAGCTGTATCGTTTTAATAACCTTTTGGTCTTACGTTATATAATTAATATAATATATAATACGTAATACCAATTAAGTACTGAAATAAATTTGGCACCTAAGAAAGTATCCTAACCAGTGCAACATAAAACATTTACGAAAAGCCTACGAAATATTTATGTCAATATGGAGGAAAAGAGAGCAAAGTGTTGACGATAATATTTACGAAAAAAAGACAAAAGATACATATAAATATTTTCTTAAATTTCTTTTATTAACGCTCGAAAAGATAATTGAGGCCGTTACAATGGATGGGAATATGTTTTCTCAAATTTTCAAAAAAAAATTATCGTCGGTAATCTTCCAAGGCTCTGTTATACACAACAAACGTACGTTCAACATCACGCGATGCTAAAGGCACATATTTGAATACTTCAATTTTACGTCGAACTCGTTGTATTCACCCGTTTTTGGAATGCCTACAATTACTTTGAATTTGACAAGCCTCGTATTCTGATCGACAACATAATTGAATTTCCTGAGTAATTGTGGATTTCTCGGAACTGCCTCAAGTCTTCGGCGGATTGATTCAAATATTTCCAAAGCATCAATAAGAGATTCGCCGTTTTTCTTTGTTTTGCTTTGTGATTGTCAGAGAAATGATCCTCAGCGAGTTGTAATCAGTTGTAAAGGAAATATCGATTTGGGTTGCTGTCTTCGAAAAGGAGCTTGCAATTTCATTAGAAAAAAGAGTTCGATAAAATTGATTCATTGAAATGTCTTGTTGCGTCGTCGTCGAAATATTTGTCCGAGAATTGGAACTGGAAAATATTGATTTTCGAAAAAAATTGTGAAAATATTTAAATAAATATATTGCTAACCATCCAAATTTTGTTTAACGATAATCGATTAATAATAAAGATAACACATTTTATAATTCACCCAAGTGTCAATTAAGTCGTAGGTGTGCTGCTTGAAAAAATATAAAAATTATGTTTACAAAGCCACACCAAGGAAACGAAAAGCGCAGGATTAAAATCGGTAGTTGAAATGGAAAATATTGTTTAGTGCATAATAAAATATTAAACTTTGGTGTTAATCAAAGCTGTTCGAAATTTGGAAGTTAACTAGAAGTAAATATTCAATTATCTCCCGTGTAGCAAAAATATGCTGACTTCCGTCGGAAATTTATTTAAACTACTAAAAACGTGTACCATAAGTTTCGATGTTCACGTAATAATATATAGATATTTCATGAAGAAAACTGTTGAAAAAACTTGTTCTCTATCCACAAAAAATCTTGAGTAAATTAAGTGAACATAATGACTTCGCATCGGTGAATTTCTGCAATGTCCGATAATTTAAAGAAAAATTAACATCTTCTTCAAAAAAATTTGCTTACATTTGACTGAGTACCAATGAGCCAATTGACACAGCTTCCACAGCTCAGCAGCTTGTTTGTGCGTCGAATAACAGTTCGGGCCATAAGGGCGGAAAGGGCCACCACGTACCCTTCGCTGCTCTAAACAACTTGGATCTGAACATGTTATAGAAGAAATAGTTTTAAATGTTTTGTGAAGATATTAAAAGCGAATAGGATGACTTAATTAACAACTCTGACTTATAACTCGCGGTCATACATTGACGTGGTTCTTATTAATTAATGATATTAAAATTTTCATGACTGAATACAAACAGAGCATTCCTGATACAAAGACTTCAGAATGGGCATGAAACTTAGCTTTTCTGCTAAGCAATTCTAATATTTTAAAAACATTTAATCAGCCTTCTCCAGGCGAAGATAAAAAAGGTTACTCAGGTTCCAAAATGTACCTTTTCGACGCTTATGCAATTTTTCGTCTATTTTCAATGATTAATGTACTTCTTTGAACATTATTGCGAATAAAATACTAATTTCCTTGAATAAAATTACATAAGAACCATTTATTTTTAAGATACTTTTGATTATTGTGACTTTTGATCTTCTATTAAAAAATAGCAGTATTGTATTTCTTAATATCGATCTGAAATGTCTAAAAGGGCTTATAATAACTTACACAGCCAATAGATATTTTGTAAAAATCGGTAAGCCTGGCAACACTACTGCTATTACCAATTGACCAATGCTATCTTTTCTGTTTAATTTTCTGACCCGAAGCAATACACAGTTCAGCGGGAGAGCCGCACACAAAAGCTACCAACAAAATTGACCGCCAGATAAAAAGCTTGAGTTCTTGCGCACGTTTGACCAGTTGCTCGTACGTTTTGAATGCTAGAAGAAGTTTCTGTCAGTCAGTGGCAGTTGTTTGCGTCTTCCAGGTGTTAAGTGTTGCATATTTTCAGTTCAATAAGAATATCCGCACAAAACATAATAACAACAACAATAGCTCGGCTATTATAAATTGGCAGTTATAAATTCAGAAAATATCGTTGATTCTTAATTTGGTTTCCAGTGTGGATTATGATTAGCTGTTAAACTGTAAGCAGCATCAAAATGGATAGGAAGTTTATATTGTGTACCTTGGCCGTTGTGGCGATTTTGGCCACATCTGCGAGTGCAAGCACAGAAAATATGGAAATTGTGGAAGAATCAACGGAATCTCCAATTGCTGATATGACAATGATCGGTGAGTACGGGAAGATAAATTTTTCGGAAATCATGCTTAGATTTTTGGCCATTTTATAGAAACTATTACCATCAGCATAAAGTTTGAGGAAATCAGAGAATTAAAAAAACCATAATCATAAATAAAAATTTGGAACATTTCTTGATTTTTTTTTTTGAGTAAACCACATGATTGATTTTGTCATTTTTAAAAAAAGTATGTAGTCAGAAAAAATCGATTTTAACCTTTACTTTTCCCTAAATTATGTACTTCAAGATATTTTCATATGGTCACGAGTTTGTGTTTCAATCCATCGTACCTGTTTTCATTAAACTTTTTTGTTTTAAAGTGAGCTACCGTCTATAAAATATGGATATGTACCGGTATTTAAAAGAAAATTACAACCCTGTGGCCCTTCGACGCATATAATCTGTCTAAGTACTTAAAGTAAGCTCAGGAAATGTCCAATTCACTTCACCGGATTTCTTGAAATGATTTACCCATTTGACCACCATGATCACGTGATGTGGCACCTCTCGTGACACATTATTATATATAAATGCTAAAATAATTGAAATTTTCTAAGGCATAAACTCAAAACGAGAAATATTTCTATAATTTTTTGCGTTCTATTTCCATTCGGAGCAACGAGACTAAAAAATATCCAATATGATTTTCTTATCAAATGGAAAATGTTTCATGGTACATATATAAAAATTTCAATGCGGTACTGATTACTGATGGCAACACAGAAATCAAAGTATGTATTTATCTTCATACATATATAAAAATCTTGTAACACGGTGGTTGTCCGAGGTACACTCTGGAACTATTCTAAAAATTTTTATGAAATTTGGCTTATATCTGTAAATTGGTCTAGCTTAGTACAAAAGATAGTTTTATTTCGATAAAGTGCATATTTAGGGTGGCCCTTATACAAAAATATTTTAAAAATAGGATTTCTACAAAGACTACTTAATCGATTCACATGGTAATTACACCACGTGTCTTTTTTATTAAGATTCATATTTAAGGCTTCAAAATTTTTGCTTGAGGTACATGTTTAGGGTGGCCCTTATACAAAAATATTTTTAAAATGGCATTTTTACAAAAACCGGTCTATCGATTCATATGGAATTTACATCACGTGGCTTTTATAGTAAGAGGCATAGCATAGGCTACAAAACTTTTGCTAAGGGTGCATATTTAGGGTGGCCCTCATACAAACATATTTTTAAAATAGCATTTTCACAAAGACCGCTCAATCGATTCACATGGAACGTACACCACATGTCTTTTATATTAAGAGGCATGGCTTAGGCTATAAAACCTTTATTTAGGGTGGCCCTCATACAAACATATTGATAAAATATTATTTTCTCGAAAACCGCTCAATCGATTCCAATGGAATTTATACCACGTGGCTGTTATATTTAGAGGCACATACTAAAGGTGCCCCTCACAAAAAAGTATTTTTTTAAATATAATTTTCACGAAGATTTCATAATTGTTTTTCAAATATTTCCTATGGTCTATGGAAGATTTTTGTAAGGTTTGGTTTAGAAAAATGGGCAGTGACACGCCTTCCAAAATCAAATTATTCAAATCTCATCAAGTACTGGGCGCAGATGAATCGAAATTGATATAAAAAATACGATCAAAATTAACTTTCACTGGAAAATGAGCTGTTTCGCTTATACAATCTATCGCTTGAGTTCAAACAACATCCGGAACACCTACCGGAAAGGGCAGAACAACATCTGCCAGGACAGCTAGTACATACATATATAAATTAGAATGTGATATGATAGAAATGCCTTATTTGTAATTAAATTTTTCATAAGAGCACCAGATGCTTTAACTGATAAAAGACAGGTACATATGTACATGTATCCCACCTGTACTGCAAATACTGGATTACTGTCAAAGTCTTTCAGAATACGAAAAAGCTTTATAGAGGTAATAAATCATCGCCACATTAAGGAATATTATTCCAATATTATTTAGAGACGCTATAAGAAAACAAAATGATAATCTAGAAACTTCTAAAATTTTTCCAATTTTTACCAATATCATTAAAAATATGAGCTTTTTTGAAAGTTTCCTCTATCTGGGTTCAAAATGCCATCTCCAATAAGATAAGATGAACAACTATCAAAGTTAAAGTAACGCTTTTAATTTATTGAATAATTTGATGAAAAATTTATTAAAAAATTTAAAATATAGATTTAGCTTTAAAAGGATTTTATTCAAATTTTTCAAAACAAGTTTTCCCTTCCAGAGATGGTATCAAAGAAAACTTTGTGTACTCGTGATGAACGTTTTGAACAGTGTAACGTATAACGATGAATGTTCTCGAGATCTTCTAATTCAGAAATTAGAAAACGCAAGCTATAAAGAAGTATCTCACTAAAATAATTTAACAAAAGCAGATAAAATTTGTCTATGATTGTCTCTATTGCTGCTAAAAAATAGCAAGGCGCAAAAGCTCTATCTAATGACGTAGACGTAATTCGTAAATTTTCATTATTTTTTACTGAGCCTCCTGTTCAGTACTGTAAGTGCAAAAAACACAATAAAATTAGAGCGCCAGTTACAAGAAGTGGAAATATTTTGGGCCACTAACAGCTTATATTAGCTTCAACTACCGCTACGTGGTATCATCAATAAGCTTTGCTAGCCAACGTTTAAATAAAATTTTTAACTTATCTTATCTATGGTTCTCCTTTTCATAGAATTGTTAATAAAATTTTGAGTACTCAAAAATAACTTTAGAATAGCTTTGATAAACACTCTTACCTATATTATGTGGTTAAAATTATATCAAATAATTAAGACACATTTTCACTCTGCACTGGGTTAAAAGTTTTGTTACTGTAAAGTAAAGTTTTTGAGTTGTGTCACTTTTGTGGATGTGCGATATGTACCAATCATTAATAATGCAACCGTATGTATTTTTCGTTTTACTTTAATGAGTAAGTAATTTTTAGAAGTGCATTATGGAACTAAATTAAAGCTATAATAACTTTTTCATACAAAAATAAGATACAGGAAAATATTTTTCAAATGTGTTATTTACCATTGGATTTGAAAGCATAATTGCCATTTTCCTGTAACAAATACTATATAGGATGTTTTTTTTTAGATTGGCTTACATAAAAAAAAATTATTCACACAATATGGCTTGTTAAGGGTCTCACGCGAAATATAAGATAAGATATTCATATGAAAAAAGAATTTAAGTTAAATTTTTACTCTATCGATTATAATAATTTAATTTTGGACGTTTTACAAATTTTCTCCTCTTTTTTCAAAAAATTTGGCAGCTTCGATTTTTGAACTGCCCGTTTTTTTCTCCAAAGCCTCGCTTATAACAACGCACAGTCCGCTTCTGCGGCTACTGAAAATTAAGTTCGAACTCATATGAATACCCGTATGCAAGAGTGGATGCCGCAAAATCCGTTCGTTTAAACCGTTGAGGTATTTGAATTACTCTTTTATTTAATGAGTTTAGTCAGGAGTGGTGGAAAAAAAAGAAATACAAATTTCAGCCAAATACTGCATGGAAACTGGAGGTTTATTTAAGTTTTTTTTTTTTGATTCTAGCTTTTGAGTATTTATTTAGTTCATAAAAAAATAGTTACCCATAAACTGTAGCCAGAAATAAATTTTCTCTGTTCCAATTTCACTCGAAAGGAGTAATGCTTAAAATTGTTTTAGCATAAAAAATTTCTTGGAAATCTGTTACTTCAATATTCGATACCTTTTATGGCAAAATTATGTGTAATATTTTGCCACTTTTTAAATATTAATTTGCATACACCCGGTAGAAAAATGCGTTTTAGGATAATTATGTTTCTTCTTTGAGGTTAGGTTATTTTATAAAAACTTATTTCAATTAGTATACATAATTTATATTTTCAGATGCCGAACTCAAGACATCAACAGAGAAACCTCCCACATCTGACGTTATCAATGAAAAGTCTGATAAACCAGAAAAAACGGAAGAGAAGCCGCAGTCGCAGCGACATACAGTAGCCGATTTCATTATACATCCTTTAATTGCTTTTAAGCCAAGAACTCCTGAAGATGACAGTCCAGCTGGTAAGCAAGCGGCGACCTCAAGCACCACTACGCCTCCTTGGCAGTTGTTTGGTTTTAATGCCGGACAAGGATTGCTTCCGTCCGCTACCTCACTAGCAGGATCGGTGTCTGGCTGGCTTAGCGATCGTATTCAGATGCCAGCACTAGTCGATACACCAGTACGTGAGTCGACCACAACCACTACTACTACACAACGCCCCGATGTTGTTGTGCAAGTTCAGCAGAGACCGCAATCATCTCGTAGGCCCGTTATTCGCATCAGCAATAGGAACCGCCCCAATCGAGTGGACTTTGACTCGTTTGAAGATGATGAAGAAGAAGAAGAAAATGATAATGATCTTGAGCCACAAAGCCAGGAAGAAGAAGATGAAAACGATGAAGAGGACCAAGACGACGACGAAGAGGATACTGGCAACGATAATCGCATAAAGAATGACGATGAGAATGAAGAGTCAGATGATGAAAATACAGAGGAAAACGAAAATGAAGAAAGTGAAGATGATAATCAAGAAGAGGAACTTGTACAGCGGCCAAGCAATCGCAGACGTCCGTTACAACAACAACAAAACCGACGTGTTATACAACAGCAAATGCGTGTGCAACCAAATCGACGTAACTCTGGAACCGCTCAACGTCCACAAAAACGGCGTCAACTGCCGCAGCAACGTGTGAAACCACAACAACAACAGAACTTTGTAGATGACCAAGATGAAGAGTTTTACTATGATGAGCGTCCCTCAATGAAACGCTCACAAAGTCAAACTGGATTCATTCAGCGTGGCCAGCAAAATTTGCTCAACCAAATACGCCAATTTACACGTGGCCAGACCCCAGCTGAGGTCGGAAACGCAATGCGTAAGCCTCAAAGTGGTTCGAATAAACGTCGCCAACAGGCCACACTTTTCATTAATCGCAACGGACAAACTGTTTACATTGCACCAGAACTAATGGACTCTGATGCCACCCAGTTTGGATACAGCCCAAATATGGTGGTAAAGAAGCGCGCTAAGCCCATCATGAGCAGTATGTACCCACAGCCACCTCTAACCAAACCACTAAAACGCAAAGGACGTCCAACACAGTACATCACCATTCCATGGGCCCAACTGGGCATAGCTCCACCTGATCAAATTGTCTCGCTGACCGAAGGTATCCAATCAAAACCATTCATACTCAATATACCACAAAGTGCGGTGAACCAGATGCAGAACCCGAATCGCAGGAGAAAGCGTCCCGTGATCACATCCAACGCTGTGCCATTACTTGCCGAAGCCTCGCTGATGGACATCTTTAAGCCACCCAAGATTCCACCATCGCGTACAAGCATTGCAACCAGAAAACCCAGTAAAGTTGGCACACCCATTCACATTGTCGCTAAGCCAAAGCCAAGCCACAAACACACATCAGCCCTGCTACCGCAACGTGTACGACCAGGCACAATTGTAGAAATGGCACCCGCCATTGAAGCCGGGGATAATCCTAGCGATGCAGCGGAAGATGGAAATTCCATGTCAGATGAGCGTCATGCAAATGAGAAGGAGTTCATTATTGTGGGAAATGATGAAGAGCCTGGTCTTACCAGACAAATTCCGCCAGCCTACGATCAAGCCAGTTACGTGCAAGTAGGTGGCAATAAGCCCTACTATGAGGTTTTACATAGAGGAGGTGGTCATTTTGCATTGCGAAAGACTGGACGTGCGCTTGAGCAACAGGAACCCATCGCCATTGTTAATTCGCACGGTGGAATGGAGCAACAAATTCCAGTGCAAGTATTAACCGAAAAACCACTGTCAATTGTTGATGCTTTCGTTCCCGAAGTAGTGCCAGAAAATGTGACGAAAACAAACGAAATTCCAGCCCTTCAGGAAATCAATAGAGAAGCAACTGCTGCAAAGAAAATAACCAAAGCGGAACAAGCAGTAGTACCAGTAGTGACAGATGTCGAGGCGTAGAAATAAGTATGATTTTCGATATGGTTACTTAATATACGTAGCACCCTGTACATGATTAATATTTAAGCTTATTTGTAAAAAATTATGAAAAGAAGATCGACTTGAAAATAAAAACCAAATGAATTTAAAATAAAATTGAAATTGCTTCATTTTTTTTTAATACTGAATGTAATTTTGGGATTAAGATAAGCGAGCCGAAATATTTCCCTTTTCAAAGTACAATTTATAATCAGATCAGAGCTCAAGTGCTTTTTTGCCAAAGATAGAATTTATTTAAAGTCAACAAATGATCCAAAAATCCAAATATTTAAAAAAACTCAGCAGAAAACTTATAAGCTACCAATAAAATTTAAATATATATCTGTGAATTCCTTCCAGAATTCGATTTATCTCGATTGACCTACTAACCTGTTTCGATACACGCGTGTTGCAAAAAAAAAAAAAAAAAACTGAATCTAATTTTCTTTTGAAATGAGATTTAAATAAATGTTGAACCCCTCAAAAAAATAACTCCACCATCATAGGTAGTTGAACTTTTTTGAACTTTTAAATTATTCATCGATATCTATTTTTTTTTTGTTTGTTTCTTCTTTGAATAGAATATGACGGAGCAGAAAACCTGTTTTGATCTGAGGTCAGATACCTTACGAATTCATTATGATATCAATGATTTTTTTAAATTGTGCTCAACGATAAAAACATATCTATACATATTCGCCAACTATGAACAGAAGCAAACTTCTGCTGCCTTATTCAAAATAACTGGAGGCCTTCGACAGCACACCGTTAGTCTCTCAAGTTTCTGTGGTTCATGTGTTGATTGAATCCATTGTTCCTATATTTGCTTTCTGCATTCAATATAAATTAAGATAAATTGGCTCAAGCAGAGTAAAGAATTCTGATTTTTTTTTGTGTTTCATCTCTTTGATTTTTTTTTTTTAAAACCAACGTACAGTTACGCGTTTGTCTTTGAATCGAAACTTAAATTTTTGCATATTTAATATTCTTTTATGGATTGTTGACCTGAAGTTCACCTTTCAGAGATTTTTTTCTCTCAAATTTAAGCAAATTGTATCCGTTGACCGATAAGGTATGCAAATAAATCATGTATTTGGGTTAAACAAACAAGCTGGATATAAACAAATTCAAATGAAATTTCAGGTATTAATTAATTTTCTATTTTTAAATAAGTCAAAGATATTTATTCTCTTAGTTACGTTACTTCCAATATATTAGCTTTATGTTACCCGAGCAAGATAGCTTCAATTGGGTTCAGCGATTTGTGGTCAGCGAGTGTGTTTGATTGCAGAAATATGTTGGAATATCATTGATATAAAACGACAAAAGACCTATGTCTGTAATCCTGAAGATAATTCCTTGATATTGTGTAATTTTTAAATTTTAAGTATTTCATAATTCAGTTTTTTAACGAGCAAAAGAAAAGGTCATCAACTTTTTCATTTCAAAGGAAAATTATTTTATAATTTTGAGACGGCCAAGAATAGTTTTGCCTAAAAATTAATTCTTCGACATGATATAACAAAACTCAGTTTCCTGCGATTGCCTCCTCTCCAGCTAAATTGTGCTGTGCTGTATGTACCCAAAATGAAGCATTTCATGATCTAAGCTTGTCAACAACTTGATATTTTATATTTACATTAGAAAACTTCGACGGGTAAATAAATCTGTTACGCCACTTAATTGTGTTTTAGCCTTTGAATGGCTCACCATCAATTGCGGCTCAATTATGTCAATATGCAGCAAAGTGATAGACTTACAGCCATAACTAGACATAAATAAGAATGTTAGATACATTAGAATCTCTTACAACAATCGATGGAAAATAAATACAAAATATTAACAAGAAAGTTTGTATTTGTAATAGTCACAGATACAAAAATCTATTCTGGCGGGAAATTTCATTCACAGTCTTATTTTTTCTAATGAAAAAGGCATATCAGAGACATATCGAAATTTTCTAACAATTCAAACAAAACCATTTGGCTTAAACTTTTCATGGATACAATTTAGGATAAAAAAAAATATAGCAAACTTGTCTTGTGAAGCGATGTCTTTGAACTATTTCTTGAGAATTCCCTAAGGCTTACACAAACTTTCTAGAACAACCACTTTATCGTCAACAAAAGCAAAAGATCTCAAATTATTATAAATTGAAACTAAAGCATTAAGAGAAGTTTTCATAGACATCAAGAAAAGCCAATAAAATCTATTACCCTTTTCATCTGATCGTTCATTCTCTTTGACAAGCTTCTTTTTGTGTCATAGTAATTACTGACAAGTTACCTACATTCTGTAGAAAATTCAACATCAACAAATTGAAATGAAATGAATGAATGAATTGAAATTTCTGTTAAAATGTTTTTTGTAATTCTATACCCTACGCCTGCGTATTTAATTCGGTCAAAACTTTATAAGAAAAATTCACATGAAATGCCCCATATGTTAATTACTAACAAGCTATGTAGTTACCTTCTATAAAAATGTTAGCCAAAAAATAAAAACGCCTTCTACTTCTAATTACTTATAAAATAAACTTCTAATTACTTATAAAATAAACAAAGGGACTATAACAACAAATTAAAAGGATAATAGAGAAAATTTGCTGTTCTTGATATCTTTCAATGCTTTTTGACGTTAAGGTCCTAATTTTTTTTATACATGTATGGAATTTTGTAAATGGAAATTTAACAGAAATTATTACACCAAAAATAAAGGAAAAGAAAAGTTGAGATCCTAAATGAAAAGTCATGTGAATGTAGGGTGCATATAGAGTTGAAAATGAAATGAATTTAATAAATTACCACAATTTGCATGCGTTGTTCTGGCGTAAGTCTATGCATGATGGAATGCTAAACATTATGAAAAAATACTCTGACAGTTTGACACAACTCACGCATGAAAAGAGAAAAGTGCCATTTAATGTGGAATAATATTTTATATGAAGTCTTTAATACAAACCAAATGCTAAAAGAAATCATTATGTTTATTTTTAGAGTATATAGGCTTGTGAACTCTGTCCCCTCCTGCAATATCACAAATTTTAATTTTTTTGGACTTGGCGGGTTTTGCATCTCAGCTCTTCACATATTGGCAAATATTGATTGTCACTGTTCAGACGTGAGCTTAAATGAATTTGAGTCCAAGCCTGAAACACATCACATAAACATATCTGCTATTTAAAGATGTGGTTTTAGTAAGACATAAGGTAAACACAGCTCCAGTACAAATTTACTTGAGTTTAATTACAATTAAATTTGCTATTGAAAAGACTTTGAAATTATTCAAGTTAAGTTCATTGAATTTCTTCAAATACAGAAAACAATAAAAGTCGTTGTTTTATGGTCAGTTGTAGTGGCAGTGCTGGAGGAACTTGAATGACCAATTTGTGGAGTATTTATTTGATGAATGATTCGTATTTCCCATACATAAATACATAGAAACACATGCTGCTGACAGTTTGCTGTAATCAGTCCTATAAAATTTATTTTTTAAGTTTAAAGTAAGAGATTTTTGAACTTCAAAGTAATCCATTAATTCCACTTAAGCACTAGAAAAATGAGTTTCTGACAGTAAAACTGAACGTTTTTCTTAAAGAAAAATTTAAATTTCATATGTATCAGAAAAACTAGCCCAACCACAAAGTCTGATATTATTGTCGCGTTTGGATAGATTTATACCGCATTTCCAATCATTGTATTTTAAAGTACATTATCTATAATTAATTCGGGAATGCACATAAACAGTAAATTAGTAGACAAATTTAAAAAATTATTCTCATAATCAAAAAGAGAAATGTGACACATGTTTAACTGAATTTGTTAAAAGCGAAAACTATTGTGCGTAGAACAAGAAAATGTTTAGAAAATTAAGAAAATTGTTACATTTAAAAGGAACTTTAAATCTTCCTTATCACTTGTGTCAATTATCTTCTCACCAATAATATTGATTTCAGTCTATCAACGTGCAAGATCAGTAGCGTGTGACGGTTGCCAGCGTTTTTTGCTTCCCTAAGGGTTCCACGCGAATGCATTGAAGCTATCCACTTCATCTATGCTGGATTCGCCTATTATGAGACTCTTGGTGACACTGCTTGAGCGGATGGATATGCATTTTGATTTTCAGACATAATTTTTCCGAAGAAGATCTGACAACAGTGAGTCTGTCTTGCATGTTGAACAGCTTGTTAACGATAGGGCATATGCATATCATCGGCATACAGAAGTGAGGTCACCCAGATGCTCACAGAAAGGCCACTGAATACCACCATTTGTAGATTCAAGCGCTTTGCTAAGAGCATTAAACATTACTATCTGTAATAAAATTGATAACAGTTAATAGACTCTCGTTGTAGCTTTTTATTGGCATCTTGTGAGTTATTTCGTGAGCCGTACTAAGATTTTCTTATCTTTGATTGGAGGCCGTTTTGTGCTTCCATTACTTTTTGTTACATGGGGTAAAGTCAAGTATAGAATTGATGTTTTTATCATTTAGATCCTATAAAGTTCTGGTGGTTAATATCACAGAGCTCTTTAACTTATTCGATGAAATTATCAGACAAAAGGCAGTCTTAAGGCAGAGTTTATTTAAAAAAAAAATCAAAATATTTCCAAATGTTGCCATTAAAACTCTCCTGAAAAGTGACTATATAAATACTTACTATTTCTCAATTTTTATACCTATATCATCCAATGTGTTTATTTCACATATTTTGAAGGAGTTAAATGACGAATTTATTTAATTTCCATGGAACGATACTTCGATAAACATAATAGAAACTAATAATTTAAAAAAATTTTAAGCGGAGTTTTCAATTATTAACATAAGAAGATAGCAACTAAATAAAATCATAGAATGCTTTTTTATGATGAAATTGTAAAGATTATATATGTACGTCGGGTGCCGTTAGCAAGAATAGTATTTAAGTTATTAGCGTATACATATATACTTAGGTTCATTGCAGAGGCGTACCGTGCATATCGTGCGGCCGGAGTATAAAATTATTTGCTGCCCCTACCGAAAAAAAAGTTCGTGTTGTTAAACAAAACTTTTATTTACCTCACCAAAAAACAGGTTCTCACTTTTCACATTCTAAAACTCTAGCAACATGAGATATATTTCACTAACACTGTGAAAACTTCCACCTACACATTCAAATTTACTATATCGATTTAGTTTCATTCACTAAAAAAAGATCAAGATCAGTTTTGACTTTCAAAAACTCTGCAAATTCAAATATGTTTTACGACCATTTTGTCGCCCCCTCAAGCCTGGCGCCCCGGCCGCTTCATCGGCCTTCCCCCAGGTACGCCAATGTAATGTCGACTAATCGACATTTAGTTTTTGAGATTAAATAACGTTGTTTTTGCGTTTTAAAAGTTTCTCCAAGTGTAACTTAAGAATGTCAGCGGGATCAACAACAAAAAAAATGTTTAAGTTAAATATTTGCTCATATGATCTTCACATCACTTGCTTTAAATACTTATGTCATAACTATTTTTGAAAGTCGTAAGGAAATGTGGGCAGACCACGTTCATTTTTTGAATGAATAAATTTATTACTATAGCGAAAAGTTGCCCAATTGGTTTGTTTTCGTTTGGGAGTTGGGCATGTCCGTCAACAAATAAACTTTTAACATTAAAATTGTAATTTGATGGAAACATCTGTGCCAACTCTTACGATTTTTAATCGCTTATTACTATTTGTGACTGCATCTTGTGTGAAGAGCTGCCACTGTGCATTGTCTCGATTTCATTTTACACACCCGTATAGCTGCTACCTTTTCTTGTAATTTGATCTCTTGTTTGTGCTGTTGGACAAGGTACCGTCAGATTAACATATGAGATCTTGAAAGAATATTTCGCTGTTTGAAAGTTACTTTGCCCTTAGCTATTGAAGAATAAAGAACTATTAGAAAGACAGAATTCAAGTGACAAGTTTATCCAGGTTCAGCAAAGTTCATTATCAGATATGCAAAACATATTCGAGCCTACGTTGTCACCGTAGTAACGTTAATTAATGTACGATTTTTGTTCCCTACAGAACACCATAACAACGATCATCCACAGCTACTGGCAATCAACTAAATTACTGACTGTAGAGCTCTTTTAAAGTTATGTTGACGCACCTCAAAGTTTGAAAGCTAACATTTAGTTTTCTTGTCTACTGAAATAATATTTTTAAACATTAAGCTACCACTCACATATTTCATTTTGTTGTTGTGCATTTTTAATCTTTGCATAATTCATACTGAAAAGCATCATAATATAGGTTTATTTAAAATTTCTCCAATAATATTTGTCATTTTTAACATTTCGAAGTCTGAAGTCCGTTGAACTTTCAACTTTCGCACAGTTTCTTCTCACGAATTACTATCTCATGTTTTCTTCCTTACTTCAGAAATACATCTCATATGTACATTAGACAGTCAGTTATGTGGCAAGATTCTATAATAGAAATACAATTTTTAACACAAACAAATTTATATTTTAGCCCAGTTGGCGAGTCACCGAACATTTACCATTCTTTTTTAAATAGAAGTCTTTCAGTGAATTATGTATCTTATGAGCTTTAAGGAAAAAGTAAACGACACTGGAAAAAAGTGCACAAATTGTGGCAAGAATTTGTTTCCGATTCAAAATAAATAATGTAAGAAACGTCAAGTTCTCGGTGAGCTCGGAAAAATACTTGGGATATAACGTACAGTCTAACGTATGCATAAACATACATACCTACACATATATGTATTTATATTTTCACTACTAAAGCTGAAGTTGTTTTTATTGCGAACTCATGCCAAATATAAGAACCAAAGGCATGATTTATGGCAGCAGCGGTATAATTTAGAAAAAGCTAAGATTACACCAAATGGTCATAATTTTAAATTGTTGTTTGCTGACCACAGAACTTTAGTTTTCTATGTCGATTTCTTTATAATAAGATGTTGTTTTTATAAAATATTGAAGAGCTTGGATCAAGTTACTAAGGGCTCTTAAAAGCTTCATTATTTCTCGTACAAAACTTTTCTCAACTTCGTTAATATTTAATCTTTTGGTAAATTAATTAACGTTGCTCATAATATGTGAAATTCGCTGTCTGGACTTTTACCTCAATTTGTTATCACGCCTGGAATCAAATGCATCATAAACTTGTACCAAAGGCACCAATTCTTCTGGAGAATTTATAAGTACATACACTGAAAAAACAGTATGTTTGAATATTACAAACGCATATGTCATATAGAGCAATCAAATAATTATTTGAGACAAACATATTCTCTTTGGATCAAATAGTGATAAGTGGCGGTTGAAGTATTTTATGCTCTATATAAAATATGCGTCTGTTATATTCAAATATTGTGTTTTTTCAGTTTACATTGGCACTTAATAGTCAACATCTGGTTAAATAATATTAATACTTATACAAAATGTAAATTAACTTGCTTAGTTTTTATGTACTCAAAAATGATTCAAAGGAATAAGCATCATTATTACAAATGTATGATAATGGCATTTGGGTCTTGTGTAAATGTACTGAATCGAGACTTGAAATGTACTTTTTAGAGGTCGAATGTACTTTTTTCTGTCGTGAACACCAAATTTTACTAAAATATAAATTTTTTCCTCACATATTTCTAAAACTAACAACTAATGGTGTTATCTTTGGCCTCGTCAAAAATTTAATAACCTACACCGCTTTAACATTTTCAGTACGCCTCCTTCTTTTAAAGAGATAACATTGTTCATACCTGAACTTAAAGTAATCAAAGTACCAGACTACGACAACATCTCAGCCCAAGCATAAGGACGAATGGTAATGGTAATGGCAATTTTTTACACATGTATTATTGACTTATAAAAAAAAATTAGAGACTAAAAAAACTGCTCTTGTGTGCATCATTGTTGTAAAAAACTCATATTCATGGAAAAATAGTTTTAATTCTCGGAAAAGTGTTTTTATTGATGAATTTTGAGTTTAATAATTTTTTGTGTAGCCATGCGATGCTTTCGCAGTTTATTTATTTATTTACATCAGTGATGCACGAATTTCTACTGGGTAATGTTTTCTTCACGTGGAAAAGACAAAACGCATTTATACTCATGTTTTTTTTTCGTTGGAATTCCTACACACATTTATACACATACATGCGCGAAATTTTTGTTGTAAACGTCAGCACGCTGTCGACTTTTGGACACCTCAGTTGGCCATCCCTAACGTATTTTTAAAAATTTTCTCATAATTTAATGCAAGTTTTTCTTTTTATTATGAGGTCACTCTGTAAGTTCGATTTTAGGTAAAGAACTAGATTATAACTTAGAGCGCTCTTAATTTTGCGACTCAATGATCAAGATTGAATTATCTACAATTTTTCGCTCCTCAGATCTTTACTTGAAATATTTTTGAAAAAATCAATCTCGCCAATTTTAAGAAGAAAAAAATAAAAAATTTCTAAGAATTCCACGTACTTAGTTTTGGTCACCAATTTTGTGAGCTTAAGAATATATTGATGCTCAGCGAGAACGAAAATCTACGACAGTAGCAAACAAAAACTATCGGAGTTAACATGCAAAAGAAAAGCGCAACACTTAAGCGCTTGGCCGAATCTGTCTAACGAACGCCAAACGTTAATTTGCATGTTTGCTAACCTGGAGTTTTATTTGTGTTTAGTGTTGCGGTGAGACGTCAAAGTAACGCAAACAATAAATTGTGCTTGCGCAATTTCCAATCCCTTGGGTGAAATCGATCGGCCGTTAGCTGGAATGGACATCGTTTTCGTTGGGCCATTTTAAAATTCTTATTTTTGAGAACGGTCAGTGAACTTTGCTTTGTGCTTCATCAAGTTCGCAGCGCTGTATTTTCCGCAATTCTTAAATTCCATAAAAAAATTTGTAAATTCTAATTGAGACAAACAAGAAGAAGTGAAACGATAAGAAAGCATTGATGACGACCGACGCTTGCAGAACAAAAACATAATGAGAACCAGCACAACAATCGAACTGTTGCTGACCAAAGAGGAAGAAGACGCTAGAATGGTTACCCCTCATATTTTTCTGACTGCTTTCGGCTGCTTTGGCCAAGTGCTGGATTCTTGCATAAAAACGAAAAACATTCTTGACTGCGTTACAGTTCTGTGGGGTTCTGCTTACAATTAGGACAATCTATCAGTGTCAGATTTAGCTTTATCAGCTACAGCAGTCTTAATACATTAATCCGATTATCGATAATAGCGGTTGGTCGTAGGTTAAACATTTGAGCGTGTGAGTGAACTGAAGACTAAGTTTAAGTCAACATGATGAAAGTAGCAGGCGTTTTACTGCTGCTGTGTGCTGTTCTTGCAAGCGCAGGTTGGTTTCCTTCTTGAAAAGCCCAATTCAAGAGCTTCTACTAGACTATTGCTTAATAAATTTTAGTTGTTAAGGCAACTAACCTTTGGGGGTCTTCAAACGTTTTAGGATGTTCTTAACACAAACTCTCTCTTTACAGATCCACGTATTCAGGCACATCGCGGACTTGTTGCCAGCAATGGCATGGTATCAGCAAATCATCCATATCTCTTTCTAAGCGTACCACGCGCTCGCTCTGGATCTGTTGTGCAAGGCTTCGAAGTAATCGAAGAAGATGATGATGACGGTGACTCAGATGATGTTGCTGATTATGTTGACAACGACGGACCAGTTGATGATGACCACGATGATGAAGAACATGAGCATGAGTACATGCAGCCTATGCCACGGAAAGTTGTTGCAGTTTTAGATGAACATGACGAAGACGAAGCTGCCGATGACGACGATGATCAAATGTTGGATGATGATCAAGTGAATGTGCAGCCGATGAGTGCCACGAGACAAACCAATATGCAACTTTTAATGAAAAATGCTAAGCCTACCCATATGATGGTGTCACGGGAACATGCCGGCGCAATCATGGTACCCGATGGTGTCATTGAACTAGAAGGACAGAGCGTCGTTGATGAGAAGACAGGCAAAGCTGCACTCTTGGTTCCTCGTGCCGCCCTTGAAGCTATTCCTGATGGTAGCGTTGTTGCGTTGATGGAGCGTTCATATGACGAATCCGAAGAGGAACGTGCCAACCGTGTAGTGGTACGTCGTCGCCGCAAGGGCTCTCGTCGCAATGTTAAACGCGGTGGTAGCAACAGTCGCCGTCGTCGCCGCCGTGGAGGCAACAACGTCCGTCGTGGCAACAATCGCGTTCGTGTCGTATACAGCGGAGGCAACAATCGTCGACGTGGTGTACGTCGCGGCAGTCGCCCAATGGTAAATCAAGGTTGAGAACAATAGCTGGACTCTCGTTTACAACCATTACCACTTGTGCACTATAGTATTATAAACTAGAAACGATCAACAGACTCAATTTACTAAGTAAATAATGAATGTAATAATGACCATGAATTTTAATAATAAAAGTGATATAAAAATTTATAAAAAAATATTGTTTATTTTTTCTGCAAGTAATCAATAGGGTGTATAGAAGCTTATGAAATGGCCACATAAAGCAGATTCTTAGCGTTTATTTTAAAACACAAAACACATTTGTCATTTATCATTCATTTCAGAAAAATATTTGGTATGTCCTTTTTGACCTTTCAGAAATGATAGGAATTTATGTCAACTTCATTAGCATAAAAAAAGAAAACGCAAAATCATCATCATTGTTGGACATACCAATGAAGAGAAAAAAAAATCCAAGAAAAATACTAATGTTATGTTTTGCGAAAGCTTTATCTATCATTAAAAATTTAAATTTCACAGAATGGAAAATAAAAATTCCGTTATATCACGGTATTAAAAAAAGATTTCTCTACAACAACTAAAAGCCTTTGACTTAAGAAGAATAAGTAAACAGTTGTACGACCGATCTCGTTGACCCCTGACCGACTTTAGTTTTTTTGCATTTTTTCAGCAGCAAAACATTAATAATTTATTCTAAGAATCTTAGCTTTCCACTCGTTATTCTTTGCTTGTGTTGACTTCATTTCATTCTTCTAACTTTGCTTTGCTCGATCGATTCGCATTTAGCGCATAGTAAACGTTCTTAAGTCGTTGTTTACCTCAACTCAAACGTTGTCAGACTATTAGTCGCACTCAAAGATTATTATCGCCGATATAAGAACGCTCGTTATTCTCGTAAGGTTCACATATCGTTTTGATAACTTAGCGCGGGCAGAGGTCAAAAGAAGCTGCGCAAACTCCAAATAAACGTACAACATGAAGTTTGGCTTAGTATTCAAAGTGCTTTGCGTTCTTCTGACTCTTGAAGCTTCGCGAGCAGCAGCAGGTAGCACATCGAACTCATTGCCTAATTTATGGTTATTCTGATTTTATCTCACAGATTCTAGCGTTAAGACTCGAAATAATGTTGACGCCGTGATCGCAATCAACGGAGACTCCGTTTCGGACGTGGCACAAATAAAGGCTGAACCTATTTCTGAAAAGAAACAAGAGACCGATGATCCAATTGTAGCTGAAGAAAGTGAAGTTGACGCAGTGGTTGTTCAACAGAAAGATGTGAACAAAGTCAGCCAAGTCGGTGGCGACGTAGAGGCTCCTGTTGATATCGCCACGATTCAGAAACAGATAGAGTTGCTAAAACAACCGGGCATGGTGAGTTAACTGATTTCGATTTAGTGTTTACCAATAATTCGACTTTCAAAACTTAGAGACGACTGGCACGTCAATTGAATCGTTTTCATCAAGGGCAGCTCTTTGGAAGCAAAAATGTTGTACCTGTTTTGTCCAAAGACGACGCCGCAATTGAAGATGATGATGCAATTGCTGAAGAGCGGGCTGTACGACGTCGTACACGTATTCGCCGTCGCAAGTCAAACAACAAAGTCAAGCCTAATCGTCGCAACAAAAAAGTGGCAAATAGCAATAACTCGAGACGCAGAAAGCAAAACAGCAGAAATTCATTCAAACGTAAGAACGCTAAAGGTGCCAAGAATCAGAAGAACAGAAGAGGACTACGCAGTGGCAACAAGAAGGGCGTCAAAGGTGTTAAGAAAACAAAGCGCAACAAACAGGGCCAGAAAAATTCAAGACGTATGATATCCAACAGAAGAAAAAATAATAGAAGAAACAAGAAGAAGCAAAGCTTTGCACAGGATGAGGATATTGATTATACAGCATTCGGAGCATAAAATTGAACCTGATATATTTTTAGTTTTTTCATATTTATTTTGTAGTGTAGAAATTATTTATTTGCTTAACAAAAATATATAAAAGTTTTTTATACAAAACACATCAATTCATGCAGTTAAATAAAAGAAATTGAATTAAATTAAATGGATTTTATTTCATTTTCTATCGATCTCAAATTTATTTACAAAACGGTTCAGGTAAATCAGAAATCTGAATAAGACAATAACCTTAAATGCTGTGTTTCTTAATATTGATTGTACAAATACAATTGATTGTCTATTGATACGACTTAAATTCTCTTACTAATACAAATTATTTTAAAAAACATACATAAAACTTTAGGTGAGACAATGTATAAAAGTTATCAGTGTCGTTAAACGAACTCGATTGATAGCAAATTTCTATATACAAGTATTAGGCCATATATATTATAAAAAGTACATATAAATGTATATAATACATAAATCTTGTAGTTTTTTCCATTTAACTTTCTGTAGGTCTCATCAATGGAAATATCTATTTTTCTGAAGCAAGTAAGTACTACATGTTTTGTAGTGTTTGTAATTAACCATTTTCCAAGAAAAAGTCAACCTCGCCTTAGTAGCAAAATGTCCACATAAACGTAAAGACCTTCTTGCACGCTCGTACTGTAAATAAGACAACCTTATGAGGGCCCTACACTGTGCACCATTTTGCCGCCCGCAGGCACGCTACTGAGTTGTGTGAACTTCTCATTTCCATTTTTTAAGTAATATTCATATAACTAATAGTTTATTAAAGTGAATTTTATGCAAATAGTATAGGATTTGAGCTGTAAAACAACTAGAACATTTTAGAGGTTCTTTGGAACATATCTAATGTATGTATATAAACATATCCTAGCTGACCCGGCAGACGATTTTCTGTATCCCAAATTGTATCGTTTGTTACAATTTTCCTTAAATGTCTCAACTTTAATGCCATCTACCGGATCTAAAAAACACATAAGCATTTTCGAGCACCCCACCAACCAATGGTGTAAATATGGATTCATAACCTCTTATTGTTACGAAGATATTCAAATTTCCGTTAATATCATGATCCCAGACCCATCTACTAAATCTAAAAAATGTATAAACCTTCTCGAGCACCCAGCCAATTGATGATGTGATTATGGCTTCGATACCTTTTATGGTTACGGAGATACACAAACTTCCCCAGATGTCTCAACCCCAGCGCAACCTACTGGGTCCAAAATACACATGAGCCTCCTCGAGCACCCAACCAACCAATGGTGTGAATACATATCTCTGCCTCTTATGGTTATGGATACACTGCGAGTCATCAGAATAGTTTCACTATTTTCGAAAAGTTTTATCGTGGTCCACCCTAAGCATAGTGGAAGAATCCATCTATTGTTGTTGTTTTTGTGTACTATATTCATTTGTGGAAGTTAACCTAGCAAAAATAATTGAAATGATTTTCCCTTTACTTACTGATATTTGATTTTGTAAAATGTACGTCAAAATAGGCTGTGCTTTTTGCGTCATCAGAATAGGTTTAGTGAAATAATTTGTTTGAAACTCAAATAAATAAAATGAAATTTTTAAGTTTAATTTTAAATTTAAATTTGACTAATTGTTGAATAATGAAAGCTGCCTCCTTTATTTTGAATTACTTCAAACATGTGGCATGGAATTGACTTAAAGAGTCTATTCAAATAATCTAAGGAAATTTGCGTTGATTGCGTCAATTAATTAATTTTTCGATTGGAACTGTCGATAAGACTCGTACTAGTCTAAGAGCTGGCAGCCACTTTGAGCAACCTACTATATACAAAGCTAAAATTTTGTCTGCGCTTGATTTAGTACTAGTAAAATAAGAAAATCAAAATCTGGCAGCCTTGGCGCGGTCGCGAAGGTACACCCTAAAATTTAAGAAGGTACACCCTAAAATTTTCAAAATTTTGTGAACAAATATTATAGCTTATTAAATTATCTTTCATATGACATCTATATTTTAGAAATCCCTATAGCCGTTCTCCAGTTATAATGATTTTTTCAAAAATATTTTGCATTTCGAAACGCTTAGGGTGTAACTTCGCGATCGCTCCAATTCTGCCAGATATTGATTTTCTTATCTTACTAGTACTAAATTACATATACACAAAACTTTAGTTGTGAGTGTGTGTTTTTATATAAATAGTTTGCATTTTGAAAATTTTAGGGTGTACCTTCGCGACCGCGCCAAGGCTGCCAGATTTTGATTCTCTTATTTTATTTGTACTAAATCAAGCACAGACAAAATTTTAGCTTTGTATCTAGTAGGCTGCTCAAAGTGGCTGCCAGCTCTCCTACTATACGCTTGCCCTTATAAAATGCTACTTATCCAGTTATTCGTTTTATATTCTTTTCTCTCATACAAAATTTCTCTGCACTATACATACTCGTATTATATCAATAAGGCTTTTATTATCAGTACCTAAGTAAATAAAACTCAAGCGTTATCCAACTGTATATCTCGAAACTCAATGCTCCTGATAACAAATATCACGTATTGCTTGTAACATCATACAACTTGTCATGAGAAATATAAAAGCGCTTAGCTTGACGCACGTACAAAAGCTGTTAATGTGCAATGAAATTTTTGCATTTAATAAAACCGATTAATTTCAATCAAAGACACAAGATTTCTATGAAATATCTGTGTTCTGTGGTAACAAAGCGCGTTCTTTTCATTTCAATATAGCCTGCGGGTCTCTACTTTAACTAACTTTATTCGCTGTTTGATGAATTCTAAGGTTTTAAGGTTCTAAGGTTGATGGATTTCACTTTAGCTTACATTTGGAAGAGGCGGCATTGTATTATACTTATGCGCTGTAGCTTAGAAATTTAATAAGTTATAGTGATGGGGTCATTAGTCTTATGCTGCTTTACACCGTTTGACCGCTTGGAACTTTGACATGGCCGCAGGCTAAGTAAGAAAAATCCATCATTTCATTAGAGGTCTTTGGTGGATTGAAACAAATTTTTGCTATATAAAATGGCTAAGAATCTTTCTATGATCAGTATTCTCCAGGTATTCAAAGTTGGAGTAGATTACATCGATAGTTGCAAGCACAGTTAAAGGAGCAAAATGTATATAGACCGTTTAAGCCTTGTGCTACTATCTTTGGTAGTAGTAGTGCTGCACACGACAGGTAATCTTTTTAGTTGGCCTTTACTTCAGTCCTCAAGGAATCATTCTGATTTTTTTTTTTCTAATTATCTTAACTTACAGTTGCCAAGGATATTTCAAGCAGGGATCATCAATTCAAATTGTTCGCCAACCAGCGCCGATCAGTTGGTCGTCATGAAGACGTCCCTGCTGAGGGACGCTTCACTTCACAAATACTAACCAGGTTAGGCAAGTGTACCACAACCACAACAACAACAAGTGCTCCTGCAACAACATCAACAATTACTTCACCGGCAGCGACAACGACAACCACAAGTCCTGCAGCAACAGCAACAGCATCACCAACAGCAACGGCAGCCTCATCACGACAATTGGACTCAGTACCAGTATCATCTACCGAACCAGACAATTTTGATGTGAATGATGACATATCTGATATCAGGGGTCCCAATGAATTAAATTATGATGACGAGGAGGACGATGATGCCTACTTGAATGATGAAGATTATGAAGACAGTGAACTGGAATCAAATTATGCAAACAATGATCACGACGACTCTGAACTATTAAATGACGACTTCGAGTTGGGTCGAGCTGCTCGTGCGCGTCCTTCTCAATGGCAAGTTCAACAGATGAGTCGTCGCAGACGCGATCAACAAAGTCTTCGGGATTCTAGGCAAGGTAGCCAGGTTCGTGAGCGAGAAAACCGTAAAGCAGTCAGAGATCGCAAGCGTTTGATACGACGCCATCGCAAGCAAGTGGAAATGATACTCGAACAACAGAAAATAGCTCGCCGTCGTCAGAAGATCCAAATACAGAAAAACCGTCGCAAAAGGCAACAACTAAGGGCTAGACGTCGCCGTCAAAATAAAAAGAAGCGGCAAATAAGGCGTCAAAAGACCAACAATCAAAGACGTATCAATAATATGCAACGTCGCCGTGGTGGTGGTCCGAAACGAATTATAAGAATTAACACCTGAGTCGATGGATACAAGAACTTTCATGTAATGGAATAATGAACAAATAAATTGATCGAAACACTAATCGAAATTAAGTAGTCGAGAATTTTAGCTTATGGCATTAGGTCAATGGTCATCACAGCCGAAAAGGTGGCGTAATGGTATGGGGTCTAGCTTTGCGCTGTACCAGGAGAAAATAAGTAAAGTTCTCTAGGTTGTATATAAAAAAGAGAACTTGCAGTAAATTCAAATTTTATCGAAAGACTAAGGCCGAACTTCTTTGACTTTTGTTGAAGCTGTCTCCCATTAAATTCACTGGTTTTTGGTCTCGATGACTTTATCCAAGAATTCTATTCGATAATAAAGATTTCTCATGTCTCAAGCTGCTTTATAGAATGAGCCACAAGAGCCGACGGCTCTTTGCAGTTCTTCCAATTTTTCTGAAAACACTATTTCCTACACTTTGATCAACATTGTTATTTTTTTTTTAACTTAAGTCTGTTTTAGATTTCTGAAACTTTAGCTTCCAACACTGAATCTAACATCCGACTTATTGCTCTCATGCAGATATTTTTAGCACAAACATTTTAAGGCCATAGTGACAATAAGTACCAATGACTCAAGGTTAATAATTTTATATGTTTGTATTTTGAATATTATGCAATCACCTTGAATATCATATACAGTTCTACTTCAGTATCATACTTACAAGAAGTACTTACTCATTTATATGGTGTATTGGATATAATAGTCTGACTTTGGTGGTACAAATCGGAAAATAGTTAATTTAAGCTCTTTAACTTAATAACAGATATTACCTGTATAATTCTTATATATCAAAGGAGATTAGCTTGTATGGGGAAAAAACAAATTGAATTAATCTAACATTTTCTGTATAAATAATCATCAGGGAATACTAATTACAGAGGAATGATTCAAACCTTTCCAAAACTCTCAAGCACATGATTTTGTTACTTTTTCATGTTTGAAACGAGAGCTTGGCCTTATAACATGTTACTTATCCAGTTATTCGTTTTATATTATTTTTTCTCATACAATTTCTCTGAACTATACATACTCGTATTATATCAATAAGGGTTTTATTATCAACTGTATGTATATCTCAAAACTCAATGCTCCTGATAACAAATATCATGTATTATTTGTAACCTCATACAACTTGTCATGAGAAAAATAAAAGGGTTTAGCTTGACGCACGAACAAAAGCGGTCAATGTGCAAAAAAATTTTTCCAAACTGATTAATTTCAATCAAATTTACAAGATTTCTATAAAATATCTGTGTTCTGTGGTATTAAAGCGCGTTCTTATCATTTTCAATATAGCCTGCGGGTATCTACTTTGACTAACTTTATTCGCTGTTTAATGAATTCTAAGGTTCACGCGTTCAATTTGATGGATTTCACTTCAGCTTACATTTGGAAGAGGCGGCATTGTATTATACTTATGCGCTGTAGCTTAGAAATTTAATAAGTTATAGTGATGGAATCATTAGTCTTATGCTGCTTTACACCGTTTGACCGCTTGGAACTTTGACATGGCCGCAGGCTAAGTAAGAAAAATCCATCATTTCATTAGAGGTCTTTGGTGGATTGAAACAAATTTTTGCTATATAAAATGGCTAAGAATCTTTCTATGATCAGTATTCTCCAGATATTCAAAGTTGGAGTAGATTACATCGATAGTTGCAAGCACAGTTAAAGGAGCAACATGTATATAGACCGTTTAAGCCTTGTGCTACTATCTTTGGTAGTAGTAGTGCTGCACACGACAGGTAATCTTTTTAGTTGGCCATTACTTCAGTCCTCAAGGAATCATTCTGATTTTTTTTTTGTAATTATCTTAACTTACAGTTGCCAAGGATATTTCAAGCAGGGATCATCAATTCAAATTGTTCGGCAACCAGCGCCGATCAGTTGGTCGTCATGAAGACGTCCTTGCTGAGGGACGCTTCACTTCACAAATACTAACCAAGTTTGGCAAGGGTACCACAACCACAACAACAACAACTGCTGCTGCATCAACATCAACAATTACTTCACCGGCAACGACAACGACAACCACAAGTCCTGCAGCAACAGCAACAGCATCACCAACAGCAACGGCAGCCTCATCACGACAATTGGACTCAGTACCAGTATCATCTACCGAACCAGACAATTTTGATGTGAATGATGACATATCTGATATCAGGGGTCCCAATGAATTAAATTATGATGACGAGGAGGACGATGATGCCTACTTGAATGATGAAGATTATGAAGACAGTGAACTGGAATCAAATTATGCAAACAATGATCACGACGACTCTGAACTATTAAATGACGACTTCGAGTTGGGTCGAGCTGCTCGTGCGCGTCCTTCTCAATGGCAAGTTCAACAGATGAGTCGACGCAGACGCGATCAACAGAGTCTTCGGGATTCTAGGCAAGGTAGCCAGGTTCGTGAGCGAGAAAACCGTAAAGCAGTCAGAGATCGCAAGCGTTTAATACGACGCCATCGCAAGCAAGTGGAAATGATACTCGAACAACAGAAAATAGCTCGCCGTCGTCGGAAGATCCAAATACAGAAAAACCGTCGCAAAAGGCAACAACTAAGGGCTAGACGTCGCCGTCAAAATCAAAAGAAGCGGCAAATAAGGCGTCAAAAGACCAACAATCAAAGACGTATCAATAATATGCAACGTCGTCGTGGTGGTGGTCCGAAACGAATTATAAGAATTAACACCTGAGTCGATGGATACAAGAACTTCTATGTAATGGAATAATGAACAAATAAATTGATCACAATTAATCGAAATTAAATATTTTAGCTTATAGCGTTAGGGTTTGGAAATTAAGACTTTTCTTTTGGTAGTGAAAAACTGCACTTTTCCAAAATTTAAGATGGAAATAATGGTCGTTCATTAATGGCATTTCTACTACATATATCTACACGGTTAGAAATCTTGGATTAAATTTTAATACAAGCGAAATATTACAAGGATTTTTAATACAATTTTGATTAAATTTAATACTTTTCAATAGATTACAGAATTTTGTAATAAATTTTGTATTAAATTTTAATGTGCTGTATTATATTTTAATACTTCAATATTGAACTTTCATTTTATGTTATTGTCAATATAAATAAACTTTTAGCCAATCAATAAATAACACTACGGTGGCTGATGTCGTTAAGCTGCGCGTGTATCAATTGAATTCACAAGAAACCCGGTTCGAATCTTACTCGAAATGAAAAATTTTTTTTTTTAAATCTTAATAAAAACGAGTATTAAATTTTAATACAAAAAAGTATTAAAAATGAATTTTAATATTTAGGCAGTATTAAATTTTAATACAATTCAGGTGTAGTCATATATGTAAGCCCAAAAGTATTAAAATTTAATCCAAAATTTCTAACCGTGTAGGTACTTTTTTTCATGTTAATCGACGAAATTATTTTCTTATAAATTGATAATGAAATGCGTTCTTTTACTAGGTGTGCAGGGCAGTTGGAATATCTTCGGATTGTGAAAGCGAGTATATGTGCATTTCAGTATGCTACCACATTATTCATGTAAGTTATCAGAAACAAATGAAACAAAATAAAAATTTAGTACAGAGAAACGTGAAATTAACATCAAATAGTTGCAAAAAAAACCTTTTTGAACTTGTACGCATTTGAATCCTAAAGGGGCAGCAACAGAAGCCCATAAGAATCCTTCGTCGCTCATGTCAGGATCATGCATAAAAATTAGTACTGTTTTTGTTCATGTTTTATTGCCAATACTGGGTTTAATCTTACTGATCTCAAGGTGCTCCTCAGAGGCACTTGAATATCACTCTTTTTTTGACTACTTTGACTTTGATATATGAAAACATAAGAAATCCTTAGAGCGTTTTTTTTTAAAATCCATATTTCCTATTTTTCAATGATATTACATATGTAAAACGTACGTATGAAATTTAAAAAGTTTCCGATTTTGTGAAAATTTTGACAGTTTAAAGTACTTTATTAGATAGCAGCAGAGTTCAACTCTGTAGGTGGTCGGAGTCTTGAGAAAAAGCCATATATTGGTCTGAAAATAGCCGTATTTGGACCGTTTTAAAAATTTTAGTTCTAAAAACCCACAAATCTAAGTTTAAAGTTATGGTTATCAGTTTTTTTGTTATGTCATCTACTATACACAAAAAATAGTTTTAAGCTTCTAGACCTTAAGACCTTTATTTGCGACCATATTAAGTGAAAAAGGCCTTAGTAAAATACGACAACTTTGTAAATGGTGCCCCATATCGAGATCTTACTCATAATAATTAAATTATACTTCACCTTGTTAACATTGTTATACACTTCAAAATGAGATATCACACAGTGAAAATGGTTGACCAGGTTCAGAGATATTCGAAATTGGATTCGGTTGTTTTCGCAAAAACTGCGTTTTTTTCAAACTTTGACCTAACAGTACTCTGAACTCCGACTATCTAGGGAGCTGAAATTTGTGTTGTGAAGCAATCTTTCAGGGTTCTTTGAGCAAAATCGGATGTTTTTAAATTCTTTACGTGAGTATTTCATACGTATGTAATATTACTAAAAAACAGTAAATCTGGAATTAAAAAAAAAGCTGTAAGGATTTTTTTCCTTTTGATGTATATTGACTATGAATAAGATCCGAAATAATTCCTCATTCAATTTTTTGTAGTAACTCAACTTGTCATTTAAACTTGGTTAAAGCCCACCGTGGGTATGTACTCTACTGTGCTGTTAGTGAAAGCATTCGCCAAATATTTGTTTAACAAAATTTTGTACTTCCCCGCATACTGAGTTTAAAATTTTTCCTGCATGAAAATTCAAACACTTCCAACGTTAATTTCTGTCAATCGTGAGCACAATTTTTTTCGCAAGTACTCCGCTTAGTTTGGTCAGTTCAACGTCGGCTTTCCATGAAGGGCTATGGAGATCCAAATGTTGGTGAAACTGTTTTCTTATCCCTTTGCGAATGCCGTGCGTTAGTACAAAAGCGTATTTAATCTTTCGGAATTTACTTTTTTGACCCCTGAGACCATACATGGGCAGTAAATTGCCAGTAGCTTCGCTAATAAATGTACATTCGCTACATTTGCCGCATTTTTAGTACATTTGGTGAATTTTAAGCACATTTTCAGTACATTTTTTTTTTTACACAGAAAAAAAAAGATTCTATGATATCAAACAATTTCGTGTGCGATTTCAATGAATTTTTTGTATGATTTTCAGTCATAGAAACAGTTTCTCTGATATAACAAAATATGATTTGTTGTTTTTCATCTTACAGTTTTGTTGAAACTTAAAATAAATTCGTTGATTTAAAAAAAATATTTGTAAATTTTACTACAGTTTTTGTTGAAACTTAAAATAAATTCGTTGGTTTCAAAAAAACCTTTGTTAATTTTCCTAAAGTTTTTGCTGAAACTTAGATTAAATTCGTTGGTTAAGAATTTAAAAGTTTGAATTGTTTTTACTAATTTTGTTGTAAAATCAGAGAATTTGAAATTGAAAATCCAAAGAACAAAGGGTTTCGATTTTGCAAATTTTCTCTGTGATTCAAGGAAATGAATAATTGATTTCCAGAAACTTTATTCATAGAATTGCAGTTCTTTGATTTTGCCAATTCTGTTTTTTCTGTGTAAGTAAATGAAAAAATTATCGCTATATGTAGATTTTGTAATTTAAAGTGATTTTGCTGGGGTTTTTGAGATGGGAAATGTGTGGAGCTTTTTTTTTTGCTAGTACTTTGTTTGGAAAAAGTTCGTACATTTTAGTAAAATTTGGTGTTGAAGACAAAAAGTAATTTCGGCTCTAAAAAGTACATTTCAATCCTCGATTTAGTACATTTTCACAAAACCCAAATGCCATTACTGATCGTACACACTGCTTTCAATGTTGTTCAAGTTTCTTTAACTACACGGTTAGAAATCTTGGAATATATTTTAATGCAAGCGAAGTATTACAAAGGTATTTAATACAATGTTGATTACACTTAATACTTTTGAATAGATTACAAAATTTTGTAAAACATTTTGTATTAAAATTTAACACAGATCAAGCATTACAACCATTTGGATTCAATTTGATGTAATCACAAGTATTATATTTGATTTCTAACCCATGCTGTATTATATTTTAATGCTTTCTTTATTAAATTAAAAAAAAAAAATATCTCGTATCCACTGGGATTTGAACCCTAGTGGGTACTCTTAAGCCTTAAGAACGCAACACAAATACATTACCAATCTAATTGATACAAAAGCAGCATTATAGAAGAAAATGAAGATATCGTAAAATTTTTTTTTTTTAAATCTTGATATAAACGAGTATGTATTAAATTTTAATACAAATTTGTATTAAAAATGAATTTTAATATTTAGGCAGTACTCTGGTGTGGTCAAAAATGTAATCCTAAAAATATTAAAATTTATTTCAAAATTCCTAACCGTGTAGGAACGCACTAAAAAAATTACCTTTAAAAAAAAAAATAAAAACTGATTAAGGAATGGAAACAAATTTTTTTTCCAATAAATTAGTTTCTTATGGTGCAATGATGTGTTGATGTTTTTTGTAATATAGCGGGATTGAAAAAATTTAGAACGCCACTTCAATACGTATCATAAGAAATACTCCATTGGACAAATTATACCACATGCAGAAAGCATGCCCAAGAACAATCTGCACATGGGAAATATTATCAAAAAATTCATATGAATACAATGTATACATATACCAGCATCAAAACAAAAGGATCGCAGAGCCCAATAACGAGCTTTAGACTCAAAAAGTGTTCTTAATTTTAGTCTTGTCACCATATTTCTAGCTCAATTGAAAACCTCTTAGTTCTGTATTTTTATCTTCAGAGCAACACCACCTCATTCCAACATAACTATATTTTGCTGTTAAAATAAAAAGAAGATACAATTAAAGCTTAACTCGTAAATACGGCATTTTCGGTACATTTGTACTCTTTTCGGTACATTTGAGTCCTGAAAATCTACGCCAGTACATTTGACAAGTTTTCAGTACATTCGGTACATTTGCCGCATTTTTAGTACATTTGGCGAATTTTCAGAACATATTCAGTACATTTTTGGTACATTTGAACAACTTATAATAATTACCTGTTTTTGGTTTAAGTAAATGAAAATAATTTGTCATGTGAAGATTTATAATAACAACTTTTTTTTTTTGAGAAAGTTTTTAAGAAAGTTTTTTTTTTGTTTTTTAGTAATTGAAAAAATTAAAATAATTGCAAGGTGTAGACTTTCTAATTTAATGTCAAATATATCTCATTTTCCTAGGGTTGTTGAGATGCCAAAAGTGAGGACCTTTTTTTCGTTAATTAGTACATTTAAGTAAAATTGGATGCTCAAGGCAAAAAAGTACATTTGGCCTCAAAACAGTACATTTTAAGTCTCGATTCAGTACATTTTAAGTCTCTATTCAGTACATTTTCACAAAACCCAAATGTCATCAATGGTCTGGTGTTCCAGGAACATAAGTAACGTGAAAATGTACTGAAGTATTGAGACTTGGAATGCACTTTTTGGAAGTTAATGTACTCTTTTTATGGAAACCAAAATTTACTAAAAACAAGCATGCATACATATGTACATATATAAGAATTCAAGAATTTTTTTATTAAGATCTTATTTATTATTATTATTATTGTGATTTTTATTTGTGATTGTATTACAACAAATCCTTTTTCATTCATAAGTCGCATTCGCAATGCTACTGCATTGTACTGCACAATTCGAATTGATTGTCGTTACTCTCTGCGCATGGATGTATCATCAAATTGGTTAAAAATAACAATTAAAGACTAAAAACGAGTACAATTTGCTTATGAGGATTTTTCACAAAGCGAATGTACTAAAAACAGTACAAATGTACTAAACATGCCATTGCAGGTACATGTTTTTGCTTATCTTAAAACGACAAAGTAAGCCGTTTGGTATTCAAATTTAAAAGTGCCACATTGTCACTGAACACAGTCAAGCTGCCACTTATTCACGAAATGTAAGGAATTTTGTGACTACTGATTGGCTTTCAACAATTGTTTTTTATATAAGAAAATAGGGTATATTTGATATAAAAGTTTTTATTATTTAGCCTATTGAAGTCTTATACCCGTGCAAATAATGATAAAATAACTTGGATGTAATTGAAAACTGCTCAAATACTATTTCAATAGTACTGATTTAATAGTCTTATACTGTTTTACGTTTTAGAACGAACATAAGAATATTTCCTAAGAAATTTCTTTTCTGCCCTGATTTTTTGTTTTAGTTTAAATTAATTTAAACTAATTTACATGCTCAAGCTAGTTTTTTTGACCCTTCATAATTTTATGCTAAGCCACAAAGGTTCTTCTTTTTAAAAATGTTAATTTAATCGCTCTTCTGCAAATCTGCTTTACATCGTTATCATTTCTCTCTTACAACGATGTAACTGAAACTGTATTGAAGTTCATGCAAAGGGTCAGTTGATTATTTATGACATTATGCAAAGTGCGCGGTTGATAGCCCTAGCACTTTTCATAGGGATTGTGCGGTATTGAATCATTTGTATAAATATGGTTTTGGATGATTTCGAAGATCAGTCTATTGGAAGCATTCGAAACTTTTAGTAATATAGTTATCTGTCTTGAGATATTTTGGGTAGTACTCTTAAATAAAAGGAGTATACGAACTCAAAATGCAAGTTATTCGTTTAGGCCTAATATTGGTCTTTTTAGTAGCAACGATTTTACATGTTACCGGTAAGTTCTGGATACTTAGAAATACCCAATTATCAACGACAATGAATTCAAAATTTCTAATTTTTCAATATCTCATTGCCTAACAGATGCCAAGAATGAGCGAGAGAAAGTTATGTTCAGGTTATTCAAAAAGGAACGACGTTCTTTTGGCCATTACGATGATGATGTATCTGCTGAACCTCGCTTTGCAACAGATTTAATATGGAAATGGAAGACTACTTCAACAACATCCACCACAACAACAACCACTGCAGCAACAACCGTTGCAGTAACAACCGTTGCAGCAACAACCGTTGCAGCAACAACCGCGGCACCAGCAACAACCGCGGCACCGGTTTTCTTATTTACTTCATCTGGGACAACATCACCTAGCACATCTGATGAACCAGTAACAGCAACAGAAACAGCTGCTGCATTATCAGCACCAACATCATCAGTAGCGTCAACATCGCCATCAACATCTCCATCAACAGAAGGGGAAGAAGAAACGTCAACTGGATCAACACGATCACTATCAGCAGCACCAGGAAGAGGCACGCCTGCAAGAGCAGCACAAAAAGGACATAGACCATTTAAAAGAAACGATCCTGCTGAAACAGACCCCGAATATTTAGCCGTTCGGTATGGCAATGACGACGAAGATGAAAACGATGGCAGTGATGATTATCGAATCGATGATGATGATGAAGATGTAGATGAAGATGATGACGGCTATGATGATAAAAAAATTAACGCTCACAAGGATGATGTCCTTAAACCAAGTTGTAGTAAAGATCCAAGTGAAACATCATCACCCTCTGAAGAATACAATGATGTCGGTACGAGTCGTAACCAACAATACAACGAAATGCTGATCCGGCGTATGCAGAAGCGTATACAGAAAGAGCGTCAAAAAGCCAGGAGGCGCAATAAACGCCGGCAGCAAATGATAAATCGCGCAGCAAAGATACGCCTTCGTAGACAGATGATGGAACGACAGAGAAGGCAGAAAATAAAAAAAATCCAAGAAAAGCGCAGAAGAAAAGCACATCAAAAAGCAATCAAGAAGAGACAAAATGAAAAACGAAAACAGAAGAATAAAAGGAAGCAACTCATCCGTGAAAGACAAAGGAATAAGGAAATCGTCCAACAAATGCTAGAAGATAACAAATATCAGAGACGTAGACAAAGGGTACCGAAAAATTAAAACTCTTTATTATGAAAGAAAATCGTTCAAACGATCTATTCTAAAGCTTTGTACGATCAATTAAACCTGAATAAATGTTTATCAAAATAGCTCTCTAAGTGGTTTCATTTTTGCAATAACCCATATCAAAAAAAATAGGCAATTATAATACATATCCTTACCAGAGATGGCATTTGGGTTGCGAGAAAATGTACAGACTTGAAATGTAATTTTTAGAGGCTGAATGTACTTTTTTGTCTTGAACACTCAAATTTATGTACGAAATTTTATGAAAAAAAAAACACTAAAAAAAAAAGAACAATGTCCTCACTTTTCCCATCTCAAAAACCCTTGCAAAACAAGATATATTTCACATTAAATTACAAAATCAACACATGTCGAGTAGTTTAATATTTGCATATACTTTAAAAAAATATATAATTAAATATTATTTACTCAAAAAAAGGATATTATTATAAATTGTCCAAATGTACCAAAAATGTACTGAACATGTGTTTAAAATTCGCCGAATGTACTAAATATGCGACAAATGTACTGAAAACTTGTCGAATGTACTGACGACGATTTTTCAGGACTCAAATGTACCGAAAAAAGTACAAATGTACCGAAAATGCCATCATTGATCTTGACGCATTGAAAAAAGATTTAGAAATAAATATAAAACAAAAAATGTCACTCAAAAATACCTTGCAAAAACCGTTGGTAAGAAAAATACGTATAAAATCGACCTTTAAAAGTCACCATGATTTAGTGTAAGAATCGATGAGTAGATATTCGAATCAACTAACGATCAAAAAGTAAAAGGAAAAATAAATTAAATATTTCAAGTTGTAAAAGCTATGGTGTGATATTTTTAATAAATCAAAATTAATTTTTGTATGTACTTTTTTATTTTAAGGTTTGAAGTGATACATTGCACTAATATAAAAAATAAGTTTTTCTATTTACCTATGTAATAGATATTATATTATTTATTCAGTCATACAATTAATTTTAATGACAAAAAAATATAACAACAAACATAAGACCATAATTCAAATTACAGTGTATTAAGGTGAATGTAAAGAAAACTGCAAGGGATTCGAGCTGTTAAACAAGAAACACCAAAGCTTTACTTGCGTTGTGTTCATACATTTTACCTTATTTATAGGCTTAGAAAATAGCGGTAAGCTTTTTTTTCGATACTTCCTCACACCAAGCTTGAACGAGCAAAAAGGTTGATGAAAATGCCCACATAAACGGCCTACGGGAGATGATTGCTGAGGCCTCGAAGTGTAGAAAAACCATGCTCCAGAAAATCCGACAGATCCTCTCTTGAAGAAATTAAGCATTACGCAATTTTGCAAACGCAATACGCATTTGCGTATTTTAAGTTCAAATACATGGGGCGCATGGGATTTTGTCACAAGTCGTTCGATATAAACATTTTTTTTTATATGTCGCGCCCTTTCGATTTTAATGAAAATTGGCGCAACACTAAAAGATATATAAAGCAACATTTAATATTTTTTCTAAAGTAGTAACTCATAAGCAAGCTACAGAAAATATTAAATAAAATTTTTATTGACAATTTTAATGCTCATATACAACGAATAAAATTATCAAATAAATATTTTTATAAACTCTGAAATGTTTTCTTACGCATCAATTTAAGTTAGCTTTCCTAGCTTTAGTTGGTATACATAGCAATATAGTTCCTTTTTGGGGGCACATTCTCCATGCAAACACGGCTAGACCCTTTGAAAATATTAAGAAATTGGTGGATTCGCTTCAAGCGAGATCAAGATCGATAAAATTGTCAACCAAATCTGACAATGAACAATTATTATATAGAAAACATGATCCGTAAAATCGTACCTGGTCAATTACTCGTTTAATGGACATTTTGAGACAAATACTTTTACCGATAATATTGATAAAAATACGTTCCAAGAAAAATTGTGAATAAGACATTAAAAATTAAAATTATTTTATTTTGCTTTTCTTTTGTGGGCTTTGTAATCAAAAATACTTTTAAAACCCATAAAACAAATATATGTATATAAAAATTATTTTTCAATAATTTTTATGCCCAAAAGATTTTTTTAAATATTTTTTTTCATGAAAAACGATGAATAACTCAACAAATATTAAAGTTTATTTATTTATTGTTTTTTTGTGAGCTTTATAGTCAAAAATACCCCAAAAGTTCATAAAACAAAATTATAATTTAAATTATTTTTCACTAATGCTAAGGCCTAAAAGAGGCTCCACTCCGCTAGCACCCCATCTGGAGAATTTTGAAAAAAAAAGTGCATCTAATAGATCACAAATTGGTCACAATTGTTCAGTTAGTACGAATAATTGGTCAGCAAGTGTACATTTTTTAAAGTGTTTTGAAAAATTTCAAGGTCATCTGCATATTTTGGCACCCCATCTAGCGAATTTTGAAATAAAAAAATTAAATCTAATAGGTTACTAATTGGTCATAATTGGTCAGTTAGTCCGATTAATTGGTCAGTAAGAATTCATTTTTTAAAGCGTTTTGAAAAATTTCAAGGTCATCTGCAATTATGACCAATTCGTGACCTATTACATATATAGGCCTTTTTTGTTAGCATTTTCATCGACCCTTTTGCTCGTTGAAGCTTGGTGTGTCCTGATGTGTACATAAGGTAAATTGAACAAAATTAACAAATTAAAATTTATAAGAAAAAAGTATTTTTTTACTCAAATTCCGAAAAATGCAAATTTTGCAGCTCTGGTAGCAACTCTAGTACTATTTTTTTTTTAAATGAGGATGTACTCGAATATAAATAAATTTTCGAATTTCGAGTGTTCGCGAAAAATTCTAGAACATGAGGTTATTTGAACATGTCTAATGTGTATATTTGTCATTAATTGTTATTCTTTGCTTTGTGTTGGTGCACAAATAAATCATTTGGACTTATGTATAAGTTTTTTTCTTTTTTGTAAAATCATAAAGTTTCATCGATTTGTGAATACTTGACATCACTTAGTGCACTACTGTTACTGAGCTTATGTTTAATGGGACTTCATAACGTCCTCGAGCAGGGTTTTGTAATTAAGTTTTTTTTGTGAATCTATCCCAAGCGGCAAACTAAGACATTGCGTGGTTCATGGTCAGCAACTTGATGTGGGCTCTTTTCCTAGAAATTGACTGTTCAGTCATGTTACCACTATTAATGTATGACGTCATTAGCCCCGACTCCTTTGTTATCGTAGAATCCCAATTATTTGCTTAAGTCTTGTAATCAAAATTCAAAATTCTTTGTCCCTAGCTTATCTGAGATTTTGCAGTTTCGTTATGCTCCCCATAACTTCGGAAATTTTTATCTGTTTGACTGGCAGTTTTTAATAATAGCTAAGTGATTGGAAAAAATAAATAACAATAAAGGAACTCATAGGATCAAAGGATATGGATTTTGTGACAACTTTTTTTACTCTTCATATTTGATATGCCGTATATAATTTGATTCTTAGCTGTAGTAACTGATGACCGTATTTTATTCATTCAACATGGCAGAATCAAAATGAATTCAAGGAGGCATTTTGCTATGTATAATGTTATGACTACTTTTTGCTATTACATTACACTTGGCTTGAACAAAATAGCCCCCAAAAGGAGTTTATGCTGATCACTAAGGACTGTTTTTGTTATCCTAACATTGAACGCGGCAGCAAAAAATCGGGACGTAAAGTATCTTTACATGATGTAAAAGCTGATGTTCTTTCTTTTTCATGTCCGTCATAATGAATCCGGCTAGATCACAAAGATCTCCAATACGACTTCTGAGTGAATGTTTCTCATCACATTGAAAATGACAAGACTACTGAAATAATCTCCAGTTATCTCATTTATTTTGAACTCCATGCTGCTGAGTGTTGGAAAGGAAAGGTTGCTTTCAAAAATACCTTGGAAGGTCCTTAGGTTCCCAGAGAAGAAGGAATTTGTCCCCTTGTATATTTAATTGCAGGAATCGAAATTTGAAAATGAATAGGAATTTAATTTTTTAAGTAATTGGAAGATAAATTTAATTTTCTCAAACAAATGCTTGCACTATTTGGCGGAGCAAGGGTGAAGTAATGAAGTTAAAGTTGAAAATGAACTTCCTACATCACATTAGTTGGCTCAATTCTAATTCGAAACCTTTACATATGGAAGGACCGATCACAATTAACAGATTTTTTTTCATGAATTCCTTTTTTTTAATTCTTTATTGCAAATTATTTTATCATTGAACTATAAAAGTTGATTCCAATTCATTGATATGAAATTAAGAATTTTCAACTGTGTTAGTCTTAATTTCTGAAATAGAATCGACAAGGGCACGTAATTCAACAACCAGGATTTCGCACGAACAGATCGTGTATTGTTCAAATTAAATCCCTTTGGAATATCATTTAGCAGATGAGTTTGACTTTCATCGACGACATTACTGCTTTTGATAGCATCGCCAGGAATTGCATCTGGGATGCTATTCTATGTCTATATTCTATCCGTATCAGATTTGCGCCCAGGCTTTTTGCTCTTACCAATCTTGTTTCTGATAGACCTTGCCGACGTCCTCAGCAGAGCGGTGAACTCTACACAATATGGCATTCGGTGGACTTTTAGCAAGCATATGCCTCTTTGCCATGAACCAGTTCAACACGCAGGAAAAACCCACTGCCGTCAGATCTTCGTCGAAAATCTACATAAATAATGTAAAAATTATTCTATCTCCGCATAAAAAAAGTGAAAAATTGCATTTACTTGGGCAGCGTTATAACATTTAATAGCGGTACTATAAGGACATCTATGCTGGAATCAAACGTAAAACCATTCCTTCTATGCGACTTTGATCAACTGCGCTCGCTCTGCTACACAATTTCCAATTGTCTGCAGAAAACGCAGCCGTTCTAGATCGCTAGAGCTAGAAATACGTTTTGATTTTAATATCATAAATGAAATTTGAACAATTTAAGCTTTTACTTCTATATAATTGCGTTACTTATGATTCTTTCTCTCCATTACTCACTCGGGAGTATGATTTGCCGGGCCTGCCATTTAGTGCAAACATAAGAGGTAACAAACTTATAATTTTTAAATTAGTCCAAAAGTCGCAATAACAGTTTTGTACAGACTCAAAAATTGTTTCATAAGCAAATAAATTTGAATTCACGCCATCAGACAGTGAAAAAAATTTCCTTGTAAATCATTACAGTGCAATACCAGAAATTACCACCTGAGAAATATGGATTATTCCTTTTAAATTCCGCTATGGAAAGTCATTAGTAAGACTCACTTTATATGAAGCACAATTTTAATAGAATGGATATTAAAGTACGGAGCGCTCAAAAGCAGTAGCGTTCCTAGGGGCGGTAAAATGGTCGTGAAATATATCTCATTTTGTTAGAGTTTTTGAATGTGAAAAGTGAGGAACTGTTTTTTTTTTTTTTGGTGAGGTAAGTAAAATGTTTGTTAAATTGTTAAACAGAATTTCGTCCGGGCGCCAAATATGCACGGTACGCCTCTGCTCAAAAGTGATTCACGAGAAACCAATGCATCCACGGATGTATGCGGATTTTGGGCTGTTGGAGTGGCTGAAAATGCAGCTACTGTGTTTACTAATTTAATTTTCTCCGAGATTGAATGATTAGGATCTTGAAGATATATAATCCATCCAGTGGGTTAAGTTTGTCACACAACGCGCGAATAATTTAATCACGGATTTGTACATTTTTTACGGTGAAGTAATTAAATTGCATTTTTCAAATAAACAATGTGTTTAGTTCAATATTCAAATCTACTACTCTTACTGGGATATCTTTTTAATGATAATGTTAAGATTTAAAGTGCAATACTTCATATTTTTTTAATTATAACCATACGTAAAAAAAATTGTTCATATCTGCTTCGACTTAGTCTGCTCACAAGAAATATTTATTTGGAAAGTGGTCTTAAATATTAGGTCGTTTGAATTTGAAGTATTTGACGTCTGACGATCTGATTTAATTGCTATATACTGAATATTTCAACTCTTTGTGTAACCAATCACATAAGAACAGCTTCATTATTTTTCCGCCATGTTTTGGAACATGAGTTATCGAATTTTGCTGAATGTAGTTAAATAAGGTAGTCAGATGCAATTCCAAGACTTGCATTAGAGTTATTTATGCGCGCAAACGCAATTTGTAGAAAATTGGCACTGTCTGACCTCTGCCAAAATGCAAGACTAAATTAAAAATTCTCTGCTCGAAATGTTTGTCTTTAATCGAACTTAATAGAGCTGATTTCTTAGCGAAGAACGGGTCCAATTGGCTTAAAATTTTCATATTTGGGTATGTCTAGCTCGCTCGAAAATAATCTAATTTGCACAGAAATGCACCCATATGTAACACTTTAGGGAATAATCAACTATAATTATTGATGTTTTGCCGACTACAACTCGAAAACTCAGTTTGGTGCTAATTTGATAAGAGAATCAAAAAACCTCCAAAGAATTGGCTAGATGAGTAAAATTAAGAAAGTATATTAATGTGCCTGAACTGGGAATGGAATCCGAGGACATCTGGGTTGTAACCGCAGTATACTAATACCGTGCCATAAACCAGAAATGGAAATAAGGAAGAGGTAATTAATTTCTACACACACAATATGTAGCTTATTCTCAAATGGAATGTCTCAAAAAATGAACTATCAAATAAATGCATCAAGGGCTGGGCTAGCTAACATACTGTTATTATTCCAAAACTGAAATTCTATTGAATTTAACATTAACATTTTGCTTCGTGATTTTTTTTGTTGCTTATATAGGGAAGGAGCGCGTGGCCGCCACATAAGCTTGATAAAGGACCGATATGGATTATTCAGTGGAAATAATGGGGGTAGAAGTAAAATGATTGTTAGTTCGTCAACTAAATTTGTTGTTTAAAGTAATAATTTTCAAAAAGTGAATATACCTGGGCACGTAGGACACCCATTCAAAATGTTTCCAATTGAAAATGAATTGCGATTTCAACTATTTTGTTTATCGAACAAGGTCTCCTCGATCAATCTAAGTGTTAATTTCACCGTTAAAAGAGTTACAACAATCTATAAGACTAGCTCGAATATTAATATTGACCATGACCCAAATAAAAAATATTAATGAAACGTTGTATACATTTGCTTACATTCACTTGATTTTGAAGATATTTAAAAGCTGTTTGCATTGCCCAAAAACTGTAAATTATTCTGATAGCTATTTAACTTTTATTATAGCTTGAGAATATTCATAAGTTCTGCAACACACTTAAAGAAAAGACGTTTGAGGATAAAATAACTTTGTATATTGGGATTAATTGTAACCAGCATCAAATTTCGCCCTAAGATTAAGACTTTAAATTTCGAAAATGGAAAAGCTCTTAGTAATTTATTAAGTTACCGAGTAACCTTCTAAGATAGTACACTTTTTGGCCAACTCGCTAAAATTAAATCAAAACATATTCAAAATGTTGACCATTGAACTCCATACGCGCATTATTCATACGTTTAGTGTGAAGTTCAAATGCTTAAACCTGCTCTATTGAATAAATTCAGTTATAAGTTTTGGCACTCCAATTATTGTTGCTGCTATACTGATGATTCGAGCATTAACATTTGCGATTGTTCTAAGCGGCAAAATCTGACTGGTGCCAAAATGTGTTTTTGTTGTTCTTGCTCCCAATTTTGAACCTATGTTTTCTTTCGCTTTGCAAAATGCGAAATTCGCATTTGCAAATTGAATACTAAATAGATAAACTATTTCATATCGAATGATACTATTGGGTTTAAGGTTCGCGCATAATTTGCAAAATTCTGCATTAATTAAGCAGCAGTGCAAAATTTATAATGAGGAATTCGGTGACAGCAGCATAATTTTGATTCTGGTGGTCAATGGGATTTGGTTTATACCCGAGAAATTTTATCGTATATAAAGTCTTTTGCCATGATATCTGACATCAGTCAAGTTAACACAGTCTGAAGTTGAACAATCGCAAAATTTGGAAGAGTTTACAAGTCCTTCAACAATAGAGGATAAATAGCCAACTCTGTTGATCTATAGAGCCAGAGCATGCATATTCATCGCTATAGCCTTGCCCTGCTGCTTATTGCAGCAGTATTACTGGAAACTGTCGGTAAGATCATCCCTCACCTACATAAGCGACAATGTGTGTGTGTATGCTTTTTTTTCATAAAAAATTTTACTTTTAGCTGCCAATTTTGAAGCGGAGAGCAATTACCGATTGCACAAAAGGCCACGTACACGTTCATTTTCTGGAGGCTATACCTTTTTTAAAGGTAAATTTACCACAACGACAACAACAACAACAACCACCACATCAACAACCACTACAGCAGCAACCACTGCAGCAACAACCGTTGCAGTAACAACCGTTGCAGCAACAACCGTTGCAGCAACAACCGCGGCACCAGCAACAACCGCGGCACCGGTTTTCTTATTTACTTCATCTGGGACAACATCACCTAGCACATCTGATGAACCAGTAACAGCAACAGAATCAGCAGCTGCATTATCAGCACCAACATCATCAGTAGCGTCAACATCGCCATCAACATCGCCATCAACATCGCCATCAACAGGAGAGGAAGAAACATCAACTGGATCAACACGATCACTATCAGCAGCACCAGGAAGAGGCACGCCAGCAAGAGCAGCACAAAAAGGAAATAGACCATTTAAAAGAAACGATCCTGATGAAACAAACCCCGAATATTTAGCCGTTCGGTATGGCAACGACGACGAAGATGAAAACGATGGCAGTGATGATTATCGAATCGATGATGATGATGAAGATGTAGATCAAGATGATGACGGCAATGATGATAAAAAAATTAACCCTCACAAGGATGATGTCCTTAAACCAAGTTGTAGTAAAGATCCAAGTGAAACATCATCACCCTCTGAAGAATACAATGATGTCGGTACGAGTCGTAACCAACAATACAACGAAATGCTGATCCGGCGTATGCAGAAGCGTATACAGAAAGAGCGTCAAAAAGTCAAGAGACGCAATAAACGCCGGCAGCAAATGCTAAATCGCGCAGCAAAGATACGCCTCCGTAGACAGATGATGGAACGACAGAGAAGGCAGAAAATAAGAAAAATCCAAGAAAAGCGCAGAAGAAAAGCTCATGAAAAAGCAATAAAGAAGAGACAAAGTCAAAAACGAAAACAGAAGAATAAAAGGAAGCAAATGATCCGTGAAAGACAAAGGAATAAGGAAATCGTTCAACAAATGCTAGAAGATAAAAAATATCAGAGACGTAGACAAAGGGTACCGAAAAATTAGAACTTTTTAATATAAAAGAAAATCGTCCAAACGATATATTCTCAAGCTTTGTACGGTCAATTAAAACTGAATAAATGTTTATCAAAATAGCTCTCTAAGTGTTTTCATTTTTGCAATAAACCATATCAAAAAAATTAGGCAAATACTTGACGCATTGAAAAAAGATTTAGAAACAAATACAAGACAGAAAATGTCACTCAAAAATACCTTGCAAAAAATATAGGTGGTATAACTTTTCATGTATCTAACGGTTGGTAAGAAAAATACGGGTAAAATCGACATCTGGTTCATAGTTACCAAAAAGCATAAAAAATTCATTTGTATTGTAATTTTCTAAGATTTCTTTCCCCGCTATTTAAAAGTCACCATGACTTAGTGTAAGAATCGATGAGGAGATTTTCGAATCAACCAACGATCAAAAAGTAAAAGTAAAAATAAATTAGCTTTTCAAGTTGTAAAAGCCATCGTGTTATATTTTTGATTTATCAAAATAAATTTTTATGCTTTTTTTTATTTTTAGTTTTGAAGTAATACTTGCACTGTTATAGGAAATGCGTTTTTCTATCTAAATAATAGATATTTTATTATTTTTGTAGTCATACAATTAATTTTAATTACAAAAAAATATAACAACAAATATAAGGCCAAATATGAAAATTTTTTTTCTCATTTTCATGAGTGGCATTGAGAATTTCAAATTGTAGCGTAAGGTGAAAAAAACAAAAACAAAATCCAAATTTGAATTGCATATCCAAAATAAAAATTAAATTACGTTGTTACCCCACAACACTTTGTATTTTCTCAAATTATGTTTAAAATGCCATTTTAAACCATATTATTTATTTTTATATTAAATGTCATACTCTTTTTTTTAAACAAATGCTATTGTGAATTCTTGAATTAAATCTTGGACAAATGCACAAATAAAAATCTAAAATGTAATGAAAACAGCAAGAGATTCGAGCTGTTACACAAGAAACACCAAAGCTCCACTAGCGCAGAGATCATACATTTTGTCCTTATACACAGGCATAAAAATTAGCGGTAAATTTTTTTCGATAGTTCCTAGTGTGCACATAAGAAAAATCGAAAAATGAAATTTTAAATAAGAAAAAAGTCTATTTTTTTCATTTTTCTTACTCCAATTCCGAAAATGCAAATTTTGCAGCTCTGGTAGCAAACCTTGTATTATTTTTTTTTTGTAAATGAGGATATGCTCGAATATGAATAAATTTTCGAATTTCGAGTGTGAGTTGAAGAATTCTAGAACATAAGATTATTTGAACATGTCTAATGTGTATATTTGTCACAAATTGTTTTCTTTTTGTTTTGTGTTGGTGCACAAATAAATCATTTAAAATGACATGCTATGTGCGGCAAAACTTTGAGTAGAATTGGAATTTAGTTAAACAAACTTGGAAATAGTTTTTCTGCAGATACTCCCGCGTTCAAACAATTATACACTTTTTGAACGATTCTGATTTGTGAGAAGATATTTCCTTAGTTTCCTAATTTTCCCAAATTCGAAACTTCACACATTGTTCTTATATCGATGATTTGAAAACTGTTGTTGTCTGTATCAAGATACATTAAGACGATTAACAAAATCTAGAGAAATTGACAAACAAGTTAGATGTTTTACATACAGCAAAACATTAATTTTCTAAATTTAATGCGGACCAACTTGGGGATTGTCCTTAGGATCTGTTGATTGTGATTGCAAAAGAAAAGCGCACTGGAAACTGAAGCCGCTTGTAATTGAAGGCAAATTGGTGGGAATGATTGGAGTGCGTGAAATCAGCGCGCTTTCTCCTTTGATTGAGCTTAGTTTAGTTATAACACTTGTCTTCTATATACATACAGTGTTGTGCAAAACAATAGCAACAAAATCAATGCGTTGCTTAAAAATCGTGTATCTCTTTTAATATTAAGGGCCCACAAAAAATGTTATAGGAATCAAAAGATATATTCATTAATCATATAAAAATAAAATAATATCAAATTAGCTTTTATAATTTTTCAAAAAAATATAAAATTAATTAATACATTCAATTTGTCTGTGTGCAAAACAAAAGCAACAAAACATGAATGTTATATTAATGCAAACCTAGCGAACGGTGTAATTTTAGTGCTGACCAAAAATTTTTAAAAAAATATTTTTATATTTATATCTTAAAATAGCACCCTTACTAGTTTGGTTTTTTTTTATCATCACACTTAACATGGCTTGAAGATGGGTTCAAAGGCACCAAAAGGATTTTGTGATGTATGTAAATAATAAGTACATATGTCTATAGTGACCTTTTTTATTCATCACACTGACCGCGGTGTAATTCCGATAGAATTTTTGTGTTCATTTTGCATATCACAACGAACATTGCTGGAATACTGAAAGGACCACAATATTATTCAATGTTACTCATGTGTTAAAAATGAAAAAACAGGTAAAATTTAGAATTGGAGTTGTATACATAAAATTGGTTTTACCAAATCTCATTTTGTTTCTGGCGTGCTTAAATTTAAGGAATAAAAAAAAAGAGTTAATCTCGCTTACGAAAAACTATTCGGAAGCCTTGTTGACGGAGTCGCCTTGGGCTCGGAGCACGGCTATAGCACAACTTCCCTTATCCGGTGCTGGTTAATGCATATGACCAACATTTTTTATTTCATCTGAGATTAAATGAGCCATTGGAAAATGACGTCAGTAAACCCATAACGAAATACCAATAAGTTTATCTAAAAGTACAAAATCATAGCAGTTGACCATAAAAGTCGCGGATTTATACTAAAGTTTTGAATTTTGCCATTCATTTAAGTGTTAATATCACATTTTCATAATCCATATACTGTATATACTGTATATGATATACATAGATACATATGTATGTATATCAACGCGTCGACTTACAAGCATAATTGACCATTTACAAATAATAAAATTGTCTGTTTTCGATAGTAAGTATACAAATTTTAATGGCTAATGTAAGAATGTACTCTTATAACACACCTTTAAAGGTACTGTATACATTTTTTTTAATAATCGATAATATTATATCACGAAGTTAAGAGGATGTAAACATAATTAAGAGGTACCAATTAATTATTTTTTTGCAGATAGTCAATTTTGCTTGTATGCCGACAATATGTTGAATATACACAGTTCTTTTCTCGCCAAAAAACAGTGCAGTTTTCAGAAAAGAATATAAAAAAACAAGCATATCACAAGAAAAGTTTCTTTTTCGATTAAAATTGATTTTAAAAATTGCAAATTTCTTATGTCATTAAAGTTCAATTATTGCCTTCTTTTATGTACAGCGCATATTGTTATTGCTTTGATTTTGATTCTTTGAAGTATTTTGTGGACTGAGGCGTTTCTTTGAAAGTTTTGGGCATTGCGTTCCTTATGCAAACAAACGCCGCACACTCGCACACACACGCGTCACAGCAACTTCGTTTAATAGCTTGCAGCGATAGCGCCAAACAAATTCTTTTCTCTTCACTTTCCAGTGATCTTAGAAACCGTTGTGTACTTGAAAACTTTTCTATTTACCGATCATCATTACAACTGGATTTTTTTACATTCTACCTGAACTGTTTTATGTACTTGTACATATTTTCCAGAGCAAGGTATAAAAGCGGCACGGCGCGGTGATCATTTATCAAACTTCTATTAACGTTCAAAGTGATCGCACTTGGAAAAGTTCTTTTTTTTTGGTGAATTGAAAAAAAGTAGTTTCGAGTAATGAAATTTCTTCTATCTGCCGTTGTCCTTTTGGGCATTTTGGCTCTAGTCGCACAAGCCGAGCCGGAACCAGAACCAGCAAAAGGTAAGCTAATTTAAAATTATTGTATTAATTAGGTATGTTGGACTAGAACCACCAATATATGCGCTTACCACAATAAAGAGGCCTATGTATAAAGTTTTACTTAACTGATGACACGTTTTGAACATACGCGGTATTGCTTGGCCTTGTCATTAGTGGACCTAATTTCATTACTGACTTGGTGCTTTCTTTTATTGTATTTTTTGTCAATTAATTTGCTTACTTTTGTAAAAGGAATTATTCTACAATCGCATATTCAGTAATAAGCGTTTCCAGTTCTGCATATTTGAATCATTCAATTGATTTTTTTTCCAGTAAGCAATTGAGCAAGGCCTCTACCGGTCTTCAAGCACTGCTGCAAGAAGCAGCAATACACCAATATTACAGTATGCGTAAGCGCTTCGATTAGGCTTTCTCGAAATGTCTTTTTCAAGCAAATATGCCTTTCAACAGCAGGGCCAGTTAGCACGGTCAAAACAGCTGACTAATTTGATTTATTTTACACTTGCTATTCGCCCCCAGAAGCGTGTCTCAAAAAAATGAATATTCGTGATTCTTATGGCATCGGATAGCTTAAGAAATTACGCATCTAATGAACTACGCCAAAGGTCGGTATCTAAGTTCAAACCTATCCTAATAAAATTTCCTCTATCGCAATCTTACATGTATTTCAACAAATTGACATTAAAAAACATCAATTATCTCGATACGCATTTTTTTGAAATACGCCCTTTCCGCTTCTGAGGGCAGTAGTGAACCTTTCAATAGAATAGATAGAAGGCCTGCTGGCATGGCCTTTACTAGAATCTGCTCTCAGTTTTTAGTTCCATCATTCTTTTAATAGTTCTCAATTAATTATTAGTTTTGTAATAGCTAAAGTATAGCTTAAATCTAAAAATTATACGACCTTTCCGCTATCATTCATTTGATACGGGATGTAAAATATTTAAAAATATCGCCATATAAATCTGTCGATATTTGTAAATGAAATGCCTTTTAAAGTAATGGAAATTAACTCTATTTTAGTTTCAATAGTTTTTCCAATAAAACACCACTTTGACGATGAAGTATATAAGTCACCGGCCAATCTAGTTTTTAGGATAAACTAGTTTTTCCTAGGCCAAACTAGTTAATTTGAAAGCCTGAAAGTATGCAATTTAATTTTAATGTAAAAACACTGCCGTAGGCCGCCCAATTACCCTTACTTACCACTTAACAAGTATATAATGAAATTGAGAAATTTTGTTGTCTGACTTTGCTACTGTCGTAGACTTCAATAACCACAGTGCTTTTGCATTATAATTTCATTGCACATCTTTAGGCTTAACTAAACTAGTTTGGCCTAAAAACTAGTTAGGCCGGTAACATATAATAATTTAAAAATTAAATATTTCCCTTGAAACTTTATAAATTCTCTGCAATTTTTCATTTTATCATCATGGAATTCATGTAATTTGCGTTTGTCACACTTTCACAAAGGAATTTATAGCATTCGATGGTTTTTGTTTCGACTTCAATATACTGAGTTTCAATGTCTCGGTATCAAAGCAAAGATCTTGAGGATAGTTGGGTCTTATAAGTAGATCCCGTCATTACCTAAATTTATGAGTTGGTACTGTGCGCAATACTGATTTAAGTGTTAAATGGTGTTAAAAAATAAGGTGATTACTTAAAAAAATTACGAAGCACTTTTTATTTAGTGCACTAAAGTCTTTAGCTTTCAATGTTAAAATATAGGATTTGTGCCTTTATTCACGCGAATGTTGTATAAAGAATCCCAATATATGTGTTAACAAACGTTAACACATTTATTTGATGATTATTCTTATTCAGACGTTTTTTACATTTCCATGCAATTTCACGTATGTGGTATTAAAACGGCACATCTAGTGCTACTTAAGGATTCTAGCATGCTTGCTTGACCTGCCACTTTAACCTAACCTAACCTACGCCCAAACACTAGCATCTTTGTTGAGAATAAGGTTGAAAGCGATGTTATCAAATGACTTACACACGCTGCTACCGATTTAAGAACATTTGTCAGAACTTATTCCTCAACCTTCATTGGCAGATCTGTAAAATTTCGAAATAAAATGTTGATCAACACTAAACACTGCTACTCCTGAAGATATGTATTTTGATTCCATTGCAGCCGTTGCAGATACTTGAAGTTATATTGTGAGCTTCACTACACACGAGCAACATTTACAGGAACATAGCATCCTTTAGACTGTGTTGCTTGTATGTTAGTGGGGTCTATTGGAAAATATCATTCCTGCATAAAAACACCTATTCCTAACCTAACCTAACAAAGTGGCAATATATAACAGCACATATCAGGCCCTCCATACGAGCACCCTTGTAGGCACCACAGACTCCCAATTTCGCTAGATACTTTGTACATATTACTGAGAGCGGACCTTGCAGTAGAATAAAAACATTTTGATAGTAGTCCTGTTGATTACGACCTGTGCTCCCAACAAGAATGCACGTGTGTGGGACTTTTGGCACTGCCAAGTAAAGACAATAACTAATTTGTAGTCTCTCTTTTTGACCAGGTCGCCGTTCCTCATACCAAAGCGCCAAATTTCGTTCAGCAGTATCCGATGATAACATTGACAAGATGATTGCTGAACTCCGACAGGCCGAAGCTGCCGAGGCTGCCGATGCTGATGATGTAAAAGATGTCGATGAGAAAACTACTGCCGATAAGTCGGATGCCTCTAGTGGTCGCTTGTTTTTGAAAAAATTTTTATTATTCAGAAACATTTTCAGCAACTCTAACTCACAACCCGTCATTCCAATTATCATTACCGGAGCAGGTACTAGCGCCAGTGCCACGAACCCCACTACCACTATAACATCTACCGGCTCAATACCCACAGCTACAGGCACAATAACCACATCACCTACCGCCACAACTTCACGTCGCTCAGAGGTACCAGAAGACGAAGACGATGCAGGGGCTTCCCAAGAGGCTATCGCTTTGGACGAACAGACTCTGCAAGCTGCACTTGCAGCCGGTGCTCAAGAATATGTCGTAACTGATGAGGAAATCAAAGGAACTTCCGACGGTAAAGCGTCAAAGCAACCGGCACGCGTTAACCTCAAACGTAAAGGTGACAAGAAGGGACAAACTATCAGTGTACGTATTCCACCCCAATATCGGCGCTACTTTAAGAATGGTCAACGCGTTATGTTGAACACTGGCAACAGACCGACTAAAAAACGTGTGGTCAGGAAACGTGTTAACAAGAATCGCAAAAGATTCAACAGAAAAAAAAACTCTAACATCAGAAAACGTATCGTTGAAGCTTGAGAGCGAATGTATGTACATGCATTAGCCTTCTACTAAGGCTAACATTGAAATCCAAGCTTCTTTGAAAATATAACAGCTATTTTATATGTGTTTATTATATAGAAAATAAAAAAATTATATGAATTTAGTTATATATTTTATACTACAGCGTTAAGAAAACATGCCAACCGTACATTTTGGACAGGCAAAGTTTCTAATTTGATTTAATTTGGAACAAAAAGTAGTGGTAAGTGGAGCACTGAGTTTTTAAACCAATAAACTTCTTAAAGAATTTATTCGCATAGTAAGTAATAAGCGAAAAACAACGATTGTCGTAAGACGAAAACTATAGAGCTCAAAGCGCGTATGCAGGTTGTGGTCTTGGGAGTTAAGGAGACTAGAACTCATACATTAAAGTATCTCAAAGAAAATTGCCCTGTTGTTGCCGAATAGTCAATTGAATGAGGTTAAATGAAAGTTGTATGTGATATGTGATTGGCAGCTTTTTATGCCAATTATGACAATTTACATAGCGTGACCGTCTTTAAAAAATTTTCTCATAATCTACAAAAATTTTTATTTATTTTATGGGCCGCTCTCTATAACTTTATTACATATAGTTAACCCTAGAAAGATAACGTTATTTTTTTGTGTTGAAAAGATAACCATTCGTCTTAGAGACGTGTCATGATCTACATATATGTATGCTTCTTTTAATATGCATTGATGAGATTAATATTGACATGCAGTGGCGAACAGTGAAATCCGGACAGACAAAAAATTTTTAAAAAAAGGTTACAGGTATGGCGTAGGTAGGGCTTTGTTTTAGAAGTAGGACACTAACTGAGTATAAATAGAAGTTATACTTTTAGTTTTAAATTATTCTTGTGTTGTTGCGTTGAAAAAGATGCCAAATCATAGAAAAGGAACGAAGCGGATATTTTTCGGAAGATTTTGGCGTTTCGAAGCGATAGATTAACGATACGGGAAATTTCTGCTAGAGTAGTAGGTCCTCAGTCCCAAGCCACAAGCCCACTAATTTATGCGAGTTAGACAGAATAATTTAAAATGTTTGGTACGAAGGCATTTCGCAAGATCTTTTGAAAAATTTGATCTCTTCCATGCCGCAGCGAGCTATGGCGGTCATAAAAGCGAAGGCAGGAACAACAAATAATTTTTAACTGTTTTTTTTTTTTCAATCCTAAATATTAGTTCTTAAAATACCTGCTGTAAATATTTTAGAATTAGTTCCTTAAAAATAAAATTTTACCAAAAACTTTTTTTTATCAATAAAGGACATATTTCACTTTTTTTGCTAAAAATAGATGTTTATGGTGTGGTTTTTCGACCTACAGCAAAATATTTTCAATAAAAATTAATTGCTGTTCCGATCCTTGCATCAGTTTTTTGACTCGATAAAGAAATTAGATCCTAAAGGATTTCATTCAATTTTTTTTGTTTGTCCAGATTTCACTGTTCGCCACTGTATATTATGATTACATTAGTTATACATACATACATATATATATCTATTTTTTTTTATTTGAAAACATCGGTTAAAAAAATGTTTTTTTTCATTAAACTTCAAATTTTTTTGCTCTAAAAACACAAGAACAACAACAATTTTCTATAAGGAACTCAAATGAAACGTAAAAATGGAACATATGTATGTACATACTATATGTAGGTTCATATGTATGTACTATGTACGTTAAGTACATACCATTTAATTTTTTGACAAGCTCATCTTCGATACTATCAAAATTTTCCTATTTGTATTCGTCAAGTATTTGAATGCTATTATAGCGTCAAGTTTTAGATAATGCGGGTATATTTAGTCTTTTCACCATTCAAGGCGTTAAAGCAGCTTCCTATATTCCTTCTTGCTAAGGAGTTTTTGGGTACTAGAAATTGGACTATGGATAAATTAAATTAGTTGTGATTTTGATTTAAAGTTTGGTTTTAACTAAAGCAAATTATAGCACGAGTAACGCTGTCCGAAAAGTAAAATGTCACACCCTGTACTTAGACGATTAGTTTTGGAGAAAAATGTTTCTATATTGTAACTTTCAATAAGTTGTCATTTGTTACAATTATGTACATACATATGCACATATATTGCTTGGCAGACCAGCTTTAATTTAAAAATGTTTATTATTCAGCATGTTATCTGAGAGTTTGCCATTTAGGTAAAGGTTTTTTTATTTGCTTTTGCACACTTACAATATTTTCTGAACAGAAAGATCAGCAAATACAGCTATTTCGTTCGCTTGCTAAAGATCAACCATAGCTAGAACAGGAACCAAAATTGTCAGTAAAAAGCTCAAAAAAGCTCACTTATGCTTGCAAAAAGCTTTAAGACCTTAAATAATTTAACTCTCACTGTCTCCGTTAGTACTGAATTCAACTCAATGACGGCAATATTTGCAGTGTTGCCACAATTATTTTGAAAAAAAAACAAGACCACCTTAAAAGAATCAATAGGTAAAAATATTACGCAAATCGAAGACGTCACGATGGACCATCTATAATAAAACCAATAAATAATGAATCTCTTTAAAGTAAAATGAGCAAAATACAGGATCTTTTTTGTACATTTGCGCCTATCTACAAGTTCCCATGTACAAAAGAATTTATAATTTTATAACTATGTACGTATGTACCTACCTATATACTTACATTAGGTCCTCTTTTTACAACATAATTTTTTGATTTAACTACATGTTCTGATATCTTAAACAAAATTTCGTCTGCAACAGAAAAATCAGTTACGTACATACATATATATAATACTGTTACTAACCATTACTGTTAAAAAAAAATTTATTTATGGAAATAAAAAGTAATATTTTTTGATAAGCACGTTGAAAAATTGCATTTTCTTTTAATGTGTAAACTCATTCTTGACGTACTGTATGTATGTAGTTGTTTTGAAAACTACAGTTAGGGCTACCAGATGACCTGCTTGCAAAAGTATACTAGTGCATCTGAAAAATTAAAAATTTTTAATAAATAGAAAAAAAAGCTCCTAAGTTTCCTAATTTCAACAAAAAAATTTGGTTGAGCAAAAAAAAAATGCCAGCGTATACTATTTGCAGTCATTGAATCAATTGCGTAAGCAAAAAAAAAATTGAATGTCAGCAAAACGCAAAAAAATATAATATAGATAAATTTTAAGAAAAAGCTGGAAAAAAAGGCTAGATGAAATTTTCGAGGCTAAACGGAATTCAAAAAGGCTAAATCTAGCCTCAAAAAAGCTAAAACGGCAACGTTGATTATTTGTATTTTATGCGAATGTACTAAGTTTAGAGTCAGAATGTACATTTGGAGATCGATCGTATTATTTTCTTAGTTCTTCCGAAAATTAACAAAAAATATGCATACATAGTTCCTAATTTTAAAAACTGAAAATAATCGAAAAATGGAGAGGAGACTAATTAAGAAAATGTATATTTTTTTTATCCTTAAAGAAATTATTCAATTGCTAAAAAAGCTGTGCCCAATTAAATTCCAACTAATCCTTAAAATTTTACAGGAAATACAAAAATCTGTAGACATTCGATAACAAAAAATTGATACTGAATTTCAGGCATTTTTTTCTTTACCATAATAAGCCATATTCCATGAAAGTGATGATATTTGGGTTTTGTGGAAATGTACTGAAGGGAGACTTGAAATGTACTTTTTAGATGCCGATTGTACATTTTGACATGAACATGAAAAAGTTATTTGAAATTATGAAAATTCAGCAGAGTTTTAGCTTTTTACTATAAAAAAGGTCAGAAAAGTTTTTCATGGTAATTTTACTGAAAAAATGGCAATATTTGAAAAAGTCCAAATGTACTTAAAATGTACCGAAAATGTACTGAAGACGTTTTGTCACGAAGCAAATGTACAAATGTACCGAAAATACCATCATAGATATGTAGACAAAAAGAGACCGAAAAACAGTACCCATCTCAATAAACGGAACCATCTGGATCTGCTCACTTCATCCACTTACAAGGGTAGCGACAAACAGAGATATCCCAGTCCCCTTGATGTGCGATGAGGCAGTTTTTCCGTTCTAGAGATGACCCGTTTCGATTATGATCATAAATCTTTTTTCGATTTATTATTACAATTTTTTAACTGAAAATATGACAATCTCTAGAAAATACATATGTACATAGATATCGTCGGCTTACAACCAATATTGACTTTCTGCAAAAAAATAATTAGTGGGTTATGCTGATTAATCATTTAATTATGTTTACATCCTCTTAACTTTGTGAAATTCAGTTATTAAAAAAAACGTATACAATACCTGATAAGGGGTGTTATAATATAGTACATTAGAAATTACAATTTGTCTACCTATGTACTTACTGACTAACACACAAAATTTTATTTCTTGGAAATGGTCAATTTTGCTTGTTGGCCGACAATATATTCTTTTCAAAATTAATCAAAGAACTTATCGTCCCTACTTCCAATTTGCCAGAAGAAAAGAAATCGTTTTTCAGACATTTACAACTCGAATCCATGAATCCATCATTTGACAGCTGTCTTCGAACTGGCTCACATTCTATACATTAAGAGATTTGTTAAGCTTCTTCCGAATTTTGATCGCCGGGTAAATATTGAAAGGTTTAAGGCCAAGATATAATAAGCCAATGAGACAAATTTAACTTTGTAGAAACTGGATTATCACATGCCGAAACACAAAATTTTAACAAATCTCTAATTTTTACATCAAGTTCAAAATTTTTAGAGATATATTCATTCGTCAGGATTGTATGCCGTTTCAACTAAATAATTTTGAAATAAAAAGTTTCAAATTCTATAATTTTTAAATGAGAAAGGAGTTTTACTGGAATTCACATTAGAATTGACCGAAATATTCGAAAAATCACAATTCATATTGTAGAAAAAAAATTTATCTGAGACAAAAATACTTTCATGTGAACTATATGTACGAATTAGCAATACTCATATTTGTATTCTGAATGCAAGCAAATAAATCTAACTAAATAGACCAAAAAGCAAGGCCGGAAATTCGTTTTTCAGCTTAAGTTAATTCTAATTCTGTTTGTTCATGGTCAAATTTTTGGCCAACATACTTGTTGCCTGGCCTATTATTATTACTTTGTTTTAAGTATGAAAACGTACTGAAAATACTCACAATACAATAAAAATGAGTCCGTTGTACGTAAGTAAATATGTATGTATTTGCGTACTTTTTAAAGCACGAATCTATTAAAAGTAGTGATGGCATTTGTGTTTTTTTGGGATGGTTTAAAAATGTATAAAAAATTTACTGAAAAGAGCCTTTCGTATTTTCTTTGCACATGTTTAATCAAATTTTACAAAGAGTCCAGATGTGTTGAAAATGTATAATCAACATACAGTGTACTAAAATTACATCACAGACGAAAGTGCTATCACTAATTACACACTGTATCGCTAAGTTTTATTTAATCTAATCTCTTCTTATCAATTTTATGGGTTTGCAACTGCAGAGCTGCCAGATATAACTCACTGCGAGATATTTGTTCTTTTATTTGGATATTAATTGATCTACTATATAATTTTTGCAATATATTTTACAAACTCTAAGAGGAGTTTAGTATCGTTTTAAGTATTATAGGGTTTCTATACATATAGGCATGTTCCGCTATTCACTTCATAGTGATTTTCATACATTCAACATTTTTCAATAGCCGTATTTGACATTTTGAGTACATTGAAAATAATTTTCATTAAAGCGAAATTCCAATGTGTATTTTTAGTAAATTTAGCTAAAATATGCAAAGAGAAAGGAGTAAACTTTTTGTTTGAATTTTAGTAATTTTAATTAACTTTTTGATATTCATGACCAAAAATTACATATACCAAATGCCATCACTGAGGACGTCTAATGTGCCATACATACATATGTCTGGATTACCAGAAAACAGATTTATGTGCCAAGAGGTTGATTTTGAGATATTAGGTGATTTCTCGGTCACCTCAGACCCCTTAATACACAGACAGCCATCGCGCTTGGTGTGTTTCTATTCGTATATGATTAGGTATTGCAATGTTAAGACCCTTTTCATTTATTGTTTGCTCACTAAATTCAAATATGTATATTGGAAGAGAGCAATTTAGATCAAGAACCACATGCATGCTGAATCATTTGTTTATCAATCAGTTAGGGAAACGAAGCATATTTACGAAAATAAATTTTTATTCTCCTTTAGGAATCGTTTAAAAAAAAGAAAAATTTCGTAGAAAATTTTCATACATTTGAGCATTTGTTGCAAAACTCGATCGGGTTTACCTCGAAAGGTAAGGTCATAAAAACTTAGATTACCAAATCGCATAGTATGAAGACATGCTAGTCAGAATTAATTAGAAGTAGGTGGCAACGCCATTGAGCATGCTCACCCATCAAACGACTTTTTTCAGCGTGTCAGTTGAGATTTTGGTGTACATAATTGGGTTAAGTCGAGTGGCTGTTCCTCTTTTAATTGTTTGTGTATTGACTGGAGTAACTAACACCACAAATTGAACATAAAATTATAGGCAAAATCAAATATGTCTGGACCACTTTTTGGAAAGTTAGCTATTGTTACAGGTGCGTATTCCATACGGAAAGTTTACCCGATTTCGGTTTCAGATAAATACTATAGTAATTATCACAACAACATGTGTATGTATGTTCTCACTCTCTCTTAGTTGACTCGTATTCTCTATTTTGTTATAGGCGCTGGTTCTGGTATCGGAAGAGCAACGTGCCGTGTGCTGGTGCGTGATGGAGCCAAAGTAATCGCAGCTGATCGTAACTTTAAGGCAGCACAAGCCACAGCGAACGAAATCGGTGTTGGTAAGTGATGCAATAAATTTGAAGCCTGAAAGTACGCAACCATTTTTTCTGTTCTCTTCTGTTCTCTGTCTAGAATCAGTTGCGGCTGTTGAAGTGGATGTCTCTAGTTTTAAAAGTGTCACCAATGCTTTGACTACATCGATTGCCAAGTTCAAGCAGCCACCATCGATTGTGGTTAACTCTGCGGGCATTACGCGTGATGGTTACTTGCTGAAAATGCCCGAACGTGACTTCGATGACGTATACAGTGTTAACTTGAAAGGCACTTTTATGGTTACACAACAATTTGCGAAGGCAATGATTGAGCACAAGATCACCGATGGCTCAGTAGTGAATCTTTCCAGCATCGTGGCTAAAATGAACAACATTGGGCAGGCCAACTATGCTGCCACGAAAGCAGGTGTTATTTCTCTTACTGAGGTTGCCTCAAAGGAATTTGGTAAATTTGGTATACGCGTTAATGCCATACTTCCTGGTTACATCAATACGCCCATGGTAGCTGTAGTTCCTGAAAAAATTAAAGATCAGGTTGTTGCCAAATGTCCACTTGGTCGATTTGGAATCCCTGAGGAGGTTGCGGAAGTTATAGCGTTTTTAGCATCACAGAAATCGTCGTATGTGAACGGAGCCTCCATTGAGGTTACTGGTGGATTAAAGTAATGAGAGAATTGAATGTGCCATAAAAAAATTATTAGAAATTATGTAGTATATGTATATGTATGTACGTATGTGCGCAGAAAACAGTTGCATTTATTTTTGTTTTTAACTTTAAGAGTGGTAATATTAAAATTAAAATTAAACAACGAATTTATTGCTTAAAACTACAATTTAAAATTTCAGAGAGTTAATGGAAATAATGTAAAGATTTTAACCTTCTGCCATTTTAGGTGCGATAAGCCTTTACGTCGTATAGGTGAATCTGTCAATAATCTTTCAGGCTATTCACTTGCCGCCAACTTAAAATTCCCGATTTGAAATACTTACACAAACTTTTGTTCCGTAACGAAGGCCAAGAGACTTTGTTATAAAAAAACACATACATATGTGCATACATACATACATACCTACAGCTTAAAGACGGTTTGGCATCGAAGCTGCAAATTTTTTATTGGTATGTGGCAAATTATAGCGCCACCGAATTTTAAGTGCCTCTCTTCGGTCGTATTTGTTTGAAATGTTGTGTATTCGGACATTTTTTTTTGAAAATCGCTAATAAATTTACAATCACGATTAGGTCTAGCGACTATGCTGGCGGTACCATCAAATACGGTCACTTGCATATTAACCAGGATTGAACTATACCCACTTTGTGTTTTGGGCTTTTATCTTGGTAAAACCGTAAATTTGTCTGCATGCCCAGATTTTCGGCACACTGCAGCAAATTGCCATTGATAATCTGAAGACACAAATTCATACTCATGATATTTTCCATAAAAGCCAAATCTGCGGTACCAGCGGCTGACATGCAAGCCCAAAACATGGCACTGCTACCATCATGTTTTATATCGCGCGCAGGTTCTTATTGTTTTTTGTATTCGGCATTCGCGACATGCTATCTGAGTCAAATAAGTTCAATTTCGATTCGTCCACGAACATTACTGAATTCCAGCTCTCAGTGTTATTTGGCCAAAATCAGACAGTTAATCAAATTTTTTTTTACTACAATTTTTGCTCTTTTAAATGATCTCAACATTTTTTTCATATTCCATTTAGTTTCAAAGTTATAGAGCATTGAAATTAAAAGTGTGCACTGCATAAAATAAGCTGTGAGCCACTGTATGTATGTAAAATTACACAGCTTTTAGCAAGGTCTATTTGAATTTAGTCTTTTGCACTTCACTTTATTTTGTATCAAATATGTAAAATCACGGACAAGGCTCAGAACACTTGGACATACTGTCCTATACTCGTTGCACGACATTGCAAAACTAAAACTCCACAGAATTAACGATTTCGCCGGCAGACGAATACTTTTCAACCAAACAACAAATACTAAATAATTAAATCTTGAGAGATGTGCTATCACTAAGGACCATCGTGTCTATGTGGGGCTTCCAATCTACCACTATAACCTAACCTAACCTAACCTGAAAGTTGCATTATTAACTGATTGTAAATAATTGGAAATATTTTGGTAGCACTGACTTGAAATTAAGTTTTCCACTCCTCAATTATTTGAGATTTCAAAGTTTTGCTCTTCATGATAGGGGTGTTAATTTATAATCAACAATAAACTACATATATTTAACATAGCATCAAGCAGTTGAAAAAGTCAAAAGAAAATAGAAAAGGTGGAAAAAAATCGAATAGAATTGAAAAAGTCGAAATAGGCCACGTCCATTTTTCCAATTCTGCCTACTTTTGACTCAATAAATTATATTCGTAATAGACATCCGCAAAATTTAGGCGAATGACACACCCACTGCAACAATCCATTCTGATTATGATCCAGAAATAGCTTTCCATAAGCAACACACTTAGCATGATTGGTCACATATTTTGATAGACATGCTATTTAAGGTATTTTAATTGTATGGGAGGTGCCACGCCCACTGGTGCTATTTCGTCCACTTTTAATTCAAATATACCTTATTGCAAGAAAACCACCTACATTAAATTTCAGACCAATTGCTCCAATAGTTCCCTAAAAAATGCGCTTACCACTTTATGTTAATATCGGGGGTGCCTCTGAAGCATAATTTTAAACCCTTAGACCCTTTAGCAAGGATATCTGCCATATTAAATTTTACAGCGAATGTGTTAGTTTTCTTATTATAACGTTATATAGTTTTCTTATTATCTCAACAAGTTTCTCCAGTATATTGATTTTGCTTGTATTGATGATTACTTTCAATTTTTATGAAAATCGTGCCTGCCGATTTTGGAATTATTCTGAATCAAATTTTCAATTGCTAAAAAGTACCACGTCCATTTTTCCCACTTCTCCCAATTTTAATACAATTCAATATACAGTGCAGTCGCGGTAACGTGAACTAATTAAAACCAAAGTTGTTCACGGTAGCGAAATTGTTCACGTTATCGAATATGAGAATTTAAACCAAAATTTATGCAGCGCAATCGCTGTAACGTATTTTGCATCAAATTTTTGTCCTTCATATCATTTGTAACAACAAAAACTTTAAAAGAAACAAAAAACTTCTTCATAAACTAAAAATAAATGAAAATAAAAATACATTAACAGCCAATGTACAAGGTAGTCAATGCAAAATTTATTTTGTTCTCGTTACCGCGTTGTTCACGTTAGACGGTGGTCACGTTACCGCGACTGCACTGTATATGCGATCTGTAACCGTTTACCAAAATTTGTCATAATATCTTGCATAGTTTACGAGCGAGATATAGCGTTATAAAAGTTAAAACTTAGGGCTATGTAACGCCTATAAGGACCTTTCAAAACTTAAAACCTAGCTCAATCCTAATTTGGTTTGCTTGTGCACCAAATCATCAAAATCGCAGTATTGTTTTTCAAAATGTGCTGTAAACATGTAAAACGATCGTGTTCCATTGAAAAATGCACATGCTCGAAATTTAATTTAGAAAAATTCGTTGAAAAATTGTGCTTACAAACGAACAACAAATAAAATTTGTAGGTTTGAGTTTTAAAAATGTTTCGTTGTACTTTTAAAATATTACGTTTTGTTATGTATTTTTAAAACATTCGTTTAAAACACGTTTCATATGAGTTTCGATTGTAAAACTTATGTGTTAGTTTTCAAAATGTGTAATTTACTACATGTTAGATTTTAGTTAAAATACTTTTTGTTTTGAATTCGCACAATCAAATATAAAATATTATGGCTGAAAAGGTATCGAGAAACATTCACTGACCTTTGAATTTTTAAAATATTTCAGATAACATTTATAGTTTTCTCAGTAGGTGCATAACAAAACTGGCCGCTGCATAGTGTCCAACGAGTTTTGCAGACACTCTCATCAGCGTTTCGAAAAAAAAACCAGGAAAGATCTTATCCGGTCTTGCGTTAATCTGACAAGAAGTTTATAGAATAAAATTTATATGTTTGTATGTATCTCGGTCAGCCGTTTCTTTGAAAGATCGTACAAAATAGGCTTTTTCTTATGTCACTTACCTCCTCATGTAGCATAGGGCCTCCACAAAACTTTTCCATCGTACTCTGTCATTGGCAAGTGCCGTTCTCTAGTTCTCTCAAACATTTCGCCAATTTATGTACTTCCATTTCACGTTTTTGATTTGGATGGGCATCAGATTTTGTCGTATTCTGATGAACACCTGATTAGCCATCAAATTAACACAACTCGGCGAAGAAAATGTGTAAATTATGTAACAAAACGCTAAAAGTGTTTATCGCTTGGTTGGTTCTAGCATAGATATATGTATCTATATGTTGACTTAAATAATTTTTAAAGATTAGCTGCGACGGCAGAAAACTTCTAATTGAACTACGAGTACTACAACAGGAAAATATGTTTCACGGCTAAGCTAATGGACCGATTGGATATGGAGATAGATTCAGCTCTAAGAAAGGGTATTAAAGAAAAGTAATCTTTCAGTGAGCATGACACCGAAATTTGATATAAAGCTTGATTGAACTCTAAGGAAGTGATAAAGGTAGGAATAGGGATAGGGAAAAATGATACCATAAATTTATATGTGGGAGAAATGACATTTAATCAGGTAAGATAGTACTAAACAGTTTTGTATTGGCTCTATTATGGTTGAACTTCAATCTTCTTCAAGTTCTTTTCTGAGTTTTTGCTATTTTTTAATGCTTATAATCTTACCATTTAAGTTCTCAAACACAAAAATAAACTCGTTTTATTTTTAACTTCTTTGTTTTATTTTTCTATTCAAAACGCTAAAAACACTAAATTGATACTTTTACAATTCTTCATGTAAAATCTATGCTTCAGCAGTTTTGCAAATAGCATTTGGTTTTACAAATAATTTTAAATTCTTAATCAAAATTTTCAACACTATATCAAAATACTATAAAAATATATCTATATACGCTATAACTAAATATGCATGTACATATGTATACATACATACATGTACTTATGTATGTGACTTAAATACAATATATTTAAGTATAACGCATTTCAAGCATAGGCTTGCAAATAAAGGATATCTGGGATAAGTTACATTTTAAGCAAAATACAATAGAACGGAGCAAAATATCGAAGAGGCTTTAGAGGCTTTTTCTTTATATACATAAGTATATTTAATAGAATTTGTGTAATTGAATTTAAAATGATTCGCAAATATCGATTCAATGAATTACGATAACGGACACATGCATTTTTTTTATAATTTAAACTTTTATTGATTTTTTAAATAAAATCTCTTCACAGTACGAATCTTAAATAGGTAGGTTTTTGTTTTATAAGAATTTTATTTTCGAAATTTTTAAGACACTTAAGAAAAGCATTACTACTAATATTTACAGTTTGCATGAGATAAGGTTTTGTTATATATATAAGTATAATATTTTTTTTTTCCAAATTTAAACGCTTATATTATTACCAGGTACATGATTTAATTCTATGCAACTACTTTCTATTTAATTAACGAATTTTAAGTTTATTCGTTTTTTGTTAAAAAGTGTTTTTTTTTGTAGCATATTTTATAAAAATTATGCTCGTAGCAAATCCCATAGTTTTTTTTTAATACGATCTGACTTTATCTCTATATTAGGTAACTTATTAAACTATAATTGATCTCAATTGCAGCAACACTAACATTAAATTAAAAACTTTTAAAATTTCTCTTAGGAAACCTACTCTATAGTTCAGTTGTCTGTAGTTTCAATTTGCACAGGTTGTGATTTCTAAGGAATAATACTTTGCCTAAACGTTTCTTCCAGCCGTCATTATATCAATAATACAGTCCTGCAAGAAAGAAACTGTTATATGAAAGTGCTTAAGTCGATTTTTTCGTACTAAAATCGCTTTTGAGGTCGACTGTAGTACGATTTTTGTGAAGTCGATAAGAGCCATACAAGAACACATTAAAATGGAAAATTCAAAGCAACTCATAGTGATAGGGTGAATTGAAAATCGCAAACTAAAAATATAGTTTATATAGCAATAAATTTCACGTTTGAGTTGCTTTGAGTTGCTACGCCCCAATTCAGAATAATAATAAACAATTTTTTCATTAGGTAGCTTAAATTTCGGTACCTTCCTCATTCAAAAACAAACAAATGAATCTTTATTATTTCTCAGTGTTATTTTGATTACAACTATTGAAGAGTGGGACGCGGGTGTCGAAATAACGCAACTCCTTTCAGTGAAAGTGAAGTAAAATATTTTTTTTTTAACAAATTTAGAATTTTATATCAAAAGAAAATTTATTTCCTACCCCCAGTTAAAATATTATGGATGTTTAATAAAAATAAAAGTGATCAAACCCAAAGGCTTTATATACTCATTCAAGCTATGTTTTGGAGATTTATTAACTTCATGAGAGTCGTTGCACATTTCTGCTCATAAATTTGGTCCTGGCATGACAAAATCTATGTATATGAGTACGCAACTTTCGTCAAATGTCTTCAGGTATATGACTTGTTTTATACTATTTAATTTTAAGGTAACAAATCATCTGCTGGGAAAAGTAATTTCGTCTTACGTCAATACTTTACTAATAGTTAAAATAAATAAACTTAACTTAGTTTGTAGATTGTTTTTGGTTTCAAAATTAATAATTTATATATATTCATTATGTTACATTTACTTTTCTTTAGGACGCTATATATTTTTGTTGTAATTGTAAGATATTTTTGTTTAATTTTGGCATACATACATATATGTATACGAATACTATAGAGATAGTTCTAAGAGAAGCAACGAAATAGAAACGACCACGCTCAGAATGTATGGGAAAGACAATTCGGTCAAATCAGCTGAAATTTTGGGAAAAAAAAAAGAATTTTCGCCCCTCATTACTTTTGATTAAGATCACAACAACTACTTATTCACAAAGTTTCAGCTCATTTCACAAAAAAAGCCAAGCTTTTCTCTACATAAATTTCAATAATACCTAATTTTTTTATGACAAGTTTTACTAGTAAGTTTTTATACAAAAAAGTGCTTCAGTTGTTGCATTGATTAAGGACATTTTTGAGGCGATTGCATTGAGTTTTCTAGAAATCTCGACTGAAAGAATAAATTGTCTGGGTTTATCAAGTCTACGTTCTAGTGAGATTGGAAAGGATTTATGAATAATAAAAACAATATTTATCATAAGTGTCGCTCGAATCATATTCTGGCGTTAAGTCTATCGGTAATTGCAGATATCTCTCAACCAAAATGACACAAAGTTGGAAATCAAACATATGTAATGGGTGTCATTTGAAAGTTTAGTTAATAAGCCAGTTTAATTGAACTAGAGAAGGTCACCTCTGAGAAACATTTCAAAAATTTTGATACTACCAATTCTAACAACCGAATAACTAAACATTTTTATTTTCATGCCGCTGTGTAATTTTGGTGACTATGGTAGTCGAGTGTGACTTCTTCGATTTAAGAAATTGAAATTGAAATGTTAAATTTGAAGAACTAAATAATTGAAAAAATGCAGATAAGTTTTTCCTATTCGCATATTGACATTTCTTGCACTTGCTTTTTCTCTACAGCTACTTACAGGAATTGGATTTTTATATCATCATTGAGATCAGTCTTAAATATTTCGTATCATTTTGGATGCCTGATTTTAAAGGAACCCTTTCTAAAGCGGGCCTATCGAATCGCGTTTAAGCTTTTATATTAAAAATTTTAAGATTCATAAACCTAAACCGCTGTTGGCGGCGGCAACAGCGATGAATTCGATGTTCGCAAATATGGATTTCCATAGATTGCACTGTACCGTGGATCGACGCTCAGTGGCACCGAGTTCGGCACAACATGTGTCGCTGTGCTATTATTGCTGCAGCTGCCGTTTGGTGATGAGCTGACCACCGAAGCTGTGGTCGATTGTAAACTGGGCAGTCCATTATCCTGACGTATATCACGTGAGCCAATTATGCTACCTGTAAGTGAACCACCGCCATTTGTCAGAAATGTCATTGGCACTGATTGTTGTTGTTGCAATTGCTGCTGCTGAAGCTGATTCTGTTGGTTGTTGTGCAGTATGGTTGCGCTGCCGTTTGATTTAGTGGAACATGTGGTGAGGTATTGTGGTGGCGGGCTGTAGTGTGTAGCATAGTCTCCGTATGGTACATAACCACCGGAAATATCAACCTTTAGGTCACTATAGTTTGAGGTGCGATCACCGGGTTCCATTTTACCAGCAACGCCGCCATTTTTTATTATTTGGTGTTCGCTTATGACATCGGCAGGTGGAAGTTTGGTACGCTTTTTACACTTGTAATAGATGATAATTAGGATTGTAATTATCATAAGGATCGCCACAGAAGCAATGCCACCTACAATGGTCATAAGCAGCGGTACGCTTTCTATATATGTATAAAGCAGACAAGAAATAAATATTCAAATGTTAGAAGTAAAAAATTAAAAAAATAATAAAAAATAGATAAGATTCGTAAGTTTCTAAATTTTGGACTTTATTGGGAAAAGTCTTTCAGAAATTATTTTGTTTGATTTTGTTGACTTAGCTCATTTTATATACATACATACATATGTATACGTATGTTATATCTACAGCATTTCTAATAGAATCTTTAGGAGCTCAGAGTTACTTAAAAGTTTGTAAAATAATTTTGTTTTATGTACAATTCCTTAAAACCTTATACATTTTGTTTTTAGAGAAGCCTACACATTGACTCTTTTGAAATTTTCCTGTAAATATTAATGTCATTCAAACTTACTTTGCGCCTGTAGATTAATTTCAGCTACAACGTTGCCATAATCGTTGACCACTGTACAGTTGTACTTTCCATAATGATACGACTGGCTGTCGCGTATTATTAATGTCGACTTGACACCACCAGGCACTGCATCTACCAGAATTGAGTAGTCATGACCGGACTCTGAACTTATTTCGTTTCCATTAAATGTCCACGATACATGACGTGCCCGCGGCACCGATGTCGCAAAACACTCTATGCGTGCCGTATCACCTACTAAGCCATATTGATAGCGTGACGAAGAGATAGTTGGCGAGCCCTTCAAGTATACAAAGGCATCAGCGGATATCTCAGCGTAACCAGGCACATTCGCCTTGCAATAGTAACGACCAGCGGTTTCATTGCTAACGCTGAATGTAAGGTTCGAACTGCCACCAACAACCTGCAAGAATTGAGAATATAAAAAAACAAAAATCAGTTCAGAGTATCAAAAACTTGTATGTTTTTAAGTCAGTGACAGCCTGTTTCATGCTTTTGAACGAATATAATCTCATAGTCCGGGAGGAGGTAGTGTTTAACTGATATATTTCGAGATGAATATCCTTTTTCACCTAAGCTTAAAATTTGATTTTTGACTTGACGTTAAATTTTTTGGATTTTGATTAAAATTGAAATTGACTTGATTGATTCTCAATTGCTCGAATTAGATTAAAGAATAGCATACAAATAAATAAACCGCTAAAAAAAGGCAAATATTTCCTTATTAATTTAAGAAGATAGTTCAAAGTATGCAATGTAAAAATAATTACTTCATTATCTTTAATAAAAAACAGTTATACCAAATTTACTAAAAAATTTAAATTATGTATCCACTTTTGTCCGCCACTGTACCTATGAATTTATTTCAGTGCATTATGTTTCTTTATTATTTGCATTAACATATTCGACATCCAATATAAATATTTGGTTAGATCAGTTATGACATATTGTGATACATTGTGTCGTGTAATAATTTTAATTATAAATCTTGAAACGTCACAAAAATAACTATAGCAACAACCTCTAGAAACTCTTCTTTATGTTTCAAATACGAACTGCTTTGATAAGCTATTAACTTCGCACAGTTTCTCTCGAACAAAGTATGTACTGTCTGGAATCAGAATATCACATCGCGCGTGAACGGAAGCATCGTATCGACAATTGAAACATTTTCGCGACTTAAAAAGTTTGCTGGGTGACTTTGAACAATTAGTAGCGACACAAAAACAAAATCGCTTATAATAAAAGAGCCCTATTCAAAAAATAATTGTCATTTCTTCTTACCCTATCTATCGGATGTTGAATCCACACAATATCCGGCGTGGGATTTCCATCGACTTCACAACTCAGTGTTACTACGCTGCCAATGTCAGCTTCAATGGACTGTGGACGCAGTCTGAAGGTAGGTGCATCTACAGGATAACAAGTAAGCGCAGGGAAAAAATAGAGGGAGAAAAAAATAAATAAGCAATTAGTTTAAATTGTGTGCTGTACTGCCGCATGTCTTGTGGCACCAAAGTGGCCATACTATATTGATGTTGCCAATACTTACAACTGATATCAAGCGTTTCGCTATCTTCGCTCTTCCCCACGGAGTTTTGGACTTCGCATTTTACAATTGCATCATGGAACTTTCGAGTAACATTACGTATAACCTGCAATAACATAACGTTACAAAAGTTAAGATGAAAAAATAAATGAATAAATCAACCCGGTTTTTAAGAGGATAAAAAATTGCAAAAAAACTAAAACATAAATATCTCGTTAAGCAAAGTTTTGTACAATAGAAAATCCTTCTTTTCCTTCAACTCGTACAAAACCACTAAAACTTGTACTTTGACTGAGTATTTAGAAATGTTTGGCAGCACGTGAGCTTCGAAGCTTTCAGAATGCAGTAAGAGAGAAAAATTTTTTAGTAGGTTGCGTATTCGAAACCGGTCTGCCATCCCAAAAATTTTCAATTGTAGAAAAGTAAGAACACTTTTTTATAAGAATATCTATTATTTTCCAAATTTCTTCAATCGAGGAGCTTAAGATATCTATTTCTTATCTAACAATAAGTATGTATTATATAAAATAGTTATCGGCAAGTTTGCATACAATGGTAAAAGAAAATAAAAAAAAAGATATATAAGAAGAAAATAAAAATTCTGAAAAGCTCGATTTCATTATTTTTAAATGTGGGTACAATTTTTACACGCGGTTTATGATATTATGCTCTATCAGTATGCAGAAGCAAAAAAGGAATAAAAATCGAAAGCTATTAAGCATCCGCTCTAAGATAAGAAAGTTTAGTGCTCAATAACAAGCTATATTCGGCGAAAATAAGATTTTTTCAACGATTAATGCACATATGTATATAGGGCGCGCTCGGTCCTCCTTCATATTTTTTTATCTTCAAAACCGCACATATTCTATAGTATATCCAGCACAGGCTTTGCTAGCCGCAGTAATTGCACATAAAAGTTAGTGAAGAATGCGATTTTCAAGATCAAAACAAATATGAAGGAAGTCCAAGCGCACCCTTTATATATATGTATGTACACTTGCTCAGGTTAACCCCAAGAATAACATGTTTCAAGGGCAAGGTGATCGGTGACATGTAGCATTTTCCGAATAATATCCAAATTTTAAATTGATCAATATCTTATTATTTGTAGTGGTTTTGCCAATAGAAATACAAACCAAAAGTCAAAACTAGTTGCATTATGTTGTTTGAGGACAACAAGATTGAACACTTTACGCGTTCAACGCAATTTTATTTTATAGTGGCAGCTGTATTTCTGTCCTTATAGTAGATATTATTATTAGTAACTGAGTGAAATTACAAATTATGGGTAATTGTAGCCAGTCGAACTGGCTTTTCCGCATTAATTTGTTGCATTTTCTATCGTAGGCATAGCACACGCCTCAAGTCCAGTTGCGCATGTTCCGCTGCAGCTTTTTTGCGTTACTTCTGACAGAGATGCTGCTAATGATGATGATAACGATGTTCTTTATTTAATTTTTCGCTTTATTTACCACCGTCATTCATATGTTCAGAGTAAATACAACTGCAGATAACGTTTCATCATTAGAAAGAGAGTATGCTTTGGTCGCAACCTTACAGTGGAGGGCCAATGGACGTGGTCACGCAGCGACAGGCGTCATTTGATAGTTCGTCAAAGTACTTCGTCATATATTTATATAGAGAAGAGGCCAGCGAAAGCTATGGTGCGCCTGTATGTGCATAAAAAGTAGACATGAATTCTACTATTTTTCCGCTTGTGACTTTGTTGACATATTGAATTTATTTAAAAATGTTATCGCACCCCGCCGCGTCGCGTACATTGGCTTCTCAATATTATGGTAAAAAATCTTAATACCTATCGTGCAAAAAAATTTTTAAATGAATTCAATTTTCTGTAGGAATAATGTTAAATGAATAATTTAAACACCATTTCGAAGATAAAATTTTAAATTTAGAGATAAATTTAATTAAAAAAAAACTAACCAATGTAATTAAAATTGAATTTTCCATCTCAAATGCATGAGCATACCTAGGGGGGCCGAAGGGCGTAATGGTTGGGGGAAAAATATATATAACATAGGGGCGGAAACCTACTCATTCGTCCTGAGCACTAAGTGCCCGCGGTACGCCGAAGTGCGTAATAGTTGGGGGAAAAATATATATAACGTAGGGGCGGAAACCTACTCATTCGTCCTCAGCACTAAGTGCCCGCGGTACGCCGCTGCTCAAATATAATGAGATAAAAAATATAATTTACAAGAAAAAACCTCGTAGGCGCAAATAGTAGTAGTTTAACCTTTGTTTACTAGACTAGAAGGTAGTGACATATTTCCTGTCATAAACTTTAACCCACTGTTTCATCCATATTTCAACGTGGCTTGTGTAAGGGACTGTACGAATTTAACAAAAAAAAAAGCCAACAAATGTTTACCGTGCGCCGTTTACCTTCTAATAGGATGTTTTTAACCATCCTAGGTAGGCCACCTCCGGTAATGTCTCTATTTATTTTCAACCTTTTGCAATTATTTGACGATTAAATCTTTCTTTGTTGACTAGAGAAATTAAGTTGTCTCAAATTTTCACACACAACACTTACCATTTCAGTCTTTTGGCCACCAATTATTGGTTCCTCGTTAATGTACCACCGATAACGTACATCATTCGGATTAGCATCCGCTTTACATTCCAAACGTAACTGGGCATATTCTGGTGTTCTACCAGTGAATAGAATGCCGCCAATAACATTGACTTTGACTTTTGGTGCGTATTTTACCTGCAATATAATATAGAAAAGCTTAAAGTTTGTTCTTTAATTCGTCTCATCAAAATAGATACCGAAAAGGTTTTCGAAATTTCAAATTTAATATCAATTTAATATACCCATTTAAAATTTAATATACCCATTTAAAGGCAACAGTCTGTCAAGCAGCTGTAAGTGTAGCACTTGTTTTTATTTTTATGTGGAAATGTATTAAGACATATGTTATACATATATATATTTGAATTAAACAGTGTCTTCAACAGTTCAACAAACGATTCCTTATCAACATTTTTTAAAACTAATGGATAAAGTTCTATGTGGGGCTTTTTAATCCACCACTATAACCTAACCTGACCTATATTCGTATGTGTGACCCATGGCTCTATCACAAAAACTGAAGTTTCACCGAAACACCAGGGCACCACCTAAATTTGTTAGAATATTGGAGTGCACTGTTCTTGTAAAGTCTTGTCTCTGTACTCTAAGTGGAAGGTGATGAGGGACCATAACTTTTAAAAAAACATTAAAATTGTAGTTTTAGTTAAAAAACTTATTTTTTTTGAATTTTCTTTTAGTTAGTTAACCCTCTGTTCAATTTCAAAATGGTTATACACAAGTCCCATTTTAATATAAATCGGTTCACATGTCATAGAAAACAAAAGTAACTCTTATATTCAGTCATTTATTCCGAAATTAAAACAATTGAAGCTTTGAGAGAACTGCTTACAGTTAAACAAAGAAAATTTCGCTTCAGATACCAACTTTAGATGCCCAAGTGTTCAGATAATTTTGTTTTGTGGCCAAAAAGCTTAGACAAAGTATTCAACTTAAAATTCACCACCACTGGGGTATTTCCAGCATTATTAGAATCTACAAGCTGAATTTAAATTTCAATTTTAGTTATTTATTTATAATGGATGACAAAAAGTAATACTTTTGTAAACTTAAGGCAAAATTTTGTGACAAGAGTATACTGTACAAAGTTTAAAGCATAAGCAAAATTCCAACGCCTTGAATCTATATGAATCGTTTAGATAATATACATTTTCATTTGTAGATATCATTACAAGCTAACCAATCATCGAGCTGCCACTTATTTAGTATATGATTAAATTAATATTTTTTTTACTTTATAAATATTTTGTCAGCTTCCTAGCCCAACATATTATTTGTTGACCACTGCACTACACTTACCTCTACACGTATTTTCGCTGAGCGATATGTACGGTCAGCCGTATTCTGAGCCTGGCACGTGAAGTTTGTGTTGTGATGTTCCTTTTTTGGCGTTAGCCGCAGTATCGATTTTGCTGTGTACCGACGCTGGTCGGGCAGCGGAATAACAGTGTATTCGATGTTTTCGGTGATAACGTTGCCGTTGCCATCAATCCATGTAATCTAAAATGACATTGCAGAGACAACAAAAAAGTTGAGATAAGATGAAACTTGTACTTAAATTTCGAAAGGGAAGAAGTGTGTGAATGCTAATATTTGCGATGTTGTCGCATAACTGCAGTGTCGGAATATAATTGTTGTTGTGACATTTTTTAAACAATTTGGTTGCATAAACCCGAAATATTTCTCTTTTGAATGGCGTCATGAATTTCAAAATATTCGCTATAATTGCTGCTGAACTTATGCAATATAGAGGATGTGGGTAATTAATATGTACATAAATAATATAGTTTATAAAAGTACTTAAGTAAGAAATGCACAATATTCCAAACTAAAGAAGACAGAAATGCCATTTAGCGATGCAATGATATAGTATGATATGTAAGTACGTAGGCATTCATATTTTCAGAGATGATAATTTGTGAATGGAAAATTTTGGAGAGAAAATTAAAATATTGTATATTTTTTAATATTTTGAATCTTAAAACCAAAAAAAAAACATACATATATCTTCCATTAAAAAACAATTAGAGGAATTTCACGTTCCATGTCGTTTCTATTGAGCTTAAAACTGTTCAGCACCAGTAAATTATCATACTATTTATACTACGACTATAATTCAGAACAAAAGGATGTGTTCCTAGTACTTTTCTTCTTCACATCTCTAAGTATTTTGCTACTGCATTTTGACTTACCTCTGACGCTGGTTTTCCACCAACTGAAATGCATTCAATCTCTACTTTTCGGTCTTCTGTTGTATAGATCATATCACCCTGCGTTATTTTCGGTGGTTCCGGTGGCACCAAAACATTCAAGGCGGCAAACGTTGAACGTATTGCTGGCTGTCCTTCCGGTCCAGGACTTACTTGGCATTGATAGCGCGCATCATCGTCCAACATCACCGGATAGATATCAAGTGAGTAATCACCCTCTTCATCGCTGCCCACCATTGAGTAGCGTTCAAAGCCGCTCAAATCACGTGAAGTCCCCAGTCCGAAATCATCTTTTGTCCACTGCAGCAGACCCTGTTTGTTGACGACACGACAGGGTAACGTGACACGTGCCCCAACCACAGCTGTCTGATCTTGTGGCTCCATGGCAAAGCGTTGATTGTGAAAATTAGCATACGTTCCCAACGATGATGGCAACGATAACGAGGAGGAGAAATATGGGCTTTGACTACTGCTGCTGCCATCCGGGATGTGTTTCGAATGTACAATACAGATAAAATGCATGCCAATGATGATTGGCAGCAGCGGCGAAAGCTTAACGAGTGATTTTGTTGCCGCTTTTACTCCATTGACAAACGGTGCCATTTTTGTGTGATTTTGCTGTTAGTAGTAGTGGTGGGAAATGTTGAAGTTTAATTAACTGAAATCAAGAGTAAGAGGAAAAATAAGATGCTGATAGTTGCAACATATGTTTAAGTAAATTATTATAAAAGTAATTGATTTATTTTGGACAATGGAAATAGCATTGTGCGAAGTCAAACAAATGAAGAGAGCTTAGAAGGATGAATAGCCACATTATACTAAATTTCTTACGAGCAACATAGAAGTACTTGGAAAATATTACCGTTTGCCAAGCATTCACTGAAATTGATAGCCACAGTGCTTTTGCATTAAGATTTCATTGCATTGATTTTTAGGCTTAACGGTAACTAGTTTTATGTTTTGCAGACTAAGACAGCAGCAAAGTAAGACAAAAACATTTATTACTTTCACTGTATGCTTGGCAAGTATTAAGTGATGTAAAGTGGGCGGCCTTTGGTAGCGGCTCAGGACTTACAACCTCCAATATGTCCAATACCGGCTTCGTGGCGGCCTTCAGCCGTGGTTCAGTCTATAATATGTGCAACACCGGCTCCGTTCATGGTGCTTTTGCAATAAAATTGAACTGCAAAACTTTCAGGCATACAAATCAACTAGTTTGGCCTAGGGAAATCTAGTTTACCCTAAAATCTAGTTTGTAACGTCTAGACGGTAACATATTCATTCTTATTGTTAAATTATTTTTTAGCCTATCTATTATTGAATTCTTTTTCGTCCGAGGTACAATTTGAAAAAATTTGATTAAAATTGTCACTGATTCTTAGAATAATTTTTGGAAATTTGTCTCGAAACCCAGATGAGAATTCGTATAGGTTTATATGAGTGCATATCTAAGGGATACAAATAAATTGTATTTTATAGAATTCAATAAAGTTTCTAGCATTTAAAATTGATATCTTCAATCCATCAGTAACATTATTCAAAAGACGCAGTTTTAATAATTTTTTTTATCACAATAACACAATTTTTTTAGTTATTATATTTTATCGGACTTTTATCGCACAAAAAAAAAACGTTTTCATCATTATTTAACAAAAAAGTAATATTCATTGTTATAGCAAAAGAACTATTTCCATACAAAACTTCTATGAATATGTCGGTATCGCTCGGAAGCGACGCTTAAATTCTATAGCCTACACGCAAACATAATTTCAACATAAAGTTAATAACGTGAAAACACAATTTTTATTTAAATTCAGCAGCCATAAATTTGCTCCTAAAGTGTCATTTCCTCAGATTCTTAAATTTCGCCTTTTTTTTGTTTTTGTTTGTCCCGGACTTGTTAGTAAAATAAATTAAGATTAACATAAAATAGTAATGACTTTTTATTACCAGCAGCAACAACAACAACAACAACAACAATAACATTAGCAGTAAATATTACAACAACACTAACAGCAAAGGAAATTATAAGTGAAACAACAACAACAGACAATAAAAAATAATAATAAACTTTACAAGTTGGCCAAATCCAAATGAAGTGTGGAAAAGTTGAATGAAAAACAAACACAAAATTTAAGAAACGTAAAGAAAGAAAAAAAATTAAATTATAAAAATGGTCAGACAGACGCAGATGATAAAGTTGAGCAAAAAGTTCGAATTAAAAGGAATTCTTACAAAGGAAATGACCACTTTTTGGGACCGAAAATTTGTTACATTTTGTTGTTTCGGGTTGTCGTATTTCGGATAATTTTTATCGCAACGTGCCGGAAGAACTATTAAAAATAGAAAACACACAAGTAGTTATGCGATACACAACTCTGTTGTATTCAGTCCGGTACAAATTCTTATGGGAAAAAATAAAAAACGTGAAAAAAACACCTGCGTTTGGTCGCACAATCAGTGTAGCCTCGCCAACGGTCGACGACTACTGTTGGATACCGAAATTCTTTACACGCAATCTCACCGCATCTCGTTTATGTGTGTATGTGTGTGAAAGACAGTTGGGCCCTAACGTTAGGCAACTGAAAGTGTCTACATATGTACATATCCAATAATTTCAGTTTCGGAGTTTATCATTTAAATGAATTCACGACCACCAAGGAAATTATCACAGTTCAAATAGCGAAGTTTTTAATTTCCTATTTTATGGTGAGATAATTGTAGTGTAATAAAAGAAAACCACATAGTGCCACAAAGATTTCTAAAAATTTTCACACATGAATACAATTGGTTTTTTATGGTTTTTTGCTTAGGAACAAAAATTTCTCCAAAAAAAAAGTAAAAGTCAGCAGAGAATTTTAATAAATTCGCAAGGGATCTGTAGTAATTTTATGGCACAAAATGCTATTTTGAGTGCAATAATGTTGGCAGTAGCGAATTTGTCATGTTTTTCGATTTTTTTTTATTTATTGGTAAACTTATATCAATTCGAGAGATTTTTCTTCTTCACTATGCAGTAAAATTTATTGATGTTACATTAAGTAACTGAGATACAAAAACAAAAGCAAAATTAACTGACATTGCTCATTCAAAAATATTGTAATTTACATTTTTTTATCTTTATCTATCGTAATGATTAATTTGATATTTCGACTTTGAAATCGTTTACCAATTCTGCAAGCCCTAAATGACTCTCATTAACTATAATTTCGCCAGTAACGCAGCGTTTATAATTATGCCTAGCGAATCTCGTGTTGCCATAAGCATAATCATTTTTTTGATGACTTTTTGGTGTTGCATGAAACAAATTGTAAACTTCGGTAAAAAATGCGGTTATTTTTCAAAAACCAAAAATAAAGTTCAATGGTGCTGAAATTAAAATTGTTGGACATGATATTTGCAGTTGAAAAATCATACAAGAAGTTATTAGTTAGCAATTTGTGTTTAGTAAATGGATTAATAATTGTTTCATTATCAACACTTAGTAGCATCAGTCGATTCGTTGTCACTCAGGGTGGATAAAGGAATTCACATTTTTAACAATAAATCAAATAAAATTCACCCTTTTTCAATTGGGGCAGATTTTTTAGCATTTACAAAAAAGTTTCGAAAAAATATCTCCTACGATTTTGTGAAGCGGTCACCCGATTCGCATTCAAACACTTAAAGTTAATAATAGAGATGTAGTTCACTTCAAGGGAAAAATAAATATTTTTTAGGCTACTCTCAGCGTGATACGATCTTCGACAAGTTTCACTTATTAAAAACAATATTGGACTTACTTATAAACGAAAAAATTTTACAGATATGTAAAATGTAAGGCAGAGATGGCCAAGTCGAACAAAAGTTAATTATTCCTACCTCTTCCATTTTTAGATTTTACAAAAAAATTAAAAAACACTAAACACAAGCAAACAACAATAAAAAGGAACGGCGCAAACAGTATGTTTCCTATTACAATTCATATGAAAACACGAAACAGCAAAAAAACAAAAGACAGATTAATTTCCTTCAGATGTATTTTGTCTGCATTTTCAGTGAATTGACAACAAGGGGGTGGGCTCTCCCATACAAAACAAATGCCTAAAACGCTATATCTTGGCACGTGAGGTAGATTTTTTCTTCGTTAGGTCGTAAATCGGTTTTTTCGTAAAATTTCAACGAAATCGGATAGAAAGTCTGTCCGCACCGCTGTTACGCAAATATAGCTATTTTGCTGACTGTACTTCTGTGGGTTTTGAATATTTTGTTTGCTTGACTTTGTCAGCGAAAAAGTTATATGTGCGTACAATGTTTTTATATATTTCCTATGATAAAATGTTATTACGAAAATAACGGTAAAAAAACGTATGCAGAATGCAAGCAGGATTAGCAGAAAGTAATTTGGAATGTTGCAGTTGTTAATTACTTTGAAAATAGTACCGTAGAGTGGCTTGGGAATGATGAAAAAAAATTGACATTTTGATTTTGGGGAAAAAATCTCCTGACCTCAAATGTATTTTAACAAGCATTAAATTCATGTCATTTCTCTCTCATATTAATACAAATCCACAATAAAATTTAAATGTGACTATTTTGAACCAATTTTCAGCGGTTTTTCAAGCTCTGACACTAAAACTTTAAATGGGCATAACTTCGTAAAAAATTATTTTCAATCAAATCGGGGAATCGCATAGTCCCTTAATTACTTTGAAAAACAATATATTTAATCGGCAACCGATTCCGCAATTTGAAGTCACTCCGACTGCATGGTTTGTAATGGATTTGGTCAAGACATATAAACGATTTTCTTTTTATAATAAAAATTGGTTCATTATTCCAGAATTTTGTATTTGCCTTTTGTCCTTTCCTTAAAAACCACTCCACAAATAATTGTCCTGTAATGAGTTTTGAATAGCAAATCAAGAAAATATTTTCTAGAATATTTATTTTGATAAAAAGCATTGTTTAATAATAACATTTACAATATATTTCGGAAAAACTATTTTTTTTTCTTCCAACAAATAAATTTTCCAAGTTATGTAGAATAAAACAAAATGTAAATATTTTTTTATAGTTCAAAATACTTCGATTTAAATATAAATTATTAAACGGCCGAAAAATAAAAAAATCAAACTTTAAAAGTCATAGCCACGACATAAAAGAAGAAATCGCAGTTTTTATGAAAGACATATGATTGTGGTTGATGTGTCTTGAATTTAATATCTCTTTTTTAAAACTTTTTTTCGACTAGCTATTTTTTTAAGAAATCCACCAATATATGATATTTTTCGAATGAGACCTATCGAATTAATGATGACATTTCGACCATAAGACACTCTCTCATTTTTTAGTCACCCAAACTCATTTTCCAAATAGCGATTGAGAAAAATTACTCTTTTTTAAATACTTTAACATATCTATCGATTGCGTCTTTTGTAACTGGCAATTTTGCAAACTTCTTGTTTTTTTTTTGCTGTGGTCAATGTTGCCTCTATTTCAGAACCAGTTATCGTTATTTCAGTTTACTTGCTTGTACTGGTTCCTCTTTATTATTTCATATCTTGGATGAGAAAAAAGAATTAAAAGATTCACAAGCCGGCAGCAAATAAAACGCTCAAGCCAGTTGGTAAACTTTGTTGAGGAAACAATTTAAAGAAAAGAGTACGCGCGTACTCGTACATTGGACAACTTAAACGCAATAAAAGGCTTCAGGCTAAAACATTATCGACAATATGAAACCAATTTAACTTTGGTATCCACGGATTACAACAACAAAGTTTTGCAACGATGACTCTGTACGAGTATTAATAGAACAGAACAGGTGCTTCTGGTCTGCAGATTATAAACGTCACAACTTGCATCTCCTCAGTTCAGTTGTTGTATTTGTGTCCTTAGCACATAAATGAAGTTATTTGCGTGATTCTTTAAAAAATAGATGCTGAAAACTTTTGTTTTGCTTTATATTTTCTTCACACTTTAAGCTAGTGTGGTGAAAAAAAATTTAAGACAAGCTGAGTGGCTTAAATAGTCTATTTAAAACAGATTCTAAAATGGAAAAATATTGCTCTTTTAGTAAAAAAGGGGCTGTTTGTATGGAACTTAAATTTCAAACAAAAGCAGGTCAATTCCGAATTTTAATGAGAAAAATGTATGCGAACAGCTACATAGCTAACCTAACCATAATTAAGAAATACAATTTGATGATATTCTGCACCACCTCACATCATCATCTACCTGCAGTGCGGGCACAAAATGTGGCACACGCCTTAAAATTTTGACAAGTGTTGAAAAATTTAATTCATGATTCTGCAATGTAGAAAATCAAAATTAGCAAAAACAACAGAAAATAATACATGTATATGACATAAAGACGCTTAAGAAATGATTAAAATGAAACGATAATAATATTTATCAAATATATTTCATATTATTACTATAAGCGTCCGCGCGTATCTCCGCTGAAGAATTTGGCTAATAGCGCATTCGACGCGGCTACACCACCCCGTCAAACTGTTGATTTGGTTGTTATAAACTTTCTCTTTTAGACAGCCCCAATAAAAAAAGTTGGCCACCCAACTTGTCACAAATTTTTTTTACACCACACCAGCTTAAAGTTTGAAGAAAATATAAAGCAAAACAAAAATTTCAAGTTCAACATCTATTTTTAAAGAACCACAGTACATACGGTTTAATTTTAAATCACATCTGATATTATAGTTATCTGAGAATATTATGCAAAAAAAAATTGTTAAAAAATTCCTTCATTTGTGTACCAAAGCGATCAAAGGTCGCATTTTTTAGAAAATATGAAAAAGGCCGATTTTCTCGAAAACGGTGCTTTTTATGACTCGCCTTGGGGTCACCCATCTGGGTTATTCATTATTTGTGGGACAACCTCTATATGTTTCCCGTAGCTTGTCAAAAACAAAAAATAATAAAAAATGTCAATTTGACGATGGCGCCACATATTTGGTTTATTGCTGTAGGCAGATATTGCTATTACATATATATATTGTATTATATGGTTGTTACAATTCCTTAAAATCGACTTGATAGTAGAACATAAATTTTAAAAAAGATAAACTTCAAAGCTAATTTGCATCTTTAAAATATTAATTCTAAATAGCACTGCTTTGATTTATTATATGTAATCTAATCAGTTGTTAAGTTAAATTCTAGCTGCGAATGCGGTCAAATCACCGTTTGGCAAGAAGAAATCAATTTTTGTTTATTTTTTTTTTTTGACGACACGTCATCGAAGTTTTTTTAATGGAAAACCAAAAACAGCAAGTAATAGATGTTGAAAATGAATTCGACAAAACTTGTAATAATTAACAAGTTTCAAATATTTTTCCAAACACTAAATTATTTAATGCCCATGATTGCTGTTGTTGCAGTATTTGAGGCACTTTTTTTTGTTGGCCTAGACAGAAACCCACGTGCAGACTCCGACAAAGACTGAGATTTGTCAAAATCTTCAAATGTGTGGGCGCTAGGCTAGAAATGTGTTGTCTCTAACTTAAAGCGCTGCTGCGCATAAAATATGTTAATATGTTTTGACACCATAACAAAACCAAGAAGGAAAAAAAGCACCAACAACAATAAGCATATTAGAAAAATATACAACTATAAAAGCAGATATAATAAAATCAAAAAAATCGTTTTCCAAACAAAACAGATAAAGAGTACGGAAAACAATAAATTTTTACTACAAAAGCGAAGGTTAAAATAAAGGAAACTTTTTTACCCTCTACTTCCTTCGCCCCCAAAAGAGTGGACAAAAAAAATTTCGAAAAAAAACCGACGAAGATCAAGTTTGATGCTTTTGATTAAAGTTTTTAACAAAGTTCAGCGTAAAAAAAGAGTTTAAAATCTTCAACACTGAACGCGAAAGGCAGTAACAGCTTTGTAGAAGAAAATGAAAATAAAACATAAAAAGACTGTAATTTTTATGCATCTGTAGATATGTTTAAAATCTTTATATTATACAAAATTATCCGTAAAGAAAATATTAGCAAACTGAAAGCACTTTTTCTTTTATATAAAGTGTATGAGTTGATAAAAGTCTTAAAGTTTAAAGAGACTTTGAGTGGGAAATGAATAATTAAAGAGTTGAATTAAAAAAAAGAAATTAAGTTACATCCAAAGACTTGACGAAATTTTAACGGTCTTACATTGCACACAAAGGATAATTTTTGTCAAATACTTTTGAAAATCCCCTAAGCCACCCTCCACGATTTTCGGGGAGACTACTTACGAGTAGTATTGGCTGTAGAAATACAAAAGTTTGTTAGAGCTTAAGTTTAAGAAAATCTATTTCTTAAGAACTTAGTAACTAAAGTTTTAAAATCGATTGATTGGAAATATTTACAAGCAATTTGATTAGGAATGATGTCTTTGTCAATAAAATGAGTAATGTACAAGGCGTAAACAGTACATTACCTACAGTTTGCAGAACGCTAATAGTATGCTAGTTTCAGATAAGCTCTCCTTTCTGTGATGAGGATGATTTTCTATTGGAAATCACTGGGGGAAGAGTTAAGAGAAAAGTACACCTTGGAAATGAAAAACAAAAATTTTTTGTAAAATGCTTTATTTTTTATGAAAGAAAAGAGATATTGTAATATAACTTTGCACACATATTTTTTAGTCAAAATAGTATAGAAAAATATTTTTTTCGGATTTTTCCAGCCTGTTTTTTGGCTGCAGCAGGTTTTTCTCAAAACAACCTTTTTTGAGTTTGCGGGCGTGATAAAAAAAACTCCGGTCCGGTAGTTGTGAAATTTTAGTATGTTATTGTACATATGTAAGTCTATAGAGTGAACTAGAATTACAACGATCGGTCATAAATTTTTTGATTTAAAACGGTTTTTTTGCGGCAAAAGTAGTCAAATTTTGAAAAAACGGCGCCTTTTTTTTTTGTTTTGGTCCAAATTAAATCCATTTAGTTCACTCTATAGTAGCTTTGATGTTGATTAAAACCCACTTTTTTTTTCTTTAGACCATCCAGAGAGCCGAAATCACGCCCGCCGTGGTTATTTGGTCTTTTTTTTTCAAAAACCTGCTGCAGCCAAAAAACAGGCCGGAAAAATCTGAAAAAAATATTTTTGTATACTATTTTGACTAAATAATATATGTGCTAAGTTTCATTACAATATCTTTTTCTTTCATAAAAAATAAAGCATTTTAAAATTTTTTTTTTTTCAGTTCCAAGGTGTACTGTTCCCTTAAATAACTTTACCGACACAAATTAATGGAAATAATCTTAAAGTTTAAATAAATAAAATCAACAAACAGAATAAATTTATTTTGTTTAATAGAGTGAGGACTTTTACACCATTGAGCAACTTGGCTATCCGCAAAACGGCATAAATTTAAAGAAAAATGTTCAAAGCCCGATAACTCGATCAAATTTTTCTTTAAAGAACACTTTATAAAATGAAATCGATGATTTTTTTATCCATAAATACTTTTACATAAATACTTATGTATATAAGTAGAACTGAGGCATACCTTTCTAGAAATGAACAAAACAAATTTTGTCACCAGAGACAGTAATGTTTTAATCGAATTTTATGTACTCCAGATAATATTTTTTAACAATAAATAATCATTTTTCTTAAACTACAATTTTTGTTCTTTCAAATAATATCAAAATTTTTTTCATATTCCACTTAGTTTCAAAATTATAGAACATTGAAATACAAAGTACGCTCCGAAATTTGGCAAATTTTGGAAACCTTGGACTATATAATCATAAAGAACAAACTATCCTCTTAAAATCCAACTTTTGAGCAACTTCGTAGAATTTATTTTACAACTTAAAGGCCAATATTTGGGCTAAGTGTAAATGATAAAAATTCTTGGAAATTGATTTGATTTTTGAAACTATGAGTTTAACACGCAAAAACGCAAAATTCAAAGAAAAGAAAAATAATTCAGCATTCAATTGTTCACTGCTGTTCCAATCAAATGACAGTCTTTAAATTTATTGTCTGTCCATTCGAAAAAACCTGCTATTCCCCAAACAGAGTTAACAAATTCCCTTTCATTTATTTTTCTCATTCAATGTGTTAATCCGAGTCTCGTTTTGTTTACTTCTGTAGTGTCTTATTCTTAAACCCAATCATTAGCATGTCCCCAATCACAAATCCGAGCATATGCAGCAACCCTAAAAATAAAATCTCGAATGGTTTTAAGTCTTTTGTGCGAGCATACGGGCATAAAGTCAATTCGGTCCTGTATTTATAAATGTCGGCTTTTGACTGTAATTTGTACCGAATCGAACGAACCCTTCTTATCTACTCATTTTAAGCTTGTTCTCTTCATTTACTTGACGTTTTTATGGTGTTTTTTTTTAAGGGTTTTTGCTTATTGTCGCCTTTGCTTTATGCTTTCGTTCTCCCTAATTTTATACTGAGTTTTAAGCCAACTTTTGACGAGAAGTAACATACGAATTTACTAAAGTTCAGGTGTTCAATTCACTGATTGAAAATCTCGTTTTTAGTGGCCCCCTTTTTCGTTATTGTTGTTGTTATGTGTAAGCACAAGTGTTCAAATTAAATGTTAGAAGGCAAAAGAGTATGAGGAACAAGATAATTGCGTTGCAGTTAATAAGGAGTAGAAGACGCGTCAATGGATGAAGAAGGAAGTCTTTGACGGAACAAAATAAGTGCGCGGATAGTTAATTTGCTTCAAAATCGAAGTAATAATGATCGAAGAAATTGCGTTGAAATTATGACAATGAATACGATTTCCGATGTAAAAGCTGATTTGTATAAGGCATTAATTATGAAAGCTCCCGTAATTTTCTTCATACGCTGTAGCGATTTTTTCCAGAATTAGTTTTATCCCTCAAGTTTTAAATTGATTGTTGTTTTTTCTAATTTTATTTTTGTCAAAGCGTGTTAGAATTGTGCAATCCCCAATGCAATTCATTTCACTCTCTATCATCGGCTTCTCCTATTTTTTCTTCAACAAATACATGCAAAGAGTAATGAACACGCAACTATTGGAAATGCCAGTGAAACGGATAAAATGTCAAAATGATAAGCAGCGCAGCATCATGATTACTGCCGTCAGTGTCCGACCCTTTTCTTATCTTTGACTCATGCTGCAGCCCCAATTTAACTCACTTCTCTTTGATGTATCAAAAGAGAAAAAAAGCTTTTTAAATAGACAAAACTTCAAAAAAATGTTCCAAGACTTTCGTTATCTTTTACATGACAGTTTAGTGAAGCGCTTAGTAAATGTAATCTAATAAACGGAAAGATAAATAATATTAAGATCTGTCAGAATGCAGTTTTGCATTTACTTTTCTTGATGATATTCTTTTGGGACATTGTTTTTTATTTCACACAATAAAACAAATTGGGTTTTTTCTTGATTCAGTGCAACAAAGTTCGATTTTTAATTTTAAGTTTTAAATATCAATGCAGATCTATTCATAATATAATAATAATATGTAATACTTTATATGTTTGTACAATACTCGATTGTCCAATATCTCTCTAAAAGTTTAAATTCCCATTTTATATATAAAGTATATCAAATTCGGTGACATTCAATATAAGTACATAAAAACATATACATATGTATATGAGTGACCTTCCACGAAAACCTCCTGTCATAAGAATAAAAATCTATCGATTATCAAAAACGATTTTCGCACTCAAGGCCGGTTTTTTTCTGTATCGATGGCACTACAGATAGTTTAAATTTGTTGCCACTATCGATGGTTTTCTAAGACAATCGAAGATTTTCACTATCGAACATTGAAGCATTGTTAAAATTGATTTAAGCATTTAAATTGTTTGTAAGAATATTAATTTTTTAATAATTTTAACAAAAAATAATTTTTTTATTTAAGTTAATTTTCTTAGCTTTACAATGAAATTAATCTCAATTTTTGAACCGTGAAACTATCTAATGTACATACATATGCACATACACATTACAACGTAAACAATAAAACGTGTCATAAAAGTAGAGGACATACATAAGTGAACACGGCGGCGTGTGGAAAAATTCTAAATTTCTATGTGGCAACAAAATCAGACTCGGACTTCGCGAAAAAGGGAAATCCTGCCTATTTTTTACGCATTTACATAAGGCATCTTATCCATTACTGGTTTTTGCTCTTTCTACATATGTAAATACATGAACTTTACTCTGAAGAATAAACTTTTAACCACTGCTAGTCGTGGGTACGAATACCTCAAAAATTTCATCAATATTCTATTAATTTAAATATTATATACTGCTGTTTTCAATGTGAGATCAAAAAATTCCAATCTGGGTGCCTCCTCCAAACTTAATAAAAAAAAGAAATATTTTTTGATTTGAACATTCACAGTAAACATTGATGTACCACATACAAAAACGTCTCTAATACTACTGCCAATACCAGCGCCTCTTACACCTACACCCACTCCCACAACTGTTGCCAACATTAACGCCAATATCACAAACGGCGAAATATTTTCTATCCGTCGACGTCCATGTCTGTCAGTTTGTTCATCTACAAGTAACTACCATATGACACCAAATGTTTGCTTTTTAATACCCAACCCCCACACAGTCCGAGTACTCCTTTTATATTCTGCTGCAATGTATGTATGTATATGAGACCAAGTACCAATGTGTGTAGAATCCATTATAATTAGTTTTAATCGAATTTTGGTTCCACTACACCTTTGGGTACTACATTTTTCAGAGTGTATTTTGCGTTTGTGGGTTTCTCAGTTTTTGATGCTTAGGCAGCGCGTAGCGTCACATCAACATTATTGTCAGGTTTATTTTGAAAGCACTATGTAGCCATTTATGTCCGTAAAAAAGTATTAATTTTACTTTTACATCAATTTATGTACAATTTAAGTCAATGATACAAGTTATGTACATACAAACATACATAGAATATGCATTACAAACTCTTTCTACTGGGTAATTAATTTTATAAATGAAAAATTCTATGAAAATTTATTCAAACGAAAAATTCATATTGTTTTGGTAATAATATACATATGTTGGTAATACACTTGTACATTTAATGTAGATATTGTTCTGGGCGCTGTAAGTCTTTCTGTTACTTGACTAATCCCTTGTCTTTATCTAATCCACAGGTTAAACAGGGTATTCTTAAACATATCTATAACTTAGCTTCAGTTGCTTTTGAGCGAAAAAGAAAATAAAAAAGTTTTTAATTTATTTTCAATAACTACGATATTTGCTTATGTAAATAAAGAAAGAAGGTAAGAGACCGCAGTACATAACCTTAATTCCAAAGGCAAACAAACCCATTACCGAAATGATGCCATCATAAATCGATGGTAGAATTGATTTGCATAACCAGCACAAAGTAACAGAAAATGAGAAATACAGGGTGGCCACTGAAAAACTGAAGAGTTTTTTAAAAGTTTATACGTTATATTTTTTATTTTTTGCAGGATATAGAGAAAATAACGAAAAATTTAAATTTCATTTCATATAATGATACGAAATGAATCACCATTTTCAAAATATTATGGTTAAGCTTTAGCGGAACTTTGGCATATAGATTTGGTAAGAAAAAATTATGTCACACTGTCGTCTGTGCCATTTAAGATTCTACCGGACTTTTCGAAAGTCTCTCAATGGCCACCCTGTATAAGCTGTGTTAGCACAGAAGAAAGGTTACAATTAAAATAAAATAGACAGAACAAAATTAATAATTAAATGCCAATTATGAATAAAAATAAAATGTTTAAGACTGTGTTCCACAACCTGGAGCAACAAAACAACTTTCGTGTTTGAGGCAAATAACATAAGCAGTTTTGAGAAAAAAAAAAACTTAAAATGACAACAATGACATCAACAAAAGAAAGTAAAAAATATTTTGCAATATGTAGTGTTATCAAACTCGTTGAAGTATACGCTAAATTTTTATGTTAGAGCTGTGAGCGACTTTAGTCAATTTTATTTCAGTATCAATTTTTTGAAAGAATAATAATTGTAATACATATGCTCGTATAATTCATATAATAATTAAATAAATAATAGTATTAATCAACTGTATTTATAAAGTAAAAGCTGTTGTCTGCTGTTTCATATGTATCTTACAATTAATTTATATATCCCCGAAGATTAATTTCTGCCTTATTTCTATCCCTGTATTAATTTATTAGTCTATTTCTCCATCTACTTCTATCTAACTTTCTATCCCTCCATTACTTTAACTTCTTTTTGCTTTTTGTAGCACATTTCTTAATTTTTCTTTCTCTGTTGCTTAAGATCACTATCTCTTTTTATCTCTGTTATCCAGAAATCCAAAGACGCCTTTTCTGGGGGGTTCAACCCTAATTTTCTCAAAATCAATACGTGATTGAAAAACTTTGAGCCCAGATTCGTTGTCAGAGTGCAAAAATCTATCGGAACACTAAGCCAGTGATATTCCAAAATTTTTCTTTATCATTGAGATTTTTCATAGCTCGTAGATCACGTGTGAACGGATGGGATGGACACTAGTGACTAGGGTTACCAGATGACCTGCTTGCAAAAAACTACATCTGAAAAAAAATCAAAAACAGTTATGATTTTCGTAATTTCAACAAAAAAAATTTGGTGAGCAAAAAGTCCTCACTTTTGGTAAATATAAATACTTTTTTGTAAGTAAAAAAAAATAAGGTCATCACTTTCAAAAGTAGTACCGAAAAGTAGTACATTTCAAGGAAAAGTAGAAAAGTATTTCTACAGCGCAATAGTAGTCAATGTACTATTAAAGTATGTCATCTGGTAACCCTACTAGTGACAGCTTAAATAAACTTGTATCTAATTGACGCAGTGACATTCTCTAATGCAGCATTCACTATGTGCCGAGTTAGTGAAGTTAAACCGAGCTTATGAATTAAGTCCGGTCCATAATGTTAAGACATACTTATATTTGTTATTGGAAGCGTAACATTTTTAATCAAAACTAAAACTTTTAAATCAGCATTGAATTTGATAAAAAAAGAGGATTTTCATTCATTAAACCAGCATTATCTAAGCCAAGAACAACCAAATTTGGGCCTTAATGTCTCCTCGGTAGCATGAAGAAATATTTCAGAATTTTTAAAATAGAAATTTAAGGAACTTGAAAGACAATTTAGTCTTAAGTTGCGAAATTGCCAAATATATTATCAAATAGCAACGAAATATAAATAAATAAACTATTTTGGACGGTAGTTTACGAAACGGTGATTAGCTTGATATAAAGATGTCCCGAGCATGAAAAAATTTAAAAAAAGTTATTTTGTGTTAGGGTGTTGGTTGCTCAATCTATAATATTTAGGTGAAACCCAGAATATCTGGACAATAGTTTGCTGCTGACCCCACATTCGAGGAACTGCGCTAGTATTTTCAGGATTTCTAGATAATCGAAAAGCGCAATAGGAAAAGAATTCAAAACCATGGAAACTGGAAAAAAATATAATTTTTGCGTTAAATTAAATTGAAAAGTACATAGTTTAAAAATTTAACGAAGGTATTAAAATAAAGTTTTCTCAATATGCATTTGATAGTTTTGAGTATATAAACCAATTACATCAAAGATATAAATTATTTGTGAAAAAAAAAAATTAAAAGGCGGAAAACATTTCTTCATGATATTTATGTTCAGTATTATGAATCCAAATTTCCAAAACTACAATTTTGGCAACCGCACAACAAAAAGAAAAGATAAGCGGATAAAGATAGAAAACTTTTTACCATATGATTTTTGTGCCGTTTTGTTTATGAATTTCGTATACTGCCCTATTTGTTATGGTAAGTTGGACAATGACTAAGGGTGGATAGCTACTATCGCCACCCCATTCAACCATACAACAAAGTTACAATACTCAATTTCACTCTTGCATGACTCATTGTTGTTTGCCATATCCTATGGGATACACAAAACAGACAGAAACGACAACGAAGTATTCGGGATACATGCAACCGACCGTGGGCCTGACGATTGAGGATGGTTAAAAATAAGCAGAGTCGCCACAGCTGTTTGCAATATAAGAAACTAATTTCTTTTTCAATATCTTTTTAATTTACCTTTGTCAAGTAATTGTAGATATGCCAAGAAATAAGGGGGTGAATTAAAACAATAGGGTAGGTTTATTTTTTACAACTTAATGGGTAAACTGTTTTTCATAACATTTCTCATTAACTTTGACTTGTCAGTGGCAAGTAAACCACTGTATTTCGACCTTTTCACCCCACCACGGTTGATGCTTAACAATTTGCTATCTTGCCAAAAATAAAACCTCTATGAGTTGAACATCATGAACAGCAGAACTGAACAACCGAATTACTAATCAACAAAACATCAAATCAAGTCTCAACACAACACAGAAAACAAGGCCACACTTGCTTACTTGAATGTTCTACAATATCCTTTTTATGTTATTAGTTACGAGGAGCCGAGAGTACAAAAGTTTCCTTGTCGCCAAGTTTGTCAATGCCTGATGTGAAATGTCGCGTCAGTTTGTCGTCGTTGGCGTCTTTGTTGCCTTTTTGCGTAAGTTTAAGTGCTTGCGTTTCAAAGTTTGGCCCACTAAAAGGCACCACCACCTTATATACCCCAGCCGTTCTTGAACGATTTCATCCACTCGAATATGAAAATATTTCGATACTTCTCGCGCGGAAATAGCAAAACATCAAACTATAAAAATATGATGCTGAAATTACGTAAAGACTGAAAGAAAATTTGAGTGGCGAATGCTGGGGGTTGTATGAAAGATACACAGCTCGATAGCTAAACGTATATATAGTTATTATGGAGTCATTTTTCGACATTTCTGTTAAAGATGTTGTTCGAATAAAATTAAAGTTATGCATAAATTCACTGGAGATATTGAAGTGTAGTCATATGTATCTATATGAGACTATGCTAAGGAGTACACTGGCAGAAAAATTTTGGTTTTTTTAAAGTTTAATCATTGAAACTGTAGAACTATCAAATTTTATTTAATAAATTTTATTCATGATAAATAAATGGAAAATTGTCGAAGTTTTTCACAACAAAATTTTTTCCATGTTATCACTCACTGACGTATAGACGAAAGCTTTCCGTTTTCTGATGAAGCTCTTTTACATTGAATATATGTATATAGAAAGGATACTTTATTATGAAATGAAAATGTTATAAATTTTTTTTTTTTTTTTTCAGGGGTAAATGTGTATCACACTATCCGCGTTATGTTTTTATTTGAAATTGCCCATCTAAATCTCTTCATTAGGCTTAAAAACTCAAACTGTGTCGGCAATTTAGATAGAAATCTTTATGGCGCTAACTACACTATGCTGTATACTCTCTCTCCTAATCTACTGCAGCGCCATGTTCTAATTGCATGACAATTTATTCGCATGTGACCGTTGATTAAATGCCGGAAAAATAAAACCAAACGCTTGTCCAATGATTCTAACTATTAGGTTTTTTTCATCATTTAAATTTTTTTGCAATGCGTGCCGGCACTTTCTTCCAACACCATTATCATTTTTATTTCCATGTCGCTTCAGACAAATGATAGACAATTGAATGAGTAATGGGAAAAACAAGTTATAAAATTGGCGTCACTTAGAAATCTATCCTGCGTGGACTATTAAAGCAAAATCCATATTAAGCTGACAGGGTAACAATTTTTGCATTAGAAATCATAAAAATTAAACTGAAGCCATAATTATTTCCTGAAGCATTTCGCATGTGGCACAAACTCATAGTCTATGATGAAATAGAAACATCAGCAACAGTGTCTGGAGTCTTTTATTTATTAAGACTAATATTGTTGATTATTACGCCGTTTGCTGGCAATTAATTAGGTAAAAAGTTGTGTTGAAATAATTAAACTGACCGAAAGCTTGCATTGAATTGCCTGCTAAGACTCTTGTCGGGATCTAAAATTCAATAATGAGTTTCGAATGTATCGAAATAATAAACAATGTGGTCTCCATGGGAAATTTACTCTTCTTTTCAATTTCATATGAATAAAAAATTGTGTCTACTAGAAGTATAACTGACCAAAATATAAAAAAAAATTCACGACCCCACTTGATTTTCATTGTCGGATTCGCATGAAATGCCCCATATGCTTGTGTTCCGAAAATTCAGCAAAAGTGTTATTGTGTTGTTTTATGTCAAAATTCTTATTTGAAAACACTTACATGGTCATCAATGGTTAAAAGTATAGATCTCTTATCGTACATTCCCTCGAAAATAAGTTTTTAGTTTATTTTATCAACTCGTCGCAAAGTAAAGACGCTTTGGTTTTTTCGATTGTTTTTTGAAAACATATTGAAAATAGACATGGTTTATATGTTATTACAATTTTTAAATTACCAACATGCAGGTAATTTTAATCAATGAGTTTAATCTAAGAAATGTCTTCTTTACCAAGAGACCTGAACACACGCACCATTCTTATAATTAAACCTATTAAAATTAAAATGTTCTCAAATAACGAAAATCTTCGAGAAACTTATGTGTATGAATGAAGACCAAGAGGAGAAGAGAAGCTCTTGAAGAAAAAATATGTAAGTATGTAAGCTTTTGTTCAGTTGCTTAATTTTGACAAACATTAATTTAAAGACGCTTGTGCTATCGAGTCTGGCAGCTGGCAGTATGCTTTACCCCATATATTGCACGATTTCTAAAAAAAACATCTTATATCGATGAAATTTGAGTAACTACTTAACTTTTTTTTTATTTTTTTACTCGAAAACGTTTGGACCTACAGAAAAAATGTTTACTATTTCATAAGATAAAGTAAAAATATGATAAACTGAAAAGAATTCTATCCACAATCTTTCTGGAATTATACCAATAACTTTCAAGTAAAACATACCTACATATATGAAATAACAACCATTGAGTACCCGGAAGCGCGTTGTACAAATCTAAAATCAATATATTGTAGCTAAAAATATATTTTTTTAAGCGAAACAGTACAACGATCTGACTATTTTTTCCCAAGTTTCCTTAATCGAGGAGATAGGCAGATTAAAACATAATTTTTTTGTAAGTCTATAAACTCTTCGAGTGAAGAATTACATTGACAGGTTACATTGAACTAAAACAAAAATCTATTTGTCAAAATTTTTTGTTAACAGAAGCAATAAAATACTTGTATTCATTCAAAGTTTCTTACGCCACATGGTCTTAAAAAAAAGAAATCAGTAACGTAAAAAATTTTTTATTTTACCCCATTTTGATCAAAGTATTTTAGACTTACAGAAAAATTTCTTTAAACTTTCTGTTCTTTCTCTTATGACTTTAACGATATAAATAATCTGCGCTGAGAACATTTTTTTGCGATAATATCGCCATTTAAATTTTGAAATTGATTTTACATGAAAAATATAGAAAAAAAAATATTTTTTAAGTAAAAAATTAAATTTTTGAACTAGAATTGAGTGATTTTACCTCTTATATCACATGCAAAGTTTTTGTTGTTATTTTTTTAATAACCCCTCTTAAAATTAACGTTCTGAAGTTTTTAAAGTGCCGTTGGTAAGATCTCATATTTCGAATTCGTCTCTAAACTGTCGTTGCTTCGAAGAGCATCTTAAGTTTACACAAAAGTTTCGATGACATAAAGGAAGTTTTACCAAAACAATTCCAACTATTTTGAAAATAACAACAATGCATGCAATATATTTTTGACCGGCCGTAAAAGCATCATATGTCATATACTAGACATCAAACTGTAGTAACATGCAGAAAGCCTCACAAAGGATTAAATTTTAGGAATGATGAAAAAACACTGAAAGTAAGAAAACCGACAAGCAGGCAGAATGCAGTAGGTGTCATTATAACACAGATGTTTGCAACAACAAAAGATGCTGCCATGGAAACATAGGCGATAATAGTGAAAATGACGTTATGACACAACTTTAACAAGTTTAAGCAAATTGTAACTCCTAACTGGCAATGGAGAGTTTGCAGAAAATGCAGAGTAAATGAAACTTTGGACTTTAGGTCTGTCGTAGAGAAAACTTCGGTGCACACTTCAAGACAACACAAATTGGTTACCCTTAACTAATCTTAAGTGCAATAGTAAGTGCTGCCAGATCTTGGTAACTGAGTGCAATCAGCTTTTCACATAGGGGACATTTGAGTCATGTTTCGCATTTGATTTGGAGTTTTGAAGTATTTTAGTCTTAATCATATAAATATTTTCTATAAAGTTTGGATAGGTAATCGTTATTTTTTTGTGCTTATCGATAAATAGTAACAATTCTAATTTTTAGCCATCAGTTTGAAAGTTCATTTCTTAAAATATTACAATGTGTTTTTAATAGTAATCCAAGAGCACTTATCAGGTTTTTGTGAAGTTTTTTTATTCATACACTTTTTAAAGAGTGTTTTTATTACGTTGACGATATTTTTAGAAATTTGTCGACGGAATGCATAGCGATTTTTTTGATTTTCGTTAGCAAAAAGTATGTATGAGAGGGTGGTGGGTGTGTAATATACAAACAATTAAGAACATTTGTATGTATTTGGATATCTAAAGTTGTAAAACCCGGAATGGATGCTTTGGTAAACAAGAACGAGTCCAGAAAAACCCGATCGGACGGCAGCTCTGCCTGCGGACTATGCCTTGAAGATGATGAAACCTTTGTATATATGTATGTATGCTAACAGTATAAGCAGCGCATCGCCGTAGCAGGTGGAATATTTCTGGGCATGCAAAAACAACACCTTAAAACAATTCGATATCAAATTTTTATAAGATGCATTGAAACTCCTCATAACGGACAGCCCCCACAACCGGACAGCTCCCATAGCAGGACACATTTCGGCGACAAAATTAATTCCAATAGCCGGACGCTGTAGTAACTGGACACTATATTCTATTCTATATTATTTTGAATAAAATACCTCTTTTAAACAAACAATTTTTTTACAAATTCTAATACGTTTTTGTTTTGAAAGCAGCGAATTTGGTGGTTTCCCTAATAATACACATTTATGTTGAAAGTTTTGAGTAGAGTTAGACTTTTTCGCTCATTCGGTTCGCTAGCTTTGACGAATTTTCGAAAATCGATCAAAGTTTATTGACTGAAGACAACAATATTGAAGTACAATTTGAAAATCAAAGCGCAACTCCGGAGAGAAGCGAGTCTGCAAACGAAGCTGATGAAGAAATTGCTGACCCCATAACTTCATATGATGAGGCAAGTTTCCCCTTTGAAGATGGTTGCCAGAGAGGATTTTGTAGCATTTCATTAGATCAAGAATGTAGAGACGTATTTTAAAACCCAACATTAGAAGTTGAGCCAAACGAAGTTAAAACCAAATTCAACCAAATTAGTATGCAAACATGTGTAAAATGTCTGTAGTGTGTAAATTTGTTCAACAAATTCAATAAACGGCAATTTCAAACAAAAATTTTTATTCCTCCCCCGTAAGCAGACATTTCCTATAACCGGACAAAAATACAGCGATGGTGGGTATCCGGCTATGGGGAATTTCCCTGTACATCAAATTTTAGATCTGGTCTTGCGTTTACTAAACACTTATCAAAGGAGAGTTTCCATCCTTTTTTTTCATAATTTATGTTATTTTACCCATATTATTTTCTTCTATTTATTGATTTGCCCTTTCATTATCTTAGGAAATATTATCGAAATAAGCTCTACAAATTGAATTTAAGATTATGGGCTTTATTACAATGGAAAATGTTGCTATATCCCTTTATTTATTTTGTACGATTTTTGAACAATTTTCACAAATTGTTTTGAAACAGCTTTTTTGTTCCTGCACACTAATAATAAGACATAAGATCCATTGCAACACATTACCTACTTTTACCATAAAACAAAAATTTGCTTCGTATTTTCCACTTTCATTGAACATAAGTGCATGGTGCATTTAAGTGCTGCATTTTCAGGAGAACGAAAGGTCATCACTACCAGCTAAGCAACTCGTGGGTTGCCTTAATTTCAAGTGCGCCCACTAACATGCAACAATGGAGCGCACTGCTGCAGCATATGGCATGGGGGCCAGACCTCGTATGTAAATTTGGGTAGTTTGCAGTGCTGTAATGGACATTATACTTACGTTTGCTTAGAAAAATAAAAACATGATGTTATCCAGAAGATGTTTGCATTATTAAGTTGATTCCTAATGGCTATCCAGATATAACTAAACTTTGGAAGTTTTTACACAATAATTTTTCACTTTTTTTGTTTATTTTTGTTGGTGGTGCAAAGAAACGTTGCTGTGTTTTCAGAACTTTAGGTATTTAGCACGTTACAATCAAGTTATACATTTTTTAGGCACTACGGTTTGTAAGAAATCTTTAATGTGGCTGAAATTAAGTATTTATATTAAGATTTTCTCCAAAAGCACTTCACTGTAATTCAGAAATTAGTTATTGATGTTTAATATAAAGGTACCAGCGATTCCGATTGAATAATTTTTATTCTACGAATATGTTAGAATTCCCGGCTACAATTTTTTTAGCATCTTTCAAAAATTTGCAATCGCTCATCTTTCAATGATTTTTAAAACTTTCCACATTTTTGGTTTTTGCGAAACACCACAGTCACTTTCTTTGTCAACATTTCTTCACAATTGACAAAATTGTTTTTCCCAGTAGGAAACACTTGCTAAGGCATTTGATTCAACACTATTTTGTAGGACTCAAATTGCTTCTTCAAAGTGTCCTGATTTTTTTTTTTTTTTTGTCAGATAAAAATTTATTGTTTTGTGAAATTACGAATTGTTTTAACCGCACGCACGCAAATCTTTCTTCAGCACAGACCCAAACTCGGACAAAAAATCGTACGAAACGCACACCACCACTGTTCCGAACGTAATGAGCGCTCATTCCAGCCACATGTGCTCTCCAGGCCAACCGACCGATAGGCAGACAGACAAAGTTAACCACACCAACAACATCAGCACTAGGTCTACCACCAGCAGTGGCAACACAAACAAGAAAATGGAAAAACTCCTAAAAGACTTCGCAAACACTGACGTCGGCGTTTGTCTTTTGTTTTTTTGTTGTTCTTCTCATTTTTTCCACTTCTTTCAAAGAAGAAGGCAAACATTTTAGTTTAAGAGTAACAACTTCATTGATTTAAGAGAGCGGCCGAGGAAGTGTACCATCGAGAGAGCCCAGCGACTACTCCGGCTTAAAGTTGGAAATTTATTAAGTATTTATTTTATATCTGTAGACTTTTCTTGTAAATTAAGCATTAAAATCTATGGAGCAACAACTTCGCTTTCGATAAATGCGTTGCGTTGCGTTGCTGCATTGACTACTGTGCAGCCAGTTTTGAACAGTGGTCATTCGTTGCGCTGATGAAGTCATGTCATTTAAATGAAAAGTTGAAATTAATTAATGAATTTGAATAAAAATGTTAATGGACCACCAACGAACTGTGAAAAATGTCACGTTGTATCTTTCTTCATTGGATGTTTCGCTTGGAATTTATCAAACTAACACAATGCAACATGAAAAGTAGCGAAGAGATACTCTTACTTACGTGCTTTATCAGACTTTCTTTTATCTTAGCATAGCTAGAATTTATTATAAAGGATCTGACACGGTTCAAAGGAACCCAATTTTCAGACGGTGTTTTCATATCAGATTTTCGGAATTTTTTAAAATCGCAGTAAGCATAAATTTTTAGTTTGCTGAATGGCTCCCAAACTACTGAACTGACTTTCCCATACTTACAAGCATACATATATTATATCTTGTTCTTCATTTTTTCAAAACTTTTAATCTTTTATCAATTTTTTCAATACCATTTAATGTTTTCTATGTTTCTTGATTTTTCTATTTTGTTATTTTTCGACTTACATGTACTTACATATAGTACGTACTTTGGCCTTTGGCCCCTGCCTGTTACAAAATACAGACTCTATATTCAACGTTTTCTTACACAGTTATTTGTCTAATTATTAAAGTTTTTTAATTCAAAGAAGATTTTCGGTTCTATGGGATGTGCTACACTCACTCTATGGAATATTCAATGTTTTCATTTAGACAGTACATTGATTTTCTAATTAATCTATTTCATATCATTTAAATTGTTCATTATCGTAAAAGCTTTCTTTCTCATCCGCTACAATTCAATTTATCCATCTATCAGTCAACATTAATTTTGTCATTGTCAGCATTTTTTCAATACTTTTATATTTTCAAAAGAGAGATCTTCGAAATATATATGTATAATAAAAATAGTTTTTACGATTTTTGTGGAATTTCGAAAAACTTATTTTTCTGAAATTTTTTGGCTAAGGAGATATTCTAAGGAAGTGCAAAGTGTACGAGGCTCGAAATGGTGCAAACTTCAGTTTCATTTTATTATAATGACTTGGAAAACACAATTAAGTAATTTGACTGCAATTTCAAAGTGTCTTCTTTCTGGAATGGTTTGAAGGTGACCTGAATTCGAGCCAAGCTCAATTACATTAAGTTAATTTCAATCGAGGAGTAATCGATCAGTCAAAGCAAAACTTTTGGAAACTTCTTTGAATAATGACAAAAACAGTCGCAAAATTTGCTCATTTTTGTGTAAAGTACTTGCACATATCTCACATAGTTTTATTCAGAATGTTTTTCATAGCGATTTGGCATAATTATTTGTTTCTATTATTTTTAGCTCATTTGCATAAATACAGCAGCAACAGTTGTTTGCAACGACGATCACTTGAGGTCACTGTTAATTTTGCACTTTGGCTTAAAATTTGCAACAATTCTTCAACTGCAATGCAGTTAACTAACAGCTGTTTCACAAATTATACTTAAACCTATTCAGCTAAAGTGACTCGAACGTCACAGCTTAAGCTTTCAACTTGGGACAAATCTTACATTTTCTCTTTGGCAGCGCGCATATGGCCAGATTTTTTGGTTTTACAGCGCCAGCGTCAATGTTCGGAATGTGGCGTTAAGTGAATACACCATTTGCTGTGATTTGTTAAAATAAAGATTTTTTTTTATATTAATTTGATGAAACGATGCTTGTAGAAAAAGCAATGTAACCAAGTGGAATGAATTAAGCGTGGATTTATTATAAATACGCTGAGATGCAGCTCTCAGTTCTTGGCATCAAAGCTTTCCCCTAAGCTAAATTTCGCAATCAGCTTTCCATTAAGATCTGTTCTTAAGAAAAAATAACTGGTATATATACTATATATATATCTGACTATAGTCAGAACTCTGTTCTGATAGCTACCACAATACAACGATTAAATTCTATAAAATATATATTTGCTTCGTTGCTTTCATTAGATGATGTCTGCTGTATCTTAACTGAAAATTTAAATAAAATATTCAGTTTCATTGCAGTTATAGCAACTCAAAATCATTGTTTATTTTTTAAGAAAAATTTCAAAAGTAAATACATTAAAAATTTCACTACCTAACATCGCCGCCAGTGTACTCTTTCAACTATTTACATCAGAAGCATCACTGCTGTTCACCATAGCAAAAAATGCTAAAAATAAAAGTGAGCTGCAAATCTAACGTTGGAAGAAAATTTCACTCCTTTCTGGTGATAATTACATCTCCTTTTTTTTTTCTTCACCATCTTCGCAATAGACAGCCAACGCGATGCGCTGTTCAAAGTCCACCAATCGCACTGACTTTTTCAACTGAAAAGGAAAAAACAACTATGGGCCTAATGTATCTGCAACTGACGCTGCTTTTCGGAGACATTTGCACCAAGTTTTGTTGAATTTTTCTTTTTCCCTATCTTTGATCCTTTTTCTACTTTTTGCAATGTCACAGTGTCAGACATCAGCTGTAGCGCAAAATGCTGATTTCAATGTCTGGGAATTAAATTCTTTAACTTCATGTCCGTTGAGCGACGCAGGCACGAGCCAAAATTAACGGTAAAAGAGAAATAAAAAGTCTGTACGAAATGTGAAAATAAATAAATAAAAATCTTAAAATAATATCGAAAATAAATAACTAAAACACTTTCAACTGCAACAGCAAACTGGGTATTAGAGTTTATCAAAAATTCAATAACTAGCCCCAGTTGGGAATTTTGCTGCGAGTATAAAGAAATATCACCTAAAATCTGATATCTTATTAAAGTCGTCAAACAAACTATAAGAATTCTGTCCGTACCAACATACTATGTCAATAAAAAGGCATAAACTTTTAATTTTTTAATTCAAACTTTCTTAGAAAAATTTCACTTTTTTGTTTTTTGACAATTTTTGCTTAGAAAATGACGCCAAATTCTGATGTCGCTTTAAGTACTACCAATGTTACTTTTTATATGAAAATTCAAAAAAGTATATTTACTTAAACTCTTCTCACAAGGCGATTTATTAAGATAACTTTCTGATTTGACACAAAATAAAACATGATATGGCGGATATTTCTGCATCATTAACTCAACTCCCTTTTTTTGAGTTATGCCAGTCTTGAAGTAAATGAGCGATATGTTGAAATGTACTTCAAATAACAATTTTCACCAAATAGACCATAATGTATTTTTCTAATATTTCTAAAATATTCTCAAATCACTTATTTTCGAGATAGAATTTGCTCTTACCTATTTGAAAATCGGGATTTAGTAAAAATATATTTGAAATTTCCGTAATGACGCCATCAACTCTAATCTCTTTTTTAGTGATTTTTGAAATTGATAACTTTTTTCATCAGCCTCTTTAATTAATATATTAAACTCTTAAGCAATATATTTTTTTGAGGTTTTTTACATATGTAGACTTGGTTGTATATATCACCCAAGGAATTTCAAAATATTTAAACCCTCATTGAAGTGAGACGTGTCTAACTTATCTCTCTCTTTCGGCGATAATCTCAGCCTTGATCAAATTTCTACCAAGTCGGATATTTTTATATTTGAGAAGTGAAAGAATATCTTTGGTGAAATTTAATTGTTTTGACGAGTTTGATATTTGCCTACAGCCAAAACAATGACTGAAATTAGTAAAATTTTCGTTTTTGCTACACCCTTGTATTATATGCAGCTATGCTTGGATAGTGCGGCTGCAGCATTTTTCCACACCATGTATAACGCATCCTATCCTATTTTTAGCAGGATATCGCCTAGCAACAGGAAGCAACTCGCTAATAGGAATTGCGTTAGGGGATTATTGGATGCATTGCTAGTCTGCCTACTTTCCTGCCTTCCGGAGAGACGACGTCTCCTATCTGAAATGCAGAGAAGTGCAATTTTATTTTTGGAAACGGTTTCTGTGCTGTTTTTCCTCTTTGTTTTTATTCACTATTTCTGATGTGCTTTGTTTCATGCCTTCCTTTTGGCTGCTGCTGTTTCGTTTGCTGCTGGTAGTTAATGAATGCCCTATGGTGATCATGCTTGGTGCTGCATGTATTTTTGGTCTCGTGGCATATGCATGCGACCGTTGTCAGACGGTGCTAAAAATTGTGTCTGTTTAGTTTTTTTCTTTCTCTTTGTCCTTGAGAGTTTTAACTTTGTTTCGGAAATTGCAGATTGCTGCAGAATTTTCAGAATGAAATCACAAATATGTAAAAGCTTACAGCGAAGCTAATTAGGAACAAATTAATTTTTTTTTTGATTTTTGCTATGAAATTAAGAGAAATTTAAAAATTGATATAGGTATGTATGTATTCTATGATCAATATTTAGATCAGCAGCTAGTTGCGACCGACATGTAGTATAATCGATTTCTGCAGATCGGGTCAAATGGTTGAATCTCGAAAAATTTAGCTATCATTCTGCAATGCTGATTCAAATAAAACACATTATGTTTGAAATCGATTTCATTTTATATATCAAATTTATTAATTATAGATAATTCCCAACATATATCCATCACGGCAAGTTGTAATAAGTTATTGATAAATTGCGAGCAACATTAACTATACTATATATTTGTTTAGATTAAAATATAGAAACATAAGAGTTGATTATCTATTGTACCATATTATTTATAAGGGGATATTTTAAGTCTTATGGCTTATGCTGACTTATGTGTAGCAATTAGTGAATTGGCGAATTCTCTAAACCGTGAATATCATATGATAATTTTTAAATGAGCCAAAAAAATTCCTATTCAATTTAATGTTCTATCGCTCTTAGAAATACACATTAAACCTAATATTACTAAAAGATTTACTTGAAGAATAAATAATGAAAATACACCCCACTGTACCATCAGAACAGAAACAGTTTCCATGATGCACATAATAATAGGCGAGAAATATTTCATGTACAGGATTAGTGTAACGGCATTATTGTTATCCATCCATTTGATATGTCTGCGCAAGTATTTTTGTCCTTGTATAGGGTGTTCTTTTTAAGCTATATAATTTTATGTTATTTAGTATTGAAATATGATTTTGTTCATAGGAATACCGCAACACAACTGGCCACTCACTATATGGTGCAGTCTGAAGGTCAAACTTCAAATAAACTTTATAATTGCAAAAAATCTTGTGAATTTTGAGTGAATTTAAAGTTGAAGTTTAAGTGAATTTAGTAAAATTCCACAATACACCGTTTCATTCTTTTTAAAAAGTATGACACTCTAAAAAACCACCCTATATACTTACTATACATTTATAGATGCGCTGCCAGCTTCTGTCCTCTATCGCAATGTTATAGAAGTTATTTAAAGGGATGTTCCTGGATGATGCATTTTATGATCCCCAACACCCTGCTGCAGATTTTGTAGCCTCGTAATATAAATAAACACGACTAAAATTACATGTGCAATGGAAAATTGGGGAGAAGGTCGGATATCGTATGTAAAGGCTGACAATTTGAAACGGAACATAAATGGAAATGGGTAGCACCGCATCCGGTACAGCTTGGTGCAATTGCATGCAGCTCATTTGAGTGTGAAAAGAAGCAAATGAAGTTTAAGTTCAATGTCTTGTAGCTCTGGCGGGTTGCTGCTTGAAGACTTTGGCTCTTTTTTATGGCATTCGAAGAAAGAAATGCACGTTCGGCGGCATCAAATTTATAAATAATTGCTAATGGCTGTACAACCAGTGAGGCCTTAAAAGTAAAATAAAATAAAGCAGAAAACTTTTGCATGATGTTTATACCAGAAATTATTGTACAGAGAGAAGTAATGCACTATTCTAAAATCAGCGCTACAAAAAACACACAAAAAGTTTTGAGAAAATTCAGTAGATACAAGAGACAATTATTTTAGGTCCAATACACATAATATAATAAAAAATTCATCACTCCCATTACGTAGTTTGCAGGTTCACTTTATCGTCTGGTAATAGCCGACAAGCTTAGTCATACTATATACAAGAGACATATGCTAATCAGCCTGGTAATTATTTCTCAAAAATTTTAGAAAGAACAATGAATCCATGTATTTCTTAATACCACCAACACAGGTTTCTTTTGAAGTCAGTTTTATAGCATTAATGGAGCTCTGCAGAGAGTGAATTAAATCCAAGCGGACACAACAAAATCCGGACAAAAAAAAGATGGATGCAACAAAATTTACCAACCAAGCTCTCTCAATTTTTGCTGAGTCATTAAACATGCGTGTGGTTTGCTATTGTCATTATGGATGATAACGCCATTTCCCAAATTTGCCCTTTAATCGCAGATAGCTGAATCAATCGTACAATGCAATACCTTACGTGACGTCAGTCCAGGCATATTTTTCGCACAATATTGTCATATGTGGTGCACTTATCATCGGTCGCTATCAACCTTTGCGAAAATTTGTCGATTTGGATTCGTTTCAGTGGTAGTTATGAGGCACCCAAATATTGACCAAATTTTTTTTTGTATGCAGTTTGTTGGTCTGCCGGTTTCACCAATTTTTTGGAGAAGTTCATCGACTTTTTGCACGGTTGATTGACTAGAGCGCGACGGGTTTTCAACATCGCAATTTTCAGAGAGATAATGAGCAAACCATTTCCATGCTGCTGATTTTGATAAAACATTTTCACCATAAAAAACGAATTTTTTCAGAACTTTGGCTCATCTTCAAAACGCAATTACTTTCACCTGATCAAAAAAACATCACAATGTCTTTTTAATACTCCATGGAATGTCAGCTTTCAAACGAGTTATAGTACGGCTTGATAGCATTATGCGACTCTAAAGCCATATATTGTGAAAAACGTCACGAACATTTTCTTTGACAGTATTTTAAAAATCTTCTGATTCACAATGCAGAACTATGTTATAACCACTTCATACCCGTATATATTTTTAATTTCAGCGGTTTTTACATCCTTGTGTGATGTTAAGGTCCTTACAAAATTTCTTTGAAACATATAAATACACATAGCAACTCAGCAGGCAAGTAAGCAAGGCCTGCTTGCGCTGCTGCGATAGAATGAGTAAGTATACATAGTTTTATTTGCATGAAAACCTAGTTTTGAGAAGGCCTCATACAATCGCAGGTCTTCTCTGAGGCAGGCCTTAATCCTGCTGGAATATGTTACCTTAAGGAGTAAGAGTGTTGTGTATTCAATGTCAAATTACAAATAAAGGCAACGTCACAAAATATAAACATTAAAAATATCAACGCAAGTGAGATGACGCGGATAAAAAAAAACAAAGAGTCTCACGACGTATAACAATTTCATTTTTTCCAAGTGCTTCTCTAAAGCCTGCCACGGCAAGCAATCTTAGAAGGCCTGCTTAAGAAGCCCTGTTTTATCCGAACATTTCACAGAAAAGGGAAAGGAAGGAATTAGGAAGGCCTAATACTTTAATACTTACCAAAGAATACCTTCTAGAAGCACTGCTAGCTCCTGCCCTTGCCTACTGAGAATTGAGTACCATCAATACTACAGGAATTTTGTTTCTCTCTAATATATGCATGTCTTCACATATTTTAAGACACTAATCTTTAAACAACAATTTAGAAAATATATTGCAGTTATCTTGCTTAAATCCACAAAACCAAGTGTAAGCGAAAGTCTTTCTCTTGCTATGCTTGGTTTTCAACACCACAGCCGCTGCGTTGACATTTTTCTAAGATGTAATTTAAAATTAAAATGGTTTACCATAGGTGGAGTCACTCTGTAAGTGAAAAATTGTGGAAACCCCATTCGAAAGCAATAAATAATGAACGAACAAAAAATTGCCTAATTTCTTTAGAGCTCACGGTCATGAAGATTGTGTGCGCTGCTTTGCCATTGCGATGTATGCGAACTCGAAAAAAGAACTCATAAATTATTGAAAGAATTGTTTATTTAAAAGCAGAAAAATTCAAAAACAATAGCATTGAAACGGTAACGAAATGTTTGAAGTAATAATTTTTACTTTTGGTGATAACAATATTTTTAGTTAGGAGTTTTTTAAAACCTCCAGCTATTATTATATACTAAATAATGCACACATTTTCAAGTTTTAGCAAATGTACTTTAAACTTAATACATATACATTTAATCCAAATGTGTTATTTCAACTATATTTTATTTTATTTCTGAAGTCATCACATCTAACATATTTTTGTGTATTTAACAAAAAAAAAAACAGCGTGAAGGGAGTGGAGAATCCTTCCGTTTTGAGTGAGACAGTATTCGTGATGGCACCTAATGTGCAACCATTCGGTCTTAAGGAATAAACTTCACGTCGATAAAAGTCATACTCAAATGAGCTGTTTACTTAACAACACTGGGAGTGACTGCCTAAATCAGCCAAGGTAGGGTTACCAGATGGCACATACTTTAGTAGTACATTGACTATTTTTGCGCTGTAGAAATACTTTTTACTTGAAATGTAATACTTTTCGGTGAAATGTAATAATTTTCTGTGAAATGTAATAATTTTTGGCTATTTTGAACTAAAGGTGAGGACCTATATAGAGGACCAAAAGTGAGGTCTAAAAGTGAGGACCATTTTTTTTTTTGCTTAAAAAAATTTCTTTGTTGAAATTAGGAAATTTATTTCTTTTTAGTTTAAATTTTTCAGATGGACTACTTTTGCAAGCAGGCCATCTGGTAACCCTTCGCCAAGGGTTGAATTCACCTAGCAAAGCCATTGAATATGTCATTCTAACCGAAAACATTTTCGACAGCGTCGCGCTTTAATAACACTCATTAGTCAAAAAATTTAAGAACTGAAGGAGTAATTTTTGTTCAAGCCGAAAAATTATTTTCTTTCTTGATACAAATACGGGGGCTTTTTTGGAGTTTTATTTTTAAACAAAATGCTGCTCAAAACAATTTACCCTGTCGTGCACATAGTACACTGCGCACTTGTGGTACTTTTAACATACGTTACTTTTGTGTGCACTTATGTGTATTAATGGATCCAACTACATCCACACAAATGCTAATGAAAACAATGCGACACTGTGGGGTAGGCTTCTTTCAGTGCCGAATTTCGTTAAATTGAGGTTAGTTTTAGACAAACAATTAGGATATCACTTACATTATGCGTAGATATTTGGTTCTGTGGCGGTGTCTGCTAGTCAAACCCAAATGAATATGTATTATCATATTTTCTAATGTATTTTTGATCTTAATGTTTATTTATTATTTGTTTTGTTAGTGGCAGGTATGAATAAGAACTTGAATTGTTAAAATCTTTTTAAGCGAAAATATCGTCATTATGACAGAATGGTTTGGTACGTTCTGTAATAAACTTCGAGATAACTTATGATAATATTGTTGTTTTCTGATGTGATTTTGCTATATTTCAACTTTATTGATACTTTCGACTTTTGTCGATTTTCGTTTTCAAGATATCCGCAATATATCAACAGTTTTCGACTTTTTTCATCTTCAACTTTTTCAATATTTCTCTACTTTTTCAACATTTTTCCTATGACTATATTCACATATTTGGCTCTTTCAGCACTTTCTGCACAATTAAAGTGAATCACTATTAAGTACACATATCACGCCGCAGGTGTTTGCAGTAACCACATTTTTTTCTATCGTAATTTTTGGGCGATTGTTTATGAACTATGTATAAGTTTTTGCATTACATTTTTTTTAAGATTTTGTTAATTATAGCTATCATATCTTGAGATAAAGTTCTATTTTGAAATGCCATGGGGTAAATAACTTTATCTTAACTTTGTTCAATATTAGTGGAGAAACTCTTTCACATATCACTAGAGGTGATAAACGCCAACTTCATCCAACTTCTGCAACAGAAAGCGATAAAGGGCTTTTGTTCGATTGGCCAAAAATGTATGTTGTGGTTGTGAAATATCAAAGGCTAGAGGTAAAGGGAAGAGGTTTCTAATCTGATATCTTAAAAATTAATGAAGGTTGTAAAATTTTTGAGAAATCAATGCCGGACATTATTGAGGCAGCACCAAAAAAGCAAAATTATTTTTCAATTCAAAGAACTCTTTTTATCCGTTTAATATTGTTGACAAAAATTTCTTTTTAAACTCGAAGTGTTCAGTTTGACGTCCAAAATAAACAAGATTTCAATAAATTTAATTTTAAATACCAACTTTTATTTTAAAATTTTTTCAAAAAATGCTTTTTGACAAGAACAACAATAATACAACCAACGAACCAGTGTTATTGTGGGTGTCAATCACAATATTTTTTTTTGTTTTTTTGTTGCTTGTTAACTGCAATTATCAAAATTAATGTCAAACATTTGTACGCTGACTTCATTGGAGCTCTGAATGGCTTTGAATTTTTTAAGCCTGACAAATTTGTTCGCATTAAAATTTTATTACATTTCACATCATAATTGTATGTTTTTTGTTGCACTGCTGTGTGAATGTAGTAGTTGTTGCTGCCGCATGTTGCGGCGGTTGCAAAACAAGTAGTTGCAACATTATGCACGGCTTAGTTTTCAATTGTCGTATTTAATTAAATATCATTTTATTAAATTTCTGTTGAATTTTTTATGCCACTTAGTGTTTTTAGTACAGAAATCATTCCCGTGTGAACGCACGCAGTTAATGCGAGGAAAAATTAAAATATAAATTATGCCAGACATTAAAGGGTTCGCTAAAAGTTGCTGACAAAGCGGAAAATTACATCATTAGGAAAACAACAACCTAACTTGTATGTAATGAGTAAATTTTACGATTATCATTGCAACAAAACTGACCAACGTTTTGTTACTATAAACTGCGACTGTCTGAAATTTTAATTGAATCACACCTGATGATTTTTTTGAAAGAATTATCCCGTTAACAAGTGCTGATGTAATTCTCAAACTGGAAGCTTAAACTGAATCAGATTTTCATGTCTCCAGTCAGGGTTTTTCCAAAATCGTCTGAAATTTTTACGAAATATTGCACAATATTTTGGATTAAATTAGTGATAGCTCACAATCATCATATTAAAAAGAACTTTTGACGAAAGTTAATGGCAGGGTCAAAATTGGGAAGAGCATTATCGCCGAAAAAAAAGATAGAAGCTTGGGTAGAAAGAAAAATTTAATAGCCGAAAAAAGCAAAAAAAATTTTTTTTTAAAAATAAAAAATGTCGATACATCAGCAACTTGGTAACTTCTAATGTGTTGAAAAATACCTTTCAAACTATATGTATGCATACGTTATTGATAGCAAAATCATGGCCTTGAATTATATTGGTTAAAAACTTATTTTCAAATGGAGCACATAACTTGCATATAGTATTGTTACATGTATGTATGTATTTTATAAAATTTCAAAAAGGCACTGGCGAGATTTTTTAAAGTGACGAGCGTTAGGATTTATGTCAAGTACTAACGCATATATTAATCTGATGCCACTGTCTTTATTTGCTTGTCATTTGCGAATTTCTCACTATTCCACTCTCAAAGTTTATGAAAGTGTTGCTGAAAAGTTGTTCTTTTGATTCGTGTAAATTTTATTTTGAAAAGTTGTGGCGATTTCAGAGAGATGATCCGATCTTCAAAATCAATTTTCATCACTAAAAATCGGGGTTTGAACAATTTTGCAAGGCGAAAAGAACTTTGCAAGGTTTGTTCTATTTAAACATCTCTCAGTCTGCCTTAGTGTTATAATTTCTTATGGATTTGTCAATGCCTTATCGTTCCGTTGTGGGTTGAATATCTCAATAACCTCAAATGCTACATAGCAACCCTGTGGCCGAGCTTATAATAATTTTAGTCGTAAAAGGCCCCACTTAGGAGATATTTTAAAGAAAACACATTTCTAGTAGTTTGGAAAGTAGGAGCTTAGTGATCTCGATGAAATTAGCCAAAACAATTGAATCAAGTCAATCATGGGTCCTAGGAAAGGTTATAGAAATGGCCTATAAAATGAGTGATATTGGGCTTGGTACGAAATTTGCTTTATTTTGTTAAATTTCCAAGTACATTTAAATAGATTTCCGGTTAATATAATTGACAAGCTTCAAGTGGAATAGATTAATTTTTATTATTTTCAATCAGATTTCTGGTTAAATTAAGAAGATTTCACCTTGGCACTAAAACATTACGTCTCATAGTTGAATTAACCAGGTCCTAGTGGAGTTTTTTCTCATTGTACAAAGGCTATGCGAGTTTAAAAGAATATCCTTATTAAATTAATTTAAAAATTCGTACAAAGGAAATGATTGATTCATCCTTTAAAATACCTGCTAGTTAATATGTCCTGAATAAATGTGTTCCACTTGTAAATAATTGATATTTCCAACAACAACAAAGTAATGACCGCGTTGTTTCAGAGAGAATAATGTGCTGGCATATTAAATCTCCTGATGAAATAAATATTTTGTTTATCGTTTTAAAAATTTTTGCTCCGAATCTCGGTGCAATGAAAATCCATATTTTCTGAAAAATTGATTTTTAATTTTTTTTTTTTTGTACTGTGAACCTGAGAGAAGCTGCACTTTAGCTATATTTTTTTCAAAACTTTTCAGTTTTATGTAATATGTACAATTTTATTTACATTAATAGGCGTGTACACAGGTCTGCAATTTGTTTAAGTGTTGGAAATTTTTAATAAAAGCTTTTTTGTTTATAGATACTTTTTAATAATGCAAACAATACGCTGAAATGAAGCGCTGTTGGTAAGAGACCTTGAAGGTTCTCTGTGTAAAAAGTATTCTGATTCGTACTCGGATTCATTTTTTGTAAGCTGATTGAGAAATAGCCTTTAGCTTCATTTGCAATTTTGCCTTTATAATTTCAATCAACTCAAAGTCAAGTCAGACAGGCAATAACAGGTGAATATGATGTTCGAGAATGCAATAACATTCATTGAACTTTTGACTAAAATCTCTTGAACAGTGTGAAATTCTGGAGCTATCATTCATAAATCATGACGTCTTAATAATATTCCGTATGGATCTTTAAACTAGACAAAATGGGACTATGCATTACTATTTTCACCATTTGTTATCATTGATTTCATATATTATACTTAAACGGAGAAAACATGCGCGATGTGATAAGCGAAGATGTAATGCGAAACAAATTATCAAAATCACAAAAAAATAATATCAGGCAGCCTGGTCAAATAGTAAGTGTTGTGAGCTCATAACTCATAGTTCGTGAGTTCGATACTCTGTCAGCCGTTTTCTTATATTTTCTTAAATTTTTTTTTATCGATGAAAAGTTTATATACTTGGTATACTTGGCAAAGACTCAAGTACTACTTTTGCTATGATATCGCCGTGTTATAGCATTGACTGGAGCAGAACTGTGCCGCTTTGCATAACAGCATATTTGCATGTAAGCCCAAAACTTCTGCAACTAATAGGAAAATGAGGTGAGCGTTTCTTATGTTTGTAGATTAACCAAAATGGGATCCTCTTTGAATTCGGATTTCAATCTTAGAGATAGGATCATAACGTAAATCCGTACATTGACCTCTCACCTGATATTTTACAGGATTTTGTACAATTTTGAACATTCTGTCCGTATAACGTTCCTAACTTTAAAAGTGCTTTCATAAATTAAATTCCCATCAGCCACACTAAAGCTGAAAATGGAACAAATTTATTTTCATAATTTCACGTTCCGGCCAGAAGAAGCGTCAATTTGCGCCAATTCTCACATTTCATTCTCACTTTCCCAGAGATGTGATATGCATAATTACGGCGACTAAGTCTAACTAACAATAAGATGACGCTGCGACAGACCAGCCAAGTGTAATCAAATCTTAATTGTTTGCCAGGCCTGGTAATGAGTTGTGAAAATGAAGTTTCGCCTTGAACCATGTAAACTAAGATTTTCACGGAAGCTGTTATTGTTTTTGTTATTGTACACGCTGCCGCTTTTGTCGTCGGACTTGCACGCAATATAATCTGGTCCACAAATGCAAACAAATAACAACAACAATATCAAGTTTATTATTATGTAGGAGCAACAATATTATACTAACAACAACATTAACAAGAAACGCAGGTATTGTAAAAATTTGTTACACATCTTTGAAAAGGTCGTTGGAAAAAGAAACGAAGAAAAATTGAGAAAAAATAGGAATACTGGCAATAGAAATTCCATGTAGCAACTATTGTTATGTTGCTTCCTGATGTTGTTATTGTTGTACACATCATTGTTGTTCTAATTGCGCTGATGTTGTTTGTCTCGCCGCTGAAGTCAATTTTAAGGAAATAAAAATCGAAGTCTTCATAATTTGTTAAGAATAAAATAAGTAAGAATTTGAAGGAGTCATAAGCCCTTACAACATTCTAACTTTGTTTTCATTTGTGCAATCATTCAGATCATACTCAAAATAATTCGCTTACTCTTCGAACAAAAAAACTATGAATGCATCCATGAATGACAATCATGTTGTTATATTTTTCTCTACTGATTTAATTAAAATCTTCAAAATTGTAATTTATGTGCTTCCTAACAGAAATAAGTAAATAGAATATGCACGAGTAGAGTTCTGAGAAGAAAAAAAACACAAATTGCAATTTAGTTAATATAAAAGTTAATGTCTTGTGGGCTTTATATGCCTTAGTTAGGGAATGATGCTCAATAAGTTGCACCAACGCAAAGGATAGCTCTTGTGAATGAAAGAGATAGCAGAACATCTAAAATAAAGAGCTACTTAATAACACTAAAGTCCGGAAGGTCGCATTTCAATCTAATCATGATTATCGTCAGTTTTTTGTTTTTGTTCCTCATACCACTTCATTGTTTTTGTTTTCTTGTGTTGCTATTACTGTTTTTATAACACTTTGGTATAAAAGTTGCATCTCTGGGGATTCATAAGAAGCAGAAGAAGAATTAGGGAAAAGGAGAAAAATACTAGAGCTATAAAGTAGCCGAGAACAACATAAAGATAGCATTTATCTCATTGCCTTTAACAAAAAGTAGAAATACTGAAAATAAAATAAAAAATTCGAATGTAAACAGAGCATTCGAGTTATCGCATAAAAAAAAAACAAAAATAAACAATCGCCTGGCTTGGATCAGAAAAATTCCAATAACTTGACCCAAAGTTCATTTGGTTGCGACCATTTGCTGGTTTTGATAGCCATGATTACGCACAAATCAAAATGAATTAAGTGTATCTTTCAACGAGCTAAGTTGATTTTTAGTAGAAGTCATTAGATGATGAAAATGTGGCATTTCCTGAAACTCTTATGCGGTAGAAATTGAGTGCTGATGTTCAGCTTTAGGAGGAGGAGATATATTTTTGAGTTTTGAAAGAGTCATGTAAATGCAACAGAAGATTTTTAGGAAAATTACAAAAACAGTGTTGGCGTCTGTGATTATCTAAGATTCAAGATTCAAGGTTAAATGAAAAATCGAAAATTGTCTGTCTCAAAGGCTTGATTTTTGTAATATAAAATGTATTTAGAAGAACTTTTTGTATAATTACATTACAATTTTATCGATGTATTTTCTGCTCAAAGAGGTGCGTTGATGTGCAAAATAAATGCACGTCAATTAGGCTCCTTTCCATGATTTTATGATGGAGGGACAAGATTTCAAGTAGAAAGTTTTTTTTAAATGAATGACTGCAAATGAAAAACTGCAGCGAAAGTGAAAGCCAGCTGTAGGCTGCGGCAATTGCAGTTTCTTTCATTGATAATTACGTACATAAATAATTGAAGAAATAAATGTTGCTGCATTTTAAAAAGTTTTAAAAATCCAAATTATTAAAAATGGAAAAGAAAATACACTATGTGCACCTTCAAGTTCATTGTCACTTTATTATAAGACAGAAATTTAGTAATCGGTTTCAGTACAATGAGGACCCCCTCTGCCAACAATAATAAAAACAAGCGAACGAACATTTTATAGAAATCTTATTTTGAAACATTAGACGATAATCCAATTACCGTATAGTCTCTAAATAAATATGTAAAATTTAAGAAAATCGCTATTAGAGCATAACAACAATAACTCTTATGGACAGACTCACGCATTGTGAACACATGCCTTATACTGATGATAACACACTCATTTATGGGTTGAAGAAATATGCTGAAAATGACTTGATGATAAAGGAATGCTAATGGAGTAGCAACGTTAAAATATTCCAAAAGAAGAAATTACATAAATATATGAATATAAGAAATGATGTTGACATCTTGGTGGTAAGGCAGTTCTCGCTATTACGAGTAACATAGTCATAGTCACAGTGGGAAATATTTGTTGGAAAGTACAATTAACACATTCCACGGTGATTCAAATGAAAACATGTATAGTTAAAAAATGTTGTGCTGTTTGATTGTTATATGTTTGTTTTTCATTATTTTGATGTTGTTCGTTTTTTTGAAGTCGGGAAATCGGCAATTAAAAAATATTTAATGTTTCCATAAAATTTACATAAATAAACCCTGAAGAAGTCGGAAAATAACCGACGAAAGCTCAGGAAAAATTAAGGCATTTATTTTATTTACATTAAATTAAAATTTTGACCAAAAGAGCCGTTCTAGTTTTTAACATAAAAAAAGTTAAAAAATGTTATTTTCAATACTTTCCGAATTCAAAATGAGTTTAATGAGTTGTTTGTGTTAAAAATAAATGGAGAAATTGTGATTTTTACTATTTTAAACTTCAAAACTTGCGGCTTTGAAACAAAAATAAAATTTGTAAATCTGCAATTCCATTTTGATCTGATATAGTAATGTGCCTCTGTATTTTGATCAATCAAAACTGGTTTCTCGTTTTTCTGCAGAGCACATTTTAAAAAAAATTCTTTTGATCAAAATAATCCACTGCATTTTACAGTTTGTCATTAACAAAACAAAGCATTTATGATGAAGAAACTCTTATAGTGAGAAAACAGTCACATACACAATAGTCATCACAAAGGTAACACTTGCCGGTCCCTTGGCAACCATGAGCGTTGCCAAGGGACCGGGATTTACCCGGCCAAGCCCGGAATTTCATGTCAAAGCCGGGAATTGGAAAATTTTTGTGAAATTTTTTGTTAATCAAAAAATTGCCGAAAATTGCTTCTTTTCAAAATGGCTCAGGATTGCTTCTCGTATCACTTGATGCAAGAAGAAATCCGATGTTTGTGGATCACATAAATTTATGGGTCGGCTTTACATCGGTGAAGCTTTACAGTTCACCATCTGAAAAAATAATACAAAATTGAACTTTGCTAATAAAAACAAATAAAAAAAACACATTTACATAACAACACTGCTAGTTATATAAAACTTGGAATTGTTTATAATAGCTGCGTCTTATTCGCCATCCACTGCAAGCTTTATAAAACTAGCAACGATAGTTGTATGGGAAAGCAACCACAAAATCGCAATCTTTTCGAGTAAAATCATAATTCCTGCGTATACATTTCTATTTTGTCTATTGTGGATTTTACAATGAAAAAAAGAAGAGTTATTTTGCGGAAAAAAAATTGTTTAAAATGGCAGACCAGAAAAAAGAAGAGAGAAGGAAACTCAGCAAAAAAAAAAATTTCCAAATGATTTAAATGTTGGCTTTATTCCTTTAAGCCTTTATGCTTTTGAAAATGTTTTTGTGCAAATGAGCGCTGCAACTGGCGAAAAATATAGTGCAGTTTATGAGTCAAATCTTAGAACACTTTTGGGAACATGTTCTCCCTTTGATATTTGAATATACGGTGATGTTTGTTTTGTTTATCGATTTTTACTCAGAAAAAGAAAAGAGTAGACAGACCTTTCATACGAAATTAACTCAGCAGCTTTATAGCAGGGAAAAAACTCTGATAAAATTCGAAAGAAATTTTGATATTTCACTATCGTTAATTTGTTTTTTTAAATGGCCGAATCAGCATTTTTGAAGGTGTAGTACAATAAATCGAACTATACCGCTGATTTTCTAAGCAAATTTGAGTCTAGTGCAGCCTACAGTGCAACGCTTCACTTGTTTTACTATTGCTGAGCCAGTATTTATTTGTTTGAATGATTTTTTTTTTTGTCTCGATTAAAGTGTGAGCTCCAGTACGGTGACGCGCCATGACACGCTCATATGCAATCGTCGTCTAGATTTGATTTTTTTTTTTTGGAAACAACTCAGAAACATGCCTAAGACGATTTTTATCGAAAGAACTTGAGTGAACTCCAGACGATATATTGAACTCAGTGCATGGGTTTTTGTTTCTTATATTTTTGCGCCATGTGCGTTTATTGAGAGCATCAATACGTGCCTTTTTATATTTGAGTATGTTTGTGTACTACACATACACACAAACAAATACATATGCACACACATGCATGATGCAGTAATTGGTATTATACGACTTTTAGATACGGCAGTAGCAGCAGCAGACGTATAATATAAATAATCAGCCTTAATATCAAATCGTAGCGGGGTTTTAACACCAAAATACTCAAAATTGAAGCGCTGTTGCAACGAAAAAATCACGTAGACACTTGGACTGTTTTTATGTCTTTTTAGATTTTGTTTACCCAATTTTCACTCTTTCCCACCCTTTTGTTTTTGCTTTTGAAAATGAAATAATTGTGGTCATGTTTGAAGCCTTTGAGGCTGGTCGACTGCATTTTTATTTCATTCAGATTCGGTTTTTTTGTGCATCATAAAATGTCGGAAATATAATTTTTTTTAATGATGTATTACCATTATTGCCGCAATCAGCGATTTGACTCTCGTACACTAAAATATTCATAATTATACTTGCTGATTTCCTCTATTGTCGAGGATATTTATTTTTTAATTAAAGCCTTTGGAGTTCCAGAATTTTCAATCCATCTCTTCATATCTTTTAGCAGACTCATTGCACCTTCAAAATCACCCATTATGGTATTTTCAATGGTGCTTGGAATGAAGCCACGCAGGCACACAGCAAATTTGGTAATTTTGAAAAATATAATTTTTGACTTTGACTTCTTCTTGGACTGACATTTTTTCCATAATCTAAATTGTTATGATTTGTAAATGAAAAGGTTTATGAAACTTCTTGTTTATGAAAATTATGGCTAAATCATGTTGTCCAAACTATAAAATTGGCTATGTTTCAAGATTTTAATTTTTTTTGTCAATTCTTTAAGAAAAGATGAAATATTCATTGCACATCAAAATTTCCTTGATTACTTTGGGTCGCGTATATTAAAATCTTTAAAGTTCCATTCCTTTGAGTCTTTTATTGCTGTGAAGTTCACTTTTTCTATCACAGCCTTTGGAATGCCGCTGTTTTGGATCCATTTTTGCATTTTTTCTAGAGTGCTTTTTATTCCTTGGATTTCTCCCTTTATTGTTTTGTCATCAATGCTTTGAATGTATCCACGTATACCCAACAATTTTGCTTGCGCTAGAGCCAGCTTTGGGAAAAATATTTCTTTGAGATTGTTGCCGACTACTTCAAAGTCACACTGAAAAAGTTGTTCCGGAGCTGCCATAATTTTGCTTTCTTTGATGTACCGAAAAATTGAATGATTTTGAGTGACAAATATATCACAGAAGAGTTGAGCTCAAAAAATTATAAAGAAAATTTAATTTTGACAGGTGATTACATCAAAAATTCAATTTTATTCTCCAATATCTTAACTTATGAACTTACCATTAAAAAATAATATACATTAAAATCAGTTTTATTCTTTAACTACAAAATTTTCACAGCTATATCTTTCAATTTCAGTTGGTTCCGTAAATTCTGCTTTTTCAATACGAGATTGTGGGCTGCCAGTTTTCTGTAACCATTCCTGCATTGTATGAATGTTATTAATAGGTCCCTCCATTTCTCCCTGAACGGTTCCTTGCGATGTATTCATAACCCAGCCACGTAAGCCCAGTCGTCGGGCCATTTCCTCAGTATGCTTGCGAAAGAAAACACCCTGAACCTTTCCGAAGACTTGAAATTCACATGAAAAAATCGGTCGTTCATCCATCAATTTTCCAGTGTTGAAGTTTTTAAAGAGATTTCTACTAAAAGTGTTCAAGCAAATGATGAGTACTGATCATCATAACTCTCAACTGATGTAACCAACCTGAGTTTTAGTTCTTCTTATTCGAAAAAGTGCCAATTTACAATATGATTTTAAGATTTGTTTTATTATAAAATTTGTAACACAACTGTCAATATCAAAAAACATTTAGGATTATTAAAGCAAAACTTAAATTTTATGTGATTTTTTAAATTATTATTACAAAGTTACATTATACAGTGAACCAAAGTCTTAAGTTTCGGTGATGCAGAGCACTTCAACCAACAAATATTTTTAGGCATGAAGAGTTCAACAAGCTGCATATATGAAAAAAACAACTGTTTTGTAATTAATTTGCTCCATATACTTAATTAACCATATTTAGGCACTCTTTTGGGAAGTTTTCAGAATATTTAATTAATTTTAGTATCCGTTTTCTAATTCTATCTCTGTCTTCGGCAAAAAAATATTGTTTGACTACAACTATTTCAAATTGATTTAATGGCGCCAAGTTGATTTTTTATATTATTGTATTTTAATTACACATAGGAACATGCATTTTAATGAATTACAAAACTCTACTCACACGCAAACACTTGGCCATTAAAATTTGTCTGCAATGCAGGCAAATGACGGTTTCTCCTTAGTTGTGTGCGTTGTTATGTGAGTATGAGTGTGAAATGTTTATTTACCCGATAAATTAGCTGGAAATGCAATACTTTATTTAATGGCAAAATGTTAATTTGCAAAGTACATACACAAAACAACAACAACAACAGCAATACCTTAATTTATGCATTTTGAATGGTAATTTTTTTCTTGCCTACGAGTTGCAGCAATATTTTATATGCACGTAAATAATGATTGCATATCAGAGAAAAAGTTCAATAAAATTTAAAATGTCCATAAACCTCCCTGTCATAATGAAATCGCATTAAAAATTTTAAACGTAGTAATAAAAAGCTTTTTGCATTTGAAAATTATACATGCAGAAGATATATACTCATACATATGTACATTAGGGTGGTTCTTATTTCTTTTTTTTTGCGAAAATCAAATGCGACGCCCCTCACATCGGTTCGAAACAGGATAAAAACATTTAAAAAATTTATTTAAAATTTTTATCTTTAACCCTTACGCTTTGAAACAAGATAAAAAAATTTAAAAAGTTGATTTAAAATTTTTATTTTTAACCCTTACTGACCCTATTTCAATGTGAAATTGACTCAAGCGAAAATCAAATGCGACGCTCTCCCAATCGGTTCGAAACAAGATAAACAAATTCAAAAAATTTATTCAAAATATTTACTTTTAACCCTTACTGACCCTATTTCAATGTGAAACTTGATTTAAAAAAAATCATATGCGACGCCCTCCCAATCGGTTCGAAACAGGATAAACAAATTAAAAAAAATATGTTTAAATTTTCTATCTGTTACCCTTACTCGGCCTATTTCAAAATGAAATTTGTCTTAAGTGAAAATCAAATACGAACCTTAAGTCCAGAAAATGATTTAAGATTTATTTATTATAAATTATTTTTTGGTTTAAAAACTTAACTTCCAATCTAATAGAGAAAATGGGTTTTAAAGGCAACAGGATAAAGAACAAAATTTTAGCTACGGGAACATCATTTGTTAACAACAGAAACACTTTTTTTTTGAAGCTAACGTTCTAACTTATTAAATAAAAAAGATTGACGTTGATCCGATCAGTAGAACTGGAGATGTAAGACTTCAAGTATGAGCAGATATCATGTATGAATATTTGCGAAAAAAAAATGTTTTCAGCAAAGTCCTGATACGTACATATATGTACGTGTCAACTTAATTTGTTGGAAGATAATGGAAAAATCATTATTGCATATGAAGAAGTCGGTGGTTAAGAGAATGACCCATTTGTATGAATGTTTTAATTAAATATAAGGGACTACATTTCAAAAATTTCTAGAAAAATAAATTTCAGGTATCTACATAATTTTAAAATAGAAATTGTTTTATGTGTTAAGTATGCACATTTTAAGCTGCCTCTGAAATAAATCCTTTCTTTAAATTCTAAATTGAAGAAAAGTCAATTCTCAGTGAACGTGTTGCCTTATTAAAGGAAAGAAAATAAAAAAAAAATCATAATTTTGGTCGGCAAAGCGTCTTTGAAGCCTTCTGTAATGAGAATAGAATTCTAAGTAAGACCCAACAAAACACACAAATGGATAATTGCAACTCGAAGATCACACATTCCGTAGAAAATACAAAACGACCACAAACAGACCGAACAAGTTATAAATATGGCCAACGTGTGGGAATTTCTTCACAACAACTGCACAGCATTAACAAGGTCACGAAACCTTTTCAATAAAACTGAACTTCGATTTTAATTGCAGCCTAATAGAGAAACACATTGAGTTGAATGAAGAACGAAGAACGATGATTTCACAGGATCACAGCAGCATAGCAACGACAACAACTGTAGGGACTGTTCTTCAACTACTGTAGGCTGGACCGACGGGAGGGCTTCACACTACTGGACATTCAGGTACAAAATGATTTTACACACCATTTGTGAATGGTTCCTTTAAGCTGGATGAACGGATAGAAGCATTGATGGATGGATGAATGAGAACTATGAATGGACAGCTGGTTGCCTAAGATGATACAGTGTTGCCTTAACATTACGCCTGCGTAGTGTAAGCAATTATTGCTTGAGTAAGTGAACGAGGTAGACTAAGTTTAGAAGCGAGTGAAAAATACAACAAAGATAGCTACCGGAAATACATGAAATACTATCATTCACAGTGAGGAGAAAAAGGAAAAGTTGCAAAGATAATCACTTTGAAGTCCAAAGATAACTATAAAGATGATCTATAATTAGTGCTGCTTAGTCGGTACCACTATACAGTGATGCCAGATTACGGCGAAGTCAACGAGAACGAGTATCTTACAATTCCAATGTGCTAGAGTAATGCCGCAGATGCGTTCAACATCGAAATGTTTACTAATAAGAGGGAACGATTAGTTCTGTTCAGGTGGTAAAATTCAGCGGCCCATGGGAAGATGCTCTATTTTTATACTCATGTCATCACGACTTTGACATTTGTGAAGTTAACAGATGCAGAATACGAATCGCTCTACTCCTCAAGAACGCGAATAATCGGGTTATAGTTTTGGAAACATAAATGACTAACAAACTTAGTCAGTTCTTTATATTTGCAAATAAAGTTACTGCCATAGATTATAAAATCTATGCAAACGTTTAGATTAGGTGCTCTTGAATTATCCACACTTAAATTATTAATATTTTTATTTCTATCGAACTGTGTAAGTTTTTATGCAATTTTCCCCTAATTTCCAAAAGTAAACATCAAATTAAAAAAATAAATTAAATGATCTGGCACCAGTGCCACTGACGCCGAAATCAATTTTGTCGTGAGACTGTAACTCAAATGAAGCAAGTGAAGCTGTGGTGAATCCTGCGGCTGACATGATTGACATTTCGTCATTGGATGCTGCTGCCAGTGAACAGAGTGGCACGCAAAGCAGCCAGACACGCACATTAATATTTAAGTATCCTCAATGACAACGACAATAGCAGCTCAAGAATGACGACAATGTTTTTACTTATGACGTTATGTTATAGCTCGTAGTTGTTTCATGCTCTCGGTTGGAGCTTCTTCATCTAATGCGCACTATTCTCTCGAATTGGATTCTCATGCATGGAACGATAATAGCTTAGCAAATTGTCGTCTTAACACATGCGCGCAATTCGAACCACTTCAAGTGTGTCTCCATTAGAGCCATCCATTTACTTCATCATCTACTTCAATTAAAATTGAAAATCATTTTTTCGAAATATTTTTCCCATCCCATATACATAGTTGTTGTTGCTGTGTTCTCAAGCCGCAGTGAAGGAACGCATTTCCAATGCATGTAATTGAAATTTTTCCAAGCAGCGCGCCGTCAGCCTCTGAGTCAGTCACTCAGTAGTGGCTGCCCCGATGTCTGACCTATTAGCATTGAAATTTATTTTCAGTTTGAAACCAAAAATTAATTTCGTTGTCTTTGCTGGCTGCGAGATTTTGTCTTTCGTTGAAACTTTGACTGATGCGCGACGATCAGTGCTGTTTCTGTATCTCAGCAGACATCTGCAGCACATGTGGTTACATTGAAATGTATTTGCAAGAAAGAATTTCGCATTTTTTGCCAAAGGGTAGACAAAACGGATCAGCATTCTTGCTAGTTGAGGAATTTTAAAAAGTCACATCTAGTCTGCGGTCATGAAAAAACACGCCCTTGATATTGACAGGACTGAACATCCTGTGCTAAGAAGAAAAAAGAAAACATCGCAAACTGAGATGTTGGTTTCTTTAAGGCCTGCAAATGATAACATTTTATTTCATTAAAAATTTGTTGTTGGTTTTAACACATATGTAGGTAATTAGGAACTGACTAGGAATCATTTATATGCACATAAGTCTTATGTATCACTTCGGAAATTTTGAAATTCCAAAAAGCGCTGTTTGATTAGCTGCTATCTACTTATTACATTTGATTGAAAGCTTTTTCTTCAAGTTTCATCCATCGATCATTTCAAAAACATATAGCTGTATTTAACTTTAATGGGGGGGATCTAAGAAAGAAAGCTTTAAATTCTGGTATGATAAAAAAAAATTCATTACATTTCTTTTATTTGCAATTTGGAAATATTATTGGGCAAAGGTTGTGTAACTGAAGCTGAAGAATAATGTTTGCTCAGCCTCTTGCCATATTGCTTCTGTACTAACAAGCGATGAAGGCTAAAGTTTTTCATAGAGTAGTATTTTTAACCATGAATTTAAGAAAAAAAGTGAATTCATTCAAAACTATTTGAAAAAAATACATCAGCCTAAAAAACATATAAAAATATTGAAAGAATCGCAAGGGGTGACCGAAAAAGATAGCAGATTTGGTACGGCATGCCACATATGTGTATAAATAAATATATGTATGTATGTATAAAAATTATATTCTCTTAACATAAACATTTATAAACGCCATTTGTTATAGTTTTATCTGATTTAAGATTATTAAAAAACCACAAAACCCTGAAGCCACAGAAAATCATTAAGGCATTCACAAATCTATTAAGCAAAAAAGAAAACGCACTTATTTATGAATTTATTTTAACTTAAAATGCTCTCATTTGAATATTCATAAATTTTTTTTTGTGACAAACATTACAGCACTGCATGAAAGCTTGGTTGTTTGAAAAACTGTTTCATTTACTTTATTCAGATCCTTTTTGTTTTATTTTTTGATATCCTGTGAAATCTAAAAAATCATCAACCTTCATATCTATGAACAAATTTTGCATATTCCTGGCTGTTGTGTTTTGTTTTTGTAGAATTTGTAGGTAGCACAAAAAAAAAAAATGTTTTGAACTTTTCAATTTGTTCTTGGTATGGTAAAAATATTGCATGGTATTAACAATGGCAACAAATCCAACCATATACAATTTAACAAAATCACATTTTTTGCAATTCGATTTTCTTTTTTACATTAAACTTAGTTTATTTCTTTCTCGCACAATTTTAATTTTTTTTTTAATTTTTTTTTCGCTGCATTGAAAAAAATGCAAGGGCTTAAAACAAATTGAATCTTTTGGATTTATGTACATGTTGCATAAAATTCAATCCCTTCTTTTGAATATTGTTGTTGTTGTAGATAATAATCTATTTTTTCTATCTTGTTGTTATTGATGCGAAATTTTCCAAAAAAACATAAATTTTTATAAAAAAGAAGTGGCAGAGCATATAAGTAAATATACTGGGGTAGATGGGTACGAAATTTAGAAAAAAAATTATATACAAGAGAAAACTACGTATGTGTGTTGCATATTAGATCATTTCAATAATGACCGACTTTATTTTTGCAGCCATACAAAAATTTTTCTTCTTGGACAAAATAAAGTTTGTTTATTGGTTTTTTTAAAAAAGGCTTAAATTTAGAGGATTCGCATGACGAAGTAGCTTGACCTAAACTTCTTACACAAGTATCGATTAAGTATCGTTAGTAGTTTTATGCGGCTGCAATACTCTTTGTATGTGTCACTGGCCATACTAGTTTTTCCTAGGCCAAATTAGTTAATTTGAAGGCCAAAAAGTATGCAATATATATGTCAATGTTTTTTCGATACAATTTGATAAACTTATGACGAATTTTTGTCTTTATTTAATTAAACTATACGTAAATAATTTTACAATTCACAAAGTCGTATATTTATTTATATTTATATTTAAAAAACTGGGGTATAAGACAAAAATTGTTGAAAAAAGCTTCAAGGAAAAAAACTTAATCTTGCAAAAATCTCATTTTCCAAAAATTAACTTAAAATGATGTTCACCAAAGTTTACTAAAGTAAGATTTTTTGTAATAGTCCTGTGACAAATTAACCTGGAGAATAATTATGGCAAAATTCTCGAAATAGATAATATTTTAAGAAATTAAAATCTCTGTTATTATTTTTTCAGTTTTCAAAAACGAATTTTAAGAAATCTTGAAGAAAGTCTACAGGAAAAAATTGTTTGCACAAAAATTCTTAAAATAAATTGGGAAACAATATGTGAGGTAGCGAATGGTTCAAAAACTTTTCTCAACTCAGAGGAAGATTGGTGTTTTATTCATTTTTCAGGAACTATTGAAGACTCAATAGATCCCAATCTCTGAACATTGCAGAATTGAGATTTAATTCGTTGCAAAAACTTCAAGTATTATTTTTAATTTTTTAAGAAACTACATATATGTATCTATTTTATTTTTTATTAGACGTAAATTTAATTATTTTGTGTTTTGCTTATTTACGACGATAATAATAATAAAACATTTAAATGTGCATTTTTCAGTGGAACCCATTTGTCAAAATATACATAAATAAAAGCATTTACCTCTCATTTCTACATTGAAGGCATATATTTTTATATTGAAAAAACATAATCACCCCGAAAAAAAACGTATTCATAAGCTAATGCATAAAATTACAATAAAAAATAATCGGTTTTATATCTAATAAAAAATAAAATTTCAAATAAATCCGGAAAAACTTCTACAAATAAAGCTAAATGCAGTGATTGCGCGTCACAGTGACAACAACAACAACAACAGCAAAACCGATATAAATAAAAATATTTCAAAAATTGAAATTTATTTACGCCCGCAATATATTCTATGCCGAGTCATTTGGGTCATCGGCAGTAACATCAACAACACAAACGCAACCAGAACAACATTTATTTAGATTGTCATCGAATTGAATTGAAAAAAAAAGAGGAAAGAAAAACTCTGCCTAAAAATAACCATAATTTCAATTTCTTTCTTTTTTCCATTTAGTTGAATCTATTTTTTATTTTGACGTCAATTTGGAGTACAAACAACTACAATGGGAGCAAAGAATACCCACTATGCCAATAAACTGATACAAAATCAAAATGTCATTATTTGTATTATATTCGATTGATTTTCTCTAACTTAATGCAACCCCATAATGTCCAACGTAGTATGGAAACCCCACTTTCCGGCTACTGTCGACTTATTGTCGGCTTTACTTTCAAATGTAATCATTTGTATGTAGTTAAAACATATCGTCTCATCCGAACGTTGTGTCATCCATGCTTTTATTTGATAAATCCAAAAAAAGATATCGACTTAAAGCCGACAGCTTTAAGCAACTTCAATAACAACTAGCGCCAGAAATATTTACTTTAGCCAACAACAACTGCAGTAAAAATGAAAAAAAAAATTGTACCATCGACTGAGGCTTTGTGCAGGGCTTTGCAAAACAAAAACAAAAATCAAGGCGGTTAGATACAGTATGTACTACTGACATTCTTTTGGTACAATAGTTCTTTGCAAAGTGCGTGCACACAACGTACTGCCTTTCGATTTATATTGTTAATTTTGTCAAATTTTTGCGACAATGAAACTTCTAAATTCTGCTATGCAGCATTAAAAATTTCATAACCTTCAGTCAGAATACAATTTTTCAGATAATGAGCAAAAATATGGTGAAAGTTTTGTGCTGATTCACCAAGTTTAACTACAGGTCGCCATTTTTTAAGTAATTAACCTTAAATATTTAAAAATCCTGACACTCTGAGGCGGAATTCAGATTCAGCGCTAATCCGTTCTCAGCAGGAAGACCTCACAGGTCTGATTCAGATTCTTTTACTTTCGACGTGTCGATAAAACAAAAAATATTTTGAGCAGCATTGGGCGATTTGCACGATAGATACGTTGTACGCGAACCGTAATCATAGTAACCTTGTATACGTAGGTATATAAAAGAGGAAAATTGGAAATCAACTTTACAGCATACAATCAATGGACATATAGAATATTCGAATATATGTTCAGAATAGCTATATAAAATGAACCACAGATAATTTGCTTCTATTGACGATATTACGAATACGTCAAATTTTTGTCACAACGCTGGGATATTTACCTATTTTTGAAATTATCGGCCCAAGATATACATATAATGGAGTGGATTTTTTTATTTTAAGTACATCACATTACACCAAGTTTGCTTTCGAAGAAAGTATGTATTAAATTTTAATAGACAATATGGCATCCAGCGACGTTAGATTATATTGCAGGGTAACAGAAGAAAAATATTGGATAAGGTTACTGTATTTTTTCTAAGAGCGCATTTTCAAAATTAAGATCATACACATTATGAAATTCAACGGGAGTTTCTTTAAAAAAACTGAGGAGCTCCATCTGCTTTACTTATTACCTCCGCGCACCTCATTTCACTCGTGGGCTCTGGCGCGCACTTCTAAGACTTTGTTTTATTTGCTTTTTATTTTTGACAACTAAGTTCTACCTTTCTAACAACTGAAAGTATGCCATGGAATTTTTATTTTCTTCTTATATTTGTATTGGTCTCGTTACACGCAAAAATCTGATGCCGAAAACTATTGGATATACCTATACATAAGTGTTACAAAGTCCATAGATAAAAACCTAAAAATACAAAGTTTTTCAATAAATAAAGTTGTAGGTACTTGGAACTTTCTTAATATGCTAAAAATGCACTCAGCTTAGAAAGTACTATGTTATCATCTTTATGAAGCATAAATTTGGGAACAATTACTGAGCAATTAACCTACTTTTGGCGCTTACAATTACAAATCATTTATGATTTTGTCTTTTTTTTATCAAAAATTATAACAAAAAAAAAAGAATGAAATTTCAACGAAACTGTTAATTAGCGTACATAATTACGTGAATAAAAAAAAAGCATTTATGAACGAATGAATATTAACTACAACAAATAAAAAAGCAAGGGATGAGCAAACAAGGAACGCAGCTACAAAGCGCTGTCGTGAAAGGGCGCTACTACAAAAGGCCTTTAATGTAAATTCAAAAAACAACAACTTTTCTCATAAAAATTAAGTTCAAGTGAAAGAAACGAAAAAAACCAACGCGCATTTGTTCAGCTTAATGAAAGCGAATTGATTAAGCATACATAATTTCAATGAATAGACCCCCAACAACAATGCCACAATTGATGAAAATGTTTTGCAAATAAAATGGTCCCTCTTCGTATGCTGATAAATTCAGAGCTTGGAGTTAAACAAATCGAGATAAAAACTGTGATGATGGTACCCAACTTTATCGGGGTCGCTTATCGAATGGAAAATAGAAATTTGTGACGACAACAGCATGGCGCAAAACCACTGTAATGTGTAATGGGTTAAAACATTTATGACGTATTCTTAAGAAGTCAAGTATTTGAGATGAAGTTGAATGAAACGTGATGGTGTGTTGTACATATAGGAGCACCTAGTGATTGTTATGTTCCACTACCGCCTCTGTGGAACCTATGTTCACTAAGCTGCAGCATAAGGGCAGAGCGAAAACAAAAAACTGTCATTAGCCTCGGAAGAGCTAAGCAATGAGTCTCAAGTGTGGCGGTGCATAATATATCAGTGTTGTCGTTGCACAGTTTATTGCGCTTACAAATGGGGTGGAATCTTTCTGTGCCAAATGCCTGCAGCGTAGATTTGTTTTTTCACATGTATTTTTGAATCAGAGCTAGTCGGAGCTTTAACCCTTTCGGTTTATGTCTTTCACTTTATAATACAAATGAAAATGTTTTCTTTTAATATTCTCAAAACAAACCAAAGGATTAAACATTTTTTCCTGAAAGTGATTTGCGGAATATACATACAATCATATTCATAGCTAAATAAAAATCTTAAGAATTGTTGTCAATATCTACAAAAAAAAATTTCAAATTCAAAAAATCGCTGATGGTTTCGTTATTGCTTTTCTCGTTACAAAAATCATATGTGACCTGGTCTATGAAAAGGGGGCTTAGGTGCCAAAAACTCATTTTTGCCGATTCAGATAGATGAAACGAGTTGTTTACCTGTAGCAGCTGTTTTCTCGAAAACTTACCCCTTTTCATAGACCAAGTCACATATATTCTAAACGACTAAAGAGTTCTGAAGAATTTTGGTTGCTATCAATAGAAAATTTATCTGTTATTACTTTTTGGCGCAGAAAGCTTTACGATCCAAACTGTTTATAACTTTCACCTCTTCTAAAAGTTTAGCTATAAGTAAAATTAGAATGAACTTTTCGCCTCAATGATAATGAGTTATCCAACAAGAGGTGTGTCATTTATGTCTATGCCAGATCTTCACCAACGATTCAAGCAGTAAAATAAAATTTCAGCTCTGTTATTCGTGAAATACAGCCGCAAATATGCGAAAACGTAATGAAAAAATAGAATCAATAGAATAATCATTTGTAAGCAAAGCCGAAGCGAACATTCGGCAGATACTGTATTTCATTACAAACCTCAGAGTTTGTACTTTCAGATTGAAATCAAAACATCTCCATTTTTCACAAAAAATTCTTTTGACTTGATATGACACCTCTCGTTGGATGACTCTTTATGTATTGTATCTTATTAAAAAACATTTTTGATACTATAACCTTAACAGCACACCCGCAGACTTCACAGATCAAATATGCGATATTACAAGCATTTAAGCCAGCAAACATCCGTTATGCTTGATTTTGGGCATTGAGTTATTTCACTATCACTGTAGCCTATCTTCATTTTCCATTATTTTCGATAGAGTTCTCAAAAGACAACACCATCTCCGATTAGCAAACGTAGCAACTTTTCATCCCAACAAATCCTAAAAACTTTTCAATTATTTTAAAAGAATTTCTCAGCAACGATTGAATCTCTCAAAGTCCGCAAAAATCATCATGATCTGAGCACGGAAATTTGTCTGACTTTAAGCCATCAAGTCGATCTTTATAATAGTTAGATTGTGGAATCTCTTAGATATCCAAAAAAAAATTACCTCTTTTGCTCGAGTAGCTTAAAAGTTTTTTTTGGTTCGATTAGAACATTAGCATTCCATTGATATATCAAGTTCAGGCACATTTTATTTCATGAACTTATCTGAAATTCAAATTCAGTTGATGGCATCCCAGCAAAGCTTGTGAGAAAATTGCATTAAAAAAACTCATTCACTTGAGTTTCGTCGGCCCTGGGGATACCTAACATTTTCCTTTTGTGTTTTCTTAAGAGGTCGTACGCTTTTTGAGGTGGGTTGATTTCGTAAAACAGCATTTATTGCTGTATATAGGATAAGAGAATGTATTTTTTTGCCTTCTTTTCTCGCATATCACTGAAAGTGATCCGAAAGCATAATTTTATGACAAAAACTTTTCAGCTATCTATCGCCTTTCGGATTTTTGCTTTTCTGAGAAAAAGAAAGAATTCAATGGACACAATCAAATGACGGTGTTAAAATACCGGCAAAAACCCCATGTGATGGTTGTGCCTAATTATTACCATTGTTCTAAAACAGTTTTATGTACTGTACGCATTCGTTTAAGACACTCGCTTATTTTTTATCTTATTTGCTTTAATTCTTTTGCTGTAAAATCATCATTGTTCCTTGCGTTGCATTTTTTAATGAGTGTGCACCACTTTTATTCGCTTCGTTGGATTTTTTGTATCTCTAACTTGAACTTTCCTCCAAACCTCCCATCGACTGACGTCGTTCATTTGGCACAAGCAGGGTGTTCTTTTTAAGTAATCGCTGTTTTTTCTAGTTTTTTTTATGTAACTGACTCCGTAGATATTGTGAGGTGGTAACCCTGCTGCCGTTTATGTCGTGATTCATTCATAAAGATGGATTTCATTCATATTCACGGAATCCAGTGAATGGCGTAGTTAATACTCTACTGGTAAAGTTCTCTTGGTTTTTTTTCTCGTTCATCGCTTTTGTCATGTGACTTTTCGAGTAGCGCGCGCGAAAGGTCATAGCACCCACAATGACGACCGACCTGAACCAGAGGAGCCTGAACCTAAGCCCGAGGTGCGGAAGTGGCAAGTCAGTGTTAGCTGTTTTATTTTTCTTCGTGTTGCTGTGGGCTTTCACTTTAGAACTTCCCCTGCAGTAGGTTGATGGCTGCTTTTATTGCAAACTTAATTTCAATGAAGCGGAAAAAGCGTTCGTTCCCCTTATATTTCCAGCTCACAGTGGAAGAACGTTTTTTACTTCTTTTTTCTTTAGATATTCGAAGTTTCTTTCGTTATTTGTTTGTCTATCTCTGTCTGTGCTTATTTTTGTTGTTTGTTATTTAATTTGCATAAACATTAGCGGAAATTGTTGACAACAACAACAACAACAACAAGCTATGAGCAACATATGTGCAGTTGCTTACGATCTTTTGAAACCTTGGCCTTAAAGTAAAGAAGAAAACATAAATTATTTCAACATTTTGTGTAGGTAATCGTACGCATAAGGGTAACAGCAATGTGAACTCTGAACTTTGGACATTTGTCATTTGACAGGTGTTGGCACCCTTGTCTGCAATTATTGCGAAAACACGATTAAAACTTTTTCTAAGAATCGTATGCTGAGTTTTCAAAAAGTAGCAAGAGCGAACCCCTTACTAACTCATGGTGGTCGACATTTAAACCGTGACTCATTTTTAATTCTACAAAGACCACAAAACGACGCCTTCAACCCACCCACTTTTACACACCCCACATTTTCTGTTGTTTTTTGTTATATTTTTCGTTTACTCTTTTTCGTCGTAGTATTTTATTGCGTTGCCAATTAAAATGGTACCGCGGGCTATATGTGCATGAATGTGGCCCGCATTTGTTTCACGCTCATTATTTGCTCATCGTCTGCTCAGCATAATTTTCGGAATTTTCTTTCGATGTTGTTGATATTGCTTAACCCGTGCAGAACATTAAAAGGGAACTAGAGCTTTAACTTGTAACTACTAAAATCAAACTAATGTGTCGAAAATTTCGAATGACAATTATTAATTTGGATTATAATCCAAAAAAACTTAAGATAACTTCTTTTAATAGCTTTGTCATCATTTACCAAAATGCTAGAGACCTCAAAATTATATTCTAAGCTCTAAGAGTAAGAGTGATTTGTTATAACTTTAAATGAGAAATGGCTTTGCGACCTCTTTTTTTATAAGTACATACTTTCCGTACTGCTCGAGAAACTAGTAAAGTAATTGTCGATTGCGTAGATGATATTGATTTTGTGGCTGTAGTTGTTGCATTTTTTGCTGCTACATACCATACTAATTCATTTGATATATCCTTTCTGTTTGCTCATATGATTTTGGACCGAGTGATATGCCTGAGTTGACTGTAATAGCTAGAAAGCCGGAGATCAAAAATTTCTATAAGATTGCCTTACTACTACTGAAAATACATTTCCTCATCTTTTTGCGAAACTTTTACTTGTAATAGCACAGGTTCATGAATATTTTTACGTATGTACATATGTATGCATGTATGTATCTACATACAAAGAATACATAATTGTTTTAATTAGTGAAAGTTTGGCTCTGCGAACCGAAAATTTAAAATTGATTTAATTGGTTTTTTTTATATTACATTAGAACGTTTTAAAAATAAGTTTTATTTGTCAAAAAATCTCTTATTTTTTCTGTTTAAACACATTTTTAAACAAAAGATAAGACGGCGATCGGACCATGTGATACAAGAGAAAAACAGCAACTGAATAATGCGTTGAACAGAATTAGGACGGGGTCGGAAAAGCGGCAACGAATACTCGCTGTCAAAAATTATAACACACTTACTTGATCGAATGAAATTAAACAAAATTGCGGAGTACGACTGATAACCTGCCGACGGGTACCCGTCAAGCAAGCAAGCAATCGTTGCCGCTCTCCCGACCCCGTCCCAAGGGATGATGGTAATGTGTACATGCACACGTATCATTAACATACCAAATGTTACGCATTGTCGTTATTATGGGAATCCCCGAATTCTTAAAAAGAAGCAGAGCATTTTTATGTAGAAATTTTGAATAACTTAACTTAGCTTAATTTTTATATAAATGGATGGATGCATTGCGAACTTTTCTCTTTTATTCGAATTCTTTTCTTGAATGCAACAAGCAACAAATTTTTGTCTCTATAACACGACCGGAAATTTTTAGAACCACTTTCACAGAATTTGTGTTTTCTTAAAGGAAGAATTGAATATTTGAATAATCGGTTCAATGTCAGATGACTTAGCCACAATGCGTGCATGCAAAAGATTGGCGCTGTCATTAAAAATGGCATTTCCTACATCAAAAGTTTGTTAAATTTCTCACCTCCAGGGACCAAGCACACTTTCGTAACACAAGCCAGCAATTGGCATCACTGGCAGCAGTAGCATTGTTTGCGCGTTCATTTTAATGACAGTAAATCAAGCAAAATGAAATGTAAGACATACGCTGCTACCCTCTTCTGCCGCTTCTTCTGTTTCAAGAATATTGTGCTGACAAAGAGTTAGACGACATTTGTGGAACACAAAACGTGTTTCTTCCTTGCGTAAGTCTTGAAAGGATTACGAAATGAAAAGAAACTTAACGAAAGCAACGCGCCCACTTTATTTCTTGATGAAGTGAGTAAAGACAAGTGCACAATTGTTGGCATGGCAAGGGTGTTTGGTCCCACTGTGAGTCATACAACAATAGCAACAATACTCTGCTACGGAGCTACTTCTAATAATAGGGTTTATTTATTTATATTTTTTAATTTTTTTTTTTTTGAGCTGCAATGAGTCACGTTTTGTGCTTACGTGAAAACGTTACGTACCCAGCAGTCACATATGCTTTAAAGCCAACAGCTCAGCCTACGACATCCCCACCCCAAACACCCACGTAATCAGACAGACACCAGGGACAAAATAAAAAACACAATGAACACAAAATGAATGAAAAAATAAAGCAACGGGGTAAAAAACATGCAATCACCTTTAGTTCTTACAAATTGGAATGGCGTATGGGGTGTGTTGCGTTCTAAAGGAACCAAATTAAATAAAATCGTTGAAAATGGAGCTTATTCAAATTCTTTTGCCTATTGTTAGGCGTTTTAAAACCGTACGCACAATATTAGTCCGCGCGATGGTTATAAAAACTGTTTTTTTTTTTGGAGACATGCGCGTCTAAATTTGTTGCCGAAAAACGACACGAGGACTTGAAATTCAATACACTGCTGTGCGTATGAGCGCTTCAGGAGACACATGCAACGATGAATCCAACGTATCGAAAGTTAATTAGCTAGCGCCAAAATAGCGTCCTTCATCCAAAAGTCTAAAAAGGGTTTCTTCGTGAAACCTTGCAAGTGTTGAACGTGAGCCTGTTGGAAATTCGATGCTTCTACATGCGACTTCCAGCTAGAGCAATTAACCCGCTTTTTTGCTAATCTTTAATGATTTTTTTCTCGTTGCCGGCTTGTAGCAAAAATATTGAAAATTAAAGTCATGTAGAAAAGTAACAAAAAATATATGTATGTATATTTAAGAAATCGAAGGTAAAACAAGAGCAAAAAACTTGTAGGTTTGTAAATTAACCACAAAAAAGAACTACAGCAACAAAAATGACAACATCATCGCCATTAACAGAGGCAGCATTAACAAGTTGCTGCAACAGCATCAACTCAATCCACAAAAAAGTGCTATCCAACATTTTAAAACAGTGGAGCGAACATAGTTTTTACCAAAAACTGCAAGTTGACTATTAATCAGATTTTTCGTACGAAACATAAATATTTTCAAAAACCACTAAAAAAATTGAATTATGTCAGAGTAAAATTCTCTGGAAAATAGTCAGAGATAGTGGGTCAGTTAGCTCTAAACTACACTAAGGAAAAATTAAAACACAAGGGATGAAATTATAACTCTTCTGAAAGGGTTTTACATGTTCAAGCTTAAACGCGGTTAATCATAAGCCAACATTAACAAATAATAAAAATATATTTGATTTTGAATCATCCAAGCGGCCATTCGGTGACTCTTCTAAAAAGTTATTTGGCTCTATTTTCAAAGCAATGAACTTAAGGTACATTTGAAGTACATTGTACATATGTACATTAGGGTGGTCCTTAAAAAAAAAAGTTGGGGACGCCCCCTCAATTGGTTCGAAATAGGAAAAAAAATTCTTGGAGTTTTTTAAAATTTTTTTCTTTAACCTTTACTGACCCTATTTCAATGTGAAGTTTGGCCTAGGTCGAAATTTTTTTGAAACAATATTTCTTACGCGGTTTTTAATTTTAAAAAAGAATATATCATCTAATTTCCGAGATATAGTCATGGAAAGTTGAGGATATAGCTTTCTAAAAATCATCATAAGTTGGGAGTTTCTTCATAGATTTTAAATATTTTGATGTCATTTGGCAGGTAAATTTGCAGTCTATAAAATTGGTCCATACAAGTTTGAAATTAATTCCATATCTTTTGTGATATGGCTGTTTTTAAAAATATGTTACCATTTTTTTTCAAATAACAGTTATTTGCTCTAAAAATTGTATTAATAATTTGTAATTTTTTACGGTATTAAGAAAGCCCAATTCTTTAATTCAATACGTTATTTTTAACTAATTTTTTCTTTTCTGAACGAATTATATACAAAAATAATGAACAAACTGGTGTCTTAGGTCAAATTTCACATTGAAATAGGGTAAGGAAGTGTTAAATATAAAAATTTAAAAAAAAATTTTTTAATTCGCATTTGATTTTCGCTTAAATAAAATTTAACTTTGAAATAGGGCAGTAAGGGTTAAAGATAAAATTTTAAATAAGTTTTTTAAAAATTTTTATTTTGTTTCGAACCGAAAAAACCGCGCATTTGGTTTTTGCTTAAATCAAATTTAACTTTGAAATAGGATAAGTAAGGGTTAAAGATAAAAAGTTTAAAAAACTCCTAGAACTCACATTTGTTACAATAAATCAATAATGTCTAATGCTCCCATGATGATATAAAAAAAATTGAAAATTTTGACTTGAACTATCCACAATCATATGAAACTCTCCGTTATTATATAGTATATACGAGAATCGCTTTGGCAAATCGATAACAACTTTTTCTCCCGAACTTTATAGCGCGATGGAAATCATCGTCTCGGTGAGTGAAAAATAGCTCTTCCGCGATTAACAATGTTTGCTGCGTCGGAAAATTTGGAAGTAGTCTTTACTCCTTTTGGATTGTTGTAAGATTACTTCAGAGATCACGCCAATGTTTTTTTTTTCGACGGTATGAGGAAGTCTGAATCGCCATTGTTATGCTTTGTAATTTCTTATCCTTTATTTGTGATCCTTTTTTCTTGGGAAAAATAAAAACTTCGCTTCATGGAAAATCGCGTAAAAAGGATACGTAATTAATATTTTCTTTTAGGTACGTCTTCCATTTTAGTGCTTGGTCAATTTGCCTCGATGTATGTAGAATCTGCCCCAGTGTGCTTGCACTCGTTCGCAAAACAACCGTCTCATCAACATCAGCAACATAAAAAACAGCAGCAGCCAAATCAACGGCGACAACTACAGCAAAAGCAGCGTCATGTTCATCAACAACAGAAATAGCAACAACAACAATGGCAACCAGCAGCATCGTCACCGTCTCGTCAAAACGTCACTCAGCGTAATCAAGCGTTAAGTGATTCTGCAGAAGCAGTGATGTCGTTTCGTGTTGTTGCTGTTTCTCTGTTGTTGTTGTTGTTGTTGTTGTCTATTTCTATATAAACTTGTAATAATGCATCCTGAAATACAACAACACAAACATATAAAAAACTTATAAATACAAACATAAACGTATTAAAACAACGTAAAATGCCTAGGAAAGCAGAAGCAGAAAAAACGACCAGAAAGGGAAAAAAATTCATCAGCAACATCAGCGTCAGCAACATCAGACCTAAAAAATACAATGAAAAAAAGCTATAAGAAATGTAAAAAAATATTAATTTAACCCACAGAGCCACAATGAAACTCATGCAAAACCTGAATTATGTGGAAGTTATTAAAATTCCTGGGGCAAGCTTCAGTGCAGGAAGTGCTACAGAAATTTCTGCGCCAATAATTTTTGGGAAATTTTCGAATATATTGGTCCAATTAATTGCGGTATCATATCCCCTTATGTTCACATAAGGAAATATCGAAAGAAAATGTTACCGCTATTTTTTAAGCCTATATGTACAATTATGTATAAAGAGAGAATTTATGATCTCTATAGTTAAGCTCCAGTTTAGAAGGACATACATACATATATAGCAACGGAAAAGAAATTAAACTAATTGTCAGTATTAAAATTAATACATTTTTCTAAAGATCTATAAAACCAAAATAATTTTTCAATATGTTATAAGATAAATATATTAAAGTCAAATGATACTCAATGGTTCCTCTATGGTACAACAATTCAACTTGTAAATACCGCTTCAGCAATTTTTCTCTTTTCCATCAATAAAAAGTTCCACAATTTTGATAAAACAAAAATGAAAAAAGCCTCACTTTGTGTCATGTAACATTGCAGGTCCAATGTTTCAGGTCCTTTTTGACTAGCATTTCAACTTTTATTCTACGAGTATCTGGGCCAAAACATTTCCCATTTTTGAGCTTTTTAATTTTTTGCAAAATCCACTATATTTGCCTTTTGCTAGACATGGCTTCTTTTATATGGTCTTAATATATTTCCCATAAATGGTCAAAAACAAATAGTTCACTTAGTCGCGAGTACTTTCCTATCACTCATACTCTCATTTAATTTAATTTTTCTTTCCCTGTGATTATGACTGCCAAACTTAAATCCTAACAGGCACCTGCTATGATGGCGCTCAATCAAAAACAAAATATGGTAAATTCAGTTGTCAATACAAATGCTGCTTGCTCACCATTGACTGATCTTACAATTATTTAAGCTGACAACGGCAAAGTTTTGACCAGGCCAGCAAGAAAACAAAGCGATAGAAAGAAGTGTTAAACATAAACTGACATACACAACTTGAAAGCAAAATTAAGAATAGAAAACTTATAAGATCTTCACATGCTTAAAGGCGCACGTCAGTCAATCATGCGCAGAAACTACAGCAGCAGCATCAATGCACGAAATGAATTACAGAATACATCATCTGCAGCGTCATAAAAATGTGGCATCACAACCATGATTTTCATGGACGTCAGAGTAACCAGACTTATGTGCCACCATCGATTATGATGGAAAGCATTTATGTGCCATTGCAGAACGCTGTACGGCTCATAATTCAAGGTCCTAAGTGGCATAGCGCTGCAGAATACTGGTTAGCCGCTTGAGTTTGTGTTCCTTGCTAGGAAGTGTCAAGTAGTAGTTGGTAATTTTCTAATGGTTCATCTTACTATTGCTATTTTCTATGGCTGTTCACATTTTGATTTGATTTTATGGTTACAACCTAGGAGCAGGTGCAATAACATTGCTCCTGACTTAATTGCTATGAAGTGAATTTTCTTATCTCTTCGTTTTCATATATTTCTCAAAAGAAGGGACTAAGAAGGCACGCTTCGCTTAGATATAAAAAAATGTTTTCAGTTAAAAAAGCTTTGATTTTGGATTTCTCTGCAAAGTACAAGTTATTTATTATTTATTTTACATCATAGCTATACGTACACATCAAACAAAACACTGCAAAGAAGAATATTACGCGCGTTGTGTCAGAGGTAAAATATGTGGGTTCAAATAAATTTCCGAGAACCTGGACACAAAGTATATAGGTTAAGTACATCATTTTAAAGTAACTCTAATGGTCAAGACTCTCTCTCTGAGTCTATTTCTCAAAAATTTTTACGGCACCCAAAGTTGTTCTATGTTGCCAAAGCTTCTCTCGCTGAACTTTAAACAGATCATCACTTCACTCAACCTCTTTTTACCTGTTTTGTATTTTGATGTTTTATTTTTCTGCTGCTGATGCTGACCAGTTCCTTCAACAACTTGTTCATTTTTTTATGTTATTGTTGTTGTTGTTGTTATGACTAGTTTTATATTCCAATGCATCTACTGTTCTGGCTTTTTCCCCTCGTTTTTATATTTTTACTGGCCTCCGATGATCTCTGATTTTCTGATTCTGGCGGCGGACACATTCAAAGAGTCTTCCATACGTTTTTTGGCGTCGATGTTTACCACTTTTTTTTTTAGATTTTCGCATCATTTTTTGCTCTTATTTTATACAGTGTTCTTGTTGCACCAACGACCACTACTTCTTCTGCTGCTGTTGCCAGCTTTGGTGGTTGCACGCATTCGCACAGCTCCCGGCAACGTAGTTATGTTAGTCCACCGTTCGTTTTGAACAGGTTTAGCGCTTACGTACGCAGTCGCTCTCGTTTAAGGGTCTTTTATGCGCCTGCCTGCCTGCCTGCTTGCAACAGAAGGAGATTATGCGCACAGGTGGCGCATTGATTCCATTGACTGAAGTTGTGTCCGTTGATGTCCGGCTGTTGTGCGCTCTGCCATTGTGGTTAATAAGCTTCGAAAATACCTTGTTGTTTTTGCATCTTTACTTTGTCTTATGACAGCGTGTAGAGTGTTCCGTCGTGGAATTGTAAATCGTTGGAACCTGTTCTTTAGCAATCGAGGATGTTGTTGCAGATTGCTGGCGATAAGAACTGCCGCGAGCGTTCAACGAAATTTTACACAAAACTGGAAATTATCGAGACTCGAGTGCCAGCATGGGGTTTTTAGTGTCAGTTAAGTTTAGATAAGTAAATTTATAAGAAAATAAGTTTTAAGAATTCTGGGCAACTTATCTCGCTTAAGCTGAAAATTGAGACTATATTCTTAGAAGTAATAGCAGGGTTGCATAACATTACGCAACGAGAAAGCGGTATTCATCAAAATTGCGATACTAACAATATGTTATAGTCTAACCTATGGAACCGATCATATGTTACATATGTTTTCACACACACGAAACTTGATTTGTTGAAGTTACTCACTGAGTATGAACTGACGTCGTAATTAAGTGGAATATGAAAATCGCTACATTTTTCGCTCTGGTTGGACTTTTTCTCTGGCAAAGGTACCATTTCCCAGATCGCATCAGTGGAGTCAGCATTACATTTCGACTAACGAGTACGTGACAGCTGCTACCTTATATATAAAAATAAACACAACTTGAACGCTCAAGGCCAAAATAATTAGCACCAACTTTCTTTTCTTTCAGTGTTTTATTCCCTTGATCATATAAAATAAGACACCATCTTTTCCTCTTTTTCTGATTTCAATATTTTATTTCGCATTTTGTTGCCAGCAACAGTAACACTAACGCAGTGCGTTGACATGCCGCTATGTGGGGCGCTTCTAAACTTCAATTTGCTCCTTACATATGAAGCAGCATTCAATAAACTTGGTTGTGTGTCATTAAAATCTTCAACGGCGAACAAAAGCGATTGAACGCCAGGTGCTTCGCACTGCTTTTATCAGCATGACGCAGCAGCAGCAGCAGGAAATATCGCATGCAACACAAAATGCGCACAGATGCTGCGCGCAGACGCAAAAATGTTTACATTTGCGCACAATCGTTGCTTTTGAATGAACATGGGGCTGAAATGGACTTCTCTACCCTGTACTGAATTTGCTGCTTCTTTCATTCGCGATTTGTTCATTTCAAGTCAGATTAATCAAGCTGATTCGGTTTGTTGTTGTTCTGCTGTTGCTGCTGTCGTTTTTGTTTTATTGTATTAATCAGATGACTGTTTGCAGTTGTTGTTGGTGTTATTTCTGGATGCTTGCAACTCTAATTCTGCATGCAAAACTCTTTACTATCTCAAGTTTGTCACAAATTTAAAGAAAAACTTTTCAATTGTTCGTTTAAGAGTTTTCAAGGGTTTTTTACGTGTTACCCTTCCGTTATACCCAGCCCTAAAAAAAAACCTTTAACCAAAAATCGTTTTCGTATAACTATAGGTATATGAGTATGTGTGTTTGTATGTATGTATGTTGCTTATGAACTCTTTAACCGTTCAACCGATCGCCGAAAGATTTGGCACATATGTTTCTTATGGACCCCTGTGGTCTATGTGAGGCTATGGCCGCCACCAAAACCTAATCTTCTTATGGTCTGGAGAAGGCTCATAGCATAGTTTGGTTTGGATAAAATGGGCTATGCCTCATCATTTATAAGAGAAAAATAAAATTCGGCATATCTTATCAACTATTTGATGCAGATAAATGAAACTTGGTCTGTATATAGAAAAGAGAGACAAAAGAATATAGTGATGAACATTTTGAATTAAAACTGAAGCACGGTTCTGAAAACCTGTTCGGTAGCACTCTCGAAACGGGATAAATAGCGTTTTCGACGGCAAATTTTTCGGTAAAATTAAACGATATTTTTCTTTCTACGCGTTTATTAACGGTCGGTATTCGAATTGTACCCCACGAAAGTTATTCGATTACACCTTTGATTTCTAGGCTAAAGTCTGACCTTGTGGGGGTTGTGAAGTCACTGTTTCCTTCAAGCTGAGTGTTTTGCTTTTTACGTCGGCGCAACCAACCAACCCCATTTAGTGATGTTTTAAAGTCTTGACACTATACATTCACAGTATTTAATTCCTTGCTCCATTTCAAAGTGTGACCTTAAGTAATTTAATTTTTTATAAACCTGTCACTGCTCATACCTCTGCTGATAGTGGTATTAAGTTCTACCTGGGGATCCGGCTTCCTCTACGTACAATTATCCGTGCAGTCTATCGAACTGACTGTCGTACAAATTATATTTTTCCCTTTTGTAACAAAAAACAGCAGCAACAACAACTCAAAGTAAAAGAAAATAAAATTGCAAATAAATTCATTATAACGAAGAAATACTGGAGCATTTTGCCAACTTTAAAGACCGTCGTTGAGCTCGCAATGACGGCAAATGGAATCTATAAATAAATTGCTATAAGGAATGGAACTGAACTGAGCCAACGCAGTAGCGGCAACGTCATAGTTGCAGGAATGCTCTACGCATTGGGGTTGTTTTTGTTTTTGGGGGAAAGCAGACAGACATAAGGCGAGTAGGGTGGGATGACAGCTAAGGGAAGCATAAATAGACAAAAGCAACAAAAATTCCAATGCAATCCGCCAAACAAACGATCAAACAGATATTCATATGAACTGACAGACAGACACACAGACAGACAGACAGACAGACAGCAATGCTGTCGTCAGAATTTTGTTGCGTACATATTACGACCCTATGCAGTGGCAGTTCGTCAACATTCCAGTGCGTGCAACGACAAAGGGGACAGTTGGCAGCAACGAAAAGGGGGGTTAGCAGCAGCAATATAAATTGGAGACAACAGCAACAAAAAGTGCAGTAAAATTTGCGTCAAAGAGAAAATAAATATATGATGGCATTAATAGGAGAAGCAAGCGGCAGCAGCAGCTACTTAACTGTCACTGAAATGACAAAATTTAATGCATGTGAGGTATAGTAAGTTAAAAGAATTTGAAATGAAGAAAAAGCTACGATTTAGTTTGGCAAAACTAAACAAACTTCAAATTTACATGAAGAATAAATTAGGACCGCAATCAGAAGTAAAATTTAATTAAAGGTTCGTATAAAAAATTAAAACAAAAAAGCAAAAAGGGACATGTGAACTTATGATGTTTCGTTATGTCAGTATAGGAAAGTATCAAACAGAGTCGAAATGTCGCAAAATGTCTAATACCAGCGAAAAACATTGCGCGAATAAGCTGAAAAAGTCGAATCATGTCAAAAAATATTGAATAGCACGCAATGTTAAAAAATTCTGTAAATAAACTCATACTTTCCCGACATTGTAAGATCTCATTTTAATACTGGTTTTTCTTCCAAATCGCAAGGGCTGTTCACTTTGCCCCTTATGTCAAAAAATAAAATGAGTAAAATAAAAATATTTTTGGCCTTGTATCGAATCATAGTATAGTCCGTTATCGCTATACTATGATTCGATACAAGGCCAAAAATATTATATTTGCAAAGGGCCGTTATTACGTGGTATGGGTGTAGTTATGTGTTTTTTTTTTTTTTTGATGCATGTATGCTATCGCAATGACAAAAAACGCCCATCACCATTTGAATATGGTAAAAACCAAACTTGATACCATTCCCGTAAAGCTGTCAGTAAAGTCTCTGTGCTTTTCCACATTCCCGTAAAGCTGTCAGTAAAGTCTCTGTGCTTTTCCAAGCCAAGTATGCACGGTATGCCCCTGCAACGCAGTTCTAAAATAAGCGCATTGAACTCTCTGACAGTGATTACAGAAAGTTCTCATTCAACTAATTTTACAAGCGAAAAATTTTGTAAAATGCGAAAAAAATTTAAGAGTCGAAGAGTTTTGAAATAGTCGATGTGAGTCCGCTTGAGGCGTTTGGTTTACAATCAATTACTTCAGTAAAGATTTTCCTTAAGACCCGCTAATATAAAGGTAAAGACATTCACACATAAAAATTAGGAGGAACTTAGGGTCATCTTCGGGCTTGCAAAAAAAAATAAGTGTGTGGAAAAGTCGTTACATAAAAGGTATTTTCTCACACTTTTGTGGATAAAGCACGGAAGAGTTTCTCTACTGTATTATATGTAAAAGCATGATGGTACCATCGTCATATGTCAAAATCTGTTCACTTTTTGTCTAGTACTTATTCGAACCAAACTTGTTATTTGAGATAATTCTTTCTTATATCTAAATTATTTCTCTGTTTCTATTCTTGTACTCTATTTTAATAGTTAAAATTTCTTATTCAAAAATAACATTTATTAGAGTACTGTTTTTACGGACACCCCGATCAATCCAGAATCCATTTCATTCCAAACTTCGTGTTGATAGTTTATTGAATACAAGGAACTAAGATCTTCAATGACTTAAATGTTTACTTTGGGTAATAAACGCAGTTGTCAAAATTGTTTGAGTTATGGTCTTTAATTCGAAAATTAACTAAGAATAAATCTTGAGAGTTATTCCTCTTTTTATTGTGAACGTTACGCCCAAAAATATTATAATTTAATTACTTGTTTTTTGTGATTATGTCAGAGGTGCTTAAAACTTTAAAAAATAAGGCGATTCTGACCAAACCAAAAACAGATATAAGGCTAAAAATCATTTCGGGAACAATATTAATGGGGGCTATGACTGGGTAAAATGTATTCATGAGCCAAAAACGATGCCACTTCATTCAAATGGCATTGCAGCATGTAGCAAGGACAAATTTAAATTATTCTGAATTTTTGCTACCGTTATGTTAAAAGTTTTCAAATGCGGTTGCTTAGCTTTACTTTTGTGGTAGGGGGTAGCCGCAACAAAGCACTGCAACTACGATAACAATCACAGGGGGCATTTCCTATGTTGCCAAGAAAATCAATAACAACGTTCGGTATTTTATTGCATACAAGAACAACAACCGTAGCAAAAATAAATAAAAGGACTATAGCAGCAATCATCAAGATGGGGTTCAAAGCAAAAAGGATATCATTGAGAAGCTCGTTACAGTTGCAGTTATGGCTGCACAAAATATTTTATCAATAATACGACGAATGAATTGATTGAAATTCTACTCCTCATTAAACGAACTGGAAATGACAATCAAAGGTTTCTTGCTCCACAATACCTTCCATTTGGTTTTATTTCTGTCGCCATTTCCTTTTTGCTTTCCAAACAAAACATTGCTTAATCCTTATCAATAAAATAAATTATGCAATAATTTGCATGAGAAAATGAAATGTTTGTTGAGATAAGCGACGAAAATTTATGTACAATTAACTTAATTGCTTGCGAAATTTTTATGAGCGACAGACACGCAGCAGTCAGGCCGACTGTCGAATCGAAAAGAGATACAAATAGATAATAGATAGATCATGATGAGAGACAGCCGAGGTGGCTCCGTGGCGAACGAAAACAAAGGGCGTCAAAGTCAAAGATAATTAAGTTATGACAATCAAGTGTAAGTATCAGAAGTGGTGACAGGAAAGGAAAGAAGTAATATAACTTCTTCGTTAATATAAAAATTAATTAGGCGATTACATTTTTCTGTTCAGGAAAAACCTTTCCTTGTTACATGTTCGGACACATATTATAGATTTGCCACATGAACATATTTTTTGCGTAAATAAGAACATACTTTAACGTTTTTTTTAGCAACAATTAGCTATGTATCTTTCTTGGCCATCCTGAACAATTTCTTATTATTCGGAATCACATTTTTAGAATTTTACATTTATGGTGTTATGGCAATTTCACGATTTCAATTGTAAAATTTATTTCATAATTCTTATTAGATAATAGAACTAATCTTTTCTTAAAAACTTTGGTTTTTCCTTAAAATGTTTTGAATTATTCTCATTAATCTCTTTGTCAATAAGCGTCGTATTTTTGGAAACTATTGCTTTTATATAAAGTTTTTTTTTTTAAATTCTAATTATGCCTGAACAGTTCTATATACTCAAACTACAACTTTTAAAAAAGAAAAATAAAAAAAAAATCAGTCAATATTTTTGAAATGGCATATTATCGGAATTTGCAGGCCAGGATCTTCTACTTGAAACTACAAAAAGTTTATGACGTCGATGATTATAAAGCTTAAGTAATTTTTCACTTTTTTTCTCTTGTAGGGTGTGAAATGTTACTTTCTCGAAGTCGTACGAATATTCTAAGCAGCGAGTTGTAAACCAACTTTATTCACTTGATATGCAATGAAAGACCTCTAAGCTCATCTAATTTTTACAAAGTGCTATAAAACCTACTTGAAATTCTAAGGGGTTCTGCACATAAAATCCAATATAAAAAAAATACGAAAACAAATCCACATTTAAATATGCTCAGCAAGTACTTGAGAAGCGCTGATTCGGCGGGATAAATTCCGATTTTATAAATGAATGGTGCACCCAAGCAAGAACCTACAAACATACAGACATAGGCAAGTGTATACATATGTATGTATGCGTAAATCCGCATGATACGCTGAACAACGTGTGGGGTTGTGTGCTTTCAAAACAACAGCAACAACAATATGTTAACTAGTGTTACTCACATTAGTGACATAATCTGAGTTTATTCTTTTTTTATGATTGTCCTTTTGATGCACACACACATACGCACGCATACAAACGTAAATACACACAAGAACTTAAATATTCTACGAGTTTACGATTATGCAGCACGTGGTGTATGTGCGTGCATCTTTTTCGTTATATGCAAGCGTTTGTGTGCTGCGTATCTGTGTGTGGCACCTTGTTGTCTAAAAAGTTGTGAACCTGTGGCATTAACCAGTCAAAGCCATAAGAACTAACTAGACGAAGTGACATTTGCTTCGTATGCTAATTTAAATCTACCTGCTTGCAAAATCTTTAAAAGAGTTATACTTGTAAACCTCAACCTTTTGGGCCTTGTACTGTAGCGCCGTATGATTTTAAAGTTCATTACATGTGGAGTAAGTACAAAGCATTGGGTAAAGAACTATGAACCATAGGGACGACATAATCATAAGCTACACGCGTATAAAACACAACGTAAACTGCCATAGCAGCGGCCAGTTTTCCAAAACCCGCGGGCAAATAATTTTACTATATCCCATACGATTATCTTTAGCTGTGGGGCTTAAAGTCTATAGAAAATAGAAACAGCAGCTACTAAATCATTTATTTATGCGTATTGTTCAGAACAGACCAAATTTAGCTTTTTTTCTGCTTTTAAATAAAATCACTAAAAACGAAATGGCAAAATTTTATTTTTGTTTTCATACAGCTGAAGTACACAGCGAAAAAATGTTTTAATTGAATTTTGAATTGAAATCGTGAAATTTGCTCATCGGATTCGGTTGCGACACAGCTAATTTTCTTCAAAAAGAAGCCCAAGCAATTACTCCTAAACTCATAATTACCAGAAGAATTTGAAGAACGCTAAATTCTGTTGTTTTCAACTCGTGCTGGTGGTACATAAATGTATCTATAAAAATTTCTCGACACATCATTTTGATGTATATTTTCCTCAGCTTTCCAATGGTTTTGTCAGATTTTCCGAAATTTTTCATTTTCCTGGTGAAAAATCACAAAACGTGTTAAATCTCATAAACTGTATTTTTAATATAGTTTTTTAATACTTTTATTCAAAAGCTGAGGTTTTTTTACATTGAAAAAATTATTTTCCAAAGAGTGTTTCAGCAGTTTGCTATGAGAAATACAGCGCGAAAGAGTATTTCGCATGTATTTAGAACTAAATTTATAACTTTCATGTGGAAAAATAAGTAAAATGTTTGTAATGGGGTCAAAAAGTGTGCAAGGTCCGAAATGGTTACCAATGTATGTACCATATGTAGACATAAAGCAAAAGGGTCATTGGATTATGAAAGTCGTATTTAAGTTAGCATAGGTACCAAATTTAATTTAATTTTACTACGATTTTTGAGTATCAAAAGATATGCTTTTTTTTTCAGAAAATAAAAATTTTTCTTGGAAAAAAGAAGAAAAATTCCAAACATAAAGGGCGGCACATTACCTTGTTAAATAAAAGATGAAGTACGGTAACAGTGCTGCGAATTAAAGTAGGTTCAGTGGTACAATGTCTTAGAGAAAACAACGTTTGAGCGAACCCCGCGTTTTGGTTTGCTGTAGTCGATTCTATTGAGCCAATTACGAATGACTTTTCGGCATAAATTGTAATAAATTTTAGCAATTCGTCGATAAAAGTTTTTCGCCAGGTCGTGAACTGGTGATGAACAGCCCAGACACTTAACATAATTTTAACAACAAATTTCTTAAATTTTTACTCTGAAGAATTGAAACGCGTTGTTGAATCATAAACTTTGACAGAATATGACAATCATGGAATGAAAGAATTGAAAGTTTTTTCAGTGTTTTTTTTTTGCCAATCTGTCCGTTAGTTGGTTATTCTTTCTTTTTATTCATTTCAAATGATTCGTAAGATACAGCTCCAGCTAAAATATGGATATTAAATGCTTTAACTGGAGGCTTAGCTTAACATGTGCTATTAGCATTTAAATGTTTCCTTTTTTATCTCTTATTTTTGTTTTATAGTTTTACTTTGAAAGCTGTTAACAAACAAACAAACGGACAGACAAACATATACGCACGCACGCATGCTAACAAGATACAGTATCTCAATAACTTAGTACCTTTGTATCTGCAAATGAAACTTTGACTTTAGAGGTGATTTTTTCTTTCAGAGATTCAGTGTGCGATGGTGGTGAATGCGCGCTATTATTTTCTGCTCGTGTAACAGCGTTATTGGATTTCAGGTTACAAAATTAAGCCAACCACCGCAGTTGCGTTGCCATCAGGTTTAATCTAAACCTTAAAATATGTAAATATTTGTTGTTGTTCTTGTGGTTGCTGGTTATGTTTGGGTTTTCTGTGCCAGTGTTGTTTTTTATTGTTGTTGTTTCATATGCGACTTTTCTGCATTTAAATTAAGTTGAAAGTTTTTTTTTATCATTTGTTGTTGTAGACGCTTTTGTTTCTGGAGTGCGTGTGGGCAGACCTGCTTTTCTGACAGCTCGAATGATATGACTCGTCTTGACATTGTGTCGTTTATGTCAGTTTGTTTGCATTTTTTAAAAGTTTTAACTTTTGATTTTTTCTCTTATCTCTCAGATTTGAACGCATATTTTAAGGTTTCATATTTTATTTGTTTTTTTATCGCTACACTGAGAGATAAGAGATACGTACATTGTTTTTGTCTCTGGTGCTGGTAGGCTTAAGAAAATTTTTCAACAAAGCTTAGCATGAAAGTGCAAAATTTAGTTCTTTAAATCGATAGTAAACGTATCTTGATACGAAGAAATTTTGGAACGGAAGATCTGGTATGCAACTAACCATGCCAGGAAGGCACATCATACCACAAGTCGGGCACATTGCAGCACAAGTTTTATTTTTTGAAAAATTTAAAAATGGTGAGCCAACTTCACAGACATAATCAAACTTCTGATTGATAGTCTGTATATAAGGGAACCTTTGCTGTCCTATAGACTTCCACCATACCATGCATAAGTCAAAAATGGTCGGATAATGGCCATGTACTAAATCTGGCAATAGGTTCGTATCATTTACCAAACATACGTTTGAATATGCCTTATTAATTTTAACCTCGGCAAGGAGCTTCACGGATTATATCCGAAAACTTTCTCGTAATGGAAGATTATCGCCATTTGAAATTGGGAGTCTGAACTGAGATGCTATATATTTGGTTGATAAAATATAAGCTCGGTCTTATAAAGTCTTTTACCTAAAGCTTGTTTGACGTATTTGTTGTTGTTTTTATATCTTTTTTTTTTCTCTGTAGTGCAATAGGTTATGCGTAACGTTGGTAGCAACAAAACATTTTTTCTAAGTCGTGATCGTCTTTTTTACTTAACCTCCTTCCTATTGTTTTTTTCTTTTCATTCGCTGATGATGGCTTATTAATTCAATGCCTTAACAGTGGTGTAATTTAGTAGTTTCTTGTCTAAAATTGGCCATTATTGGCGGTTATTTCAGTTATTCTGATTTCGGTAATCTTCGAATGCGCGTTAAGTTGTCATTATGATTGACACTTAAAATAAATAAAAAACGTTTGAAGATGAAGTGGGTTGTTCAGCTACCTGTACTGGGTAAGCGTTTTGACAAGCTGTTTGTCTGTCCTAATGGTTGGTATGCTGTTGTTTAGTTACTTGACTATTATGTTCCACATAGTAGAATTCTCACCAATTTGAGTTGATGGCTTATGAATGCTTCATGTAATTAAAAATGACAGCAGCTAATGCGAAGAAAAACAAAACAAAAAATTCACAAAATTAAATTCAGAAACCTTACATTGAATGACCTTGAGAGCTATGTGGCATGTTTTTAAAAGTTGCGTTTAAAATTTGATAATATTATCTTATTCTCATAAATGAAATTGAAATAGTTATTATAGTGCATGCATAACTGATAAGTCCATCATTAATCGAGTGAGTCCAAGTTTGATGGTTTACCGTTGACAACCTACATAGATTTGAATTTCAGGAAGTTTTACATTCAAGAAGAAGAAATTACCATCGACATTTCAAATACTTAAGGTATCGTCATGTCTGCAAAAATCAAAACTAAATTTTAAAACTTTTGCTCTCAGGTAACTCTATGATAGACATTTAAAGTATAAGGGCTTGTATTTTTCAGTATTTATTCCCCAGCATATATTTAATTTTCTATCAATCAAAAGTTTCAATTTCGATAAGTAACAGAAACATTAAATGGCAAAATTTGGACAAGTTTCGATCAGAACATTTTTAGACACTTTAATTAATTTCTTAATAAAAACATAAGGTTGATATCCACACCTTTTTTCTGGCGTTAAAGGAAAATTGCTCCCATGAAAATTTTAGTTCATCCGAGATCGAGAAAATTTATGGCTAGTTGAGATCCATAGTGCAAGTGGAATTAGTAAGTTATTACAGAATTATTTCAAATGGAGTAATTTTCTTTTATAATCGGAAGTTACAGACACGGTAATAAATAACAACAACTAATAACTTAAAGCAGATGATTATATGTATGATCAATTAATATCACCAACAGAAACAACCCAACGATTTTTTGCTTTACATTCAATCAATCAATTTAATACTCAACACTAAATTACTAAACGCCTCCTGCAGACATATGAAAACTATGGTACTCAAAGTTAGTATGGGATAGAAATTGCACAAAGGGTCTTCGTTAGCAACACAAAGTAATTAAGTAGCTTGCAGCATTAGTAGCGCCAGGTAACGATTTTCGCATTAAGCTACAGCGGCACAATAGCCTCAATCGATGAAATTATTGCGCATCCCTTATAAAGCCAGCCTCTTAGTAGGTTAGCAAGTAAGGAGGATGTCATGTCATGCAGCAAAGAGGCGTTTGTATCGAACTTTATAGTAACGCGCGCAGTGGCAGTGCATCACTTATTGGAATGGAACAAAACGTACTATCAAACAAATCCTCACATGTCAGTGGATGACAAAAAATTTTAACTTTTACCTTGTAGTTTTCCTAATGTAAGAAAATTTTAATCAAGTGTACGTAGTTCTTTTTGAATAATTCGGAAAATATATGATGAAAATGGCTATCGGAAAATACATGGTAAAAACTGTTTACGACCACTCAAAATCTGTCTCCAGAGATATTGAAATTTTGACTTACTTATTCACAATCGCAAGAAATAGTGTCGTCAGTTGTGACTATTTTGTGGATAAGCAGTGTAAAAAATACATAAGCTGTCTTTTATAAAAGCCATTGATACAAAATATTAATGAAACATCACTGATCTTTCGATGCCTTTGGCTACGAGGGGATAACTTACAAGCTCGTTACCGAATTTCGCAGTCATTGCAATGTTGACAACAGCTGAATTGCTAAAAAGGAAAAGTATTTCGAATGCGTTCTGTTATTAATTATATTTAGAATTTTTCTAAGAGAAAAAAGTAAGGATGACTTCAAAAATACATATAAAATATATTTGTTAAGATTGTCTTTGCGAGCACCTTAGTAGCCAACTGGAGAACCAACACAAATAGATCACCTGAAAATCTACAGATCTAAAGATATCTATTTTTGTTCTTAATCGCTAAAATTTAATTGTATTAAAAGTTTAATTCAATTTTAATTTTATAATGAATTTTTATAATGAATGGAACTTAAGTGATGCTGAAGTCCAGACCAATGTCATTACAGGCTGTGTAACTCTATATATTTGTTAAGAGTTCTTCAAAAATCAATGTTCCTGTTAAGGATCTTTTCTCATTATAAAAAAATTTGAATCTTTATCCTTATTAATTTTTATTAAAATTGTAAACTCAAATTCTAGTTAGAGCATAATTTTTGGCTATCTTTCGCACATTCAAATTTTATTCCATAATTTACTACTATTTCGCTGCAGAAGAATATGACAACTGATTAAGCCCTTAACTTAAATTTAATTTAATAGAAATTGATATTGAAAACTCTACATAATATGAATGGAGCCGAAGGAAAAGAGTAAGCAGATGAATTTAGGTGGGCGCATGTTTAGTCAAGTACTCGCTTACATAAAGCTTAAGGATGAGGGAGAAAATGCCAAAGATGTTGTTACTACTTATTTAGTAAGACATTAGTCAATATGTCGCATTGTTATTACTGTCACCCTTGTATAAGTTATTGTTGTTGTTGTAGCTATTTTTATTGGCATTTTGTTGCTATAAATTGTTGGAGCGGAGCAGTAGTAGTAAAAGAAATTGAGCATCGAGGAATTTATATTGCAACAAGGCAAGTCAATTCAATTCATTCAACTCAAGGCAAGTCGACTCAAGTAAGAATGACAAGGCCAAAGAAATGAAGACGAACCATATAAAGCGAATTCCGATGAATGAAAAGCAGAAGAATGACAACAGAAATTTCTATTTTAATGGAAATATTATTGATTTTGCAAATGCCATTATTAATGTACTGATACGGAGACATAGAAAAGGCAGAGTGCTTAAAAATATGCTGCATTATTTTGTTGATCGATTGACAAGCTCAATTATCTTAGCAATATGTACTTAAGAAAGCTCGAAGAAACTGATGGGTTTTAAGAAAATTTCTGCTGGTTTTATTATAATTATATGTATATGTATGTATTCAGAAATTCCCATCTAGTAAATGAAATCTCTGTAAGATTGGCGTTAAAATGCTCACAATGGACTTTATTAAAGATTTGTTATTTTTTAAACATATCATTGTTTAAGTAAAAAAGAGTTTTAAAAACTTGCATGTGCTTAAAATTCAGAGCAATACAGCCAATCTTCACCAAACTTCAAAAAATTACAATTTATTTCTGAAAATTCCTCGGCTTTTAAAATAAAACCTTAATTTTTCTACAAACGGTCAAAAAGGAAAGAAAATGATTTATTATATCTTTACTTAGGGTTTAAATAAAATTTGGCCAATCATTCGACAAAATCACAAAGTCACCCATTTAGTCTCAACTCATGAGCTACATAGTAAAATTTTTAAAACGTTTCATATATCGTTTTGAATTTCCTTAGAATTTTTTCAGTGTAAAGAAAATGTGAAAATTCACTTTATTTGAAGAAACAAATATCACCTCACCTCAAGTTTTTCTCAATGACACCGTTGAGTTTTAAATTTTTGTTGTTGAACCAGCAATACTTTGACTGCCGCGAAACGAAACTGTGAAATTCTCAACAACGTCATACACGAAAACAATTGCCATTAACCCAATTAAAAGGGAAAAAAATTTCAACAATTTTTCCTCTAAAAAATAAAAACTTAAGAATGCAGCATCACCAACAACTGCAGCCACAGCAGCGGCAGCAAAAACAAAAAACTCAATTAGCAAAATATAGAGGCTGCCAATCAATCGACCACGTATGCAACCAATGCAAAAAGTTTCAAAACGAAATTGAAAGAAAAACACAACAACAATTAAAGAAATTTGGAAAAAAATTAAAAGATATATGTACAAGCAAATTATTGGCAAATGGAGTGTGAAATTGTCCAAGTATAGAATCGACTATGAAAATACAAAAAAAAAAAATTATTTTATTGAGATTATTTTTTTCTTCAATTAATCACGAATTTAAAAATAAAAAAAAAATAAAAAATCCGTAAATGTTCCGCAATATTTAACTATAAATCGAAAATGAACACATAAAACAAATTAATTGAGCCAATTGTCAGCTTAAAATTTTAATTTGACGCATTTTTCACAAGCAAAACCAGGTGGCAGCTCAGAAATGCTGCTGGACAGCTAGCAAGCAGTTTAAGCCGAATTCATGGCTGGCAACATAAAAGAAACAGAAATATCAACAAAAATAACAAATTCCAAACAAAGACACAAATCAAAACAAAATCAAAAAATAAACAATTTCAAGTACAAAGTACCAAATACCTACATACACAAACATCAACAAAAACAATTGGCAGCAGTATAATTAAATCTGGCAAAAATAATCAAAGACATCAAATAAATTTCCGTCCAGCCTCAGCTCGTCCCGCCTGCCTTAATACAGCACGTAGCTCGATCGATTCACTTCAAATGATAGTTGGTAAAAATTGCCAACACCAACATGTGTTAAAATGATTTTTGGTTCTATTCACCGCTGTTACAATCCAGTGAGAAAAATATTTTTTTCAAACTGTGGAAAATTGTGATTCACAAAAAAGAGTAAATGAATATTAATGTTATTTTATTTTCGGTTTTAGAAAATCGGGTTAAAGGATAAAGTTTTCAATAATGTTCTATATCTAAAAACGATAATTTTCTACCTGGAGTAAACTTTGCTGACCAGTAACTTTTTCATGTTCATGTCGAAAAAGTACATGCGGCATCTAAAAAGTACGTTTCAAGTCTCCATTCAGTACATTGCCACAAAAGCCGAGTGCCATCACTACTCTTTAGTGAAGAAGCCCATTTCAACCCCAGTGGATTACAATAATAAGAAATGATGCAACGAAGATCTTCAAAGAAGCTAATCCTGATGTAGAGAAATAGATATGCATCTTACCATTTTTGTACTATCTTATCGCTAGAAAACTGATGTTTCAAGGCTCTCAAATATTCTATAAAATATAGTTGTAAAAAGTTAATGGCGTTAGCTTTGATTAAAACTTTCATATCCCGTGCTAACTCAATCTTACTCAGGCATAACTTCTCAACCCTCAAGTAAAAACTTCACCGTGTACAAGTATAAGAAACTACTAAAGAACTTACACTGACATTACCCATTCATTCATCCATCTAAGTAAATTCAAGATATCAAATTTTCTCAATATCTGGACAAGATGTTATTTTATTTCATTTCTCTGCTGCTTGTTTTTGTTATTGTATTTCAAGTTACTTAACAACAATCAAAGATGAGCCTCGTTCATATTGAAACGTAGCGAATCAAATCGAATCGAATCGACTGGCATGGTAGAATCAAGCGTTACAACCGTCAAAACATGTCCGACCACAACACGTCACAAGAGCTCGCCATCATCATCATCATCATCACTATTGGTAGCCCCCCAAAATGTTCATCTCCATCTTGGACATTTCATCTACCGTCAACTAACATCTTGAACTCGCTGTTTGGTGTCGCACTTAGCTGTGGCTGTTGTTGGTGATGTTAATGATTTTGCTTTTGTTGATGATGATGATGATGATGATGATGGCTGATTGTAACTGACTTTGCTTGTCTCGATAGCTGCCATGCTTCATTTGCTATCTGATGCTCCACCGAAATGACTACTGTATGCTGCTGCGGTGCCCCTGCACTGCCTAGTGCGAAGATGCCGTGACTAATGCGCTCTCAGGTGGATAAACAAACGTATAGCCACTGAGAGCTGCTTCGGCTGCGTACACTACTTTAGCGCCTCATTTTGTGACGACTTTAGTTGTATATGCACCTCAGCGTCCGTCTGTCCGTCCGTCCGCATCAAGTGTTCGATGCTTGCCGTCATTATTACAACATTTATAGCCGCATTACATGTGTTTCATCTCGGTCTAAGTTAAACATACGGTCAGGGTTTAGCGTTTGCTTGTCTGTTGTTTATTTGTCCATGTCCATTGAACAAGTAATTGTTTTTAGAAGGTGTGAAATGAGTTTGAGAACAGTGGATCAAATCAAATCAAATATTATCTATTATTGGCAATACGTTCGTTAAGCAAGAAGGTTTCTAACTGAATAAATAAATTAAAGTATCAAATAGATTTTTGGCATCACCTTGTGGTACCATACCCACATTTTTGAAAATGGTACACGTACACATTTTAACATTTTGTCATCGATTGATGCCTTAGATAAACTGGTATTTAGTAATTATTATCATTATTTATTTTATTATTTCACTAACAATTTTAATTTTTTTTTATTTTATTTCATATTTTTTTATGGCAACTCAAATGAAAACCAAAGAGGATTCCTTAAACAGTTGTTGGCTTTCACAACTCATTCAGGCCATTAACAATGATTTCGTTGCAGCCAATCTGCTATAATTAAATGCAACACCAATTTAATTGTTGTGCCAACACACATCAACCCATACATGCATAAATAGCGTAAGTATTAATGCGAACTAATGAATATATTGCATTTTTCGTAATCGAAGGATTGAGTTTTAATTACGATATGCGTACGCTTATATGCGCCAGTTTACTTTTGTGCTCTTTCATTTTTTATAGGATTCATAATTTTGCACACCTGAATATAAAAATGAAAATTATAAAAAAAAAATTTAAGCGCAATAACCTAGTTGGAAATGCCGTGTGTCATTCCGACAAAAAATTAAAACCATATTCTATTTTAAGCATAAGTTTGAGTAAAAGCTTGAAAGCCACCTTGAAAAGTCGGTGTTAGAGCAAATTTTATTTTTTCCGCTTAAAAAAAAGACTAGACAAAACAATATTCCCACATAAGAGGTGCGGTATTCTTTGGTTCTGAAGTCACCACTCCAACTTGATTCGTTGGTATTTAATGTCTTTATTGGTATCTCCATCAGATGTTATGACGCTGTCAGTTCGGCATTGTGAAACTATGGCCGGATGAGCATCCGTTTTTAAATTATTTTGATTTGCAGACCTACTTTTTACGGAGGAAATATGACAGCTGTAACATTGTATGAAATATTGAATAAAGATTGTTTAAAACTTTAGATATCGTGATATGAGCAGGAGTCCACATAACTCAAAAGTGGGGTACATGATCTCGAAAATAGTAGTACATAGCATAAAACTTATCAAATTATGCCACAAAATGAAAAACAACTTCTCTAAGTATCGTTCCACATATCAAATTTTTATTTTGTAAGTAAAATTAATCTTGAATATATGTATGTATTAATAATAAAAATTAAGACGAAATATGAATATCTGAAAACGGTTTGACACTTTACTTTACTTTGAGACATTGCATTCCAGGGATGTACCTCACTCACTTGTTCAAATGCCCCATCTTTCCAGACTGTGCTCGCGTAGCTTTGTTACCTTGATCTGATTTTTTATTTTTATTTACTTATGTACATATATATTATTCGTCATTAAATGAAGTATACAAACATACTGAAAGAAACATATATTCTAAGGTTGAAGCCAAAAGGACGAACATTTTGGTCTAGGTGTTCATTTTTCATTTGCTAAGAATTTTTTTTTGTTTTTAAGAGTCAACTTAGAGCTCTCTTTTTGATTTATTTGAATTATCAAATATTTGATAAAAAACGAGAAATTTTAGCGAATGGCGCGCATACAGGGTTCAGATATAACTTTGCAATGATTTTTCATAATCATTTTTCATTGTATTGATAGCTTACGTTCTAATGATTAATCCTTTGCTTGAATTGAAAATTGTTTTTCCTAAGGGAATCGTTTCACTGAAATTAAATCCAACATTTCAATTCACTTATTATTAAAAAAACACCAATATCTGAAAAAAAATTCGCATAATGGCACAAAGCCAACACTGCTATCGGAATCAGCAACCCATAATCTATTGGAACTGAAATGATCTACACTTTGGAGTCCACGATTTTAAATATAATATCTTGTGTCATTTCCCGCAAGCATACTGTCCTTACAACTTTAAACCCATATTTCATATAAACATTTGGGGCAGCAATTTTAGCGTTTCAAGTCTTTAAAATTTTAGGTTTTTTTGTAATTTCTTCTAAGCAAAATGATTTAAAACTTGATAGAAATCGCTCACAAAAATTTTTCACAAAATCTGATACATGTAAGTTTTACAGAAAACTATTGCCTCTAAATTTCGGATGATGTACAATAATATTGTGCAAAATTTTGGATTGTCTTCCAATAAGCCAAAAATTATAACTAAAAAAATATTTGACCTACCTCTTTGGTTGATATGCAGTATGATGAAAAAAGGCTGAGATATAACTCCAACTAAAATTTCAACACGTTTTCCTACTGAGAGCAAGAAAACACGTGCAGTGCTGTAACTCGTAAGGCATAAAATTTCGCGTCAGATACCCGCAAAAATCACAAGAGATGCAGAATTTTATTTTATAAGGCTTAAATGCAGATTTATTTTTATATATCTTTAATATTTTTTATGAAACGATATTTTTTTTTGCAAAATTTCAACAAATTCATTTTTACACTTTTATGCTGCTGTCTCCTTTTTATTTAAGTTGCGGTCTGCGTCCATTATCGGTTCGCATCAAGGATATTTGCATTTAAGACTTGGGGTTTGCTGTTGCTGGTGTTATTGCTGTTCTTATGTCCCAACGTTGCCTTCACAACCACGTCGTTGTTTATTGAAATATATATTAATGCAAAAGTAGAGGATATACTATGTGGAAGTTTTGGGAGCACCAACGGGGGATGGTAGCGTGGTATTGAAGGAAGAAAAAAACCGAATAAAATCTTTTTGTTGCGCTTGTTGTACGTGTAATGCAACCAGGAAACCGCAAGGAATTGCAAGTCAACAAAGTGTGAAAAAAGTCTTCGTTGTTGTAAAATGTACGAGCTGGTTGCCGCAAGGTTTTGAAAAAATTATCCTTTCTACTTGGGTCTTATGTTTTGCGGTTTTGACAGAGCATACAATATCTTGTTTACGTTTTTTGTTAGCTCTATTCTTGTGCGATTTTGTTGAAGTTTTTATGTATGACACAATGGTGAAGAAAGAAAAGCTAAAGACTACGTTGGAGCTATGAAAAAATTCCAAAACAAGATTGGTTTTATCAGTGGAGCATCTGATAATTCAAGAATTTTAATATTTTAGTGGTCGAATCAAGGAGCATGGTATGCTTTAAAGCGATATTGACGGAAAAGGAAAATTTTAAAAGTCTTAACTGCTGACAAAACTAATATTTTTGTATAATCCCGTTTTGGCAGTGAAATTGGCTGCTGCACTTTCGATAAACTTTAGTGTCAGTCAATTTGGTTCTGAGTTGACAAGAAACTGGCGCAACATAATTTCGGTACGTTGAGTTAAGCACTCATAAGTCAGTAATTCTTCATTAGACTTAAGAGTTCTTTAAGATCCAAGAAAAAAGTATTACATAGACTATTCGGTGGGAGTAGTTCAGTGTTTATTGACGTGCTAGTACTGAATTGAAGTTGTTTGGATTGAAAATGGACAGTGATCATCAGAATCTTGATATATCACGAAAGATTTGAAAATTGGATCTGTGCATCAGATCTGTGTATTCGGTGCCTCTAAACTATATAATTTATAATAAAGATTTCTATCGTACTTGAACCATACAAGACTCCCTTATGGGTTTTCGCTTAACCGGAATTCAATAGCAGTTTTACCGCAACGCTACATTTTTTTTAAAGTAACTACATTTTTTCTTTACGAAATGACTTCCTCATGTTTTTCGACATTCTGTGGGTTGAAGCCTTTCTTTCGGCTTAGATTCATAAGGCTTAGCTACTCTCATTATATAGTCTAAGAAGTCTTATTATTTCGTGAACTGTACAAATATTTAGTTCAATATGTTCAAGAAAGACAAAATCATTTTCATAATTTTTTTAATCCTGAACCATAAAACTGAAGCGTTATATAATAAAAAGTGAAAAATTTTTATAGCTTGAAAGGTGCACGCATGTGCACATTATAATAGCAGTAATTTAATGTCATTATATGTCAGGATTTTTTACTCTTTAGGTCAGTTCTGAAAAAAGTATATTTCATGTCCTTTTCAACGTCCAAATGGCAAAATAAAGCACAAATAAAAACCAGCCAGCCTGAGCTCCTTGAATGTAATTTTTTTTTTTCTAAATACTTCATTATTATGTTGACATTGCACTCACCTTCACTCTGACCACAGAGGCCGTACCATAAAAAACTTATAAATTTTACTCGTTGTTTCATTATGTAAAAATATTGGGAGCTTCTTTCGTAGGGCGGTCGTAAGCAAAGAAGTTGTAGAAAAGCAACACCGAAGTCGAAGCAGAAGATACTGAAGAGATTTAACAAAAGTTTTTTTGCAAACCTTCTCATTTTACAAAAATGAAACCTTAAACTGTTGCTGTTGGTTGTTTTTGTTGTTATTGCTGTTGGTTGCTCCTTAATCCCTTCATGCAAGCAGCAATCAATTCATAGTTCATCTTTTTCTTACATGTCGAAGCTACCTGCTTGTCCATACGCGTATAACTTTTTAAGGGATCAAGAGTGAAAAGAAACGTCTTATCTGCTTGGCCGAAAAAAAATTGTGTTTTATATTAAAATTACATTGAAACCTGAGCAAACATTCGGCTGTGTCCTCGACCTCGTCTTTGCTGCAGCAGCAGGTTATTGGACCAAGAGGTAAGGCATTGCCATACACTTGACTGGTTAGTGATGGACAGTTTGAATTTTTTTTTTGTTCCTTTATTTTGTCTGCACATCTCCTGTTGATTTTGCATCAAATTATAATTTTACAAGTACCAAGACAGTGGAGCCCCGAGCAGATAAAAGAAAAAGAGGTAAATTTGTTCTTATTTTTTTATGCTCTTTAATTAGTTTGCATGTCGAGTTTACGTTTGAATTGTTCAATTACTTTTAATAAGGGTACAATGTTTTCACTAGCGGTTTTCTTCTCTTATCTCAGAATTGATGTAGGTAAAGAAATTCTTTAATAAAATTGCGTTCAATTTTTCCGAAAATAACTGCAATCTTTGAAATTCAGAAAATAATGTCACTGCTATGGCGTATTTTTGGAAAAATATTGAATGCTTTATGAATTTGACATTTATGTATTCAAAACTATTCACATATTTGGTGAAAATCCAACACTGATGATAAATCGGACTTGAATATCTTGGCTATATCATATATATTACAAAACCATCTATGATTAATATTTCCATAAAAAAATTAAAAACAGTGGATTTAGCATCTTCCGTAAAATAGCGACGGGTGATGGAGCTTGGTTCTGTAAGTACGACTCGGAAACTTAGAATAGTATGGAGCACAAAAAGTGCGAATCCGGCCATTATAGCACGACAACGAAAGTATTGATGTCGATGCACTTTACCGAGGAAATGATATTTGGCCGAAATGCGGCTGTAAAAAGTGGCGATTGACAGATAAATCCTTCAGGAAGTATAGTGTTATAAGCATCAAAATTAGCTATTAACGGTTGCGGTAGTAAATTAAATTCGTGTGTGATAAATTGTTTTCATGTTTTAGTACATAAATAATATGTTCATCCTTTTACACAGGCTGTATTTTAATGTAAATAAATGCGATGCAGATAGTTTTACTTTGGAAATGTGTACGTTTTTCGTTCAGTGTATAAAAAATGATATTAGACCGGTGGAAGTATCTCGCTTAGCACTGTATTCCCCGAATAATAATCTAAATAAAAATCTAAGGAAAAGACTCTTCGGCAATAATAATAATAATTTGTTACATTTCATTTTAAAAAAGAAAAGCTCGAACAGATACTATGTATTTTGAGAAGTAGAATTTATGCTTTAACAAATCTATAGAGATTTATCGAAATAATGTAAAGAAAATTTAAATTTTTAATAATTAATATGATATAATAATTAATAAAATAATATTCTGCATGGGATAAAAATTTTTCCAACAATATTCTTCATATTTGGAATTACGGAACATTCTTGTATTTTTCTTGTGTTTGGCACCTACCACAGACCTCACAGATTTTGATGAAAAATGACCCAAAACTTTCCGCAATATTGAATTTATATTTGGGTATGCTTCTATTTATATATAGAAACATTAAGAAGTAAAAATGGATCAAAACCATGTCTCGGGATACAAGTTCTATGCCGTCTTACCGTGTACCATATATCAAATTATTTTGGGATGAAATTTTTTTTATGTTTTAGTTCTTTACTTGGCTCATTCATATTAATTTTTTTAATATATTTTTTGTAGTGATAACACTTGGGATAATTCGGTACTATACTATAGTGTTTTTTGAACTTTTACATTTTTATTTTCCTTAAGTTTTTAGGTGCACTATGCATTTTATTTTTAGCGAATTTACGTTCACCCCAAAAAGTAGAAATTTTAACTAATTAAAAATTTGCGCATTTTCCACATGAACAATTTTGCAAACAAGAGTCGACAGCAATTTCTGACCAAGAGGATGCTTTCTAAAGTGCAAACTAATGCCGAGCTAACTGAACTGAAGTTGACTTGGACTAACACTGCAGCAGGTGTTGATTGCCAACAAGAGGGAAAAACAACAAACTTTCCAACGAATAAACAAACGAAGACTTGATACTACCATGACGTTGGTCATTGAGCAAAGAAATGAACATCGACGCTGCAATGACTGCAGCAGCAGCAGCTACTGCAGGAAACCACAACGACCTCCATGGAGCTGAGCATGATTTTGTCGGAAATCGAAAACTTTAGATTTTTCATCTTCCTCTCCGATTAAAAGGTGTAGCGCGTCACATCATCAACAGAGTTTGAATTGTTGTGTTCAAATTTAATTTGCGATTTTCATTTCCATTTTTTGCAACTTTTTTTCAATGCAGCATTGAGTTGTCTGAAGACAACAAATATTGTTGCATAGTCATGCTGAAGCTGAAAACGTGAAGCCAGCGCTTCGGTACTTGAGGAAAATGAGAAGCGTGTTTTTTTCAAAAATATTCAGCTTTGCTAGCTCATTTGAGCGTAATTAGTTAAAATTACTTGCAATAAATCGCATGTTGTGTACGCCCAGTGCAGTGAACAGTAAAAACTACAGTTTAACAAGTTGCAAGCGAGGTGCGACAATGGAGGTACATACTACAAACGTATGGTCAAAAAATGGTGGCGGTCATTAGACTTTTTTTGAACGCATACAACCGCAGTTGGGATGAGAAATAGAAATATAGGCAGGCGCGTTTCGTATGGCATTGGGAAGAAAAAGAGAACAAATGGCTCTACAATTAAATAATTATCAATGCGTATGGTTTTTTCTTAGAAAATGTGCTACGCGAACATAAGATGTTGATTTTTATATTTCTTCAGTAGTAGATACTTACTAGTCTTGCAATAACCTGTTTCGTTTTCTTAACCAAACTTTGTCTTGACCTGAAAACCAAAAAAAAAATAGAAATTAATTTTTACATTCAGATTTAAAACTAAAAACATATTATTAGAGGAAGATAAGCACTTTTTGGGGCAAATTTCTAAGAACTCGAAAATTATGTTACTTACATATATAGATATTTTTAAAAATTCAAAAAAGTACTAAAATGTGTAAAACAAACAAATTAACGTATAAGATTTTGCGATATCTTAATGACTGTAATTTAAATTTTACACATTTTTGTAACTCGCAAATATACAAAAAAAAATCAAGTTTTCTAATATAATATTTCCTACTGTGAATATAAAAACCACTCCTCTAAAACACTCGTTCACATCAACACTCATGCAAATTGCAGCGTGTATTCTTGTGCAAAGCTATTTATCTTAATAATATTTATTTAAGCCAAGTTGTGAGTAAAATATGAATTCTGCAAAACAGTGGAATGAGGAGAAGGGGGAAGACATGTGGAACAAAAAGTACAAAGGATTGTGTTGGCGCTTACTTAAATTTATTTGCTGCTAAATACACACAGATATAAATGTAAGTGTATTTTGTGATGTATAGCAGTTAATTTTACAGATGAAGAACTAACAAGCGAACTACTACTGTGCAGTCAGTCAGACATATGGACAGTGGAGTCACATTTAACTTCTGCTAGCTGTGAGTTAGGTGCATTTTGCATTTCATTTCAATTAAATTAACTTAAATTTTCAAGTTCTGAACCTGAAAGCTTACAACAAAATTGACACTAGCACACACACACATATACTAATTTGTAAACCGTAAGGGCTTCACTCATATAGAGTGAAGTTCCTAAGTCTAAAAACCAACAAGCAGCCAACAACGAGAGTGTCTAAAACGTGACAGGCAGACAAACCGCAAAAAACTTCAAGTTGAACATTTTTAGGCAACATATTCTGCTTCTTACGGTGCACGTTGAATTATTTCTTGTTAATTGAAATAAATTCAAAAATATGGCAATTTGCCACAATTTCTGTAAACAACAGTGATGGGCAAAATAGGTAAAATGCGCCAATTTTAGCTCTTTAAAAAAATAACCAAAGGACATGGACTCACCACTGCTACGCAAATTTTCATTGTTATGGTTTTTTTATACACGCTATGCACGGGAATTGTACTATTGTTATTGTTGCATTCGAAAAAAAACCAAGTGAGCGAACAAGGACACAACAATGCGCTCATTGAGGCTTCTATCGGTTCGTAGTTCTTGTTTGATTTCTGGAATTGGCTTTTGGTTTATTGCCGGATTTTATTTTTTACTATCGAGATCGAATTTATTTATGATTGGGTTTTTTCTTTTGTTGGAAGAAGCTTCTGTTTCGCAAATTTTGGCATTCTACGGCATAGAATATGCTTTTTAACAGCAATTTAAACGATTAGTGGGATCGTTTTACCTATACAGTGCGACCTCCGTCAACGCAACCCTCGATAAATGCAATTCCTCAGTCTTCGCAACGAGTAGATTTCTTTCATTACAGACTCAGTAAGTGCAACTTTTCAAACAAACTTTCTCTCGCTTTGTGACTACCCCAAGATGGAAAAATGTTTATACAAATGGGTTCTTAAGCAAATAAAAGATGATTTTTTTTGATGAATTGACGTTGTTTTATATTTAAAGTTTTTCTTATGAAATACCTATACCCGGTTACCTAAGTTTTTTTGACTCCATAATTGCAACTTCCGCGGCTTTTGCAGCAGGCTTGGTTTTTATTAGTTGCGTTAACCGAGGCCGCACTGTATATGTAATTTTAAACGATTTTTCTTTGTTGTTAGCAAAAAACTGAAATGGGAGTTTTTTCAGAAATGTCTAAGCAATAAAATGATATATTCAATCAAACGATGATTTTATGGCTCACTGCTTTATCACGAAATTGTTTTCAGTGTAGCTCGAAAGTTACTTCTTCACTTCATCTTCGTCTCCTTTTATACTCTTTTGAAAACACACAATTTGTAGAAATCAAAGAATATATTGCGGCTTTGTGCTGCTGCAACAGCAACAATGTTGAGGCGCCTAGCCACAATATCTGGCTGTTTAAATTGATTTCTGTCTTGGAATGCTTCCAATATTTCTATCATTTTATTCAAAGATTCCCCATGGCTATAACTACATACTTATGCACTTGTACATATGTACATATGCACATATGAATATATGTATGCAAGTACCACATATTTGCACATAAATCAATACGTTGAAGAATTTCCCACATTGAATCTTTTAGCAAGAAGCCGCAGTAGTCAAGTCATTAATAGCTACTCCTGCTGCTGGCTGCTGCATAATGTGAATCATCCGAGCGTCTCCATAATTAAGGTATGCGCCACATTTTTAGTGCTTAGTGCCCGAGGAAACTGCACGTATTTAAGGAAACAGTGAAACAGCTTCCAATACTGCTTCCGCTCCATATAATTTGCTTCTTCTGCATCTATGTACCTAATGTAAATCAATTGGATCAGTTTTCATCAGTCAGTCATTCAATCATTCAACTTTAACCACAATGCTTGGATTCACATAACAATATTTTACTCTAACTCCACCACTTTGCTACACGACTATTTATGTTTCTTCGTTTTTACGCCACAAAGTATGCTGCTAAATACTTCATTTACTTTATGAATAAAACCAACAGAGAAGACAACAACAAAAACACAAAGTTCTGGAGTTGCATACGTCGCTGAAGGACCTCACTTTTGTTTGGCTTCATACAGAGCAGCATGGCTCGGTTCAAGTGTCATCATCGTTGTTGTTTCTGATATTCTGAAAGTGATGGTGGTGGCTGTAGTGGTGTTGTCATTAGTAGTATAGGGGTAAAAGCCTATGCGCCCAACTCAAGTATTCCCTATCAACTCCATTCAGTTCTCCATTCAATACGCAACGTGACTATGAAAATAAAAGCCTTAGATGAAGAAGAAACATTAAATTTCATTCAACGGTTTCAGTAAACAGATATAGTAGGTTGCCATCGATGACATGAGTTGCTAAGCTGTGATGCATTTGCAATGCGGTTAAGTAGCTACTCCCATCAGGAAATTTCTGTAGCGATACAAATTGGATGTTCAGACAAAAATTGAACACTAGCAGCTATACGACAGTAAAGTCAAAACATTTGTTTCAAATTTTTTGCATTAAACTGATCACTTACTTTAGAGGCATTGTTTGAGTGTTATTAAAATTTACTAATTTTTTTAGTAAAAAGTGTTCAAAGTAGGTTCCGCTTCCTTACAGTAGGACATGAATAAAATTTTGTTTAAAAAAAACATTAGATCGAGCCACACCCAAGGAGAACAACTTTGCGTCATATAATGCTTCACATTCCAGGGAGTACTATAGTCAATCAGCGTATTCTTGACATACAGTAAGCACAAAAGTTCTTTCAGCAGATCCATTTTAAGGGAAAGTTCTATTGATTTGAAAAAACAACAAACTTTGATTTCATAGCGTATCTTAAAAAAAATATTATTGCGGTTAGTTGGAAACAGATTCCAACAACTGACGTCTTTGTTTTGAAATGTGAACAGGAGGAAAACCCCAAACCTGCGAACCAATGGGGAAATTTATATGAAAGTGGATCACAAATAGAGCGTTTAATTGGTCCAAAAGGAACGATTTAGGATGCATCATTAATTCCCTGCTAGGACACCACATACCGAAACATTTTTTATTTCTGTTCTGTGATCGTTCAAAGATTCTTGCAATAGTTCGAATTTGCTTTAAACAAAACTGGGTATATAGATTCAATACATCGAAGTTCAGAGATTCAGTTATACAAAAAACTAACAACACATTATATGACTCGCTGTATTGCACAAAAAGGCTTTTCAAAACTTTTCATACACAAAATCATTTCTTTGCTTTAATATTGTAATACAATGAAGACTTTTTCTGAGTATCTGCTAATCAGAATAACTACGTTAATTTCAAAAACCCATAATCTGGATTTTCACAGACAGATAGACACACGCTAAATCAACTCAATTGATAACGTTGATCAAGAATGTATAATACATATATAAAATTTCAAACGAAATGAAAAAGTGTATGAAATACATGGTATGTACATATATACCAAGGGCAAGGATGGCTCTCAATAAATGTACTAACTTTTTTCCTTGCAAAGCTACCTTAATTTCCCAAAGAACATAAAGCAATAGCCAAATAGTTACTTTAGTACAAGAACCTGCATTTTTGGCGAGCTGAAATTAACTTTATCAGTGATTCAAAATTAAACTAAAATTGATAAACCCCCCTAACTACCGCATTTAGAAATTTTAGACATAACAGAAATTTATGAAACCAGTCGATTTCATATGTAATTTTATCTTTAAAAAAAACAAGAATATTTCGTTTAACAAAAATTCGTTGATCAAATTATGACAAAAGCGAAAATCTGGGCCATTTCAACACCTCTTGTCGTGTTAAAAACCAATAAATAATTGCCAACCCAAAGAAACCATGCAAACACTTTTGCTGCAACAGCGCCGGCAATACCACATTTGCCAGCCCAAATTGTTAACAGACTAAAAACATGAATTAAAGGTTGCTGCTGACGATACAACTGTTGTTGTTGCTTTGCTTCTTAACAGAGCTAAAACTAAAAAGCAGCACAGAGGATGCGTTTTTCTCGGAATTGATTTCTTGCGGTTTTTGGGGCTCATTTGGTAATTCAATACAAGGCAGACTAAAATTGAAAGCAAAGTTAATAAACACAGATGCTGTGACTGAAAAGGCGTTGATGGTGTATGGCAGTTTACATTTGATAAGGGTTTTTGTAAGGTTTCCGTACTACACTTGGTAGTTTGTGGTAATTGGTATACTTAAGTATGTAACGATGTCTTGGAATTTCAATCACTTAAGCTTAAAGTTGCAAAATTTACATAATGAATAACTTAATTTCCTAAGAATAATTCTAATTTACCGTTCAATAGAACACCCCAGCATTTTTCATACCAAATATGGTACCATGATGCCAAACCGTTGACCGCCAAATCGATGCAACGGAGACACAATTCTCATAACCTAACCCAAAATCATTGAGATCGTTAGAATTGAACTACTTAATATTGGCAACATGTGCGCGAAAACTTCCATTCACATGTTGCCCGCTCCCCAAGCAGCAACAGCAAAAAAAAAACAAGTAACATGCTTCACATCTATGGGAACTAAACGGCTGCTGCAGCAGACCAAGTGCGAATTATGATTGCATGCAGGAAAAATAGACCCGAAGCAGCAACCACCTTGCGTTCTGCGATCAGCTGCGATTAGCTGTTGGCTCTTTTTGTCGTTACATCGATTTTAGCTTCATTTGATCACTTGGTTTCTAATAATTTTATTATTAGTCGCTATTTTATCCACTTGTGGTGCTGCAGCAGCACCTTGTTGTTGTTGTGCTTCTAAATAAAGTAACCGATCGTCGTCCAAGCAGCCGAACAAACAGAGAGATACCATGGAAACTGGCTAAAAGCCTGCAATAGTAATAATAACGACAACAGCAAATCCGACTTTTTTCGTACTACTCATAGGTAGTCGTACAGCACAAATTATGGCCTGAATAGATTTGTGTGCGCCGGCGCCGTATTATTGCCCAACATGGCGCACAAGTATGTCGTTCGCTCGCTCGTTCTCTCGATTACCATCCAACCTGATCACTAGAACGTACGTATGATGACGATCGCTAACCACTGATATTTTTTTTCTGTAGCTGCTGTTGAATTTTATAGTTTGATTAGCAGCAAAACTGGTCTCTGATGAAGCCCACTCCATTTTTTCATAGTTTCTTACATTTGAGCTTATAGTTAGTAGACTCAAACTGCGTTCATCTGCAATTAACTGATTTTATTTTGATTATTGTTTTAGTAAGACACTTTAATTCGCATTACAACTAAAAGTTCACTCGTTGCTGCTATATATGAAATAATAATAGTATAATTAGTACTTAAAAAATATTAGGTCTACCCAAATCAAAGTTCGAGAACCATATTTCGCTACATTAGATTTAAATTTTCCCTAATACTCTTAAGCTTTCTCTGGCTATATTCTTAAATTGCAAAAAAAAAAATTGCTCTGACATTGGCTCTATTGAGATTTTCATAATTTCCCAATTCGAATTTTTCAACTCGAGCGCATTCTTGATGAAATTTTGCATAATTCTAATAGAGGCGTCCGCTTTAAAAATGTAATCACGAGAACTAAGGCCTAACGTTTAGTTTTCTGGGCTGGCCAATCCAAAACGTTGATCATTTAAGCACAAAAGCAATTACTACTCTGGAAGAGTGTTTGGGGTCATTATCATGCATAAATTTTCACTCAATTGGCATGGAATGGAGAGCATATGAATCCAATTTGCCTATGCCATACTAAGAAATTGCACCACCGACTGTATTGTTTTCATCTCCGTGTCTTATCATTTCTGGGTGAACCTTGGATTGTACTCTTGGTACTTAGGACGATTAACAGAAGTTCGTATGTAAATTGAATTTTTTGCCAAAGGTCAGAGGTCGACTTTGCATAACCGAAATCTTAAAACCAGGTAGGTCTGAATTAATGTTATTATTAAAGTTTTTCTTATATATACCTCTTACATTTTTACATTTTTTGGATGGAAAATCGATCCATAAATTTGTTATTGCTTTTATCGAAAACAAAATTCTCAATTTCTTGCAAATAAACAAAAGTCAAGGAATTCATATTTCTAGTTATTATTATCATGATTTCGTAACTTTGCTCGAAGTTTTCAGAATTTTTCACAAAATTGTCTCGCTCATACGTTGTTTCTGCATGAGTTACAACATATTCTGGCACTTCGACCCACATGCGTTCGCTGTGGCAATAAATTTGAAATGAATTTATTATTTTTTTTTTTCGCTGTGAAAAACGATGACAAAACCAAATAGACTGCGTCCAAAGGCCAAAATGAGTGTTGTACTCGATCAGTGTGTTGCACAACAATCATCAGAAGATAAAACTAGGGAACCTGTTTAACGATAACAAAAGTAAAAATTAACAACATCAAGCCTAAAAAAAAACTTTAACCAATTTCGACATACAACCACCAAGTGAAGTTACAGCGAGTGCAAAAAAGGTGAGGAAAAATTAGTGATTATCCTAGAAAAATAAAAACAAAACTAAGCTAAGGTTGGGCTTTGCCGACTGCGCCAAAACTCGGCCAACTAATGGAAAAACCAAAACACAAAAAATGAATGAAATGGAAAATAAACTGGTTTTCATCAGTAGATACTTGCCCGTACTTTCAATTTTCAAATGCAATGTTTGGCAATTGCCAACAACACAAACAATAGCAACAGCGAATTTAAAATTCAAAGGTTAAATGTGAGCAGATGAATAAGCAATTGAAGGCGAAGCCTCCGCCAGTGCAGCTTCAAGCTGCCGCAACCAGCCAACAGTCAGGCAGCCAACCTGCCTGCATTAAACGCGCTTAAAACGATCAATTATTCAGCGCCGGTAGCCGGTAACGACGACAACGATGTCGAGCAGAGCGCCAACAACAAGGAAAACTCATGATTACTGCACTCGTTATAGAGGAGCATATACTACTATGGTAAGACGAAAAGTCTAGAGTTTCATTAGAACTTAATAAAGATGTAAAGAAATGTTAATCATATGTCATGTTCACCAAGATATATAAAACAGTGTTTTAAGTGGTGCTTTCTCAAGTGGACAAATATAAAATCGCACTGTTTTCAAAGAGCTCTCAATTGTGAAGCAAGTCCATCAATATTTTGGGTGCTTTATGGCATCAAACTGAAGCTTATTGCAACACAAGTGCCACATACCCATGCTTCGCCTATTTGTAAAAGTGTGCAATATAATTATGGTGGGTTGTAAAATGCCGAATGCCAAATGGAGTTGCATCGCAAGAGGTTATGTTAGGCGGCGGCGTTAGTGTCGTCGTTGTTACAGCAACCGCAGTTATAAAAATAAATTGAAAATGAAAATGGCAACGGAGCAACAACAAGGTGGGTCTCTTGTTTGGGCCCAGTCCAGTTGCAGTCCAGCACAGCGCAATTAATTGGTGGCATGCAAAATTTGCCACGTATGGGAGAAAACCAGATGAAAAGCTCGGTGGATTTTTTTCGCGCTATCTAGCATTGGAGCCGCCATAGCCCATGCATTTGATGTCGAACTGGATGCGAGGATTAATGTGGTTACTAGTATTTAATTTGTAGTCAGATATGCAAATTGGATTAAGAAATAATGTTAAAACATGAGCGGTTTTAAGTTAACTTTGTAATGCAAATCAGAGAGGCTGATGATGTGATAAAGTTGAAAGGAGAGTGCAATGAGTTGGCGCAGGTGGTTTGGCGCTATTAATGGGTGGAAATGTAAAGAGATTAAAAGTCGTTTAAGAAAGCTGTGTGAAATAAGTAAATTGAAATCTAATTGCATGTCACTGAAATCAAAACGATAAATAAACTCTTTTATGTCAAATTTTATCGTGCCGGATGTTTTGAAACACTTTATTTGCAGTAAAGTTACGCTACTTGAGGGGATAAGGTCCAGTCCAAAATCATTAAAAAATTGAGATAAGGTTTCCAATTGTACGATAAGTAAAATGACAATTTATATATATGTATAATTCAGCAATTTCGGAGAAGTAAAATATTGGCAAAGAGTTTGTGCCGACGATTCTATCTTTATTTTTAAGTTTGAATTAAATATAATAATACATATCTCATCTTAAAGCCTCCAAAGGAAACAATAAAATAAATTGACTTAAGTCCCTTTTATAATCACTTACACACTTCAAAGTTCAAAGCTGTTAGGGCATTTTCAATAATTTTCTTATGGTATTAATTTAATTTATTTAATAAAAGTGTCTTGCACAAAAGCAAAAAAAAAAACTCCACTGTTCATAACTAAACCAAGTCAGAGCTTAAAGTGGCTTCGCACCACATGATCTTTGCGTTTATTGGTTGTATAAAATTTTCGTTATCTCCAACTTAAGCAAAGCTTAGCGACTTCCTTAATAAAGTGTATTTAGCATCAACTGTTTAATAAAACTAATCAAACCAATGATACACACAATATAATAAAAATTTATAATAAACATAATTTAAAGTCGGCGATTTAATTAACGCGCGCCGAATTAGCAACAGGTTGTTGTTTTTATGCTCGCAAATGTTGCTACTACTCCATGCTACTAATTTATTGAAATGAATGTTGCAAAAGCTTATAGTCAATATATCATTTCTATTCATAGCGTTGGAATGTTTTTTTTCTGTCTGCTTGGCTTTTTGTAAAATCCATTTTAAATGCAAAAATCCAGTACGCAATTTATCAAAATGACATATGTACGTATGTACATATATCGATAAAGAGCACCAAAAATGGCCAAATACTTAGCACATGACCAAAAATTAAAATGGGGAAAAAACAGAAATTATCTATTTTGTTAAATGATTTGGAAAAATTGCACAATATAGCAAAATATTTGTGAGTGTGTCAGCATAAAACCACCGCGAGATGGCGCTATACCGAAGGTGTCAATGAGTTAACACTTTGCCAAATAATAAAACCAACGACAACAACAACGACAAATATTAAATGCTATTTTTTTTCTGCTGACTTGCAAATTATTTTGGCACTCATGGAATCGTGTTCATTATTTTATGTTTTTGTCTGTCCATCGGCATTGTATGCCTGTCTGACCATTCACTGGTGTTCAAACTATGGATCTTTTCATGCCCCAAGCCTGTTCGCTTGTCAGCTGAACTGGTTTACTTTTCGCTTACAATTTGCATCCAATAATTTGTGCAAATTATTTGTGTTTTCAGTCAAAACAGATTTGTTTTGAAATGCATTAGCGAAATCAGTATGAGATCTATTTGCAAAGCATGTCTCTACGCGCTAATCTGTCCATGTTTATAGTTAGTTGTTTTTTTCTTCGATTTTCTCAAAATTTTTTTTTTGTGTTTTTATTTGTTTTGAACATAATTTGATCGATACTTTATAGCTTTATGATCAGTCAGTTTTAATAAAATAACAGCTTTAGAAATGCGGAACCAGTAGACTTAAATATATTGAATATGGCCAAATAAATGGTAGATACAAAATTAGCTCGATTTTAGAAACGGTCAAGAGTGGCATTATTTAGAAAAGATGCCGGATCCAACTTCTGATAGTTGTGGCCTTCAATGGTTGCCATACTGGTAATTAATCCATCAGAGTAGAATAAACAAGATTCTTTCAGGCACGCTTCTAACAGATACGTTAAGACCTCGTGTACCGTTTTTAAAATTTGACATTTCTCTAAATACTATTCATCTCTTTTTTCAATTCCTTTTTCTGGCATGGTTATGAAATGTGCTTTCAATAATCAAAATTTGCACCTCGTTTTGTAAGCATTTGAACGCTCAAATATACAGGGTGTTCGAAGGAAGGAAGGAAGGAAGGAAGGAAGGTTTGTTTTACCGCCATTTATTTTGATATTCGATAAGTTTTATTTGTTAAAAGTTTTTATGCAAATCAATCATCGATTGCTTACCGTGACGATGAGAGAGTTACGTGAAAATATATAACGTATGTACCAGCAAAACGCACTTTTTATCGTGTAATGAATGGTTTCGAAAAAAGAAGGTCTGTCGCTAATAGGCACAAGCCCGGACTAAAACGTATTGCAGGATCGGCTGCTGTTCAAGAAAATACTCAAAACAAACCCATCAACCTCAATTCGACACTGTGCTCAGGTAATTGCAACTGCATACTTTTGGGCTTAATAAACAATGGAATGTGCAACCACTTTCCACATTAGTTATCTCAAAAAATTAAGATTTTGAATGTTCTCCACGGTCGCCGGACTTAAGTGCGGCTTTCTGAAGAGCAAAGCTTATGCAAACAAACCAAAATGTAATGTAAATTGTACTCAAAATCGAGTATTTGAGGCTAGAAAAGGCGAACAAATATCAAATATTGTATTCCATTCATAATTGTCAACATTAAATAAACCATTTATCGACACTAGACCCATTCAATAGAACGAAATATCGTTTAACCGAAATTTAAAATTAAGCAAAGATACTGGTACTTACATAACTCAAGTCGGTGAAAATTGGACTAACTGAATGAGTTTTATTAAAGCAAGAATAACCTTTAAAGTTTGAAGAAAATCAACACCTCATCTAATTTATTTCAATATAAAGTTCTTTCACTCCAAAAACTTAGCTCATTATTTTGATGGATAAAATGAAAATGTTTCGTTTTTTCAAAGGCATAAAGCTAAATATCCACTAAAAAGGTTATCAGAATAATATAAAAAAATCTCGTCGATAAATAAAATACAGTTCCAAATGGCCACATTTATTAAGAAGTTTGATCTTATTCTCTCTAAAACAGCTTGCAAAAAAAAAACAGTTTTAGTCTTGGAATATGATGACTAACCAAAAATGGAACCGCCACTGTCAAAACAACACATCATAAAGTTTCTCCATTAAAAACCAAACTCACCAAGACGAAAAACCCCATAAAAATTAATAAAGAAATTCAAGTGATTTTCTTTGACTTTATCGCCTTGGCTATGGTGCTTCTTCAAAAACTCGTCACCTTTTATCGTCAGATGATAAAAAAAGTCTTATTTGTTTCTGTTTGACCAAGTTAAGAGTTTCGAGCACAAGTAACAGAAAAAGATACAACGAAAATATACTTAACATATTTATAAGTATTTTTGGCTAAAACCAAAACGTGTTTCACGCGCATAAAACTTTTTTTTTTATATTTTCAGTTTTTTTGTTTTTCCAAGTTTTATTTTTATCTACTGCTGCTGCTGCCACTGACGCTTAAAACCTATATGAACACAACTTTAGCGTCAAGACGCCCACGCGGCCCACATTGTTGAGTGACTCGCTGGCCAAGTGTTTGATTACTGGCTGCTGTAGCGCTTCTAAGCCAAATCGTTAAAGCATTTTAGAAACTACTTAAGTTGTATGAATTTTATTAGCGACATGTCTTTTATATGTTGTTGCTGTTGCTATTGGTGATTTTGCATTTTTTCGAAGACCTTCAGAGTCGCTGAAGGCGCCAAGAAAATTCGGCCAAAATAAATGTTAGAGTTGATAGCAACGACATTAAAAATTATTTAAAAAACGTAATATTTCATTTTTATATAAAAAAAAAAAACATAATGTTATCATGTTGTTGTTGTTATTGTTTTGTTTTTTCTGCTGTCGTTGTTGAGTGTAATTGTAAATAATGTTGTAACAAGCCCATCAACAGCAACAATAAAAAGAACAATATTATCACACACGATTGTGCAGCGGCAACAGCGACAGCAGCATTTACAATTGCTATCTGTCCGTCATTGTGTCGTTGACATTCATCGCTCATGCAGTTTATTTACGCAGCGCATTAAACATTTTGGCGTTTGTTTTTCGGTCATTTAACCTGGTGGGCTGTTGATGTGTATTTTTGTTGTTGCAGCATGTAATTACTGTCAAAATTTTTAGCACAACATTGCAGGCATTTTTAAAGCTGGATATAGTGCCACGAATATGTCAGCCGCTATCTTTTGAAGGTAAATGGAAAAGTATGGAACAATCCATCCAAAATCGGTTTGAAATCTTTCCTTCATTTTGAGCAATTTTTCTATTGATTTGGACAAAGTTTTTTTTTTCAGTAATATTTGTTGATCAGATTTTGTTTTTGACGGAAAAATATTAGGAATCATTAAAAATAGTTGCCCTTGGCACTTAGACTCACTCACTTATAAACACACATACACACTCAAATTGTCATAGTACATAACAGCAACAAAACTATTTAAATTGTTAACGTGTCAATAGCAACAAATTACGATGTGCTACCAACAACAAAACGTTGTAACAAACAGCCAACTTAACGCTTTATTAAAAACTCATTAACAGCAGCAGTGGCAGCAGTAGCAGCAGCAGCATCAGCGACAACGACAAAACCAACAATTACGCTTACAATAGCAATAACAACGACAACGACAACAAACTAACCGCACGTCTATCTTCGCGTCATCGAGTACCTTCAACAATTTGTTGAAATTGAAGATTCGATAAAAAAAATGAAGATGAAAGATTTGCTCTGAGCAAGGTTTCTTCATAACCAACCAACCAGCCAGCTAGCGAGTGAAAAGTTGATTTCTACAGGATGGCGAAGGTGGGCGGGCAACCTGTCAACGCGTTCATGAAGTATAACGAAATTAGCAAGAAACTTCAAACTGTAATTTCAGTCTCTTATGTTATGTTGGACTGCGAGTTTAGCTAATAAATTGATAATTGTTGAAATGTGACCCCGATATAAAAGTCAGACAAAATTTAAAAAAAATTGTTTTATAGCTTTAAATGACTACGCAGATCTACAAAATGTTGATTCATTGATTTTAAGCTCAAATAAATTTACATTTTCAATATTTTTCCAATCATTTGAAAATGCATTTCCTGCAGCATTTTACATAGAAATTAAACTGAATTTATGGCCTCTTAAGCCTCGTTAGCCTACGAACAATTAAACTGTAAAACAAAATGAAAAAAGCTTTATTGCCCAAGTTAATATATGTACTTATTTTCTGAAAATAATTCCAAGTTGATAATTTTTTCCGAAACGTTATAGGGGGCATTATCAATTAACTTTTTTTTGTTTTTTATTATAATTGGGTGTTCAAGACAAAAAAGTACATTTCAAGTCTCGATTCAGTATATTTTCACAAAACCCAAATGCCATCACTGGGCATTAAACGTCAAACCAAAAAAAAAAAAGGTTGGTCTGAAATTTTTTATGTATATACTATAAGTAGCTAAAGTTGACACAATTTGATGCCTTAAAAAAATTTTACAATTCCACTGTTTTTTGTAATGCAGTTTTTGCTGTGGTTATATCTGTATAGAGTAGAATCCTGTAAATACAACCATTTCATATACTGTAAGTTTTATCATATGTACAAGCTGGTGCAATTAAAATTTTTAAGGTTAATAACAATATAAGTAGGTATCAATAAAATTCTTGAAAAATCAATTTACCTCACTTCAAAAAGCGCTCGACACTTTAAAAATTAGCATGCTGCTACCAACCCAAATACATATTGCTTTAATTTAAGAACTATTTATTATTTAAATTATGTAAACTATAAATACATATTGTAAATTGATACATTCTTTAAAATATTTTTTACTACCCTCATTTTTTAAAATAAGCCAGAAACATTTACATACATAAATGATGATGAAAACAAACAGCTCAAGCTATTGAATATCAAAGAATTTTGTATATGTACGCTGTACTTATGAAAAAAAGAAAACCAAATAAAACGGGCGCTTATACATTTTAGTTCTCCACAAGCAGAGGGTTTTACTCCCGAAGCTAAGTGAGATTCCCACGGTTACAATTTTTCCACTTCTTTTCATTTGGTTTCCAGTAACTCCACTCAAAAATACATCATAATTATGGAGACAACCAAACTAACAACAACGAAAATTGTAGTGATGCCGACAGACGCAGCAAAGGAAACAAGGGGGGCCTAGAAGATTGATTCATGCATTAGGCAAATGTGATAACAACAATAATAATAACAATAATAATAATAAAAAAAATATGTCTGTTGTTCTCTTCACTTTTTTTGTTCTTTAATTTGTGTGTGTTGTTTTAATGTTATTACCAACTTCGAAACTTCCTGATGTATTTCGATATTAATTTTTCATTTGACTGGCATTCCGTTTCATGTTCTTATGCTGTGTGCAGGTGTAATATACGAAGCGGGGTGGCTCAAATTCGTCTTTATTTCTCATCTACTGTGAGAAAGTGGTTACTGGAAGATAAAAATCTTGTTTTTCTTGATATACTATACCAGTGTGTTATCTCAAAAGCTTTGGAAACTTACAGTATACTTGAGATTTTTCGTTAAAATAAATCACTAGAAATTTCTAAGGAACACATTAAAAGCAACAAAATTCTCGAAAACGTTGGTTTTGACAGCCATGTAAGATTATATAACTGGAACTTTTTTAAGAATTTTCTATAATAGTTAAACTAAAAAAAAATATCCTACGATTATGCTAAGAATTTGGGAAAAAGCTGAATCCATTGCCAGCATTAGTCATTTTGAGATAGTTATAAAATATTTAAAACGTAACATTAGTTTTATCTCTAGATTCTATTGTAGATTATTTGGCTGCGAAAAAAAATGAAAAATACAAAAACTAAATTTAATAAGCCATCAAAAGACATAAACTAAATTCATGTAAAAAAGATTGATTTTTTTACAAAAAGTTACAATTCATATGAAAACTGCCTATAAAAATATGATTTTGTGACAATTTTTCCTAAAAGAAAATAAACCATGAATGATTAAGTGCCCATAACAATCATCTTTGAAAAAAAATTGTGATTTGTGCACTACGTCCAGTCAATTTTTTCATTTTCAAAGTAATTATAAAATTCAATTTTTCATTTCGGTTGTAATAATTGCGAATACATATTACAGAAAAAAATTTCGAATTTTAAGAATTTTAAATTTGGAAATTGTTCTGTTTTCGCCCATTTTTACCTTAACTCTCCTCATCTTCTATTTAAATTTGAAAAAAAGCATTTAAAAGTTCAAAACAATATCAACTTTGAAAGGAATATACAAATTTGGAAAATCTTTCAGAAATATCGCCTAAGATTTAATAATCTTTTTATAGAAAATTTATCGTTTTAATTTCTTCGTTATCTACGCGAACTGATTTTTCGTCTTAGATTACGATCATAGTTTCACCAAATGATATTGTGATTTCCAAAACTTATTTCATACTGCGTACAAAATTTTTTTACACCATCAAAAAAAATCGAATATTCCAAAAAAAAATGCACTGAAAAAGCCTCCAGTGTACTGTGATGTCGTTCGTGATGCTTCGATTTAGTCCTCTTGCTCCTTCCAATATTACTCTTTGCTGTGGTCTGAAGAAGACTGTGATACTCTGAAAGAGCTACTTAAAAAAATTGAATTTCTTTGCTAAAATAATGAACACCCTAAAATATATTGACTATCCGACTTTGCCAATAAATATAATGTTCAAAACAGTTTTACAAGGTACGTTGTCATAATTATTCATTATTTTGCTGTCTCCTTCATGCTGCTGGTTCTTCTTGCTATCGCTGTCTCCTTCAATGGTGTCAAGACTTTAATGCAAACCTTATTAAAAAACCTTTAGGTTTCAATTGAATGACATAAATTCATTTTTTACAGCGCAGCGACTAATTGCAACAACAGCAGCGCCAATAAAAAGAAAATGTTGCTCAGAATGGACAACATTGAACATTCTCATATGAATGGAACAACAAGGGAAATAACAAAATCAAGCAACAATGTCAATTTGCAGCGATAACATTGTTTCTGCACTTGTTCTTGTTGTTGCAGTTGCAGTTGTATAGAAAATCAATTTTGTTCACATAATTGTATGCAAATCTCTTACGAAATTATCAGCAGCAACACATTGAGCAAATAGACAGTCAGCAGGACGCAATATCAATTCTTGATTGTAGGGAGAAGTGAGAGGAAAAAACGGTGCAGTGTTGCTGCACTTGCTTACAGCAAGAACACACTAATAATGTATGTGTGTGTGTATTTAATTTTTTCTATATTTGACAGTTGAAGCGACCGCATTGTCGACAGAGATACATTGAGATCAAACACTAACCCAATCGGAAAAATAATTAAGATTCTTGAAAGTTTCTCGATTGTCTCGAAGTTCCGAAACGATTTTCAGAATGCGGAATACGAAAGCTTTTTACCATATTTTTGGACCATTTAACTTTTAAAAATATAATGACTAACGATTTTTACATTATGCCAATTTCCGACTGGACTCATGCTTGCACACAAACAAACTTTCTTACAGTTACAGATGCTTTGACAGGAAATGCATTTGAGAGGAAGCAAGTAAACCGAGCGCGAGCGTACTGCAAAAGCAGTCATTGATGTTGCTGCTGCATGTAACAAAGGAAGTTCAGTGTTGCAACAGCAGTTGAATGTTGAATGAAGTTAAAAGACCGAATAGGAAGTATGTAAATGTTGTAGTTTTTTTTGTTGCTGCCGTTGTTCATTATATTGTTTTTGTTGTAGTTTTTTGTTAAAAGAAAAGTTGCAACATTTTAAGTAGTTGCTGACTTCATTAATATAAATGATCTGTGCTGTTAGTTAAAAGACGACGGACTGTCTGACAACAGGGCGATTTATTGAAATACTTTACAAGTCTAACAGGGTAAATCATTGATATTAATGAGCTCAAAGGAAAATACCATAGAAAGTTGGTTACTTGATAAAAAGTCAAAAGCAATAATTTCTAAAGAGGCAAATATTGTTTAATAAATGTGTGAAAAGTTTTTGACAGTTTTAATCAAATCAAAAAGATCAAATTATACTGAAAACTTCTGGGAAAATTGCCCATAGTGTGATTAAGTTCTTCAATTCTAACGAAGTGTCTCCGCACTTGGACCAAACGTTCTGGCCATGCAAAACCAATAGGGACCTAATTTACGATCAAACAGATTTCCTAATCGGAAACTGTCATATGTATTTCATAATAAAACAGTGTAAAAGTTGGCATAATTCTTGACGCCCTTTTCGATCATTGATTAGTTTTGAAAGGAAAATGATCAGTGAATGAAATGAAAGTGTGATATTTAACAAGAAATTATTTGATTTGTATGCTATTTTTCATTTATATTTATTAATTTGCTAAGTATTTTGCATTTTCTATTAATATAAATTGGAAAAATATAATAATAATTCACTCTAAGTCTTGTAGTTGTTTTTTAAATAATTTTTATATCTGTATTCGAACCTTTTATATATAGGACTTATAAACTTAAGACCTTAATGAAAAAATATCGAAAAAAATTTAATATCTAGCCATTTTTTTATATGAAAAACGACCATCATATCATGAGGAAAGTGTTTCAACGATTTTCGTATTTCCAGGTCTAAAAGTTAACTGAAATTTTTTGTTGCTCTCTAAGACAATGTATCATAAAAATAAAAGCTATATAGAATATGTAGTCCTTTTGCAATACTAATTACCCAAAAAGAGCAAAAACTTATATGAAAAATTACCTAAAAGCAAAGAATACCATAAATTGGTTCTTAAGTACAAAAGTAATAAGACAATAGAAATAATAGATTTTCGTCGATACCTAAGAAGAAAATATTAAAAATTGCTCTGATGAATTATTGAAATGCGTATTCAAAAATGTATTTTAAAAAAAAATCTAAAAATATCCGTAGGGAGGTTAGTGATAGCATTTTCGGTACATAGTATTTGAGTCGTGAAAAATTTTCGTCAGTACATTCGACCAGTTTTTGGTACATTCAGTACACTTGGCTCATTTTCAGAACTCTCGACGCATTTTCAGTTTATTTTCGGCACATTTTTATTACATTTCGACTATTTCTAAAAATTACCATTTTATTCAGTAAACTTTACTGAACTTTTTTTATTGATGAAAATAGAAAAATGAACCTTCACTGTGTCGCCTACAAAATCGAACTTATCACATATTGTGTTTGTATAGATTTGATGCTACTGGTAATGAGAAACCAAATTGCTGTGACAAAAAAAATGGCAAAAACGGGGAAACTTCAACTCCTTTTACATTTTGAGTTCAAAATTTATTAAAATTCTTGCATAGTTTGAACCTACGCAGCAAAACCATTATAATCTTCAAAATTCAACGAGTTAATCTGAAATATCTCTTATTAGATATTGCAGTGAAAGCTCCCGCGGGCGGACACACACGGTTCCAGTAAAATCGTCCGACCAAGGAACCGTCCGCCCACCGGAATGTATTTTGTTCTAAAAACATACATAACTAAAAACTTGGGGCCAAGAAATTCGTCCGGCCACGAAAGATGTCCGCCTGAGGGAGCCTTTCACTGTACATATATCCTACGGTAATTTCGGTTTTGTCCATGTAAGTGCATTGACGTAAGTGCTGATTTCTGCACTTGAAATGTAAGATATCACAATTAAAAATTAACAAAATGCCACAATATCCGACAACTGCAAAACTGAAAATATTTTAGCACACAACTACAACAGCAAGTAGCTGAAATATCTTGAAATTTTTTCAAGCATAATTACCTTAAGAATTCCATTTTTCATTTCCATCTCGATTTCTGCTTAAAAATTTATTTTAATTTTCAACAGGAAAATTGGCTTGCGCTTTTGTACAATTTGCTTTATATTTTTCTCATTTCATTTTATTTGGTCAACGATTTCATACAAGGAAATTTATAAAATTCTTTTTTTAGTTCTCTTTCCCTTTTTTATTCCGCCTACTGTATCTGCTTAGCTGTAATTCAACGAATTCTATCCAAAAATAAGTAAATATGCATTCCTGAGCGTATGACCAAATTACTGACTGTGCCTTATGGACCGGAATTGGGCGGGAAGAAGTAATAATAATGAATATTTATCAAAAACAACAGCACTAAAAATGATAAAAAGCTCTGACGGATTTCATTTTCATTTAATGAATTTTCAGAAAACTTTTCTGAGCTTATTGTTTGTTTGTCTATATGAATGTATGTATGTATGTGATTGTATATGTGTGCGTGTCTGTGTCAGTACAGCAAATTGTTCGAGTAGAAGATTTTTTCTTAATTACATTTTTACTTTTAATGCGATTAAAGCTGCATCTGCAAAATTTCATCAATACCAGAATGAACAATGGAATGGGGCCAGCTATTCGTGATCACAATGAAGAGTGGGACCTTGACTTACTTATTAATTAAAACAAACACAAATTTAAAAAAACACATAAATTCTCCATAAAAATGAAATTAATTTTGCTTTAAGTTGGCCGACACTTTTATTGATAATTAAAATATTTTGTAAGTTCAAAGGACTTTTCTTAAATTAAATAATGAATTACTTTGAACATTATACCTCCTAAACTAAGGTTAAATTTAAGAGAAACTTTATTTTTAAACAAATTTGTTTTTTTTTTTTTGTATGGTTACAATCAGTGATAGTAGCAAGAAAATTCTTCAAAACTGACTATAGAAATTCACTTCTTTTAAGAATGTATCCATCAGTACTAAATATCTCTTAAAATTATCTTAACGTTAAGTAAAGTGAGCAAATGAATTCAATCATAGAAGCACCAATTTTTCCTGAAAAGAACAAATTTTATGATGAATAGTTTCATTAATATTGCCACATTACAGTGTTTTTTCCAGGCAGTGATATCTCACTGAACTAGACCGTTAGTGCTGTGAGGGATTTGTTTGTAATAACAGGAATAATAACTTGTTTCAACGGTGTCCATAGTTTTTTACAAGCGGCAAATATCTCACTTTGAGATCAGTATCAGCATATGAGCATATGATATATAATTTAACTCTTTCGCGAATAAAAATGGTCACGCTACACGGTGCAGTTGCAAATTATCGAAAATGCTTTATTATGTTCAATACTAAAGATTTTTGCACTATAGTTTTATTTGAGGTTATGGTAAGTTTAGTTTTAATAAAATATATAAAAAGAATTTTAAGTGACTTTATTATTGGGATGACTTTGGAAACACTGCTCCTTGAATTATATTTTCTTAATTTATTAATCAACATGACGACGTTAAATTCAACAAAAATGTTGAAAAATTCAACTTTCGTTTTAGTTTTTCTGTGAATGTCAGTATAGTGCAGTTTTGCTTTATTTCTGCAAGGAATCTCATAACAATGTATCTATACAGACCTTATAATATTTTAGTTTTTCAGTGAAGGGGTTTTTTCCAGAGAATCCCACATATGACATTAATTGGCAGAGAAAAATTTCCTCACAAAGCAATCTGTATTCATTTTTGCAACAAAAATTAATTAATTAATTTTCTTACAGTTTCAAATACTTTCTATATGGGGTCTTGACCACTGTTTCCACCGATTTTTACTACTTTGATAAGGCGACAATAACATTTTTGTAACATTAAGTAGCAGAATTTTATCTATCTCACTAAAATGTAAAAAGACATTAATTAATAAATCAAAGTTAATTTTAATTATAAAAAACAAACAACATAAAGTGGCAGTGAGCAAAACAAAAACTAAATAGCAACAATATAATCAGAGGTCGCAGGCAGCCAGTTTTTTCTTCTTTTTTTGCAAACTGACCAATTAATGATGTAACATTATGATGAAGCTGCAATGCGGTTGCCTTAGCATACACCGCGTAGTAAAATAAAATTGAGTGCAAAAAGTAGTAGTAGTAGAAAAAAGGAGTAGCAGCAACCGTAAGGCGTACGCGCTTACATCGTTTATTGCTATTGTTGCTGTTGATGAGTTGCTGCTACTGCTGCTGCGGCGACTGCTGCTGTGAAACATTAAGCAAAAGTTGCATGCATTTTTTATCTTTCTTTTTTGCAGTTGCTCCCATTTTATTATTATTTGCATTCAATATTCAAATGCAACAGGTTTTTTTGCGCTTTCGTTCTATCTATCTCCTTTTTTTTCTGCTGATTCGCACACCCGTTGATGAAGCGGTGGTCTGTCTGTCTACTTACCTGCTAAAATTAATTTGCAGTTTAACTAACAAAAAAAAAAATTAAGTAAAAGCCGTATTGCCGTCGGGCTTTTTTCAGCTGTTAATTAAGATAACAACGACAAAATAACGGCGAATGCGGCAATTGCAGCAAAAACGCAATTTAAATTGACTGTTGTTGCAATTATAGGGTGCGATAAAATTATTAACTGCGATAACGATTTAAAAGAAAAACGCAATTTTTAATTCCAAGCCATTTGTATTTGGCAAAGTTTTTTTTAAATCTCTTAGCATTGAATTTAATGGAAACTTTTTTATGAATAAATGAATCCTTAACCATTATTTACAATTCTGCAATTTATTTTTGTGGGTCATCCGAAAATTATTTACACGTTTAAGAGTTCAAACACAGTGAATCAGTAATGAATGCTGTGCTGTTCAATGCTGTCATCGCTTGAAAATGCAACTAGCAACTTAAAATACAGCCAACACTTCCACAATTTTCGTAACCTGCGGCAATTTTTCCAATAATTTCGTGAGAAATGTTCTTTAATTTTTTGCGACTTTAAGTTTTTTCTGGACTTGCTTTTTTGAGCAACTGAACCATCTTCAAATTCGCACACTTTTTCCTATAACTATTTTGAAAACTTCTACATTTATTTATTTAATTCTGAGGCAGTGTTTGACTCCGCCGAAGTTGCTACACTAATCTAACCTTTGCCATCGACACCACCCAGTTCAAAATTCAATTTTGTTATTACCCACATTCGGTTTGATCCGTCAACCGCCCCCAGAGACAGGGATTAAAATTCTTGCATTTGTCTGTCCGTTCCAGCAAAATCGAAGCTTTATAGCTTTAGTTCTAACACAAAAGTTGTTAGGAAGTTGGATAAAAGTTGAGCTTCACCAATACATTAACACACCGATGCACACACATACAGACATATGTAGGGGTGTAAGCAAGCAAATTGGACCACTTTACAGCAAATTATACGGGATTTACAAATTAACATAAACTAAAAATTTTTTCACGTATTCATTGCGCTAAGCAAAAAGTCAAACTTTTTAATTAAAACCAAAAAACAAAAGTTATAACAAAAAATAAATCCAGGATTGAGTTAAGAAGTCATGAGTGCGTTTACCTGTGGAAGTACGAGTAAATGTGGAAGCAGTGTGAGTACTTTTAATTTTGAAACTCCCATTAATTTGTATTCTTTGTGGGTTAATTTCAGTTGTGCAGACGCACAGCATGGGAAAAAAATCAATGAAAATAAAAAAAACACTAAAGAAAACACGTTCAAAAATATTTCGAAATGATGAAACAAATACCTACCAACCTAAGGAATGAAAGAAAAAAAAAGTGAAAGAAACTAAAGCAGCAGAAGGCAATAAATTTTCAAATTTAATTATCTTTACATGAGAACCATTGTTCTTCGTATTGAAGGATTGGTTTGAAATTAAATTTATTGTTTAAATGAAGAGACCATATCAAAGATGAAATGTTTGAGCAAACAATTTTTAAATATTTTACCTTAACATTTTTTACTCAAAAGTACGTGTGCTATTCGGAAAATATCTGACCTTGCATATGTAGCAGCTACAAATCATGTCCTTACCAAGCAGCATCACAATGATTAATCGATTAATCTATTGTATCAGTAACGGTGAGTTGTAACAAAGCCAATTGGCTTCCCCTGATTCTGAACAATAAAAATTATAAGTTTAACTAAGTTCGCACAAGCATTGGTCACTATATTCGCGGAAATGAATTTGTTAGATGTTGATGTTGATGCCACGTGCCGTAACTCACATAAGCAAATTTTGTACCATATAATTCTCAACGAATATTCGAAAAAAAAATCGGGAAAAGCCCCTTTTAAAAAAATGGCAAATTTTAGATACTTTGCGACAGTTTCGATGCTTTTTGTTCCTGTTCGATATAAAACTATTTTTTCAATGTTTCTTGATGCCACCTCGTACATACTTATACTTTTCCAGTGTTTAGATTTTTTGTTACTTTTTTCATATCTATAACTGCATTTGACTTTTTCTATGTTTTAAATACTTTTCGACTGCCATTTACTTTTTCTATGATTTTCCATACCATTTCAATACTTTTCGACTTTTAATGTTGAACATTAGTCGGTTTATTTAAAAATTTTCGATAATTTTCGATTATTATCGTATATCTCTATGATTTTCTATACTATTCGGTAGGTACAATTTGAATTTTTGATACTGTTTGACATCATGTTAGGATATTGTAATCCAAAGACATTAACAATAAATAAATAAATATTAAGTGTTGAAAAAAAAAATGAGTATGCAAATCGGGCAAAGACCAAGGCTACTATGATTGTGAGACCAAGAATATGTATGTACTTAAGTGTGAAAAAAAAATAATATCTCGGTACAAAGTTTCATTAATGTTCGCACATCTGTTTTTTGATTAAATTATTTTTATCAAAGTTTTATTCATCAAATTTTTTTATATTGTGTTCATACAACTGGCGTTCAATGTTTTATAATTTTTCATCATTTACAAACATAAGTTTGGTCTTCCGGTAAGACAACAGAAAAAGATTTAGAGATATGCAGCAGCTATCAAATGATGAAAATCCCACAGATGACAAAGTAACTGCTGGATAAAGCGTTACATGCAGATGCTGCTATATGAATAATCAACAACAACAATAATTAAACATTAGTTAAATCGAAGAAACAAAAAAACAATGAAAAGTCAAAATTTCTTAAGTGAAATACAAATACGTACGAGTACAGTAAGAAAGACGTGAATACATAAAGCAGAAGCAACAAAGGAATATGCGTCGCATCTAACAAACATAAACCGCAAGAAGTAACGTTTAATTAAGTTGAATTAACTTAATCATTTCGATTAACGAATAGCGAAGACATTGTCGTTTCCCATCCAAAGAAGTCGCTGGACACTAGAATTTCAAGAAAAACAATACAAAGCGTTTCGCTCGAACTGTATCGCTGAAGCTATAAGTAGAATAGTTTTTTGTTTTCTTTTTTTTCCAAAGGGGTTCTCATAATATGATTATGATATATAAGCGTCTGAAGACTGCTTGAGCATGATTCCAAAATTAACTTCTTATTATAAAACACTTTAATAATACATTTGCTTTTTGCCCTGTAAACTTACGATGCATTGCAGTCTGAAAAATTAATTTTGCTGGACAGGCCAGTACCCGTTTTCATCTGGATGTCAAATTTGGAGTGGGAGTTGATGATTCCGCGAAATGAAAGGGGAGCTTGGGAAGTTTCTTTAACATTGTTGTTTCCGTTTTAGAAATCACGCAAAATAGTTACTCATAATTACTATCCTAGTTTTATAGCTTATGTTATTCAGGAATAGCAAGGCTTTTATAAGTAGAAGAATCTTTAAAATCGGTTCAGATATTACCACCTACATAAAAAAAAAAAAAAAAAAAAAACGAACACACAATGAAACAAAAAAAAACAAATTTTACCTCTTTATTATAAGGTGGTATTCAAAAAAAAAAAAAAATTCAAATTTCTTAAAGATAACTAAATTTGAAATCTAAGCGGAGTGCAAAGTGTATGAATAATATATGAATTTTATGAAAGGCTTCATATTAACCTATTTTATTTCAATAATAATTTTTAGCAGAAATCCTAAGAAAATTAAAAAATAAGTGAATTGCAATGTTGGCGTAATTTAACAGAAAACTATCATAACGCTAACGAAACAACAACAAGATCTACTTGAAATAATCATAAAAAGAAGAACCGTCAGAGGCTATTAATTAATTAAGATTTATGCATGAAATAGTGTACACTGTCGCCACTTAAATGAGTAAAAAATACCAGTAAAACTACAACAACAAAAGCTACATCATCAACAATTATTTAAAATTTCTGAAATTTTATAAAGAACTTTACATTGTTTCCTGTTAATACTTTAAAGCTGGCCACAAAAATAGTAACTGGAAAAATATTCTGAGTTTATGATAGAATGCGTATTTTCTCTGAATATTTAGTTTTCTTTTCGAAATTTGAATTTTCACATACGCGAAAGTCAGTTGATGCAAAAATGTTGTAAATAATGGCGTTAGTTAAAAGGTTCTTCTTTTTTTTTCGGTTTTTGCTTTTGCGCGCTTAGCGGAACCTCAACCTGCGCTAAATGAGTTTTATTTGCGTTGCTCAGTCATTGGGTCACGTGATTTATTATGAGTTTGCAAAACATGAAAACCTAACGACATTCAATTAAGGTCACTAAAAGTGTCAAATTGTGTGAACTTACAACTACGGTAGCAGCCTAACGGAACAGTTAAATGGCCAATAGAAATTGAATTTGGGGTAACGGAGCACAAAAGTAATAGTGCGAAAATATTCGTAAAGCTTATGGTCATTTTGACATTCATAAATTTTTAATTTTCTTAAATTGTAAAAAAATTTTATTACAGATAAGAACTATGCAATTAATTAGGATCTTTAAACACAATTCATAATAAATAATCCAAATAAACGAAAAAAAATTGGTTTTACAATTGACATTCTTAAATTTATATTAATGTTCATAATTATTTTAAGAAGGTCGTTCATAATTACCTAATTTGTTTTTTATTAATTTTAAGTCATCTATGAAAATCGGTTGTATTGCCTTATTTATTGTTTAATTTTAAAAGGGACATATGCTTTTAATGGGATCTCGAATTTTGTAATACTTGGCGATATGTGAGGCTGCAAACTTACAGACTGCGATAGGTGCGAATATTAAGTTGAACGATTTTTTGTCTTTTACTGGTTAAGTGTGCGATGGAATTAAAGATGTAGATGGCTCAATATTTCGCAATGCTGTGAAGTCTGATCGATCGCACTTGCTTTTGAAATTTTAATAAAAACATTTCTGGTTCGAACAAAATATAGAAGTATAAAACATAATATCCAAGAATACTAAAATTAGTGCCGCAAATCTAAAAGCAAACTTTACGAAAAAGAAGCTTTAGTTTTAATCAATAACAAATATACAGTAAATTTTCAAGAGAATCGAATAGGTTGCATTACCAATTTTCTTTTTCAAAATTCCAGCAAGGCGCAGAAAACAATTTTCCTGCATCCGCCACTGATAAACGAAATTTAGAATAGGTAAAAAAGATAATAAGCTTTTATTTTGAATAATTCTTTGGAATGTAAATGGAAAAATTTGGCATAGATATCGGTCACATGGGACCAATTTCATTTTCAATTCAATTCTATTGCTAAAAAGAGCTTTCTGAAATTTTTTATTTTTTTTAGTTGCCAACGTTGAGAAAATTCTTTAATTAAAAAAAAATGGATTTCGTAAAAACTTTTTGTTATATTTTTTTATGCAATTTCACCTTCACTCCTTTACTTGTCTCTTTCTTTCAAATACATTAAGCTCCAATTGCTATTGTCTAATACCAAAACAATTGCTACAGTACAAATTTTCTCATTGTGCTTACTATCTCAATGTGAGGCCTCACCACTTCTGCCTTCTTTCGGCCAAAAGCCATACAAATTAAAATATAGTTATTAACCCAAACAAATGAATGAGGCTGACCCAACAATTGTCACCTGCTGTGTGCACTGTGGCGATGTTGCCATTCGTCATTTGAATACTCAATCCCATACACCGTATGCGATACAATGCCAAATATTTTTTGCTAGCTACCACACTGGGCGTTCAGTCCAGACGTCATCAGTGCCCCTTATTTATTCACTTTATTCTAAGTGGTATTTTCTAAGAATTCAAATACGCTGGTATATCTTTATGTTTTTCCCTTTGTAAGTATGAGTTCTTCTTAAATATGAGTAATGTCTTGCACACAGAATGGCTATACAACTGTGCCAACCAACAATGCATTGTGGCACTGTTGGACAGCATGAGATGCCACATTGCCACTGTTGAGACGCAGAGACTGAGATTGAAACTAAGACAGCGCCAACTACCTCCAAGTGTCATGCAAGTTGAAGGTTGATTTGATTGCCACATTTTCGATTTGCTTTGGGTAGAAAAATGAAATTTCTGTGGTTTTCTATTTTCGTCTTCAAAGGTAAACTAATAGCATGACATGTTGTTGTGGTCGACTATTTTCGTATGTATGTATGTATGTAGCTGTCTATGGGCTTGTGCATGTGTGCCAAAACAGCTGGCGGCGGTAATGACGAGAATATCGCGGCGCCCAAAAGTATTTTAATGTAAAACAAAACAATTTACAAAATGATTGATTAATTGAGTTAAAACTACTAACTACCAAATGATTGCTACTATATACTACTGCTCGTTTTGTTCCCCATACAATACATATGCTGTACGAGTACATATTTCGCTGTGGCAGGGGGGCTTGTTGTGTAATGTTGAGGTAGTCAGTCAATTATAGTAAAGTGGAAAATTACACGTTTATTTGACTTTTGGATATTTTAATTCGTGTGTGATGTGCGCTTGGTCTCGTTTTAATGAAATGAAGCTGAAGCTGAAACTGAAATTAAAATGGAGTTATTTTTGGTATATCAATTCAATTTTTCTGTGGCTGGTATGCATTTATTTTTATTTATCATTTCGTCATTTATCAGATTATCGTTTAAAATCTTTCATTGTAGATGTAAATTGACAAAACTTTGAATTCTTTTAATTATTGCACTGAGCTTACTGTTCAGTACAGTATATGGGTCATTCTACCTCGTTTTTACATTTAAAATTTAGATTTCTTAAAATCAATTTTTTTTCGATAAGTTAAAAAGTTAAGGAAAAAGTTTTTGAAGACTTATTTTCGAAAATAAGAGTTTCTAAAAATCATAAAATTGAAAAATACATGAATTTTCAGACGCTTGTATTTCAAAATGTACACGTCGGAGCAGGCCCGGATTTAGAATCTGCCGCCCTTAGGCCAGTCAAAAATTGCCGCCCCTCTTCACTAGTAAATATAGAGAAAATTTTGTAATGTCAAAAGTGAGGACTTTTTTTGTACTTTATTCCCCCATGTAAATAAATTTAAAAAAAAATAAAAATTTTAAAGTTCCCAATATTTGCAGCCCCTTAAATCGTGCCGCCCTAGGCACTGCCCTAGTGTGCATCTAAGGTAAATCCGGCCCTGCGTCAGAGAGAAAAACCGTTTGGGCATAAAAGTTAGCATTTTACTTCTAGTTTTTAATTGTTGCTTTGAAAATTTTTTTCTCTTGAGTTATAAGCAAAAATTTTGAAATTTAAAAATTAAAATCAAAAATTTTCGTAAAACGGTATGTTTAATTTTATTGATTTTCAGAGAGAAACTAAAATATAATACCTTTGTGCATAGGTAAATGTTTTCATGACAACTTTGTAAATATTTCATATATCTTGCAAGCAAAGCTTTTGAAAAATGATTTTGTCAGCTTTAAGTAACGCCCCGATCATTAATTAATGTAAAGCATTTGTAAATTGAACAAGAGGCCATTAACAAATTTTGTGCCCATAACACTCAGCAAGAAGTGAAGAAAAATAAACAGATTTTATAGATAAATCTTTGATCGCAGAGATTCACTTAAACGGTTTTATCGAAATTCAACAGCAACAGCCATTTACTCATTTTCAATCGCTTTAAGACTGATCAAAATTAGCGCGTGTGTTGCTGTTTTCGATTAATAATTGATTAGTTGTTACACCAGAATACACTTAACCAGAAGACATATGCCAGCAACAACCACAATATAGATATTTTTAATCGTTAATCATGAGAAAAAGCAAAAAAATCAAAACAGAATATATTAAGTTTTTTATTGTAAATCAAGAAATTTACATAACAGCTGAGACTGCCTTAGTTTTTGAGTTATTTCAGAGCAGCGGCGAGTCAGATTTCTACAATACCAATGTATTGTTGCTTCAGTTGTTTTTGTTTTTCACCTTTTTCGCCAGTTGTTTGTTTTATTTTGACAACTCTTAACTGGCTAAAAAACACGCTGGTAATTTACAGCGCTTGATGGGCGTTTTAAGCGCCTCAATGGCGCTTCAAATTGGATCGAAGATCATTTGCATTATCAAAGTAGTTAAGTGAAAAACGCTAGCAAAGGCCACTTCACATGTGGGACAGCACTGCTTCGCTTTGCGTTCACATGGTGCAACATGTTGTTAAACTTAATTTGCTGAAAAGTTTTGAAGCGTTATGAGCGCTTCACGATATTCATCAAATTATTTTAACTTTTCAGCGATAAGAGGATCTTACAGCGTTTCAGTGCGATCAATATAGTCTCCTACGCATAATCCTTTGGTGGATAAGGTAGCCACAGACAAAGTTGGTTCATGGGCACATCGGCAACACTCCCAGCATCAATTACCCTCGTGTCCTCTGTTTCATTGGCCCAGAACGAATAGAGCCGGTTGCTTCCAAACAGAGAGAAATTGCCAGCACGTACTCAAGGAAGACAATTGGAAACGGGGAACAACTCCTTGAAAACTGCCAGTGTAGCAGTTAAGACTCCACCTTTTTCTTCATAAGGCAAACGGACTACGGTAAGTTCAGGAGTTATGGCACCCCCAGGTGATATGACAACCCCTTCAATTTCAATACTAGCAGCTTTCATATCATTCAAATATTGTCAAAATTTAATTTGTACGGTAGACTTCATAGAAAGCAGCCCGTTTTATAGTAGTTGCTATAGTTATTTGTGTGAAGGCTTTTAAAACAAAAATATCAAGTGGTCGTTGGCCTAACTCCTCAGGGACACTATCTGACGAGTAAGTATGACTCGAACTTAGCATAATATAAATCTACGAAAGAAACTGTGAAGGCTATAACGAAGGACACTGCGGAGTGGAACTTAAATTTCACCATCACTTCCATTGAATTGAAAAAATAATTTTACAGCCAATTTAACTAGCAATAGTTTTTTAAACCAAAATATTTAGACTTTAATTAGAAATTTTCATACAAACAATTTTTAAATTTAATGAAAACTATAATTAATGGTAGGGTACCATTATATCTTTAGTGGAAGTGTAGTATTGATTTCCATTTCTGTCTGGATGAAAACAGGATATTGTGGAAATAAAACCACACATATTGAATTTGATTTTTTTATAAAAGAGTTTAAGCAACGCATACACACGAATATTTGCATTGTTATTTTTGTTGCTATTTATTATTTTAACATTATTTGTTAATACAAGAAACACATTTACATATTTATATCTATAAATACAAATATTATAACATATATACATTTGCAATACATTAGGAATCATCTACAGCCAGTAAAAATAGGTGACAGCTGCATTAAATGGCACAAATATTATGCCACAAGCTTTACACGTATCCATATTTATACCCAGCCAACATTTGTGTATGTCTAACAAAATAAAAAAAAAAAAAATTTTGACCGATTTATTATATTTCAGTAAGTAAGGCTTAAGCAACATATAGAGCAAAGTATCTACATAGTAAATGAAAGGAAATAATTTGCACTTTCTTAATACGTTAGCAGACCAAGTTTTTGTGAAAGATATATGAATCTAGATGAGTTCGATTTCAAACTTTTTTTCAGCATTATTATAATTTATTAAATTCCCTTTGATATGATTTTCATATTTCTGATAAAATACATTCGGACTTCTGAAACATATACATATTTCCGGTATAACATGCCCTTTTTGACACGTGATTCCATACTTGTTAAAATCCATATCTGAAAGATAGGTTTCAATAAAAAAGAAAAAGGAGTACATAAAGCAAACTTGTACCCAATTATAAAATTTCAAAGCGAATGCGCGGGCCAAAGACAAATCAAATTGCAAAATATTTTACGTTGACAATATAGCGCTGAATCGAAATTTAAAAAAAGCATTCTTATGACCCATCCTGTCGTATATACATATATGTATAGTAAATATGAATATGAATGCAAAGAACTCTGCCAATGTTGCCAGGCTAGCCTACTTTTTTTCTGTTATTTCAAGGGTAGTTTTGTGTAATCATTTTTAATTACAAACGTTACAAAGAACTAAAAGAAATGCGCGGATTTGCCGACTGAAACACTAACCTTGTGGCGTTTGTATAAGTGTTATGATAGCGCCCTCAAAAACAATCGCTTTAAAACCTTCCTCATGATTCATACGCAGACTATCCGAGCGAACTATCGCTAGGCTTTATAATATGGACTCGAGAGCGATCGAAACAATCGTGTTGGCAATTGTCATATGACTCCTTCGCGATTAGAGCTGTTTGCTGGGCGGTGCTATGGTATGAGCGTGTACTAAAGCCTTAGTATTTGTATTATACGTGTATGTGTGTGTTTTAATGTATATAACAAAATTTTATTTGTTTTCCTACTTCTTCGAATATGTTTTCTCTAAGACTTTTTATGTTTTGTTATGCTTTTATTAAATTTACTACAATTTTTATTGTTTTATGATTGAAATTTTTATTTTTATATTTTCTTTTATTGTTTCGATTCTGTTCTTTTCTGTTCCGTGTCATTTTATCTTCAGGTTGTTTCTTTATTATTTGTTTAACTGTTGTTCGTTCGTGCACCCTAATGTATGTCAGCTCCGAATTTATGACCTGTTAAGCAGTTGATTTGTGAGTTTTTGTTGTTTTTATTTCGCTGTGATTGCGGTGCGAATTGCAATGTATTTTGTTGTTAGCCACGGATATTTTAGAAAATTAATGACAATTTAATTGGCAACGGTATTTAAAAGCGTGCTTAATAGATTTTCATTTTCAAATTAAATATTAAAGCAAACTCGACGTAGTGATCAATAGAGCGTAATAATTTTAAAGTTCTAATGAAAATCTGAAATTAAGTTATCACTCAGTTGTTAATTGAGACGTTTGATTAAATCATTCTAGATTTACGTATTATAGAAACAACTTATAAGGTTTATATATAAGAAAGAAATACGTACATACGGAATCGAAACTATATAAATGTTTTATTTTGTAAATTCTGATATGGAAAATTCGCAGCAAGACAAGATCCTCAAAAATTCATGAAAAGAAAAAAAGTTTCAAAAAAATTCGTACAAAACTCTGGGAGATATCGTCCGAATATATGTATCATTTTCGAGCATCTTAATTAACTTATTAAGTTAGTTTATGATCGCCTGAACACAATGCTGCCGATCAGTTATTGGTGCAGTGGCACACAGTGGAGCCAAATTGAGTGTCCTTGGACAATATTCAGTCTTCAAGTCAAACCGATATACAAATAGCTGGTAGTCTTAAGAGTCAATCGCTGAAGACTTCAATTTTTTTGTTTGTATTAAAATAACTCTAGAAAGCATTTCGATATTTTTTCAATAAATTTTAAATTGAGTTTAATATCTTTTGATGACTTATTCAAAATGTCGAGGAAGTGAGGAAAGTTAAAATATCCTGGGCGCTCTACTTGGATCCAGTTGACTTCTAATTCCATATATGAACATATTGTTCATACATTGTTTACAGCAACTCACAAAAATACAAACGTTTTAAAAAACCCAATAGTGCTTATAAACGGCCCAGTGTATATGCATAATTTAAAAGTAAAAAGATTTTAGAGCTCTTGCCATATTAATAACTTGCACAATGAGAATTTCTGCTTTAATTTGTTATTAGTTTGAGTCTCTCCTTCTTTTTTTTATTAAAATTGAAAATTTTATGCAGCACAACCTAAGGAGAAAAATAAATAAAATTCTTAAAGGAGCAGTGGGAAAGAGAGAGATAGCAAATTTAATCAAAATTCTAATCAATCGATAGCTTCAATATAATTTTTGTATTTCTTATTCAGAACATGTCGTCCGGCAGCAGTAGCAGTAGCGGCAGTTTCCACAAAGGGTAAGGGTGAGTGGGCGACGTGGGCGATTGCAGTGTATAGTTATTGAGTTAGGGGTGGTTGTTGGCGATTTGATTGCTCAAGTGAGCTCACAGCAAAATTATGCAGCTGTGCTTACACTGAAAAAAAAAACTAAATAATTGCGTTTCCATTGCAAACACTCCATGCTACGTCATATGATATTACTTAGACACATGTTTACTTCAGTACAATGTTTGCCAGCATTGCATAGACGTAAGATAGAAACCCGTAATCCCTTTGGTTATGAATTTCTCAGCGTGTATGACAATGGAATTCATCTCGACTGGTCGTGCCATTCAATTATTTTCAATATTTACGATATTTCGATTTTAACCAGAAACTCAATGACAAAATTAACCAACAATAAATCGAGTTCTCGTCTGGGGTAACGTCAACTGCAACTGATGACCCAACGAACCTAAAGACTTTCATGTCATACAAAGGATGAAGAAATTAGGGCAAAAAAGGAATAAGCACAAGAATTCAAAAATACGTGCATCAGCAATAAAACAACAACAAACATTTTGTGCATGTAAAATGTGACTCACGTATTATAACATAAAGTAACGTAACGTTATGTTACGTTACAACCTACAGTGGGTGGATAGGTTGAGTCAATCGAGCCTGGGCCTTAAAAAAGTCGACGCAAAGTTCGTACCACATGAAGTGCCAGCGCGTGGAATGAGGAGCTAAAAATCGACAGAAAGCAAAACAGCAGCACCACATTTTCCACCGCATTTTCAATAAATATTCCTAACAAGATAAATAGTTACATATACTAACACAGATATGAATGTACACATGGACAATGCCAGCATATGCCAGTACGAATGTGTGTGTTCTCGAGAAAAGGGCCAAGCCAAGCCAAGCTGAGAGCGGCCACATGTAGCACGCCTTTTCGATATTATTGATTTCTAATTGAAAATGGCTTAAGTGGGCAAACCTGGCATGGGCAGTGGCGAAACCCCTCCAGCAGTAGGCTACTGAACTCGAAGAGCGGCATGCGGTGCTGATTGTCTGACTATTAGGCAATGAGTGGGTGACTGAAACAGTCGCATGACTACGAGTGAAAGTCATTTGAAAAATATGCTTATGGAGGTCGGTATTACGGACGGTCGGCTGAAGGGTTGTTCAAAGATAATGGTTCTTATTTTAGTGCCATTGTCAAAACGCCAACCACGCAACAATACAGACATGTCTGTAGGTTAAACTTCTTAGCTATCATTCAGTTTGTCTGATTGTAGTACACTGGAACGATTTAAAAATTTATAGAAACCAATAGATACTTTAGTCAAAAATGTTCACATATTGAAGGGTTTTATAACAACAACTTGATTATAAGCAAAACCGTCCAAATAATAATCGTTTATATGCAAAACAAAGTTATTTTGCAAATTTAAGGAAAGAACCTTAACTATTCAAAACTTTATTTGTGAAATATAGCTGAAATATAAATGAAATTTTTCTTTCATCCTTTTTTTAAGTCTAATTTTAATAAAAAGGAAACGTTAAGACTTTATGCCCACAAGAAGGAAGTGCAAAAAAGTGAACATTAAATTTGCGTGATAAAAAACATCGCTCATTACTAAGCGACTTAAAGTTAAGCAGCAGCTATCTCGTAAATCAAGCAAAATATCGTGAATCTTTCAGCTTAATTTGTCGAGTATGATCTTGCAATGCGGAAACTAAAATGCCCGCATGAAATTAAGCTCCAGGACAAACGAAATGAAAATCATTCTTATTCCTTCAAGGAAATTGACAGTTTATAGAGCATACAATTTAGATTCAAAATTGCTTAAATGTTTTTAGAGGGTCTTTTTAAACTATTTGCGATTACATCTCAGACTAACTATTTGTATATTTCTTTACTGTGTGATATTAATATGAATATTCGAATTATAAATAAAATTTAAGAAAAAAAACAATAAATGTTTTAGACAAAAATTGTAAATCAAAAAGTTATGCAACGATTTTCATTACTAACCATATTACAAATGGGCCCAGCGTGGGCTATTAATATATATACCCACACAAATACACACATAGGTACTTGTTTTGTTTTTGTCTTTTTTTGTCTGATGTTGCGGAGTCTCTTCTCGGTCAACCATTCAGGCCAATAATTTAGCTGATGTTACTAACAAATAAACTATGGGCGAATATGCGACTACAACAAGACTGAACAAAGTTTCTGCACATCTTGACTGGTTATTCAATAATTTAGCAAAGTTTTGTTGCGCTTTCTCTTCCACTTGTAACGTCTGCCTGCCTATTTTTATCCAACATGGACTCGTCTTCTTTGCGAAAGTGTAGAATAAAAAGTTTGACAGTTTAAATATCATTTTATCCCCTTAAGCAACGGTAGACTGGCACGCCGATGGGGCCGTGCTTCATTTACGTAGTTTTTGAGCTTCATCTTTTTTTGAAAAAATTCCTGCAGCTTTGCTCTTAAGCTGCTCAATGACACTCATTCTTTGCCCTAATAAATCGCATTTTTATTTTTTTTAAAGGAACTTTTAAATTCCTATTGATTTCATTTTGCCGATTCGAGATGCGTTTTTTTTGGCGTCGTAATTTTTGCTTTTTTTTAACTTCCACTTCCTTTGATATTTTTATGTTTACGTTCGTGTTTCATTTTGTTTTTGGTTTTTTGCTTTTTGCTTCACTCGACCTACCTTCACACACAAGAACTTTTATTTCCTGTTGCAATGATTTTCCCGGGTATTTATTTTTTCACATTTCTTTGTGTTTCTTTATGACATCCTTACAACCTGCTTCTCCGCTTCATTGCTTTTCTCCCGCTGCTCTCCTTACAGTCCAGCCAAAACCTCAACTGGGAAGGAATGCCAGCAAAAGAGCATCTCAACGCAGCGCTGCCAACGACGTTGTTTTCATTTAGGAAAAATTTCTAATAAAAATTCAGCAACGGCAAATGAGAATATCGCACACACACACACAGATATACTCTTACGTGTGTAGCTTCCCAATGAGAAAATAAACAAATATTGGACAATATCAAAAGTTTTGTTTTTGGATTATATATCTCTGTTCATGGGCGTTTACCGACTAGAAAATGTCGTAATGTGTAAATTAGATCCTCATTGGTTTTGCTTAGCCAGAATGATGGTTAGATTATAGCCATGATCAAACCATTAGGCTCACCCAACAAAGGCATGCCTTTTATTACCCGTAGTATGGCCTAATCAGGCAGTCGACAGGTAAACCTAATTTGGAAATTCCATAGAATTGCCAATAATGCTGCTGCTAACTTCCATTGGAGAAATTCCACAATTCGAACCCAATTTGCATACCTTCCACTAATTTGAACTTTACATTCTATTTGTATTAACTTTCTTTCACCTAATTATTAAAATTTTGCGTATCTTCATTTTTGGGAGATTTCGAATTTTATAAAGTTGAATTCTGTACGCAATATTTCAATTTGTGAGTGACTAATATACTATTGCAAAACAAAAATATATTTTTTTGCTTTAGGACATTTTTCCTTTATAGGTTTTTATCAATTTTATATTTATATATCAACATAATTGCTTTGGAACATTTTTGTTTTATTTTCTTGGCTATGAGTTTTAAGAGTATTTTCCCCACATTCAAAATGTCTTCAAAATAAAAATTACATTTATTGGCCACTGGGTTAATTGTGTATCTGTGTGTGCTTCAAGGTGGGTGAGTATGGCACTTGTGTGTTTAGTTGTATTGAATACCTTTGGTCGGCGTTTTTGCTCCTCCTTTCAGTCCGTCCTTCTGTTGTTTGATGAGGGGGAAAAACGATGACACTTATAAGAACAAAGCTTAAATTAAGAATATACGAACATAACCACGAAGAATATACGAGCGACGGACAAACATAAAGAAAATCATAAGGACAGCAGACAGCTAAGTAAACTTTCAAGAATCTTCAAGAACAGACATTGAGGATTATGTAACAAATGGTAGCCAAAAATGACACAGAGCTTTACTCCATCCATCGCCCCTTTCACTGGGGACCTGCGTTGTTTTTAGCATTGAAAACTATAACTATAAAATTTTAAGTTTTCGTGCTTGTCTCCTTCAACTTTGACCTCCTGAAAACTTTTCAATTTTCAATAAGCAATCGATATTTATAATTTAATAATAGCACGGTATTTTGGTCTTAATTTGCCAATCATTTTTGAAGCTACATATCTTACATTTCACCTGACTGAATTTTAGTTTTCACCTTAAATTAATACACTGACCCTTATTCTGTAACGATTTAGGAGTTTTCTACAAGTTTATGAACTAACCAGACCGCACAATCCTATACCATGGATTTAAAAATAAACTGAAAATTATTTCCATTTGTTTCCACAATGAATCTTGTAAGCAACAACAATAACCCCATCAAAAATAATCTATCGTTTTATGCCATATCATTCTTGTACACAGGAGATTTTATTTGATAGAAAAATTTACCAAATATTTCAGAAATTTAAAAAGTTGATCTCAGAAACAGTCAGAATAAGTGGTATAACCGCGCAATTTCGCCAGCAAACTTTTGGGCAAAAAGTCATTTCCGGTCCACGTTATAGTTCGGAGAAATAATGCAAACAATAAAATCATTCAGGAATGAGGCTACCGACCCTAAATTGCAACTGAACTACTAAAACATACGCACTGACATCAGGCAAAATACTATGTTTGTGTAAAAATTTACCCGCCCACAATGACATTCCGCCTACTTTTTTGCTGTGCACGCTTGCATTACAAAAAGTTATCTCAGCTACATAGTTTAATAATATTTTTGCAATAAATTTCTCAATGAAACATTTTTAATTTTTTATTTGACTTACAACGCCTATTTTTAAATATCTGCCTACTTTTTGTTAATATCCGATATAAGTATTTGTGTCAAGTTTGGTTGCAATCCCCTAAATATTTCTCTCAGTGTAGGGTTTTGAAAGTTTAAGATATGTATGGGTGATGTCACATCCTCTTATCTAAGTCCACCAATTCTGCTTTGGTACTTGCTTAAATTATATCAAGTACTTGTATGAAGTTTGGTTGCAGTAACGTTAATAGAACACCTTTTCTCCAAGAGGAGGTGTTACGTCCCCATAAAAGGGGGGGATATATTGTAAGCATTTTCACGCACGCTAACAATCGTATGATCAGGATGTTATCGAAAATTACAATGCTTTTTCGTGGTCTACCGGCTTATTTAAAACTCAATCTTCTGAAACTTTATATTTAACCGATCTGTAAGGTATTTTCTAATATGGGATAAGTATTGCTCTCGAATACATTTTTTTAACTGAAAGCAAAGTTTTTGCTTAGGTATATTATATTTTTATTTGTTTTGGTCATAAAATTTCATTACGTTTTAGATGATTTGTATAGTTTTTCAATATTTTTATATTCTTATTTCTCCTTTCAATGTTGAACTATTTTTCTAAGCGGACAATGCAATTTTTTTGACAATTTCGCCATACACAGGAAGAGATAATGTATGGAATAATAGAGCATAGTTGACTTAACAGTTTGGTTTTCTGTTCGCTTTTACTTTTCATGCATTAAACAAAATGTAAATTTCTTATTTTAGAAGAAAGTTATTTTGTTATCAAGTAAGAAAATAAATATTATTTATTTTGCCGTGTAACCCACAAATTCGTATTCTCTTTGATGGACTTGATCTAAGGTTACCTCTAACCCGCGTTAAATAACGGTTATGCTAAGCGTATGTAGAGCAAAGCAACAAAAGCTCAAAAATTTAAAACATCCTAGAACGGAGGTTGGGTCGTGTGCTGTCAATTCCAACAACTCCAGAGTGCCCACAGCAAAACAAACAAATTTTTTAATGTGCGACAAAATATGGGCATCAAAAAAAAGAATATCAAATAGACAGACAATATGACCGACGGACAAGCGAATCGTCAGTGGAATGGGTAGAAGACGAACGGACGCGGAACGACATATAAAAGTATGTGTCGTCGTTGGCGTGACTGGCCCATTTGATACAAGGCGAAATTTCGACCGGTGCAATGGCGTTGAGTATGACAACAACAGCATATAAGAGTTATAACAAGGACAAGAAGGACACTGCGAAGACGATGTTGAAAATGACTACGACAACGTTGACAATTATGACAAGAATAGAGGAGCACACAAGCAGCTCTCATAAATATGTCGTGTCAGCGCACTGCGGGTCTCTAGCAAGCGATGAGCAGTGGGAAGCGGCTAATGGCAAAAGCTGAAGAGCCCACCAAAACATAGACATAAAGCAGGACACAGATTAGTAGCGAAGAAGGATTGCTGCTGGAAATGTTACGACGATGATGGTGCTGGCGATGATAATGATGGTGACACTGGTGTGTAAGAGCTGAAGAACAGCAACACAAATTTGAAAAATGAATATGAAATGTAGCAGAAATTCAGGCGCACCAACCATGCGCTGTTTCAACAAAAAATTTCAATGAAATTATATTTCAGAGTTTGCTTCTTTTTGTGACGATTTGTTTATTTTTGGATTTTTATTATACTTTTCTACTTAAAGTGAACGATAAGTGTAGATTTTTTTCATATTTTTTACAGGGTGCTTTGAGACAAACATTCATAACTTACAAACAATTTCATCAAAAAATTACTTTGTCCAACGAAAACTTAATATCAGTGGCCGCACAGACACAAATGAATCAAGTTTAAAAATGCCTAAGACTTTGCAATTATTAAACATGTTGCTGTTGTTAAGTTTTTAGTGTTAGTTATAACTATAGCTAAAGCTATAGCTATAGCTTTTTTCAACATCTTAGCTTCTTTATTTAAATAGATCCTTTTAATAACTTCCCAGCGACTTATAAAACTTTTTACAAGCCATGTCCGATCAATACCGAGTAATGTAAAGGTAATTTAATATTTCTAGTAAAAAGCATATTCGATTTCGACTCACTTTCATAACGATAAGTGATAATTGCTTAAGGTTCTAGGCAATGTTAGTAATCTTAGTAAGACCCTTGACTGGTATATAGAAGTCAAGAGCTCAAAATGAGTTTTGACCTCGAGAAGTTTTTTTTTAATTTAGAGATCAAAGTTAATTTCAAATTTGGCGAGAAAATGTTGGATCTATGAATTTTTTTTATTAATGGAAATTAAGCTTCACAGTACACCCTCTTTTCGACACACAAAAAGTAAATCTCAGAAATGTGGTTTTTGGACTCAGAATAACCAAGATGCAAAATATCGGCATATTCATAGATTGGTCTTGCATTCTTTTAAGTCCGGCTTATGGCGCTGCAAATGATAACCTATGAGAAGAATTATTGTAATGCTATTGTTATCCACACAAATGATTGTTTCTGCAAAGAGCCAAATAAAAAAAGCTTGGAAATTTTTCACTATAACACCTCAATGTCTCTAAGGATGGCTCTCACGGTAGGTAACGAAATATTGATCTGTCTTTATTTTTTTTTTTTTGCGCTCAACTATTACGAAATGTATGTACATATTTCTATTTTCTTGTTACGACTTAATTTCATAGAAAAGACTAAAAGTCGTGCCCTGCTATTTAGTCTAAAACAAATCTTCTAAGCAAGATATTCTCATAACTTTTTTTTAATTAAACGAAAAAAAATTTGTTGCAAGTCTACATTGAGTTTTTAAGCAAGCAGATTTTAACTCTAGGTAGCTGAAGTGATCTTACAATAACTATATATAATCTATGCTTTAAGAAAAATGTTTTTTGTTTCAGTTGTTTGTCCAATCATTAAAAATTCTTACTTTACGAGTAGTATAAGACCCAGTAAAATAAATCAAAACTTAGGGAAAAAGCATTAAAGAAAATCCTGCAAATGTGTAACAAAATGACGATTCATACGATTAGAAGGTCAAGCATGAGTTTCCATAAATTGCAAAAAAAACAAATCACATACACATACAGAGTAATAAATACGTCTTTATGCTACCGGAGAAAAAGTTAAGTCCACTCCAAACAAAAAAGGAAAAGGAACACACTACTACACAGGTAGCTGGAAACTGAAGAAACAAGTTCTCGAAAAGCAGAAGCAACGGCGGCAGCTTAATGTTAATGTTCAAAGTTTTCTATTTAATAGCTCGAGCGGATTCGAATTCCATTGCTGGTACTGTTGCTTTATTAAGGACATCATTGGGGAAAAAAGTTTCACGTGGCAGCTACAGCTTCTTTCAATGTAATTTTATAAAAGTGATTACTTTTCAATGAAGTCTCAACTTTTCCAAATTTACTTTTTTTTCGCTATCTTTTGTTGTTTTCTGTAAATTGGTTTCGTCAAGAAGAAAGAAAATTTCGCAAATTTTGATAGATATTTTAAGGCATTAAAAAAGAAAGCCGCTTTCCCTCCCCGTTTCCTTTTCTCACCCAATTTTTTATTTATAACTTAAAAATTTACGCCTTCCTTTTATTGTTGTTGCTGGAGTTGTAACCACGTATCGTGTGGCAACATGAAAATCGACATCGCTGTGGCAACATTGTTATGTTGTGCCATTTTTATGTGTTGTTTGGTTTTTATGTTGCGCTGGAATGCCGGTGAAATGCTGCTGCGGTTGCTTCTTTGTATCCATATGTCTTAAAACCGCGTTTCGTTCCCACAAAATTTATTGATATTGACTGATTTATGGCGAATTTTAATTTTTTTCCTTCTTCTCGTGTTTTTTTTTGCACTTCAGCACAAATGTAATCAAAGCACAATGCGCTGGCATTTTAACACAACAGGATAAGATTTTTATTAAGATTTTAAAGCGGGCGCGTGCAGAGTTTATAGCTAAGAAATCCATAATGTTGCGTAAACAGTGACAGGCACAGCGAATTTTATAGCGCCATGCTTCTGACATTAGGATGGTATGTTTGTTGGATTTTCTAACAATGCGTTGCGTAAATGTCATGTACTATACATATGTATGTATGTATGTGTGTAAAGTAATATTTTGCATATGGGCAAAATTACGTGATACCAGGCGCGAGAGATGACCTTCATTTGTATATGGTATGAATGAACTTTTTCAAAGTATTCAGGCAATATTTAGTTATATGTATTTTACAGAGCTTTTATGTTCAGTAGTTTTAGTGCAAAACACAACAAAAAATTATAATCGCAAAATGCATTAAAGGGACAATGAATGGGCAACGATCTGCTTATACTAGTTTCAATGACCGTAGCGGTCAGTGAGCTTTGTTGTTTTGTTGACCAGTTAAGAATTATAGCAAAAAACATAAACACAGTGCACACACACGTTCTTTCCTCCTTCACATGCAGTTGCTTTTGTAGCTCTTTTGATATTGCACATTTCTTTAACATTGTTCCAAAAAAACAAATAAAGAAATATTTAGTTATGTTCTATAAAGTAAATGTGGTTGACTGAGGCTATAGTAAGCATCGCTATACGATGATTGTTCAACGAAAATAATATTGTTTTCATTAAAATAATAAATAAACCATAAAAACCTTTAGCAAGAGTTTGTTGTAACGTTTAAGATCCGCTACTATTAAAACGTATAGCCTTCTGAACAATATCTTGAAAATTTTTCTAAGGTTTATCTGGTTTATGTGAAGTATACGAATGGAATCGAATTAAAACCTCTTAACGAGAGAAGGCTTTGCAACTGTTTGGAAAATGTTTGATTGGCGCAAAGGTTAGACCCTATACAAAACTTTTACTCACACTGTAAGCAATTTGTTCGATGGGAATGGGTTTGAGCTTTCTGTCGAATAAATTTTTGTAATCCATTTGTGCCAAAGTCGGCAAATCATCCATAAAATCGCGAAACCATTTCTTCTATGATATTGAAGTTAAATGTCGATTGTATCGATTCCTTAGTAACTTCAAACTTTTTCTGAGGCTTAAGACTACAGGTAGCATGATGGAATATTCCGTTTTTATTGATATTTTTGTCGCTCCTGAATGTCGCGGGTGTGCACGATGAAATTTTTGAGAAAATTTAATGAAAATTTCGACAAAGTTTTCTGTAAGTAAGTTTTTCCCTTTAAAACTGAACGTCATCCCGAAATTGTTGTTAAACCGCCTAAGAATGTTAGTGATGTATGTATGTAATACATACAAACATCATACAAAATGTAGTCTTGAAAGGAAAAATTGCTAAATATTATCAAATGAAGAAAATGCTTACAACTAAATTTGTATTAAGAGCACATTCTACATTTGGCAATATTAATCAGGCTAATTAAATCAAGCCGACCCCCAACCATCCCAAAAGTTGGAAATATTATACTTATATTAATATATCTATTAGTTGTTGCAAAAACTAAATAAACGATATTTGCACGGAATTACGCAATAAACCTCAATATTAATGCGAAACTTTGTCTTGAACTCAGACATGGTTACGGCAGACTTACCTCTCTCACGGCAGTGGGAAGAAGTGCCTTCGACGAATGAGTCCCTCGACGCAGGAATATAATTTAATAAAATTTTTGTTATTGTACTTGGCCGTTTAAGTGCTGCAAGGCGCACAAAAAATCGTTGGCATAAATCCTTCGATGGACGATGCGATGCTTCACTTGCGCTTTGTTGGAGGAGTGAGAATTAAAAGCTTAAGTCCTTTGGTAAGCAAAAATAAACGAGCTCACACATACAATGCCACTACTCCAGATCCCGCTGCTGCGTTGAAGGATAATAAAGTGATGGCATACACAAAGCGAACAAAAAATGTATGTGCCGCATATAACAAACGCACACAAAAGGAAACAAAAGCACGTTTAACAGAGACGGCAAATCTTCAGCTTAATTACACTGACTGAAGGACCAAAGAGCGACGACCGTGGGATTGGTGCCTTCGTGTACCCGAAAAATGGTTTAATTAAAAAGTTGCATAAAATATGAACGTCGGCGGTTACCTATCGGGATGTACAAATATGGGTAAGAGTCTCAGGAGGTGGAAGTCGCGCGTTCCAACTTTTGTTTGGTTGGGATTATCGTTCGTTTTTTTCTCTTTCTTTGGATTTCAGCAAAATTTATGATGTCATGTGGTAAACATACATATATTAATACCCACGATGTATATCATAATTTTTTAAGCAGTGGGGTTTGCGAGATCTTAAGTGCTAGACGAGTTGTTTGTTTTGATTTTGCTCAGTGGTTATGATTGAATAATGTTATTGTTTGATAGCATTCATCTAACACTCCGACTTTCTTAGTATCTTTGAGATAGTTTAGCTTAAAGTTTGTTCAGAAATTGTTTGTAAATTGTTAATTTCGACGCAGGTCAAATTAGTCTCTGATGCCGCTTTTATTTCTATGCTCTTTTCTTTCAATGTTATTGGATTTTCAGTGCAACTTTTAACAGTATCGGGATTAAGAGCAGTGCTTTTTCCAGCTTTTGCAAAACAATAAATCCCCAATCAAACTGGAAGATATGTAGAGTTTTATGCTTCAATCAGTTAGCTGTCACATGCATGGCATCATTGACCGACGGAACTTTTTTGATTATTAAGTAATATACAGTATATTGTTCAATTTATTTCAATTAAAAGCAAAGTTTTCATTTTAATAAATAAAAACGCGCACGCTGCTTAATTAAAACATTAAAATGAGCAGCGTGTGGGACAGCAGTCCTAGTACAATGAAAACGCATTTAAGACAATTAAAAACTGCTTCATAATAATTATGAATAATTAGAGTAAAATGTGACAAAGCAATATAGAGCGCGGGCGAAAAAATAAATACTTTGTGACAGACGCGCGTGTATATTAAAATGCGGGTTGGTGCGTGCCTCAATTTCTTAAATTTAAATAAAATATATTCAGAACAGCATATAAACTTGTTTTCAAAACATTACACCATGAGTTTTGTTTTTCTCGAAAATTCACACTTTGAGCGTCGCTCAACTCGCAATGTTTTCTTTCCTGTCTGTACAAAAACACAAGAGTTTTTCGCTATTTTCGCAATAATTTACGTTGTTTGTTTTACTGTTGTTGCTTTTTTTAAAAACTTTTGTATACAAAATTTGTTTATGACGACAGACGTGAACGACTGTTGCAGGCAGACTACTTCGTGTGCCCACGTTAACATTGGCAGAAAAACAAACCGTCAAAACCCCCCATTATCACAACAGAAACAACAAAAGCAGCACATTGGCGGCTTTGGCTTGGATCTGTGATAATAACAGCGCTTACAAGAACAACATCAACATGAATGCAGGAAAAACTCGGAAAAATACAACAATTGGAAATGCGCAACAACAACAACTTAAAACGAGACCAGTTTTTGGCTGAGAGAATGGACAGGTACTAAAGCGAAGTGTTGAAGAGCAACATACTGTTACTGGAAGTAACGTTGGAAGAAGTCACGTTGTGCACTCATTGGAAACATCAAGAAACCGGTGAGTGTGATAAGAGAGGATTTAAGAGCGAGTAAAGAGAAGAACTACTTGCAAGCAGCGCTCTTTGGGACTTCAAGTTAACACTTTAGCGGTTAAAGTTTCAATGCTTTCAACCAAGAAGTTAAAGCAACTTAGTGCAGCTTGGGGTTGCATTTGGTCAGTGTTTAGCTTGAGGGTTGATTTCATTGTTTTGCTCTGTAAGTGCTTCCATGGCATCGAAAATGTGGGTTGTATGACTCCCTTTAGTAGTTGCTGGCCGCATTTTAATTTTGTTAACATATTCAATTAGACGGAATTACGTGCATGTCGTGCTTCAGCAGTCAGTGGTATGAAGTTGTATTGAAGTTGCTATTAGTATTCCATTTGACATAATTAGCTGAAAAAAATGTGAATAGTGCAAGGAAGGGAGTGTATTGTAAGCTTCTAATCAGTTCAGTTTGTTCCATTTTCGAAATCGGAAGACTTATAAAATCAAATTAATTTTCAATAACAACCCAACTGAATTGATTATATATGGATTTTGATACATTTCGTAATATTTCAATGTATAGCTTAGGAATTAACAACTCGATATAAAATTAGCACATTTTTGTGAAAAATTATTTCTGGTAATTAGCATAGTCTATCTGTTGTCTATGTATGTATGCCTTTGTATGTATGTACAACAAGCCAAATCAAAATGTCATATTACGAGGTTGTATTCAACCTCTTCATCCCACCATTATTGCAGAGGCTGCGTTTGTTTTTTCGTTTCAGCATCACTTGCACTGTCGGCTGGCTAATGACATGAATAAATAAAAACGGTCCCATTTTACGAATGTGTATGAGTGTGTGTGCTCAACTATTTCTAGTACAAAACCTTCTTATTTGCTTTTACTGCTGCTGCTGCAGTGACTTCTTACAGTTTAAGTCGAAAAATGGAGGGTACTTGGGAAGTGCTCGTGTTCAAATCATATGCTAATTTTATTCACAAACATCACAGTTACACGCTAAATAAATTTTACACGACTGTATCTGTGTTTCTGTTAGAACGGCGAGAGTAGGTGGTATAAGGGGTACATGGAAATAAACCTTGACTCCATGAAGCAGAGTAAGCAACGGTATTGTTAGTACTATCGCATATGTTCTGTTTGAGCTTAAAATTGAAATAAAGAGAATGGTTAAGTTGATCTTAAGAGCTTAGTAAAAGCAAACAAATTAAGAGAAATATTAACGATTTATGCGCTCTTTTAAAAAAAGAGCAAAATTTTCAGTTGATTAATATTTGATCGTAATGACTTATCACTTTCGGGTAATGAAAAATGTATTCCTCTTGATAGGAATCAAATATCTTGCATATTCCATCTGAATGTCCCTTGTGATCTTAAAATTCATTGAAATGAAATTATCGGTTTAACCAACCTTGAAGTGGATTCGAGGCTATCAGTGGAGACGGCAAGTCGCATATCAAAATGACTGGGATGTTTTGTATGGAAAAACATATAATCTACAGTTTTGTCTGATATAAGTCACTGTCTAGTTAGTTAAATTTTTTAATCATATTCTTAATCAAATGTTTTTGAGTCACTAAAATTTTAATTACTCTCAACTACAGGAACATTATTAAGTTAAAAATTTGGTAAACTGCATGTCCAAAGACTAGTTCTTTTTGTAATATTTTGAAGCCATATCCTCCAGTTTATTATTTTGATTTGGATTTTAAAGATTTACAAATCGGTTTTTTACAATAAATAAATTATCATCGGATGCCAGCATATGTGGCTTGAACCTATTCAGGAATACCCAACTCCATTTTTTTCCGAATGTGCTTCTGTTTCATTATTATTTATTTTTGTTTTTCATTTAACTCAAAAGCTATTGTGTCGACTTGTAGCCTTCAACAATAATCAGCATAATTTTACAGTAAATTAAATAAACTATCGAATAATACTCGTTTTGATTAAATCCATCTCATTTGGCTAAGTTATATGATGTGGAATTACATTTAGTTAAATGTATGTAGCTTAAGGTACATTCAAGTGGGTAAGGGAATGCAGCTAATTTGATCTTTTTATCTCTTGCCCTAAACATTATGAAAATGTTTGAATTGGATAATCATCTCTTCCTCTTATTTTTTTCAAACCACAATTTCTACCTTTAACTTTGAATACATATATGAAACTCCGGTTGCTGAAGGATACCAGATAGAGCTTCTCTTTATTTCACAGATATCGAGGTGCACCTACATGTATTCACTGATTTTCATGAACTTCGAATTTATGCTGTTAGGTTTTAGCTTAAAACGTTCGGTGCAGTACTTTGATCCGTAGCATTTCTTAAAGGTTCTCTTGCTAAACACTGATCTTGTTCAATTTTATTTTTTCCTTAGGTCTACTTGTACTTCACAGCTCATTACAAAATCATTTAACATAAAAATTTATTGCAGTATCGTCGTTTCAACCACAACTCCAACATCCTCAAAATCAATAGCGATTTTTCAAAATGTCAAAGCCTCACAGGTGCGATCGTTGCAAGCCTACCGTCTTCTATCCTCTATGCAGTGCGGATCAATGTGAAGCATGCTGCAGCAAAACATCTGCTGCTTTAAAATCTTGAAAAAAAAAACACAACAACATCGAATGAACCAGATTTATGTAGCGAATTCACAAATCATCCTAGAGCAATGAGCGCTCAGCATCGTGTCCAGGCTTTAATGTGTACATTCGTGTGCAAGTGAAAACGAGTTTTTCGTTTTGTTGTTACGCGAGAAAACTCCTTACCGCACCCTTTTATCGATTTCATCACCAGCTTGCCTGCCTGTCTTTCACTGTGTGCTAACTTTTGGTGTTGTCAAAGGTGGATCTACACATAATGTAAAGTTATTAATTTAATTTTGAAGAGATGAGAAAGCAAAACTACGTCAAATTGGTTTATTTGAAAAATCAAAAATTTAAAATAAAATCGTCCGACTAATTGTATACAAAGAGCAAGTACTAATACAAATGATATCGATGAAAACAGGTCAGATTTAAAAAAAAAATCAAATTTTTCATTTGATTCTGTGGCCACGGAAAAATAGAAATGAAATAAACAAAACTAATTATGCTTCATGCCGGTAGAGCCGATCTTTTTACGCAAAAATTAAGATGCTCCAAAAGAAAATGGACCACAAAATGACAACGTTATTAGCGATTGAATGAGAGAATCCAATGCCACATTTTCTGAATATATGTATTAATTTTTTCGACAATTTATTGAGTCCAATCGTTACGAAAAAACTTTTTGTTTTTGTTCCTTTGATGAGAGGTTACTTTTCTTTTATGCTTTTTCCCGCTGAATTCATATCGAGCTTCAAGATATGAATTTAAAGTGAAAGAAGGTCGAAAAAAAGAAAAAACCCAATATCTCGAAAACTGTGCCATTCAAAAAATTTTTACTTTCATTTCCGAATTCAGCAAGAAAAAGTGCATAAGAAAAGTGACTTCTTATCAATAGAACAATTAAAAAAAAACCTTTTTGTAAACTAGTGTAATCTACCCTGGTCCTGTAAAAAAAAAGAAATAATAACTTTGTGCTCCAGTGCAGTACAACTGACTTTATTCACTTGTGTCCACTGCTTATTTTATCCTCCTTAACACAAAAACAACAAACTTTCCACTGTTGCTGATATTTCTTCTCCGATTTAATTTCGCTTCTCATCTCATTCATCGCAGCAATCGAGTCTGGATTTTGTGATTTGCATCATTTGGTATTTCTGTTGTTGTTATTGTTCTTGTAGTGATTACGTTAGTGATTTGGTGCAAGGGATCACTCTGCAAAAGTTTGCGCACATCTGCTCCTTGAATTTTTTTCTTTTTCTTTTAAATGATGCTTCAACACGCCACTCGACTGCTACAGTCATCCACAGACGATCAACCTCAATGATCTGCGCTAAAATAGTAACAGCAGTAGAGTTAAGAGGTTTGTTCAGGTAGAAGCTGGACAATGTAACACTGTTCATAAATATTGCAGTTTTTTTCAAGTGATACGAGTTCGCTTTTGCTGAGTGTTTGATATGAAAAGCATTTGTCATTTGTTTAAAGAATATTAAATAATATACCTTTTTCAGATCATAAGATCATTATTGAATTTAAAATATTGGCTATGTGCGTGGGTGAAATTTATTTTTTAAACTTGCTTGTATATTTTTGAGAGAATGAGATTTTCTCTAAAAAAAAAGCCAAAAACACTTTAGGTTGGTTGAGAGTATATCTTCGCAGTTCCAAAAATAAGTTTTCTGCCCTTTTCCATTTAAAATTTGTCATCTCGTTTAGGGAATAGGTGCCGCCTCAAGTCATTTCCAAAATTCAATATAAATCTTCTCTTATCAATTGATATAAAAATATTTTTTAGAAAAAGATAAAGCTGCCATTCAAGATATGTGTGAATTATCTGGACATGTTTAAAATTTGTTTCCGTTTCTCCTATCGATTATATGATTAAAAATATATTTATTGTGTAAATTTTTTCGCTTAAATTTTTTGTGTTTGTCAACATTTGTTAACTATTGTGCAGGGTTGTAAAAATATCTACGAAATGAATTGCGAGCCCCAATCACTATGATGACCAGACGGCTTGACGAGAGCATCGCGTGAAAACTCAAACTGCTGTGATTTTTCACATAGCGAGTTTTCGTGACCAAGTATTTCATTGGCAATATGGCAGCATATGTAGGTTTGAAATATTTTTGTCATCTTGTCTCGCTTTCGTCTCTCTCGCTGTAGAGATCCAGATGATGAAGAAACTGTTTTATATTTTCTCTGCGAATGCTCTTCCTCTACTCTTTAGATAAACTAACATCAAAAGATCCATTTGGAAATTTTATAAAATGATCGGGTAATGAGCCGATCCGTGTCCTAGGTTATGATGACACTTCATCTCCTTAACTACCCCTGAACCGTTTTTAGACTTAGCAATTCTAAAAATTGGAAGAGGTACTCTTCTAAAAAAAATTCTTGAATTGTGTATGATAAGCAAAACAAAAAGAAATGTATTTCCGTTCTCATGTGCCTAAAGACGGCACCTCGCTCTCGGCAGGTCGTCTCGCTATCATTATAACTGATGCTTAAGATTTCATTAGTGTTAGCGGTGCGGAATTAATTTAGCATTAGTGAACAGAGGTGCTTATGAAAATTAACAATTGTAAAATAGCTGTGACCAGAACATTATTATATGCTTATCATACTACCTGATTTATTAGCCGTGATACCAAAAATTTAGATTTCAATTGATCGTCGTCATAACCGACTACGACACCAAGATCAACTAAAACTAAAAGACGACAGCACAACTTCAGTAAAATAGGACCATGCACCGTTTACTAGAATCCCATCATCATGAATAGCAACCTTTTCACATCAACTGCTATACTCCCTCAATGGACACAACACGTACTATAATTTGTTGATCTTGTAGTTGTTGCTGATGTTGTTGCTGTTGGAATTGCATATATGGCAATACGGTGTGCTGTACGCGTGCCCGATCACAAACGAACATAGCACCAAAAGCGAAGCTCATTGCACGCGTGTGGGACTGACGCTTCGTTTCTGTTTTGATTTTGGCTCCAGTAGTAGTAGAAGCCATAAAAAGATGCTTCTGTAAGTCGTTTTTGAAAAGTCGCTAAGCGTCGCCTTGTAATGAAGATGTGTGGAGAGCAGCAGCAGCTCCGTTTGCAGATCTGCGATTGTGATATCAGCAAGCAGACAGAAGACGTTGTTGTAGTCACCGGTATGACGATGGTTAGGTTATGACTTACATGTTGTTGATCGAGCAGTGATCGTATCTTGTTATTTGCGATCATTCGTTGAGCGTTGATGAAATGGCCCATGTGCGCGTTTTGTTTACTGCTGGTTTTATTTTAAGCATAATTTAACGCTTATTAAAACCTACGCACTCACAACAACTTGACGATGAGCAAGCCGTGTTGATTGGTAGGATCGTCTACAATCTTGTTTAAAATTTTAAATGACGAATATCTGAAATTCCAACGAAAGTTGTCGTTTAATCACTGCTGACATTAAATCAACTCAATCTTGATCGTCAACTCTTTTGCTTTGTTTTCGCGGTAATGAAGTTGATGCTGTAGGTACCTTGGATTAAGGTGTTACAAATAAAGTACTCGATGCCGAACATAAGATCACACATTGCAGCTTCCTCTATTTAAAAAGAGTTTCCAATAATTTACCAATTATCCGGTAAGGGATATACATATATATTAGCACCACTCTCATCACAGAAGAAATTTTTCAAACTCTTTTAAAAAAGTTTCGAAATTGTTTTCAGAAAATTTTTTTGTTGCCTTGGGGCAATTTCTTCACTGCAGATATCATTTATACTACCTTATGGACTAACTCTATACAGAAATTGCTCTAGGGATAAAGTTCTTCAGTATAGTATGAAAATTTTAATAGAGGAAGAACTGATACCCAAAAATTATAATTCAATATTAAGGCAGATCATGCCGCATTTGACTCTTTTTTAAAAGCCACTCGGTAAAAAGTCAGGCACAAATCATTAATATGAGTCTTGGAATATTCTCAAAGCCTCTAACTTTGTTGCTGATAGACTGTCAAATATACAGACATTTCAAGAAGCGAATCTTAAAAAATTAGCTTTTTCCGGAACATAAAAAAACGCCACCTTTGTATGTGCTTGTCGAATTTATCTAAATTCTTTTCTATTCACCACCCTATCACATACATCATCATAGCCATAGCATAATATCTGCTGACGATCCCCTTGAGGTCCACAGCTGGTGAATTATTGCCATGTGATTTGTCTTCTCACAAATTTATTGGCTAATTGTTTTTCCAACGTTACAGCTCGCTGTCAGATATGCGGCGGTGTCCCAACTTAATGGCACATCTTCACGGTATGGCGAAGCGGTGTTTACGCTGTTTTTGCCCTTAAACCAAACATTGACATTCGCTTATTTTTCACAGTCTCAGTAGAGTGATAGGTGAAAATACCCAAATATACTTTCTCTATAAGTATTAGTGTTTTCAATAGACAAACAATAAACAGCAGCGTCGCGATACGAGTTGGGCAGTAAAAAATTTGCCCGTCAATTAAATTTGACTGAAAGCACGTGCGATTCTCGTATGCCCTTACCTATGTGATACCTTCAGGTATGTGACTGTAATTTGAGTGCTACTCATAAACATAAATGCGCCGGGTGTGTCGTCTTTGCCATTTCCTGTGTATGAGTCAATTTCACTTTTTTCACCACTCCGTGAGTGCCATCTCGACGTTTTTATCATTGCGATTGTTACTTTTTTAAGTGACAAGCCGTGATTTCATTGAAATTTATGCAACTATGATGCATACAAATTGGGTGAAGCTACTTTGCTGGACGTTTAGTTAAACTAGGCTCATGACCTTTATTATTGTCTTCGAAATGGCCTCTTAAGCATAATTTTATTGTTCGGTTTTCTTGCGACATATTTGGATCATTTTGTCTACAATAAAGTTGATTTCTTTGTGGATTTTTCTGCTATGTGAACGATATGTGATCGTAAAACTTTTTATTGGCTTCATTAAAAATTATTAAATTTAAAATAGGTATTCAAAAACTACTAAATTAGAAATTCAAATTAAACAAAAGCAAATAGCATTAACACTTTGAGTCGTAAAATCTGTTATGAATTTACAAGAACAAATATAAAATATATAGTATAAACTCAAACATAAACAGAGGGACCAACGGCTGATATCTTTCTTTGGTTTTTTAGGCTTAAATGAGTTTAACAATTACTTACTTAACCAGTATAAATTATATAAATTTGAACGCCCCAGTTGAAACTTAGATTGTTTAAAGATGATATAGAGAAAAATCCTCCTAGTGCAATGTTCAAAACAAAATCATACTGTAAAAAAAGGACACCAGGAAAGCAAAAACTATTTTGGTGGTGGTCAATTTTCACAATGTCAAATGAAACAAAATTTTTATTCATCAAAATTTATTTTGTCTCCTTCGAAGTAGACCCAACTGCTACCAATATGACAACGATTTTTCGAAGGTTGATTGAGGAATAGCCTTCAACTTCTGCAGCGTATTTGCATTATTCGGAAGCCTGTTCTCTGGTTTACATGTCGTCCTCGTACAACCATGTCCTGTCACCAGCTATTATGCGCTTCGTTTTGGGGAGGACAGACCGAAAAATACTTTTTACAGAATACTTTTATACAGATGGTATCTCTACAAAGACCAAATTCCATTTCGCAAACTAAAATACACAATCATAAATTGACGTACCCAGTGTTAAATTTGCTTTTAATCTAACTAGTTCAAAGTTATCTGCGTTTCAAAATAACACTTCCCATACTACGACATTTTGCCAACTTCTTACTTTGCAATTAACCAACTCATAGTAACTTGCACGAAAAATTTTGATCCCTAAAAAATTACCGTAAAAGTCAAAAACATCAAATTTCTTTGAATTATCACAGCTGTCAATAAATTTTGCACTGTAATTAAAGCCTATGGCAGAGTTTAAAATGAAATGATAAACACTAACAACTTAATGCTATTGGTACTAATGACCCTCACCCTGACCCATTTTCGTTGGCGTTGTTCATCATATTGTTGTTGTTGCTATCTGAACCTAAAAACTCGCTCGTATATTCTAATTGATCCCTTTTCTATTGTGTACCGATTTCCAGTAACTTTTGCCGAAAATCCACTCAATGACATTGCTTATCACTCTACAGTCTTTAAAGTCAAAGCAATAATGCGAATAGAGTCTAACAAAATGCCAACAAAAATAACAACATCTCGATGACACACTTCCTTGCCGTACCCAGAGGCACTTAAATTGACCTTTTTTGTGATGGTGTGTGTGTGTGTGTGTGTGCAGTTATTGCCGATATGCGATATCCTTTCGCATTCCAGCTTAAAATTGTAATTTATTTGTAATAAATACGAATATGGTCGAAAGTGAACAACAAATGACCGGGTGTTGAGCGAATCTATTGTCAATGATTTATGCATTCACTGAATCATTTATTCACAGGCAAGGCAGCATACCCGAACACAGCGGTATGTAGAAGTGAAAAATTCAAAAAATCCTTGCCGCACACACGCACACACTCGTCACTCATATACCCGATCGCTCGTCTGGATGTCGGTATATTAAATCACATTAACAGCTGAATGTATCCCACTGTCACATAAAAGGCTGTGATGATGCACAGTGTAATAGCACAACATTGGAAAATTGACAAAAATTACAATTTTGTTTTGGGTTCATATTGTAGCTTAGTAAAGCGCCATATCTAATATGAATGTAGGCAAAATATGTTACTTGTAAATGGTATTTTAGGCATTATTCCAAATGAAAAAAAAAATATTAATTTTACAATTTTAGTTTTTGTTAAATTTTTCGTTTTTCGAAATAAAACACTTAACACTTTAAGTGATATATGTATAAATAAATGGTCACGACAGTGATCCAATGAGAATACGAATTTTATAGTATAGTGAGATAATACATGTTACAGAATATTTTTTAACATAAAAGGGCTATGTAAGCCGTAGACCAAAGGACCGCTTCGCTACTTTTGCCCGAACATGCGTTTATAGGGCATTTATTGCTTTCTTCATCCTTTCCCCCGAGAAAGTTTTGATAATCGAACTTTTCAAGAATTATTGAATTTTGATTGGAAATATAATATTTCGATACTGAGTGTCCATTTTTCCTATAATTATTTTGGTAAGTCATCAATCAACATAAAATATACAATATAATCAACAGTCCATATAAAAAAATTGTACAAAAATGTTTTATTACAAACGTTTGACGGAAACGGCGTCACCTTTCTTTTTTGTGAAAAAAAATTCCCTAAATGCACTCAAAAAAAAGTTGTACTCAAAAATTTGAAAAAATTAAAAAGGTGAAATTTTCCGTTTTTTTTCAATAGTTTTTTAACTTATTTTGTTGAAAAAATAATTTTTTTTCCAATATAAAAAGTAATTTCGATAGGAAATTTAATTCACTACAATAAATCTTATAATGTGTTTCTATCAAAAATGTATAGTTTTTGAGTTATAATTAAAAATATAAAAAATGGACATAATCGACCCTTTCTGAAAAATCCAAGCCAAAATTTAGTAACACTTTTAGCTATATCATTTTTAGGGTTCAATTGAACATATAAGACAATAAAATACCTTTAACGAATTAGTTCCTTATTAAGGTACATAGTCAATAGCCTATAGTAGAAATTCACACCTGCCACTATTTATTAAAAATAAGTAAAGTGTGAATAAATAGTGATGATCAAAATGCAGAGTATATTTTGTGTCATTGTATCACGTTGGATACTTTCACTTTTAAAAAACGTTTTATTCAACTGAATATCCGTTTGGCAAACGATTATTTTAAAGCAGTTCAATAATCTTTAAATTTTACCGCCAACATAACACTGTGCAACGCTCACTTGTTTCCTGCGATGACGATGATGATGATGATTCAACAATTTCGTTTTCATTAGCCCTGTCAGGATACACTGTTGGATGTATAAATTGATTGGTGATTGGTATAAAATGGATTTCCGGTCTTACACGACACACTAGATGAGTGTCGGACTGGCAGGCAGCCTTGATAGTGTGTGTCGTTGTCAATACTGGTGTGTGCTGGTCATTTCATTGACCTATTGTGCGTGATTTTTTTGAACTTATTTCATTTTTTTTTTTTTTCATTTTATATTTACCATTACTATCATTGTAGGGTTGGTGTATCTGTTGTTGTTGCCATTGTGATAAATGTGTGCCTATAAAAATAAAAATGCGTTCCATTCATTTAAAATTTCTCCATCACCGACGACTACTTTTAAGCCAAATGCTAGTTTATTGGTTTTTTTTTACTTTAGTGCCGATTTTCATTTGAAATCAGTTCAACTAACGAAGGGAAATTAATATGATATGATATGTGTACAAGGCAAAGCGATAAAAAACACAAGACTGGAACAATAAAGTCTGTCTGGCTCTAAACCAAGTCGTACAAGCAACCTGCATTAGTGTAGCCGTTAAATTTACTACTCATAACTTTGACTGCACCTACAAGTTGGATTAATAAGTGACAATGGAAATCACAGACAGACGAATATAGACATTGTTGAATAAAATCGCCAAAGGTTCCAAATGCTGATGGAACTAAAAGTCATTCACGAAAATCTATATATTTTTTTCTCACTTTGACACTCACTTTAGGGCACATGTTTCGCATTTCTTCTCATTTTATTTCATCGGTTTCTTCGAATCTGTTCTTAAATAGACTGGTTCCTATATATTACTGAAAATGTCACAACAGCATTTTTTGTTGGGTTTTCTTTTATTTAAATAACATTTTTATTTATAAGAGTTTCATCTCATCCATTAGAATTATGAGCAATAAACTATGAAAAGCTCTTTCTTTTCATTAACAATAAAAAATAAAATCAAATTTTTCAATTGAATATTTTTATATCAGAACGAATAAAACGACAAATAAAATTCAACAATAATCCAAAAAAAAAATAGATCCAAGTCCAGCAACAACAGTATGTGGACATAAGATTGTGATCGATGGCTAATTCACTAAAAATTGGGAATTTTTGTGCTGATATGTACACATATTTTTGGCACCTAAATCTTAACTTTAAGAGTAATAAGCACAATGTGATGAAACGAATTTCTGGAGATATTATAATGGGATGCGCTGAACAGATATACGTTTATTGGTTCTAGCAGCACACGGGAATCCTATTAGACCGTTCCCTTCTCCGTTGCTTAAATTTTTTTCCAACAAATGCCACATTAGTAGATACATGAAGGATGTTCATCGACACTACTTTATGCATCCTTTCTTTTTTTTCTCTCAATCCAACACGATGCATTACCTATCAAATGCTACCACCACTGCATTGGTTTGGAATAAGAAAGACTTAAAAAAAAGCTCGGAGCGAAAAAGATATCAATATCGTTGGAAGGCTGGGAGACACTTAAAGTAATAATGATTTCTTAATAGGCTTGTAACTTCCAAAATACGTTGAAGACTTTCTAGCTTGCTGAAAAATCTTAAGTTCCATTTTCTATGGAGTTCTGGATAAAATTTCTCTTTTTCTATATCTCGTTTCAAAATTATTTAGATGTCCTATTCCGCTATTATGAACACAGTTAAGAGTCGTCCTAACGTACAGAGTGATATTCCCTCAAAATCATTTAATTCATCGCTGTTTGTCAGAATTAGTTCGACTTATTTTATCTTCGGTGCTTAGCTTAGAAATGGGAACCCACGCTTATACAAGCAGCAAATTTTTAAAAAACAGGGTAAAATTAATTTTATTTTTGAATTCAATACCACACTGCCCCTGCAGATAAATACTTAAAACAACTTTGTGAAAACTATGCCAAATAAAAGTGCTAAGCAGCCAACTTTCAGAAATAAGATATAGAGTGCTGTGATATTTGTATATCTTTTAGGTTTTACTTAAACAGACTTTAATTATGAAATTAAGTTATAAAAAAAAAAGCAATACATAATAAAAATTTATTAGACGCCTTAAGGCGCATTGTGACAAGACAAGACCAAACTAAAACCGACACTGAAAGTGACCTTTCTTTAATTACGACGGGTACACAACATAACGCAGCTCATTTCTTGCAGCAGATTAAACAGCGTGGGCGTCATTAGTGACTTAATTTTTAAATAAGTCCAACAGCAACAGACATAAACACATTACATCTACAATACACAGACAGACAACGAACTGCACACCGCGCGACGAACCAAGACCAAGTTGTCATTTAAATAATTGTTAAAAATTACGAAATAAATTATGAACCATTTGAACTGAACTGGTTGTTGTTGAATTTCCGAGTTATTGTTGTTTGTTATTTGTTATTTGTTGTTGCTGTTGTGTTGTGTTTATTGCGTAGTTAGTTGTGTGTTAAGTCCATGTCAAAGTGCGTCGTATTAATAAATTTGAGAATTAACCGTTGATTGTCTCGAATGAAAAATTAAAACGAAAAAGAAAACAAAATACCAGAGCTGTCGCTATGAAAAACGATCGAATCTTCCGGACACTTCAATATACAACTGGCAATGCGACTACTCCATATGGCAGACCATCTCTAAGATAAGATCACCGCTGCTTGAGATCAAGTGAGGCGTTATGTTACGCGTAGACAAATAATTTAAAATATGAAAACTGCTAAATGATGTTTAGTGAGGAGCTTCAAAATTCGTTAAATTTGTGCGGGCTCATAAATTTCATATTTTATGCGAAAAAGAATTCATTAACAATCTTTTAAGTATCCGCCACGCAAGTTTCAGAAGATCGGTATCATTTGCGATCGATTTGATCGCTTACAAACCGTAATTCGTTGCGGCACACTTCCATGGTGCTCCAACTTTAGATAATCAGGGTCAAAAATCTATTTGCTACGGCAAACTTACTGAAAGTCTACTCCGAATCAATTTCGGCAACTGATCATTTTGTTATCAGCTGTTGATAGGTGCAGATCAGTGCTACCCAGTTGAAAAGTAGGTAGCTGATGACCGCAATTAGTTGAAACGGAAACAACATTTTTTCAATTTTAGCGAATACTGTATGAGAAACTGTGATTTAGGATATTTGATTTTACTTTATCTGTCAGCTGAACAAGTTTATAAACAAAATAAAGTGAAGTACAAAAGAATAAATTCAAATAGATTCTGTGCTAAAAAAATAGTGTAATTTTTTCTTTATTTGTAAGTAACGCAAAATCTAAAATAATGTAAAATGCATAGCTTGATACGACTTTTAGTGCTATCGATCAAAGTTGAGAAATAAAAAATTTTCAGGAAATCTCAAAAACTTTCTCTCAAAAATTATAGCCTACAACTTATTTTCCAAAATATTTTTTTTTCCCAAAAAATCATCTACGATTTGAAAACAGGGAATTGGAGGAAAATTTCGAAGAATGAAATGCTTTGTTCTCTAATGATTTTGTTTAAAAATTTTTTACGAAACTATTCTTTCGATTTCAGTGAAGTTTTGAGATTCTGCACACAAAACGCCTTATGTCATTTTTATTTTGAACGAGTAAGTCATTCAAATTTTAAAATATTCTTCATTCTACTTTGCACATTTTGTGTCATACGTACATATTCGTATGTAGATGCTAGGCAGATGCTATTTCCTACTGGGTTACATATACAAACAAAAGCTACAAAAAACAAAAATGGAAATCGTAACAACCAACAGCTTAAGTGAATCACTTTAAAAAAAAGTTCATTCTCGATATCGAAAATAAGCGCTGAGAATATGATTGATTTGCTGCTGTTGCTGCTGCAGTAACAATCGCACCACAAACACGATCTTCAAGGCAACCGCGAAGAAACTGCAAGAAAAACTGAAAAAACTACAATAACAACAACAAAAAGTTATACTCACTTAAAGCATCTCTAGTTAAGAACCGAGAACGCATAAAATCAGATCTTGATCTGCAGCATTGCCATTAAACTGAATGAGCGATCGATTCATCTAACCACAACTGAACGGAAGAACGAACGGACGGATGCGTGGAGGGATGGAGCTGCAACCAAGCTACGATCGCTCGCATGCACTCAAGTCAGTTGTTGGTTTTATTGCTACAAAGCGTCGTTCAATGAACGCGATCGCCGATCGCAGTACCACTAACCAAGAGTAACTAAGACAACTCAAAAAATTCCTATGCAGCAGGTGTTTAGCATAAGTAATTGATATTCAACATGGCTACGACCACAAAAACAACAACTTTAACAGAACATTCAAAGCCTAGAACAAAAACAAAAAACCAGAATCAACAAAAAGCGCGAGGTAGAGCCAACATCAAATCAAAGCCATGTACGATCACAGCTGAAGCTTAAGACGAATCGCGCCGTTTTCAGCTGCTCCAACGGTCAGCAGATTCCAGTGCAGCAAGTTGTACCTGCACACCGCCCCGAAGTCATTAAAACAGCTACAACAACAACTTGGTTGTTGTTTGATCCTTGCTTTGCTTTGATTTGGTAACCCCTCGAATAATACTTTTGTTGCAAGCTCAATTAACCCATGGTTACATAGAGAGAAATTTATTCAAAGTTAAGTGAATTTTGGAACAAGAGTTTCAAAGTACATTGTTTTAGTGAAACAATAACAAAGTTATAATGAAACTAAACTACGGCTTTGGATCTGAAGAAAAGTGTAGTGGAACAACTAATAGATTTTAGAGTTCAAGGAAATATTTTGTGAAAGTTCTTGAATACTTTAAGTATTTAGGAAATTAAAAGAAGAAGAAATTAGGACTAATGGAAGCTTAGGAAACTTATTTCTCTATTATTGAGAGTTCAAAGTAAAATATTGTACAGATACTTGCAGCGCCTAGGGATTTAAGACGCTCTGCAACGTTGGCTCTAGAGGTGAAATTGAAAATGAAACTCTAAAAGAGAAAGCCAAGTTCGGTAATGCTATACCCACGCCTTGGGATGACGTCAATAATGTTTTGATTCACCAAATGACATTCAAAAATAGTTAAATTTTTCCTTCAGTGTATCATGGAAAAATTCTCTTTTTCTCTTAATTATGTCCAGTTTTTCTATTTGGACCAAGTTAACATAGAGTTGCATGATTTTCTGCAGCAACAAGCTACAGGTGTGTAATAAAGCGAAACCTGTCTTAGTGGGTACTATTGAATTTGTACAGGTATAGAGACCAATGAGCTAATTTACAATAGAGCAACAAATTACGGGATGCTAGAGCGAACGAAACCAGTTAAGATATTTCTTTAGCAACAACTAATCATCACTTACAGGCAGAACTTGTTGTACTGGACACATTTTAGCGATCATTCGCGATCACTTAGCGATAACTTCATTTATTAAATTCCAATGTTGAGACAAAACTGTGGAATTTCCACGTTATTGTTGGACAAAGCACTAAACACAACAACAAAAGTAGCTTTGGATATCTATAATTACATGCGTTTATATAAAGAGCCAAGTGCGATCATATCCTAAGCAGCGCTGATCATGTGTAACGATATGCAATAATCAAATTGGAGAATAAATCCTACAAGAACTCACTATTGGGTTCATGTCGAAAATCCTTTACTACTACCACACTTCAAGTCGCAATCAAAATCACCGCCACAAGTGATCTGGTTCTGTCCAGTTGGTATATAAAAACTCAATTAAGCATAGGGCTCGACTGTTCGCACGATCGTTATTGGCTTTTTATGTAGCTATGTGGCCGGTCATAAAATGCGTATATGACGCTGGCATTAGTGTGCGCCTGATCAACGCCATCGCAGTAAAAGATCGTACACATCTAGCACAAAAAATTTGGCATCAGTAGAAATCGATTTGATATTCCATTTAGCCAAGCAGGTTGTCGCCTTATGCTTTTCCGTGATCATTATGATCGTCAATTTACTCAACGTACCCGTACTAAGATGTTGTGATCGTGACGGTGGTAGTGGTGTTGAAGGTGGAGTCGAAATAGCAGCTGCTCTTGGCTTTTTATTTTCTATCATATTGAAGCCACGAACAATCTTTGCTGCCCCTCACACACTACACATGCAGTAAAATGGCAACTTGAGGATTGTTTCATGGCGGTGGGAAGCCTATTAAAATTGGTGCAACATACATATTATTAGACGAGTTACCCTGCTGTTAATGTTGTTGCTTCTGTGCGCTGCTGTTGCAGCGGCATCTTCTGGTTGAAGAATAGAAACGTTGGAAAAGTTTTGCACTTTTTATCCGCTTTGTTAGCAAACTTGCAGGTTATTTAGCTAGTTAATGGTGGGGCGTGGCAGGTGCAGCTTATTTTAGGCAGCTGCTAGTTGTAAAATTCTACAATTTCAAATGATGTACAGTGGGTGCAAAAAATCACTATCTCGTAGGAATTAATCGTTGTTAATTTTTCGAGTAGAAATGTATCGATAGATTTGATTGTGATAAATTTAAAGATTGAATGATTTTCACAATTTTCATTAGCTAAAACAGCTTTGAGAATAAACTATTTTGACTAGTAGCTCCAAAACAAATGTGAGAGTGAGTTCTGAAAAACGCTTGTTAAACTTTCTACAGTTTCTTAGGTTGAAAATTTCGCTATGAAATTGTTTGAAGGTATTGGATTATAAGTTTTTGCATTGCGGCCTTTTCAATAACATTCCCAGTTTCCGTGATATAGTCCACTGAAATCAAGCTTTCTTAATTTCATACAAGTGACCTAACTATTTTTGTACAATTGGAAAACCTCATAAAGTCGCCCAAGAACTGTTCTCTGCAGGTTTGTTAAATCTTGACACTTTGTTGTAATATTTCAAAATTACGAATTTCGAAATGTACTTTCTTCGCTGTGGGCATCAAAAGATCTTTGGTAGCATTGCGGATGATCAGGTGTCATTTGAAAAATGTCTCCGATTTTTAGCAGAGCAGTATACTACACACAAAATATGTTACGATTATTTCCGTTTTAGTGGGGAATGAATGAATGAATTTTTTTGTTTCCCTTGAATCTGCAATTTTTTTCCATGCGGCACTGCGGTAAATGCCGTATTGTAGCGGTGATAGTGAATCGCATTTCTAGCTGAAGTTTTTCTCAGGCATCGATGATGTTGCTCGCGACTCGTACTTGATGCAATAATTACAACTTCACTGATTAGCATCTCATATATGTATTTGTTGCTGTTGCTTCTTCTTCTTTCTTTCTCTTTGGGAATTTTGTCGGCGTGGCCCGTTAAAAGGTGGTTTTCACTTTGCAATTTTGTGGCTGATTGAAGTTGCGCGGAACCCTAAAGCATTGTCATCGCGTTCTGTTTGAACTGCAGCAACTTATGGTAGCAACTTTTAGCAATTGCTGCTGTTGTTGCTGTGGCTGCTGTAGTTACTATTGCAGTTGCTGTTAATTCATATCGTAAATTTCAACACTTAAAGTTGACTGTCGAAACCAGATTTCGATTTGAACTTTATTATTGTTGCTGCTGCGGCTACTGCTGCTCAATTTGCGCAGTTTCAATTTGCAGCATTTTTTATGGCTTTCTTTAACATGGTGTTGAACATGTTGAACAACATTTCCCAGCTGTAGCAGCACTAACAACATTAACAATAGCAACAATATAAACATACATATTTGATGGGATTTGTTGTAAATAGCACTGAATTTTCGACTGGTAAAAGAGTGCGTAATTTGATTACATACCTTACTACATGTCAAAGAGTAGCATGTTCGAGCAAATTTTCAAAGGTTAAACGCTGTCAAACTGTAGCTCGCTTATTTGGATTAGTAATTAAGTTACAAAGAATTGAAAGCATTTTAAGTTTGGTTATCTAACTTTGATGCTATGCTATGCTTTATTTAAAATCACTGCATCTATCAGTGGAATATTATTTTAAATCATATTAAATGAACTATAAGTCACTTTAAAATCGTTTCAGACATTAAAAACTCTAATATTTTATTAGAGGAAAATAAGTTTTTATGTGAAAGTTCGTTACGAAATAACAATTGCTAAATTATTTTCAGAAAATTAACTCAACGAATGACGAATTTTGACTTTCCAGTACTACCCTCAGAAGCGAAAAAGACGTATCTAAAAAAAACGCGTTTCGAGACAGTTGATGTTTTGTTTATCTCAATTTGTTGAAATACATGTAAATTCTCTTTGGAGATTTTTTACAGGTTTGAATTAAGATACTGGCATTTGGCGCAGTTCATTAGATGCGTAATGTTTTAAGCTATCCGATGCCATAAAAATCACGAAGATCAGTTTTTTGAAATACGTCTATTTCGCTACTGAGGGCAGAGTAGTACAGTGAAACTGAAAACCTTTTTTGTTTCTTCTCAGTTATAAAATTTTTTTAGGAATGTACCGTTAACTTTGCATGAATCAAGTAACATAAAATTTTGTGTTTGTACTTAGGTACATATGAGCTATAATGACCGATCTTCAAATCAATTTAAGCTTAACATCAAAACTACTCACAATGTCAAAACAAAGTTCTTCACTTAATTAAAAAAGTTCCCATTTAAATTAAAAGAGTTGTACAGTTTTACACTTCAACAACAACAACGACCAAGTGAGAAGAATTTCCAGCTTATCCAAAACAGATCTGGCATAACAATTGGCCATCATTACAAACACCAACAACAACAACAACAACAGCAACATGTAAAATGCGCAAGCCAGCGATCAACAAAATGACGTATAATTGATATTCCGAAAACATCGGATAAACATCACAGCAGTCATCATTATGCGCATGAGCAATAAAATTAGTGGTAGGTAGTACTTGAAGAAGAACATCAAATTGTTAGTGCTTTGTTGTTGTTATTGCTGCTGTCGTTGAAAACATTCCTGCGTTAACTGAAATAAAATCCGTAGCTGCTGAATTTCGAAATTGACATGCAAAGAAGGTACGCGTACACGGACGACGGGTTCTTATTCCATACTCATTTGCTTGAAACTGCGGCACAAAAACATATAATTCATACTCACAGAGGCAGGCACAAATTAATGCGCGAGCTGAAGACCTCAATTGAAATGAACCTGTCGTTGTGCTGCGTATGCGCAACCAACTTTTTTTTTATTTTAAAATTTTATATTTCTAGCAACCCATTGCTATTGCTTGTGCTGTTTTTGTTTTTGTTATTGTTGTTGTTGCAACTGCTCCATTTCCCAGTGATTGATGTAATCACTGTGGCAAGTGCTGCTGGCCAAAAGCTACTGCACTTCTCGCCTTAACTACAATACATTTGTTTATCATACCGTCCGTCCGACTATCAGTCCGTCTGTAAAATGAGCAACAACATAATTTCCCTAACGTTTCGCTTGTGTGCTTCTGCACCACTTCTATGGAAGCTGCTGGTGTTATTTTCCCAGCCTTCAGTATGTCAGCTTAAAGCGCGCGGTCTGAGCTCAATCCAATATCAAAGTAGCGTAGCATGTCAGCATGGAATGTCGCTTAGCGAAAACGTCAACGTGGAACTACATGAGACGTTCTTGAAAATTGTGTTGGATCTGCATACACTTGCCTTATTGTTGGGGTCATTATTGTAGAAAGGTGTTTGTTATAAGCCCCACAAGAAAACATAAAAAACGACTTAATTAAAAACTGAGTAGCTATGCAGAACTGTGCACGCCCAGCTCATTTACAATGGAACAATTAATTTGCATTAACCAGTAAAACTTTCATTTTTAATTTAAGAAATATTAACAAAATTTAAATATTTCCGTTACTTACGTTGAAGCGCATATCTGCAATATAAATATATATATGCGAGTATGTAAGTCTTTTTCGGCAATGAATTTTATGTAATTTTATTTATGACACTGATTCATTCTCTAATTTTTAGTGAATTTAGAACAATGAGTCAAAAAAATCTGTAAAGAGAAATATACTTTAAATAATTTGAGCGAAACCACAAGGTTGTGTTACAGTCAAAATACACGTTTTAATGTTTCAAAGCAACCGTTGTATTTATTGTTTGCAATTAATCGCAAGTTTTGATAAATCTGTTTACATACTGAAACTGAATTATCGAATTTTGTGGTGGTCCTTGTTAACAAAGTGTTGCTGGCATTATTTCCTTTTTCGTTCTAACTCGTTTCTTTCTATATCCTTTCATACAGTTGTTATTTTTATTTGTTATCTACTTTCAATATTTCTTCGGCGCTTGTTGTACCTGTTTTTTCCGGGATCGTTTTGGTATTAAATCTCGAAATTATTTCTGGAAAGTGCTGAACTTTGGACGTTAGTATTATTAAAGTATTACCTTTATATTTTCTTATTGTGCAGATTTTTAGAAAGTACAAACCCATGCATGGAGCTTTTTTTGTTTTATTATTTATATATAAAGATGTATCTAAACTTAAAATCAAATAAGATCAATTAAGGTCAAATTTACTTAAATCAACATGAAAAGTGATTATTTACATATAAAAAAATATTAATTAAGGAGTCTTAAATCACCCTTTGATTGGGCAACTGGTTAGATGAGCAGATCTATCAGTAGTTAAGTGTTTATTCCTATAAATCACTTAGTAAATGCTAAAATGAGGTGCTAGCTAGTTCAACGGTTGCTCTCGAAAGTAATAGATACATAAAATTTTAAATAGAATACGCTGCCAGCTTATGCCTCCCAACTCTCTCAGTCACGCGTGAAAAAGCCAACATATTAAAACCAGCAGTGCTTCTAAAGTGACGAACCTACTTGTGGAATACAAGTAATGACCGACCCATTTTATTTTGCAACAAAAACATTTTTCACAATATTTTACATAAGATACGTCCTCTTTAAAAACAAAATCCAGAACGAACGCAAAAAAAAACGAGAATTTCAACAGCAACAATGGAATGACGGATGCAATTATTGTTGATATAGCTGCGCATGTGCTCGTCGCACGCCACCTTCAGCTTGTTAATTTATGAAAATTGCTTCACAACAATAACAACATAAATGAAACAAGAGCTCACTTGCCTAAAAAAAAGTATGTAGCAACAACAATTTGTGCAAATTTAATTTGACTAATGAGCTCTTTAGGTGTTTTCTTGCTGCTAACTGGGTTGTGAGGCTGTGAAAATCGCAAATGACGTTGCTTTTTGCATTGAATGCAGCACCGACCAAACCGACCGACCGACATGTGAAGGAGCAGCACCTTAAAAGACAGCGCAGCATCAAAGAGATCGCCAGACAGACACGCGTGCCACCTACAATAATAAAAAAAAAACAACAACAATTGAAGCAAAAAAGTCGGTAGGCTGCACTGATTCGTTGCAGTTCCCTTTTGTTACTCTTTTGAATTGGTGGTGTATTAATGAAAACAACAACACCAACAACAACAGCAACAACAAAAATGTGGATTAAGTCAATTTGTTTATTGTAACAATTTGAAGCAACAACAATGACTGCAACAAGTGCTGCAAGCGCCAATACGTCGTGTTGAATCCAGCACATGTTGTTCTGTTCGCCCCGTTCGTTCTGTACAGCCGCATAATGTCGTAAATTTGTTGCAATTTATTGTCTCTGTGTACATATATTGTTGCAATTGTTATTGTTTTGACTGTGTTGTTGTTGTTGTTTTTATTGTTACTGTTGCAGCTAAAATGAACTGCGTGTAAATTGCAGCTAAATTTCATTCTATTTTATACAGAAAAAAAAGACATAGAATTCAATTGAATTGAGTTGCCATATGCAGTAGAAGGTAAGCGATATAAAAAATAGAGGATAGTTGAGATATGCCCCACACTCTGTGAAATTTCCTTACCAACGAAATGAAAGAAAGTAAGCCTGCCCTTTGCAATATTGTAAAATACATGTTCTATCATAACATAATCTCAACCACTTGTTTTTATTATACTCTGAAAGACACTTTTATGGTTTTAAAATAAGTATTTTGTTCATTATTTGGAATAATTCGCAATAACTATTTGCTAAAAATAAAAAGTAGACTCTTAAAAATATCGATTTTTAACCAATTTTTAATGAAAAAATAGCAACTAAAATCTGATATATGCACATGCAGATGTGAGTGTCAATGGATAAGAATCCCTTCTTCCCCGAGAAACTAACTCAGAGTAGCCAAAATTCAAGAACAGGCCATAAAACCTACATTTTAAACGAAAGTAATGGAACCACAATTTCAAATATCAGCAAAATATTTGGTGTGAAAAAAATCGCAGACCAGACTAGTCTCTTTTGACATTGAAAATTATGAATCTGACTTCAGAATAACTCGAACACGTTAGGTTTTCAAGTTATTGAAACTTAAGGTTTTGAAAACTATCCAAACTGAGATATTTCTTTTACAGTAGACTTTTTGTGTGATATTTTCCTGAAAAAAAAATACTTGAGAAAATATGAACAATTTCAAAATATCTATATAATTTTTTCTCACATAAGCTTAAACAATGCAAGTAAATTAGTGTGAGCTTTTTGCTTTATTTTCAACTAACTAATTTAAACCCTATTCTTAGAGGATATACATAGTTACGAAACCTTCCTTTGAGCGCATTACTTTAGATAATTTCAAAAAGACACCAAGATTTTGTTTAGTTACTTTTAACAATTTGTTCTGATTTTTAGTTGGAAGGAGTGCCGCCTTAACCAATTTTCCTCTATTGGTAGCCTGGTATGACCGTATGTATGTATGATGCAGTAGATACATACATAGACAGTCACATACTAAATCACAAATGGCATTAAATTGTTGTTGTTGTTGCTGTTCTGCTTCTTTTTGTTGGTTTTATCTGCATGCGACAATTTCCGTTTCATATTTAGTTTCCCTCACAGTTCCTTTTTTACTGTTTTTGCCTGTGTCGGTGTTGCAGTTGCTGTGCTTTTTCCCATGATGTAAGAGACTAATCGTTCAATCGAGCACTGATTTAAAATTGAAATTAATTACATTGTTCCACTGTGAATTTAGTTACACACACACACACAGGGTGCCGCAAAATGATATTTACTGATTGGAAGTTATTTTTTGTGACCGTTTTCTACGTCGCACATTTGTGCTATATCCAACCAATTTTCCATGATCTTTCACAAAGTTTCAGGTGTTGTGGCACTCATTCCATTACGAATATTGGCTATCAATTCGCTCTTTCAAATGGGCCCACAGGAAACTGTAAGCAGTGGTTCGGTTCAGTTAATGCGTCAATCAAGTTGCTCGAAATAATGCGCTTATCAAAATGTCCCATAACAGAGTCATTGTGTTGCTTGCGGTATGTGCAGAGGCTTCATCGTGACGGAAGAACAGTCGTGAATGGTTTTTCACAGCTGACCCCAAAAAATTTTTATACATGGGCTTATGAACTGCTCTTTGACTGTCTGTTGCTTATACCCTGCAATTTTACTCGCTGATGAAGCCGTCGCACTTGCGTACCGCCCACCAAAATATCGACGATATCTACGTTGTTTCAAAACAAAATTCGATGATTTTTGTTTTTTTGTGTATCGTTCCACAAAAAATTCCTCAAATTTTGCTTAAAAATTCTGAAATTTTCGATTGCTTTCTGCCACCCTATATACCCATATTTACATATATATCTACATATGTATCTAAATGCTGTTATTGTTGTTGCTGCTGCGACAGTTGCTGCAATTGCAGATATTGAAATGTCTTTATCGCCTATTTTGTTGCTATTACTGATACAAATATGAATTCTTCATATATTTTCTTGTTGCAATTGCCATTGCAATAATTGCTGTTGTTGTTCTAGTAATTGTAAATTTTTGCATTGCACCACTTCATCTAACAAGTCCGAATACATTGACATTTTCAGATTTTAGAAATTCGAAATTTTTAATTTTTATTTGTAAAGCTATATTTCTGAAACTTTTATTGATTTTGCTCATTTACAAGTGAGTTGGTGTAAATTTATGCATATCCCAGTAGGAAATGAAATATCTGATTATTAAAATAGGTCAAAATTAGCCAAGATAATGACAACCATAAAAGCTTTAAGGCTTCTTTCATGAAGCTAAACTAAGTTTTATGTTATTATTTTTCAATATAATACAATTTTTATAGAAAATTATTATAAATCTAATGATTTTTCCTAATTGGGGCTCCTCTGTGTTGCTGTAAAAGTGTGCTTCTGTTGAAATATTTCACTGGAATTTGATTTGAAAATGAACTTTACTTATTTTCATGAAGTCTATGTTCGCCTCTTATCAGTAGATTGTCGGCAGTGATTTATGCAGGTTGACAATTATTTCGGATAAAATTGTCACAAGTTTTTCTCATGCAATTACAACATTTTTGGGACAACACACATGTGTAAATAAATTTATATTGTGTATGTACTATGTAGATATGTGAGTGAGTGGCGTTAACTTCATTTTCTGAACAGTAATTTACTAAAAAAAAATATTGTGTGTTTCGACATTCGGTGTTGATGAAAGTTTTCAATGAATGTGGATTCATTACATACTAGTAGATTTATATGGCATATTAAGCGCCTAAGAATAATTTTTTTCATATTTTGGCAGCACACAAAATATGAATGCAGATAGAGTACTTCCAAGTTAGGTTTGACTAACGATGGGAGGAGACGATTCGTCGCCGTATAAACTCAAGCATTTCGGGAAGCATAATTATTTCCACAAGAAATTCTTAAATCATTCAAGAGTATTGTTGAAATTTTAAAAGTAAAATGCAGATGGGCAGTTGTTCTTACGAGTTGGAGTACACAGCCTGTGACACATCAAATGAAAGGTAACATTGCTCTACTCAAAAAAAAAAAATATTAAGGTTCACTTTCTTCGGTGATTTTGAATCTCTAAGCCTAACATTGACGATCACTTTTTTTGGACCAAACAAACCTAAGAAATTTAAAACACCAAGTGCCCAAATAAAAAGCCTCAATCCTTTGGTCAAAATTTCATATTTTTATTGTGTCTCAAACAATTTTCATTTTTTTTTCATGAAACTCATGCACTATATCTATTTACTATTAAAAGTAAAAGTTTATGAAAAATGAAATCGCCCGCCTCAAAACGACATTTAAACTACTGACGGACTTATTACTCCAATAATTATCTTTTCAAATTTTCCTGCAACATATTAAATCTGATATCCCTTTTTAAGAAAATAGTTTTGAACATTTTTTCCTTAATAAAGACTTAGGCAATTTTTCTGAGGTAAAATCATCCAAATACCGAAATGAAGAAATTACATTCATAAACATCATTATAAATTGCCAAAAATTTTGTAAACTTCTTCTTTTCGAGTATTAGCAAAATATGTTCTCACCTTCATTCACGTATTTCCCATATGAAATACAACACTTAATTAGTTCCTAAACACTTTTTTCCCGTAAAATTCTCTCAAGTCTGAATGTAAAATCCAACTTTCATTGAATAAAACTAAATGCAACTTCTTTTCTGATAGTAAAAAGCAAAGCGTCAAAGAATTAAAGAAAAATCGACCTAATTTAATGACCCTTTTAGGTCGTCTGCTTCATCTGATTTCCATATTAAAATTCGCTTTAATGCGCACCATTTAAACGAATGAAAAACAAAAGGAAATCCAACAACAAAACTGCCGCTAAAATCAATTAACAATAAAAACTCAAATAATTAATGACAAACGAATTAATTTTGACAAAATTAAAAGAAGATAAGCGCGCGTGTATAAATTTATCACTGCAGTAAAAAATCATCACTTGGCCATTCACATCACTCGTCTCACTTTTTATTACTGCAATTTGATTTCAATTCGAGCATGGGTCTTAACTGGTTTTTATCGCTTTATGTGACAATTTTCAATTCACTCCCAAGAATAAATGAGGGTAAAATCGAGAAGTTGATACAACAACGAAAGTGACCATTGAGAGCATCAGCAAATTAAACCAAATCAATTATCATCGAGGGAGTGAAAATGTCAATTGTAACAAGTTCAAGGATACAGGAGGCAAGCCATCGATACCAAATATGCGGCTACCGCGTGAGTGTAACGCGTGCAATGAATGCGATTGGTCAAATTGACGTCTGCGATGTTGCTAATAAGAAGGTATTAAAACACTTCAAAACTTATCAGAATCTTAGCAGTTGTAAATTGAACCAAGCGAAGACGAGTAATGAAAATAGGAATTTAAAATATAGGGTGTATGAAAAAAATTTCAATTTAAATTTTTCAATGCATTTGACATCGAGATTCCGCTTAACTACGACTGTCACTATTGAAATCACTGTAGCCAAAAATGGAGACGGAAAGTTGCCTAATAACTTTTTGTAGCCCTCTCATCAATCGATATCGTCATAGCATATTTTTATGTTAGGTATTTCAACGCATGTAAAACTGTCCAGAAAGACCGGAACTTTTCATAACACAACTGCACTGATTGGAAATCAACCAGGCGCTCTTATGTTTTTTTTTTTTTTTTGTTTTTGAACTCTTAGGACTCCACATTATTTTATTTTCCAATGATTGAGAAACACTTTTCTGTGATACACCTTGTTGAAAATGCGATCAACTCTAGATGCATTATAATCACGGATGTCTTAACAGATAATAAGAAGCTTTTCATTCGCAGCTGGTGCAACTTATTTTATTTTGCCTACTCAATTGAGATTTTTTTAACGACACCCTAACAATCAAAAAAAATCTCGCTCTCCAACAATTCAATGAAGCAACTCAATCAGAAATATGAAGAACTTTATTGTTGGGGATAGCAAAAAAACTTAAAATATTTGTACTGCTACCTTAGCAACAAAAACAATTCAAAAATCAAATTAACCCTTTTACGGTTTGGTCGGTTCGTTGGTTAGCAACATCATCAGCATTCAACAACATCATTGATATACAATTAAGACAACAAAAGCTACAACTAAAACAATGGTTTTAAAGGAGCAAAAAATATTTTTTAAAAAAACACAACAAACACAGAAAAACCCTCAAAATATTTACCATTTACCGGTCAAAGTGACCTCTGCATGTGAAACAACAAAAATAGAAGTCGAATTAGCAACAACAATAACAACAGTGCCACAGCAAAAGTGGTAGCAACAGGAACAGCAGATGCAGAAGCCGAAGCAAATCAAATCAAAAATCCATCTTCATCAGTGGAATGACAAAGCAAAAGTCTTCTCGTAGTTGTTGTTGTTGGCAAAAACTGTTGAAACGCACCGAAGTGAATGAATCGAAAGGAATCGCATCGCAAGGCAGAGCTAAAAAGTGAGCAGCAACAGCATCGTCAGCAGCAGCAACATTCGACGGATATTGGCAGCACTTGAGCTACCGTTTGGCGTCGTCATCGTCATCAGCATCGCCGTATCGATTGAGGTTTTTCTGTTTTGTTTGTTGTATTTTTTCGGTCTGATTTCTTGAGCTTTTTTACTGCTTCTTTGGAACGCTCGCTCCCTCGTTGTTTGCGTGCTCTTGGTTGCTCCTACTTTGGTTTTAACTTTTTTTGCATTTTGATTCAATTTTCGAAAAATTGGTCAAGTATTTTAGGTCAAGAGCTGCTTTTGGCGTTTTTGGCAGTTACTTGTTCTGCCAAATTCTCCATTGAATTTCGTTTGTTTTTTCACACTTCAGCACACATAACGTAACGTAAGGTAACGTGTGCTGGCTACCAGCAACAATGCTCTGTACGTTCATCGTTAAGGTAGACGCAAGTCATTTGAGAGCAGCAGTTGTTGTTGATGTAGAATGGATCAGCAAATAGTTGGAGGGAAGCAGTGCAGATTAATTAACAAATCTTTGCAAATCAGAAGAAATAGTAATACCATAAAGAGGATGACGTTAAAATGAAATTAGTTTTCACCCATTCCATTTGCATCAAAGTTCTAATACTATGGAAAGTGTGTGACAACTTCTGGGTGTTGGAAATGAGTTCACGACGCTTAAGTAGAGGACTTAAATGAAAATAAGCGAACACCTCTTTTTTCTTTTAGAATATGTTAGGAATAACGTCTATAACGAGGATTATCAGTAAACTGTTAAATCTTATAATTGGGACTTTTTAAAAAATTATTTTTTTTCTTAAAATTACGAACTGTTTCAACACATTAAAATTTAGATTTATGTTTCTTTTAATAATTTTTTATATATTTTGTATATCAAACAAATTTGTATAAGTTCTTTTTATCGAAGTGCCTATGACTAGATTTACTGAATATCATTTAAATGGTAAAACTTGATTGAACGATGGACAAAAGCCTGTTGTTCTTAGAACTTATATCTTAGTTGAATTTCTGATTGCAATATACTGTGCAACGAAGCGAACTTCTGCAAACAAACTCGAAACCCACAAGCTTTTCACGAAATTTTAGCACCGAACCAAGTTCGTTTAACTGGACTCAACTCAGTTCGTTTAGCTCGATGTGTTCGCTCAGATCGCTTTACATTGCTTTCGTTTGTGCAGTGGAAAAAAGTCGAGTTGCAAATTGCAATCATGTTATACGGGCAATAAATAAACTGAACATGAGTTGATTCGGGCGAATAGAGTTTGCAACACCTACTATATGTTGTGTTGTGGCTTCGACCTTAATTTTCTCATTGTTTTTATGGTTACGAAAGGTAAACATGAGAGACACATTTGATTAATATGCAATATAAACTGAATTAAAACATTTTTGCAGGTGTAACGTTATTTTGTTTTTATTTTAAAAATTTATGTTAAGGATTTAATCTGGAAATTGTGACAGCAACAACAGCTTAAAATACAAAAACCATTGCAATTAGATAATTGCCCGCTCTCATGTCGACAATGGATTTCATCATATGAAACTTTTAAAGAAATTCACAGCGCTACATCTTTACGGTATTTGCAAAGTATATGCTTCAACACCACTGACGCGCTACTGCCATAGCCAATTTGGCATACGATGAGAATGGAAATTAATGCATTGGTAAATGACTACAAATTTACTTCTCTTGCAAAGTGGGTAAAATTCCTGCAATAGAGATGATGCATTAGCTAAATGAATAATAAAGTATTCTTGATGTTTCACTGTATTTTTGGTTCAAAAATTCCTGTCGAATTAACTGGAAAATTTCGTTGTTTCTGTTCACTCATTTATTTTTTTTCAAAAATTATTATTTCTCAGAAATCATCCACAAGAGTAAATACATATCTTAATAATTATAACTTTTATTTTTTTTTTTTTTTTGAAAATCAAAGGCTCAGCCAGCATTTGCTGTTATGAATTTCCTCTATGTCATTTCAATATTTTCTTTTTATGTTTTGTTTCTTTTTGAAATTTTCTCATATTCAGGTAAGAAGGTTTTCTTTTTCGTTATTCTGTTGTGGACATGAAAAAATCAACAAATCTGTCAAAGACACCTGCTCAGTTTCCCATACAACGTCAAATCGTTGTTGCATCAGGATAAACCGAACACAACAACTACAAGAAATGTCGTTGACCGCAATGATGTTGTTGTGGCGCGCAGGCCACAGACAGAACAGATTTAGTGTTCAACTCTATTAAAATGTAGGGATTTCTTGGACATGGATACAGTGGAGTTGAAAAGTATTCAACATGATAGGACAACTAAGTACAAAAGTAAAAACAAAAGGGTACAAAATTTGAGTATTACTTCAAAAGCCAATATGAACATAACTTATGATTCATAAGTGATGATTAGATTAAGGGTAATGTTCGAAACGCTCCATGGTTTTTTAAATGATCGCATTCAGGTCCGATTTTAACTTTAAACTTAAAAAGAAAAAGTGCCATAAGAACCATGTCGTCACGTGAGTTTTAATATGTCCAGAAGTAATTTTCATTCACTTTTCATCAAATCATCTATATTTCAGATTGAAGGAAGTCATAAAATTTTAAAACATTTTGAAATGTTGGAACCCCTTGTGAATTGCCATATAATGTTATGAAAATTATCATACCTTACATAGTCAAAGAAACTAAAAAAAGGAAAAACTTAGAACTAAGCAGATAAGAACGCACGTGACAATGTGACTGGAGTCTTTAGAAAAAGTACCCAAATTGTGAAATCTTTTTTAAGTGGCATCTTTATTTTAATTTTTAGTTCATTTTCCATTTGATAACTGTTAAATTTTTAAACTAACTTTGAAAATACATACATCCATAGCATGAAGGAAAATTGTCAGTACCATAATTGATTATAGAAATATGGTTTAAATGAGCTCTTCATGTGCTAAGTAAAAAATTTACTGGCAAAACTTTTTAACTGCACTGTATTTGAATTTTACAATGCATATTTGCCTATACTTCTGTCTCATTTTCGAGTTGTTATCCCGCACAACTTGTCCGTTGTTATCTTCCATTTCTTATTTACGTCTTCATATTTGTCCCTTCTTCTTTAACACTGTTAGCAGGTAGCTTGGTCCGCGGCACCTTAACATAGAACAGAAAAAATTCCGAAATGGACTACTGTAGCTATCGACCGCTCCGTCATATTGAACGCCACATTTATTAGCTTAAATGCAATGCGAGCCAGACAGCATATGATAATTAAAAATGCAAGCCAGTTGGGTAGCCGCCAGAGAACCAAGCAGACACTCTGGTGGTGGACACTTGCTAACGCACATGCAACATGGCTCCATTGCGCAACAAAACATACCAGCGATACCGCCAATGCCGCCTTCGTCTTAAATCTTTGTGTTTAATCCACGTGAATAAATCAATTAGTGCAGTGTTGATTATGAATGCCATTCCATTCCATTTCAACTTCCAATATCGAACTAAAATGAAGATAAAACAGACGATGATGGCTTCATTAGACAGATTCAGTCAGCCAGGCAGCTGGTCAACCGCAGCCTCAGCAGCACTGCACCTGAGGCTTTCACTCTTTTTGATTTGACTCGCTGCACGAATGTGAGCGAATATACGAAAACAACAAAGTGAGAAGATAAAGTCGAGGTCTTTGGACCAAAATAAGTCACATGTTTTATGGCCGGTATGGGTAGCTTTTGACTTTTTTCTTTAATTAGCTGTAAGAGATCATTATAATTAAGACCTCCGCTGTCATGGGCTGCGACGTGGTCTTTGGTCATAAAATTATAATTATAAAAACAACATTTGTGCAGCTACGTCGTGGGCATACTATATGTCTTACATACGTATAATTTGGAAATGAGTTGATGTTTTTAATTTTTCGAATGAACTTCATCGCATAGTAGCGCCGTTGGCGGCTTATTAAGACGATGATAAAAGTTTTGTTTAAAAATGTTCGTTCAGCTACTTATTTCAGCGTTGCATATGATTCATAAATTGAGGGAGGACCCTAAATGGAAAATATACATAAATGATAATCTAATGATTAAACGCAGCATCCGAATATATTATATTGTAGTGAAAATGAAAGATGTTTTTTTAATAATCGGGCTTGTAAAATAATTGTAACACTACCGAAGGCTGCCATGTGCATATTGACGCAAGCTTTTTTTAAAGCTTAACGAATAAGCTTACATGGAAAATTTTTGGTCTTCTCAGTTACTTTAAGTGTCGTTGACGTTCCTCAATCATATTTTTAGTAAAAATATATGCGACGAATGGCAAAACGTCACTTTAAAATGGAATCATCAAATTTTACAACTTTATACAAATATTAAGAATTTTCGCAAAAGCTTTGATATGTTTTATAATAGGTGTATGTCATTTATTAAGAAACATTCTTGTTTATTTCGCTCATAACTTTAGGACTGTTGAATCTGTAACCCATTTTTCTATATCATCCAGAATTTAGTCTCCACATGCAGGGTACATTCAATTTGCGCATTAACAGAGTTTCATAATGTAACCAAATTTGCCACAAACACTCAGAATAGTTCGAACAAGCACTAGATAATATTTGAGCTTACAAGAAAAAACGTTTGGTATACCAAGCAATTATTAGAAAATGATTGGGATATATTGAAAAAAGTTTTGGAATTCGCATTAGAAAAAAGAGGGTGGCTCTAGAGTTGTGGCAAGGGCGCTTCATATGCAAGCATAGCTATAAGTCTATGTATGCGGAGAATGTTTTAAAAAATGATTAGTAATGGAATAAAATATGGCATTTAGTGAAACTGAAAAAAACTTTGCATATTAAACGGAGTACCTCTACCGCGCTTCTCAAATGAAACCCGAAAAATTAGTCTTATAATAAAAAATGAAAGCTTTTTATGGGGTAGAGGGTATTTATTTTTGGCCAGGCCATAGATAACATCCTCACTAGTTTAATATGTTTTCAGTTACTTTCTTTTTTTTATTATTTAACTGCGCAAACGTCATATCCAGATGGTTAAAGCATGGAGACAGAAATTGTACCTCTGCATATGGTTGTTCGCTATATTGTTAATACATAAAAATAGTTGATCGAATACAATATTGAGGCCATTATATTGTCTGATATATTCGAAATATGAGAATAGTGCCGGATATAAATTGTAAGCGGAAAAGTTATTTCTTGCCTATAAACAGTGAAGGCGATCTAAGATTTTTTTTTTTTTTTTACCAGTGATTCATGTTTTAGCTTTTAGCGCACAAGTCAGACACTATTGCCACTACACCTTAGAAACCACTGATATTAAGTCACTGAATTTATTTAAAACTATTTAACCTTTTCACTTCTCTATCTGTATTATGCATTAGTGTAGTTAATAAGACGCTTATCGCTGACTTCTGTTGCTACCTTTAATTTTTTTTTTTTTTTTTGGGCAACTCAATTATAAGAACTTCATATCACTTTCCGACTCCAATGTTCTTAGCTTCACAACCGACATTTTTTTTTACGCTGCGCTCAATTTAATAATAGGTTTCGCTTCAGTTTTAATTTTGTGCTTTCTAACAAATATAGAATTTGATTTTGTTGTTTTTGAGTTATAAATGACTTCCTTCGTCGCCCCTATGTTGCCTCATTTTGTACGCTCTGAAGAATCCTCGACTTAATTAAAATCTTTCTTATTGTTACGCATTTAATTTTTCATAGAACAGAAACAGTTCGAATATTTCATCAATCAATTATAAATACAACCCCAAGCAGGCGGTCAAAGATCAAAGCACAAGTTGATAGTATGGACCCCGGAAACAGGGTTTTGTAGCAAGACGCCGCTTATTACAGCATCACTAGGCAATAACTTAACGCATGCAATGGCTAAAACAAAACTCTAAAAATTAAATTAAAAGCTGAAATTAAAAATAAATGAACATTTTAATTAGTCGCATAAAATTGCGTTCCACAAAAATAAACAAGTTTTCAACTAATAAAACTAATCAACATTAAGTTACAAATAAAAGCGTTAGCAATTGCTGTTGGTACCGACATAAATTGCTGCAATTGACAAACAGACGGCGCCAATGCAACACTTGCAGCTGCCAACAAAGTTGCCAGCACACACAAATCAGTGCAAATAGAATGCGAAAATTTGCATAAAATTTAAAGAAACAACTGGTTGTTTTTGTTGCTGTCATTGCTGTTGCTGTTACTTATTTATAAATTAAAAATAAATAAAAATAGAGTTCTCTGGTTCTATTTTTCGACATTTATGCAAATAACATGAGGGGGGAAAACCTAACAGAGGCGACATTGCTTACAATATGTTCAAGTTGTATTTATTATTCTCATAATATGCTGTTAGTTATAGCCAATAACATAGATATTATACAGAAACAGAATAACAAAAATATCTCCCAAACTTTGGAATAAGATATTTATTATTGGGTAAAAATAGAAAATTATCAAAAGATGGCATTATGGAAAACTACTTATGGGAAAATATTTGGCTAATTCAAAAATTGTATTTCTCCAAGTTTTGGTAATATGTGATAAGTCGCATTTATTTATCATCATCCTCTAAAGTACTAACTAAAGTTATACTCAATCGGATTCAAAATAAACTCGAAACAAGAAAGTTATACGTAGTTAGCGAGCCGGTTTCAGTACGAACCGTTCATGTTCGGATCAATAATCACTTTCCGTACTTACCCTAAAGCTGATGACAGACCCAACTTCAAGTTTGTTTCCTCAACTTTACTACTATCTTCGCGACTCTGTTTAGAAAGCACTGGAAACGAGAATTGATTCTGCAATACTTCTTCGTATTGTTAAGGCGCTCTCGAGGCATTGCTATTCCCATATTTTGTGTATAAATCTATATTTTTCCATTAATAAAAAGCAGGCCATTACCATTCACTTACCATTCAATTTTTAAATGAGTGTAACTTGTTTCAAAATTATGTGTCTTTGATAATATATACCAACTTGCAGGTCCGGTTTTACTTTTATTTTTATTTTCTGCGTAGGTGCTGCGTATCTTATTTAAATGTTTCTTGCAGCTGACATTTAGTTTATTGCTTTTTTCTAAATCGGTAACATTCATCGATTTCTAATTAATTGCTGTTTTTAATGACAGTCATTTTATTATTTTTAGAGTTTTTATTAATAACTTTTTGGGTTTTTGCGAATAAATTATAGTAAATGTTAATGTGTGAATGTTTTTGATTGCCATAAGAATTTATAGTAAACAAACAAAATTATAAAGTAAGTGGTTGTTAATTAATATACTCTTATGATGTCTCCAATAAACGAAAAATTAAAGGAAAATAAATGGAAAATCATATAAGAGTCAAGCAACATACCTTCAGCAGAACTTCAAAGTTAACCAAAAATCTTTAAATTCTTCCTCGAATGTATTCATGCTCGTACGAATGGTATTTCTTGCTTAAAACCCAAAAACAAATTTAAATGGCAAAAGAAAACCAAAGGGGAAATCCGCTTGCAAAATCCTGCACAATGTCCGGACACTTACGAAACATTTTAAATTGAATATTAAACGGAGAAAAGTTGGAGGCAAAACGAAAACTGTCAGAAAGGATGAAACAGGACATCCCGAACTGTCCATTTGCACAAAGTTGCGATTACTCAAGTCACTTCCAATCAAGTACAGCCAACTTCATACAATAAGCGTGTATGTGTGTGCGATAGTCTGTGGCGGACAAAAGGGTAGATTATAAACGAAAAAATGTGAATTAGGAAACTCCAGTTCAGCTCAACTTATAGTAACCGGAAGAATGAAATAACTCAACAAATTTGAACATTTTGCACAAATTTTATAATTTCATGAGATGAGAAAACATGAATGCATGTGCAAAATGTGCGGTAGTATAAAATAAACAAAACAGAAAATAGCAAATGGGAAAAACTACTGAGAGTGCTAGGGGCAAGGACAGGAAGGATGTTAGTTAAATAAACTTATGAAACAAATTGAATAAATGAAAACTTCATAAAAGTCACCGAGTTGCAGTTCTTTAGAAGAAGATGAAGCAGTAGATGAATGATGCTATGCGAGGCTGCAGTGGCACAGTAACATAATTAATTTCTGTTAAAATCAAAGAAAACTATTTTTTTTAATCTCTTCAGTTAGAAAAGGTTTAATCAGTTCTTTATGGATTGAAAATACATGTCTTACACTGTCACCAAGCATATAAGTATTAGGAAACACTTAGTTTTTCTTTAGTTATTTTTGAGAATCCGTATTGTGCTTATCATGCCAGATATTTTAAGTCTCTCGAAAAGCCTTTTCTGAGTTGGAAAATATAAACTGATGTTATGGGTAAAATTTAAATCGATTCACAACTAAGTTTTTTCCAAAAATCACGGTGACAGATGTTTTATTTTTTACAACAGTGTAGTTTTCTTTCCAGTCTGACTTTTATCAAGAGATCCATCCAGGGCCGCCGAGAGAAAATCCGGGCCCAGTGAATTTTTTTTTTTTTTAATAGCGTTTTTAAGAATTTAGGGGCTCCTTTGAAGAACTGCGGACCCGCGAGGAATACTCCCGTTATGCCACCACCCCCCCCCCTCCCTGTCGTAGGCTCTGGATCCATCACAAAATGCTCGGAGACTATGGATAATTTATCCAATCATTAAGGAGCGCGGAACTTATTAGAAACTTTGGATCAAAAAACTATAAGGACATTTCTTAAAGTAGATGCAAATTTTGCTTATATTAGCTGATTCGAGTTTGAGAATATTTTTGGATTTCAGAGTATTTAGGCTCACATTATCTTCCACATGTCATGGCTTTCATGTTATGGGCTTACAATCAAGTAGTTCCAGTGCATTGCCTTCTTTTTAGCAAGTTATTAGTTAACAAATTTCAAATTTTTTGCAATGAAAAAATCATTTCTATGCTCACCATTTATAGGATTAAGTACTTTACAATAAATTCTCTGGAAGCCATCACAACAGATGATAAATTGAAATTCATACTGCGCGTTACCAGCTCTTTATTTGTACTCTTTGTCAACACCTAAAATGGTGCTGGTCGATTTGTTTTATTGTTATTTCATTGTTATTACGGTTATTACAAGCGATTATTAGTGCCTGCTTGTGTTAGGCAAACAAGCCGTTAAACTTGGGAAAAATCCACATGGTAACATTTTGCCAAATCGAGCGACGACTGACTGCAGTTGGCTTAACATGACCACCACCAGCACAAAGCTAAAGCAAAACTGTGACTTAACGACTACAGCGACACTTTTGACGGCGCCAACCACGCTCGATTCTGCAGCGAACACCACCAGCATTGCCCCTAATATGGGACAAAACTACGTGGTGCAGTGGAATGCTGACCGACCGACTGTTTGTGGAAAGTTGTACTCGAGTGTGAAAAACTCGTGGTTGCATTCTTCAGTTATCTTTGTCGAGCGATACGTCGTGGTGTACAGAGACTCATGAGCAGATAGACAGACAGATCGACAGCTAAAGAGATAAGCAGTTGGGCACATACAACGAGGTAGGCGACAGCTTGGCTCCAGACTAGAGACTGCAAATATTTGTTGTCAAAAAAAAATAAAAACAACAACACTTGATGCCAATTATGGGATTCGTCATACACCAAAGCGTCGAAACTGTTGAGGTTTCATTTTTTTTCTGCCTTGTAGTGTCGGGAATTTTTTCAGATGATTAGGTACTAAGAAAGGTTAAGGCAAAGTGTAAAATCAAACAAATTTATTTGAAATAAACACTGTTAATTGAACATAAATACTTTATATCTATCGATGGGAAGAGTTTCAGATGATTCATAAATGTGAATGAATTTCCGCACCTATCAAAGCGTATTTATTAAAGCATTCATTGAACAATTTGTAAATTTACAAGAATATCTGATCTTTGCTAATGACTGCAATTGCTATGCTATGGCAACAATTTTTAAAAACAAATCGTACATTGCGTAAATGGTCTGAAAAAAAGTAAACATTTCCAAAAAAGTTTTATTTCCTTTAGAAAAATTTGGTATATTAGCAGAATAGCACCATTAGTAGGAACTTGCTTCGAAACCAAAATGGAAATATAAATGAAATGCATAACCAGGTTTGGGTAAAATTCCTCAGAGGATATACGTCAGTGATGGCATTTGGGTTTTGTGAAAATGTACTGAATCGAGACTTCAAATGTACTTTTTAGAGCCCGAATGTACTTTTTAGTCTTGAACCCCCAATTTTCCCTAAATGTACGAAATTATTCTAAAATTTACTATCAAAAAAAAAAAAGGTCCTCACTTTTACCATCTCAAAAACCCTAACAAGATTAGATATATTTCACATTAAATTAATTACAAAATCTACACATTGCGGGATTATTTTCATTTACTAAAATAAAAACAAAAATAAACGTAATTAATATAACGGTAATTACTATAAATCTATTCATTGCGGTTATTTTCATTTACTAAAAAAACAAAATAAAAAGTTAAATATTATACATTGTCCAAATGTACCGAAAATGTACTGAAAATGTGCTAAAAATTTGGTAAATATACTGAAAATGCCCCAAATGTACTGAATGTACTGAAAACTTGTCGAATGTACTGACAACAATTTTTCAGGGCGCAAATGTACCGAAAAAAGTACAAATGTACCGAAAATGCCATCACTGATATACGTTAGGGTGTTTTTTTTTGTGGATGGATTTTATTTATTTTTTTGCCTATATTTTAGCTTGAGGCTTAAAAATAATTGTCCCAAAATTTGAGCATCCTAGCTCAATCCTGCAAGCGGCGCGGACAGCCTTTCTATCCGATTTAGCTGAAATTTTACAAAAAAACCGACCTACTAAAACCAAGAAAAACTAGTAAAGGAGTTATCTGCGGTCAGGCCCAAGCTCACATATCCTACACTGCATTAAAAGCATTTTTAATTAAATGTTATAAATACGTTGAAAAGGTTGAAGACGTTTAATAAGTCGAAAATAATGTAAAAAGGTTCAAAAAGGTTGAAAAGTTTTGAAACAGTAGAAAAAACTGAAAAAGTCTAAAAAATATGGAAACCATTGCAAAAAAGTTGAAAGAAATGGAAAAACTCGAAAATGTATGGAAAAGGCTGAAAATTTGAAGAAAAAGTCGAAAAAATTAAAAAAATGTCGAGTAAAGTTGAATGAGGCTTAAAAAAGTGGAAAAAATACATATGGAATATATTGGGAAAAGTTAAAAGGAAAAAGTCAAAAGGACGTGGAAAATGTTGAAAAAAAATGAATGAAAATGAAAAAGATGACATACGCCATTACAACTTTACTTACTACGAGTTTCTGCTCCAAAAATTACGGAACAGACCTATTATTTCTTAATAATTATATTCCAAAAACCACATCTTATTGATGAACAAATAAAAATACGAATAATCTTCTAAAAATTTTCATGTGTACCACATGTAACACAAGTAGGAGACCCGAATCCAAGTTAGCCCAAATTACCAAGCTTGAAGGTCGATACCCGAACTCTAACGTTATTAGAACTATAAAATATTTTATATGGAAATCATTAACTTAAGTTAGCAATCATTTACCACTTTGCAAGAGAAATTCGAAGGAAACGAATTTTCCCACCAAATATTCTATTCCAAGATGGTGCTACAAAAAATAAAAACTTGACTTTACATTAAATAAATGGAAGAAAATCTTTATTAATCTCATATCTCAGTATTAACCCATATTTGGTCTGATCACATAAACTTGACCATTAACAGGACGATTGCGATTGCGGTTACGGTTGCGATTTCCACCGCGACGACGATTATTGGTGCCACGCCTTTTGTTCGTTGGAGTTTGACGATTTAACACCGCACCAGCTATAATTTGTGGCAGCAAATCTGCAATCGGTGATGCATTGATGGCAGCATTTATGGCACTATTTGTGCCACTTGTGGCAGTACTTCCGCTTAAGTTCACAATAATAGGGCTAACGCCATTCGATGTGCCAGTGCCTGAGGTCAGAGACCCTAAACTGGATCCAGTACCACTTCCAGTACTTGTTGGACGTAGTTGCTCTAACAAGTCCTGTTTTGAAGTGATAAATTGATTAAGTGCAGCATTGCTGTTGCCGGAACTACCACCACCAGATAGAAAACGAAGTTGACCACTTTCACCATCCTTAACATACAAGGCAGAGATGCGTTCATTTACGATATTCTCATCACTATATTCCTGTGCGTCGTCGTCTAACAATTGCAAGGCGATTTTTTTCGACTTGGGAGCAGCTGTGGAGGGAAACCAAATGTAAATTATGGCACTTAAAAGGATAATCTACGGCAAAATTTATGTACTCACCGGCAACAAATGTCAACGTGAAGGTGAGGCAGCACAGAACTTTTAACAACATTTTGTTATATGAAACAAAAACTGACCATATGCTTGTTACCGTCGTCGTAGCCTTAATATAATGACATATAATTTTGCTCCGGCTTTTATACCCAAAACGACTGTTTTGCCAAGAACCTTCGTAATGATTTGCAATAAAAAAAAAAATTCAAATCAATTGAATGTGAAGAGGTACATAACATAAAATTTTATCGATTTTTATTAAAAATTACTCTTCAAATATTTTAAGAAGAAAGTATTTATGCTCTCAATCTCTGGTATTGCTTGATGCCGCAGGGCTTCTCAATTTGCGGTTGTCATTGCGATCTTCTTTTGTGTTTTACGACAAGAATTTCAGAAAGGTGGCAAATCAAATCGGGTCAACGTAAGCGCGTTTGTGCGCTTTGAGCGGTGAAAGATGAATATTGAATTTGCATTAATTATCTTTTGCGGCTTATGCTTTAATGTCAAACTATACCAACACTTAAGTTGAATGAAATATCACATGAAAATGTCATTTTATATGTATAGGTGTAGGTACAATAGAACGTACTATGTCACTCTGTTAGCATACATATATGTAATTGGTATTAGAGTGGATCGTAATATCCCAATTTTTTCAAACACAGTGAGTTGTTGTTGTTTTATGACGTGCAAAAATAATTCAGGAATTTCTTTCTTTTATTTTTTTTTTTCGCACCAAACCGACTAGAAAAGTTCGTTGCAAATAAGTTATTAGTGAAGACTTAAATGATTGAACGGTGGTTTCTAATTTGTACCTTAAGTATCTTAAAAAAATAGATACATTTCGAACGGTGTATTTTTGAAATTGGAGTGGAAAAAATTCGTGAAGTGTTGAACTGATTGTTTGAGCGGTGGCTTATTAACTTTCAAGCGATGAAAAAATAAAAATAAGTTCGGTGACGATTTTCATCAAAACTGCTTGGCACTCAATCTATTAAAGGTTGAGTTAGTTATAGCTTTCAGTTCCAGTCCATGGTATGTCCGATACCGGCATCACTAAGCTCATGAATCTCTTTGTTATTGAGGTCGAACTTGATGAGAATCCTATAGTCGACAATGAGATATACAACAATTTGATGAAGTTGGATGTAATGGGACTTTATCAGCAACAATCTAACTAAATAATTAGTAGAAGCATCCATGTCGTTGACAGGAAATTCATTATAACGATCTTTTTACGACAAGAATACAGCACAATACAGTCAGGAGGCAACTTTCGATCTGCCATAATCGCAGATGTACTCAGAACAAACATTTTGTAATGGTAATACATATCTATTTTGAATTCCCGATATATGGGAGAACTTTGTAGAAAAGAATGCTGTAATTATACTTTTGCTTAGCTCTTTCCTCATCGTTCAGCTTCAAAAATATAAATTTTGCATGCAGCTATTAGAAGAACAATGTATGTTTAAGGCTTCAAGCTAAAAAATAGCTAAGGAGGCTATAATAGCTGTAGTAGCTTTTCTCTTTTATTATCATATGATAATGAATAAAAATAACAGTCTTGGCTACCAAAGCTGAAGCAAAATATAAACCCTAATCAAAGCTCTTCGTTCCACCATTGTACTTATCGTATGCATATTATTTAAAATTTCAATTTATCTGGTAGTTTCTATTTAACTTCAGCGTATTGGCTGTGCAAACTTGAAGTGCAAATATGCGTGAAGTTTGCCAGCACACCTTCTTAGCTTTAATGCTTGTGAAATAGGTTTAATAGCAAACTCATCGTTTATTAGACAAAAACTGATAATTTATACTGCTCCAACATGTAAGGGGACATCCATTAATTACGTGAGCTAAAATAGGGGGGAGCGGGTCCGTCACTAAATCTCACCAAGGGGGGTGGGGAGGGCAAGGGGGTCAAGGAAAACCTCACGTCAACTTTTTTATGTATAGAATTTACATTAAAAACCATATCTCACCAAGGGGAGAGGGGAGGGGGTCCGACTAATCAAAAAAACAGCTCATGTAATTAATGGACGTCCCCTAACAAACAGACATTCGAAAATGTTGCTTTAAAGAACTGAAGATCAGATTTCGCTTCCTTATTCACAATTTGTGAGTATGTACATAGTATATTAAATCTTCTATTGCAAATTTTTTACTCTACCTTTATCTCATGGTTGATGCCTAACATGAAAGCGCGTAACTATACATTTCAACGAAAACCATTGACAACACTTAGCGTCATCATTCATCACAGGTGGCATTTTAATACCAAACAAAAGAGTAGACAGATATAAACGGCACTGAAACCGATATTCTTTGAAAAAAATTTAATACGAAAATGCTCCCTAAAAGCGGCTATTGAAATGCTTTTCAAACTCAGCCTTGCAAAAAAAGTTTCCATTTTTCTCCGAATTCTAACGTGTGGGGTTGGCGTTTTCCATATTTTTTGTTAGCGTTGTTGTCTCTGAGCCGCTGCTATGCACGAGTTGCTGCCTGGTTTCTGTGGAAATATCGTATGCAGCAGCCACACATTCAACAACGAAAGCAGCCCCAGCCTTTAGTATCGCAATACTCGCCTATTTTAAAGTTTTTTCTTTCTAATTGCATTTCGAGATTCGTGAATTTCATGGATTCGTAGAATGGCTGAAATCAATACAATGTGGCCGTTTATGCAATGGCATAGTTACCAGATTGAGCTCTTACCGTGTGCGAGATAAAGGCAACCGAAAATATTGTATGACAACACATTTCGATAAAAATCAGGATGGTCATGCCATATTTGCAAACTGCACGTAGGTATTCTGATCTATTTTAATATGAGCTGGTTGATTTTTAAGAAACTTGGCTCCTCAAACTACGAAGCCTAAATACACTTCTCTTCCTGCCACGCCCCTTTCTATGCATAGGGTATATTAACCAAGTGACAGCAACTTTAAAAGACTTTAGCTCAAAGTATCTGTAAAAATATTTTCAAACAACAGGCTGGCAACACTGTAAAGCGCATATGATTTTTTGTTAGTGCTACTGAGCTTGCGAATTTATGTGGCATGAAACTTATGCGTACGCAACACACTGACAATGCGGATTTTTTTTACATTCTAGAAATTGTTGTCATGAAATTGAAATTTTAATTAAACAAAATGTTAGGGAGTTGCTTTTTCTGAAAGGTATTCTCGCATTTTTCTTGAATATTTTTTGGTGGAAAACTCAAACATTTCAGAGAAATTTGATAAAAGTTAAAGCACTTAGCTGCAACATTTGGCAAGGTGGTCCAATTGAGGTTACAATTTGAAACAAAGTGCACTTTGAAAGCACACTTCGTCGAATTTAATTTTATTTATATTTTATTTTTTATTTTTGGCAAAAACAATGACGACTGCACTAAAACCGAAATTCTCGCACTGGGGGAGTGGGTATTGCATATCGCAGAAAACAAATAAAAGAAAGAAAACCTTGTTGTTCCGTGTACAAGATCTTCTTGCGTGTACTTAAGTGGAATTTAAAAAGATTTTCTATTAAAACGAATATCGTGTTAAAAGTAAAAGTAAAAGTTCCTTGGTATTAAGCATTTTTATACTTACTCTAGTTACAAAAATAAATTCGAAATCCTTGTCTTTAGCTGCTTTCTGCAGTCAAGATAAGCAATAAAAATTTCTTAACTCGATGGGAAAAATCGCACTTGCTTGAAAGTTGCTCCTTCTTTGGTTTTAACTTGAAGTTGTAAAAGTGAAATTCTATACTTTTTCGTTCTTATTTTCTAGGAGTTTATTTTAAACAAACAAAATTGTACAAATATTTTCCCTCCTTCTCCGCATTTCCTCATGTTAATCGTTGTTGCATATTTGTTCTGCATGAAATTCTTTTGCATTATGATGAACAAAATATTATGATGTGACCAAAGTTGAGTTTACTTGTTGCAGTTTCATATTTATTTATAGTTCAAAAAATAAATCAGAACTAAAAGCTTCCAAAACTCGTTTGATGTAAAATTTTTCGAGAAATGTCCTTAAAACAATTAATTTTTAATTGTTCGAAATGAATTGTTCAAAATTCTGCCTTAGAAAGGTAGGCTTTAGTTTTGACCGTGTTCACACATACATTAAAAGCCATTGATGTGAATTTTTATAAAAACGAAAACTAACTAAAACTGGCTTTAGCTGTGGGAGATATCCTTTGCTAATACTTTTTATACTTTAAACTTGGTCTTTCTCGTTTTAAAAGAGATTTTCAATTCTAGCACGAGTTTTCAAAATATTTGGAGGTTTTTTTGAGAGATCTTTTCACAGTATGAGAAAAAAAGCTTCACGATAAATTTGACTATATCCAAAAGCCTCCTTAAGAGATCGCGATCGTCTTGATGTTGATCAGAGTTTGTTTTTGACCTATTCCTTTCTACTCATACATTAAAAGTTATAAAAAGAAGCTGATACAATCAATTCAAAAAAGGTTGATCCTGATTAAGTGAAAAAATTCACACTGACAACTGTACCAATTTGATATCAGTTGTGATATCTTACGGCAGACATAACCTTAGCTGAAAAACTCTATGTCAATGAATTAATTACGTCTTTACTACTTTCATTATTTTCATTCACATCAATTTTTTGCTAATTCCCATTACCACTGACAAAGATACAAACGCAAACGTTTAACGATTGCGCTCACATATTTCAAGCATGTATATTTCTTCAATTGAATCTCCCCCTCATGTAGAGAAAGACTCTTCAAATTGTCTCCATCTTGTACCAGTTTTCATCAGTTTGTTGCCATGCGGTGGTGAAATGCTATTTTTGTATTTCACCACCTTTTCGATACATCAGCGTTCCATCACTATTCGAGCTTATAGCGTCTTCCCACTGCTGCTGCTGCTAAAAAATATTGCTCCAGAAATAGTTTCAGCTTAGACCCCTCATCAACATCTGTATAATCAACGTACGTCACTACAATTAATAAAGGTGTGACATTGCCAGCGTAATGGCGCTTTTCCCAGTATTTAACACCGACACCCACCTCCTCAATATTTGAAGTGCCAGCTAAACTTCCGAAAGAACTTAAAAACTCTAGGCATTCTAGTTCACTTTCACTTTTAGATACGCAAAGTCTGGGGGACTTTGTATGTACCTACTTGATTTTACATCGATTTTATTGTATTTGGCATTTCCTGTTTTTCCCCCACCTGAATGTGGCAGCGTGGCAGTATATGAATGCGTCACAGTTTTCTTGTCACCATTCCCTTATTTATATGCATTTATCATTTGTTACCAGTTTTATTATTCGTTCTATGGATCTTTCATTTGATGATCATGCCAGTTGCCACGTTGATTTTGATTTGATACTTCTACCTAATTCTACGTGCAGTTTTCGCCACACATGCAACATGCTGCACCACTAAATTTTATTTATTGCTTTCGACTGTTTGTTTTGCTTTTTTCGTTCTTTGGATTTGAACTAAAGTGATCTTGAATCAAGATTGTAGTGCATCTATTTATATCATTTTATGGATTTTCACTGCTAATTTTTCAAAGTTACCCTCATGTTGCAACATTGTAAGTATTACCATTTCAGAGGGAGGCACAAAGCTAGCTAGCACACAACTACATGAGGGGGAGTCTTAAAACGATCATTGATCTTCATGTTGTAGTTTGATTACAAGCGTGAATCGTCATTTGCTTCAACTTTTTGAAATGGGAATCTTTTATAAATAAATGTTGGCACACGTGTTATTGCAATTAGATTGGTTACATAAAAACCAGGGGAGAATTTCCATAGGTAAATAAGTATACTGAAAACTAAATTTGATATTTTTTTGAGTAAATGAAATGTTTCTGCCAGAAGTATCACTTGAAGAGTGCTGTGTTGATAATATATAAATATACACACAATATACGAGATATTAAAAATTCTTCTTTAAAACTCTCGAAACACAGTTCGATCAAAAATTCATTGCAAGGATCCTTATGAGATAATTTTCTAATTCATGAGCGATAGTAACAAAAGACATTCGACTTTTGTAACATCTTTTTCATAATTTCGGTATCAATAAGATGCTCATTTCTGAGAAAATTTCTGTTGAAATTGTGAATATATATATGAGAATATATGCTGAACTTGTAGGACTTACCGGATAGGTGTGGTGTGTTTGTGAACTATTGACCATCGTGCTATCATCCTGCAATTCGAGATAAAATTTGAAATACATAGTAAAATAAGTTAATTGTGAGAAATGTTTTCTACTGTGAAACCATTTTGATTGTAATAAAAAAAACTCAACCTGGCACTTTCATTCTAATATTTTTCGAATTTCGTAAGCAGTCCCAGTGAAGTAATTTAACACGAGCTAATAAGTTGGTCAAAAGAAGTTATTTTTCTCTACAGTCAGATTTAAAGAACTTTGAAATATCAAAGTATTTGCAAAATGATGAAAATTCAGATTGTTACTGGGTGACTGTTATTCTACAAAGAATCTCTGAATATGTATGCCACCTTCTGATGCAATTTAAAATATTAAAATGTGTATTCGAATCAAGCGTCGTTATGTATGTAGTTAACACAAAACCATTATCATTATAATTTATTAGTTATAATTATTATCAAAATAATTGTTATAACTATCCCCACAAAATTATTTTCAATATATTCTGATATTGTACGAGTGCTTTTAAAATCTTGAATTCTCTGCTACATATGGTAATCTGTTGCAATATTTTGAAGATAACAACTAATTGTTAATTATTCATTATGTGGAAGAGTAATATCTTTAGTTCACCCCTGAAAACTAAACTGAACTTAGTGTTTGTAATCAAGAAAGGATTAATTTTTCATTCTCACAACTTCTGGAGTTTTTTTTTGTACTGTATACTTTTAATTTTTTTTTTTTATTAGCCCTAGACATTTTTTTGGTTATTTAATCAGCTGAGATTCTACTTGAAAACTTAATCAGTGATGAGTACTAATGCTGATGATGCCTTTTCAGCCCGTTAGGTAAAATTGTTTCAGTTACAATAACGCCATACAACATTTGATAAAAAAAAAGTGTAACAAATGAGTTCACAGCATGCTGCAGCGCAGCTTAAAGTGCAGCGATCACCAAAACTGTGTATCGTGGAAAACAAATAAGGGAATCGGAAAAATTTCAGCGAAAGAAACCACACAAGTTGTTCCTTTCAGTCGGGAAAATTGATTGATAATCCAGCAGGATTGAGTTCGAAATTTAAAAAAAAAAAACCATGGGAAGCGTTTCATAGAAACCGATGACACTAATGCAATTCTAAACAACATCACTGCTTATAAATTTGAAATTTGGAAGGTTTTTACTAAATGTACGGACTTACAAAATATTGACAAAATAATAAATAGAAAATCAATGCCCAAAATCTACAGCACTTTCACGGAAACTCATGAAAATTTTGATATCAAATTACAAATATTCAAATTCGTTGAAGTTGGTTCCCAACACCGGCGTCGCGGCGAACACATGTTGTGGATTTTTTCACATTATTCATCAAGCAAAGTCTGTCAGAGCGAAGTATTGACAAAAAAATGGTCAAATCAGTAGATAGCAAAGGCGTGAATAACTAGAAAGTGTGCGCTTGTTTTTCCCTAAGCGAACGAAACGAAGTATAAGGATCTGAAAAGCTACATTGCGCTACACTAAATGCTATTGTGTCCTGTCAAAGTGGTCCCGCGTGTCCTGCTGCACTTTGCACTGACTCTGTTGATGAATCCTACGGTGGTTTTCACGTAGTTGATATTTCTACACTGCATGTAATTTAATATTTAAAGCAGAGTATTTGGGAATTGTTTTTACTTTTTGTTTTACTTGAACTTAAATGTTGAAGTGTTGCGCTTTAGTGAAAATTTTAATTTACATAAAATTCTCATTTTGAGTGCGCTCAACATCTCATGCTCATCATTCAAATGCAGCAGCCAAATTAGGCTCAAGTGGTCCACCGGCTCACCACCGACCAGCGTCTCGTCTGGCCATGTGCCCTCATCCAGCTGCGTCTGCGAGGACATTCAAGTGCCTGCCTTCTAAAGTGGCCGTTGAGCGACGACGAGTGCTGTTTAAGGACTTTTTAGTGTTTCAAATGTTTACTTCTCTCAAAAATGCATAAATAACAATTAAACTAATTTAGCATGAGTACGAGGTATGCGTTTGAATTGAGGGTCTAATTGAATTCTTGGATTTTCAGTTTTGTAATGTGAACCTTATGTTTTGGATTTGTGTTACAGCCCATAATTTCTAAAATTTATTACTTTACAAATAGTCGTATTTTAGATAACGAAAGTATTAAGTGCTAAAGAAGAGCAGCATCCCATAGCGTCAGTGATGTAAACTAAAACGTTGATATAGGATTCATGTAGCATGTTGATGAAGTAAAACATTTAACAAAATTTCAGAACCCAGAAAGAATGAAGTGATTTTCAGATTACTCTTTAAATGTTTATTAGATACTGAGAAAACTTTTTGGATCGAAAATAAACTTCGTGTATCGTTTTTTATATAAAAACGAAGTCTAATAAAAAGTCATATTAAAAAAATTTAAATTTTTTCGATAATGTTTGCCGGATTCCCACAAAATATCGATACGATATAATGTATTATCCTCGTTTCGTTACCGCCGATTTTTCTCGGTTACTCTCGCTAATATTAATATATTTAATACTAGTTGGAGAAGCGGATTTGATTGCTTACTGCCTATTATACAACCCCGCCTAAATTATAAGTACCAAGAATAGCAATATAAGAGTTTTTGCTGTATGGGTGGAGCCAAAACCCATCATCGAACCCCATTCACATTTAGCGAGTTCCTTGGCACAAATAATTTACATTTACGAATCAGCTTTCACAACTGCCATAGATGGCAAGATAGCGTTTTAAGTGTTTTCGTTTCCGATATCTCGTTTTCGGCGATAATTTAGTGTTTATCGTACGTATCGTTTTTTTGTTTTGACGTAGCGTATGATAAACACTACATTATCGCTGAAAACGAGATATCCGCCAGACCTTTCCCGTTTTCGTCCTCGGTCATACGAGAAATAATTTTTTAATAGCGTCACGTTATCGTTATCGGGACTGAAAACGGCAACGATAGCGATATTTATCGGTTCTCGGCGAAGCTATCTGTACGATCAATGAGAGCTTTCAAGAAATGGTGATTTAGACTTTTCCAGCAATTACTGGAAAAGTGATCGTTCATTTAGGCGACTTTCACTGATGTGAGGTCATATCTTAAATGAGACGAAATAAAACTTTTTCAACGTTTTTCGAACAATATTTTTTTGCGAATTACGTTTAGATACATATCTCTGTTACTTCAGAATTTTTATAAAAAAAAGTTTCGTAAGACCAAAAATTGTCACTTGTAAGTTCTAATTTCAGCAACAACAATATTGGTCACATTTAAAATTTATGTATTATATTATTGTACATACAATATACGTACTTCGAATTCAAGATCTTGACGTACTATATATCTTTGTATTTTGATGAGTTCTTTAACGCAGCACATTATGTCGCATAATGAGAAAAAACCATATTGGAGTGGAAATCCAATGAAAAATTTTCTTTAAAAAAGCTATTTACGTATTTTGCATATTTTCTGTTTATAACAATCAAAACAAAAACAAATCACAATCACTTTATCCAACCTAAAGAGAGAAACAAAGAACGCCCAAGAAATTCACAACGCTCGTCGAAATCATTTGTCAGAATTGTGTACAGCGTAAATTAATCAAATTATTAAAATGTAACAAAGCATATTAAGTAGATAGCGCATATATCCATTGATTGTTGTTGTTTCCAAATCGATCGTTATCAGCATGAAAGCAACGCCCTCTATGTTCGTAGCACTAAAATGATTTCAATGTTTTTTTGTATCTTTTTGCTTCCCTTTTATTAATCGAACTCATTGATTTGCCGGTTTCACTTTTGTTTTCCTCTATGCGTTTCTTTTGTAAATCTTCTGGGGCAAAAATTCGTATGGTTTAATGTCTTAATGATATAAAATAACCGATCGCCAAAATAATTTTGCTTTTGACCCACTAAAGCAAAGAGAAGCTGCTAAATTTTTAGAGCCAACGGTGCTCAACTCACTTTTTTGTTAGGCATTTCGATTGTTGATAATTAAAATGTAATTAAGTTAATTTTTTAAGGGAGCCACAACCATCAAAAATCATGAGCACAGCTGATCTTCTTAAGCTCTGCATATATGGTTGCGAAACTTTAAGTTAATGATTTAATTTTTTAGTGCACGTATTTGAAGCTTATAATTAAAAATTAAATTTAAATTAAAAATCAATATATAAAAAGGAGTATATGAGGCGTTCGAATGTTTTTAATCTTTTGCATTAATCTCAAAGAAAGTAGCTGGCTGGGAGCCAGACCTTAATGAAGCCATAAAATCAATTTTTATTTATTGTAGGGAAAAAAATTTAATTTTTTTTATCATTTTAATCGCCTGAATCACAGCAAAGCACCACTGCGATGGCGGCAGCAGGTTGTCGTGCGCTAGCTGATACAGTTCATTGTGGCTTTAAATTAATGTTCTTCAAAATTTTAATTAAAACAAAACAAAAGATGAAACTGCGATAGTCAAAAACCAAATCAGTACGACGACGTATATCTTCGTCATCTTCTGTCATTGGAAGCAATGATCGCTGCTGACATGGTTTTTCGTTCTTTTGATCTGATAAGTCAGGAAACTGTTGACCGCATGACAAATTGAATTTGGGGTCACATCTTCTTTCGATTAATGTAATTAATTATGGCTTGACAGCGACATCAGAAATACATTTTATATCAAAATTAAACCGACAAATAAAAACAGAACGGGTAATTCGATTAGGAAAAGGCTTTAGATAAGATATTGATAATTCTAAAAACTATTGTTATTAACGATAACAAATTTAAATAAAATTTTAATTGTAATTATGGTTCCGATCAGCACTATGCTGCAGTTATAAGATTCAAAAGTCATAAAAGTTCCATCTAAGGTGAATTTTGTCTATAGTTACTTCAAAAATGTTCAAAATTATCGTAACTAGATTCAAATTGAAAGAAATTTGGAAAAGAAGCATCCTTCGTAATATGTACATTAAACTATCAGGGCCGCAGTCCGCTCAGTCCTAACGCCTACCTTATCTCGAATAGCACTTTCATACAGTTTGACAAAATGAGTCAGAAACATTATGCTGCACTAAAGTCACGCAAAAGTTCCAGGTAAAAATTTGTTGAGTTATACTCGTAGTTGCGAGAAACTTTTTGTTCCAAAGATGTTGCATAGTTGTTCCACGAAACTTTCATGTCTGATTTTATACCCAAAAATATACCAGCACATTTTCTATGCTTTAAATGAAGTTAACGAATTTTTGCAAATGGGTGACATAACTGCTATAGAAATTGGTTTTTTTTTTCATAGATCATAAATGTACTTACCATCAGTGGAAGTTCCCAAGACAAAAATCCAGCATACAAGGCAGTGATGTCTTTAAAATACATAAATATCGTATAAATGAGATATATGAAGAGAGACGTAATAATGTCTCTAAAATGCATTTATAAAGCTCAAAAAAGGTTGACTATAAAGACATTAGGTGCCTCATGTCATGTATGTCATTAGGTGAAATGTCTCACGTGCTTATCTCGTATCTATATTGTCCATTTTTTTTTAAATGCCTTACCAAAACAAATGTTGTACAAATATTATTCGCTTTTAACGTAAATTGTAACAAATCACTGATAACCGTGTGGACATGGGTTCAAAACTGGCGTACAAAACGTAAAATAAATTTAAATATTCCTTATTCTTCTGATATTCTTTCAAATATCTTTAGAAGACATCTTCAAGTCTCTAAGTCTTTTTCAAAGAACTCTACACAAGGCGCACTTGTCAAGAGAGACGCTCTTTTTAAAGATTTGAATGGTGTTTTTTAAAGATTACACTGGAAGAAACTTGTCTTTATACTTCAATCGCCAAATGGCTCTTATAAAACATTATAAATATAATATGTTGTCTTTCTACTTGAAAGACAGCAAAAGAAACGTTTTTTTGGTACCAAGGAGACTTAAATTATTGGTAATACGAATTGATGGTATTGGAAAAGACTTAGCAACAGAGAAGGAATTTTGGAAAAACTAAGAGTAAATATTTGCTTCAAAAACGAATCTATTTAACTTGAATTACTACGACCCATTCATGTGATCATAAAAACTAAATGACCGACATACAAACCATAACAGCTTCCACATTTTTAAATTAAGTTGTGTTTGCTGATAATGAAAACATGTCAGTCACATAACTGTCATTCTTTGACTAAAATAAAAATTTTATAATTTAATTTATGTCAAGCCATAATGGTATTCCGCCTTAACATATGCAATACTTTTTAATTTCCTGAACAGTAGCAAAGCTGCCAAACTCACATTAACATAAACCTTCTTCCCAGCAATTTTTTGTCATGTGCCATTGCCGTTTTTATTGCTGCCTACTAAAACCATGTTGGAACCACAGCTACAACAACATGGAGCATTAAAGATGTAATGAAATGTTGAGGCGAATTACAAGTCTTTTCACTTATTCTGCTGCTAATTATAGACGTAACCGTAACCATTTTACGAGTATGTACTGCTTAGATGGAGAGTCTCCACTTCAAAAATAAAAACAAAACATTAAAGACCACTTCCTCATTACGAAGGGTACGAGGTAAACCACACTTCTAAATATAGTAATACCAACTCACATATTTCGCCTCTCTATGTATGCTATCTGTCAGCAATAAAAACTTTTGATTTCCTACTTTTGCTGCACACTCTGCCACAGAAAGTAAAATGGACCGGAAAATATGAAGGGATGACTGCTAGAAAAGTGAAAGGTTGCCGCTACAATAAATAAAAAAAAAAGTGACTTTAAAGTTTTATGTTTATGAAAAATTGCTTGTACTTAAAATTAAAATGTTTGTTGTGCCATAATCCAGGAATGCAATTAAATTTTAGTTCAAGTCCCAAAGAAGTTTGGCCATTTGCACTCCTCCAACAACTCCACTCATGTGCACATATGTCAAAATCAGCAGTGACACTCGCAATGCGAGCTGCTTTCATTTGGACGACTTTAGTAATGACACACATGGGGCCAGGCGACATCATCACATATACAAAATATAATATCGCTGCAGAGCACAGAGCATCACAGCAGTTGGAAACCACATCAAAATACATTAAAATTGAGTCGTAAATGGAAAAATGAGACCCTTCGGCGTTTGGTTAATTTTTACTCTTTTATTTTTTATTTAAGTAGTTTACAAAACTCGCTCTCTACAACCTCATCTGACTTCTGTTTGGCTTTTGAAACGTATTTCTCTATTTTATAGGAAAATTAAACACGTGATCCAATTTAATGCCTGCTAGGGTAAGTTTTTGGTTTTTTATTATGCGCCAAAAGTAATGGAGAGAATTTCCTGGAACTATTTGTAACAAATGATGATTTTATCACTTAACTTGAATGTTTGTAATGAGTGATTTAAGTTAATGAACTGATTACGACAAATGATCTACAATGTCCGGTGCCAAATCATTGTCAACTTTATCATATAATTGATATGTTGGCTACTCTCCCTCTAAAAAACAGCAGAAAATAACGATGTAATCATAGATCAGAAAAGGAATATTTGCAACTAAATCAGCAATCTTCAGAGGAATACACCAGAGATACGTTGAACGCTGAACTTGCACTTGCACTAAAAAAACCCTATTAGCGATGAAGCTTCTTATAATTTCTATGAGATGCAAGGAACAGCGTAAAATTTTTAGCTTATATAGTAAACCATCGAGCCATAAAGAATCAAAAGCTTTCTCGATGTCTAAAAACACAATTCTCACTTTCTGATATAAGAAAACATCTGAAGAAAATCTAAACCACACAAAAATTAAAAGTTACACTAGAATTTGAAAAGTTTTCCAAAAAATATATTTTTTGTACTGTGTTGTATCCGACTTCGTCCCTATAGCAGAGAATATTTTCCAGATTTTTTGTAAAACCTAACAAAAACCAAGAAACCATATAGGAAATAAGCATTGGTTTTGTTTTTTTTAGTGCGGCATATCGTAGTACAAGTGGGGTACAATCCAGCACAATGTTAGTTTCTTGTTAGTATTTTACTTCAAAAAATTAAAATTTCTAAAAATTTGCTTTGTTGGTAAAAATGTCATCCTTGGAGTTACTCTAAAATCAAAAAACATGAAGATGTTTGGATCAGGAAAGTGAAAAATCGTAATAAGAAAAATTCTGGTTTGGAAATCTCTAAGCTTCAAGGACTTATTGTCACACTGTTTTTTTTTTTTGGTTGAAATCTAAGCAGTCGCAAAAACTTTTGGTCGAATCAAGTCGCAGCATAAACATAGGTTACATCGTGAAATACTACTAAGAATAAAAAACTTTTTTCAACTGCTGAAACTTCTAATGAAAAAACATTTTTGATGATTTGAGAACGCAAAACTTTCAAAAAAAATCATTGTAATAAAACAGGACTCAAATATTATCGTAAATCGCCGTAACAAATCCGTTAAAACCTAACCTGCTAAAGGGACGTTCATTAGTTACGTGAGGTGTTTTATTGAAAATTCGGAACCCCCTCCCCTTGCTGAGATTTGGAGAGATCTGGCGGGACCCCTACCCTTCCTCCCGTGAGATTTAAATTATAATAAATGTAAGTTCTATGCATTAAGAAGTTGATGTGAGGTTTTCCTTGACCCCCTCCTTCCTTTTGGTAAGATTTTTCCGGGCCCCCTCCCACCCTATTTTGACTCACGCAATTAATAAACATCCCCTAACCATGGAGAATCTCATCTCAAAAATTATAAAGAAATTAAAAAAGCGAAATACCTATCAGTTGATGATGACAATCAGCATCGTTCTAGGATTTTTATGAGCCAAAAAAAAAAAAACAAATAAAAAGCAAAATTCGAAAAAACAAAAAAAACTTCGGAAAAACCATGAAAATCTCATTTGGGAAAAACAAATCAATTATGAAAGAACACAAAAAACAAAACGAAAAAGAAAATAAAAGAATTATACCCAAATGAAAAGGCATAAAAATGTAAAATATTTATGAAACAATAATGATGAACAAGTAATACGCAAAGTAAGCGCTGCTCAGAAAGGCGCACACGCTGCGGGAAGACCCCGTGAGAATATGATTAAATGACAATAAAATAATTTCATCAGCAATTAATTTATACGCAACAATGCGTCGCAATAAAAACGAGAAACGCTGCTGGAGAATGAAATGCCAAATGGCAAATGGAAATGGGAAATGGCAGCACAAAGAAAGGCGACAAAATAAAAATGTACGAGTACGCAAGTAGCTAAAGGCACAAAGCCAACATTTAAATGGCCTCTTCCGCACCCCGCCTCCTACGCGCTGGTGGAAGAAATGAGCAAAATTAATGTAATTTAAAGACAACAACCAACAGCAATATGAGCAGCAACATTGAATAGAAAAAAGTGTTGGTTGTCTGGAGCCACCTTGTATTGCTGCTGGGTGTTGTAAAATTAGAAAGAAAAATCTCGTTGTTGTCAAGTGTCTGCTGTTGGGATGACAGCAGTCGCAGCAAATCCTTTGGATCGGGAGTAACTGAACTTAAGTAACAGCTTTAAAATAACAACAAAAAGCAGAGTGAGAAGAAACGAAAATTATGATATCATCTTATATGACGCAATTACAGTAGACAGCAGACGTGTGTGAAGACGCGTTGGCAAATGATAGGCGTCTGCGTTGTCGCTTGTGTTGCTGTTATCTTTTTTTGTTTTGTTTTTTAATAAATGCCAGCGACACCAAAATGACGCGTCTTAAGGGTCTCATATACAAGTCATAAGCAAATTATTTTCATAAGGATTTTGTGCAAAATGAGTTTATTTGATTAAAACCAGCAGACAAACGCAATTATGAGATTTAGACGCGACACGGAAAGCTTGTTTCCATACATAAACACCAGCGATGCTTGACGGAAATATGACATTTGTAACAACAACAAATGGCTGCATTACAAGACATTTGTTACATGGAATGCATAAATAAAATTGAGAAGATTCTACACGTCGTAAAAAATGTGATGTGTTTTAGTCCATGTAAGAGATTCACTTGAAATCGCAGCCTATTTTGAGCAGAGAAATGGTATATGAAATTTAAAATAATCTTGTATTTTCTAAATATAAGGAAAAGTGTAATTTAATCTGCACACAAAAATCTGCTTCAGGAGCTGGTTACAACTACTTCAGTTTTGGTATAAAATTTAAAAGAGATTTTTTCGAAAAAAAATTCGTTCGACGAAAATTTTTTAATAAGGAAAAAAAAACATGAATCAAAAAGCATGCAACGATTTCGAACCGAAAGTGCTAAGCTCGTAAGCGGTCTTGAAGACAAAGTTGCACAAACAAAAAACATTCGAGAAAATCTGGATATTTTTTGTTAATGTTATAAGAGCTTAATGAGCTGAGCAGCACTTGCGCTACTTAAAACATTGCCCTTTGCCATCATAAACTCTGGCTAATTTCCTATCCGTCGCGTTTAGTAACCTTTGCAAAGTCGTTGCCTTTCATCAAAGGTTTTTTTTAGTCACTGTGAGTTTGTAAAATTATTTGGAATTTAATAAAATACTCAGGTTGATGTAGGACTACTTATTGAATGTATTATTAGTTCAATTGTTGTTGTTGTTGCTTTTGTGTTGGAAAGCAACACGCCCTTCCTTTAATACGGTGACTAAAAATAAAATTCAACTAATGAACAAATGCTTCTGCTTACCGCAACAGCAATACCGGAAGCTTCAAAGTATTTATGCACATGCTGACATTTGTATGCGCCCGCCTGCATAATAGACACCCCTCTCTTGCCACAGGAACCAACTATTGATGGCAGCCTTTAAATGCGAAGGCGTTAAATATTTTCCTTTTTCGCAAATTAAACAAATGTTGTAATAAAATGAAACGAAATGAAAAGTAAGCGCAAACGGAAGCACACATGTATTGGCGTACTCACTCACACAAACGCATGCACTGTTAATTAAGCTGTAATGGTACTTTCTAAGAACTTTAGATTTATAACTGCTTTAAAAAAGTTGTTTCTTTCCATACTACAGCGCAAAGTATGAACAAAATTAAAAAAAGAGTCTATGTATTATATGCTAACTAGCTGTCCTGGACGTTATTCTGCCCTTTCCGGTAGGTGGTGCGATATTGTCTGCTCTCATGTGATGAAATGTAAAATCAAAACACCCTACTTTTGCAGCTCATTTTTCTAAACCAAACTTTGCAATTTCAACTTTTGCATATGGGAGGTATGACACTGCCCATTTTTTTTTTTTTATTGAAAGTAACTTATACTCGTATTTTTTATATACATATGTATGTATGTACCATGTCTCATTCATCAGCGTCAAATAGTCGAAGAGATATGATGAATTTGATTTTGTTTCTATAGGAAGGGCTTGCTGTCGCCCATTTTATCGAAATAAAACTATACTAAGAACCTTTCCCAGACCATATGAAATATTTTAAAAAAACATTTTCTTAAACGGTCAAGTCGTTCAGAAGTTATGCGATCACAAACAAACGCACTAACGATTATATAAATGGGCCACCCTAAATAAAAGTTTTGTAGCCTAAGCTATGCTTGTGAATATAAAAGCTACATGGTGCGAATTCCATGTGAATGGATTTTTTTTTCGAGGGCCACTCTAAATAAAAGTTTTATACCCTATTACACCTGCCTAATTGATACAAACATACTGCAAAAATTTCATCAAAATCGGCCGGATAGTTTCCGCATCCATTAAAGACAGACAGACAGACAGACAGACAAAAACTGAATTTTATATTCATAGTAGATTAATGAGAATGTTAACAAAGAACCTCGTGTGTTCCTTAAACATATGTAGGATTTAAAAAATGTATTAAAGATTCACCAAATTTTATCATCACAGCTTTAAAATTAAAACAATTTCTTTTACTTTCGTGGCTCTGTTTACTTCACACAAAAGTCAATTATTAGTCACTCTTGTCTTAACTCCCTCCTTGCCCACTTTTAGTACTCTACTGGTTTTCACTTCATCCATGTACGACTTCCCTCCACTCGGAAGTCATGTGGCACATGGCACAGTGAAGTGAGGAAGTTTTTAATGTTTGGTGTTGATGGTTGCGTGAATCCTTTTTTTACTCAAAAGGGTGTGAATTGCATGTTTTGTTGTTTGTTGTTCTTTGGAATTTCGTATTTGAAAATTTATATTTCGATTTGTTGTGACTACGAGCATTTGCGGCTTTTGTTGTTTCTTTGTTGTGTTAAATATTGTGTGCAATCGACGCCCGTGCTGTAACGGTTAAAAGTGTCGAAATGCCACTTGAAATCCTTGAAAAAAGTGTGAATCATTTCAGATTACTACAACAGCAACAACTAAATACCAACAATAACAATACGATTTTCATCGCTTCCCGTGGCGTCACGATTCCGAGGAAAGATTATTCAGAGGGATTTTTTCCACTTTCCAAAAAATATTGTGTCGGTTAAATATAAATTCTGCACTAAAAAAAAATACATGGAAAATACAATAATCGTATAAATAATCGAAGAATTGTATGAACTTTAGGTGGAGGGAAACATTTTTTTTTCGGAAGCCGAGAAACTTCTGATCTGGTGTCAGTAGTTAGTGCTTCAATTTTTTTGCAATTAGTCAGCTCTTAGCGTTGGCGTTATTGAAGTTGAAGCTGATCACACTCACGCTGATCAACTTAACGAGTTGAAAAAATCCAAAAAAAAAATTTACCAAATAAGACCAAGTCCCTGCTATGATTCATTGAGTTTTAATGTGTAGATCATTTGTCCCACCATGTTAATTTTCCTTTGAATATATTAAATGTATCTGTTAAAAGACCTTCCTTCTAGTAGATATAAAAATATAATATAGCTGTTAAGTTGTTTTGTACCCTTTTAAAACTAAATATGTATATATTAAGCTGAATTGAATTGTGTGGAACAAAAAAAAGGCAGCTCAACGGGGTCTAACAATTTAAATGGACTCTTGAAAACAATTTCTATATAATTTTTCACTCTTGGAAACTCTATGGAATAGTCTGGAATGTCTTGAAGACACTTTATGTCAAAAAAAAACAATTTTTTGCGTGTAACTTTTTTTCTTCACAGAGCGCATAGCCAAATCTGCTAAAGAAACAAGTAATGAAAGACTTTAATAAAAGAAACAGAAACATCTTTTAATTTGAAAATGGTTAGAATTAGCTTCCAGGTCGAGTATCAGTAACATTTAGCATCATTTATCATTGGCCTTTTTTTTTTCAAATAAAACACTATTTTCTTAACTTATTTTTATAATTTTGTTACATAATGAGGTTATCATATCAAGCGATTATTGATTTTAATTGATGGAAAATTGAAAAATTATTTCAATTAATTTTTCCATAAAACATCAGATAAAATCACAAGCTATAAATTCATTCCATGTCCGCTTTACTGGTATAAACGATGAGAAATCTCCAAAACTCTTAATGATTTCCACTTCTACAGAAGTATACCACCAACGGCTCATCATTAATCGCATGAAAAGCGGAAGTATATTGATGACAAAGTCTTGACGTTTGGTGCGCCTGCTTCTTCAAAGCGCCGACCGATCAACTTGAGTTGCAGCTTTTCAAGCATTTAAGTATTTCAAGAATACAAGAACAACAACAACGATAATGTGTAAGCATTTCAACTGAACACTTATAGCACATGTGGAACAAGACTGTTGGCCAACAATGCAAACAACTACCAAACACTGGGACAGATGAAGAAAAAGCAGCAGCGCACGCACATTTGGAAGCAATTACGAGCGCAATCAAGTGAACGAACTGGATTCTAAATCCGAAAGATATGCAGATACGAGTACAAATATTATATAGATTACCAAATGAAATGAAATACAAAAATGTATAATGGAGGGATATAACGTTACACAACAAAAAGGAGGAGTAGAAAAAGAAGCAGCAGCAGCAGCAGTAATTTAGTTTTAAGCAGGAAGATGAAGCAATAACGAGAAAAGCGACAATAGCAGAATCTTAAACCGTTTTTGCTCCATGGTCGTCGCATTATTTCTAAATCGTTTTTACTAAAAAGTGGGTCATTGTTACATATTCTGGCAATGATCTGAGTGAAATCACTCAATGAGTTATCGCCTGAAGAAATAGCAAACTTTAATAGAATATTTTATACAAAGAGGCCAGTTTCATTGTACAGGAAGTAGGGCCCACACTTTTGGAATATTCGAATAAAGTCATTTGAACTCATTGAGTAACCGGTTCGGAACATAACTAACATTAAATGTTGAAACTTTTTTTTTTTTGTGCAGTGTTTTTTCAGTGTACTTATTACTTGAGTCATTTTTCCATTTTGATTTTTTTATTTAAAAAAGGACGAGTCGCTCAAGAAATCATAACGTACCGAAAGTTCTGGGTCTGACGATTATTTTTGGGAAATTTTGCTTCCAACTTATATTGACACCTCCAGGGAAACGGGTCTGACAGTTTAACACTTATTTCCATTCATATCTTTTCAGACAAGTGTGAGAATGCAATTTCATCTCTTGCAATAAATACTATGGTATCTTCCGATATTTATTAAAAATATAAAAATTGCGTAACGGGTGTGACGTCGAGAAGAGCTCTTCTTTCAATATAGTGAGTTTGAGTTCAAAGTGCCTAAGACTTTGCAGGAATGAATGATATCATTTTAGAAATACTTCACTTGTAAAAGATACAATGTAACTCCAAAAATGTAACGGGTGTGGCATCCCAATGTTACGGGTGTGACATTATAATAATTTTATAGTAAAATATAAAGCAAAATTAACTTTTATTGAAAAAAAAAAAATAAAAAAATGGACATTCAATTAAGAATGAAGAATAGAGAATACTATTTGTAAAGCTGCATAGCTGCATGAATTATCGATTAATCGATTAATTTACAAAATTTTTAATGTGTCTACAATTTTTTTTTTTTTTTTTTGAAAAGTGGTCAAGGGGTCAGTTAAGCTGAAAGTGCCGATATGTTCCATATATATCTATATGTAGTATATCATTATTTTTTTTTTTCAAAAATCTGATGTGAAATTTGTAACATTGGAAAATGGGTTAAAATAAATTCAACTAAATGCCAAGGCATGTTGCAACAAATGTTGCTGTCGCTTGCCGTTAAGATTCTTGTCGTTGTTGTTTCTGTTGAATTACTTTTAAATTTACATTGTTGTTTTTGCTGTTATGGCTTTTGTTTTTCGCTTGAGACTCTAAAAATGTTGTTTCTTCGAGATTTCATTATAACGATATGTGCACGAGTGTATATGTTTTCGCTGTTGTTTTTGTTATTGTATTTATTGCATGAGTGAAGGCGATGAGCCATTGACAATGAAAATGTGATTTTCCGCTTCCGTTCTTAAATGCATTCAAATACAAATTTGAAATCGAGAACATGGACCGAACATACGTCGCATTTTCTGCTCTCTCTTATTTTTTGTTTTTATTGTAGGAGTGGATATTCTTTTAGTTGTACAAGATTATGATAATATTTAGAAATGATTAAAACGTTGATTATCATGATGATGAGTACTTCCGGATACAGTAGGGAAAGCTTTCTTACAAATTTTCAAAAAAAAAAAAAAATAGAAGCAAAAACACCACGAATGCGGAAGCGCTTACTTTTCTTTTCGAAAGATTTGATTTTTAACTCAATTTAATTGTGAAATCAAAAGAATTGTAATAGGCTAACGTAAAGTCATCTAAGATATTACGTAAGTATAATTAAAAGATATAGGGAAATAGGGCCCTATTCTCGATCTCTATTTAAATAACACAAGTCTGCGATTAAAGGAGTCATTAATGTTGTCAGGCAACTGAGGGTCATTTCTGAAGTAATTTTATGTAGTTTCCTATCACGTCAGAATTTCTTGTATGGGAGGTGTAATGTTTAGCGAAGCTTGTTATAGAGACACAAAGAGATATTCTGTAAAGACTGGACGGGCTTAATTTAGTAGGTGTGGCATCTCCCATACATTCATAAAACAACACTTGACATACGTACATACATATCAACAGACGCAAAATAAAAAATAAATAATTGGACAAAATTGGACGGAAAGAAAAGTGGTACTGACACTCTCCATCAGTATAACTTAAACAAACTTCCAGCAAAATTTTATCAAATTTAACAGAAGAAATTTTTTCAAATAAACTGTGATAACTCTTGTTTCAATTTCATTCTTTACACCTCATCATTTCTGTGATACACAACTCTAAATAAAACTCTAGATAATCCTCAGATAAAGTACTTGTCTTCAACACAACCACTTTTATCTTATGATTACGTCGCAATCACGCTCCATCACCAATTCAAAACACAACTGCTGGAATAACAACAACTGCAACAACAACAGCAGCTACAACTACAACTACAACATTCAGCTTAAAATCTGACTTAAGTAAACTTTCTCGTAGCGTTGCAACTTTCAATAAATCGCCGGAGATACTGTGCTGCTGCCCCTCTGCTCCTTCGTCGTTGAGTGCAAGATACATAAATTAAAAGAATCTACATACACATTGCGCTTTAGGGGATCCATTAGAATCCATGATTGGTGACGGCAGATGTAACTGAGAAGCAGCGCAGCACTCTTACGTGGAAAATGCTATAGAAATGAGAATGGAAAATATTTGCCGAAGGTTCGGAATGCATTCATCAGAGTTGTGTGGGGTTGAGCACGAGCGGGAAACGGAACGTTTCAAATGTGGGGCAGCAATTGTGCTTGTTTTTGTTGCCCATTCGTGTTGTTGTTCGAATTGTTGTAGGTGTCATTTGCGTGACAGTTCGTCTTAGAATGCTTAGAATTGATCTACGCTGTCAGCTGTGTGGGGAGGCGCAGTTGCAGCAGATTTTAAGATAGATGCATCTTTTAATAAAAAGAACAAAATCCCAAAAAAAAAACATGAAGAAAGTTTTCTTTTTCTTGTAAGTTATTATTGCAATTAAATAAATTTATGTAATGAGTTGCTCTCTCTGAACAAAATGCATACCATACGAAGCTCGTATTTTAAGCTAATTTGCTACGAGTAGGTAGCTACTTTCGAGTTATAAAGTGCTGCTGCTTTTGTATGAAGTTCATGATGTTAAGGTAAAATGCAGCATTTTTCCTGTCTATAATGCAATGGGAATTTATTACGTGTATTAATTTATTTTCTTATTTTTATATAAGTAAATTTATATTTTTCCTAGAGAAAACTAATTTTAATTTTGAAAAATAAATACGACAATTTTAACTTAATTTAATTTATCATCACAGTCATTGTAGTTAAAGAATGATAAACTCCACTTCTAAAGAATAGGATTTTTTATTAACATTGCGATCCGATGCCAAAAGCAATCATTCCTTTTGGCGTGGAATTGAAAAGAAGAATCCAAATTTTGAATTGAATCCGCCCAATGTGTATTTCCATGTAAATGTGGACACGGTGTACGACTACCTTATCATCGCTTTTGAACCTGCAACTATGTCCAGTTTAATATTTAATTATTGTAGTATTGCAACCACATTTTTAAACCTATAATTTTCTGTGTTTCTTGTTATAAGTCGAAAGTGAATTTTAGGTACCTAATATGACCTCATGTTCTATAATTCTTCGGGAACGCTTTAAATTCTTAAATTTATTCCTATTCGTGTATATCCTCCATCAAAAAAAAACAAAAAAAGATTCCAAAAATTATAATCAGGGCATACATACTTGAAAAAATTAAATTTTCGAATTTTTAGCGTTCCCGTAGAATTCTAGAACATGATATTATTTTAAACATGTCTAACTTGGACTCATTCGAAAATTGGATATATGTACATATCGCGCGTTTGCGGCAATACTGTCATAACTCAAAAAAATGTTTTTCCGAGAAATTTACGTAGAAATATCCGCTGTTTTATGTTTTATTTTGTGTGTAAAAATCAGAAAAGTATCTAATGTACTCGACTTGCGATAAGTGTTTATGTAGATATACTTTTTTTAAATTTCATTTAAAGAGACACTTGTTGAGAACTTTGAATGTGATTTTCTCCCTCTTTAGGTTTTTTGAGTTATGACGGTATTACAGCAAAAGCGCGATATGTAGCTTTAATAAAATTCAGAGTATGGTGGGAATGAACAACAGCGTATTTGAAATATATATATATGTACCTATAGCTTAATATGTTTTGGCAGAAAACAAAAGTTTCTCAAAAAATTGTAATCAAATCAAATATTTTTCATTTGAAGAGTATTACACACCATATATATATTCTTTAAAATGATGTTCTGTATAGTATGTTACCGTGTTTACAAGTCTTACAGGTGAGAAATAGGTGATTCTTGCAATTTTTGGATGCACTATGCCGAAAAAAAAATTCTCACATCCATGAACACACACTTTCACAAACAAATCTATAAGCGCGAGACATTCACAATTCACAGTCGATGTCAACTCCACAAACATTTGGAAGATATTTAAATTTTCTAACTTCACAGAGATGAGATTGACACTCTTAAGCAGGTTTAACTCTTCTCCCTAAAGTATAATTCTAGCTACGACAAGGTTTCATATGAACTTACACATGCACAAAAGGCTTAACCAGCGCGTTTACTGAGAGGCTTTGACAGTCACGAATAAGTCCAACTTAAATTTTATTGGCTTCGAAAGTGCAAAGAAAATACTGGAACTCATTTTCAAGCTGACATTGACATAATATGTCAATTTGATTCATTAAAAGTTCAATTCAAAGTTATGGGACAAAGATCCTTTTACCTACAAAGTTTCTCTTGTGTTTTTGTGCTCTTCTTTTTGAAAAGAAGAAAAGTTCTCATGTCATACGAAACAAACAAATAAGAGCATTCTATACAAATTTGAAATGGAAGCTCTGGAAGAAAGACACGAAAAATAGAACTATGGTGAATTATCACCATCCTGTCGTACAACAGCTCCAGTCAACAATTAAGGTATTCATTCATACGCTGCCCATCTGTTTCGCGTTTACAGAGGTAGCGTAAACTCACAACAGCAATGGTACAGCACCACATGGCATCGGAATTCCACCAAGACTGAGCAGCGAAACCGGTGTTATGCTCAGGCACGCGCGTTGGCACCAAGGGCATGCAAACTTCGAAGCAGCAGTGACAGCAGAACAACAAATCGAGTAAGCAGCGACCTGATTCAGAATTTCAAACTACGCTCAAATACGAGATACTTGTGCTCGTTCGTATGAGAGATACTTGTGCTCTTATCGGGAAAATGCAGATGCGCTAAGGTACTATGTTGATTTCTCCGTTGCGGCCATGTGTTGCAGTGATAAAAATAAACGTGGCGGCAGCAACGTTCTCATCCATGCTGTGATAAACAGCTGTAGCATCTAACAGCTACGAGTACTTCTCGCCGTATCTCGAGCTCTTTTTAGCAGCGTGCCAGTTAACAGTGCGTTGTTGCTGTTATTCCTAAACGAACTGTTGTTGTTATTGTTGCTGCTGCACGCTGCAGACAGCCGAGTGCGCTCCGTAGCTGTGCCGTGTACCGTAGCTCTGGACACCAAGCGAGACAATCAAGTTTTAGTACGCGTTCCTCCGTGTCTGAAAGCAGTTCAGATTCCTAAAGTGCGGGCAAAATCACGCTTGGACGGACGGCCAAAAGTAGTAAATTTCACACTCACTAACACAGCAGTAGTTGGTAAAAAAGGAAAAACAACAACTTTGTCACATTGTGTGGTTACAAATACGACGCGACGTACGTACGGATACATTTTGCAATTTGTGAAGTTTTTTTTTTTGTTTGTGATTGAATTTTTTCTGTGTTCTTAGTGTTGCAAATAAATGCAAGTGGAAAAAGTAAAGCAAAACAGCAGCTAAAGTTTTTTTTAGCACAAAAGAAAATTCATCAAGGAAAAATACTAAAAATAATCGACGAAAACTTGCGAACATACGAACTTTGATGAATTTGTTTTCCTTTCGGCGACTCGGTAGAAATTTTACGGTTACGCGTTGGATAAAGAAAGGACTTGACGCTTTAAAGGTGAAATTTAATTTCCATTAGAAGTTGTCTGGCAAAGGCGTAGAAAGAAAATCGAAATTACTCCTTTGTATGGTGCTTTGAAAATAATGACCCTTGACCTAACGTCAACTGCTAGAAGTTAATGTGAGTTGGCTTCCTAGTGACAGCATTAAATGTGCGATTTGCATAGTGAAATTTAAACTTAAAGATACGTGTTGAATTATGCTATCTGAAATATACGTTAGGAAATCTTGAAAATTGTGTGTGGTAGAGTTGATTTTCAACATTTTTCAGCTGGAACTTGAAATTTATTACAATCCTGTTCCTGCATCTTTCTTGCCAAACGAGTAAATGTTTGCACAGATAATTAAAAAAAAAAACTTAAGGAGAAAACGTAACTTTGTATCTATCGGAATTCTATCGTCTTGCTCGTACGATGTCGCCGCATTCATTCGTCCGTTTGGTTGCTTCGTTTTAGCCGTGTACGAAGGAAACACAAAAACTTTCACGACGCTTTTAATGCGTAACGTTTTCAACATCGCAGTGGCTGAATCTGTGCACCATCGTGGTGAATTTCGGTGTGGTGGATCCGCTAGATGCGTACGCGTGTGTCAAAGGAGCAAGTCCAAGTGAAATAGTATTTGCTCTTTAGCAAAAAATTTTACCAAAACTTTGACGAATTTGGCATAGGTCAAGCAAAAAATTTAAGCTTAAGGTGCAATGGAGAAAAATTTAAAGCATTAAAGAGTGAGGGTGGAAATTTTTAAAGTTCAGCACAAAAAAAAATTAAAATAAAAAAAAACTCCTAAAAATTTTTACTTTATTGGCGTATCATTCATTGTTAGTACTAAAGAACCCTCGTGCTAAATTTTTAAATTAAAGAAACATATCCTACTGTCAGCCACTCTTAAGACTTCATTGCAGTGAATAGCAAGAAAGACTGCATCCATCTATAAGATACAAGGCTGTAACTTCATTCACAACCTACGTAAAATTACGCTTGGTTGTTTTCTTTAAAAAAAATACTTAACAACAACAACTGCCTAAAGCCTAGTAAAAAACATATCAACAACAACATATCTCTTTATATCTATCGAGATATAAGCAACATAGCGTAAGACATAAAAATATCTTGCAGTTTGTTGCTGCCTGCAGCTTCCTCTGTAACCGGTTAGAGCCAAAAGAAGTTTTTTTTTTAACGTAGCGAAACAAGCAAGCCAAACATACGTTTACTACGAAACAACCAACAACAACATCTACGTACTACAAGATACACCTGTATCTTTTCTGCTGCTGCATATCATTCAACATTTTGTGCGTTTTATTGTGCATCGTTGGATTTCATCTTAACCACCAGCCAGCCAGCATCCGTGCGTCCAGCAGTGATTGCTGCATTGAAGCTTCACTTTGAATGGCAACGGGCAGTACCACTCATTGAACCAGTTGTTGTAGCATACAAAAACAACAACAAAAACAAAAACTTGTTTCCCCACCACATAGCCAACAAGCAGCAGCCAACAGTCAATCGTTCGTAACAATCTTTGGCAACTAAAAAGTTTTTAATTTTTCTTTTTTCGATTTTTGTGTTTTTATTTTTATATGCGCCGGTGTGCAGCATCGTACGAAAACCATAAAGCAAAGCAACTTGATAACAACAACAACTACAATAGCAATAATTTTCCAGCTGCACAAGTGTTAACGCTTTCGAAATAATTCCGGTTTTTATAGTGCGACGGTAGCAAAACAAAACAAAGAAAAAAATCGAAAAAACACCACACTCGACTATAAATAAATACGACGATACACAACAAGGAGTACAAAGCAAAAGAAGAACAAAAAGCAAAAAGCAACAACAATAATAAAAAAGGATACGCTCAGCGTATAAAGTCAATTTAGCAGCAACGAAATAACGAAAAAAAAAATTCCAAATATCGCGCAAAAATTGCGATTTTTTTTTTTCATTTTGGAGTAACACAACCACTACAATAACAACGAAGAAGGCATTCATTAAACAATACAAACAAATCCAACAACAGCAACAACAAAAGAACAGGAGCTGCACAAATTGTTGATTGGATATTAAAAGAATTTATGGTAAGTTTTTTTGTTCATCCTTAATATCCATTGTTGTTTGCGCTAAAGCCTGGAAATTTTATTGAAAATTAATTTGTGTAATATTTTGTCGACGGTGCATCTTGAACTCAAGTCATGGTCCTTCGAGTTGAACATTCCACATCTGAGGGGTTCACAATCCAAACGTGTTCTATCCACCAAATATAAAAATAAGAAATCGTTCTAAGCTGATTTTAAAAGGCGGTACCTCAAATTGATTTTTTGCTTTTTATTACGAAAAGTTGGCGCGAAATAATTTTAAATGTATATGTCGTCCTACATAATTAAAAAAAAAGAAAAAGTACATACTTAAATTCTTAACAAATTTTCAATGGCCTATTTAACTGACATACATATTAGCTGGAACTCGGCGGTATTTGTAGGTAAACTTTGAAAATGTGGCCAGCTTATGAAAAATACTAATTGCCACTCGATTTTTATGTCAAGCCCAGTTTTGAAAGAAAACACTTCAGCGAAAAAATTTTGTACATTTTTAAGCTATAGCCAAGGAACCAAAACAATAAATAAATAAATAGTTTTGTTAGTTTTTAACTTTGATTTACTTACAGTGAACTAAAAAAAAAAATTTGGCGGAATTTTGCTTTGCGTATGGTATTCTGATATGTCTGATTACGAATGCTTTAGCGTTTTTTGCTATATCAAAAGCAAATGAAATTCATAAGAAACGTAATTTTTTAAACGCATTTCAATGCTAAAAAAACAACTTTTGTTATAAATACAATTAATTTACATATGTATGGCTTACGTATTCCCAACACCTTGGAAATTTTTACTCATGGAAAAGACCAAATTGCTGAGTACTACAGTTTCCTATGGGGAAGATGTCACCATCTTACAAATTTATGAATTATGCGCCAATTCCCTTATATTGTCAAATTTGTAAAAAGCCAAACTGGATTAGTAGTTTCTAGAAATTCTACTTTTTGATACTTTTCGATTTCATCATTCCCATTCTTATGGGAGAAAAGTGGTAGGTGGTAAATTTCTAAAATTTTTCTGTCGCAAACTTTTTTTTTTAATCACAAATGTATTATGCAATTTCTTCAATTTATTCCACACCTTTTGAAAAAACATAGCGATAATAGAGTATAAAAGTGCACCGCAAATTTGTGTAATTTTTTTTTTGGGCTTATATTTCTTTAGTGAGTTTCAGAATACAAAACTTGATATTTCATTCAATGAAATTTTTAGATACCTAAAAAACTATAATTCCATTTTCATTCTGATTGACAATGATACTTATGACTAAAGGTTTTCATTATAGTAAACCAATTTTCCAGCCACTGTCCTTTCTAAGTACCCTTCCAAAAGGTGAGAATTATTGAGGTGAGATATTTATTGTAAATACAGAACTGACTTCATTTTTATATCAAAAACAAAAATCCAATGAAGTATGTACTTAAATATAAAACTTTTTTACATAAAGTTGAAACAGCTACATACATACATAGATACATTATCAGACTTTAGTTTAATTTTGTTTGTCTGAGTTCATATTCGACATTTACTTCTAATAAACTTTAAAGGGGTCTTCTTGAAGTTTTGTTTACTGAGAAATGTGTATAGGTTTGTTACTAAATTTTTGACTTAACTCATCTCACTGCCTTCTACTGTGTTCATAATTAATTTGACAAGAATGCTAGGGACCTAGTTGTTAACTTCGGTAGAACAAGTACGACATACATAGCCTTGCACCACTGGTTCTGTGCGCAAATGGGCTTTTAAACGAAAATTAGCACTTCAACTGTGGTTTCAATTGTCGAAGTCCAACTGAAAGAATTATTTTTAAATTAGTGTTTATAACGCATTTCGATTTTGTCTTTAAATAGATAAAAAAAAAACAATTCTGATTTATCAAAGAGGCAGCTCAATCTTGGCAACAAACAAAATCAACGAAATGTTTTCTTTATCATAACAGTAACGTCGTTTCTTAAATACAGTGTCGCTAACAATGCTTGATATATCTTCATTTTTTGAAGGTTTCAGGAGGTGTTTTTTCACGAAACCAAAACAGAAAAATATTTGCTGCCTTTACAAGCTCAGGTCTACCATTTTTCTCATGTAAAAAGCAGAGACAATAAACTTACGTAACTTTGGAATCTAAAACATTCATTTCGCGAAAACATCTGATCCCATTGAACTCCAGTTTTTTGTGTGAAAGTGCTGCTGATGTCTGATATCTCCGTGGAATGTAAATATCTTCATGATTTTAAAGTCTCCTTATTAAATCGCTTCTACTGAAAGAAAAAATAGTCGAACATTTTTAAGATTTCTTATAAAATTTTTAGAGGAGCCTTGACTTCTGGGTTAATCATGAAATTAAATTGACAAAGTCTTCTACGAAAACAAATTTGTCGATTTATGCAAATACGAAAATGTACATCAGAACCTTACAATAAACTCAACTACTTAAGTTAACGTTAGGGATTTGATCAATTTATTATATCCTGTATTCTAAAAACGATACAAGTCGATACAAGGTATAGACTGATATTCTTGGAATATTCTTGTAAAATAACAACAGTATCAGTTTCTTCCTTAAAATGGAAAAGTTATAAAGTAGTCTATCACACAAATGCTTACTCCTTTGAAGCTCTTCGTCTCTTTTATTTAATTCTATCCTTTTACGTATTTAAAGTGTTTCTTATGAAAGTGCTTAGGCATTTTATAAGCAGGCTGCGTACCTTTTTTAATTAATTGAGCCCTTGGCAAACAAATGCACTATCCGTAGTAGTTTCAAATTAAGTTTCTGCCATTACCATTTCTACTTATTTGTTATTCTCATTTAAGACATACAATACAATTTTGCTCTACTTAATACCTAAGATTACGAAATATTACATTAAAAATCTGAAGGAAAATTACATTACGAAACTTCTCATACTACGCAGACAAAAAAAGCATCGTTTTTCCAAGAAGTCACTGAAGCTTCAGCGTTTGGAAAATCTTTTACACAGCGTCCGGTTTTATACATTTCTTGTATTTGTTTTATCCTATGCCCTGTGATATCTCAAAATTATTTGCAAAAAAATTATCTCTAGCAGCAGCACCATTAACAGCAACAACAACAACATAATGTTTATTATAATGTCAATGAAATAAAACATGAGCTCAGCGACAAACAGACGGCCAGACGGATATTTTGTATACAAAACTCTACGCTGGACACCATTAGCCAGCAATAGCAAAAAGAACAACAAAACAAACAAAAAAAGGACAACAACACTTACGTACGTACCTATACAATAACACGAAAAAAAGCAGAAAATATAAAACTTTTATATGCAAATGAAAATCTACGAGTATGCAAAAACCTGCTTTGGTCCTTTATTATATTGTAACACACATACCAGCATGGCATTTTCGTCTCAGTTTGTGTGTGTGTAGTTTTTCGTTTGAAATTTTTACACACCGTCAACAGCGATTCACTACTACGAATACAACTACTTACATCCTACTACTTTTTTTCTTTATGTTTTGCCCTTTTGCTCCCTTTTTAATATGCATGTGCTATGGTTGCTTATTTAAGTGTTGCTTTTTTATTCTGCTTAATTTTTTCTTCTTTTTGTCACACGCTACTTAAAGAGTCCGCAGCCACCAGTCACCTCCTGCCGCTGCACTTTAGCGTACTACTCCACTTTAGGCCGTTTACTCTGCTGGCCATTTGGGCCTGCAACGAATTGAATAATTTAGTGGTAGTGCCAACGAGAAGAAAGCGCCAAATACCAAATATTCTGCTTCTTTTATATTTTATTTCATTTTACTTTTAACTCATGGCAGTATAGTTTTAGGCGCACGAACGAATGAACAAAAATAAAACGAAACGCAACGATGGCGCAAAGAAAAATGTGAAATGAAAAATGTACAGAATTCTCAAGAGACTCCTCGGCATCAAAGCCTAAAATCTTTTAGTTCCACCACCAAGTGCCTACTTTTTTTTGACTTTTCTTATGCTAGGTAATTGGGTGGATTGAAAAGGAGGATTATGAAATACCACTGTTTTTCGAAGAAAAAAAAATTTAATTTAAAATTATTTATTCATATGCGATTTAATAATTAGTGCTGGAAACTTAATTTATCCGCTAAAAAATCCAATAACATTCAAATGCATTATCTGTATCATGCTGCCAACTGGCAACTAGCTTTGCACCAGCGATGATAAAATCTTAGAGTGGGTACAATTGTCCTTTTTTAACCTTATTTACACAGCGGAGGTACCGAACTTTCAAAAAATATACTGCACTCGCAACAGATGTACAGTTTGTGAAAGAATATTGCTTAAGGTTAAAACATACAGCGAAAATTTCAAGAACCATTCGGTGTATTATGGTTTTAAAGCTTCCTCTATTAAAGCAATTCAATTACCAAATGCAATGTGATTAATGAAAAACTTATTTATAATGTCTGCGACGATTTTGCTATATTTGATTGTGAAAATTTTTCGAATAGTTATTAGGTCAAATTTGTAGTATATCGCTGGAAACCTTGGCCAGTATGTGGATAAGTGTTTTTCTGATACATTCAACAATTAACTTATCTTTCAACCCCAATGGCAAAAAAAGATTTTAAAGCTTCTGTTACAGGCCTTGTGAAGACAAGTAGAAAGACTTATAAGAACTATTTGGTATATGAAGTATAAAGACATGTTCCCCATTATGCTCTCTTTCATGAGACTCGGTAAAGACTTTTTATACTTGTTGGAAAGGTATTCATTGCAACTGATCTTGTAGTAAGAGTAATTTTAACAAAACAACTAAATACTAATTTATTCTAAATAACTACTAGAGAAATTTTTTGTATTTTGTATCAGTCAATGAAAAATATACAACGGTCCGAAATGGTCCCTTAACCTACAATTTGAAACTTTTTATTTTTCCTCCTCCGATTTCATCTTAGACACTTGATTTTTTGATAATACACTTATTTTATGAAAGACCACATGAGCTGGCGATTCAAGTCAATATGTTGTACCGTTGAAAAATGATTAAGTAAATATGCAAAAACTGGTACAGGCACTATTTGCGATCCACCTTAATCTTTAGCTACTTTAACTAGAATGGAGTGACTCAGATAACGAGCCAGATAATAAACTAAAAGTAAGCGATAGAACAAAAATAAGAATGAAATGCAAAAGAAAAGCAAAAAGTGACTTTTTTTTTGGTTTTTGTTACTTTTATAGCAGCGTAAACTTTTACTTGAATCAACAAAATACTACTAAACTTAATTTAGTAGTTGACTACTAAAGTACGTTAAAAATGAATGCGATCCAAAGTGATGCGATACGAATAAAAAGCGTGGAACGTTGACTGCTGATGTCGTTGAATGGTGAATGTTGAATGCGTGCTTCCGTTGCGCGTCCATGTCCTTCGTCGCTTTCATGTTGGCATCATTTATTTTGTTAGTTTTGCATTTATTTAGTGGCTTTCTTTGTTTGAGCCTTTTTGGTTTCTATTTGCTGTTTTTTTTTTTTTTGCCTTCTTTGTTGCTGCTGCTACAGTTGTTTCTTTTGAAATATAATTGACATGAAAATTTAATGTCAAAATTTTATTTTCTTTCAGTTTTCAGTTAATGGCGAACATTTTTCATTTTTTCCTTATGCGTTTTTTTTTTTGCTTAAAGTTTAGATTAGAAAACTTGCAACTTTTTCGAGGAAAACTTGGAGCATTTCTTACTACATTTCGAATACTTTCTTTGCGTTTGGTTGCTTTTGTTTTTACGATTTAGCTGTGCCTCAGCTTAAAGTCGCTCGCTGCTCCACTGCTAAAATTCGTTGAATGTTTCAACTTGAATTATAAATGAGTCTCGTATCCAAAAGTTTGCAAATAATTTTCAAGGTTAGTGCTTAAAAGTAGCTGGATAAAAAATGTTCCTCTACGCACATTTCTAACAATAAAGTTGTGTTAAGAATGGCAAAAACTTTTCCCATTTTTCTAACTTTTTTCTGCATTCCGAAAAACTGTAGCAGAAAAAGTAGTAGGAAAGTACAATTCCAAGTAATTGACTTTGATAATTTGCACTTTCTATTTTCTGATTTTTTTTTTATTTTAAGCTTTAGAATCTGACAGTAGGTAACAAGTAGAGAGATTAGGTGGTAGATGCTGTTGTAAATTTTGTGGGTGTGGCTGAAGCGCTAGAGATGAACTGTTAATTTCATTTACAAAGTTTTTCTTGCATTGCAAATGTGGCAGTGATGTTTTGCTCTGTGCTAGGGATCGTTATAATGTGATGGCAGGAAATTGAAAAGTTCTACATTTGATTTATACACCAAAGTTATTAGCCGGGTTATTCAATCTAAAAAATTCAATCGAAACATTTATGTTGCAAAGATAGTGATCTATACTGTTATTGTTCTTATTGGACTTTCGCCTACACATTTTTTGTTTAAATTCCTACAACCTTTTTTTACCCTACATATATATTATGCACTCGGGGTATTGTTTGCCAAAACGAAGAGAGTAAAGGCATTTAGTTTTGATCACTTTTTTTGTGGGTAATGTTTGCTAAGTTAATGATTTACCTTAAATCATTCATTGTTATGCTAGAGCTTTTGTAATTTATGAACAATAAAGTTGGCCTTTTGAAAAAAATTGTACTATAATATTTTACATCATTGGTATGGGTAATATGCATATTAGGGTATTATTTTTTGAAAATTTTGTAGACGCATTTCATCTCTCTATCCCCACGTGTACAACATACACAACAGAAAAATGATTTTTTACATTAATAAATTTAGATGTACCTTTTAAGCAAAAATATATAAAACACAGGTCAGTAATAATTTTTTTTTTAATAAAGATACAATCACACTTTGTGATGATATACAAGGAAAAAAGGAGTTAATGAAAACAAAACCAAATATTCCTATATTAAATTCATGGGCCTCCGAAAACATTACGAGTCCGGGGGTTAACTCTAAGAACCACTTTATTTTATTGTATAATACCACTGTTATGGAAAATCAAATCGCTACGATTTTCCAACGCTATTTTGTATCCCTTTCATATTTTCAATTACGATACATATTCCGCTTTTGTGGACGCTCTTCTCTCCAACTTAACGCATGAGCATGTAGAAATTTTACAAAGCTTTGCTGCTATTGCTGCTGTTTGCTTTTGTTTTGCATTTAGTTAGAAAAATTATTTAGTCACTACTTGTTAATCCTTTGCCTTGTTGCTTTGGCTTTGCGTTGTTTCAGTTTCGGTTTCGTTTGCCTTTGGCTTTTGCTTTACCACTCCATCCGTGTCGACATAATTGAACTCGGTTATGTTCATTCCGTATGTGCAAGTAACTCTGCAAGTGGATCTGTGTGTGCTCGCGTGTGTGTCTCGTATCGATTGTACATGACGAGTCAAAATCGTCTTTATTAAGCGAAAACTTAACTGCTTTCCATTTAGCGCTCCTCTCGGATTTAATTAGTAGCTACAAACTACATCTACTACTAATTTTATCACATGACTCCACTCCATTCCACTTTTGCTACTTTTCACACAGAATTGTATGGCGTTGCCACTATTGCCACTTCAAGCAGCTGCTGCTGTGCTGGTATGCGCTCACTTACTGCTTTTCCACTAACTCGTTATTTAGTTACTTAAGAGCATTAAAAAGTTTACAGCACACTATGGCTGCTGCTGCTGCTGCTCAAAGTTGTTGCGTCGCAAAGTTTTGTTGCTATTTTAATTTAAATTTTCACAAATCGTAGTAGTTTTATGCAGCAAAATCAGTTAGCGCAACATTTGTTAAGAGCAGCAGAATGGTAATAGACGCTACTGCTTACGTTTAAAGGAGTAGTGGCAGGAGGAAGCCTTGAAAATTGCGAGTAAGCCGAACGTGCCACACAAAGTATTTGCTTTTTTAAGACAGCATTACTACTAATGTATCGTATTACGGTAACGGTTTTTTTGAAATGAATCGAATTTGAACTTCAAAAATTTTTAAGCCAATCATTCGCGCTGTAATTTCAAGCAAAATTACATTATCATACTATTTTCTGTTTAATTTGATGGCATAAATTAAAATTTCTTAGCTTCACATCGCCCAAGTAAATCTTGTGAAAATCCAAAATTACTTGTGCGAAATGGCTGCCTACCGTCGAAAAAAAAAAACTTCGACCAAGCTCATATTTTTATTTTACATAATGTTGTTATATGTACATATAATGTAGTATTAAATAACTTATTCAGTTTCTGATTTTCAATCAAAAGCACACTTTTCAGTGTTAAAGAAAAAAACTGCATTATTCATTGTACACAATAATCCGCATTACACATTTTAAGTTCACGAGTCATCCACTCGGATACAATGAACCGAATGATAACAGTACATATCTTTATCTTAATCTAAATCTGCCCACGTGGAACTAATAAAAACGAAACATCTAACATCTCATTAATTTTAGGCGAAACTTGTCATTTATCTTGAGACCAACTTTTTACTATTTAAAAGTCCTCATTTTTTTGGCAATTTTTACCTTCTTTTTACAATGCCGTCATTTTTCTTTTAATTTTCAGTATTGTTTCTTTTGGGAAAACTTGTCCAAAAAGTTTCGAAAATATTGCCAAACATAAATTTAATATAATTAAAACTGTTCGCGATCCCAAGGTTTTGGTGGATTTCTTAAAAGAGTTGCCAAAATGCAGAAGCAGCTGCCATCTGACCATAAGATATAAGTACATAAGACTTTTTGACACATATACATAGGTTATATATAGGTTATACAGTTCAGGGTACTAATGTTCGAATGTATTTTTTATCACTAGTGATTTTCCTTTTTTGTATTTTGAACGATTACTTATGGGCGAATTAGACTACACCAATACACCAATTACTCGTGAGATGATCTAAATTTTATGTTTACATTGATATACGTACAATTTATTAAAGCTCCGTAAAGACGATAAAACTTATGATTTACTCTTTAAAAATAAAATTCTTGGTCATAAGAAAATATTTTACCATTTTAAATCGCATCCTTAAACCTTTATTTTTTGTTTTTATTTTAATGCTCAACTCACATTGGACACGTTCTAAAATATGCAACCGAATGTATTATGTGCCCAAGAGTTATTTGCATATTTTCCCCAATTTAACGTTATAAAACGAAGAAAACAAAACAACAACAACAAAAAATATCGAAAACACACTGAAAAAAGTTAAAATTATTTTAAATTCAACCAATGCAGAGCAGAAGTCATCAAAAATTCAGGGTTATTCTCAACGTCGCTGGCCCTACCGCCAGCAGCTCACTACCCAGCGTCATAGAGGTTCCAACGCTTCACTTATCATTCAAATGCAAACGAACAACATCGAAAAACGCCTCTTAAATCATATTCAAAAAAACGCCCCCTACTCGCGCCAACACCTCGCACATACGTGAGCTCACTCAGTTACAAACGCATACATAGGTATGTACATATGTATGTATGTGTGTATGTGGCATATCAGCATTGATGGCACATAAATCGACAGAACAAATGAATTCGAATTCATTTGCAAAACTTTAAAATGAAATGAATTTTTAATTTACCACACAAACACATATGCAAAGATAGATACACAAAGACACAGACTGGCGCACAAATAAACAAACGAACGAACGAACGAACGAACGAACAAGAAAAAGCTGTCGAGAAGGCGATCCTTTCATTTGTAACAATTGTCTGTCTGTCTGTTGTTTTTTCCTTCATTGGCGCCAAAGGACGCTTTTTTTCGAAATTGTGTCTGCGTGTTAACGTATGAGTGTATGAGTAAATTTGTATTTGTTATCTTGAGCGCTTCATGGAACGTGTTTTTCCGCTGATTTTAGCATAGAACACATGTAAGCGCAAAAAACAAAAAAAAATGCATACACACAGAAGAGCTAAGTGGAAGACAGACAGACAAAATTTAAGTGCGATTGAAATAAAAAATTCACAAATTTTTATTTTCTTTTTCATTAACTTTATTACTTATTGTTAGTTATGAAAGAAACAAAGCTTCACATTTTTTACTGCTGCCTGTAAAATATTGCATACTTTGCGGCTAGTAAGCTGTTGCAATAAATTTATGCTCCAACGCTTAGATTTCTAAAATAAAAGAAAATATATTACATCACTAGAGAAGGTAGCAAAGCATTGATAACAAAGAGAGAGAGAAAGAGAGAGAAAGAAAAACCAAAGTAAAAATACATAAGCTGTTGCTTGCTACTGGCGAACGAATACAAAAAGCTTTAAATTTTTTAGCAATGCATACTTTTAGGCTGCAATAACTCGCACTCAAATATTTCTATCATTTTTGCCTTTGGAGGTTTTAGAACTGACTCTGTTCGATTGAGTGCTGTTTTAGTTTTCAATTACAAAAATGTATAAATTTTCAAAAGCCCAAAAGCTGCCTCTGCTGCTGCATGCTTTAGGCAAAACTATCAAAAATTGTTTTCTGCATACTTTTGCTCATAAATATAAAAACAAACAAAAAAATTAAGCCACACTTTGTTGGGCTGTGCTGCCAGTGTGCCGTGTTAGAAATAGTTTTTGTGCTATCTGATTTTTACACTTCAGTACTTCCATGCGAAGGCTTAAATTTAAAAAGAGGATTTATTTAATTTTCAAAATACCAAAGATAATTGAATACTATGATATCAAATATGTGTGTATTGGTGCAGAAAAATTCATCAAATTATGTACACAAAAATACTCATATTCTATTGTCAAAGTAAACATTGAATAGGTTTTCATTGCAATTCTGAAACTGTCTTACCAATTGCCAGCAATTCCTTGATCTTTATAAATTAGTAGCCAAATTTAATTATTTTTCAACTTGTGGGCTATTTTAGGCCAATGCTTGAGAACACTAGTGCACATTTCCATAAATTAAAATAAAATAATATTACAATTACATTAATTAATTTTTACTCGCTATTGTTCTTGCGCTTGTCTCACACATTATACAAAAGCGGGATTGACCCAGCCAAGCCCGGAATTTCATGTCAAAGCCGGGGCCTGGTAGAAATTCAAAAATTTATGAAATAGCCGCGAATTGGACAGGTTTTATGACATGAACATAAAGTTTTGTTGAACAAGCAAAAAAAAAGGTCAAGTCTTTACCATTTTATGAATTAATGTTTTAGTAATACTGACAAAAAAAGAGTCAGACTTTTCACATGGATCAAATTTGACTTTTGAGGATAAATTTTTTATTTAGAAGGTCGTGAATATTGAATTTTTTAGCAATATTGCTGTCTGTTTTACGCAAACAATGGTCTATTCAAATCCTCTTTTGCCCTGTGGCCCGTATGTCTATCACGTTTATTTAAATTTTGCGGTGTAAGTGGTAAATTACCCAGCAGTCTTTAAAATATGAGTCTTCATGATGTGAATAGTGGCAATTTCTCATTGATAAGACAATTATGTTAACCAATCTTAGTCGTTTTTGTAATTGCATTCCTTTTATGTAAATACTACAAGTACATGATACAGTGTAAATGAGCGAACGGAACGAATATACCTTACTATGTCAGTTCCCACAACTATTTTAACTCAATTAGACCCAAAAATTTAATTTTCAGATGCTAGGTTTCATGAGTAGTCTTTTGAACAATTTAGCACTTTTATTTTTGAGCCCAGACACTCTGAAGTTTACAATTGTAGAAAAATAAAAGCTTCATTGAATACTGCAAAGTTTTAGGTTTTTCTGTCAGACAAGGCCGTTAACACGAAGTCTGTCACTGAAACACGTTAAGTTTGCAATCAAATGTTTCAATTAAAATTCCAATAAATGAAATATTCAATTTTTCACTAAATACATAATACGAGTGACACGCTTTTTTATGTTTATTTACTTAGATTATCACTTTTATTAAAATACAATAATTTTAAATTAAACAAAAGCAACAGGACGTCACAATATTCATGTTTGTTGTTGTCGATACGTACACATGTATGCATTGTTATTTTAGTTTTTGCAATGCATTTAATTACACGCACACGGATGTTAAATTAATTTTCACTGCATACATTTAGGTGCGATGTCGATGCGTGTGTTATATTAAATATTAAACAAACGAAATCATTTTATGCAATGTTTAAATTATCTACACACTCACACACACATGTATACATATGTACATGCAGTGTAGACAATTCAACATAAACAGATTTGTTCAAATACAAACACAATAAATACCTTAATATACTAGTAACATATACATTAGCAATAATTGTTATACAAGCAGCGCAGAGCGAGAGTACATTTTAAATTGAAATAAATTATTCCTCAACAATATATCATTATTTATTAACCACACCAATAATTGCAAGACACACACGCACAGTCATGTGCAGCACACATACATACACATGAAAATCCATTAAAAATGATGCAACTCTATGCAACAAATTAAGAATGACAACTCATTACTTTTTACCATGTTTCAATTAACTAACTATTGCAGTGTAATTACCAGGAGATTGCAACGTCGTTGCTGGGCTACGCCACGTGCCTGCTTAGACTGATTCAATTTTTTTGTTTTTTCTTTTTTTCTGAATACACTCTAATATTTTTATTTTTATTAAAAACAGGAAATTTTTTACGGATCTTCTTCACATAACATGTAAGGGGATTCTAAATTTTTATGTCAATTTTCCGAAACTTTCGCGGATTATGACTTATCGGTATCAGTTTAGGTCACGTTTTGCATTTAACTAATTGTAAACTAAGAAGTGCATAGAAAATGTTGGCATATTCGAACAGCTTTTGAGTTGCAAAGTTTGAAGAATGGCCTCAATTAATTATTTTTTTCAACAATTGTGGTAAATTTTTTGTTCGATACATTATTTTCCAAAATTGTACTTCTTAATGGAAGAGCTGCGATATCAGACAAGGTGCAAAAATAGTTTTATTTTGGGTACAGCCAAAAAATTAGCAACAACATCAACGGAGAACAACATTACAGTAAATCATATATCATTTTTAATAGTATTTGCCAATGTTAGCAAATTTTTATTAAAATGCTACACTTTATTTTTGTGTCATTTTGCTACTTGAAATTTATAACCCTGCCTAATTATGCTATAAATTTGGTGTCTAAGCTTGCCATAATTTCTCGTATAAGCACTACTGTGCTATCGTTGCAAAGTATTGCGCAAACATTTGCACGTTATATTTTTAGGCTGTAAAACCATTAAAAAATCATCTCGCACTTTAATTTCGCACGCTAAGCTCGGCACAGCACAGCAACGCGTCGTGCAAAAGCGGTAACAAATTAAATATTTATAATCATTTTTGCGCAATTTATAAAAATGTTTTTTTCTTTTTAAAAAAAGCGACAGCAACGCCGATGCCGAAGTCAATGAGTGGCCCAAATGGATGCCAACCAATAGGCCGTGGGCGCCGTCAACTAATTGGCCAATAACCGTAAAACCGCCATGCACGCTTTTGCACGCCTCGATTGTGCCGCAATTCACGTTTTTGTACTGTGGCTTCATTGCTGACGCCTAAAAAGCTGCAACAATAATTTGTAATCACTTTGAAAACGCTTTATGTGCGCTCGCCGCAATTCGGGGGTGGGAGTTTCGGCGAAGCATTTTGACATAATCGTAAAATTATGCTGCAAAAATTCAGTTAAAGCTGATTTATAAATTGAAAGAAGCAGCTAGCAATGGCAGCAACAGCAGCTGCAAAAGGCACGAAGCCACCAAAGAAGATGCAGCATTTTCTTTATTCGCTAAGAATTTCGCACGCAACCCAAGACCACAAAAATGTCTATGGCACACAAAGGGATGAAGAAGTAAAAGTGGAAGTGGCAGTGGCAGTGGCAGTGGCAGACATAAGATGAAGATGAAGATCGTGCAATTTGAACTCATTAATAATAAAAATACGATGGGTACGCGTATATAATGCGCAACAAAGGAAATTGCAAACTTGTCTAGCAGCAGCAACAGCAGAAATTTCAGCAATATCGAAATTGCTGTGGCATGCTTTTAGGCCTTACCGCTCATGCTATTTGAAATTCGAGACAACGACGTCGCTGGTATAAAATTGACGCTGCCGTTTTGTTTGAACGGCACATTGTCTGTCTATTTGTCATTTTGATTGCATGAATTTTTCAGGGCACTGCTGCTTTTGCTACTGTGAGTGCTGTGGTCAAAAATCGTCGAAAATGTGCACGAAAAAAATTTAACTTTCGTTTGTGCTTGAAAGTACACAAAGCGTATCCATTTTATCCTTCAGAATGTAATGCATAGAAGGCGGTGTGACAAACGTAGGTCAAAATGATTCAAGTGTGTTCATCAATTCATTTGTCCGTCTGCCTCCTGAAATTACGATTACGTGATTATGTTTTGGTCATTGATTTTAAATAAGGTTGGTCTTACCTTGTGGGCGCTTTTTAGTTTTATCCTTTTTTGTAAAAAAACGTTAGCATGTTACAATTTCGATAATATAATATAAACAAAATTTTTTTTACAAAATAGCTTACATCGCCTTATGTTAAAAAATATTTTTTAACGATTTTTGCCTTGGTTTTTGGGAAGCTTTTCTTATAATTTTGAATAGCGCAGCTGCAGCCAAAAAGATAACTAGTTGTCAAAAATGTTGAGTAATTTTTCACATGACATAAATCCCAAAATATTGAATTTTTCATGGTACATAATTTCATTTGTTTGTAAAAAATATTTTTGGCAATTTAAGCTCCAACATATTAACCATAAGTATTTTTTCACATTGAAGACAATTCCTTAGTTTTTGGCTACTTCTAAGACACTGTAAGTCATAATAAATGAATGGCACGCAATAATTTTTGGAATATATGAAGCCACTTCGTGACCCGCCAGCAAAATTAAGGCCGAACGAGCAACGTGCATGAGCAGCGCATGAAAAGCAACTTACATTATTGTCACTTTTTACTAGAAAAAATTATTTGAAAATTTAAAATTTTTTCACAGGAATGAAAAAAAAAATTAAAAAAATATGTCATCAATTTTTGGGCCCCCGGCGGAGAATCGCCTACCTGTCAGTTGACTATAATTATGCTGTTGTGATGACAATGTGAATGCCAAAAGCAGTTGCTGCTGCTGTACCTACTGCTTTTTAACGCTTAATGATGTCCTTCAATTTAATTCTCCCCAAAGTATGCAACAAAAAAATTTTGTGTTAAACTGAAATTCTATTGTGTTGCGTTGAGCTTCATTGTTTTAAAATTGTAATGCTGTCATGATGTTGTCGTGTTGCTGCTAGTGTTGGTGTTTGTGTTTGTGTTTGAGTTGTTGTGAATTTTAGGGGCGCAGCTGTTGTTGTTTTACTGTGCCAGTTAGTGGGTCCCTAGAGGCTCGGCATTATGCTACAAGTACGCCCATGGCTTTTTACTACCAACCTATGCTTTTCTTTTACTTATTTATTGTGCACGCAAGACACGCATTGAAAAAATTTATTTTCTCCTAATACCGTCGCGCGCTGTCCCGGAATTTCATGTGACTCCAAAATTACAAAAACAAAAAGAATGAAGACTAAACTCTGCTCTCTCTTTACCTTTTTTTCTGAAATAAAAAATTAAAAAAGGGCGCATAAAAATGACAACTGAATTTTTGTCGTTTTCGCATACTAAGCAACAAGAACAACAACAACAACAAAAAATTATATGCTATGACAAACGCGACTGTAAATGGTGTCAGTGGGCGCGAAGAGGTGTCACAACTTGACAGCAATGGCTTTGGTCGGGAGAATGCAATCAGACATGGGTTGGAGGCTACTTACTTATGTACTCGTATTTATGATTCTATTGGATTGGATTAGATTGAAACAGCCATCGTCGTGCAACATCATCATCTTCATCTACTCAGCGGAGAGAGCACAACAAAAAACTCGACTTGAGTTCCACATGGAACACAGCAAAATTCATATTTTTTATTCACATTCAATTTTTATGCGATACTCAAACGTGTTGCGCTTGGTGCTTATGTGTGTGTGCGTGTGTACTTGTACAGGTATGTGTGCGCTCTTATGTTTGTAACGCTACATATAACTTTCTTATTTTGAATATAAAGTTTTTTTTTTCATCATAGCATCACGCTTAACTTCAATTTGCATAAGAGCGGAGCGTTGTATTGGCACTCGATTGACATTGACAGAGAGGGGGTGGGGGCGTAATTCATCGGAAGTGTTAGTTAAAGCAACAGCAATTTTGTTGATCAATTTATTGATATGAAATTTTTCTGGCGCTATTAAATTTTTTTATGACAACGTAAAATTCAAATTTGAATTGAGTGTTTGATTGAGGATTGCGAATGCAATTGATTAGCTCTGTTCATTTGAACATTTGTCGTTGGTTGCTGGTTTGATAGCGTGCATATATAGCGCCTAGTTGTATACAAAAAATAAATAAAATTTTAAAGTTGCATTAGTTTTAAAGCGCCCAAATACTATACTATTCCAGGTATACTCGATATTTTTTGTTTTATTATTTTATGACCTTTTGAGAAATAAATTGAATACAATGAAAAAATGTTTTTCGATAGAAGATAAAATAAAAAATATTCTATTAATAAAGTCATGACTTCCTATATATAACATATATACATAACAATCACTTTATTGTAATGAAATCGAAAATTTTTTATTTTGATTTGGAAGCCATTTTAAATCATTATAAGTCATTTCTATAATGGACGCATTCTTGTAGTTTTGATTCTCGAAATGTTGATCCTCAAGAAAAGAGCTGAATTTGTGCAAAACAACAAAATTTGTCAATTCACGTATTTTGAAATGTTATTTGAAATTCGAGATTTTAAGCTCTGAAAAATTCTCAATTTTAAAAACTACGGGCAATTAGCAAGCGACATGCCAACAGCTTCCTAGTCCTGAGGAATTTGTAAGTAGAAAAATCAGAATTTCAAACGCTTGGGCCTTTTCTATTTTTTCTATTTTAAATTTTAAATATAGCTTAAAGTATATAGATAATGTACTCAAAGTTTCAAAATGAGATCTTTAGGAGTTATATATGTGAATTAAAGAACATATGTACGTGCCGCATGGTACCTGAACCTTGCTTAAGTAAATACTTTAATTCATATATATCCTTAACTAATGTAGATCCCATTTTGAAATTTTTAGTATATGGTCTATAAGCCTTAAGATATATTTTAAAATTTAAAACAAAAAAAATTACGCTATTTTGGCAAAGGAATGATGATTTTGGTCACAGCGCCCTCTATGAACAAATTTTTTAAATTTAAAAATCATACTGGTGATCATTATGATTACACAAAGCGAAATACAAATCATCTGTTCATGGTATATCCCATATGACTTTACTATTCCTGCTCATTGTACAATTGTGCATTCTGAATCGATATTCGCCTGCCTTTTGCAATCATCGTTTAGTAAGCCAACTGTATTTCTGTAGTGATTTAAAAAAAAAAATAAAACATTTTTTGGAATGCGATAAAAATAAAACATGCAATAAAAATAAAAAATTTTTTGTTTCGGAAAATGACATTACCCATTGGAGGCCTTCAAGTTGAAAATTGTTTCTTACATTTTTTTTATAAGGAACAGCAAAAATATTAAGATCTCATTCGGAGTCCTAACATCTAATTTGACGGAGTGAGAGAGTTTTTTAAGTGTTTATTATATGAATTGCTAGAGGCTATCTACATATATTGCAAATACATTAAAATTTTAATATGGGTTTGAGTGCTTAAACTGAAACTACAATGTCCTAAATCTAAAAATTCGCCACCGCTCAAAGATCTCAACAAAATTTTTTTTTAAACCAAAAATTGTACAAAACCTTTAACCAGTAAATTCACAACCGAATTAGCAACAACAAAACTATGTACTACTTTTACTCATTTAAAGCTTCATTAAAAGTGTTACACCACAACAAACTACATTTTGCTCTACTTCACTTCAAAACGAAATGCAGCTGTTTTTTGTTTACGTGATTTTTCCTAATGCCAAACGTTGCTTTTCAGAAGGATAGAATAGTGAAAACCAAAGTTTAAAAAATTAGCAAAACTACGCTACTACCAACCAAAAAAAAAAACAACGCAAACTTTACATAAAAAATTAAAAAAAAAAAAAAGAATCGCTATAAGGCTTAATATCTGCTTAGCATGTCCTTATCTACAGCTGCAGCGCTATACTAAAAAAAAACTTTCGGGATTTAGGTCGACGTCACTCCGAGCGGCAGTGTTACCGCCTTCTGTTTAACGTTGCAAAAATAGAAATGAAATAAAAGGATTTTATTTTCTACTCCTCAATTCAAATGGTTTTTATCCTTTGGCTCATTCTCTACCCAAACAACAACGGAAACGAAGCAAAAAATGGATTCTTTCAAATTTCTGCCTATTCAATTTGCTTTTTCTTTCGTTTCGACAAATTCAAGTTGAAATTCCGACTATGAAGTAAAAAATATCGCAACCCATTGAATGTTTTTTTTTTTTTCTTTAATGCTTTCTACTTTTGTGCGCTCCAAGGTTAAGTGCGAATTAGTTCAATATTTAATTAGGTGGGCGTTTGGAAACAACAGCAATAGCAATAGCAACAGCAACGTCAACTACGGAATGCTTTGCTGCTGATGTTTTTTAAGCGCCATCAGTTGCTATCGATTTAGATATCGCCAGATATCGCTTTTATTCAAACGCTAAATGCTTTTCAATTGAAATGTTTAAGTGTACGAAACGAAATGAAATGGTAAAGGGTTCAAGGATAGTATCAAAAGGACATGCCCTTTTGTAACTAGCAAATAAAACATTTTTGTTTATTTATTCATTTTTTATTAAATCTTAATAATTACACTGTAACACAATTTTGGAAAAACTTTGTTGACAGAAATAAAATATATATTTTCTGAATGGTAATTTTAAATCTAAAATTTATAGGGTATTCCACCCCAAAATGGACAGCATTTTGCTTTTGAATCTCTGATTTTTTTAACGTTGAATATTTTTATTTTAGTATCTACTGGTAGGGAGTATTCTTCTAATTTTTTTTAGGAGACATTCATTTTTAAAAACTAACGTTGTCGCAAAGCCTTCGCCAAATTTTGTAAAATTTCGCACATTGCTCATTGGGTACTTAATAAATAATGCCATTCAAAAGTATTTAATATTTTTTCACAATTAAATTAACGCCAACTCAACAAAAATTTTCATTGTACCATAGCTATGATTCAATCAAGGTTTTTTTAAATTGCTTTTCATTAATTTAATTGCACAAATCTAATATTTAATATATGTTTTGCATAATTCAATGCCTAAATCTACGCCATGGAAACTATTTTCAACACCAAATTTAACAATTTATGCAAAACAATGCAATTCGTTATAACACAAATACCATAACAAAATGTAAACAAATTAAAATATAATTTTTTTGAAGCATATCAATAGGCGCAATTTACATTCAAATTAATCATGAGCGAACTAAAAAACATTGCTTGTATTTGGATTTTTCCAACAATTAATTGCTCTGAAACGTCGGCAGCATGGCCTCTGCTACTGCTGCTGCTGCTGCATGGCAATCAAATGTCAAATCTGTCAAAGTAACACTGACGCAGCTGTCACTACCATTTTCGGTAACGAATAACACCGATTTTGCCAGAAAGTAGCAACGCAAATATTTTTGGAATAAATAGGCATAAATATTTCTACGTAATTTGATGCCTTAGAAATTGTTTTTCCAAAATTTATTTATCCCTGACATAAGGGCAACGTGAAGGAGCAATGAAAGGATATACATAGAACAAGCAATCAATGGGGGGAAGAAAGCGATGCGATGCGATGACAACAAAATTAACATAATTTAACTTGAACGTTTTTTCACTATCAATATTCTTGAGTGCTATTGGCTATGTTATTATCGTGTTGTTGCTGTTGCTTTTGTTTTTGTTTTTGTTGCCCACGATAAAAATATGAATTAATAGCAATAAAATTGTAGAAAATTTGACTAAAATGCCATGTAATTTGTTAATTACACTTTGGCAAGCGAGCAATGTCTTGGACTTCTTTAACTCCAACTTTGTCAGTCTGTTTGTCCGTGTTATGTGCGTAAGTATGTGAATATGAGTTTCTTCGTAACTCTTCCCATTGAAGCGCGTAGTAGCTAAAAGCGCAACCAATTTGAATTTTGAATTGTTACCCTTTGACATGCCAAAGTAGCAACAGAAACAACTAAAGTCAACAACACCATCAATGGCAGCAGTGAAAGTGGCAGTAGCAACGCTGCTCAAGTTGTTGCTTCTGCTATCGCTATTGCTATTGCTGTTGAAGTGTTGATGTTTCGTATGCCACCTCCGCCTAAAATTATACCAGGAAAATCTAATTAGTCAAAAATTCAAAGTAAAATCGTAAATAATAAAATAATTGCAAACAGAAGCAGGCGACGATGATTTTTCATCATCATTCTAAGCGGGTTTTTGTACTTTTTTTCCTCAACCCTTTCTCTGCTTTAACCTTTTGCTCTAATTGCGCTGATAAATGAACAGAGCTTAATATTAAAATAAATGATATTTATAATGAAATATGAATGATTTTTCAACGAATTTGGTTTTTGTCAGCATTACCGTTCGGAAGTATTTTTTCATTAATTTATCAAATTCAAATTTTTGCTAAGCACATGGGCGTTTTCGCTGTTGGGACAACTTTACAATGTTTTTGAGCTTTAGCTTTATTTAAATTAATTAAATAAAAATTCAATTCAATTGTTTATTAGACATTAGATTGGCAATGCGCTGAAAGTTCTCTGAAAAACGCCAATTCTGCGTACTGTAATCTGCTGAAAATGCCATCAGAAAGAAATATATGGATCAACATTCATACGTATCTTACCCATGACACGGCTTTTGAGCTTATAATTATTTTCACTAGAGCTGTTTGAACATTATCATTATCAGCTCGAACTTACACTCATCTTACTTGAAACTTGTGCTCTTCTTTTATTGTAAGATTTTTTTTATTCCATGAAATAACTTTCACTTACTTTAGATTTCGTAAGCTTTCATATATACATATCTTATAATAAACATTTCATGAAAGTAAAAACTTTAGTATCAAAAAATTTATTTCACTTTAAGCTATCGAATATGCTTTAAGTTACAAAAAATATATAAAGTATAAAATTGGCAAATATATTTGCAAAACAGAAATAGCATCTTTTGTTTTACGGCGGCCCAGAATTGCGTTGCTGCGCTTCACTTGCGTTTAATTTAAATCGCAAAATTCTTTACTTTTTCGTGCGTTATCTTTTCCTTCCTGCCTACAGTTGCCTACAGTTAACTTCAAAACTTGGCAATGTAATTTTTTCGATTCGATTTCGACAACCAATGGCAACTGATTAATGGGTGCAAGTTTGCGCTGTAGACCCCATGGTTCTCTGATTTCGCTATCCATTCCATTGAAAGCAGTCTTCAGTTCGAGTCATCGTTGTCGAAGTCACTGCATTGGCGCGCACATTTCTCGTTAACTGTCACATAAAAAATAGACTTCTTCACATATACAGCTGCACACACATATACACACACATGCAGCAGTCTTTCTGTTTTTACTTGAGCACTTTTTTGCCTGTAACATTATTTTGCCAATTTTTCGATGTTTCTTTTTTTATTTGTGCAAAATTTTTACCATTTCCTTGTCTCTTTGTGGATCGATGTTTTTTTTTTCTTTTAATCCATGTTGTGTTGTTTTTGTTTTTGTTTTAAAAATCTCTTGAGATTTAGCAATTTTATTTATCATTTTTTATTTGGCTGCCACGGCCCCTATTACGTCGCGCTCTGCTTCAGTTTCGTGAGTGCGGCGGCTGTGTGGCCAAAGTTGTGACGCGTCTTCCCTTTCTACGCTTCAGTTTGGAAAATGTGCGTCAAGGCTTAAGCAATTGATGCTGAATTGCTTGGTGTGCGTCTGTTTGTTTTGCCAAGCATCAAAATACGACGATTTTCTTCTTGCTCATATGGAATTCAAAAGATCTTGAGCTGCCACAGAGCAAAGCACAGTGTGTCGATATTGATCAAAGTGTGTTTTCCCAGAATTAAATTTCTTTTTTCATTTTAGTTTTGGATAATTTTTCCTTAATTTCGTACAAAATTCTGAAGGATCTCATCGTTTGTTCTGGCCTACTTACTCTTAGCAATGTAAGCCACCCAATACTTTTGGAACATCTCTCAGATTAATTCTGGCCCAAATACATAATTTTTTTTTTTAAAAACAAGACCTTAAGCTCGATTATTTAAAATCAATTATACCAATAAAGTTCGAATAAAATAACCAAATTTACGTAATTTTTTTTTTTGAGAATTTTGTCCACTTCCATACGTATTGTAGGAAATATTTTTGGACACCGTTTCTTATTAAATCAAAAATTTGTAAGATTTCACCCAAAATTAAAACTTCAAAATATATATATTCTGTAAGTAGGATTTTAGATTCTTTGACTTACTGGATCATGAAAAATAAACTATTACTTTCGACACATTGAATTTCTTAAAATTTTTCGAAATTTCCGGATAATTTGCAATACAATAGATTTATTTCGATACGATACGTTGAGAACTTTTAAGCATGGCTGGATTACAAAAATCTCCGCCCCTAAGCAAACATAAATTGCCGCCCCCCTTATAAGGCAAAATTATCGTTATAATTACCAAAAAAACAAATTTTCACAAGCAAAAAAAAAAACAGAAATTTCCTCATTTATGAGTTTCAAAAACCCTAGCAAAGATTTTGAAAAATAACATGAGTTATTACTAAAGTGCTTAGCATTTTGTATGAAATTTGAGTCATTTTGGATGCATTTTATTAAAATTTATATTCTAAGCGTTTGCCTATGACATTTTTTTTTTGTTTGTTACTTTTCTGAGTGATTATCCTGCTCCCATTTTTTGAATTTCTATTAACTTCTTACACAAAATTAAACCACTGTGCGCAGTACCGCATGGCCCAGCTCAGTAACAGCGTTAGCAACGTCACAAGTTGGCAGCTCAATACAAGACCGAGTACCAGGCGTGAATTATTTGCCTGGAGTCAATTTGAATAAATTGCCAGCGTTAAGCGAAACATAAATTTTGATAAAGTTAACAAAAATACGCGTACGAATTCTCGTGTTTTTATTTCTTCTTTGCCGCTTTTCCACTTGCAATGTGAAAGTGAAACTTTTGATTCAAACTTTTTCTTGTTTTTACAAGAAAGTTTAATATTTAAGCCATGCTGTTTAATGCTTGTCGAAATTCAACAAGCCACCTTAGTGATGACAACGATGCCGCACTTCAGCGCCTTTTTAAAACAAATTCTTGAAAATCTCACTTACGCTCGTTTGCTCAGTCATTCGTTTTTTGTGCAGCCGCAATTTCTCATAAATCAATTCAAAAGTCATCTGCTTGCTTTTGTCATTCCTTTCATTCCGAGCCATCATGAACCACCACCCCTCCCAGTCTTTAGCTGCGATTTTCTACTCCACTACAAATGGTTTGCCTTTAGCCAGCCGCCCACTTTAATATCCCGCATTCTCAGACGACCGCCTGCCCCACAGCTCATTTCGAATCTCCTTCACTTAGCGCTGCTTACAGTGCTTCCGTGCAGGATACTCTATCAATATTCGTAAATTACGTACAATTTCTTTTGTGATTTAAAGAATTTCTTTTCATTTCTTAAATTATTTTCTGCAGCACTCACTCATTGCCCGTTGTACTGCCGCCCCTTCGCGTCACGCCTACACTGATATTTGTCCCAAAAACGGAAATCGGGCAGACGTAATTTTTTTTTTCTTTTTGAATTTTATTTTTATTTCAACTGACAATTTCTTTCTTTTTCTCTCGTACCGTGGTTTTTCGTAGAAAACTCTAACGTTTTCCAATTTTTTGCGTTTGTCAGTCGGTCGCGCGACTCGACGCGCATTAAAGAGGACACTGACTGCGTCTGACGGTTGGCAGTCGTGATCGTTGTTGCTACTGCGGTTATTGTTATTGTAATGGTCTAAAATGGAGGCCATTAATGTCACACGCAATAATTCACACACATACACTCACGTAGTTTACTTGTATTATTCGTACAATATTTCATTTCATTTTATTTGAGTTCATTGCTGTTCCCGCGAGTGCTGTTGTTGTCACTGTTATTGCTGCTGCTCATTGTTGTTGCTATTGCTGCAGTAAAAATAACACTGTCAATTATAACAACAACTACAAAAACAATGAATTTGATATATACGCCAATCAATAATAATATGTACTATGACTTTTGTTCTATTCGCATTTCATTTTTCCTTTATTTTATTGTTTTTTGTAATGGTCCTTTTGTTTTATTTTTTGCAATTATCGAAAATTGGTGAAAAAACAAAATGTTTTTAAGCATTTAAGTTTTTCATATAATACATTACATACATATGTGAACATCTAATTTATAATTTTTTAATGAAAACTTTAATAAAAAAGTAATTTCTCTAAAAACAATTGATTTTGGCTTTTAATATGCCATAGAAATTATTTTTCGATTAAAACTCTTACAAAAATCTTTTTTATTTTTATCTATTTTGAGGCAGATTCACTTCATCCGAAATAAATTTTGGAACTTGGCTCAAAAAAATTGTTAAAATTTTACTTTACAGCGGAGAGCTGCGCGCTGTTATAAGCTGTTATAACTTATAATTTTATTTACCAACCCTGAAAAGACAAATGTCTTTGATAGAATTTTCTCTCGTAAAAATATAATAAAATAACCCTTATGTAACGAATGGGTCTAATATGTACCAGTAATCATATTGTAAGTCAACAAATATTTTTTGTAATCATATTAATTTTATTTTAACAGTTCTATCCGCAGAGTGCTCCAAGTTTCACGAAGCAAAGATAAAAGTGCGAAAAGCTCTGCACCGAACCAATTTTTATTACATTTTTCATTCTTTAAAATACTCGTAAATTGGTGGAAATAATTAACCACCAGTTAAATATAAAATCCATTGCTCAAAAATCTAATGATAAACTGTTGAAAAATTTAACCTGAAAAGTCTAAGTTTAAAATAAAAACTTTTTTCTTTTGTTTAACGCTCGTACAAGCTTTGCATAAAAAGTGCATGTTATTTAAATGTCAGTTTATAGGTAAAAAGGATGAAAATTTTTATTTTCCTTTCAATGGAATTTTACTTTTTTCTTCTCTGTTTTTTTTTGCTATTCAAATACTGAGTTGGCCAAAACCATAAATGCCAAGGCCAATTCGCGGTTTTCTGCTTTCTAACGATAAACTGCTGCTGTTTGCGTAGAGCACTTTGCTATGGCTGTGGGTGTGTGTGTGCGCATACAAAGTATGTTAATGTATGCGTATGTGGGTCTGTGCTTCCTGTTGGTGCATTTGTAGTTGCAGTCGGTGGCGTTGTGTTGCCAACATATGGCAGCAACTGAAGCGGCAGAAGTAGCAGTGTAGATTTGTTACATATCGCCTGTAAAATAGAATTTCATTGCTGCGCATTTGAATGTAGCACAAACACACTCGCATATTCATACATATGCACTTGCATACACATTTAAGTTTTATTACTTTTTTTTCAGATCACAAACTTGACCTACAAAAAACCATAGCAAAATAAAAACCTACTTAAAAGTCTGTGCGACGCTGTGACCCCGAATAAATTTGTTGCTTTACCGACAAAATAAAAAATAAATAAAATAAAAATTTAAGCAGAAAAAAAACACAACTCCAAAGAATTTGTTAACCCTTCGTAAGCAAATTGTAGTGAGTACAAATTGTTAATGCCTTTTCTGCAGCCACCTCCTCCTACCTTTTCACTGCTAGCCTAACATTTGTTGACATCCTTATGAATGTTTAAAAAACATACAAAACAGTAAAATAAAATAAAAAAAAATAACAAAACGAAATGTTAAATAGTTGGGTGTGCAAAAACTAGCGGCTAAAAAAATTGAAGCACAGCATGCGAAAAAACTCCACCGCAGCCGTATGAGCACAGAACGCAAATTTGTCAAAGCAGATGCAGAGCATAGACAAAGCTACCAAAAACTGTCTAAAAAAGCATGTGGTAAAAGGGCGTCGTTTGTAATAAGCTGTGTGATGACAGACAGTTGGTATTTTTTACTTATAACTTTTACAAAAAATGCTATTTTTTGGAGAATGATATTTCGGCACTAAACACTATGCTGTATTAGCTCCAGATTCCCGAGCTATCGAAAAAAAAACTTACGCAAAAAATGATGTGTGCTTGTTGAAGACAATTACTCAGAAAAACATTTTCCAAAAAGAAAAAATTGTATCTTTCCACTGTGAACAAAAAAATAATCGATCTTTGTCTACTCGTTCAGAAAATATTTTAAAAATCAATTTTTCAAAAGATTGTGAGCTCTTGAAATAAAATCTTAAAACTTTAAAGCCATCGAAAAAACATTAAAAATAAACTAAGGACGTTATCAAAATATCGAATGTGCCAAAATACATTAATTAGTAAACAAAATTCAGAGAGTAGAGAAAAATATCCCAAAGGATTTAAAACACCGAAAAGTGGTTGTACCAAAATATATAAAAGAGTATATGTTTTTAAAAATTTTCCAAACTTGTATATAAAATTGATTTTTGCTTAACAAAATTTATTAATTAACAAATTTATAAATACAACAGTCTGCCGTCCGCCGTTTAAGCCCGATAAATTTGTCGCAGAATTTATTATGATATATGTATATTAAAAAACTTGCTCCGGATGCGTCTAATAGCATAGTCAGGTTCTGATATATGAGAAAAACACTCTACAAAATCTGCTCAAGAATCGCCAAGAATGGAGATTTTTACATAAATTGGTGTAGCAGATTTTTGAAGGTGACAAATTTTGGATAGAATAAATTTTTTTTGATGGAACTTACCTGTTATTAAGTCCTAAATTTTGACTACACAGACCACTGTCAGACGTAGCTAGGGTGATGCGAATGGTGCGGCGCAAGGCTTGGGGGGCGACAAAATGATCATGAAATCTATTTTTGCTCAGGATGTTTATCCCATTTACGTAAAATTTTCTTTCTCTAGAGAACTTCAAATATTTTAGCTAACGATAAAAACATGGGTCAAAGTGTTTTAAGTACAGGGAAAACAAAATAATCCTAAACAATTTTATAAACTTAGGTAGGTACTGAACAATTTTCACATATGTAGCTATTTATCGAAACACGAACATTTAAAAAGCCTTAGCATCCTTCAGGTGAGGCACATAATACTCAAAGAATAAATATTTTTTGAACTATTTACTACATAGCTTCAAACGACTAGCCACATAGTTTAGGTACGTTAGAAATAACAATTTATTATTATTATTAAAAGTTTATTTAAAAAAAAAAAAATTATTTTTATGCAATTTCTTGTGTTTAATTTCTAAAAAAAATTTTGGATGGTTCCAAGACGTCAAGTTTAAATTGGTGTGCGGTTTGAAAAAGAGTGACCGACATAACGATGAAGTTCTTATGTTTTTCGTTAATAAAATGAAACTTTAGGTACTAAATGGAAACCGGGTACGAGTTCAAGGATCAAGTTTTATTTCTATTATAAAATTTATATAAAAAATTGCCACCAAAATTCATGTCGAAATAAAAAGAAAACTTTGTTATCTGGTGTACTTCAAGTCCTTAAAAAAGTACTTCATTATTGAAATTTTACATTCGAATCGATTATTTGTGTTCTAATGACTTACAAATAATAGATATTTTTAGAGCATAATTAAGTCTTTATTTCATTCTTTCGATAAGATAAACAAACGATGAAAGTACATTGATGGTACCAAATTACATCTTAATAAGAAATATCAGAAGATTAAACTGTTACTTTCGACTACATATTTTCATGAAATAAACTTTGATGTTATTTGTTTAATTTGTCTCTATACATTGTCCAACATATTTTCCTAAAAAAAAAAAAGATTATTTAAACCGATTTATTGAAAATTCAGTTTGTATATTTTTGGATAATTGCTTGTAACTTGGAAATGGATTTGGGTATAAACTTTTGTGAGAAAGAGTACATTTGATCCTCCCTAGCGGTGGCTTACTCGTCCTTGCTTAAGCCGCTACGGGATTTAGTTTACTCATTTTTTAACTGAAATAGGAAATATTTTATGAAATAGTTCAATAAATCCAATGAACAAAAATGAGCTTGACCTGCATTTTTGCTTCAATCAAATTTCTGCTCAAAAGCAGATGTGAAAACATTCTTCTGTATTCATTCAATCATTTATTCCTCAAGTGTTTCTTTTATTCACTCATTCATTCAATTATTTGTGATAAAGAATCATCACTGACATCGTCGGCGTTGCCATCTTCTTCGTCCTGTTTTGTTCGTGGTGTTTTTTGTTCTGGCTTTTGTTTATTTATTGTTCATTGTTTATATGTGGGTTTTTTCACATTTATTTTTTGAATTTTGTTGCTGTTGTTGCTGGCATGTGTCTGGCAAACTGACAGTTACTCGTTCATTCGTTTGTTTGTCTCTCTACCGAACCAAAAACGATTCGGCTGCATTCTGACACATACTAATGATCAAAATCGGAATCGTTGCTGGGGGTGTCATGTGATGCGTGTGTATGGTTATGCAACTGTGTGTGTGTGTGTGTGTGTTTATTATCCTTTCATAGCGGAAGTTTTTTTTTTTTCTTCTTTCAACAAAAAACAGATACAGCAACTCAACAAAAAAACTAAAGCCAACATGAAAATTATAAAAGATGTTCGCTGCCAGTTACATTACTAACGGTAAACAAACACAGTCATGTAAACAAATAAAGAATCTTTGAGATAAGGGTGTCTCAAATTCGGAAACATTTTTTTTGCCCTGATTATCAATTTGAACAAAAAAATTATTGCAAGAAGTTCTGGGCTTATGGAGGAGTTAAAATTTCAGAATACAAAATCTCAACTTTTTAGGTAACGGGTTTGACAGTATGTCGTTATGGATCAGAGTATTTCCGTCGACATAATACAAAACGTAATTTAACCCTGCACTAGGGAAAATTTAATTCATAATTTATCTGTCTAGGCGATTTCATTGGATAATTTTTGGACAGTACCACAATATCGAAATCGTCTTGCGGCCAAATTTTTAATTTCCCCCAGTTTTTTTACATATTTGTTGAATTTGATTTCTGCTGCGCACGATATAATATTTAGAATATCTTTATAAGATTCGATTCTCTCCTCAATTTTAAAGTTAATTTTTGCTGATCAGCAGTGCAATGGTTGACGCGCCCCACTGTATGCAAAACAGTCACAATAAATACATTGATTTTGAGTGTAATTTATAAAAAGATTACAAATATAGAATATTCAACTTACTTTCATTCAAATTTTCGGAAAAAATTACACTTCTATAAATAAAACACAAGAAAAATGTGTATATACTGTAAGACCCGTTATCTACAGAGTTGAGATTTTGTATTCTGAAATTTTAGCTCCTCCATAAGCCCTGAACCCCTAGTAATAATTTTGTGTTCAAATTGATATTTAGATAAAGGTACGTACTGCTATTTTCATGTTAGCTGTATATTACTCGCACACGAACAGTAAAAAATAACTAAACTTTATATTACATTACGCTAATACACATTTATTGAAAAGTACAGTAGACTTCCAATATAATGTATAACGATATAACGAATTTCCATTTTAATGAACAGTTTTTCAAATTGAGACTTTTCCATTGATGTCTCTAAATTAAGAACGCTAAAAATGTTTTCCGTTCCCAATAACGAACATTGTTTAATTCAAAAATAACTGTTGAACTGAAATAACTTTTTTTTACCAGTAAAGGTGATCGCCAGTAAGAAAAGCATTGCAAAATCTAATTTAACGTTTATACGAGTTAATATATGCTATAATAAAGCCAGTTTCTTTAATAAAAAAACACTTCCAAATAACGAATTTTACGATATTACGACTGTCCCGTGCATTAATTAGTTCGTTATATTGGACGTTTACTGTATAAGAAAAATTTATTATATAATTTAATAAATCTGAATATGTGAATATTTTAAGAAAACTGAAAATCAATTCTTCATTATCCATTTTTTAAATTTTTTTAGAAAATTAAAGCAAAAGAGAGAAGTAAACAAATATTTTATAATTTTCTTTTCTTACACGGATACTAAGCAAAGAAAAACAAATAGATGAAAAATCAAGCGACTTGAAATTGTTTCTTAGAATTTAGAACAGAAAAGTGCCCAATTCAGTAATGTGTGGATAATCCCTAAAATTAGAGCCAAAGTGCTCAAAACAGGCTCTATTTCAGTAAGCTACTGCTTAATTAAAAAATTCATTCAGAAAAATAATATTCATCTTTAAATTCTGTTCAGTGAAATCACTATTTTTTTGTCAGCCTTCAAATCGAGAAGATTTTAACAGAGCAGATCTGAAATTCCCAAATTTTCGCCAGAGCAATGGAATGGAGGGCATATAAAAAAAAATTTCCATCTCTTAACTGACTACCTTTACTTATTACAAACTCGATTACTGGATTGTGGTTTGATAAAGACCTTGCGTAATAATGTTCATAGATAAAAGCTTTATTTACTCAAAGCAATTCACACACTTTTGCATCATTTTTCACAATTTTATGCCAAAAGTATCATTTACGCATTTTTTAAAAATCTTTTGTGATGAAAATAAAATTAAACTTCTAATACAAAGGATTACACAATAATATACTTAAGAAGTTTAGTAATCCAATACTAGAAACAACTATAAAGCGCTGTATAACACACCAAGTTGCAGATCATTTTCATATTAAATATTTTGTATATAATACTTGTTAGTGGGGTGAGGGCGGTGAGGCACGCCTATTTGCCAAAGTATGCGACCTATTTGAAAAATATGTTGTAATCACCTTTCATTATTCATTATTCAAATTTGAGACAAATTGGAGATAACCAGCCTTGCGAAGCACAGAGTCCTTTAGAGGAATAATCATATTTATTCTATTTTGCCGCCAAGTATGAAACACCCTTAAAAATTCCAACTTGAAAATAAGTTGGTCGTTTGTTCGGTTCGGTTGCTTAGTTGGTCGCTTCAATGGTTGGTTGGTTAAAGTATCTCTCTAGTTTTTGGTGAATATTTTGTAATCAAATGTGGTGTTTTTGTTACTGTTCTTGTTATTATTATTGTGATGTTTCTCTAGATGGTTTGCATTGCTTTTCTTATGTTCTACTCATACTGTTTCGGGGGGTTGTTTGGTTGTTGGTTTTAGTGCGAGTGCTTTGGTTGTAGTCAGTTAATTGTAAGTCGGAAACGACCATAAATTAAAGCATATGTTTGGGAATTGACAGGCTGCGAAGCGTGTTGATGCCAATAACAATAACAAAAAACATCAACAACAACAAAAACTAAAGCCAGAAATATGCTTATGCAGGGTCGCAAGACCAGCATTAAAGAAATTCTCATTTCAATGGCTTTAGTTAATGAAGACGCCTCTGTTGCGGGTTGCGGCATTTTGATTGAGACTTAAAAGCGGGAATCGACAAATGATTTGATTTGATTGTTGCGTTTGGTTAGCATGTCTATGAAAGAAATACGAAGCCCTGGATATTGAAGCGTTGTGCTCTGAATATTTTGATGAATTAATTTGGTAAAATAATATGCGATAGAAAATGTCTCAAAATATGCGTTTGCTGGAATACTCTCAATATTATTTGAAAATGTGATGTATGAATTTAAAATAAATATTTAAAAAAAAAAAAATTCTAAAAAAGTCATTCCTAACCAACAAAGTCACATACTTAAAGTTTCGAATTCAATATGTTGGTGTGGTTTTGTGTTCTTCTAAATTTTTGTCCAATTCTTTCAGTTTCATTTCCAAAATTAAGTTATAATTGAGGTAAATTTTATTGAATAGAAAACTATGCTTGGATAAATTGCAATGAATTACTTTGTTAAGTTTCAAATAGAAAAGTATACTTAGTAATACTATTAAGTTAAAAAATTTCACTCGTTATCCATACAACTCCAGCGTAGGCGCAGAAAAGTATGCAATATTTCTATTGTGTATTTATGCGATCTTATTGTTGTTTCCTTTGCTTATCGTTTTCATATCTATATAACCAATAAATAATTACGAGTACATAAAATTAGTGGTGATAAAAATTTAACGTCTTTCCTTCATTTTTTTTTTTTTTGAGTTGCCTGCCCACCCCATTTGCCTCAAATCATTTCCCCCACGCCTTTCGATTTTGGCAGCAATAAAATCGGCTGTTAAAAAAGCAACAGTGAATGGCAAAATAAATAAAGCTGACAATAGCAACAGCAAAAAGAACAGTAACAGCCATTACAAAAGAAAACGACAAAAAAACATAAAATTGAACTCGTCATTGCGTAGGTATCGCGGATTCGTGCCCTTTTTGCGTTATCCTTTCGCGTAACACACATCTTTAATTTTTTTTTTTTTTCGTTACGCGCGTCTGAATCGTGCCGCGTCATAAATCATGCGAAAAAAGAGACGGAAAAAAGTATAAATGAGTTAAATTATTAAGGTAAATTTACATGGATTCGTGAACTTTTGATTTGAATTCGAATTGTCCACTCAATTAAATTTAGGAATCTGCACTCTTAAAACTGCGTTTCACTTAACACTTAAAAGAGCAGTAGATTTTTATTGCACTTTATTGCAGTCTAATTCTAAAATTAAACTTTGAAATTTACAGCCATATTTTCTTAAAATTATTGTACATGCAATCTTTGTAATTTCCAACAGAAATTCCATCAGAATAATTTGAAATTATACTGCGTATTTGGGTTCTAAAATTATTCCTAAATTTTGCAAAATGTTTCACTTTTACAACGCTTTTAGAAGCAAATTTCATTGGTTACGATTGTGTAAGGTGTAATTTTAAACCAAATTGTTTTTTAGAAAGTTCTTTAAGTGCTCCATTAAGACTATGTATGTAAATTGGGATTGAAATTAGAAATTTTTATAAATTGGAAAAAAGTAAATTGGATTATAGCAATGCTTAATATAGGGCATTTACCTTAGGTTCAATTTCTTTTGTTTTATATTTTATTTTTTACTACTGTTTAATGTTGCTTCATATCTTTCTTGTTTTACCGCTTCTTTTTTGTTGGTTTTGTTGTATGTAAGCGCCCATAAATTTGTTACTGAAACTGTGCAGACAAGCGGCATCGCATTGCTAGTGCTGTAACCAACGCAATCGCTTGCGTTTTTGTCCTTGGCGGCAGCAACATCAACGCTGTCTCGTCCTCGTCAACAGCAATATTTACTTTTCACTGTATGCGTATTTGTTTGTTGGTATTTGTGCGAGTTTTTTTTAATCGTCGCCAGTTCTAGCGAAAAATTGTTAGCTCATTGGGCCAATCCTTTATTTGGCTTGTTTGCCCGCTTGCTTTGCCAGAAACGCAAAAGTCAATATATGCAAAATCACTGTGTGTGTGTGTGTGTGGGGCAGCGCCTGGACACACACTCATACTTGCTGAGTTGATTGCTTTTTTGCGGCATTTTTTTTTTTTTTTTTTCTCACGCTTGTTTGACATCTAGTTAATGTTAACAAGTTCATCTTCATGTGTTTGTGGGCTGGTTTGTTTGCAGTTTTATTGGTAACACGCATGAATTAAGTTTTTTTGTGTATGACTGCAGTTTTTTATAAGTACATTGTCATTTTTACTATACTATAACATAATTTCTATAACATAATGGCTTTGTTTTATTTGACTTAAAAATTAACTCTTTAAGGTAGACTATGGATTGCGACCTGTATTATAAATTAGCTTTCTAATTTTTATTTGTTGTCAGCGGTACCGCACACAATAATGCTCAATGTGCTTTCTTTCAGACAAACTTTGCAAAAATATAGAAATACATGTATATATGTATGTACTATATGTATGTACGTATGTCTCTACTGGATTGTTTCTGTAATTTTGTTGAATAAACTTGATTTCCGCGACATGGATTATTTCAAAATATCTACTTTAGCGTGTATTCTCTTTGGAACCAGATATAAATAGAAATCTATCCCTCATATTAAATATATAGAGATCTAGAAGCATTTTCACATAAAAAAATTTTTTTTTTTTCTAAAATGAGAAATATAGAGTCGATTTTTTAGATATAACGCCAAATTCAGTGTGATTTCCTAAGTATTTTATAGTTCTTTGAAAATGATATTGAACTAAAACTAAACATACTAAAACATTTCCAAATCAACTGTGATGAAACTTTTGCTCCAATCATAAAATAAACAAAAACTTTTAATAACCATTTTCACTTTGTTGATTTGGTTTCCTAAAAGAGCTGCTCCGATATAAAGGTCAAATGACACTGTTTGACTTTTATTATCATTTCGACTATTCGATTTTTATCGACTTTTCAATATCCTTCGGCTTTGATAGTTGACTTTTCTAGACATTTTCCGAATTTCGACACTTTTCATGTATTTTACTGCAGGAACACTTTTATTTTAGTTAAATAGTACATATTTATTTATTCATTTTGTTGTTTAAGATGTCAGATACATTGTGTTGCTGTAATGGTTTTGTTGTTGTTGTTGTTGCTGTTGCTGTTGCTGTTGCCACGTCACTTTCCCCTGACGTGTCATCCGCAATTAACTTGTTCGTGTAAGTTATCGATTTAATTGCACTAAAGGCAACGCGTCTCAACACAACATGAACTCTATAGGGGAATACTTCACCAACAGTAGGGTAGGTTGGGTAGAAGGTTGAATCGAGTACTTTTCCGATTGTTCTTTTTACCATGAATACGCTGAGTAGTTACAAAAGGTTGCGATATACTTTGTTAGTTAAACAAACAAAAATACAAAAACTTCATGTGTATTTGTGCAGGTGTTCATTGTTATTGGTGCGAATAAAATTTCACAGTTGCAGTTGCAACAAAAAATCCATTCCCCCTTTTTCCGTGTAAAGTTTTTCTTCTTTAAAATATAAAATAAATTTAAAAAAAAAAAAAGATTAAAAAAGGGTATTAACTTAATGAAACTTGTGGAGGAAAGCTTCAGCTCCAACCAGAACACAAACAATACAAAAACGACGCATAGTTATGCATGTTGGTGTGTGTGTACTTGCACATAAGCGTTCGCATGTGTGTTTGTGTATGTTGTGGAGCGCAAATGTTTTGCGATCGATAAACAAAAGTGTTGAATTTTTCATATTTATTTTCTTTTTTCCCGCAACGCTTGTCTACATTCTTCTGCTACATTTTGTTGTTGCAGTGTTTTCGTTGTTGTTGTTGTTGTTGTTATTGTTATTGTTGCCATTGTTCTTGTTGGTTTTGTTCGTACATACGTGTAATTGTTCCCTTTTTATTCTTTGTTTTTCTTTCGTTATATGAAAGAATAAAAAACTGTGTAAAGTTCGAATTCTCATGAATTTTACGAGTAAGCCAAAATCCAACCATTGGAATTCAAACACCTTCCCCATTGGCAATGTGGGCGTCGGCCTAGGGGGTTGGTAGCACTTAATGCTTTGGGAGGTTGTTTGGTTACTAAATATAATTGGCATAATTATCATTATTTGATATGGTATTTTTATGTTTTTAATACTCGTGCGTTAGTGAATTCATGCCTTTGTCAATGTTTGTCTAAGAGCCATTGCAACGAAGGGTGTTGAAGGTCGCTCGACTACAAATATCAGTTGTCTTTCTTCAAAAAGCACATAAAAATTGTATCGAAAATCATTTTCATCATATGAAAATATTTCTCGAGTAGAACTTATTCGTATCCTTTATCCTTAACGAACATTTTCATGGCAACCAGGAACACATATAGGCGTGTTATGCTCCAGATCCGAAGGATGACTGTCATGAATAGTAATATTTGTTTATTTTAAATTGCTCTCCTTTGATATACTGAAGGTAAAAAATGTATAGGGGAAGGTGGGGCAAAGCGGTATGCCTAACGGGAAACGAAGTTTTCACAAAAAAAGAAGAATTTTTTCGCACAATTAAATATGTAAGTTATTAGTTCGATCTATATTGAATCTATTAAGGTAGTTAGGCTCATTATTTTCTCAACAGAAGATGTTTATTATTGCGATACAAAAAAAAGTGCATTTATACCGCTTTGCCGGTGGGGGCAAAGCGGTATACGAAGTGCAATACCACTCTGCCGCCATGACCTATGTAAACATACAGACTCGCTAAACAAAAATTTATCAACATAAGCAAATCGTTGTCAATAAAAATGTATGTCATTAATATATACTGCGATATTTTTTAAATTATTCATATGAAATGAATTTACTTAAGTCGAAAGTCCTTTTCTTGATTAGCATCACCTCCAGAGTCAACTTTGTCATACCAATTCGTGAGAATCACAATTACGAAACACACCATGCACGATAATTTGATGAAACTTAGTACACATGCTTCTTTTTCACTTATACCTCGTGAGGTTAAAAATTGGATGTGTCCTGGCTGGACCCCTATACACTTACGGGTATTTGGCGATATGACGTCAGACTCAAACGTAGTTATCAATAATTATTATAATTAATGTTTATATTTTCGTATTTTCCTTGTTTTCTCTGTCTTTCACATGTGTTCAGCTAGCTGCTTACGTACAAATATTTAAAAAAAACATAATCTTCTTTTCGTTAATTTTTGTGTTCTATTTTGAGAATATTAACTTCAAAATTAAGTTAATCTTCCTTGCAATTAAGTCTATTACCGTTGCCTGGTACTATGTTTTGGAACCGAATATTGAATAATTGGCAGAATTGTAGAATATTTGCCTCCGCATACGAAAACGACGTATAGAAAAGACGGTTCAACCGAGAACTCTACGAGGTAGATGTTAGACAATGCTTCTGATATACTAATCGCTGACATATCTATACCACAGTGGGCTTTAACCAACTTTTAATAAAAGTGTGAGTTACTACAAAAACATTAATTGGGGATTATTTGGGATGTTATTTGGAGTCGATATATGGAAAACATAAGAAATCCTTAGAGCTTTTATTTATAAATCCATATTTACTGTTCTTCAATGATATTACATATGTATGTAAAACATACGTATGAAATTTAAAAAGTTTCCGATTTTGTTCAAACTTTGACAGGGTTAAAGTACTATATTAGATAGCAACACTGTCCAAGTTTCAACTCTCTATTGTTGGTCCGTTTTAAAAATTTTAGTTCTAAAAGCCCACAAATCTAAGTTTAAAGTTATGGATATCACTTTTGTTTTGTTGTGTCATCAAAAATAATTTTATGCTTCTAGACCTTAAAACCTTTATTTGCGACCAGATTAAATGAAAAAGGTCTTAGTAAAATATGACAACTTTCAAAATGGTGCCCCAAATTAAGGTCTTACTCATAATGTTGTTAACATTTTTATACCCTTCAAAATAAGATATCACACAGTGAAAATGATTGACCAGGTTCAGAGATATTAGACATGAATTCGGCTGTTTTCGCAATAATAGAGTCTTTTTCAAACTTTGACCTTACAGTACTCAGGACTCCGACTATTTAGGGAGCTGAAATTTGTACTGTGGGGTTAACTTTCAAGGTTCTTTGATGTATTAAAATTTAAGAAAAATTGGATGTTTTTTAAATTACATGCGTAAGTTGCACGTATTTCATACATACATATGTAATATTACTAAAAAACAGTAAATATGGAATTTAAAAAAAAAGCTCTAAGGATTTTTTCCTTTCGATGTATGTATATAAATAATATCCAAAATAATTCCCCACTCAAGTTTTTGTAGTAACTCAACTTGTCATTTAAACTTGGATAAAGCCCACCGTGATACATAATGTTGATAAGTAGCAATTAATTTTCCATTTTATTATTTTAAGCAACATTGGCATAATCCAATTCATGTAAAAGTTTTATTATTAATGCGTTTACAACTTCTGGCGCGCACACCTTACTTGCTTAGGCACAAAAATCACTTAATTTTGCGCAATCACATTTATAACACAGTTAGCCGCAAATGGAAGTGCAATAATTTTACGCTTTAATAGCTCTGCTGCTATTTCAACAGCATAATGACTACAACAATAAACACTAGCAATATCATATGTAAGATCAAGTTACCCCTTTGCCAAAAACTGTCAAGTGTTACCATCTATTAATACGTTCGCATTTTCACGGCCAACTAAAGACATCATCTTAAATTGACGCAAATTGCATCAACATACAAAATGAAGTTCACTTCTCATTCGCCCCTTCCGGTTAAATGTTACTTGTATCTTTGAAATTGGTTTTTCCATAACTTTGCACATTGCGTGCGCACGCATGCGCAACTGCCTCGTATACGCTGCATCAATGATTCCGCTCTACAAAAGGATCAAATTGCAACAACAACAACAATAACTGAAAGAATTCCCGCTTTGCACGTTGTGTGGGCGTTTGCGTTTTCTTTATTTATATCGTCTCATGTGACACTCCCCAATCGAACGCTGCGGTCGGTCGTCACATAAAGTTCTTCACTTTACGATCAATGCGCAATGGGAACAGCACTCAGAGTTTCGATTGTGCTGCATTTGCTTCCAAAACGCATTCATTCGGCAATGGCGCAAATTAAACAGACCCTCTTAAGCTGATCGCTACGATATCGGTGGTCATAATTTTGACATTTAATCAGTATCAACGGTTGGAGCGCATTAATTGGCATCCGTCGATGTTGGAAGTGACTTTTTAATCTTCATAAATAACACGTTGCTTCACCGTTGTTTTTTCCTTTTCTTTTTTTTTATTCAAACTTTGCAAATACCCAAGAAATGCAGAATTATTTCGTTACATTTTTTAGCGAAATCTAAGCCCTAGCGAATGTCTTCAACAGCGTTGTATTTAATATCATTATTAAAATCATTTTTTTCTTTCTTTCCCATTTCAGGCCGATTTATCCTGACAGTCGTCAACACCCGACGCTGCTGCTACATCGCCAACAATATCAATTCCACAAAGAAATCCTTCACATCGCAGCAAAAGAATGTCACAAGTCACACGCTTGCGCCGTCGAAATTATCACTCACACATTGCCACACCCATTAACTTGCACATTCCTGCCATGCATACCGTTACGTTAGTCACAATACTAACACTCACCTGTCTGCTGCTCCTGCTCCCACTAAGTGAGGCAAAGTCCAAGACAAAGAAAAATTCCAATATTCATCACAGCGATGAAAAGCCAACGACCGAAGGTCAACGATTCGCCATGGAACCACAGGATCAAACTGCAGTTGTTGGATCGCGTGTTACACTGCCCTGCCGTGTCATGGACAAAATTGGCGCTTTACAGTGGACCAAAGATGACTTTGGTTTGGGGCAACATCGAAACTTGAGCGGCTTCGAACGCTATTCCATGGTAGGTAGCGATGAAGAAGGTGATTTCTCGCTGGACATTTATCCAGTGATGTTGGACGATGATGCCAAATATCAATGTCAAGTCGGTCCTGGGCCGCTAGGCGAGTCTGGCATACGCTCGCGGTTCGCCCAGCTGACAGTGTTGGTGCCACCAGAGGCACCAAAGATACTACAAGGAGATTACTTGGTAACCACTGAAGACCGTGAAATTGAGTTGGAGTGCGTTTCTGTTGGCGGCAAACCAGCAGCAGAGGTGAGTCTTAATTTAGAAGTATTTCACTAATGTGTGTGGTTGCTGTATCTACTAAAGTATGGAACTCACCCATTTGGTGAGTTTCTTCAGCTTAGCAAATACAGAAATCAAACTGCTTTCGTTGAGTTTCATACGTGTTGAATTTAAATTCGTTAAACCAAAGAATAATACACCAAGGCCCCGCTTTGCGTCGATATTCGGTTCACCAGTAGAGACGCAAACTAAATTTTGACGCAAAGCGAGAAACTAAAAATTTTAATTTTATATGATGTAATTAAAAATAAACTTAAAATTTAAACTATACACAGCGAATGGAAGAGAACATTATATACGCACAATACACAACATAATGGTATTCCCCGATATATGCGGGTTTTATATATAATAAAAATTTGAAAAATAAGAAACACAATACAATCGCATGTTAAGTTGTCATGGCAACGAGGAAAAAATTACAAAAATATAAAGATGCATAACGAAGAGCCGACGCAAAGTGAGGATTTGGTTGTTTTTTTTAACCGACGCATGAACGAATAGACGCATAACGAAGAGACGCATAGCTGGGACTTCGTTTATATAATTCATTGATGGTAACACATGATAATCTTCGAGTTTTGTTTAAGAAATTGAATGATTTGAGGAACAAGATCAATTAATAATCTTTTTGGAGAATCTTAAACTCAAAGGGGGAATATATGGATCCTCCGTTCGAAAAAAAAACATAGGCGTATACTTGGGCCACACATTTCAATCTTACGAGGTACAACTGAAGTTTTCAGTGTAGAAAATTTCATCAATTTATCGTTCTATCGTTTCTCGTAATCGCCATGTCTAGATCGACTCCTGGAGTGACGCTAGTCATGAAAATATACACTTTTCCATACCTTGCTAAGCCCGTCGTATGCGTTACAAGTGAAAAGACAAAAATAATAACCACTGTGTCGAAGGTATAAAAATGTACTAAGGGGACGTCCATTAATTACGTGAGTTAAAATAAGAGGGGAGGGGGTCCGGAAAAATCTCACCAAGGGGGGCTGGGGGTCAAGGAAAACCTCACGTCAACTTTTTAATGCATAGAATTTACAAATAAATAATTTAACCATAAATTGATAAGTTTTAAAACGGAATTTCTTTCCACATTTTTAGATCACTTGGATTGATGGCCTTGGAAATGTGCTAACCACAGGTATAGAATATGTCAAGGAGCCTCTATCCGATTCTAGACGCATCACAGCTAAATCAATTTTAAAACTTGCTCCCAAAAAAGAGCATCATAACACGACCTTCACATGTCAAGCCCAAAATACTGCAGATCGCACATATCGTTCCGCCAAATTACTTTTGGAAGTAAGTGTTTACTATAGAGATTCAGAACTTGATGAAGATTTTTTAACCAAAAAAAATAAATGAATTAACATCTATAGGTCAAATATGCGCCAAAAGTGTCTGTGTCTGTTGTTGGTGGCGCCCTGGCTGGTGGACGGATTCCTGAAGGTGCTGAGGTTATACTCTCTTGTCAAGCTGATGCAAATCCTCAGGAATTAAGTTACCGTTGGTTTATAAATGATGAATTAGTCACTGGTGATTTTACGACAAAAATGGTATGGCTTTTGCTTTACTTCAATGTTTTAGCAAATTTTCTATGGTCCGCAAAATTCTTTAGATTGTACATAATGTCACCAGACAATATCATGATGCGATTGTGAAATGTGAGGTGGTCAATGCCGTTGGCAAGAGCGAGGAGAGTGAAACGCTGGATATAAGCTGTAAGTATCAATGTTTTCCAATGATGTAGTAGGACTGCATCCTTAATATTATTTTCGTAACAATTATAGACGGACCAGCGTTTCGCCACCGCCCAGCCTCCGTCGAGGCTGATCTTGCTGCCACTGTAACCATGCGTTGTGAAGTCGATGGTAATCCGACACCCGAAATCGAATGGATCAATGAAAACTCCGATCGTGTAAGTTTTTTCAAGAAATTTCTCTCCTATGCAAAAATTGAATTTACTTTTTCTTATAAGGTCGTCGGCACGACTCCAAACCTCACACTGAAAGTGACATCGGAGACCGCTGGTCGCTATTTTTGTAAGGCTATCGTTAATGGATTTCCGGAAATTGGCGCCGAAGCAACGCTGTACGTTAAGCGTGCACCCATTATCACTTCACACAAAGTACAGTTTGGCTCAGTCGGAAACCGTGCCAAAATCGATTGTCTGGCCTTCAGCATTCCAAAAGCCGAACAGATCCTTTGGTCTTTTGAGGGTAAACTGATCAACATGAGCACAGCCGATCCCGATATTTATATATTCGAGGAGCATCATTTGCCTGAAGGTGTGCGAGCTGCACTGATTATCAAAGAAAGTCGTTCCAGCCAGTTTGGGAAGTACAATTGCACTGTTATCAATTCATACGGCAGCGATTCCTTGCTGATTACTTTAATTCATGAACGTAAGTCAATTGGTTTTAGAAACTTTTTTCCGAAACTGATGGGCTATTTACTTTTTCTATGCAGCAGGTTCAATTCCCGTCCTGCTTGTTGTCATGGGCTCCATGTCTTCGGTAGCTATCATACTTATGGTTGTGATGCTGGTGATTGTTTATATGAAGCGCAGCAAAAAGAAGCCACTGCCCGCGGATGTCATACCGGAAGCATCGCGTGGCAACGACAAATTAACAAACTTAAAAAGCGAAATACGTGCTTCAGGATATGATGTCGATTACTCAGAGACCGCTTCAGAGGGTTTGGCGATCAACTTAACACAGACTCCCATGCCGGATGTCTCGATGAAAGGGGCAACACTGGGTGTGCCTTTAGCAGGGCCTGTCAAGTTGGATGATAGGTACATAGATCAGTGCGGTTTCTTTAACTTAGCAGCCTAATCTAAAGTTATTTTCAAAATTTATAGATTCTCAGGCGACTTCAGTGAACGCTACAACCGTCAGTGCCACATGAAAAATGTGAAAAACCAAGATTATACTAAGGACAGCGGTAATGGTTATGCACCCTACTTTGAATATGCACTCGATTACAGCGCCCCGACAGAGGGCAAGCAAGGTTGCACTGCTGCCAACAAGTCCACCACCTCGAGTACGATTAATTCTGCAACGTTGCCGCACTATACAAATCCAGTGGCCAGTGGTGGCAACATGAGCTTGCCACGCAACCGTAACGATATGCAACAGCAGCCACAACAAAGTGGCAGCCAAATGGGTAACGGATTCCTAGGTATGAATGTACATTTTGTTCGTGTAAGAAATTTGTTTAATAATTCCTTAAAAAAGTCAACAAAAAACGTTAAGAAAGTTTCAAAGTTCAGAAAAATCAGTTTTTCTTGTTGGTCAGTTAAATTTGGATTAACTTTTCTTAGGGCTCTGAAACTTTTGCCATTTTGGTAGCATCCACTTTAATCACATTAATATTTTCAGGTCAACCTTTGCTTCAGAACGGCATCGACAGCCGTTTTAGTGCCATTTACGGTAACCCCTATCTTCGCACAAACTCATCCATACTCCCACCTCTGCCACCGCCAAGTACTGCAAATCCGGCTGCAACGCCAGCACCCCCACCATATCATGCACCACGTGCGCACTCCAACACAAACGGCATTGGAGTAAACAATCTGAAAAACTTTGCCGGTGGAACGGGCAACAGCATTCTCAGCGTAGGCAATGCTGGCGGCCCCGGCAGCGTCAGTGGCAGCAGTTCAAATCTGACAGCCAGCAGCAACACTTTGGCCGCAATGACGCCGCTGACACAGGCACCTAACACGGCGCAACAGAGCATTGCCATGACAACGGCGGCTGTGTCTATGACGACGACAGCACAAAGTCCTTCGGGTCAATTTATATTGCCATCAAATGGCAACGCGAAAAGGGGTGCATTGGCAACACACGTTTAAAGTGGAGTTGTCACCCCCGAAAATCCCCCCCAAACTTATCTCGACTACCATATAACTTGAACATATTAAGCATGCATATGTATATCAACTTTTTAGCTGTAATTAAGAATAGAGTAACATATACATAGAAGAAAGTAAATATCAAATATTTTAAACATTTATTAGCAAAATGTAAATTTTAAATTAAATACTTACAAAAAATCATAAAACAAAAAAGAAATTAACTCAATTAAAAGAAAAAAATTCAAAAATATTAACGAACGTTGTTGGCGGTGCGAAGATTTTAAAACCATATTGTGATTTCTAGCGTTAATTATTTACTGAACTTTACTACATTCAAAAAAAAAAAAACAAAACAAAAACAAATAAAAAATTCAAAATGGCGTACATAAAAAAAAACATTTAAAAAAATATCATAGAACATTAACAGCTTAAATTATTTTATAAGTATTTTAACTTAAGAACATCAATTAAAAAGAAATCTCGTAGTTAGAATCATGTAAAAATGTTTTGATAAGCCAAAATTATTATAAATAAAAACTTTAGCCTAATTACAATTTATTAAGTAAAACTAAAAATAAATTTAAAGAATACAAAATTTCATTTCATTTCTGTTACTGTTACTCAAGCTTAGTAATTTCATATTATATATTAAAAACAAAAACTTCTGCTGCAAGAACTCATTTTATTACATGAACGAAAATGATGAAAATCAAACACTATTAGTAAAAATTAAAAAACAAAAAATATGTAAAGTTTATGAAAAAACGCTGCCTTATTATTCCTTGTAATATTTCTGTATCTAATTTTAACCGAAGTCATTAACTGCAAATACAAAACAAATACATAGCTATAAACTGACGAAAGTATGTAAAAAGGCGAAAAACTGAAAAACAAATTCATACTCGAATTTGAAAAAAAAAAAAACAAAAAAACAAAACCTAACACCCTAATTATCATTAATAAATCAATCGAATTGGAAATGTGAAATAAATTACATGGAATTGTTATGTTTTTCGTGGGGCTGTTAAGGATACGGGGGCCCTACTCTGTAGTGCGATTTAGAAGCCATGCACGAATACAATTTATTCAATTGTGATACGATTTTGTTTCGAATCGCATTACAGAGAGGAGCCTCTGGTTTAAAAATGAGGTAAGTATTGGATGAAACTGTATGAGTTATTTGAAATACTTTTTATTCTTAAAGTTTTGAAACTTTTTTCAATTCAATCTGCAAAAAAAAAATAAATATTTTGAAAATAACATTGCATAATTGCATGAAAATACAGGTGAAAAAAATTCTGAAAGTATAATTTTTATAGATTTTTATATGCTTTACAAGGTTGCAAACTTGAAATCAAAAAAAAAAATGTTCAGTCACATTTATCGGCCATTTTTTAACAAAATTATTAATTTTTTCTGCTATTTTGGCGAAAAAAAAACCTTCTTAAAAAGAAACAAATTTCGTATAAAAAGAAAAAAAATTATTGCATCTTGTTCAGCGAGCCCAAAAGATTAAGAAACTGCTTCAGAGGTTAATTTTATATTGTATATACGGTCGGTTGCGCAATGCCTCAAAAAATTATGATTTTTTAAACTTTTTTTTTCAAAATCGGCCGACCTGGGAAATGAAAATGAAAATGATCACAAGACATCATAGACTCAAAAAAAATCAAGAGCACCGAAAATCCGAGCACTTTCGATTTTTTTGGGTCTGTCTAATGTACATATGTACATACATACAGGTCCGGATTTAGAAATTAGCCGCCGTTCACAAATTACCACCCTTCTTATATGGACAAAAAATTGTTTAATATGAAAAGTGAGGACCTTCTTTATTTTGCTTGTCAACATTTTTTTACATAGCTTAGGGGGCGACATTCCAAGTATTCGCATTTTTTTACCCCTGTGTAACTCTCACCATCACCAATGCATTATAATCCATCACCTCAGTTAAAAAAATTTTAAAAAAATGTTCAAAGTTCCCAATATTTGCGGCTGACCTAGTGTGCCTGTAAAGTAAATCCGGGCCTGCATACATACGTTCTTCTCATTTGAATTAATTTAATAAATTTTTTAGTTTTCCGGTAAAAAAGGGGGTAAATATGCAGAAATGTAGAACTGTATACCATTTTAAAGGGAACAAATTAAGCTTTCTTAACCTGCTAAAAAATTATGTGTTATAAACACACTTTTTGGAAAAAATAACGTTATTTTAAAAAATAAATTGGTCAGCATTTTAGAAATAAATAATTTTGCTTGTTTTTTACAAAAATCACTCAAATAAAAACTTTAAAATAGTTCAGCTAAAATAGTGTTAAACCCACCTTCCTAATTGAACCACCGGCTCAGACTTCAGACCGTGTTGGCAACCCTAATGCTTTAACGTATTTTTGATGTAATTAAAAGCAAAAAACATCAGATTTATAAAAATATAATCCCATCACAAAGAGCGTCTTGTTATCCCAGAAAGCAGCTTTTTAATTTTTTCATTTTAAAAAATAAATCAACTTAGGACCACATAATGGCAAATTTCAACTTGTAATCCCAATGGGTTCAATCTTCTATTCGTTTTTTGTAACTGTAAAGTTAACCCATTGAACTAAAGCTACCACATTAAAACCCTTCATTTATTCAGCAATATCTGCTGAATTTTGTAGCAAAACTGAAATGATGGCAATGTCGTTGAAGTCTCATGATCATGCAGCCATCTCATTTCAACGTCACCGATTTTGCGTGCATTCTGGTTTCTTCTTTAACTGTGTATTTGTATCTCATTTGAACAAAAAATTAACTTTTTGAAGACCATAAGCGCTGCGCTTGTTACTAGTCGCCATTTTGTTTCAATATAACAACTGAGAGCAACGAGTATCGTTACTCACGCTCTCTGAAACTTTCATATTCAGCGCTTGCAGAACAACCACCATCAATGCTCAGCCGCAAGGCACTTTGAAAGCGCGGCTCAGAGTGGTTTGAGACGCGATACGTTACCCATGCGTTGTTTGCTGAACGGACAAACGCCAAACGCTGGATTAAGTAAAATAAATTTAATTTTTGTTGTTTGTTTTTTGAGTTAAACAATCCGAGTTAAGAAACAAGAAAGATTGTTGTCCTACTGATTTGTGAATTGTTGAGCGTGTTTTGTGAAGAATTTAATGCAAAAAAATGTGAAAGAGATGCACACAGCTTATGCAAAAGAAAAAAACAAAACCTAAGTTGTATTGCATGGATTGTGGAAAAAATTTAATGTTATTTGTGAATCAAGAAGTATAAATTAAAACAATAAATTTGAATACCTGGAAAAAGAAAGGTTGCCTACAATGCTACAAATTGTGGCCTGCTACCTGCGGTGCCTAAATATTAATTCCGCCGTAAACTTGAGTTGTTGTTAATAAACAAAAAAAGTTTCTGTGTTTAACATCAGTCGAAAAATAAACCCCCAACAAGAAAAGCTCTACTCAAAATGTCGAAAAACCGCGAGTACTCTGTAAAAACATAATTTTTATATTGATATTAACACATGAATCAGACACTTACCGGTTCGTTCTGGATATTTGGTCTTAAATATTTTTTTGTTTTACTACAAACTTCAACTGTTTAGTGGATTAAACCTTTTTTTTACAAAAAAAAAAAAAACAATTTCGTTCGTGTTTATAAAGCCCCTAGAATTTTGTTGCTGTTCCCACATACGACCCACAAAACTGGATTACAATGTGGTTACTGGTCAACAAAAACACCTTTGCCAAATCGGATATATTTTGGATAAAACTCTTACTATGCCTACTTCTTATATTTGGAATAACTAACGATTATGCTGAAGCTGGTAAGTGAAAACACTATGTTTCTACTGGTCCTAAAAGCATACTTTGCCAAACGATCTTCACTCGAAATATCATTTTTCTCCATTTTGTTTTTTGCTGCTTTCTCACACATAAAATCTGAATTTGAAAAAAAAAAAGAATTCCTTTTAATTTAAGCCAAGACATTTCAGCGCAGCGCACACGATCGCAAATCGACCATGATCAGTTTTATTCAGCCAAGGAGCTCGGCTTAGGTGTTTGCTCAGTGGTTGAGATTCCTACTTTGTACTTGTTTTCTGAATTATGGACAAGAAAGAGATCTATGTGTACAACACACATGCCAAAAACCAGTTTTTTATCAATAAATGAATTTCTATTTATTTCATAATTTTTCTTCTGAAAGTTTAAGAAAACTTTGTTTTTTTATGTTTTATTTTTTAAAAAAGAAGTGAATGCTTGTTCTTTTGTTTTAAGCCTTTAAATTTTAAAATGTACGTAACAATACGTTACATTATTCTTAACCTCTCCCCTCCTTCACACATTCTCACTCGATTTTCTCATACATGTACATAATTCATTTCAAGTTGTGGAAGAGCGACGGCAGCGGACAGGTGGTGTTTTTTTTTCACAAATTCAGCTTAATCTTTTTTACTCTCCAGGTTCGAACTCTTCGAGTCTCGAAGTTGTGTGCAGTTTATAAAATATAACGATTTATTTTGCTTAGTTATGCATTTACTTAAGGGAATTTTCGCCGACGGCAATTTGAGAACAAAAATTTAAAATTTCATACATACATACATACATATGAGTGCCTGAATCTAAGAGGATCCAAGTTAAGCAAAGTAGCTTTGCCTATGTTTTAGATTGCTAGAGGCAAAACTTAAAAGTCTGGATTAGCAAAACAAAAAGACAAAAATTATTCGGAAACCAAAAAGCCCCGCTTTTGAGGTATTTCAAAATCAAAATTTACACCTCTTTATGCTTGAAAATATGTCAACTCAAAAATTTTACAAATTAAAAAATGTAGGTTTCGAAAAGTCCGGTCTTCACGAAAAACTTGACAAAGTTTGGCCTAAAATGTTAAAATCCAGAACGCCAAAACTTTTTTTATAAGTTTGTTCCAAAAAGTCTTCTAAAACTTAACCAAAAAAAGTTTTGCAGTTACCGTCCATTTAACGGCATTGGGAGAATTGGCCGAGATCGACGTTTTCGATTTGAATGTAAGCGATTATCTTGAACCATTTCGGATTTGTGGGACAATCACTTCTCAAAGGGTCCAAATCGAGTTCAATTTTGTTCTAGAAATTAAGAAGTACCTTCATATTGGTCGTCATATTGTACATAGTTGAGAAGATATTGAAACTCGAAAACTGATGTTCACATTTAAAGTGATTTTTTTTTAATAGTAACAAATTTAATTTTTTTATAGAGCTTTAGTTAACCTTAAAAATAAACAGATTGAAGACGAGAAAAATAGGGCAATCAGAAAAATTATTTTAAAAAGATTTTGTTTGTGTGGAGTTATTCCTGGCATAGTTAGTGCTTAGCTGGCCATAGATTTCCTAGACATTTTAGTATCTTCCAACAGAATTTGCGCAGATATATTGGTATAGTTACTAGGCCGCACTTATACTGAAATACATGTACATTTGCCACTATTTATTCAGGTCACACAGGAAACGTTCAATATCGAATTAATGATCGTTGATTAACTTTGACCTTTCACCTCTATCAATATCTATGTGGCATCCTTGATCGTAACAAGTTGGCAGTCACCAACATATCATATTTTGGGTGTTGTTTTATTTATTTTTATGTTTTAATTTTTGTTCAAAATATACATAGTTATGTGTCTCTATTATGTTGATAGTTTTGTTACCCGCCAGACCTTGTTTAGATCTACTTCCACAAACAAACCTATCTACATATATATGTATGTATGTACTATGTTGTGACCGTTTCCTATGCGGTATATTATTAATTCTTTTCAACTACATGTTGCTTAAAAAGAGTTCAAACTTTTCTTCGAAAATCAATATTTGTCACCATATTGACAACTTCCTGCAGTAACTACAGCAAAATCAATAATAATGTCATAACAATAGTTAGTTCAAAAAAAGAAATACCCACGACGAGTAGAAATTTATCTCATTTTTACTACTTTTAATACCAATTTTAAGCGACAAAGACTTCAAATGAATTGGTATTTGTTCAGTTTGTTAAAGACCGCCTTTAAAAGTGAATAAGTTTCTTATAGTTAGACGTGATCTACAAATTAACGTCTCAGAAAAAATGTATTTGTGTATGATTATTTATTTATGACATTTTTAACATATGCTGGTGGTTTTGACCAAGTTCAGTAAAAAAGTTTAACAACATAAAAATGCAAGTTATCCGCGGCATCATACAGTTCAACAGCACTTGAACTGTTTTCGAAATTCTTTGTTTAAGCTACGAATACGAAAACAATATTGACATAGATTTTGTACTGGTTTTGTTGTTGCTGTTGAAGATACCAGCAATATGTGGTGTTTACTCTACATAAATATTTAAAGTTTATTGTAAAATGACGGATTTCTTGAGAAACTTCAATTGTCGTTTTTATTAGTCGTACAATTAATCATTGTGTCAACAAATATAACCAACATTTTCTGTCGCACTCGCGAATGAATATACATATTAAGTTTGGCTTATCAGTAATGAAATTTTTGAATTCGGTTGCTTTTCTACGTGTGCCTGATACATTAAAAAGCTTGTACTGAACACAACAAAGGTCTATTCTGTGAAGCATACGAGTAGCTAAACGATGGGCTGGAAGCAAGCTTAAATGCGACAAGAATATCAACGAAAACGAATTTCCTCATATCGTTCCTCATAGTCTAGAAGCTCAGAATATTTTTAATTTTACGTTTTAGATACGAAAATTCGCCCCTCATCAAAGTTACATGCCAAAATAAATTATTTTGTATAGTAGTGTTATTAATTCTTTGCAGACATAGTGTACATACTTTCCTACCTCAACTGAAAAGCTCAATGTGGTGTTAATTTATAAAAGCTCAAAAATATCGCCATTCATTTTTATTAGTGGTAATTAAATTCTACTAACTAAATATTTGGTTTGAGATTTTAATTCACTACCATTAAACATTTAGTGGTAGTGAAGTTTTAATTTCCACTAAAACTTTAATGTTTGGGGATGATGGAAACAATAGTACATTAGACATCCAATACTTTAGTCCCTACTCTGATTTTGAGGAACACCCTAGTATAAGTCTACAAGCAAATACTTTCTCTAACTTAAGACAAGCTCTTTACAAGTAGTGACATGGAACTTTATTTTAATTTTTTTCGGAGAAAAAATTAATTTCAAACATTTTTTATATGAATCCACATATTTATGCAAAATATGAAATTTATCAAAATATTTTTCTTCGCTTGAAAGGTGTGACACTAAAAATGGTATCACCCAGAAGCTAAAATGTCTTTTCTCTAATGAGTTTATAAACTGAATTTGTTTAAAATATTTTAACCTTTCAAATTTAACATAAATTCAATTAGGTAGGATCTTACAGTTTTGAACAGTTTTTTGTTCAGTTTTACCTCTATATGCTTCAGTTACTTTGTGGACTTATCACAAAACATGAATCACAAAACTCTTTCCCTCTACTCGCATGCTTATGCAAAAATTTTATTACTAGTCTACTTTAATTTGTCGTTTCAAAAAAGACACACAGTCGAATTTCCTTCTTTGACTGCTTTAAATACAAAAAAAAATACTTAGCATTCACCGCTCAGCTGCCGCCTCTTTACTTCCACTCAAATTAAAGCCATTAAACTTTAATAGCATCAACAAGCGCACAAAACAGCAACAAAATGTACAAAAACCGTCGCCAACTAACAAAAAATAATGACAATACATAAAGATAACGCTTCATATTGTTTGTTCTACTTTTGTCCATTATGAAAATAGTTGCTCCTTGTACGCTGAAGTCGCTTGCTTGAACTGTGAGCAGACGACAGCCTCCAACACCAACTCCCAGTGTTTGTGATTTGTCTTGCTTACAAGTTTTTTGCCAGGCCAATGAGGGCTACTAGCGCAGCAGATATTTGGACGCTTGCATATGGCTTTCCTCTTATTATGCTCAAGCGCAGTAGCAAACTGATCATGGCTGAATGACTGCAGCGCTGAAGTTGCATTCAATTAATTAAAAAATATATCTATTTTGCTATTGTAGTGAAGACACAATGGCACAGAGCCAAGCAAGGTGGTGCCTAGTTGCCTTATCCTTAGTCTCCTGCAGAAACTTTTAACTCACGACGATGATGACGACGACGAGATCGTTGATCGCCATTGAACATCGTTATACGGGGCACAATGTTGTCAATGTTGAGAATGCATTTATTAGGTTGCAATATTATAACCAACAAGTTATGTGTATTGCCAACGTAAGCCGGAACTATGGTGATGATGATGATGATGAAGATGAAGCATGCAGTAGTACTTTGGTTGTGAACAAAACGAATTTGGCAAGATGGCGACAATATTTTTGCTCTCTAGCGAATGCGAGCTTTGTCAGTGATACTCGTACTTTGTGGTAGACTTGTAGATTTGCTGGCAGATATAATTAAATTAAATGGTATTGTAAATACGAGCAACTTTTCAATTAAATTTCATATCTTTCTTCGAATTGCTATCTCAATTTCTTATCTTCAGCTGGCTGCTGCCCTCAGTAGTGACATGCTGTGCACGAGTTGTCAGTTTGCCTAGGCGAGCAGATAAAAATCCTCACATAAAATTAAAGGCATCTCGTAAAGCATCACAGCAGCGGTCTGCAATTGCAGTTGCTGTTATTTAGTTACTACACCCAAAAACAGCGGTTTACAAGGCACTACCGTGCTTCCTACTCGAAAACTTGTACTACCAGCAAACGGTGCGCTATTCGCACAACATACAGTAAGGCTACAACAACAGTTTAACTGAAGCTTACCAAAGTCAAGTTGAATTAACTGGAAGCACGCTTCGCTCTCTGCACTTCTCATTAGATTTAAAGTAAACTCTCATAATTGTTTGGCTCGTCGTCGATAGTTTGCAAGTTCGTTCCGATCCCTTGTGTTGATTCGTGCAATTAATCGAGTATTGATGCTGATGATCACCAACCACCACGTCTGAGTTTATTAAAGAAGATCGTTGAGATCGTCTTTGCAAAAATAGATCTATCGATGCTTCGCAAAAGTAGGAGCTTTGACTTCTATGGCAATTGCAATTTTGGTTGCGAATGCGCGCTACCGTCTGCCATGAAAGAACTGACTGTGAACAGTAGCGCAGTCAAGTAAATTAGCAATATTTCGTTGCATTTTTGTTTTAAATTGATGTTTTTTATTGCTAGGGAAATTGAGCGCTGAATGAACATCGTGTTGAACAACGCAAATAGTTGTAAATGTTGAAGTGTTCAAAGCAAAATTCAGTTTGTCTTAAATGTATACTGTTCGTGAAATATATACATATGTAAATGATGATTCATGTTTCGATTGTGTTACAGATTTATTTTTCATGTACATATGAATTAGCTTAATTAACTCAGTAATTCCGTCCGAATAAGTAGACATACCCGAAGTACAACTTTTTTTATTTCTGATCTGAGAATTTTGGTGTCTGAGGAAATTAAGTAAAATTTTCTGACAAAAATTTGCATACGGGACAAACGACTGAGAATTTTTTCATACGATGTTTTCAGAAAATTTGATTAAAATGTGCCATAGAGGGAGTTATGAAGTAGATCAAATAAAAAAAAGTGCCGATTTAACATTCTTTGACTGCAAGCTTAGGACTGAATGATGTAAACTTTTCCATACAAAGTAACTAATATCTTAGAAAGACGTCATATGTATATCATTAATTATTCCATGCACAAATGTTTATTTTGAGTTAAAAACTGGTAACTCTTCATAAGACTACTCGTACTTTCATAGAATTTTTTAAATTTCATAGAATCGTGAGCTTTTCATGAACTAATTTTCCATATGAAAATTTTGTATTTACATGTCTAATAGGACCATTAGAAGCCAAAACGTAATTTTTGAGTAGTGGTGTAACTTATAGAATATCCGAAAATCCAAAAAAATTTTTTTGGGTTACAAGACTGATTTTAAAATCACTTTCTTCTGAGATGTGTAACATATGTGATTCTAGTTTGTAGGTACATATGTTGACCATTATCATCACGTAGTAAAACATATTCTTCATAAGATGGTACCATTGCTAGTACAAAGTAATGTTCTGAGCATTTATGTATAAAATCTTCGCTTTCGCGAAATAATGAAAATGTTAGTTAACTCCATGCTGCACATAAGGATCCATATATTTATTTACATTTATAATCTCAAATATGGGTCATCGCATTAACTTCTTCATTTATTGCATTTTGATTTGAATATTTTTGACACGCTGTACCATTCGTATATTAATTAGCGCTCAAGTGTCAATCGCCACTTTGGTTATCACGAAATTTAAAATATACCCGTTCTCAACATCTGGCTTTGTCTTGTATTGACACTAAAATTTTGGGGAAAAAAAATTTTGAACGGAAGCTTTTTAATGGTATTCGAACGTTTGATTGTTCGCTTTCTCTACAGACTACCTGTCACAATTAGCACGCATGCAATTAATTACGCAGATACTGGTTTGTTTCTTTAATTTTTATTATTTTATTGGGATGCTCTTTTCGATGGGACTTTATTAATTTGCGTGTGCTTAACTTGTCAAATGTAGGAGCGGCTCTCAGAAAATGGAAATCTCAATTAAAAATAAGGTGCAAAAAATGCAAAATATTAATTAAGTTATCACTTTGAAGAGCATAAAGCAAAAAACGGAAAAAGCGTAGGTTGGTAGCAAAGTTAATGATTGTGCTTACTGACGGTGTAAGCGTGTAAAACATTCAAATTGACAGGAATGCTATTTCAATTTAAGAAAGTCGATTAAAAGGATATTGGTAGTAGAGAATGCTGGAGATGAAGTTTTTAATTCAACATCAGGATTATAATTTAAATGTAGATCTTTTACGTGCCGCAGGGCAAAGTTCATTATTAAGAAGTAATAAACCAAAAGAGAATAAGAAAAGACCACAAGTAAAACGTCAAACAGCAACTATTCCTCAACAGAATTTCCGTTATAAAGTCTCCAACTGTTTGTAGCACCGGTAGGTTATGAACTTACAAAACGGGGTGCCAAAACATTCCTTTACTCTGCCACCACCACCAAGCCTACATAGTATATATTAAGAGACCCTTCCCAACACCAAAATACATTAACTTTATTAATGTTTGCTCAGTCTCACGCATATAACATAGTCAGTCACATGTTCGTCTGTCATTGTGTTACAGCAATTAAAAAGAAAAAAAAATTCAAATATAATGCAGGCGCACTAAACAAACGAACGTACATAACGTACAGCAGCAAAATCAGTCCTTTTCGTAAAAGGACTTCGGCAGGATGTGCATGCGCTCAAAAGAGATCACTTGATAAAAGAGAACGCAGAGAGTAATGCGATGAAAATATCGTATTTAATAATCAACATTTATTTGAGTTGAATTTTTCCTTCCAACGTTCAGTCAGTCGGTCGACTACCTAAACTGCAGTTTTATCGTAATATGATCTTTCAATGAATTCGGCACACAGACATAAAAACACGCACACTCAGTAAAGGCAAAATATGGTGTATTCTGCAGAAGCGCGAGGAGTGTTAAAGGTAAAAAATAAGGACATGCGAGGCAGACAGAAAAGCAGGCACAAAGTAGTAGTGCTCGCATATGGATTTCAGTTCAGTACAATATGGTAAAGGCGCATAATTTTGTAACGTTCTTCAAATATCAACAACAACAAGAACAAAATGTGCATGTATCTACAGGCAGCTGTCATTTTTCAGGAACATAGAAAATGAACTTCAATTTTTATCTATACATATAATTTTTTTTTTTATTATGCTGTGAAGTGTATGTGTTTTATAATGGAAAGGAAGAAGTAGATAGAGTGAAAAACCAGTAACAATTCTTGTATTTTCCCAATACTTGACAATTTTATTTTAGTTCTGAAAATTTAAAATGGCAATGCTTAGGGTGCACATGTGCTCAGAAAAACTTGTATAACGAACCTCTTTTTTTTATTTGCGGTAGATACTGTGTTAACGTTTATACCTATAACCTGTTGTGGATTGAGTTTTTAGGAACTGCAAAGATTTAAAATTAATTTTTTAGAGCCTGAGGTGGAGTTATTTTAGTTTGTTGTCATTTGCGTATTATTCAATCCAATTTTTTCTCCCCATCATCTTTCGTTTTGGCTATTAAAATTGGCCCCACCAAGATCATGTGATACTTTGCTTCTGAACAATTTTCAACCGATATTTAAAGCCAACTTATGTATCTTCTAGTTTGTCACATATTCCATATAAGTACATTTAATGAAACAATTCATTATGAATAGATATTTTTATCTCATTCTGTTGATAATTTTCTGAAGTTTAATAAATATTTGCTAAAATCAAAAGCTAAACTGAAAATGAATTGTGTAAGCTTCTGTCGCACGACAAAAATATGCAAAAAAGAACAAAAAGTTCGATCATCGAAGACTTTAAAAAAAAAAGATTCAAGATCCATCAAAATTGGCAAAAATATATCCGCTGCCATATTTGCTCGCCTCAAAGTGACAACCGACATGAAATGTCAAGTAATTTTTTTTTTTAATTATTAATTTGTACAAATGTACGAGTACCTACTATGTATATATCAAAAATTACATTTGTCCTCACTCTTAATTTCTTGCCCACAAATTGACTTATCAATCCGACAAAAAAAAAAGAAGAAATGTTTGGTATTTAAAATTCCCATATTTTAAGGATATTTAATACGCAACACCATCGATTGCACGCACATAATTAACGCATATTACGCCAGATTTTCAGTCGGCCCCCTACGGTTTCAAGCGGTAAAATAAGAACAACAACAACAACGGCACAAAACTCTCATAATCATATACTGCTAGCGAGAGGTGATGCCTTCGAAAAAAAAAATGGTCATTTAAAATTAATTACGTACTACAAATTTTCTGTGTTAAATTTGTTGTTTTGTCACAAGACTGCAACACAAAAACAACACAAAAGGTAAAAAAATCTTAACTGGTCACTTGCTACTTTTCTTCTGTTGCTACAAAAAAGTAGCAACATCATCAAGCATCTCACATAAATTTGCCGCATCTTTCAGTGACTGTGGCATTGCATTCCCAACGAACTGTTGCACTGACTGACTGGCTTACACTGCAGTAGGAATATTTAGCAGCAACAGCAGCAGGAGAAGGCGCAACAGCAACGAAGAAAACCAGATTGCAATGTTGGTGCCCACTCGAATATTGATAATGGCGATGATACTTGATACCGCCGACCAACTATGTACATACCTTGATTCTATATTCCTTTGGTGCTATCTAAATGTTTGTTGTTTCTTCTGTTGTTGTAGTTGTTTTTGTTGTCTCTGCTGCACCATAAGAGCTTTTCTGCTAGCAGATCCCTTTTCATGGCTCAGCCGATCAATCGATCGTTTGTTCGACCGTTCAATCGATTGGTCGCCTACGGTAAATTCGTACATTTTTCCAAGTCGTTTGTTTCGCTGTTGCTTGCTCCTCATTACAGACACACCTTATACTCGTTCTACTCACTTTTAAATCTTAGTAGTCTGCAGTGTTTTTGTTTTTTTTTAATATGAGATTGGTATGGGTACATAAATTTGGAATTTTTATTTTATCTTTACTTTATTTTGATGTTTCTTTTTTGATTCTCTTTTTTGGTTGTTCTTCATGAGGGTTTCTTCTTTATGTTTAATTTTTCCCTTTTTTATATTTTAACATTATTTTATTATATTATGGTTCATTACTAGTGTCTTTAGTTTTGTTCTTTTTAAAATAATTTTTGCTATATACTTTTGTTAACATTTTATAAGTTTCTATTCAAAAAAAAAAATGTTAAGTTGTTATAGTGCAAATCAGGAATTCGGGTAAGTGATTACCCCCAAAGTTTTGCATATGATTTTAATTGAACTATGTAGGTATGATATTAAAAGTATAATGTGTACAAAGTGGCTTAATAAAATCATACTTGTATTGGATAAACTTATTAGATTTAAGTAAACATTTCTTTAAACAAAATGAAATGAGAGAAAGCTCAGTACTTGCTGTTTCTACCACGAACATCAATCACGGCTTGTAGCCTTCTTGGAATAGACACCATACGTTTTTGTAAATAATGTCCTTCCGGTATCTTTTTGTCCACTCCTCCTTAATAACTTTTATTAGAGAGCTTTTTTTTGTTAGAGCCCGTTTTGCAACTTTTTTTTTAAGCGTGCCTATTCATTTTCAACTGGGTTCATCATATCATATTGAACATCTTTTTTCAATTCGTTTTAAGTATTACTCCTTCGTCATAATATCGGTAAAAACTCTCAATTCACCAACGCCTTCCCATGTATTCCCATACCATAACGGACAACTTTCCAGACTTAACAGTGTGTTATACTCTTCTACTGCAGGGTCAATGGGGTATTATTCATAATATGAATATGAAATTTTGGCTTGAATCTTGTTAAAACGAAAGAACTTTGACTTTAGTCAGAACTTTTTTCAGTTTATCAAACTAAATTCTAGGAAAGATAAGGTATTTTGCATTAAAATCAAATGATTTGATGAAATTCTATAAATGCAATTAAAGCAAAAACAATATCTTATATGATAACGCCTGTAAAAAGTTTCTAACTGCATTTTCCACGTAACATTATCTCCTCTGAACTATTCATGATGTAATTAATGACATTAGCATTTTTTTTCTGACATTGGAAACAATAAAATTCACTTGTTCCCATCGATTACAAAACCTAAAAGAAATCCAAATGACAACAAACATCATCAATATGGATGCCATGGCGTACGAAAGCAGAGATTACCACGTTTGATTGAAAAGAGTTCTAGAAAATAATTCTGTGCTGCAGAACAGTACAGAAGCTCTGCAGCTGATGTAGAAAATAATTAACAAAACGCGTAGTAGTGATAATTAATATTAAAACCTTAAGAAAGAGTTGTTAAGAAGCCATCTTTACTGCCATGACAGCCGACTTGCATGCGCTAAGCTAGAAAAATTAAATCTGGCTAGAAGAAAACAAAACTTCATTCAAAATGAACCAGAGAGATTTAAATCTTTTTCACACAAACAGTCGCACATACACACGCACGTAGTGGTTTCTAAACTGTTGTAAGACCAAGACCGAACTCTCTCTTCACCACAATGATTTTCCAAAATAACGCACACATAAATGACAGATCAGCTCAGATCGTTAACAGCGGCAAAAAAATAAAAACTGGACAAGCACCGTTGTTCGATTCGACGTATCGGAATGAATTGCATCGGATCGAGTTGATCACTGCCAGTGTTTCAGTGTTTGGAATGGACCGGATCAGACCATACGAGTATGAATTGCAAGCGCATTTTATAGATTTCAAGATAGTCAGCGTCATCGTCATTATCATTATGGGCAAGAAAAGAAAAAAAAAAAAAAACAGCTATCGAAGTAGTTGGATGGACAGAGTGCCACGAGAAGCAACATGAGATCATCAGATCATGAGCAACAGCCTCAACTATGGCTACAGCTTATAATGATGATGATTGTCCAGTTCATGGAGCTAAGTAACTGGGATGTTCTACAACAAGTCTCACATATCTAAAAGGCTGACAACCTTCGATCGCTTGATCGCACTCACTTGCAGACGCAAAGACGTTGCAGGCAGAATAACAACAAGAACAACAATAATAGCGCATAGTTATTAGTTGCACGCGATCGATATAAATACCAATGAACGCAACGCAATGCTACGCATTGAAACGCGTCAGTCAGTCGTTTGGTCGCATTAAGACACAGTGGTGCTGCTCAGTCATTCGAAAAGAAAGAATTTCTTCCTATTGGAGAATAAAACAGACAAGAAAGACATAGAATAACCGCAGTAACATGCAATGATACAAAATTGACGATGACAACGAAGACGACGATCACTGCAATGTTGAAGATCATTAAAAGCCAGAAATGTCTACATTTTGTAATGCACTATTATGCGAGATGGAGAGGAGAGCTGAGGACATATGCTTGACGTAGTGGCAAGACACCTACTTCGTCCGTTGCGTCGCTGGTATCCCCATGGGCGTGTAAGTGATCGAAAGTAGCAAAGGTATGGCGCAAAAATCAAATCAATCGATCGCAAAACACTCTTCAAGGAAAAAGAGAAAAACCGAAAATGTTGATCTTGCGTTTTGCCAGATCGAGTTTTGGATTATCTGTGGATTTGGGTTTGGCTTGGCCTCAACGGGAATTTTAAGCGCAAGTACGTTGTCGTCATTCATTTGTTTGTTCTGCAATCTGATTTTCAAGATTTTTCGCTTCGCTTTGAAGCTGTTTTGCTTTCGCATGAAAACGCGATATTGTCAGTCTTCGGATGGTTGCGATTAAATAATAAAAATCTACTTGGACTGTTCGAACTTTTTTAAATAAAAATAAAATTTTGAACTTGATGAAGACTTACAAACAACAAAAGTGCGTAGATCACACCATACTCTAAATAAACTTTGAAGATTGTCACGATCGATATGAAGCTGAGTTGAAACATTTTGTTTTAAGTTAAAGCGATAAAAGCGATGTGAACATTCGATGCAAATTTTACTGGATGAGCACTCATTAAGCCATTTCAATGTGAGCTTTAAATTTTGTGCTTAAAAAACAACTACGCATGCCGGAAACATATCCAAATATCGAAAAATTTCTTAATCTTTACACGAAATCGATGGAAAATATAAAGTTTTGGCACCGGTTGAAAATCGATTCTTTTAAAATGGAGATAGTCTGGTCTTTCGAGCCATTTTCTCATGAAATTGTAAAGCAATCAAAAAACTCTTGGTTAAAAATGTGTTTTTCTTTCCCATTAGAGTGGCAGTATTTTTGAAGAGGTTGCAAGATTTCTGCACTCGAAAGACCAGAGTATCACTTTGCAACATTCTATCGATAAAACTCTATCTTTGAAATTTGAAACCCTCGTTCAATAAACGCGTTACGAGTGTGCGGCCTAGATGTTTGGACTCTTTCCAAGGATCAACCAATCAACAAAGACTTAGACGGCCAAAAATCATTACGTCACATTGACAGCAACGAGCCAAGTGGTTTTATGATGCAGCAGGCAGCAACAGTTGCTCGTTAATTACATTGCAGATTCCAACACAGGAGCAACGTGGAGAGGGCGCCTGCTGCATTCACCGAACAAACTGCATGCAAATGCAGACACATTTTTCCACATTTATAACTCATAAACTGTCATTTAAACGATCAGCATTTGAATGCGAGCACAAAATCGTTGCAGTAACAACAAATGCAGTTTATTAGATAAAACAGTTAACTTCAATTTCTGCTTCCCCTTCTCTATGAATATGCCCATGTCGATAGCATAAAAGTTTATTGACTTAATTTCGTCCATGCCATCCATTAACAACATCATTACGTCGCAGAGTTTTCGCTAGAGTGCAGCAACATTGAATTGATGCTGCAACATTGGCGGCTACACAAATTTATGTACTTCAATGCATTGCGCATGCATTTTAGAAAAGCGGAAGCATAATTCCAACCACCCTTAATTTATCTTTTATTTTTAATACACCACCGCATTCGTTCTTTTTTGCTTTAATTTTGTTGCGCATCAATTTTTATTTCATTTTATCATGGGGGTGTTTTTATTTCCCACGGTTCTTCCTCCTTATTTGTCATTTTTGTACGAAAAACAAAGCAGGTTGAGAAAAAAATAATGAACTTTGTATAGTTTTCAAGTAGGGCCCTTCAATTACAGCTCGAACGCACTGATATTGGGCGTTAAGTGAAAACCCTTTTCTGGTTTGTTTTATTTCTTCTTGCGTCATGCAAATGCTTCTATCCTCTTGTCTTGTGCAGCTCAACGTGGTCTGTTTCACGTGGTGCTGCATTATTTTACTGAATACCCTTATAAGATTCTTCTATTAAATTCAAGTGTCATGATCTTTACGAAACAACAGAGAGAGAGAGAAAAATAAACTTCATATTTAGCTGGTACACTTCCAGCTCATTTATAAAGTTAACCATATGTAGAGTTATCTTAACAAAAAATCAAAAGTCCGATCATTGATATTTGAGGTAGTATTCTCCAGGAAATTATAGATTTCTAAATATGCTTCTTATTCTTTTTTATGTATCAAAATCACCTTAAAATAGCTTTAACTTTGCAAGGAAACATCATAGATAATTCATAGATAGACAGTTAGAATCGTATGTTTATTATTGATATTATTACAAAAAAACTGAAGCAATTTTTAAATCTCATACATTACCTTAAAGGTCAACAAAAAACATTTTCCAAGTATTTGGCTTCAAATATTTTAAAATCCTTACATGATTCTGAGGCGCGAAAAATTACTTCGGAAATTACCCTCAGTTGCCCAAAAGCCCTCACGACTGACCTATTTATTCGCATGCTTGTTTATAAAATATATTTTTTTCCATATTACTTTTGGAATTGAGCTAAGGAGCTGCTCTTCTTGCTTGAAATTCTTCTTGATATGTATCATTGACTGACTTTCACCGTATCAGCACTTTAAAAACAAAACTTGAATATCCCTAATATATATAATATTTTGCACATATTTCTCACTTCTGAAATGGAATTTCTCGAAAACAAGTACATAAAAAAATTGATTTTAGTCGTTAAACCGGGCAGCCACATAGATAATCATCTATTTACATATCTTATTTTTTACTTTAACTTTAAGTTTCCTGATCCTCACTTATCCTTGACTGATATTTGTCTCATACGAATTCGCATTTATCTGTTTATTCTTCATAATTTTGCGGTTCAACATCAGTAAAATTATGAAGAATAAAGATTTCATTTCATTTGTGATATACATAGTGCCATGTACCTTATTCCTCCTATTGGTGCTATTGTCAAAAAATGCTCTAAAACCACTATCAGCATAACAAAAAGCACCAGCCAAAAAAATAAAAAAAACCTGCTAAAACCTAAAATCACGGTCAAAAATTTCTCACGCTTTTTTCGACAAACACATTTATAATAAAACCTATTTGTAAACATGTTAAAACATGAGTTCCAATTACGTAGAAGAAATAAACGACAACAACAACAACACCACAGCATAAATAGTAAGTAATAAAAATATCATGTGTATTAAAATTACAATTAGATATAAAACAACAACAACAAAAATAAGTAAACCAAGATTAAAACTAACAACAACAAAAGTATAAATAAAATTAAATAAACATGTAGCAACACGAACTGCATAATTATAGAGTGAAGAAAAAATTATTTAAATGAAATGAAAAAGTACTGTCGTCGAAGTAGTATGTAGGTGAACGTGCGGGAAGCGGTCAGCGAAAAAATTACCCGCAAAGCAAAAGGCTTTCGGACGCCTTATCAGCCATAAAGACTGTACACAGGGTTAGGAGGCAACTTAAACGATGGAAGCTACAATTTTGTTGCCATTGATAAGTTCTGGAATTTTGAATGATGACCCCTGAAAGCTCTTTTAAGCGATAAGCTCGTAATATCAGTAGTCGACGCTTAACCTTTATTTTCTTGCAATTGATATGTAATGTAATGCGCTTTACCCTTTGCACTGTGGAATAAAAGCAATGAACGCGCAGAAAATTTTTAAATATTTAGAATTTGTGAGTCTGTAGTAGGTTCCTGAATTCCGCGACCTCTGTGGAACAGGTTTAAGCTCAATAAACGTTTAATAAGCACATCATAAACAACGATTAGGCGAGATCGATTGTTTAGAAGAAAATGATGCCTGAAAGATTTCCTATTGCCATGTGAAAAGTTTTTATGTACATACATACATTACAAGGTAATGAATTAAAATTACACTAAAGGCATAGAGTGTCCTTTTATTTGATCCTCAAATCTTATTTATCATGGCCTGTATTAAACATTTGCCCACTATTCTTGCTATTTATACCATATTCCACTGTTCTACGAAAATTTCCCACCCTAAGCGGGGCAGCCAGAAGATACGCGTTTGCGCTCTCGTTTAATGACGACAAAATGTTTTAATATTTTCTTTTCAATTTTTGTTTTTATTAAAATTTTCTTAAATGCGCGTATTAAATGATTTGTTGTTGGTTTATGAAATGATGTTGGTGCTACAAATGTATACCCAGCAGGAAATTGAGCAATACCTCTCCCGGTGAAGGCTTACTAGACGCAAGAAGCGTCAACACATATGCCAACATTGTCGCATGCGTGTTCAACATTTACCTTATTTGAGCAGTCCAGCTATGTAGCAGAACCTTAACAGAAAGTCAGATATTCTGATCTCTTATTTTTGCTTTCATGATTCGTTCATTTCAGAGTTCTCAATGAGTTTAAGAGAATCTTGTTTGCTTGGCACAACATATCATTCATCAATACAGTATGTAAGATATTTATAGAAATTTATTTTGAATATGTCAATTTTTCCACAAAACGATTTTTCATAAAAATTAATGAAAGACCTATTTTTGAAGGCTTGATATGTGTCATTTCATATAAAAAAGAAAGTTAATTAAAAGTGAGTTGGGAAGGCTTTCTAATAGTGCTTCTCATTCCTGCTTTTGCCTACTGGGTAGATATTTTTGAACATGTGCGTAAGTGTATATAAATAATAGCAACAACAATGTGGAGGAAAATAAAAAGTTTAAAAAACATTTTAAATATCATTTGTTGTTGTTGTTCTTGTGAGTTTATAAAAAACAGTGTGGGAACGAAACTAGAAAATAATAACAACAACAACAGCATATGGGCATACGCGTATTAAAGAAAAGCAAAAAAATATTTGTCAGCGCTGCGCTAAACGATAGCTGGCTGGCTGAACTTTCTTCCTCTTTCTATGCAAGCAAAACTCGCTTCCCACCCGATTAAGAAATTAAAAAACAAAATTATTTTTATTTTTCAATGTTATGAAATATGTACTGTAGGATAAAATAAATTGTGGTTTGCAATAGATGAAATTGTTTTAAAAAGAAAAACATGCAACAGTTTCATTAAAAGATAATTATTTTGGCTAACCACATAGTGGTCCACATTAAAAGCAGTTGAGGAAAGTGTTTGATTTTTAATAAATTGACGAAAACAAAAGAGAGATATTCTTTTTAAACCACAAATGTCAACAATCTTCCACGAAGTATGTACTCCAACCTTTTTAGTATCTGCTACCTTGAATGCTGTTTTAGCTTCAGAGGGAGATTTAAGCTCTAAAAGTGTTCCTTTTATTCCTTACGCCTTGAGGTATGCAATGCTTCCTGGACTGACACAAAAAGGATGCCTATAAACTTTTCCAGCAATTTGTATTTTAAAATCAACTTTACAAATGATCTCTAGTATATTAATTTAGCCCCAATTCATTAACTTTTTTCCCAACATTCCAAACTAAAAACAAAAACAGAAAAACCATTTCGCTATTGCCTTCTGCCACTGGGCGGGCGTTAAAATGTACACAAATTGACAAGTAATTCACTTGTCACACACGCTTAAGCGTCAAACTGACTGCGAACAGTAGTTCACAATGCCAATAAAAAAAGTGAATACGAGCAGGAAAAAACGGAAAAATAAAAATAAAAAACCGAAACAAGTAAAGGTGGATCAAATTTACAATAGAAAAAACTACAACCATTTTCACGCTCTATCAGTGGAGCTCGACGGGCGTGCGCCGCTGAATTAAAATTTTCGTTTTGTTATTTTTTTTTTTTTTCAAATTTAATTAAAAGATTATAGAGGGCACCAGGCCGACGACTGCCTGACTGACTAAATGACTGGTGTAGCAGGTTGAAAAACTTCAACAATAGTTAACTAGAACAAAAAGTTGCAAAATTTAGACTTTGAAAGAAAAGCTACCAGCTCTGTAGTGATTATTATCTGTCCCAAAAACGTTTATCTGCTTGATTGGCCATCACAACTGCAAAGTTACCCCCACATAAAAATTGGGAGAAGGGGGCGAAAAATGTTTTTGTGCTGTAACGATTGCTGTGTTGTCATTGTTATGTAGTAGTAGTTTTTCTGCTATTCGTATTTTAATTGACTATGTGTGTCACAAAAACATGGCAAAATTGTAAACTGTTCCGATCGTAATTAAATATTGATCGAGGGATCTCTCTAGTTTTTGCTTTATTTATATATTGCAAGTTATATGGCTACCTACAACACTGTCCATCAATGTGTGTCATTACATTTTTATTATTTTCTTGAGTGTAATCCTCGATATGAGTCTAAATAAATACACATTTAGAAAATAATCTTTTGTGAAATTTTCACCGATATCTTTTTAAAACATTGGTATGTATGTCATATTAGTATCACATGATGTTATCGGTCAAAAATATAGTCGCCCAAAAACTTGGGGCAAAATATAAAGTCTGCCTAAAATTGAAGAAAAGTTTCCAAAATATTAATGGAAAATGTTCTAAAATAAAACAAAAAAAAAAAGTACCTGATGTAAGATTTCGAGCGAGGCTCCGAGTCTCCGAAAATCTTATATTCTTTCTAAAGGGAAACTTTACCCAAAATAGCTTGAATTATTTGAATTAGTGAAAATTTTCAAAAATATTTGAGAGTGATTTTTCATGGTTGTGCCTATACTCAAAAACGTAACAACTAAGACAATAATTCATATAAAAAATTACTCATTATTTTTCCTGAATAAACATTTCGAGTTTTTATATAAACTCTATTTATTTTCATTTTATTTTTGGGCAATTTTTCCTTTCAACTTTTGTTTTCAATGTATGTTCAAAACGTTCCTTACTTTTTTCAATGTTTTCCGCTTACATCAGTGCAATATATGTACATTACAACTCTTTGAATCCAAAAAACCTTATTCCTCAAAGGACGACTGCCAAATAGTTGAAATACCATAAAAATAGCAACAAAATCGAACATTTCCACATAATTGTTACCAAAATCAAACACTTGCCATGATGTTGATCAAATCGATATATTTTATTACAAAGCTTTCATATTAGAATTAAATTTCAGGATTTGCTGTCAATTAAAAATGTTGGTGTTTACGGCTCTCCGGTTGACACTGGTGTTAAGCCGGTGTTAAGCTGCGGCTCGATTCAAAAGTAGAATTTCACCGGTTCACATGTTGTCTCGGCTTTTCACGAAAAGTTTTACTCTCAAAGCATTGCCAGTGACTCGGTTCCGAGAACGAGGTTGTCTCGAAGAAACACTATTCAAAAGCTTAAAATTTTATTCCGTAAATTTGATGTGCCCCAGTGTTTTCCATTTGCTATTTAAGTAATCTCTTGTTTTTTGTGTTAAATGTCCTGCTATTTGAAAAAAGAAAAGACCTGTTCATTTTATTTCAATCACATGCCATGCTTGCTCACAATCTGTCATTCGATTAGACGACAATTTGACATTTTGATTTTTACATTTACGCGCTACTGTTTTCATTGCTGCGACAGATTTACAATAAATAGAAATCCTTGCGCATTTAAGAGCAGCTCAATCATTAGAGCACTTCAGGCCACTGGCAATCACAAACGAATGCTAAGTTACTTGTTCGATTGCGTTTTCCGCAACACCAACCAAGTCGTTGTGCTTTTGAATACGGTTTGTCCACCGACCAGCATTATAGGCCATTAAAATTTTTCATGTTCGCGAGTTTTTCTAACAATTTTTATTTTTTCTTTCGACTGTTTTTTTCAACGCAAATTGAGTGCGCTTACAATTTTGCAAGCATTTGTCAAATTGTAAGCGCGAGTGTTGCAGCTCCACCAGTCACCGTGTTTAAAGCAACTGTAGTGACAAGCAGCGCGCAAGCTTGAAGAAGTCGTCGATACATTAAACGTTACAAATGAATGACCGGAGTCATTCTTCGTCGTCGTCGTTGTGGCTTTCTTATCTCTGTTCCCCACTGCAAAGTTTGACTTTATTGCAAAAACTTTCAAAGCGGGTTCGCTGTTCAAAAACCATTCGAATAATCGGCGTAGCTTCGCAGCAAGCACGTTTGCCTAACTCATCTCTATGCTTATGCTTCAGCATGCATATGCGTTCGTTCGTTCGCTCGCTCGCTAGCTGTTTTTCCTAGAAATACATAAGGAATTTGTGTCTTTTTCGTTTGTTTTATTGCGGGCTTGTAATATATTTTTAAGACTTCTAAGTAACGTTTTCTATTGTATTAGTTGCTGGTTGTTATTATTATCATTTTCAAGCCTTGCTTGGCCGAAGACACAAACCCCGAGCCAGGCCTGGCCAGATATGAGCGTAGTGAATTACTCAAGCCTCTGAAATGCGCGCATCGCTACGTGTTTAATTGAGGTCAATTAGGTTGGATTACAGCAAAAACAACAAAAATGATAGAAACAATAAAAGTAATAAAGAATGTAAAAACACAATAAAATGTAATCAAAATTTAAATTGATATTGAACTCATGCTTCATCAGGGCAAACATTTTTGCATGCGATTATGTTGGGGGCTTCGATTGACTTCTTGTTTCAATTTATTTTTGCAATTCTTCTGAACTTTTTAAAAATTTCGCTTACATTCCATTGGCTGGATCTTTTTTAATTTAGGTCTTGATAAAATTACCAAAAAAAAAAAATCATCCGAAAGATATTTAGCATTTCATTAAAAAACTGATTGTTATGTCAACGTTCTTTTACTCTAAATAGGTATATTGTAAGTCGAACGAAAAAATGAATTTGTGCTCCTTTTATGTTATGTTAAGCTGCTTAAAAGTACAATATTAAATGATACGGCTACAAACAGTGGCGTCAACTCGGTAGGGCTGGGGAGGGCATTGCCCCCCCCCCAAGGGTCTATTACTAGGTATTATTCAATACAACAATTTAATTAAACCATTTAATAGTGGTGGAATTATAATTCTCATTTTCAAAATATAAATATTTTAGTACTCACTGTAAAAAACTCAGAAAAAAACGAGTTTCAATTCTGTAAAAGTACATAATATGTACATTTACGTATAATCACCAATCGACACTCCACAAATAAATTCCAATCACTACTATTTGGATTAACTTATAACATACGTTATTATTGGTTTTAATGCAATCTTCAATAGATAGTACATATAGTACATATGTTTTACTTAATTTTGCGATATAAAATAATTGCAGGAAAAACAAATTAAATTAACTATTCTGCTATCAGAAGCGAAAAGGGAGTATCTCAAAAAACGTCATATTAATTGGTTTTATTTATTTATATACACACATTAATTTTTTGGGAAGTAAATCTATGTTATGTAAATTAAGTTCAACAGTAAAAGAATATTCAAAAATTTTATAACCTTACATTACTCTTTCCCAACATATGTGCATATCCTTGAAAGCCCAATATCTAAATTTGGCAAATTTGCCATAACACATTACATTTTCAACGAGCCATTGTGCGATTAATTATTAAATTATTAACTAATAAATTTTGTTCCAAACAAAAGTTTGTTCCCAAAACAAAAAATTTTAAATAATATTTATATTTTTTTTTTTATTCCACTGTGCCACAACAAGCTCAAGCTAATGCTTAAATGCTTGTGTGAGGACTTGAGTTTATTTAAACGAGTTGATTTGACATGTGACCGGATGAAGTGAATTTATGATTTTTTGTTTTTTTTTTTGTCTTGGGCTCGTCGCTAATAGTGAAAACTGACAACAAAAATTGAAAAAGTGGCCAAGTGGTGAATAATACGAATATTTATAATAAAATGCAAAATTAATAAATTTCTTTAAAAGTTAATTTTCGGCAGTAGTTATAAATAACAAACGAATGCCGAAACTTTTATATATGTACGTATGTATGTCACTTAGTACTATGAATTTATACAGTAGCTAATTTATGAATGCCGATCCAATAAGAGTTGAACATATTTGCAAATGATTTTTAAAACACTACCTCGAACAAATCGAAATATTTACTTTATAGAGAGAGGGAGAGTAAATTCTACGAACGCTGTAGAAGTTAGCGCACCTTTGGGGTTTTCCGTGCATAAGAATCAAAATAAAAATAAAAATTTAAATATTCGCTGTGGTCATCAACAACAAATCAAATTCAAGGCAATAGACGATGGATGCCCAATCAAATACAAAGTATGAAAAATTGCTGTTTAAAGTCGTTGCGCTCCAAAGGATGTCGTCCATTGCACTTGTCATGTTATGGCCGTTTGTGCGCATGCGTGCACTGCCTTGCATACGTGAAAGCGGTTGCTTTGGTGTGGCTGCTAATAAATGAATCGATTAAAATCATAAGAGTCTGTCCGTCTCAAGACAAGAATAAAGAATTCAAAAATAAAAAGAGAAAATAAATTTCAGACAACGTATAATAAACATAAATAACACACTTCATGCAGATGATGAATGAACGAGCGCGAGTGCTGAATAAGAAATGATTTTAATAAAATCATATAGTTAAAGGTGGTTTTTTTCTTTCGTTTTATTTTCACTGCAGTACGTTATGTGGCATGTGTTGCTCAACAGCGTTGTCATCGTTTCCATTGTCACATAAATAATAAATAAATTGTAAATAATTGTGACCGCAAGCTAAATTCTGTTTCATTTAATTCAAGTCATAAACTCTAAGGCATTAAAAGTGATTGAAGTGAGCGTGCTATTTGCAATTTGCTCCACTGTACGCATACGTATGCAGCAAAGTGATTGTGCTGACTCATTGAGCAGCGCAGCATTTTCAATTGGTGTGACATCAATTAAAAGTTCTGCAACAATGTGTAGTTGCATTTGTTTTTTGTTGTTTTATTTTGCATTAATGAAATTGTAAGCGAAAGGTTGACATCAATTTAGTGCACATTGTTGCACTCACTTGCTGATACATACATTTATGTATCTGGGTTCACGAGACTTCAACGATGGGTAAAAGTTTTTATTCTTGCGCCAAGCTACATCAATCAAAGGTATATCGGTTTTCGTTTGTTGTTTGGAGTAAAATCGAGTTCTCTTCGCCTTGGCTTTGAACTTTTTCCGACCAGTTTTCGTTATTTTTCTTTTAAATAAAACTTTTTTCAACAAAGTTGATAGTACGATTTTGAAACTATACAACTTTGATTTGAAGAAAATTGTCTTTTTATTTTACGTTTACTCCGGAAAGTTAACTGTAAAGTTTCGAATGGAGCTTCCTTTTCACATTTCCACAATGGTTATCATATAATGTCTGTCATATGTCCACTTACTTAAACTCAAATAATAAAGTTATGTTGACAACATCGCCAGTGGGGTGTTGCTTAAAAATGTCGCCGTGCCAGTGTTGCTACTGGTTGCTGCACTAAATGCACTTTTACGCAATTCACATTGAGTATGAAAAACAGCACCCATAGCGTAAGACTCGACACTGACGGACAACGTAACAAGCTGTCAGGCCCAACTCACACACATGTACCAGTTTATTGAATGGGGCTAATTTAATGTCAGTTAATCAACAAAAAAATTAAGTGGAAAACAGAAAATAAACCAGAAATGGCAATGCTGGGCATTATCAAACATCAGTGGTCAACATAAAATTGATAAAAGTGCATCATGGGACAATCAACAGAGAAGCAAACAGTTGACGCTTGGGTTAGGTTGTCATTAAGCGAAGCACCCAGTAGACAATTTTTTTTATGCAAGATACTGAATTGCTTTTAATAAAGGCGAACATTTTTATTTGGATTCAAATCTTCTTCTTCTGTGTCCTTCAAGTTCTCACGTCATAGAGGGTATCAACAAAATGTTGTCACCATGCACGTTTATTAACGAGCTCCTTAAACTTTATTGAACATTTCTTTCTTGATAAAGCAATCGTTTCCATAACTATTTAGAATGGCTGCGACTCCTGTTTCCCGACTTTTGTGAGCCAAGTTCACGTAATTTAGAAATTTGTTCTTAATTGCTTTTGCACCAAAGGTGGACAAATGAAAAAAGAAAATTTTAAAATATTGATATTCGACAGACAGATCGAATGCACTGTAGTTATTAATTTCATTCTCTGTAGTTAAATTCTAAATATTCTTTCAGTGATTAGTTAAATGGTAATTAAAGATTGTAATAAAAAAGCTAGTTACTAGTTTAAAAACTAAGTATTATTGCGATTTCTTTATTTTTTTATCGCACCCTTTACATCAACATAATATTATTTTTCATAAAAAAAAAAACATAAAAATGTTTTTAAGGTACAGCAAACCTTCAATCTTTTTGACTGCTTAATTATGTCTGTCACGGTAGTTATTAAAAAAATTCTTTCAAAAGTAGTTCATTTAAATTGTTTATATTTTGTTCTCCAATCTTTTGATGTAAATCGTTTGATACTCAAAAAAATGTTTCTGACAATGCCTTGGATTTCCAACTGGGTTAGTGTGCGACAGTGTTGGCGGCGTTTACGCAAAGCAGCAGCCTTACTCTTTGTAAAGTCCAGTCAGTGAACTTTCCCTCGTTTGTTTTTGATGATGTTAGCTGCGTTATGATGAGATGCTTGTTTGTTGTAATAAATTACATTATGATTGAGGGGGATCATTTACATTCTTCTACTTGTTACTGTTTGCTACTTCTTCTTCATCTTTTTTTTTTCGTTCCTTAACTTGTTTGGCTCGAACCCAAAGCCGTGGTTACCTTTATTTTACATGTGGCAACCTACCAATAAAATTACTTGATTACATTCTGAAAAACTGGCCATTTAAATTTTTTTTTGTATATAAAATGTTGCTGCCAATTTAGCTGAAAACTTCGGAAGGGAGTGTTACGAGTTTGTTCGTACTACAGTACACGCATCGTTTTGCTGCTGCTCCATCTAAATATTGTTGTGCTGTAATACATCCAAGACATGCTTAATGACAGCAACGCATGCGCGCAGGCGTTGCGTTCTTTCCATTGAAGCATTGTCGTATTCACTGATTTGACATGACAGACAAAATTTTTACCTTCACATTGTGCGATTTTTGCTTTCTTTTGCATTTTAAATTCCTCCACTCCTTTCCATTGTGATATTTTTCTTATATGTTTAATACATATTAAATTGCACAGTTGTTAACCCAAATCAGTTTTTCTCATATGAGATTGTGCTGTATGTTTTAATGTTAAAAATACGTGTGTATGACGAAATGACAACACGTTTGGCAAATGCCGACATCGATGAGTTAAAAAATAAAACAAACTCGAACCAAAAGTTTATTATACTTATGCAAAACGTTTAAGAAAAATTATGCTTACTGCTATGTTATAAAAAAAAAAATACTGAAAAGTGCAATATGAATATTACTGAGTTCAAGCAACTGCGGCCTTCATTCAAATTTTTATTTTATTACAGAGTACTTAATCTTAAATAAAGCGCCACTAACATCGTTACTCAAACTTGCATCGGACTTGAGATATTAAGTCAGACTAAATGTACTAATTGTATGAAAAAAGTGTTGCTCATACGACACATTGAGCACATTATTCCCAAAAATCATTTTAAAGCAAAGTTTCGCTTACTCACTGTCATAACTAAGTAGTTGGCAAAGGGTGTAAGGAGCATCATTTTTATTAATTTAAGCAACATTTATCTATTGTTGTTGCTAGGCTTTTGTATTCACTAACTACACTGCATGTTGCATTTGTTATTCTTTTGCTGCCGCTATTGTTGTTGTTGCTGTTGCTGTTGCTGTTACTGTTACTGCTTCTATGCCTCTCATTAATCATTTCTCAATATTTATGAAACGTAATCTTTACGACATTTGCTGTGTCACGTCATTTTATTGTTGCATGCGCATTTCTTTGATTTCGCTCATTGCAGCAACTCAATTTTTGTGTTGGATTTTTTTATATTTTTTGCACAAAAGACCCTTTTTATTGTTGTTATTCTGCCATTGTTACCAGATTGCAAAATAATTCGGTGTCGATTTTTGCTGTTGCTGTATTGTGATGCTAAGTGTTACTGGTGCTGTGTTGTCTGCTGTTGAAATAATTTTGTGCGCAGGCGTACATCGCTCTTTTAATTTAGTGTCATTTTTGCATTATTCGTGGAATTGCACTTTATTTTATTCTTTTTTTTTGCATTAGTTAATTTTTGTATCTCTTATTTAACTTAATTTTCTGTTTTATTCTGTTTTTTTTTAGGATCATCATGTTCGACAGTTGGTTGCAAAAATGGCGGAACGTGTATTACACCGAACAATGGACTGAAACCTTATTGCAAGTAAGTTGCGCTTTTTCTAAGTTAAAAAAAAACACTCGTGTGGGTAAAAAAATTAACTTAATTTGGTTTTTTTGAATCAATTTGAGTCACATAAGACAGTAAAATTATAGAATTTTCTTCGATAAAAGAAACTATTAAGGGCAATGTAATGGACATGATTACCGATTGTTAGAGCCAGAAGAGGCGACTGTTAAATTGTTTATAAACAAACATATTTAATATACAATTATTACTAAATAAAAAAATCTTAATATGAAAATATTTTTTCTGCAAAAAAATTTATTTTAAAAATTTTATGATTGATTCCAGATTCTTATGAACTTTTTTTTTCTGTTCACAACGCAAAATGAACATAAGTTTTTAGAGATTTTCATTTAGTTTTTTGAGTTCTTATTTTATTGATAATTTTTGGGCAACATCTTATTAAAAGAATTTTTGCTAAAAAAATGTATGGCAACATTTTCCAGTTCGTTGATTCCGAAACCATAAGTTAAGTTAATTTAAAAAAATTTTAACTTGGCTTAAAATTAGTAGGTATTTTTGTATGTTTAGGCAGTGCAGATATTAAAGTAATTTATATATGCTCTCACAATTCGTACACATATTTTACACCCATTTTAAAGCAGCAAAATAAAAAAACAATTAGGTACTTAATTTCTGAACACCAACTTCGCCCATGTTACTTAAAGGGGTTGTCATTAACGAGCAAAGACAGGAAACAATTTTCAATTAATTAAACAAACTGCTGTTTCCCATGCTTCATTGACTTCATTAACATAAAAACGACAAACTTCATATGATCGAAATGAAGAGAAAAGTTTTTTAGTCGCATTAGTGAATTATTTTAATGAAAATAGATTTTATGCAGCAATTTTTATATGTATTTATGTATATCTACATACATATGTATGTATGTATGTATACGATAGTATCTTTTTATTTTAATTAAACGCATAGTTTATGCAATTCATTAGTTAAAGCTATAAAAAGTTTCAACAAAAATTATTCAAATGAATATCAAGAGTCATATGACTAAAGGTAACCATTAAATGAGCCGTTTATTTTGAAAGTGGCATAAGTCACTTTGTTTTTAAGTCGAGATATTTAAGTTAGCATCCATATTTTTAAACGTGTTAAAACGCAAACCCTTAAATATCTCGACTTAAAAACAAAGTGACTTATGCCACTTTCAAAATAAACGGCTCAAATATGCCTGAAATGTTTTCTTGTAATTCCCATATTCGGACTATTTTTTAATAAATCAACATAAAGCTTTGATTTTAATTTCTCTTTGATTCTTTGCAGAAATCGCTTTTGAATTACTGATTTATAAAAAACGTTTACTCAAATTTGCATACTTTGATTTAAATTTGTATATAACTATGATTTCTGAGTTGTTTGTCTTGCGATAAGACAAGCTCTGTATTTTTTTTTTATAAGAAACTTGTTTCGGACGACGTATTTTTGATTTGGCTGAAATTTTTTTTATGGGTTCTGTATCGAAGAAGAAGAGATACGTATTCGAGGATTTTTAAAAAAAATTTATTTTTCAAAATTGAGCGAATTCAAATTTTGAGAACTTCGTGATTTTTGGCTAGGAGACTCACTTTCAAAAATTCATAACTCCGGTTCTAATTAAGATATAGAAGTAAAATTAATTTCATTGTAAAGCTAAGAAAATTTTAAACACATTTTCCGAATCTTTTTTTTCTTTTATAGATTTGCAGTTGATTTTGACTTTTTTTAATTTTTTCGAAAAAAAAATAATATTTTACATATAAAATGAATAACGGTATTCAAAGTTCATTTTGGCTGTAAACTAGTGTTATTTAATGTTTATTTTAAAATAATAAAAAACATCTCCTTTAAGTTAAAAATTTCTTTGTTTTGTTCTTTCGTAATAACTTACTTTCTGTGAAAAATCCATTTTTGCTGATAAGTTGGCAACACTGTTGCTGTCGTTTCATTTAAACTTTTTAAATTGGAAATAATTCTTTTTAAAAGCTTGCAATTTTTATAACGCTTTGCAAAGATTTCGTATTTTAAAAAGAATGGAAATAACTTAATTAAATAACAGCGTAATCATTACGATAATGTCGTAACTATACCTAACGTAAAATATTAAAATTCTTCAATAAAATTGATTCTTCTCTTAGGCACTTTGTGAAAATTTATGGTGATAATAAGATGTCTCAAATTAAAACGATTTTATAAAATTCAAGTTCGTGCTTAAAAATTTTGCTTTTTGGTCCCACTAAATTTTTCACATCTAATGCATCGTATGTACTGAAGCTTTCAATGAATTTTTAATTTTATTTTCAACTTTAATACTGAGAGTCTTTTATCATTATTCCTGATATCAGAAAATCCCAACCTGTTTCACCAAAATTTTTCATTTCCCATCATCAAATACCTCAATCGCAACAATTCCAAGGGAATTAATTAACTTTCTGGAATTCTTCATGATTTTTGTTTTATTGTTTGTCTGAATACTTCACTGAGCTGCTCTGCGTCTTATATTTTTCGACGGAAACAATTTAAGCGCTCATCCTAATTACAGCTTCGTTTACAACTCAAAACAAGTAATCGATGCGCTGTCAAACTGACACCGCACCAAAACCAACCGGCTGAGTGAAAAAAACAGCATTGCTCCATTTTTATTGCTGAATCTCTATAGAAGTTCTTTTGATGTGTGTCTTCCAAATACGCTTAATAAAGCTGCCGCACAAAACAACAACAAGCTCACACTCATACAAATGGAGAAATCAAAAATCCCAAAGGGACTCATCATCAATGCTGAAATCAATTCAAATGTGAGGCCAAAGAAATGAAAAAAGACTTGGTCTTTTTAGCTTGAAAATTGTCTAGACCTGTAGAAGAATACAATAAACTGGCGGAGTGAAACGATGGTGGCGGTGGCGGCCATGTGGCTTTAAGTTTAGTCTTTGCACTTGGAATATTGAATCAATCCAATGGGCCCAAGCAAGTAATGAAAAAACCAAAAACCAAAAGATTAAGCAGAAAACAAGTTTCCTTTTATTGTCCAGCAAGCGATCGCTCGCTATAGTGACTACCTGAACACGCAGTTGCCATATTCAACCCAACCCCGATAAAAATTTCCAAAATCAAAACAACAGTGGTTTTCTCTTTAGAGACGAGAACGACAACGATGACGACGACTACGATCTTAACTGAGCTGTGCTGAGCACGCGCTTTAGCCTTCCACATAAAAATCCAGCATTCTTTTTTAAATCTTATTCTGCTATACATGGCTAGAAGATATGTACGGACGTGTGTTGATCTTTGTATTGAGCGCAGCGTTGCAGTCGAATTGACATACATACAGTTGAACAGACTGCGCAGCTTTTGAGACCTTTTACGGTGCGATCACGCATCAATTGCTGATGAGTTTTTTCTGCTGTCGTTCATTACTGCTGTTGCTAGGGACCTTGTGATGATCTTAATGATCGCAGCGCAATCATCTGTTGAAATTAAAACTAAAAATGTAAGTTAAGGCTACGACGCAGTCAGACAGTGAAATCCTAAAGTTTGCAAGACACAGTGCTGGAATTTATGTTGCAAGAACACCAACAGCAACTCGCTGCTGAACAGTGACCATCAGATTTTCATAGCTAATCGCAATAAAGTGATCACTTTTCAAACAACGCCAAAGCTTGTTTGCATTTTGCCAAGAAAACAAACAAATTAAAACATTTTACAGCCTAAAAATATGCGCGTTACAGCATTATTGCCTCTAATAGCGCGGCTTATTCCGATCGTTTGATCTGTGCGCACGTTCGAAAAATTACGGCTGTTAACTTGCGCCAAAGGCTTGTGCAATTCAAAGTTTGAGTCATACAACGCGTTTCAACTTGGTTAATGAATTGGCCAAGTTAACAGCAACAGCAGCAAGCGTATACGCTTAGAAAAATGCCAAAAAATGTGCAGCTGTGTGCATTTACTTGAAAGCCAATCCTTAGACCAGTTTTGCTTAGCGGCTTAGAAAACTCTTTGCGTTTTGTTTGTTTGCATTTTGTCAAAATTCGTGCGGACAATTGACAGAACCCACTAAAGCAATGCATTTTGTGCGAAAAGAGTAAAAGGTTTTGTTTTTTTCCGCTTAATTTAGCTTTGTTTTTTTACCATATTATGATTATTACAATGTTTAACGTCTAGAAAACTTTTTTTGTTTTGCAAAATCATCGTCTTTAGTGTTGGACGAAATCAAATTTTTTATTTATAGCCAATTGTTTTCCGGCATTTAATTGTTTAGTCAATTGATCATATTTTGTAGAGATAATATTTTGGGTGAATTTGCTTACACCCAAGATCATTCAAAGTGTCATAGCTACGTGCGATTTTTCTGAGCAATTGTTTTTATTTAGAAACCATTTTGCCGGCAATCTACAGTATTATAAATGAACATGTTATGAAATCTAAACATAATGTGATCTGAGTAAATAGCTAAGTTGACAAGACTTTTGTTACATTTGGGATGTCATCTTCGGCCATTAAAAGTTTTACTTAAATGATGCGTCATTAAAACAATCGGCTTTTTCTCCCAAATAAAATAAAACTCGATAAGTATCGCCGACTAAATTAACTGTCATTCCGATACAAAAAAAATTTTTTAGCGGGTAGCGTCGTCAAAAAAAAACATGGCTACTTTGATTAACTGTCAAAGTTGCTCGTCGCCGCGTTATCGCGTTCATTGGCCCTCCACTGTTATTCTTGCACTATTCGCTTTTAGAAGACGATATATTAAATGCGTTCAATCGAGCGTTTAATAAACCTTTAAAACCGATCGTACTCTAATGCTGCTCGAAAACAAAACAAAAAATTAAAATCATCGCACTGCTGGCTTGTCCACATAAAATGTGAAATTGTCTTTAAAATATCTCGCAAAGTGCCCACTTAAGTGTCTCTCAAGTTGGTCTTAAGAAAATCGATATCATCGCCTTTATGTCGATCTTTCCATATGCTATGCAGCGCTTAGCTGTCTAAATGACTGGCTGGCTGGTTGGCTGTCTCAGCTTACTCGGCTGAGTTGCCAAGTGCTCAGGACTGGTAACACAATAAAAAATCAAATTCAAATAGCTGTAGGTACTTTTGTAAACCAATACCCACACTTGAGATCGATACGATTCCATTCTGTTTTTGTTTTCTGTTACTCTTTCGATTTTGCTCTCGTTTGCTTTTTGCGCCCATATTGATGTTGTGTTTTGCTGTGTTAACAATAAAATTTGATCGCGCCGCATGCTTGTCATAGGTGGTCGGTCGATCGCTCGATTTCCGAGGATCATTTGAGGTATATCGCAAAGACTTTAAGGGGGCGCGATAACATCGCTTGAACTTTCCCCTCATCCACATTATTGCGCGCGCTGCATAGTTAAACGAACGATTATGCAGTAAAAGCTCGATCGCAATTTTTCTATTTTGTTTGCTGTGTGCCCATGATCGCTCTAAATTTGCAAATGTGAGCATTTTTCAGCACAGTTGGTGCGCTCCAAAATGAATGAATCAGAGAATTAGTGAAAAAGAGAAAGAGCATGGTGAGATGACTTGGGGATCCAGCATAGATCGATCGATCGATTGTTGTCGGTGATGCTGTGCAATACGCTAAAAAACGTGCTTTTTCCAAACAGACAATCAGACTAATGTGCATTTTTTAGAGCTATGCTTTGTGTATTACTGCCGCTGCTGCTGCCGCTTTAGTTTATTGTTTTGAGGCGAATTTCCATTTTTTTTTGTTGTTGCTCCATGAATGTTTGTTTAATTGACTTGATTACAATGCAAACGACGACTACTTTTGTTGGTTCATTGCAATTTTAAGCGCTGATTTCTCGTTTATATCGTTTGATTTGAATTCTGCTTCATTCAACAACAACGATTTGATTTGATATGCCTTTTTGTGCATGTCAAATGTCAAGCCGCCGCGTCGTTGATTATTGCTTGACGTACTAAAACTTAAGTAACGCTAATTTTTGCACTGATCGGTTTTTCTTGTGTTTTTTTACCTTAAATTTAGATTTTATTATTAAAGTTTACAATTTCACTGCACGATCACTCACGATCGGTATTGTGAAATTGATGCATTTTTACGTCACAGTTTTTCATTACCTTTAAAGGCAGCTGTAATGTAGTATTACATACAGAAATGCATGTTGTTCTTTACATTATCGTTTTTATCTTAATCTTTTATTTCTTCTTCTTCTTCTTCTTCTTTATACATATGTATGTGCGTGCTGTCATGTTTGTCATATTTGTGATCATCAGCAATTGATCATCTTCATTGGGCATTCATTACACGTATGAAGAAGTCGTTGTACCATTCCATTCCATCTCAATCTTTTAACTCAACAAATATTCATTCTGAAGTTCACATGCCATACTGCGATTTCAGAGGCCAATTTTGTGTGACTTCTTTTCGCGTTGCCTGGCTTTATGCTTGCCTTCCCACTTGTCAAGCGCTGCGATGAATCTTGCGATTAGAACGTCGTCGTCGTAGCCATACAAACGTTCACGGTGCACGTTGTACATCCCAATAGGGAAAGGAGGGCTATTTCATATTTGTTTTTTATCAGAAGTTTTGCGGTTATTTTTCATTTTTGTTCGTTTTCATCAAGAAGACTATCATTTTTAATACTACAAAAATTTCCGATAATTTTTAAATTAATGTGATTATTTCTCATTAGATTTTCCAATAGATGACCATTTTTGTATATTTTTTACTAAATATAAAAAATTATCATTTGTGAAAATTTTTTTTTTTTTTGAATCAAAATTCTTATTTTGAATATTATTTTTTTGATCGAATAAAAATTTACCTACAATATGTAATAGGCAGTTTTTGTCCATTTTCGGGAGTGGGGCCAGCTCCAAAATAATTTTAAACACCGTCAACGTGCTCGGAATCCTCGAAAACGGGGGGGGGAGTGGTCTGGTTGCTGCTTAAAATATTTGTATATTTTTCCGACTCCCAAAAGACAGATCTTCCATACGACTGGTCTTGTAGAGGTGGAAATACTAATCAGCTGCTAGTTCTTTGCTACTAGGTGTCCTGAGTTTTTTTTCTCGTTATGTCAAATTTAGATTGCAAATTGATTTTTCTTTTAACTACAACTCTTTGTTTCCTACTTTTCGTTATGTATCTTTGTACTTGTGTGCAGTTATGCTCTTGTGGCAAACAATAAAACTCAACTTTTGGATTAATGTATTTCTTGTGGCGAACAGAACAATGAGATTTATTATACAAAATTTGTTTTGCCCATTTTTAGCCTATTGTTGTTGATTTATTTATGTGCGGGAGTAGTTTTTGTTTAAAATTTTCAAATTTCTTATAAAGCTTTGATGTGAAGAAGTTGTTTGAACTTTCATTGCACACATTTGTTGCTTTATTGCTATATGTAAATTGATGGCGACTGTTTTTTATTAGACAAAAATATCTGTAAAAATTCAGGAGAAGAAAAATAAAACGGTTTATGACAATTTAATTTGAAGACGGCTTAGCCTTTGATGTTAACATATTTTACGGTAGCACAATAAAATTTATGTAAGTAGCAGCAAATACTTGAAGCCGTCAATACTCTCACTCACTTAAAACAAAATGGTGAAAGATTTCAATGAATTAAATTTAATACATTTTATATTAAAAAAAATTAAAAAAATTTCGAATTATTGGTACCAAAATCCAAACACAAAAAATCATTAATCATACGAGTATTAGTAGGGAAATTCTGGGAAATGACTTTCTCCAATATGCTTTAAGTTTTGCTTGGCTATACTTTATGTTAAGAAAAAGAAAACAGTTATAAGGACTGAGTTCGGAGATAATATCATTCGAAACTGTGACAAATGAAACATTTTTACAAAATATTTACAAAATCACAAAGGGAATGTTTAGACACAATTTTGATGTATGTACATAGTTAAAATAAGAAAACATTAAATTTGAAAAAAAGGTAATATGGTACTCGAAAATAGAACCTTCAAGAAAATCACGGTTAGTAATTAACTTCAATTATCCTTGGAAAGATTTTTTTTACGTTTTTATTGCTGACCATATATGCTCTTTGTTAAAAATTTATTTTTCAATACTATTAATTTTCTTAAAAAAATGGGAATAATGTTTCAAATATTGTATATCAAAGATAAAACACTTGGATATACGAAGTAAAAAATTTACCACTATACATGTAGGTGAGCATAGCTATCATTTTTTTTTTTTCTTTCCCTTAAATAGAAATTGATTATTCACAGTTTTTTTCTGATTTTTCGTGAATTTTACAATAATTGGTCTATTTGTCGAAATTGAAATTTTTTATGGCAATATCTCCGTAACTAAGACCACAGGGATAAAGGTAAAACAAATTTGCAACATTCAAAGCAAATCAGAGAACATCGTTTCCGAAAAGTTGAAATTTTTGCTCGATAGATTTTGGAATTATCCACTATAAAAATAAAACTTTTCTATTAAAAAACAGAAATCACAGTATTGGTTATGTTTCCAATTCGCTCGTTACCTTTCGGCAATAGCAAAAAGTCATAAAAAACTACAACATTTTTTTTTTTCTAACTAAAAAATAAAAGGAGAACAAAGAAATGCACGTTATGCCCTCAAGACAAATTTGAAATTGCATAAAAGTAATAATGGCATAAATTAAAGTTATAGACCACAATACGTAAGTTAGCTGACGCGTTGCTACAACAAACAGCAAAGTTCGAGCATAGAGCATTAACGCACCGCCAAGCGGATGGACAAGACATGGACAGACATATGGACTGGATTCTTGCTCAGACAATGAAATCTGTTCTTTATTTTAATATCAAGGCATATAAGGGTAGAGAACAACAACAACAACCGCATGTTGCAGCGCTTACCAGTAAGCAGCATCAGCAACATACAATGAAAAATCAACAGCAACCGCAAACATTGGGACAAGTCCTACACATTTTATTTTCAATGATCATAAGAGGAGACATGTATGAGATGTCTAAAGAAAAACTCCAACAAAGTTTGTAGGCTTCAAACATCAGAGTACGTACGACGTACATATATATATTAACAAGAAGAAACTGTTGTGGTACCTTCTGCTGTCCTTTCTACTGACTTCGCAACAACATTGCACTTGTGACAAACAGATAGACGGACAGACAGATATAGAGACAACAAGACATGCAGAAAGACCGACATGCAACAAGCCTTTTATGTCCATCTTTTGCTTGTGATCTTTTCAAGCTTAAAAATTCAATTCTGAATCTCGATCTCAAAAATACATAAAATCGTACCAGCAGATTTCAGCATAAGATGCTTTGCTCAACTGTAGGAGAGGGCTGTATGAGTGTATGTACTATAGGAATCAATATGTTGGCAAGGGGTGTAGCGGGAGAAACTGCAAAAGTTGGCAGCCTGTCGCCCACGCGTGCCCACAGCAACACAATCCTACAAATCGTTGTCTGTTGGACGAGTAATAAAAACAGACCACGTAGCAGGGAGTCAGTTAGTTGAACAGTGTACAATTTTATTACTTTAGGGGGACGAAAGAGACTTTACATATTATATTTAAAAATAAAAATAAATTTGAAATTATTTATTTGAATTTCTTTTTATGAGCTTCAAGTGAAATAAAATTTCTATTTACAATGCAATAATTTATCTGTTGAATTCGCCATACTTTCGTTATGAAGAATTCTTATGATTTATGACTTCGACTCGCTTAGTATCTGTAAAATTGGAGAACGCCACATATCCCAAACCTTAGAAATAATGAAAATTTAAATCGGGACAGATTGGTTAACGATGTATGTTCCATTTAACGCAACTTACCAAAACATATTTTTACTATCAAACACTACTTACTTATATTTACCCATAATTTTTTTAATTGATCTACAAGGTGTTGAATATTTTTAAGAACGTTGCTCCGTTTAAATTACAACTCATAATTGAGATAGATACCCTATAAATGCGGTGTCAACAAAAAGCCAAAAAAAAGTTAGCTCAAAAACATGCTAAATGAATCAAGTCAATGCGGGCATTTACATAAATAATAAAAAACAAAATATTCTTTAAAATACTTTTACCCAAATAATATCATTCCGTGATATAAGAAAAAATCAAATTGCGGTAAAACTTGAATTTTTTTTAAGTATTTTTTGTATCTAATTATTTTTATAATGTCAATGAGAGGGATAGAGAGAGTTTTCTATATATAGCACTTTTTTATTAAGAATTTTTGACTAATTCATGTCAGTTCTGGAGTTTTGCAGAAATTTCTGTGTTCGTTATTGATTCCCTTTGAAATCAAATAAAATCAATTCATCGGAAGAGACTACAAACGCAAGAATGTATATTGCACCAAATGGGGCGGGCACAGCTAATTATGACCCTAAACCAGCTGTAGCGGAATTCCTGAGAGACATTTTCGCGAACTAGATTTTGGTTTATATGCTGAGGGAGATTTCATTCAGAGCTTTTCCGCGAAAATTCTTCCTTTTATTTTTCAAAATTCTACACAAATTAGATAAATATTCAATATTAACGTTGCGGATAGCTTTTTTCACACTTAAATTCAAACCAGTGTTAAAAAGTTTTGTGGCCATCTGCCCACTCTTGTACATACTTAAGAAATGGCCTACAGAAAGATGCATCCATTCTGCTACCTGATACCATAGCAACACCAACTAAAAAGATTTTAGCTAATTTCAAATGGATTAAGGACCTAGCCCTAAAGATCAATATATACAATTTGCTTTTATTATGGAATTATCATATATTTAAAACTTTAAATGCGATTTATTAAATTTTTGGAATTTGTGGCTTATCATGTTTTTAGTTTATAGACAATTAGGAGAGCGCGATATTTTTAAAAACACCATAATGGATGAAATGTATATTATATGCTGGTGAAATCGGAAGAGATTCTCTCCTCCAGCTGACTGCAATGAAATCAGCAAATTATTCACACCGAACCTGAACTTTGTCGCGAGATTATTGCTTCCAATAATTTTTTACTGCCCTTTTACCTCTACTGCATAATTCTCAGCAGAATAACTAAAGTTACTACGCTGAATTTTCACTTCTGCTTGCGTACGCATAATCCACAAAGTACGACGACTATCTGCCCAAGTTTATTGGGACATATCGCATGCTGTCCATCTATTTTGGTTTCTAGCATTCAGCTGCTGCTGTTAACCTGGCATTGCCATTTTTTGCACAAAAGCTGACTGCTGTAGGTTATTTTGTTGTAGCACTGGCATAAGTGCAACAAGTTTTTCATTTAAATAACGCAAAAGTTGTTATTGCGAGTGCGATTGTGTGCGCGCTCGCGCATCCACAAGCAATAAAAACAGTAAGACTAAGAAATAAAAAATAACAAATGGCCAAGAATATGCAACGCATGTATGTATTTTGATTATTGTTGATTTTTTTATTAAAGCAAGATACTATTGGACTCGTATACTTCAGCGGTGTGTTGCTCATTTATGTCGTTTTGGATCAAAGTTCTTCTTTGGTGGCAAAGTTTTCGTTTGCATATGTTTGGGGGGATTATTATCGTGCAAACTTTTTTCTAGCATTAAATGAATTTTTGGGTATAAAATGTTCAACTTCACAGCAGTTGCAATATAGTATTTAGTGCTGCTTGTACAAATTTCGTTCTAGATATAGAGAATAATAGTACTTAGTATTTTTGCTAACTTAATGGTCATGCATTTGAAGTAATGCGAAATTATTACTTTGATACTGCTTTTCCTAAAATATATAGTACCTTGTTTTCTGATTTACTATATTTAGGATGTAAATAAATAAAGCCTTCAAAAGCTCTAAAAATTGTAAGTGCACATGTTTTTTCGTTAGTCATCATTTTAACCAACTACAAAACAGCGCTAGGCCTTATGTTGAAAGACCCTCGCAAACGTACAGTCAAAAGTCATATGGAAAATTTTTTCAATAGAAGAGTTTGTTTGAGGAAGCTTGCGCTGCTACTCGAACAATTCTATTGACATTTTTATGTTTTTTAACTAAATAAAATCTCAGAGGCTATAAGCGAAAATATAAAATAATTAATATTTTTCTTTCCGTATTTTAATTCTGACTTCGATTTTTTCAAATGCTCATCCGGTAACACAAATTGCTCAAAATATTCGAATTGCCTATTTGCTCAAAGGGGAGACTTGCGCTGCTAGATGAATACCTTTAATGCATTTTATGTGATTGTAGCGCTTCGGTATTATGTAAATTTATTTGTTTCTGCACTATATACTTTAATCTTTTCCTATGCTTTACATGGAGGTTGTAGTAAGATAAAAATTTTCACTGTAGTTAATTGAATTAACTCATTGCAGGCTGCAACAATTTTGAAAATATGGTTATCACCATAATTATAATAAAAATATTTTGGTGAAAATATGTATATTTTTTTTTTAAATCAAAATTCATACATTTATCGTCTTTAAATACGACACTTTACCATCGGTCTATTTTCACTCCATTAAAACCACCAGCTACATTATTTGTTGCTGAAATTTTTTTATTGTTGCTGAAAATCTTATTTTCCTTTCATTCCATCGATTATATGTTTTGTCCCACAAATAAACTTATTTTCAAGTCTCCTATATTTGCTATGCCTGTCTATACAAATCAAGTCAAAGTCTTTGGACGACGTCGTCGTCGTTATGGTCGATTAAGGTGCCTCCTCAATAAAATGTTGCTGCTGCCGCTCCAACGAACCCTTTTCGCGTTGGTTGTCTGATTACTTGAATGGTTGGTTGTTGTTGCTGTTTGAATTGCTGGCTGAATGACGGACTGGCTTTGTTGGTTCTTGTGCTATGGTCTTCTTAGGGTTCTGTCCAACCTCTTGCTGCACTGTCTTCAGATCCTTTGTCAGCAGCAACATTGCATTTTATTGTAGGCTTTGTTAGGCGTGCGCGCAACAAGTTGCTGGTGATTATTATCACCGCAACAAGAAAAGAATGGCGCGGTTCAGTTTCAGGTTAAAGCATTTTGCTGCACAAAAGCATCTAAGGCCCATTGGTAAGGCAGAAGAAGGTGAGCGAAGGAAACAAAAAATTAAGTTTTCTGCGCAAGCGTAGCAAATATTTATTGCCAGCATTCCGCTTGCATTATGTTATTCACTTTTTTTTCTCTTCGTCATTTTATTTCTTGTTTTCGTTTGCAGCGTTGGTAAGAGGCTGTTTTTTCATTTTGTTGTTGTTGCAACCTTTTTCTTCTGCTGCTTTTAACTTTGCTGTTTCAGCTTTTCCGTCTGCTTCTCTTCTTGTTGATATCTATAAATTTTGCATTAATTTTTTTGCCTTTGGGCGATGGTCATGTTGTTTTATACGCTGGGAATGATTTGGCTTAGATTTGCTGCTTCTGCCGCCATTGCCTTTGCTGCCACTGAACTGAAAGTAAATTGATGCTTAAAATGTTGTATTGAAATTGATTTGAATGCGACACAGGGTGTAGCAAATAAAATGTTGTATTGTATTTTGGTATGTAGTAGTTATCAATAAAAGTCATTTTTAATTTCTTAAAGATATTGAAGTACTTGAACCTTATATATTGATGCATTGACGATTCTCTTCGATTCATTTTGAAATTCAAAACCCTGCCAAAAATTCAATACCCTCCACCGCGTTAACAATAAAAGTGCGCTTATGTTTAAAATTTTTCTCAAAGAGGTATCTCATCACCCTTGCTACGTGCAGACTTTTTTTACTAAACGTGCCCACATCGAACTTGGCAATATTTACTTAAATATCTCTTTTTGTATTGTTTTGAAACATATGCTTTTATGGGACGTTACTATAATTGCTGTTTGTTGTACATACTATGTACGATTTCTAATTTTTCCCCTTATTGTATTTGGAATATTTTCGATTATGCAATTTGCCTATTGACCTTATTAGTTATGAGTTCTTGAGCTAAAGAACTTTTTGATTGTTTCTGAATATTTTTTTATTTTTAAGCGATTTTTCCTAAATCTTTGTAAATTTAGTTTTAATGCCATACATTGTATAAATTTTCTGTATTCATAGCTCATTTTATCAATATTCAATTAGATGAATTTGAAGTCAGCTCATATTTCTAAAAATGTTCTTCTTAAATTTGCCAATCTTTGTATTGTGAACAATTCAAAACCGGTGTTTCTAATCTTTATTTAATAAATTGTGAGTTCAAGCGTTTTGAATTCAAAGTCTTACACTCCGCGAGTTCCAAATATGCTTGAAGGCATTTTTACGCTACTTCCCTTAACAACCTTGATATATGCTACTGTTTTGCACATAATGTAGCAAAATACGTAATACACCTTTTACTCGTACCTATATGTTGCACGTAACAACAGCAGTTGTTGGCACTGTTGCCGCAAACGCAGCAGCAAGTGCAGCCGAGTGCGCAGTGTACAAGAGCGCCCCCAAACATTTAAATTGAAGAAGCTTGTTTTGCCAGTGCAACAAGATAAAATCGGTGCATCCATTTGGTCCACTTCATTGTGATGCTTACTCAAACGACAGATGCTGTCGAGGCAGCCACTACCGCTGCTGCTGATGATGAAGCTAAAGAGGCAGCAAAAAATGTCACTTTGGTGCAAACGACAGCTTCAGTTTAACACAATGCACAATGCACAATCCACTCACGCCATGCAACCTGACAATATGTTGCCAATTTTTCAACGCTTGTATCCTTAAATATGCAGCACTTCAAAACTTGTTCTCCAGCACGAATCTACCTGCCAGCTTTGTTGAGCTTCGCTACCTGACGTCGCACTGCTTTTGCATAAATTAATTAGTCATCATTACAGTTCCATAATAACAGTCTTTTTGTGCGCATAGCAAGTTTCATAATTTTGCAGCTCAATCCGAAATCTAAAATGTTTGTGCTGTCAGACGGATACTTGGGTTTTGTTACACTCACCACCGCACAGGTGTTGCATGCCACTGCCACTCCGTTTGGACGCCCACGTTTGATTTCAGTTGTCGATTTATATGGTTTGTTACTTGTTGACTTTAATTTTTTATTTTATTTTTTTTTTTGTCTTTAAATTAATAATTAATTATAAGCTTGGGCATTGAGTTATCTACGACTTAATTTGTTATTATGGAAGTGTATCTTGTGCCAGACTTTGTAGGCAACTCACATGTAACATCGAAGCCTCAACTTTGATGCTGTTTCATGTGAAATTGAAGTTTCATACGTTCACTGGTTCAGTTACATAAAAATGCATTCATTCATCGCTCGCGTATGCGCTGTGTGATGCATTCAGTTGCTGCAAGTTTTTTATTGTTTCTTGCTCAGTTTGAGAAGATTATTTGAAACATTTACATAATTGTTCGTATCGTTACTTCGGAGGCTATTAAGTAATCGCTTGATAATTGAATTTTAATTACAAACTTGTGAATTAGTTCAGTGGAGTTTTTAATTTGTGCAATATGCGCGAATTCTGTGAAGTAACGTAATGATATTTTTATTAAGTATTTTAAGAAATGGTGTCAGTGAAGATACTCATATATTGATCAGAGGAATTAATTTTTTCTGAAAACAATGAAAGGGAAATACGAAAATTTTACCAAAATTATTGCAACAAAATTACGTCAAAGTCACAGCGATAGGAAATTTCGTTCGGTAAACTTTTTTAATGATGAAAGCAGTAACCTTTTCATAGGAGCCATTTTGCATTTTGTTCGTACAGTCAATTTTCAGCAGAATTTTTCTTTTTTGATCTCACCAGCTCCGGGACTATTAACATATCTAACAAAAATATAAATAGAAATGAAAGGAACTTTCAATTCATTGATTGAATTACTTCTTTAAATAGCAAGTCTCTTAATCGGCTCTGCTTTCATTATAGCTATTAAAAGGTTTGACTTCTTGTTAAAGTTTATACAGCAAATATTTGATAACATCCGATGTGACTCGATCGTTATCATCCGTAATTTTTCTTAACATTCAATACAATTCGATGCATTCAATGTAAATACTTTTCGTCACCTTCCAATATCATACTATTCATATGACGGTTTTCAATACCTTTAGTCATTCAATCTTTCCGATATCATACAATACATTTCGAATTCCATATCATCTGATACCTTTAAGTCTATTTTTGCATAATTTCTCACTAGCACTTTTGTCCGTTTCATCCATTTTCACCAATTTTCGTTCTCCTGCTTTCTGCTTTTTTACAATTACACTAGTAACATATAAAAATTTTTCCATAACGATTCTTGAAAACCTTGAAGACCTTAAATCAGGTATTTATTGTTAAAAACGCAGTCAACTTATAATTTACTAGTCTTTTTTTGAAACTATCAAAATTTTTTTGCCTACTTTGAGTGTTCCAATAGAACAGTAACATAAATAACAGAAGTTACTTGACTGCCAAACAACCGAATGAGAAAAAACATTCTGCAAACATGTTGCACCTGCTTTCTTAATGCTGCTACCTGCTAGATTCAAGATTTTCTCCAACTCATTCTATTTCAAGGTGTTACGAGCTCTATTTAAAAAAAAAAAGAAGCATGAATATTGATGTGCAATATTAACAATTTTATTATGTTAACCCATTTTTTGCTAGCAGCAACCATTTTCATTGGCTTTGTTAGCATATACCTACCAATAAAAATGAAATTTTCTCTTTAGCCAACAGTTTGCAAGTAGAAATATTCCGTTTTATTCAATGCTGACTTTGTACCTAATGTTTCTAATAACTAAGACTTCACGTATGGCATGATCTCCTATTTTCTTTACAGTATGCAAATTTGATAACAGTTCTTGCAACAGTACTACTCTTATAGCACAAGATCAAAGATCTTATGTCCTGTTCACATTACTGCTACACCTTGTTGACCGGCCCATCGTTGGCCACAATTCACCAGTCATCTGTAGCAGAGCATTTGATTGATCAATCGACACAACTTGTTTTATTAAAGCACATCCGCTCTTGTGGGCTAAATTGCTCCTATGTACGAGTTTCTTGTTGGCAAGCAGTAAGTTACCAGAGATGAAAAAACTGCTGCTGCTTTGCAACCTATAACTAATTAAGTTGTGTGGTTCAAACTCGTTACAAATATTTAGACGATTTTCCTCTATTAACTCTTAAATAAAAACACATTTTTATATCCGTGTAGTTTAACTGAAAAAAATAGCAACAGAGTGCATATGCGTTCATTAAATTGAGTGTAAATTGATTGAAAATTGCTAATGCATAAACTATAAAATTATTAATTGATTTCTTTTTTACTTACCCATCGTAAATGCTTTACTAAAATATAATATAATTGTATTTCGAAACAATATAAGTAAAATGCAGAGCTACAGAGTAAGAGTGTTTAAATGTAATTTTTTTCACAGCAGTGAATGATAGTGCATGGAATTTGACTCCAAATATTAAGCACGTTACTTTTGTTGGTGTTGTTTTCCTTAGAATAAAAAAATAAATTGCAAAATCAACCAAAAAAGAAAACACTCAAGAAACTTGTAAAGGAAATTAAATTTTAAAAAATTGTCAAAAAATAAATTTGCATTTTTGACGGCAAATTTCGCTAATTTTGGAGATGTAGATGGTGATGAAACGCATCTGTGGTGTTGGGCCAATGTACGCGAATGCGGTGTTGAGCGGCAAAATTTAAAATTCATTGTGGCAACAGTCACACGGGCACTCGTAGAAAGTGGAATTGAATTCTACTTTCAACGAGCGAGATGCAGCACCTTTACATCCACTGGCCTCTGCTCCATATGGGACGTTCTTTTACAAACCGAACGGATTTTGACAAAAATTGACCAACACATTTTTGAAAATTTTTTTTGGGTTCTGTATCGAAAATGAGAGATACATACGTATTCGAGAATTTTTTAAAAAAAAATTTTTTTTTCTTAATATAGCGAATTAAAATTTTGAGAATTTCGTGATTTTTGGCTTGAAGGCTTACTTTCAAAAATTCATAACTCCGGTTCTGTTAAAGCTAGAAAATTGATTTTATTTTCATTTTAAAGCTCAGAAAATAAACTTTAATAAAAAAATTTTTTTAAAAATTATTAACAAATTAAAAATTGAAAAACATTTTTTTTTTTTAAAATCCTCGAATACGTATCTTTTCTTTTTCGATACAGAACCCATAAAAAAAATTTCGGTTTGTAAAAGAACGTCCCATATACATACATAAGTACATGAACTTTGTCTTGATGCCAACTGTCGCAGCGCGTTAGCGTACAATAACCCGGGTTTTCAAAAAAAAAAATATATTTTTGTGATCCCAGCTTAGTTCGATCTGAAATTTTCATCGATACCTTTCACTCCACGTTCACTGTAAGCGTTCAAAGTATGTCAAATTTCATGGGGGAAAAATCGAGTGTACCTATTTAAAAACCCAATGAAATTTGACACATTTGAACTTTTAAACTTTTTCGATGCAGTTGAATAATATTTGACGTATCGAGCTCTTTGATGACCTTTATACCATGAAATATTTTTCGAATTTTATCGGCTTTTTGTTTTTTTTGATTTGATTTATAATATTATTTCAACTTAAGGCCACTTTTGGTGTTCGTTTAAATCACACATTTTCTTTTCAAAAGACAGCAACAATAGCAACGAAAACTACATGATTGTTGCTTAGATCCAAATTTGGCTCCATATCCTTGCTATTTTTGAGTTATCATTTTTAACCATCATATGCGGAGCGTGAAACTTTGGTTTGGTTTATAAATTTAATTTTTTTCACTTCGTACAGCTTTCTTGCTTTACATATTGTACATACAAATACTGGCCAGCATAAATTCAATTTGACATAGTTTAACAAATTTCCGTATTTGCTTATACAAAAACTTCCGCTGGACATCTTCTTGGCATGTTACGAGCTGTTAACACAAATCAAAATACATAATCGCCAGCATTTATTGCAACAACGACTGCTCAAAATCGTTTTCCAGCCACCATATGAAAATAATTTTTCATTTACACTTGACGTTTATGTTACTGTCGCCAAGCAGCGACCTCTACGAGTACTTAACGGTTCCACTTTGATCGGATCGTGTGCAAAACTTTTTTTTCAGCATTTTCCTTGTACAATGAACTCGAGCTTAGAAATTTGTAAGCAGCAGCTGTCGAATGGAACATTTAATGTAACACGCAGGCGCGCAAATTTGTTTTCACACATGCATACAAACACATATTGGCCGTAAGTGTGTGCAATATAACGAGGAGCAGCAAAAAGTTATTGACAATCACTTTGTTTGTTTAGATTTTTTATAGGGAAGAGTTTTCCTTTCGAACTACCAACTGTACAAAGAAAAAAGAAAAAGCACCGTAAGACATCAAAATGCTGCACCTCTTTTTAAAGTTCCTACTTGGAATAAATAAGTTGGTGACAACTTAAATGGTTTCTTTATGAAAGAATTCTTTGCATGCTTAAGAAAAAGTTTACACAGAGCAATAAAGCTCTGTGGGCCGATAATGCTAAGAATCTGTATGTTATAACTATCACAATAAAAAGTGTTGCCTTCATTACAAAAAATACAAAAATTTATTTCCGCAAACTTTTTCATATGTTCACTGTGACAATTCCTACCAGGCAAATTGCTCTTAATCTATGTTAAAATTACAACTTGGCGCTTATCTTCTCATGATCCTCTGTGCGACCTCCTTTATTGAATAGCTGCTGCAACTTCGTCGATAATAATGATCGCGCAGCAACCAAACAATAACACTTCATTATGTGCTCGCACACACATACATATGCATGCACACTGAAGCAAACATTTTTCGTATCTATAATGATTTTTGCGCTATTTCGCGTCTAATTCCCTTAATCAAGCGTATTCATTCGTCCTCGTCGTTGTCATCATCATCAGCGGCAGCAACAGAGCAGCAAAAAAATTGCTGTTATGGCAATTGTGCGCGATGATTTTCAGATAGTGGCAAAAGCAACAGCAACAGCAGCAGCTTTTGCAACAACAAGGAATAAACACACGCTTTCAGGACGGTTTTGGGATACGAAGAGTGCCAGCCGAGGAAAAGGCAAACAGTTGGCTGCATTGTTTTACCACCGACCATGACTGAGCCTAAAAGTAAGATTAATGTTGCTTTTATATGAAAACATTTCCACGCTTATTTGAACGTATTGATTGTTTGGGTTACAGCGCACAAACGATTGCACTGATAGGCGCTTTATATGAAATTGTAGTGCAATTCAGTTTTGCAGCTAACAAACGCAACAATTATGTGCTAAATTGACATAATTTTTTTATTTCGAGTGATATTTTGAAAGAAATTACATTCGAAACTGAAGTCCGGACTAAGTCTTCCAAAAATTAAGCTGTTCTTGAGACCAGAAGTTTGAGATTTCCAATCCTTAAAAACACACAAGTGCCATTTTTGGCCACGTATAGTTTTAATGCCTAAAATAATTTATCATTCTGTAAAGATTTTTTACATGGCTTTTAATGGCTCTTACAATAGAGCCATTGGAGGAACAAAGCTTCAATTGTGGTAAAACTCACATTATCGTAGCAATCGTAAGAAACATAGATCAAGAACAAAATCTAAACAATTCCCCGGAATATTGAAAACGTGGGTGAGAGGCAGACGTAACGAATTTAAAAAAAATAAAAAAAATATTTTACAATTTTTCGTTTTTTAAAAAAAAAGTTGCAATGAGAACGAGTTCCTTTCACACTGAGAGAATATTCACTTAACAGCACCAGCTGATGAAATGACACAAGTCAGATTGACCAAGTGACATCCTTTACGGATATTATCACAAAACTCAAATGGAAGCTTCTTACATCTTGGATTTGAGTCAGAAACGTGTAATCCGCAAAAATAAAATGACAATTCTGATTTATATCGTAATGTTGAAAAACGGTTCTATTTGACCAAAACAAAATTTTGACATATTTTTTTGTAAAATTAAAATTTAGGTTTTTGCTCTTGAGAAAATTAATGAATCTAAATGAAACCTAGAATATTAAGTCGTTTGGAAATTTCTAAAAAGAAATTTTTTTCCTGACTTTTTGTTTGATTCATTTCTTACAGACAATTAATTTTCTTATTGTGTTTTATTCCTTCTAAAAAGCTGAATAGAATGACACAATGCATATAAGCCTTAAGGAGTTAGGATAAAAATAATGCTACGCAGCGTGGTACTTTTTTTCAAAAAACGCACTTTAAGTTAAGTTTTTGGTAAGCGTATAAACAAAAGATTGTTGCTCTTGAACAAATCAAGTCATTTGAATGTAATTTGGCATATTGAAAAAGAAATTATTTCAAATAATTATTTTACTTATTAAGTTTTACTCCTTTTAAAAATCCCAATTATTTTATATATGAAAATATTGCTATGCAGAGTGGTGCGCTGGAATATTTTACATTTACAGTTGCGTTGCACGTGCATTAAAGTGACTTTAAAGTAAATAAAGTAAGCTACTTAATTAAAGGAACTCGTAAGCACACTTTATAGGGAAAATATTTTCATAAAAGCCAGGTAAACTTACGTAAGTACTACTACTTAACGCATAAAGTACATAATTAAAACAATTAAAGTTTCAAACATAAAAGTAATCTTACAATTTATTATCGAAAGCCTGCATCATTGCTTCCTGCCACTTCAAGAAAGCCCCTATTTGTCAATGTGCATTGGCCAATGCAACTGACAAAAGTGCCCAATTAAAGTATAATTAAAATGAAAATGTCCAAAATAATCCCCAAGGAGCCAACGCAAAGCACAAAAACATGCAGAGACACTCATGGCGATATAGCCAATTTAGACGCTTGCAATGCAACAACCATTAACGTATAAAAAGACAGCAATAAGCACTGACTACTTGTTGGCAAGATATTGATCTGTTCAACAACGGACAGCGCGAGGAGCATTCAGCGTTGAGTAACATTTGTAAGCAGAAAATCATTGCAATATATTATCCGCACCTAACAGACTGCAATTGCTCGAAGGAAATACCCATTGCTCGTAGCTAATCCACATTTGTTTTTCCTAAAATTTTTGGTAAAAACGAAATTGAATTGAAAAAAAAAAATACCGCTACAGCTGTGCAGAGAAACCATTTGAAAGTGTGGTATTGCTAACAAACCCTCCCAAGATTCTATCGGATGGTACGTCGTTAAAGTTTCACATTCTTTTACTTATCAGTAGCATATCAGCCACAATTTAAACTTGGGCCATATGTATGAGCACAAGTTGGCAAAGGCAGCCGTCATTGCCCGCATCACTAAAGTCAAAGTCGAACTCTTGTTGAATTTCAATTAGCCAAAGTACGCAGTAAAAGCAAATCACAGAAAACCCACACAGCCATATGAATTCCTGCTGCACATGCGTTGCAGTGATTTTTTTGATGAAGCATCGGTGAATGGCGCATTATTATGTGGCTCATAACAGAAGGCAAAAGAAAACAAAGCAACAACTCCCACAAAAGTTTATATTTTCTATTGGTAAAAACGAGAGTTGTCGAATAAAAAAAAAATTAAAAATATCAGGAAGACCTTTGCAACGTAAAACTGCACACCAACCTTTGTATATAGTACACATTTTTGAAACGCATGCGCTACAAAAGCCGACAAAGAAAAACTTGCTTAGGAGTTTATGCAAGTAAACGACAATTAAAGACTTAAAAAAGAAGATTCATAAAATTTTGCATTTTTACAAAAAAGTTTTCAGTTTGTTACAACAACACTTGGAGGAATTTGAAAAATTAAAATATCTTTTTTTCGTTTCAGAAAAAGCATATTGCATTAACAATTGTGACTACCAATTAGAAAAATTACTTTATATGTCAGTTCCTTTGAATTAGTGTGCTCATATATGGTAAGGGAAATAGCTTTTTGATACGTCCCGGGTTTTGAACAGGAGCCATTTAACTTTTATAGAACACCAGGTAATCCGTTAGAAAGAACATTTTTCAGAGACCATCTCCAACCGCAAGAGCTTTTCATATGCCTCTCCCTGAGGAAGACCACAGCAACTTGCCTCGTGTTCGCTCTCGTTAAAAGAGCTAACAAAAGAGTTTTGTGGATAAAGCACACTAGATGAATAAAACTTGCATGTAATCCTGACCACAATATTCCAAGTGAATCCAAAAGTGTGTTCTGACAAAAGATTATCGATATACATACATACATATGTATATTTGAATCAACCAAGAAAAAAAACTATTCGTTAGACATTACCAAAAAGTGTTATGTACAATTAATACGACGGCATAAACTTATTAAAAACTTTTAAGTTTTCACCATTCAAAAGCATTTCCAATTCTCATGCAGATTTTCAACACACACAAGGCAAAAATGTATCGGTAATTTATTAGGTTGTGTGTTAGAGCAACTGATCTACATCTTAATGATCGATAAAACACTAAAGTTCGCACCTCATCTAGCGGTTTATCAACCAACGTCGCTTTTTTTCCATTATTATTTTATTTATTCCGTCGATTTCGAGCTTCATTCAGCGTACACCAAATTTATTATTAATTTCTATCTCTGAACAGCACCACCTTATGGCCGGTCGCTACCTGTGCTGAGTAGAGCTCAACACGCGGCTTTTTTTCTTTTCGCCGCAATTGCGAGTTGCAACGCATCTCGCTTTTAAATGCGGTCAACATGCATTGCATATGCGCACTCGCGCACTATGGCAACTGCTCTGTATGGAATAAATTACGGGAAACGACGACAACAACAACAAATCATAATTTCATTTATTAGTTCTCACGTTGGTCGCTTCCAACGACGACGGCACAGCTATGACTACAGCGATATTGCAGTAGCTACTGCGTTTATGATGAACTGGAACTAAAAGCAACTACCGCACTGCACTGTGATGTAAAGTGGAGTGCAGTGCAATGCAGAGCCGTAAATCTAGTTGCGCATGCGTACAACAGACAAGTTAGGCCACTGCATTGTGCATAGTTGTTGCTGGGCCGGCATTCTGATGTGAGCTGTTGATTGAATGGATGCTGTTCATCATTTTTCAGCTAGCTGACTCCTAACCGCACTTTGGAATTCTTTGTTGTTGCTTTTTTTTTGTGCCTCATATTTATGTTTTTCTTTTTCTACGATTTCAATATTGATTTCCATTTTTACGCATGCGCAGATGTTATCGGTGATTATATAGATTGAAAACTGCGGTTGCTTATGTTGCTGTTGTAATGATTTGGTGTAGCTCAACATAATGAAAGGATCTAATTTCTAGCAATCCGAAATTGAAAAACTAAACCGCTAAAGATTCATGGCCTTGTGACTTGTGTAGACGCAACATTCAAAGATTCACACGACACAAGCTATGATATTAATTTTTTGTTTTTTTGTTCACTAAATTTTTCAAAATAATAAATCATAAAATTTTTCATGCATAATATTTTTTCTCTTTTTGTCTAAGCTTTGAGAAATTTTCGGTATAATTGAACATATTTTCTACACTAATTGGAAATCGAAAGAAAACATAAAACGAAAACATTGTAATGGCCAAAACCGTCTGCGTTTCTTAATGATATATGATTAGCAACACGTGATTTTGTTACAACACTTTGCTGCCAGCCAAAATGAAATGTTTTGTTTTACATATCTACTTAATTCGTGAGATCTTAAGTTGAAAGCTTAAAATGTATTTACATACAACTAAATACGTCCAAGCAAATTGATTGGTATAAAGAGATTGGGATTAACTATACAAAACTTTTTTTTATATTTGATACGACTTACTAATCGTTTCATACTAATAAAATATGTAGAGAAAAAATTCAATATTTTAGTAGAAATAGTTTACGAAAGCGCTAATAGCGAGTCCTGCTCCCCAATTAGAAAATTTTTCGGAAGGAGACAGCTGTTATTTTTCTGAGATTGGTAGCCCAATAAAGAGGTGTCACACACCTTAGCTATGACAGATATCAAAATTGATATCTGGGATAGCCGAAATCTTATGCGAAATATATGGGCAAAAATGTATAACTTGATATATAGATTTTTGTCAAAATTATAATGTTCTCATTTCTACAGGTCGGAGTTCATACCCGATCGTTTGAAAAAATTTTTTTTTTTTTTCGGAATGAATATTATCAGTACCTATGTATATAATTTTATATTATGTAAATCTACTATAAACAAGATTTAATTTTTTCTTTCCATTTTGCATATGCAATAAAACCCATTTTTTATTGTAAGCTCCACTAGAGAATGCGTCATGTTAACACTTGAAAGTTCACATTAAACACGACTTAGGTAGATTTAGACGATTATTAAGACAATTTCAATTCGTTTGTATAGACACACACATTCCTCAGAGTTGCCCCACATCTCACTTTAAGCCCATGACTCCATGGAGTGTCAGCGCAGGCGCAATTTTCAATTCAAGTCACGTTTTTTTGGGAAAATTAAACAAACAAGTTACGAACTTTGTATTTAATATTTTTTCATTTTCGTCTTATGAATATGCAAGAGCACGGGTAGTGTGGTGTGTTTGTGTACGTACATACGTTAATGCCCAAAGTCTAAACACTTTTTTCTGTTACCATTACGCTTAAAGACAAAGGGAAAAAACGTGGTAATAACAAGTTTCAACAACTTCTTGTGCTGTGAGTGTGTCTGCTTACCAGCGAATAATCGACCAGCCACACAGTTCATCTGAAAACCTAGACACGATAACTTCGTCCGCCTTCTACTTTGAGCGCAATTAATCTAACATGCGGAGTAGTCGGTAATCGCTGCACAGCTGCGCATATGCGCAACATAGCATTTTTAATTGCCATGCAAAATTTTATTATGTTTTTATTACGAAAATATTTTCGCTTCATTTTCTATTTATTTTCAGTTAACTAAATGGGTTGACAATTAATCGCATCGTATGCAATTTTTTACTTACCATAAATAATCATAATAATGCAAAGCATTCTCTTTTTTTGTGGCATTAAGTGTGCATTAATATGTGTACGTGGTGTAGATGTATTAAGTAATGAAATGTGTATATAAATTATAGGTCCTATTTTGAAAAGATATGTGACATTTGGAATCATCCTTTTTTTTAGATAGGGCGCTGATGAACATTTTACGTATATGATATTATCGTTGTTGGTGTTCGTATACAATGTACATTCACATTTATGCGAATCAGAAACACTATGAGTAAAGTGAAGTGCTTCTGTTTTAAATTAATTATATTATATCCTCTGATATATTGTTTTTGTTTTTTGTCTATTTTTATGTTTTGTACAAATAAAGAATCCAGTCAGCCAAGAGGCAGACGCGAGAAAACGATTAAATACTCAATTTTTAAATGCAGCAATGACTAAGTGGCAGAGGTTGTTACTTTCGTTTCTTAATACATAATCTTCATAGTGATTGCAATCTGCCCGCCGATAATATCACTTAAATTTGTATAAAAATTTAATTACTCTTAAACGGTACAACAAAAACGTCTACCTCTTGCATTTATCTGTTTCTGTGTATAGACACATTTTTTAATATAAAAGGCAGACGCGATAAAATTGCTTATGGTACCTTTTTTTACAGTTTCAAAAGGTTCTCAATTAATAACCCAGAGGCAACGTAATGGCAGATATTATTCGTATTATTTATATATATATATTGAGATTAGGCAACCGGCTCCCTAGCTATATGTAGGTGCCATTAGCCTCAATAACAATTAAGAAATGAAGCAAACAAAAACTGTGCAGCAAAATGTCAATAGCAGGGGAACACTGTTGACAGTTCGAAAATGTCTTGCAACTAATTGTGATTCAGCAGTAAAGATCATAGTTTAATAACTTAAATTTCCTCTTTCCAAATGGCCGAAGAAAAACACAACATCAGTTCTATTTTTTCACAAACAGCGTTGACAAATGGTTAAAAAAATAATATCGATCGCTCGTCAATTTCATGCATTACTCACCACCTTCAGAGGCAATTTATTTCTCACCAATTTACTTACTAGCATTCTGCTAACTGTAAAAATCAGCTGTAGCGACGGCTGCTCCCACCATCAATAGATGGCGCGCTATCATTGATTTTACCACTATTTAATTTTACAACTTGCAGCGATTACAATCGAACTGTGCTACAGCAGCAACAGCGTCAGCATGTGTTATGTTGAAACTGGCGATTGCTGCATTGCGTCGATCGTTAGACACCAGCAACGGACGTCAGCAGGGTGCAATCTATGCAGAAAAGCTTTGTTTCTTACACGTAGAGTGGAAAAACAGCATATCTGGCGGTCTCTATTGCCGCACAACATGGCTGTCTGCCGCTGAACATGCGCTGTTCGTTTGTACGATCGATCGATCGATCTTTCATATGTTGGTTGCACGTTTATGCGATGCTGCCGATGCTGGTGCTGCTTGGTTTCGTCCACAAGTTTGTCTTGTCCGATTATAGGTTAGATCATGTTGTCGTTTTGTAGTTGCTGCAGCGACAAACATTTTCTACTGTTGTTGGGGGCCATCCAGCAGTTTGTTGTAATTCCTGCTGGAAATTACCGTAAAATCTGCGGCTTGTTTGCAGATTATGTGTAAGATGTTGCAAATCTGTTTTGCCCAATTTAATGCTAACTGAAATAGAAGAAAGAAATTTTTCTGCTTGGATTTTTTGTAGTCAGTGAGCTTACAAATCTAGCCAGCTCAAATACTTCAAAAAAGCGGAATTGTTTTTTTCACGCGAATTTTCTTTGCCTCAAATCTTCAGCATGACTTACACTCCCAACGTGTAGCTGTTAATTGCATTCAGTAACATTGGCAATGCGTGCGCAGCATTTCCAGTGAAATTCTGTCTGCGTCGCCGATTGTTTCAATTGATAAAAGCACAAACTTGTACAAAATAATGTCACTATTTCTAAAGATGGTTGTCGATATTGCATGCAGTAATGCAACGAACGGGGAACTGTATGCAAGAGATCGAATTGAACAGCAAAACTTAATTTAAATCAATGCAGCAGCAACACGCATTTAATCGATTATTCGATCACTTAATCTATAGATGTTGCGAGTGTTTTTTTTTTTCTTTTTCTTACTTAGCGCCAGTTTGGCTGCATTATGATCATCTTATGCCCGACTACATCAACAGCTGCCGCAAAGAAAGTTAAACGTTTGCCGCCACCGCCTCATTGTATGTAACGTCCGTAAATCTCAATGGATGCTTGTTGCATTTCAATTACATCGGTACAAAATGTTCGTGAAATGAAAAACAGTAAAATGACATAAATATGATGGTTTCAACATTGAAAAGTATTTTCTCAAGGGAAAAATTACGTATGGATTTAATCGATCGAATAATCAGCTTATTTCGATCTGGAACGTGTTTTAATGAGTTTTGTACCTGTGTTCACAAGCCCCAATAGCTGCATAAGATGATTGATGACTTATTTACAGCAGCTTGTGTCACAAATGGGAAGGACCAATTTACTTCAGTAACAGTTGAATGATCAGCACTCAGCAAATTTAGGCTTTTTTGAGACTTTATGTACTTTGGCAATCAGAACACTCATTTGCTTAAATGTAAAACACAAAAAATTACTCTTCATGGTTAAGTTGTCGTGAAACATGGAGAAGGCGACGAACTTTTCTCAAGGGTTTTTGTAGCACTTGCCATATTACACTGGTCTGCAACGTTTTTGTCCTTTAAATAAAGCATACTTTGCTAAACTAATCCGAGGCCGCTGAACACGAATATGTAAAGCAAAATTTCACTTCAGGTCTAATTTTCAGGATATATGCTTATGTCGAAATCTTCGATTTTTATCAACTTCGTATATTTATTTTAGGAACACCAAATTTTTTCGGATATATTTAACAATATAATTGAAAAGCTTAACTTTTTCCCCTCAAATACCACTTTGAAATATAGGTATTGATATCTTTTTTTTCTCAGAATTATCGTAAATCGAAATTTGTTACACAGGCTTACATTCAAATCTACATAAATTCCAGTACGACAAGATAACCGGAAAATTTAAATAATTTCAATGTACGATATTTTAGAGGGAAAAAAAGAAGATATCAATATAATTCTACGATGTACGTACGATGAAAAAATAATAATCGAGAGTGTATACAAACTTTGAAGGTATGCTTGTAATCGAGGGTCCATATACTTAACCAAGTGTAAATATAATCGAGCCAATTAAATAAACATTTCTTTAAAATAAATCTTTAAAAAAATAAATCATGACAATAAATCATTTGCGTGCAGTTTTAGTTTAAATTCCATCAAAGTCAACATCAATTTGCTTATGTTGATCAGATGAATAAAAAATGTCCCATCATTGTATGCAACATTAACACATACATAGATAGACATGTATGTTTACACAAGTTATGCACGAGTGTACCACAGATATTATCAATAAAATGTCTCACAAGTATTGAATGACAAAATTATTGAATGAACAAGAGGAAGAGGAAAATAAATTTGCGCTGAAAAAAAATGTTTAAACTAAAAATAATGCTGCAGGCGACATAATTGCGATCATTTATAGAGGAAGTGTTATATTTAGTTGGGAACGATAATGTGACATGTGGGTTAGATGAATTCAAGTCAACGTAATGCTTATTTTTATATAATAAATCGAGAATATTCCAAAAAAGCCGCCAAATTACCGCAGACCTTTGTTCCTTGTTAGATCATCTGGAGTATTTCCAGTTCTCAATTAATACAAGATACTCAACATGAGCATAGATTTGAACTTAAGTCCAAAAATGCGAAAACTCTAACTCTGAGCAGCACGGTTTTAAATCAGGTTCCAGTGAGTTTTCCATTTTTGTGAATCGGATTCTAAAACTTTTAATTTATTATTTCAAAGTAGCAACATCAACGACTTGAACAAAATTTCAAGAGCCTACATCAAACAACGTAATTTCTTTTCCTTTTCATGAAGTTAAAGCACAATATTTGTGTACAGCATCTCAACATTGACTGCTGTTAATGTTGATGCTGCTGTCCAGGTTCTGAAATAAATTTTATGTTTTATTACATCTGTTGTCCCATGCTTTGTCTTTTGAGTACCCACAACGGCTTCGACTCCCTCTTAGTCCGGTTTACCGCTTCAACATTGCATGCGAGGAGTTTTTATTGTTGACATTTGTTGGTTGCGATAAAGTGATGTTGTCTTGTGTTTTTTTTTTTTATTTATGCACAACTTCATTTGCTGCTGCTGTTGCTTCGGAATTAAGCTTGACCACAAGTCAGAAGTTGTTCTACTTGGCCATTAATCGACACGCTGAAGTACAGGGATTTTAAGGCTTAATAAACAATGATGTTTCAAGGCAAAAAGTTGCAAATTTTCGTAAGATGCAACTTTAGGTAATAAAACAGATCACAAATAAGAAAGAAGTGGAAGAAAAAATGATCGCATTAATGGCTTTGCAAAATACATGAAAAGCATTCCATTCATAAGATGTGTCACAACAGGAAATGCCTGACTGCACAGCTGCGTTAAATTAATTTCAGTTTTGGAAATTAAGAAAACATGATTGAGCTTTGAAAATTTGCTTTATTTTGACTGGATATTGTACTAAGCATTTGAGAAAAAAAAAACAAAAAAATTTTGAGAATGAGTTTGATCAATGCATGAAAATGAAGTTCATATTTTTGATTATGATTTCAGAAAAATATATAGTGTTATAATTTTTAATTTTTTTTTTTGTCACACTCACTGTCTTTTTTGATTTTCTTTTTTATTTTCGATGAAAAATAGTCGTCATTTTTGTCTGTCATAGTTTTCGATAAAAAATGTCTGTCATTCTTGACAATTATTCATTTTAATAAAGTTTAAAAATCAAGAATTACTGATATTTTAGATCAAAAAAAAAAAACGGGGCCATTTTTGATTGAAAACAAATCAAAAATTCAAAATGACGACTATATCTGATCGACAGATTCATGTAAACGTCAAAAACGATAACCGCCATTTTAATTCTTTTAAGTCAAAAATGTATCGTGCTCTTCGATAAAAAATCATAAAATTTATCGTCTTTTTTTATATCATAACTAACTTTTTTCATCATAACTAAAATTGCAGTCTTACCTATATTTGACGTTGTGTCGAATAATGTTGTCTCGCTATAACGTCACCAATGAATTATTCCGATACCCTGATACTACTGTTGAGCTGATTCGCTCAAAATTCACAAAAAGATATGAATTGTATTTGTACTTTTTTTTATCAAAGTTATTGTTATTTATACATATATATTTTGTTGAAAAATATCCAATATTTTTAATTAAGTAAAATAGAAAATAATTTTTTTTTTTTCAGTTAAAAATATTTGGAATTTTTAGTTGCTATCGATCACAAGTAACCATAGTAAAACCATTGATTTTTTTTAATTTGTTTTAATCGAAAATAACCTTAATTTTTCACAATTACAAGAGCAAATTATTCGCTCTGGTGCAACAAGTAGTTACCATATCAAAACAATCTATGACTCAAAAGATAGTAGTTCTTATTAACCATCCCTACTTTTTTCTTCTTTGCAGTTGCACCGCACGCTTCGTTGGTGACTTTTGTGAAGATCCCGATCCCTGCCACTCCGGTCCCGGTCGCTGTCAAAATGGCGGCACTTGCACTGTATCGTATCGTGGCGGCCGCCTTGGGATCTCCTGCCTCTGTCCGATTGGTTTCACCGAATCGCTATGTGAGATTCCAGTGCCGAATGCCTGTGATTCGTCGCCATGCCGCAACGGTGGCACATGCAACCTGAAGACACTTGACGACTACACATGCTCGTGTGTGAACGGATACACAGGTGGGTGTCAGCAATAACTGCAATTGCAGTGCCTGCCGCAACTGCTGCTAGTGTCATGAGGACAAATTTGCTGTTACCAGCATAGCAGCGATACACACAGAAACTGCATGCAATTAGTGCGATGTCGGCTTGTTTGTCTTCTATGACGCTGCATGCGCGTGCATAAATGAGAGAGATCCAGATGATGTATGCCACTGTTTAACTTTATTTTCTTATTTTTGATTTCAGGTGAACACTGTGGGACACAAAATCTCTGCGCCACTGCGCCTTGTCGGAATGGTGGCACTTGCACTTCCGTCGCAGGCGGTACACATTTTAAATGCATTTGCCCGAAAGGCTTTAAGGGTCAGACGTGCACTGAGGATGTCGAGGAGTGTAAGGCAACAAACCCGTGCAAACATGGCGGTACTTGTTTGAATACACATGGATCATACCAGTGAGTATATTGAAAATCAACTATTTCGCCCTAACTATTAGACATGACAACAAGGATTGCTATCATTGAATTAGGCACCTCTACTCTTGAGTGGAACCTATTGGTTCAAAGAAAACTTGCTCAATTCTAGGATTCTAAAATTGCTTTCAAAGTTCGTTTAACGAAGTTCATCTGTGAAGAACATGAATATAAAATAAAATGTTCACTTTCATGAATTAATTTAATTTTTATATGACAAAAGAAACACAATGCAAAATTTCAAATAAAAATTTCGTTTCTTTCGATAAAATTATAAATTGCATATATAATTCTCCAAGTGAAACCCATAAAATGGTGTATTTTATTAACCTCGGCACTTTCAAAAATAATACAACTTCAAACGTTGCGCTTCTAATAAAACTGCCAAATGCCTAAATTAAAAATAATTTATTTTGCTTCTGTTAAATATTTAATGATTTAATCCAACCAACCTGCGCCATCCGTACAGAGCTGAAGAAAAAGCATAAGTTTGACATTCTTAAGATCAGCTGTCATATCAAGTAATACATTTGCTGTTTTATGTGACAAATCTTTAAAATTCATTCATTTTGAGCTGTCTGTTGACTTAAAAAATTAAAAACCTAGATTAGGGTGCTTCTTAGAATTTCGAATATTTAAACATATACCTTAAATGTTATGCTATCGGGGCACAATGGTTTAATTTTTTATGCACTGAAGGAAAAATAAAACGATTTTTTAACTTGGTGTCTGGTCAATGAATTCCTTGACTGTAAGCAGTTTTTGAAGAGAAGTTTATTATATGGGACGTTCTTGATCATTTGAAAAAAAATCAGTGATATACAAAGCCAAGGAGCTATAATTTTTATGGCTTTGTTTCAATATTTCAATATTTTCAATAAGCGTTTAGGTCTGACTACTTTTGAAACCTTTAAGAATAATTTGCTTATTCAAAGGAAATTAAAATATTTAACACCCTGTAAGTTCACTCGCTGTCCATTTGTGAGAATGTTTGAGGAATGTTACATAAAATATAAACATATATAAAATATATTTCTAAGCGATTTTTCTAAAAACAGAAAAAAACTTGTTGGGAACACTTGATATATTACAACTTTATAATGAACAAAAACATATGTTTCAGCCACACTTCTTTTGTTTTGGCTGAAAACTTCAGAATTTATTGCTACCACTTTGTGGTCTCATTTGATTGGATATTTTAGTTTTATCTTAAAACGAAATTAAGTATGCAAATTTAATGAAACAACGCTGAATTTATTGACAATTTAATGAAACAAAAACGGAAATATCAATAGGATGATGGGTCAGCAACAAGTTTGTTCGTTTCATCGTTATTTTTTGTCTTTAATACATAATTATAGAAAAAATATTCGATACTTTGATTTATATTTACTTATATTAAATTTATTTTTATATGAAATTATATTAATTAACGAGTAAATCGCGCCAGTATTTAGTGCGGTTTTGTTTGGAACAAAATATTTAATTAGCGGTTTAACTTTATAAGATATTGCTGTGGCTATTGTTGTTGCCGTTGGTCAAGTCATTTGTGGTAGGTGGTTGAAATAAATTAAGTGATTTTGGCTTTTGTTTTGTGTTGTTCTTGTTGTTTTTTTATTGTTTTCTGTTAAAGCAATTTGTTGAACATTTATATTATTTTATTTCGCTTTTACGATTTATTTCATTTGTTTATCAGCTTTATCATGCAAATTTAATGTGACTGTCAATGGTTTAATTTAATAATGCCACAATCAGCAAGATCGTTTTTGGCCAAACCTTAACAAATGCGCGCTTAGACTGCAATTAATTTGAATTCGACGTTCAAATTTAAATATTTAATTTCTTTTAAGTTGGCGTCGGAAGTTTTGTTAAACAAAGCGTTAAATACGCTTAAAATTAGCAACAATACAAAGCGTGTGATTTATCTAAAAATGTTGTGCAAATAATTTCTGCACTTCACAGATGAGCAGGGCGACTTTTAAGGAATTTTTGTGGTTCACATATCGAAACATTCTAAATTAATGATTTCTTGCCAATGAAAATTTTGTTAATTAATTTTTTTTAAATTGACTCCATTAAACTCAACATAAATTCGTTATTCTTTAAAAGCAAAATGTAATAAAGTGGAGCAAAACAAAAAGTGAAATGATTGGAAATAAGACCAAGTATGAGGCGTAGCCCTCATAAACTTTATTTTGCGTAAAATTTCAAAATCTTTTTCAACGATTTTGAAAATATCAAATTAAAAAAATAAGATATAATTTAAGAAGCACGAAAGTCGTATCTCAGTGGAAGTGAGTTTGGGGAAAATTGATGTTTTGTTTACGTCGATAACGGCATTTGGCGTAGATCATTAGATGCGCAGTTTCTTAAGCTATCCGATGCCATAAGAATTACGAACATGAATTTTCTTGAACTCTAATTTTAGTTTAGAATTAACTTTGCAGTAGAGTTTAACAATGTAATAAAACTTTGTAGAGTGATATACTTAATATTATATGAGAACCTTAAGACAAATTTCCAGGTTTTTGCAAGAAAAATGCAAAGGCAATGAGATTTAAGGGAGAATTGAAATAATAGATAGATAAAGAGATGTTATATGTTTACATAGATAGATAGAAATAAATATATGTATAGAGATATTTATATAGAGGCAGAAAGAAAATCTAGAAATGATATTGGTAGTGGGAAATTTCAGTCGCAGGTAACAGTTTTATAAAGAAACTTTTTAGGAACCCGTGGGAACTGTTGTCAAAAAATATCATTATTTTGGTCCAAGTTTTAGTTGTTCATAGCGAGTTATTCAAAATGAGAAAGAAAAATTTTTTACTCCACTCTCATACTTTTACATAAATATGAATAATTTTACATCTCACGCAACTATACTAAAATTAAATGATCGTTATAATTATTGAATCGTATTATAACAACAGCATCTGACTTATTAAATATCAATTTCTGCAACTCCAAAAATAGTTCACATGTCAATCAAATAAAAATCATTTAATGTTGTATTGCGAACATTGAAAAATTCGATAGCACCAAATCGAAAGCGATTTAAATAATTTTGGTTATTAACAATCGCAAACACACTTAGCAGCAGCCACAGCAACATCATTTGCCAAAACAACAACAATAATAATATATAAAAAAAAGTCTATAATGATAGTAGCAACCGACATACCGACCATCATCGCTAGATCACTGATCTCCGCGTACATGCTTAATTACAGCGCGCTCTTTCTTTATTTATTGTGCGTGTTGAATTGAATTGTGTTGTTGACCAACACGGCAGTCTGCCAACAAACCGAACAGTCAGTCAGCCAGCCAGCCTTACCAATGTCTTACATTCAACATTTGTTTTTTTTTTTTTTGCCGCGGCGGTTCATTGGCCAACAGTTACAACAACATTCACATACGACTTCCCTGTACTGTAAAGAATTTGCATTAATAAATCATTTGCTCAACAAAAAAGAGCACGAATACGCAAAGCGAAAAAAGTACTCAGCCTCATATTGTTATCACTGTAATATTGAGCATCATAAAATACGCAATTACGAGCGTACATTCAATCGTCAGTCATTCGTAACTCAATGCTTTGCTTGTCCATAATAGCCATAGAGCGACGATGTTTAGCCACGATTTTACTTCCAGGGCAACACAAATTAGACAAAATTTTAACGTTTATTGGTACCTAAAATCAATACCTATTGACCAAACAAATTCTCTGTCCATTTGAGTGCCATTCTCTACTAGTTAAAATGCACATATGTAGCAAGAAATATTTTTCATAGAGGTGTTACCCCAAAGGAAACGTCAATTCAATACTTTTAGGGAACATCCTTAATTAACAAGAATAACACAAAAAAAAACAATTGAAAGAGAGTTAGCTCTTTGAACTTCAAAGCCAAATATAAACGGTACAAATAAGAAGCAAAAAACAACAATAACAGCACAGAACTCAAGAAGCGGCATAAGCATCAGCAACGAAAAATCAAACGACAATTTTTGTGTGAAGCTTTGCAAAAATTTAATCCTTTAAAACAATAGACATTTAATTTTAAAAAAAATAAGTATGCAATAACCTTCTTCAGCACAAATATGTTGTTTTAAAAAAGATGTAATTAAAATCGGCTGAGTATATTTTGTGCCAAACCGTTACACACTATTTTCATAGAAGCAATTTTACATGATTCATTTCTCATGATTCATATAAAGAACATGTGAAGGATTTCTAAAATAATATCAATTTATCACTCATTCCTGCAAAATTTTAGGCACTTTGAACTCAAACTCACAATATTGAAAAAAGAGCTTTCTTCAACGCGCTTTAAAACAATTTCCTGTTAATTACACGCATGAATTTTATTTCTAATAAATATCGGCAGGTACCATAGTATATAGTACTAATGAAAAAAACTTTTAAAGTGTTACACCCATTCCCCTGTCGATATATAAATGGCCTAGATACTGAAATTATTTGCTTTCAATTAAGTTTTAATTTTGAAAAATGTATGCCAATATCTTAAGAAAAAAACACAATATTAAAAATGTCAATGTCAATATTGCTAAGTTAACTTAACTCAAAACTGAATTAAACGGCAACACTGGCAATAAATTAAATTAAATCATTATAACTACTACAGTTCCTAATACCTCACATAAAATGCGCCAAAAAAGATAAAATCGAAAGCCAGTCTTTAAAACACTGTGATATGAAGCCTTCACTGCGCGTTGATCAACAGTAGATGTGCAGTTGTGCTGTGTGCTTGCCCCTGTAGAAAATTTCATTAATCTTTTATATATGTACATAATATCAAGGAATTGTTATCTATTACAAGGAAATGTTTTGTGTAAGGCCAACATGATATTGCCAAACATTGTATTTTGGTATTTGGGTTGGAACTTTCTACAGGTTTAACTAAAATAACTGGACTAAAATGGTCCATTTTTAGAAACTGAATTATAATCGCTTCTGACCACATCATATATTAATTCCTACCGGGGTTAAATAAACGCGCACTTGTTAGAGATTTCGCCAATGCGAACAAAATTTGAAGTTGCTGTTGTTGCTCACTGTTGCTGACACTTTGTACATTTTACACCCTGCTTGTGTTTGTGTTGTTGCAATTCAAAGGAAATATCAACGAATTCGAAAATAAATACACCACAAAACACAACATTTTATGTTATTGTTACTGTTATATTTCTTATTTCTCATGAATTGATTTGTCGCTTTATTTACGAGTATTTGTTTTGTTTTTTTGTTAATTTTGAGACGATATTCTCAACTGTATGGAAAATTTTTGGCATTTGACTTTTCAACTAAAAGTTTGGCGTTCAGCACTTCTAAATAATTTAAAAATATCACAAGATTTTTTTTAAGCTAAAAACAGTGCTTTATGTACAGATATGTCCAAGCCTTTTGATTAAATTGAGGGATATTATTGCTTAAAAAAAGTATTTGCTTATAAAAATTAGAATTTTTTGACTGTTTAATTTTTAATAGATTCAACTTACGTAGCACATATTACCGATTAAAATGGTGAAATTAAATATTATTTACTAATAATTTCTTATACTGAACTTTGAGCAAATGTCTATGATGCTTCGTACAAGCAAGCGCCTGTTGTCTACTACTACTGTACGTATTACATCATGGACATTCTGACACCAGAACCATTAATAATTGTCCTGAATTTAATCAAAAATATGAAGATGATTTAATTTTTTATGACTTTTGAACAAAAAAATTTATTTTTTTAAATTTAGTGATATGTAATACAAAATTTTCAGTCAAAAATTCCGATATCAGTTAATCCCAGGTTCAGTTGGGAAATGTTGTCTATTTGCCTTTAACATTTACGGCTTACTATAGAAAAACAAGTAGACGGTACCGCATACGCTACCTATATTGCATTTTATTTAATGTATTATAAGCCATTTAAAGTATTAATTTTAAGCCATAATTTTGAAACCATTAATTAAATTAACTAAATACTTTTGTTAATTGATAAAATTATACGAGGTAATTAAAATACACTGTTGCTGTTGTTGTATTGCCATTTACGGTAATGCTTTGTAAAATATGGCATAGTTTGAGGGGATAAGCAAAAAATTATCTGTAATGTATTTTCCAACTTTAATTAGTGCTACCAAATGAATGAATGATGTTGCAGTAGTAAGCATTCAACGTAAAGCAATTATCAAAATTACAGTTGTTTCGTGGTATTTGTGCTTGTTATACTTAAAGGTTGGGCCAATCTTTTTGATTTTAAGTCTTAATAGCAATCAAACGTTGCCAATATATTTATATATTTTAGAATATATATTTATTTTTGATATTTGAATATTTGAGTATTTTTGGAAGCAACCAGTTTTGCAATTATCTCGTTTTTGTACCGCGTTTTTCAAAACTAGCTTTTTCACTGGTACGAGAGTTATCGCGCTGTATTGTTGACTCGTTTTCGTTTGACGTCAGCTGCACGGACAGACAAATTTAATTTACAGAAAGTGTTTCTTAGTATGTTGCTTATAAGATAAAATATTTTAGAAAAAACATAACAAAAAAAAATTGGTCACGCAACACCATACCTACTGTCATACAGAATCATCAAAATTATAAAAACAAGTCGTCTTACTACCGCCATCTCTTTCAATGTTTTATTACTTTGGTTGAAATTTCTTGACTGTTTTATGTGCGTAGCAGCATAAAACCTCAAAAACAAAATAAAACTTTAAAATTTGACAACCTCAAAAAACCGGTCAAATGTGTGAGTATGGGTGCGAGTGCATATGCGCAGCGAAAACAATAAAAGTTTCACTTAAACAAAGGCTGCCTCTAACTTTGAGCCCGACGCTACCCTACCATTTAAACGCAATCAAACCTTTACACCAAAAACCACTGCAACAACAAAACTTTGTGTGCTTGTTCATACACACACACAGATACATATGTATGTATGTACATTAGCTTATGAAAAAAAAAAAGACGAAAATAAAAAAAAAGTTTATTGCCTTGGATTTTCTTTCATTTGACTCGTATTTCTTGTATTTACGGGTTTATATTCTTGTCAAGTTGCCTGTGTTTTACTTTGGTGCTTTTCGGTTTTTGCTATTGCTTTTTGGTATTTGTTTGTCAATATTATGGTCAATTCCTTTTAAATGTCTTTCAAATACGCAGTTTTTATTACAACAAATCTTTTTCATTTTAATTCATATCCGCTCTTCCCAAACTTCGAGGTAATAAAAACAAAAACTTCTTAGAACTTTAAATTTTCTCTAAAACAAAAACTATGCCTAGGAGGAGGCTTATCTGATCTGATTAATAATGTGAATTTGTAATGGACATTCAAAAGACTTAAGTAGCGAACTCGAAATATTCAATTTGCACAGCAGCAATTCTGTGTGGCAACAAGGAACTACAGCTAAAGTCGAGAATTTCACCATCGTACTTAGGCATTATTTAGACCTAAATATATATGAAAAAATCGCATTATAGCTAAAATTAAATATCGTTCTTAAGTAACAGAAAAATGGCCTTAACTCGATCTGATTAGTACATACTGTGAATTTGTAATGAACATTCAAAAGACTTAAGTAAAAAATTCGAAATATTCGATTTGCACAGCAGCAATTAATGAAGAAGTTAATAGCAGACAAATTTATTCTTCAACATAGTGTAGTTGTCTTATTCTTGTATCCTTTATCAAAATTAAAACATAATTTATCTAACTAAAACACCTTCACCACTATTGATGATAAAATTTTTTATTTGTATGACTTCAATATCGTCTACTCCTTTACTTTCTTTTTTATTCAAAGCCAAAATTTTCTGTATTTAACCTTTTGTTGACACATAAAACAATTCAGGCCTGATTTAGCACATAATTCACACAACTAAAAAAAAGCTGTCAACGTTCTTATAGTTAATGGCATTGTTTTTTTATTAGCCTTTTTCAAAATGTATGTCCACAATATAACCATAGGACTTTTGCACCCTGCCTGTTTTTTTCTTTCTTGTGAGCATTTAAACCAGTTTTTTGCCAGAAGTTACACTTAAGCCAAAAAAAAAATTGACATTAAAGGAACAAATTTAAAAAAACTATGCCTTTAAGCCAAGCCTAAAGTTAAGGTAACAACAAAACATTTCATGTCCAACATTTTAAATTCATTTTTTTTTTCATTTTCTTACCGTTGCGCATAAATCGCTGCTTCGGCTGACTTATGAGTTTGAGTTTGAACAGCAACTGCAGCACTACAAACAACACTTGCTTGCCCTTCTCACATATCGACTACGGTCGTTGCAAAGTCTGTCAATACATGGCTCGAATATTGCGACTTTTAAGAATGCATACATTATGGTACTTAGCAGCCAGGAATCTCGTTCGTAAATCTACATAAAGTCTGCATCTATTTTGCATATCTCTATACTTTTCACTACTAATTTAATAGAGCTGCGCTCAAGAATTGCAAAAGCTTATTAGGTCTTAACTTGCTAGCGTTTATAGCTGAAAGGGCATTTGTGACAAACTGAAATGAAAATGCTACCAAAAACAAATACATTGCTTAAAACTCATCAACGTTGAACCAAGTCCAAGAACCTACTTATCCGGCAACAAACACTTTTCAGCAAAATTTAAGCACAAAGTCACTTAAGTCGACCATAATGTATATCTGAATATACGACGTATTTTATGACAAATATCGATATCTACTAAATATTTAAATTTTTTTTTTTTTGATCTCAGGCATAAGTACTTTCCGAATTAATCGACAAAACCTAAGAAACGGCAAAAATTAGTCCTAGTTATAAGCTCAAAAAAGTCATAATTCCGTTGGAACTTATCGTGTAATGGTCTTTTTGGCCAGAAATCATGGTTTTCTTATTTTCATTAGAACTTTATGCATGATATTTTTAGCGAAAACCTTCTTTTTCAACTAGACTAAACTAGGCGGATTTGACAATCTATTTCAGTACTAAGAATTTCGCAAAAAAACCAAATTTCTTATAACACACTGATCCCTTTAACATCGTAGTATTTATACAATAATTTCTCACAAATAATTCAAACAAGATATTGACAGAAATAAATCTAACAATAGAATAACAATTGTTTCATAAAATGGTCTTAACAGAATATCAAGTTAGATTCTCAAATAGAACAACAACATATGCGTAAATTCGAAGGATAATCATGAAGAATGTCAAGCAAGATTCGGAATGCTTTACAGATAAGTTTGCAAACCCTTTCTCAAATTTTTCTCAACCAAAACATGCTAAGTGCTATCCATTTGAGAAAGAATTTTCGGGTAATTTCACACAAAGTTCCATGCTTAACACGTTATGGAAAAGGACTAATGTAAAATTTCACAATCGGGATTGCAAAGATCCAAGCAAAAGTAATATGTTCTTACCCATAAAATGCAGGGTTCTAAAAACAGATCTGTACAATATAAACCACCTTCAGATTGTTGATTTTTTTATTCATTCCTATTACTTAACTAATGCTTTAGCAACTTTTGTTAGTCTCTATGTAGTTGTTATTGTTGTTGATGTGTTTTGTTTTTTTTTTTGGTAGTGATATTAAAATCACGTTTCCTGCCGTCCTTCTGTAGGTACACCAGTGGCTTAACTGCGCAACAGGTAGCAATTTTTCACTCACTCACAAGTTGAGGAAAAATAGCGACAGAAAGACAATCAGACGGACAGTCATTGAGTAGAGGACAGCAGCAACAACAGGTATGCCAGCTATTGCAGATATGTTGGGTTTTTCATCAAAATACCCCACATTACACCTTCAACTTGAGCATGGCTGCTTCAAATTACTTAAATTTCTGTGGCATGATTTTTCTGAGCTTCTACGTTTCTTTCTTTTTTCTCGTCATGTCCTTACTTTTGATTGCTTGGCCTAGGTGACTGCCACAACAGAAGCACTCTCAGTGAGTAGCTGTAGTAGCAACAGCCTGCTTTTTTAATCTTGACTGTAATTTACTCTTGAAATTGGATCTAAACGTTGATGGATCGAATCAAGCATAGCTTGGAAAAAGTGATCCACTATATTTTGCAGGTACAGATCGATTATAAGTTTTACTAGTAAGCAATGACATAAAATTGGATAGCGGCTTAGAAGTGTTCATTGTGCCAAACATTGTAAAAATGTGTTAAGAACACTTAAGATTTATATGTTTTACGCAATTACTACACATATTTGGTTTTCTTAATGCGTCTTTTTGCGGCAACCAGTTTCATTCCCATATTTGCGCAAAGTGAAGCCACATTTGCTGCAGCTTCTAAAACGGAAGTTATATTCAACGATTAAATTATTTCTCATTTTCTTGCGTGCTTATCCATTTTTAATCTTTTACTGCATCGCAATGCTGAATTTCTATGTATAAAAATACTTTTAACTTGTTTTCGAACCATCCGTTTTGTCTCTCAACTCATTTAAAAAAAAAAACTTTTAAGTGTCATCATAATAACAAAAAATATAGTTTTAACGCTTCCTTACAATTTACTCTTTCTTGCAGATGCATTTGTCCCGGCGGCTACACTGGCAAAAACTGTGAATCCAAGTACATTCCATGTGCACCATCACCTTGTCAGCATGGCGGAACGTGTCGTCCATCGAACGGATTAACCTACGAGTGTAAATGCCCACCTGGTAAGTTTTTATGTCAGATTTCACCCTTATCTCGTATTTGCTCGGATGCAGCACAGCGTTGGATGTGCTGTTGTTGAATGCTCGAAAACTAAGACATTCGTAAGGTTTAACTCTTTTGGCTTAAGTGGAAACACTCGTTTAATTGCGCTGTTAAACAGCGACTAATTATTGTTAATTGCTGTAGCAACAAAGCGTTTTCTAGGGTATTTTATATCTGCGCCTAATTCAAGTCCAACTATGGATGAACAATAATTCTAACTTTAGAAGAAACAAACCAAAAAGCGAAGCAGCATGAAGTGAAGCGAACAAAAGGAAAACCTTCAGCTAATGTTGCATTGCAGCTGGCTGGTTTGGTTGATCAGCAGAACCGGTTTTTTACAAACAATTGTCTTAATATTTCTACTGCTGCAATGCTCCCAACTTTGGTTTGTTTTAAAAGGAGATTATCAACTCATAATTTTTGAAAGAACCTTCTTTATTCCCTTCAGAACACATTGAATAAAACGACCAAAAATTCAATTTTTTTTTTTCAAGAATTCACTTAACTTCCGTAAGCTTAGATTTTTCAGCAACCACGCTCTTGTTTACATAAATAATTTTTATAAGACAAATTGGGCAAATCGGTGATTTCTAAACTTAATCGTTGGTCCAAAATCCATTTTCGATCTTTATGAATTAATCACAATCGTAGTCGAAGTCAGTTTCAAACAAAGACATGCTCATACGAACTCGGTCACAGACGATATAAGACACAAGTCCCGGTCGAAGTCAGTAAGAATTGATATCAGCCGGAGTCGTAGTCAATCAGAATCGCAGTTATTTACAGTCAAAGTCAACTATGTGCAATGGAATTCGTAAAAGTTAGTCACTGCTAATATAACTCAGATTTATTGCAAATCTCAATCTGGTCAGCTGGTCAGAGTCAAATTACGTCACTTTCGAAGACAGTTTATCTGAAATCAGTCACAGTGAAAGCCATGATATATTTTTTTTTAATACCTGTACCGAAGAGTGTGGGCAACTTGTGTAGCGATGAGAGATGACATTTAATCAGGTAAGATGGTACTAAACTGTTTTGTATTGTTTCTATAATGGTTGGACGATATCTAGAGTACATAAAATTACATAAAAAAGTTCTGTATTCTGACTCACTTAAACAATATTACTTACTTGAGTGTACTGAAAATGCTTTCAATGTACAGACGAATTTTCAAAAACATAGGCTGCCAAACAGAGAATGATCATATCGTCAGGACTGTTCCACTGTAAAATGACATTCTCAATACCTCAACTGCTTAACTTACAATTTCTCATTTCATCATTTTAATTGATTAATTGTTGCAATAATTCGCAGCATCCGATCTGAACCTGAACCACCGTTCTGACGTCGCGTCATCTTCTAGCAATTATGTAATTTAAGCATTAAAAGTGTTGACGTAGCTAATTGAGCCATTAAAAAATTATGAAATAACGCATGAATTAATAAATATAATAACTACGCACACTTGGGAATTTTTTTGTACCTCTACCATTAGCAACTGTCAAAGTGACATTTTTGCGAGTGCTGCTTCTTTTGTGCTTCTGTTTCTGCAGACTATGCGTAGTTGACAAACAAGTCAATTTAGGAATGAGCATTTGTTTTTCTTCTATCTAGCCTATCGGTGGTTCTCTGTCGTATTGTCAAGCTTCGCGATTGGCTTATCAGTGAAATACGCAGACATTTACCAGACATTTACGCATATTTAAGTAAATCCGCACTTAGTGGCGTCAATCCGGTAGGGCTGGGGAGAGCATTGCCCCTCCCCCCTCAAGGGCCTTATACTAGTTATTATTCAATACATTAATTCAATAAAGCCATCTAATATAGGAGGAATTATAATTCTCGCCCCAACAAGGTTTTGGTGAAGTGACGCCACTGTCCGCACTTAAACAATTCAAGCCATTTTTCATGTAAATTGTGTGTATTGTCGCCATGTTGCAATGCAAAAATCCACATCGTGGAGACCTTATCCACGTGTCTTATAATCAAGCAATATTCGTGTTTTCACTTTGATGACAATTGCTATTTGATTTTTCATCAGTGACATTTGATGGTCAGTACGTTTAATGCTCTGACAGTAGGGCCATCTTTTGTCTGTATGAGACATGAATTTGGTAACAAAAAATGACACTTAGGAAAAAATTTGTTATTGAGTGTTATTTTGAGAATGTATTTTGGATTGTAATGATCAGTAGAAACAGTTATTTCCCAAGTATCGGTTTTTTTTTCCTTGTCCCATTTTTTTAGGGACACTTTTTTCATATATTTTTAAAAAGCTCATAAAACATAAATAAAATAATTCCTTAAATAAAATAAAAAATCAAAATTTTAATAACAAAACACCTTAACAATAAAATGCGTTCACAACATTTATGTATGTTCGTAGCAAAGTTTCTCAGAATACCCCCTTAGAGTGAGTCGGGTCGTCGCTGAAGTCCGAAATCCTTGTTAAATTTTTCCCATGGACTAGAGCAGAGTGTGATTAAATATTTTTTAGTACTCGAGTGACTGTTGATCTAACTTAGTTGATTGACCAGTGGATTTTTATGATATTAGTAATCGAAATTGGAAAAAAAAGTTATTGACCATTAGGACAACCCCGGAAATTTCTGCAATTTCTGAACTTTTTTCTCTTTAAACATTCATAGCCTTTCACTAAAAGATCAACTAAATGTTTTTTTTTTTCAATCGTTTGGCCCACTGTATACTATCATGCACAAGCCAAACTTAAATTTTAGAAACTATATAATCTTTTTCTCGCATTCCGTCTACTGTTCGATTATCGCTTGATGGAACCCTCACCTTTATTTCCACATTATTTGATTAACTTTTTGTATTATCATTGTTGTTGCATTCCTTACATTGCTGCAATTCTTTCTGATGATCGTGTCTGCCTGAACAACAAATCGCAACTGCAGCAGCATCTATCATTCATCATAAGTCGAAGGGGAATCGAAAATCGCGTCATCATTAAGTCATGTAATGAAGCCTTATCGTCATAGTCAGTCGTGTGTATGACAAACTTTCGACTGAGAGCGAGCAGAATCTGAATTGCTGGTCTCTTAACTAACTGTTCGACTCGGCATGACCTCCTTAGGGCGTAACTGTGGTGGGACTATGCCACTAAGCATTCGTCTTTACTGAAGGCATCGGGATGATTTGTTCGTTCATTTAACTTTTTTCTTCCTTTTTTTTCACTCCGCTTGTTTTGTTATTTCAAGCCTAATTTTGTAGTAATTTCGATTTTTTTTTTCTTCTACCGCTGGCGACTGTTTCTCATTTATTTCTTTGTCGCTTTCGTGAAGTTATGGAATGTGTAAACCCTTAGGGAGTTTTGCGCTTGTGATCCCTTGCTCTCTTCCAGCTTCCGCTTGTACTCCCATTTCTGATACCACAAGTATGCAACTGATGGTTGCTTGGCTGCTAGTTCCCATGGTTGCAACTAATCACCTCGTGTCCAATTGAAAGCACTTTTTAATCCAGCAGCCGACTGATGGTTGTGACTTTGTAGGTAGTTGCTGTTATTGTTATTGGTGACTTTCTGTGGGAGTTCTAAGCAATCACCAAGAATAAATAGCAAACAGCAAAACCAAAAAAAAAAATTAAAGAAAATGAGTAAATAAGCTAGGAAAACGCTTAACACTAGAGAAAGAACCTATATAAATTCACGAAAATACTTTTTATTATAACTATGAAATATAACAAAAACATCAACTAAAAATCTATAATTCTATAATGAATCGAATCTTGGGAAAAAATTTTCTTGGTGAAGAAACTCAACATTTTTTTTTAAGTCCTCAAAAATAACAGTTTCTGGACTTCGTCTCAAAAGAACTGATGCATGGAGAATAATATCTCTACATCAGAGCTAGGTAAGACTAAATACTTTTCGATTCAAATCCAATGAATTCGACTTTGAAAAGGAAATGAATTCGGAATTGACTTTTTAAATTGCTTTTGCCAAGTGAATTCCAATTTCTGAGGAATTTCATTCCTCGAATATTTCTATCCAGCTCTGCTTCACATTAACAGACCTAGTCGGATCGTACTTGGACACTCCACTTAACCTTTTGTGGAGTGGCGCAGAAACATTCTTAAACGTTTCAGCATTCAAAAAGTTCTTGCCGGAATACAAGTTGATGCTGCAATATCATCAAAATTTTTTAAAATTTTATAGGTAAATAAATGATTTCAATAAAAGAAATCAATTAATTTCTTTTTTGAGCTATTTGCGCTGCGGGTATTGTTTTATTTTGGCTTGTTGACTATGGCAAATTTTTCTAATCTTTACGAAAATTTTTAGTCCTTTACACGCAGTTATTATGGTATTGACTTCCACTATGAATTTTGAAATTTTCTAAGGAGTCTTTCCATTTATTAAACGGCTGAGAAACTAAATGTTTTAACCGCTGATGAGAGTCTCTAATTTGCATGTTATTTGGTAAATGAAAACTCAGCTCAGTCATTTTGCGGACCTTTTTATTTCTTTACCCCTTAAGAAAATAAACATTGTAACACTCAGATAATGGCAACACTGTTTTAAAAAATCTTTTTCGGCAGCAATTTAAAAGATTAATTTTGGGTTTATAAAAACTACAATTCGTTTTCCCATTTGAAAACAGAAAATTGCCAATTTTTTCAATTGTATAAATTATTACCTTAATACGTTGAAATTGTAAATGAGGAAAAAAAAAGCAATTGTTTATAGGTGTTTCTTGTTTGTTCGCACTTTCTATAGCCCTTTCACCGCCTAACTCTCCTAGGCGATTATATTTTCTCATAACTCATGATCAATCATTATTGACCACAATCAGTGGACCTAGTCTGCATTCTCTTATGACTAACGTTGTTGTTGCCTACATGAACGCAAAGTCGTTCCATAATTTTGACCTTTGATTCTTGTTGTTGCTTACGTTTTTCATTTCGCATGAAACCAAAATTAACATATTTTTTAAGCCAATATTTTAACTCAGCTCGTTTCGTTCCCAAAGTGATCGTGCGTTACTTTGTCGCTGAAAGAGTCTGTCCACTTTTTTTTTCTACTCCTTCAAAATCGTGATGCCCTTTTCACGTGCTGAATTTTTTCGGGTTTTTTTTTTACATCATCGTCGTATATCTAAAAATACTTTCGACATAAAATTTAAATTTTTCGCAATTTCGCACAAACACAACATTACAGCAACAACATAACACAAAACCAAAAAACGACGTCATTTATTGTTACCCTGCGATCACTCGAATCAATGCAAAGAATTGGCCAACATTATTGCCCAACGATGACGACAACGTTGTCGGCGCGTGATGTCCAGCGGGCGATTTGCGCTGTCAGACGCCTTTAACATGCGCTCCACTGTGTTCCTTAGTACGGGTTGTGTAATCGATTACAAAATAATAAATAAGAATCGATAAAACGTAATGGACTGTTTTTGACATCTAGGCGGTAGAGGAGCAGGCGGCACTGCATCTGCTGCACAGCAGCAGCAACTGCAAGCGGTTGATTTCTAGACAAATTACTTGAATTTAACCTGAAGCTAAATAAGAATTAGTTTATATAAAAACCTAGTCGTAATTGTTCATTCCTTAGCATGTTCATTTGAATTTCTAGAAAGGATCGCGGGACATCTGCGTGAAATTTAATTAAAATGGTAATTTGATGTTTGTGGAGTCTTAAAAAAGTTGCCGTAGCTGAATGTCATAAATCAACTCTAAAAATATTCAATATTTGAAGACAGTGGCTTTTCTTGCTTCATATAAAGATAGTTTTTTAATATTATCAAGTTCAGACATTCACCAATTGACTTTTGTAGTTAATGATAATTTCGACCCTAAATATACTTTTTTCTGATTTCATTAACTTAGATTCTTAATTTTAGAGGAATGAAACAAATCACGGATGCTATTTGAACTCTTCTGATGATTTTTTATTTTCGTATTGAATCTAATACGCAATTTAAATGTTTGGCAACAATTAGTCCGTATCTCTGTTTAGCCTGAACACAAATCATTTAACTTTTTCCTATTTTCTCTGTGAGCATTTTGACAAGAATTATCTTAAATATACGCGAATGGTAAAACGCGTTAGAGCAATGACCGAACGATCAGCAGAAATCTACACTCAACATTATTTGTTTTTCTGCGCACGCGGGTCAGTGAACCCAATGTGTGATTGAATAAAATAAATTTCGCAGAAGAGCTCTATAATTAAAAATATTTACTCAATTTTGCAAACATATATAAGAAATTTAAACAAATTATTTCATATCGTAATTGCTTGCACAGTATGTGTATCGGGAAAAGTTGAATGTGATTATTTAAGATTGCATACTTAAGCCCTTTCAAAACGATCCTGCTTAGCAGTTTTTTGAAATAACACAGGTTAAGAAAATGCGTTCTTTTCTAGATGTTTGACTCACTCAAAATTTATTTCATAATCATTTTATTTCAAGCAGTTTTCATTAAATTACTTGCAAGAAAAAATGTACTTGAAGAGGGAGAACAAGAGAGTTGATTAATACTAAATTACTACCTTCCGCAAGGTTTTAAAATGTTGGTTTGGAAGGGCTGAACCTGTGCGAATGTGGTAGATCTTTCTAGTTAGGACTAGAAGATTCATTCATTTTGTTAATTTCATTAAACCTATTAACTGATTTGATTTTAATTTACTTACATATATGCAAAACCGAATTGTGTGAAACTATGATACGCTGAGCATCATCGGACTTTACCTTGAGCTGCCGATTTTAACGCTTTTATTACCTATTTTATAAGTTTTCGAATAACTTTCGTGTGCTGAACAGGAATCGGTTGTCTGTTTTTCCTCATTCATTCAAAACTGTGAGATATTTTTGCTTTGAGTACAAAATTCAATTTCAAAATTCACACCTACGCGAAAGTAATAATATCCTATTTGTTCAGAAAATTTCCCTTTTAACCGCATATTTGATCTCAAGATAGATATAGATAGAGAGAGTGCTCAATCTATATTATTGGCATACTCTAGCAGTTAGACCTATTTGAAGATGGCACCTTTCGTATTTTTCTTACTTTACGCTCTAAACTGTATTAATTTTATCGGGATTCACAACTCCTTCATGTCCCTATATACGAGTGAGTCCAGTAGGTTGACTTTGTAGTATGTGACCTCGAAATCGTGTGAGAGATGGAATTGGTTTTTCCAAGATTTATTATAGTGAAAATACTTAGTCAGTAGTCAACCTGTTATGGCAAAAGCCACACTTTTATAATCCGATAAATGTGGAGAAGAAGACAGTACGTTGGCCAGAATCTTCTTCACTACATTTAGCAGAGACAGGGTTGCCAGGTGGCCGTTGACGCGGCCAGACCGTTAATTGAATGGTAAAGTCGTTGGCCGCGGAGGAGGCCGTTAAGCCGTTAATTCGAGGCAAAATTTAAGATAATTATAGTATTATTTTTATCGAGATACAAAAAAAAAGTTCCCAGATATTTTCAAATGTAGATTGTCGTAAATGTGTAAACGTAATAGTGTAAACGAAAAAGTTTTTGTTAGTGGTATGGAAAATGACACAAAAAAAATGTTATAAATTCAACCTCATTTTAATATTGATGAGCAAAAAAAAAACGGTCATACTTTTCATCCTTATTTTAAAATACTTTTTGGACAGGCCGTTATTTCTTCATTTCAACCTGGCAACCCGGAGCGGAGCTTAGAATGGCAATAATTTAATAAAACAAAAATATTTTATTATTTTGAAAAGAAAACATTTTAATTGAAAACAAAATAGTTTTTTATATTGGTATAAAAAAGTACAACTTTGCATTTGGGTACAATTTTTAAAATTCTTAATATTATCACTGACAAACTCTCTTTTGCCATTTTGTCTCTTATACCTAGTACCAACTCGTAACTACATATACATATATTATGACAATTGAAAAATCGAAAATTTGTGCATATATGACAAATTTTTTTTACCATTAACAAATTCGAATTCGCAAAATGCAATATGTAAGCATTTTCTACATCCGTAATAACAATTTCCTGCTGTACTTCTCGACTTTTTTGACTTTGATTTTTTCTTACATTGCGTTGTGGCTTTTTTTTTACTAAAATATAAATATTTTATTTTCATAGATATCGGAGGCAATTATTTTCAGTTCGTTATAGCACCTGAACAGGCAAACAAGGGGCTCAAGCAAATTAACTGCACAAAGGCAACTTAGGGTAGGGCAGGGTAAAACGAACTAAGTTGCTGCCAGCTTAAGCTAAACTAATGTTTGCCGCTGCCATAGCTAAGAGCGCTTGCATTGCTGAATGTCAAATAATGAAAATGCAAGCAGCAGCAACAACAACGATAACAGCAACAATTAATCAAATGGGTCAGGGTAGCGAGGAGGAAGAAGTGCTAGTAAAAGGCTACAAAATTTTTAATGAAGCTGACAAATGCAAATTCGAACCACTTAAGTGGATTAAAAAGCAACAGCAATAAACTTTTTCCATTTTTTATGTTGCTTAGCTTTTAAATTAACATATGTATCTGATATGGTTTGAAAGATATTGTCGAAAAAAAAAACAATATTTATTAATTGTAATTTTTACACGATTTCTTGTTTTATCTTTTACCTTTTTGCTTAATATGCCAACAGATGTCACTGCATGTCAACAATGAATGTTGCCGCTATTGCTGCTGGCGTTTTTTTTTTTTTGTGCCAATTCGGGAAAAAACTGCAACAAATTTTTTAATTGCAAATACAAATAACTGTAATAAAAAGTCAACAACATGCAATAATTTATTAAAAAGCAAAGCAATGCAAAACTTGTAATCAATTGAGCAACAACAAATGAAAAAAAAAAAACAGCACTTGACAGCAGCAGAAAAAAATTGCTGGTCGTTAAATTAGCGGCAACAAACAACGAAAAACAACTGTAGCTTCCATTTATTAATGTTGCTATCGTTTTTTTTTTCAAGCTGTTTTGGTTTTTGCTTCTATCTCTCTTGCACAAAGAAAAATTTTTTGGTTAAACGGTGTCAATAAATTTTATTTGGGTATTTAAATCTCTAATGAAAAAACTCCACAGATGTGAAATTTTTTTTCAAACCCTTAAACTTTTCACAATATAGCTTAAAAAATACCGGCTAATTTCACTTTTATTTTAAAAGAAATTTCGGGTAAACGCCAAATAGCAAAAAATGTTAAATGCCCCAAAGAATATATAGAAATTTTACCAAAAAATCAAAGGATGCAATTTTTTGATAAATTAATAACTTTTTCAACATGCAAAAACGAAAATCGCTAGCGTTGTTTCATTTCAAAATTTAAACACATTCACAGTGGTCCTTAGATTTCCATATTTTGATATAAATAATAATCCAGAAAATATGAAATATACATGATTCTTTTTGAAATTGATTTTCATAAATTATTTTTTTATCATTTCACCATGTTTTGTATGAATTGACGCTGAATTCGAATTTGTTTTAAATGCACTTTTTCTATTATATCCGGTTTTTGGGATTAACATGGTCGACTATGTCAAAAACACCTTTTCAAACAGTTGACCTAAAAACTTCTTCAAAAAATTCAGTCAAGTTCAATTTTTTGGGAACTTTTCTTAAAATGTAAAAGCAATTTTCTACATCCATCGATAATTATTATTATTTTTGAATAGAAACAAAAAAAAATGTTCACAGTGTATGCAACAAGTTTAATTGAAAAGCAAGTGGCGAGCAGCAACAGCAAAAACATTGACAACACAGTGGATGCGGGCAAAAATAGAGGGAAAAAAATCAAACGCTGCTCACAATGTTGGCTTGTCAAATTAGCATACATAGCGCAGCATTCAAAATGGCACAGAGGGCGCTGATGTTGCCGCTAAATTGTCACTGTAAAGCAGCGTCAAGCCGCCAACGACATCGCAATGAAATTTTGAATAATTGCAGCAAAACATGCGCAGCTAAGCGAGAATTTGATCCTTTTTACTCAGCTTTGGGGAGCTTTTTAGCAAGCAACACAAAAACAAAATGCCAGAAAAGTGGATGTACAAATAATACGAATAAATGAAGCAGACGACAGAGGGCGAAAATGCTGCCTGAAGTTGCGATAGAAACTGCGTGAAAATTTTGCTGCAATTGCATTTACTCGTTGCTGGTGCAATTTTAAGCCGTTTTCGTTTACTTAATTAAATTCAAACGAATTGAATCAAATTGAATAAGCGAGGCAAACTACGGCTGCAATTGCGATTGTAATTTTCAAAACAAACAACAATTGCACTAACGTCATTGCAATGAGGGGGAGTTTTAGCGTTGTCAGTTGCAACTCGATATTAATGAGAATATACCTATATGTATATCGTTTCGTTGTTGGTGTTGCTGTTGCTGGTGTTCTTACTAGCAATTTATGTTATTACGTTTATTTGCATAAATTGCTCGGACAAGTGTTTATTTTAATAGTTTAGATAATAAATTTTTGAGCTTCAATTTTTTTTGTTGTTGTGGATGATGATGTTGTTTTCTGAAATACAGGGTGTGGTCCATATGAACAATTTTAATTATGTGAATCACATAACGTTGAATCACATGATTCATAGGAATGAATTTTAAATTAACATTCGAGTTGCATGCAATTACTATGACATGATATGCAACTTAATTAAAAGCAGAGTGGAATATGCCAATCTTATAAAAATTTCAGCAGGACAACGATCCAAAACATACCTCAATGTATGTAAAAGATTCTCAATTGGTAAATTCCAGACCTTGAAACTTTTATACTTTTATTCAAAAAGTCATAAAAATAAAAGTTTCTACGTCTAAGTAACTTTCTTTAAAAACTTTTATTGAATTATTTTTATAAAAACTTTTATTGATAAAGATTTTAAAACCTATTATTAATAAAAGTTGTTTTTAAAAGTTTTTTTTGACTTTTTGAAATATAAGTTAAAAAAAAAGTTTTATTTTCTAATGAAAAAGTTTTAAGGAAACAAAACTGCAAAAATTTATGTTGTTCACACAAGGTAACCCGATTTTAAATCCTCAAAGTTTTCAAATATACACATGCATCTTCTAAGTAATGTGGCAACTCTACTCCAAAGTTCAAGGTTACTGTGTGAGTAGGTTTCTATTAGTTTCTGAACAAGAACAAACTCCTGCCATGGGAACCAAAAAGAATCTGCTAGCACTTTGTTGTTTTGTTGTTGGCGACAATGTTTTACTGGCATATGTTGTCGCACTTTCCTACTGCATGCTGTTGATGAATAATTTTCTAAATCATACCTATAAACATACATACGTACGTGCATAGATGCTAGTTCGGAAACAGATGTTAGAAATAAATAGTTACCATGGGTACGCACAAACCGCTCAAGAAATTCAATCGGTAATTCCGTTAACTTCACGCACTTCCTTGCCATGCAAACCTCTAATTAAAAATAGATTTCGACAAAAATAAAATAGAAAAACTAAACGCCAACAACAAATTGCATATATACATTGTACATACATATCTGCTGGCAATGAATGTTAGAAAGTCACCGCTTTGTGGATACCAGCAACAACAAGTCTTGGGTGCAACGACAACAACAACAGAGTGCCAGATATGCTCCAACCACTCCTCTGTTTAAATCGTTTCGATCGATTTAAACGAAAGACATGCGAACGAAGGAAGAAAAATGTTGCTGAGAACGAGAACACATGCGCGCATGCGCAGCGCCAAGGAGAAACCAGCGAACACAAGTAAAACTACACGCAAAGTAGAGGGGGACTCAAAAAGCCGGTTTGGTGTGGCATTCAATAAAGTAAAAAAATAAAAATAAAACTAAAAATAAAAATAATGGAGATAATAAAAACGAAGCAGAAATAAACGTTGAAACGTAGCAGCAATAAAGCAAAGCTTGCAAAGACGACAGCAAAAAATTAAAATCGTAGCGACCAACATTGCGCCGTTGTCTGTCTGTTCGCCGAGTCGGTTTTTGCTGCAAGAAAAATTCAAGTTTCTCTCCTTTACAACAAAAAAATCCTTATGCCCTGCATCGCATTTGTGGCCTTCTGTTCGAAGTTTCGAAGTTAATTTCGAAAATATGCATATGCTTGAGATAACGCAAGAATCTGATGTACCATATTACACTGTTAAAAAACTGGCTTAATATAAGAACCGGAGCTAAGGATCTTTTATGCAAAATGTTGGTAGAATCTGTACGAACATAATTGTCCAGATCCTCATATGGTGCCAGTGGATCCAAAAAATAAACACTCGTCCTTCTTTGGACATTTACCTATAAGTATGACTTTGAGCCAGTATTTTAATCATCGCTCACGGTTTGACTCCCTTTAGTCATTATTTTTCAAAAATTTATCTGACAAATGTTTACTTTCTTTCAGTTGGTAGGTATACTACATACATATAGCTACGTGTATATTCTTTGAAAAGTTCGAAACCGCCAAGTTGTATATTTTGCTTTAGCTTACGATGACAAAAACAACAATTTTGTACTTACTTTTTTTTAATTTTTTTTTTTTAATTGTACTTCATATTTATTATTTTTATGCTCGACTATGCTTTATATTGACAACAACAGCCATAACAACAACAGCAATAAAACGCCTTACTCATACACAATTTCTTAAACGTAGCTTAAAGACAGTCAAGTCGTCAGTCGTCGTCATTGTTGATCAGAAGGGAAGCGGCAGCAAGAGAGGGCGTGCCCGTTGTTCCTTAAAATTCAACGAAGTAATATAAAGCGCATTGAGCGACAGACAATGGCAGGGATGCCAAGTACTATTTTTTAGAATTTCCCAAACTAATTGTCCGGCCCAATATCAATTTTTATTTTAAGAACCAAAAAGTCCACTCGAATGGTTCTGTACAAATCAAAAATCACTGCCTAGTTCACTGAATCTCACAGATGTTTTCAGTTAGTTAGACCAAATTTGGTCGATTTCTTCAACTGAAGCTCAGTCTTTCATTTTTTCCCCTTTTGATATTGGGACTAACAGCCGCAGTTACTTAATGCCACATTTTATTCTCACGTTTCATAGAGGTTTCACTGATATTCCGCTAAGACTAACTATCTCGTCTGTTGTGGTTGTTATAACCGGCCACTGTCTCATTGGCAGACATGCGGATATGTAGGGAATTCGGTTGTTTGACTTATGTGGAAGTTTTAGCAGGGGAAAAGCATCAAACGTTTTAGTTCTTCTTATATGTGTCAAGTACATAGTACGATTTTGGTTCTACAACAAGGTTATGTTAAAACAGATAGATTCAGTACATTTTACAGCTAAAATTTGAGAGAGTTATCTTTATTATAACTTTTGTCCGCAGGTACAGTAATTTTCTACGCTGGCTCCCATGGTAAACCTCTATAACCACTATCTCCAAAGGTTTCAGCTTATTTCTAGTTTAACAAATTATTTCAAAATACTTAATCATAATACATACTATACAATACAAGATCTTAAGCGAGAAGAAAACACTGTTGGGACCTAGAATTTAATGCACACAATTATCTCAAAGCTTGAGGAAGCGGGCATTTTTTAGTAAAAGCTTTGTATTTTGATCTACTTAAGGCCGTTAGAAATTGAACCCAAACATTCTAACCAATACGTTAGTTAATACTTTCGGCAGGGTAGGTAGGTGGATATCTATAGTTGGTTAAGTCTCTCTGATTTATTGTGCCGCTACTCCGATCTGTTCTTCAAGTTCAAAACTTATTGAAGATCGGGTGATATTGCATGTCAATGTACTTGTAGCCTTCAAAATCTATCGATTTTGGAATTTTTCATTCAAGAAATCTTTCATAATTCCATAGTGACTGGGTCTTCATCATGTTGGCAAAAATGGCTTCTCTTTTAAGTAATGGGAACATCAAGAAATTTAATGTAGCAAAAATTTCAAACAAGTTTCATTGCTTAATATACGGGAACTTTCCCGTACATGTCATCAATTACACCAGTTTACACATTTAAGCTAAATCGATGTTGAAATGATGTGGGTTTTTTGAATGTGGATACATATGATGTCAATAGAATATTTGTAGTTAATGTATTATCGTCGAAATGTCGTTCCAGTAAGCATTTGTACAATTCTAATCGTTGAGAAAAATCTTATGCATCTAAGCATAATGAAAATTAAAAACCTCTGCTCACAAGATTTGAAAATTTCGCCTGGGCGAGATATTTTGAGGTAATCGATGGATCGTATTTAGAATGCATTCATCTCGTTCATGACATATAATCTTTATTCTCCACGAATCAGGGAATTTTTTTCAATTTGGCAGCCCTCAAATGCAGAAACGAGAGAGTGACGAGCGCACGAATGATCAATAGGAGGCTAGCGTATGAACGTAGCCAGCAACATCAACAAAAGTCGATCGGGCAGCAGCAGCGAACCAAGCTGAAAGCATGCAAGCAACCAAGATATGAGACCGTGGGAAAGAACAACCAAAGATGTTCGTTTTTCATTTGGTTCGTCGGCCGTTTCTTCGTTTGATATTTCGAGACGGGTTGTTGATGTTTTTTCCCTCTCTTACATTAAGTTGTTGTCGTTTTATTTTTAATGCTTACTGTCAGCAGTGTTGCCACATTGATACAATTAATTAATAACAAGTAATTTTTTTTTAATTCATTCGATACATTGATACATACATAGTTGTATTACACAAAATTTTGCAAATCAGCAATTGAATCATCAATATTCAATGATCAAACTGTAACATATCGAAGTTATTTAGGAATATCAAAGAAGATACAGAAAATTATCTCTAAACTATTTTGTTCAGTACATCAAGATCAATTAATTTCCATGGTAAAGATTAGCCTTATTGAATGATGATGATGGCTTACTCTCTCATCTTCTACTGCTTAGATAGCTGTAAGATAAGAGTTATGACATTTTTTATGCAAAATTTTATTAGAAATATTTCTTAAAGGTTGTAAATTCAGGTTACTTCTAACATAAAACCTTCTGGATTATATGCACACTGTCTACTAATATTAGCTTCTTTTTAGCATCGAAAACAGGTTAGTTGCTGCAGTAGGTACCATTGGGTTTTAATTATTACACAACAAAAAGTAGCAACAAAATAAATTTTGGTTTATCATTTTTGTTGATTAAAATTACTGAAAACATTATAGGTACATATTGTAGTTTATTTGGAAAAAGTTTTTGGTACATTTATTTCTAAATTGATTCCTTTTGCACAAATTTTTGGTACACAAAATTATGGCAACCGTGGCTTTCCGTACGCATTTAGTCGGCTGGCTTATATGCGGTTTTGTTGTTGTTGCTCTTACTGTATGTACTAATTTTGTTTAGAGAGTCGTTTGTTTTGAAGTAAACATTTTGTTTTTATATGAGAGTTGAGAAAATTATTCACTTGTGTAAAATCATGAGTGATTTCCTCAATATGAAACGAGACTCGCTTCTCAATTTTAAACCGGCAATGTTTTGACTCACCTGAGTCAGATAGACTTGCACGCTGAATTGCCGCTCTCTCTGCATATATGATCTCTTCTCAATTCCATTATGCTCTCCGCTTAAATTTTTTTTTTCTTTTGACATGAAACCACCACCACCATCACTAGACATGTGTAACCCAGCTGCATTTTATGATTTGCCAAAACATGTGTAGGTTATTCTCCTGTTCATATAATTTTACCACATAGCTTTTTGTAGATCGTCCCGTTGTGTTCTGTTTCTTGTCTGCTCCGATCTACTTGATTCCGTCCCTTGTTTTCTTTTAAATTAAATTATTCTATTAAATAAAAATGCATTAAGTTTTTGAAATTATAATTTTTTTTATAATCTGGTACCTATAACGTTTATCTCTGCTAATTCGAAAGAGTTTTCAGGATATTATCGCAGTAAGAGTTACTGCTAGTATTTGAAAAAATTTCTTTTACCTATGTATGTATCTATGTAGTTATCAAATTTATTCTCACCGCCTTGAAAAAATTTCAGCCTTTCAAAGTTCACTTCATAAGCACTCACCTCATTATAATCAAAGAAAATCCTCAACATGACTTTGCCTTGAGAGCGACATCGAGAGTTATTTCGGTTTCGAAGTTTATTGACTTATTTTCATATCAAATTCAATAATCCATGCCTCTTCAACCGGAAGAAATTTAATTTTTTAAAGGAAATTCAGAAGGAGTAAAATGATGCGAATGAAATCATTTACATTTTCCTTGACACCGAAACTTTAGCTGGATTGAAATTCTTTAAGGGTTCTGCTACTCCACTCTTTAGTCTTTTCTGAACTTCACTTCTTTAGAGTAAACTTTAGTGATAAATTGCAACTCTTTAGCCGCATGCAACAAGAGCAGAGCAGCAAATATCCAACTCGAATTCGCTACAAAAGGATTGTTATGGTCAAAATGGACTTTGTGCTACAAGAATCAAAATTTGCATAAGCATGAGTAATGCTAAATGCGACTAACCAGTTGAAAAGTTAACTCCAACAACAGCTACTACAACAACAATGTAAAATTTGTATCTGCTTAGAAAAACAAAGTACAAAGAAACGCATAAACTGGTCTCCATATCCCATTTTAAAGCCATGTTGTTTTTATTTTATGCCAATATTGTATAAAGGCACTTTCAAGCCTAAATTAGTAATGATTGACTTTGACTAACGTTACAAATTTGTTTTTTGCTTTTGCACAAACATAAGGATTTTTTGTATTTTCACATGAGGGAATACAGATTTCGAATATTAGAGGCTGTTTTTCAATGCACTGTATAAGTTGAGAGTTGCGTGCATTTGTTATACCAATTAGGGTCAATGCATTGTGAAATATTTCCAGATGAAGGCGTGAGAAGTTGAATTTTTTAATGAAATTACAAATTTTAGTTTTTTATTAAGACACATTATACGAGCACTACAAAAGCTTAAAGCCGCATACAAATAAATATATAGCAGATACACTCAAAACGATTGGGCCTAAATAGGAATAAATAATAAAAATATATGCAAAAAACGTGTTCCAAAATTATATGAGATACATAATACCAAAAAAATTCGGATATCCTTTGTATGAAAAAGTTGCTAACTTTCTGGCGTCACATAGCTGACATTCAATATTATAGGCAATAGGTAAGGTACCTTCTCTAAAGAAAGTTTCAAATGCGTACAACATTTTACGTTCAGCAAATTGAAAAAGTTATTTTTAATACCATATCGTATTTAATTTCATGAGCAAGAAAATAGGTTTCACATTTTGCAACTCAATTAGAAAAATTGAATATTTCATTGAGTGTCACTCCCTTGCTCACTAGCCATGTCACTCTATTCCATAACTAAATCATCATTCTTCATTGACTGTTACCAATTTCGACAGACATACAACTAAAACAACAACTGCTTACTGTGTCACTGAGCATATATACATATGTACATCAGTAAAGAGTTTTCTAGAAACTTCCAGAAAAGCTTGGCAATGCCGATAGTATCTGAAATTTCGTCAATTTTTATTAACACAAGGAAGTACTATAATTCGCCAAAAGTGGAAGGACTTAAACTTTAAAACGAGATGTGTAGAAGACTATGAAAAAAATTAACAAAAAGTGGGCGGAGTTGGACAAGCTTGCGTGGCACTTCTTATACAAACAAAAATTTGGATACGCTTGGAAACATTTTGTGGTGCAAGTACCATATAAATTGGACAAAAATGAACGTAGCACTCCCCATACACGCAGAAACTTGATAAAGCTAAAACAAAAACAAATTATTACTTAGCGATGTGGGAACGGGCAGCCAATAATTAAATATAATACAAAATTTAGTGAAAGATCGTTTCTGCCACAAAAACGGGACATATATTGCAGTGTAGGCTAAATCAAAACGGTAGTTACAGTACCCAACATTCCTTAGAAATACCTTTTTGTTTTCTCTTCTTTAATGATAAGGCTTTTTACAATTATGTCCAGCATCTTAGTTAGTCATACTGCTGTGTTTTCTATGCTGGCCATTACATTGAACAACTACAACTTTGTCACATCGATATCAGCCGGCACTCGAACAAAACTCTAATTGATGTTTATCTATTTTTGGTGTTTTTAATTGAATTTTAAACTGATGCTCGGTGCCAATGTGACTGTTGGTTGCCTAGCTACATACGAGTCAGAGACTCATCTCAACCCACTCGCAACGACATGCAGCACAGACCACGTAGAACCACCATATATGCGACAATTTAAACTGTCACTAGAGTTGCATTCACCACATTCACCAAGTGTGCCAAAATGGTGTTGCGTTACTGCAATCTTTGTTAGCCTTTATGGGTAACACGCTAGCAATACATATATGTATGAGTAGCACTCGCTGGTCAAATGTCACTATAATTGTAAATTAGGCATCACAGCCGCCTTAGGTAATTTTATAAGCGGTGACTGCTGCTTTCTATTTTCAACATTTTTCAATTGTGTTCAATTCTTGTAACATTTATTTTTATTTTTTTGCTTTTCTTCCAGGTTATCAAGGAAAAAATTGCGAAGAGAATATTGACGATTGTCCTGGAAATCTTTGCCAAAATGGTGGTACTTGCATTGATGGTATCAATTCATACCGTTGCACTTGTCCTCCCAACTATACTGGCGAGTTTTGCGAGGTCGATGTGGATGAATGCGCCTTAAGGTAAGCTGCCACGTAGATATGTCTTCCCCAGTGGATTTATATATTTTAATTTCGCTTTTTGCATATTCCTATTTCTGCAGGCCATCAGTATGTCAAAACGGTGCCACTTGCACCAACACACACGGTTCGTATTCTTGCATTTGCGTTAATGGTTGGGCCGGCTCTGATTGCAGTGAGAATATTGACGATTGCGTTGCTGCAGCCTGTTTTTATGGTGCCACATGCATTGATGGTGTCGGCTCTTTCTATTGTCGCTGTACGCCTGGCAAAACCGGCCTGCTCTGTCATCTAGATGATGCTTGTACCTCAAACCCTTGCCATTCTGACGCCATTTGTGATACTAGTCCTATAAATGGTTCGTATGCCTGTTCCTGTGCTACCGGCTACAAGGGAGTCGATTGCTCTGAAGACATCGATGAATGTGACCAGGGTTCGCCATGTGAACATAGTGGTATATGTGTCAATACGCCTGGATCTTTTGTTTGTAATTGCTCACAAGGCTTTACTGGGCCACGTTGTGAGACGAATATTAATGAATGTGAATCGCACCCTTGCCAGAATGAAGGAAGCTGTTTGGACGATCCCGGTACTTTCCGTTGTGTTTGTATGCCCGGATTCACAGGTACACAGTGTGAAATCGATATTGATGAATGCCAATCGAACCCCTGCTTGAATGAAGGCAAATGTCAAGACATCATAAATGGCTTTAAGTGTTCCTGTGCTGTGGGCTTCACTGGTACTCGCTGTCAAATCAATATTGACGATTGTCAATCGCAGCCGTGTCGTAACAACGGCATCTGTCATGACTCAATAGCTGGCTACACCTGTGAATGCCCGCCTGGCTATACGGGACTCTCCTGTGAAACAAACATAAATGATTGCGATCCGAACCCGTGTCACCGTGGCAAATGCATTGATGGTGATAACTCTTACAAATGTGTCTGTGATCCTGGCTATACGGGATTCCTCTGTCAGACGCAGATAAATGAATGCGAGTCAAATCCATGCCAATTCGGTGGTCATTGCGTGGATCGTGTGGGTTCATATATTTGCCATTGCCAACCAGGAACTTCTGGACAAAATTGTGAAATCAATGTTAACGAATGCCATAGTAATCCATGTAATAACGGAGCTACATGTGTCGATGGCATCAACAAATACACCTGTAAGTGTATTCCCGGTTTTACCGGATTGCATTGCGAAGTCAACATTAATGAATGTGCCTCGAATCCGTGCCACAACAATGGCGTCTGCATCGATCTGATCAATAGTTTCAAATGTGAGTGCCCACGAGGTTTCTACGATGCACGTTGTCTTAGTGATGTTGATGAATGTGCTTCCAACCCTTGCATTAATGGTGGTCGTTGTGAGGACGGCATCAATGAGTTTATTTGTTCATGCACACCGGGCTATAGTGGAAAACGTTGCGAGGTTGACTTTGACGAATGTAGCCTCAATCCATGTCAACATGGTGGTATTTGTAGTGATCAGCTGAATTCGTTTACTTGCCAATGCATGCCAGGCTACACTGGATCCAACTGCGAAACAAACATCGATGATTGTATCAATAATCCCTGTGCAAATGGCGGTACTTGTATTGATAAGGTCAAAGGTTATAAATGTGTCTGTAAAGTACCATTTACCGGTAGAGACTGCGAGTCCAAATTGGATCCCTGTTCATCAAATCGCTGTCGCAATGATGCCAAATGTACGCCATCATCGAATTTCCTAGACTTCTCATGCACTTGCCAATTAGGGTATACAGGTCGCTACTGTGATGAAGATATTGACGAATGCAGCTTGTCTTCGCCATGCCGAAATGGCGCTACTTGTCTTAATGTACCCGGTTCTTATAAATGCCTTTGTGCTAAAGGATATGAAGGACGTGATTGCTCCATTAACACCGATGACTGCGCTTCATTTCCCTGTCAAAATGGCGGCACCTGTTTGGATGGTATTGGTGATTATACCTGCCTTTGTGTCGATGGCTTCAAAGGCAAACACTGCGAGGTTGATATAAACGAATGCTTGAGTATGCCCTGTCTAAACGGCGCCACCTGTCATCAGTATGTGAACTCTTATACTTGCACTTGTCCACTTGGATTCTCGGGTATTAACTGTCAGACGAACGATGAAGACTGCACTGAAAGCTCCTGCTTAAATGCTGGCACTTGCATAGATGGCATTAATAGCTACAACTGCTCTTGTTTGCCCGGATTCACTGGCTCGAATTGTCAGTACAAGATCAATATTTGCGATTCACAGCCTTGTCAAAATGGTGCCACCTGTCATGAGGATGGCAACAAATACAATTGCCACTGTTCCTTTGGATACACTGGCAAACAGTGCACTGATTATGTAGATTGGTGCAATCAATCGCCATGTGAAAATGGAGCTACATGTACCCAAATTAAGAACCAGTATAAATGTGAATGCGCCCCCGGTTGGACAGGAAAGTTGTGTGATGTGGAGCGAATTTCCTGCAAAGATGCGGCTACACGCAAAAAAGTAAATGTCGAACAGCTGTGCAACAATGGATCCTGCCGTGAAAGGAACAACATACAACAGTGTTTCTGTAAACAGGGCTACACAGGCAGTTACTGCCAACAGGAAATAAATGAATGTGAGTCTCAACCCTGCCTGAATGCTGGAACTTGTCGTGATCTGATTGGTACTTACGAGTGCATCTGCCGTAGTGGCTTCCAAGGTCAAAACTGTGAGCTAAACATTGATGATTGCTCACCGAATCCGTGCCAAAACGGTGGCACTTGTCATGACTTAATTCAAAACTTCAGATGTTCTTGCCCACCGGGTGCGTTGGGAATAATTTGCGAAATTGATCAAAATGACTGCGTGCCGGGAGCTTGCCACAACAATGGCACATGCATTGATCGCGTCGGGGGCTTTGAGTGTTCTTGTCCACCTGGCTTTGTTGGCTCACGCTGTGAAGGTGATATAAATGAGTGTCTTTCAAATCCATGTTCTAATGCTGGCACACTGGATTGCGTGCAACTCGTCAACAACTATCACTGCAATTGCAAGCCGGGCTATATGGGACGTCACTGCGAAAACAAAGTTGACTTTTGTGCCAATTCACCGTGTCAAAATGGCGGCATCTGCTCCACCAAACAAAGTGGTCATCACTGTGTATGTGCTGATGGTTTTTATGGTAAAAACTGTGAGTTTTCTGGGCATGACTGCGACTCGAACCCTTGTCAATCAGGTGCTTGCGTCATCGATGATGCCGGTGGATTCCGCTGTGAGTGTCCGAGAGGAACAACTGGCATTAACTGTGAGATCGACACAATGGACGAATGTTCTCCGAACCCCTGTCTGCAGGGCGCACCATGTGATAATCTACTTGGTGACTTCGTTTGCTTCTGTCCAAGTAAATGGAGCGGCAAACGTTGCGAAGTCTATGACCCCAACTATCCTGGGTGGGCTTTGGACAACAGTCGTGGTGCACTTAATAAATATACAAAGGACTTGGAGTACCAACGTAAGATGTGTGAAAAACGCGGCTGTGATCAGAAGAAGGGAAACCATATCTGCGATCAAGAATGCAATACATATGCATGCAACTTTGATGGCAATGACTGTTCGCTTGGCATCAATCCCTGGGTTAACTGTACTGCGCCCATTGATTGTTGGCGGGTGTTCATGGATGGCGTGTGCAACGAAGAATGTAACAATGCTGCCTGCTTGTACGATGGTCGTGATTGCGTTAAGAAGTTACAAGCTTGCAACCCCAACTTTGAAGATTACTGCAAAGAACATTATGCAAACGGATTCTGTGATTATGGCTGCAATAACGCTGAATGTAACTGGGATGGTTTGGATTGTGAAGACAAAAAAGAAGAGCCGAACTTGGCAGACGGCGCTATTTCAGTTGTCATGCTTATGGATATAGAGAACTTTCGAGAAGAACAGGTGGAGTTTTTACGGGAAATGGGACATGTTTTACGCACAACTGTACGCATTAAAAAGGACTCAATGGGCAACGATATGGTTTTGCCTTGGAAGGGTAGCTCACAGATGACCGAACTACAGAATACACCATTCGGTCGAAAACATAAGGTACTCTTTACAGAACGAAAGGGACAAACAGGTGTGCAAATTTATTTGGAGATTGACAACCGCAAATGCATGGAGTGCTTTAATCGTGCAGCAGAAGCAGCTGAATTTTTGGCAGCTACGGCTTCAAAGTACACAATATCACAGAAATTTCCCATCTATAGTGTTCGTGGCGTACAGAATCCCGGTGAAGATGTTGACGAAACTCCCACAAATGTCAAATATGTCACACTTGGAATTATTCTTGTCGTTTTGGCCTTTGCTTTGTTTGGCGTACTTGTAACAACACAGCGTAAGCGTGCCCACGGTGTCACATGGTTTCCGGAAGGTTTTCGCTCGCCGGCAAATGCTATCAATAGACAACGACGTCGTCGCGATCCAAATGGCCAGGAAATGCGGAATTTCAACAAAAATACCTCTATAGCCTGTATGAGTAGTGATGTCAACATGAACTCTGGTCATATGGGACACTCCCATCAGTGGTCCGACGATGAATCCGACATGCCACAACCGAAGCGATTGCGCAATGAACTTGGGGGTTATGCCAGCGATCATACCATGGTAACGGACTATGAAGAAGCTGATCCTCGCGTCTGGTCACAAGCGCACCTTGAAGTAGCTGATGTGCGTTCGTCGATAATGACACCACCCGCGCACCAGGATGGCAAACATGACGTCGACGTGCGTGGACCCTGTGGTATGACCCCACTTATGGTTGCCGCTGTACGTGGTGGAGGAATTGATACTGGCGAGGAAATTGAAAATACAGATGATACAACTGCACAAGTCATTTCAGATCTGCTTGCCCAAGGCGCAGAGCTAAATGCTACAATGGATAAAACTGGAGAAACATCGCTTCACTTGGCTGCACGTTATGCGCGTGCCGATGCCGCCAAAAGGTTACTTGATGCTGGAGCTGATGCGAACTGCCAAGACAATACTGGCCGCACACCATTGCACGCTGCTGTAGCCGCCGATGCTATGGGTGTTTTCCAAATTCTACTACGCAATCGCGCTACTAACTTAAACGCCCGAATGCATGATGGCACCACACCCTTAATATTAGCGGCTCGTCTCGCCATTGAGGGCATGGTAGAAGATCTCATCACAGCCGATGCTGATATTAATGCCGCTGACAACTCCGGCAAGACAGCACTACATTGGGCTGCTGCCGTTAACAATACAGAAGCTGTGAACATTTTGCTTATGCACCATGCGAATCGCGATGCTCAAGACGATAAAGATGAGACGCCACTATTTTTGGCTGCACGTGAAGGTTCCTATGAAGCCTGCAAAGCTCTGCTCGATAACTTTGCCAACCGTGAAATTACCGATCACATGGATCGCCTTCCTCGCGATGTTGCTTCCGAGAGGTTACATCACGACATTGTGCGCCTTCTTGATGAACATGTGCCACGTTCTCCGCAAATGGTGACGATGACACCGCAGACAATAATTGGCTCTCCACCACCTGGAAGTCAGCCACAAATGATCACACAGCCCACCGTAATAGGAGCCGGAAAGCAGCCTTCACAAGCAGCAAAGAATAAAGCGGCCAAAAAAGCAAAGCTGCTCGAAGGCAGCCCAGAATCTCATATAGATGGCGGCAGCCTCAGAAGAAAGCCAAGTACAAAAAAGGGTACAGCGGCTTCAAAAAAGGGTATAAACGGCCTTACGGCCGCACAGCTGATGAATGGATTGGCTGGTGGCCAAGTGGTACAGAGCCAGAGCGGAGTGGACAATCAGCTGCTGGATGCTCAGCTGAGTTCAGTGGATTCACCGCCGCCAACAGCGCTAACAAGTCTGCCAAGTCCATACGACACAGCATCACTGTACTCAAACGCGATGGCAGCAATGCCACATCATCACAACGATCTACTGGGGAGTGGCAACAACGGGAAACAACCGCCGAGCTATGAAGATTGTATAAAGGTAAGCTACTTAAGGGCTTTTAATGATTTCCAACAAACTTTAATGGCGTTATGTTCTGTTCAGAGTGTACAGTCGATGCAAACGTTGGTGCAACAGCAGCAGAGCAACATGGACATTATTAAATTAGAAAACTATGGATACTCTATGGGATCGCCATTTCATCAGGAAATCATGAAAGGGCAAAATGGTGGACAACAAGGCAATAACGGCCTTTGTATAAGTCAGAATGGATCAAACGGCATTAGCAATGGCATAGGGAGCCATGAGCAAGGACTGAGTCCGCCCTACTCAAATCAATCACCTCCACATTCGGTGCAAAGTAATATGGCACTTTCACCGCATGCGTATCTTGGTAAGTCTATAAATGGAGTACTAATGTTGACATGCAAAGACCACAGTGAACTGTTTTAAAAACTTATCATTCTCTTTTCAGGATCTCCTTCACCTGCAAAATCACGACCCAGTTTACCTACCTCTCCTACGCACATACAAGCCATGCGGCATGCTACGCATCAGAAACAATTTGGGGGCAGCAATTTGAATAGCCTTCTTGGTGGTGGCAACAATGGGAGCGGTAGTGCCACAAATGGACCACAGAGCAACGCATCTGCCAGTTCACCCAATACCATGAGTTTTCAATCACCCAGCAGTCAGAGTCTATCACAACAGAGCTCACCAGTGAGTATGGGCATAATATCACCCACTGGGAGTGACATGGGTATCATGATGGCGCCACAACAACAACAGCAAATGCAGCAAAACAATGCGAAAAGCAGTGCAATAATGCAAACGATACAACAACAGCAACAACAACAACAGCATCAGCAGCAACTTGGGGGCTTAGAGTTCGGTTCAGCCGGTTTGGACTTGAATGGATTTTGTGGATCTCCGGGTAAGTTAAAAGGGCACTATCTCTTTCTTTCAGTATTTACATTCGTAACAAAACTAAGAACTGCTTAAAGTTTAAGGGTTGGGTTTTCAAAGGATAGTTTAGATAGGTCACTTAGGTGAAAAATATGAAATTGCATTTGCAAAGGTCACTTTTTTAACTGCTTATTTCATTTGTTTTTTTTTTTTTTCTTGGCGCTGTGATTCTTGAATAACGCCAACCAGACTTAAATTAATACAAAACTGGAAATTCTATTCGGCGGAAAGACCGATCTTTTCTCCTCACTCAAACCACTTAAATTTTTTGAGAGAAATTTTGAGCCGGGTGTAATTTTAACGACAAATTGAATATTTTTTAAGAGAATTCCCCTATGTCAAATCGCATAAATCTAAAGAAATATTGATATTTTTTGGAATGTACTAATTCGAGGTCACTGAACAAGATATATGGGGTTGTTTATGTTGAAATCGTTGATTTTGGTCAACTTCGTATATTGATTTTAGGGGCACCAAATTTTTTCGAATAAATTTAACTATGTATAGTTGAAAAGTTCAACCTTTTACCTTCAAAACCCAATAGTGTTATTTGACCATTGACAAAATATGTAGGTACAATAAACACATGAATTTTTCTCACCTAAGTTGTTTTGCTGAGTATAGCTTAAATAGCGACGTGGAATTATGCCCTTAGGCTCTCCTCATATGCTTTTTTAAATTAAAAAAAGGAAAATATGTTATTGACATGTTTTTTTCAACTCTTTTCTTGCAGACTCATTTCATTCTGGACAAATGAATCCACCCTCAATTCAAAGCACAATGTCAGGATCTTCACCCTCAACAAACATGCTATCGCCATCATCGCAGCATCAGGCTTTTTATCAGTACCTAACACCACCCAGCCAGCATTCAGGCGGTCATACGCCACAGCATTTGGTGCAAACACTAGACAGCTACCCAACTCCATCACCAGAGTCACCCGGACATTGGTCAAGTGCATCGCCGCGATCAGCATCGGATTGGTCTGAAGGTGTGCAATCTCCAGCGGGTAATCAACTCTACATGGCAGGTCACCAGGCTAACAAGGGTTCCGAGGCGATTTATATTTGACAATGAGTCGCACAATGGAGCAAGGGAAGAAGACCAAGTAGATTAGCAATGGAGCACCATCAGAGAATAAAAAAGATTCCTTTAGTATGTAAGAAATACTGTGTTGAAGGTAACAATATAGACAAAAAGAAAAATCTCAAACTAAACTGAACGAAAACATGTAGGAAAATTGTGCAAGACTTAGGGCGAAATCGAAAAATGATGAGCCCATAAATTTTAAAGAAACCAATTACATAAAATGTTAAAGGAAAACATACAAGAATGTTAAAATTACATTGTATGAATCTTTTATTGTGTTCCTATCTACACACACAATTCCATCACAAGTTTTATGACGGTGATTGCAGAAAACATCCAGCAATAGATTCCTATTGATATCGATAAAAGTGATAGAAAAGCCTCTTATTGCTCCGCTGCCAATAACGAACAATATATTTTATGAAGGGCTAACGAGGGTATAACGCCATACGTTTTGTAGCACGAAAATCTATTTTAACCATAATTCGAAATTTGAACTTAAAACTAAGTTCTTTACATACTGAAATTACTTTCAAAACGACATAGATAGAGTTTGATTTTAATTAACACAGTTTTACCCAACAATAGATAGAGGAGCATTTTCATTTCTAAGAACTTAAAAGTTTTTTTCAAGACTAGCATACATTTCGGGTCACTGAACCCGAAGAAATTTAAACATAAAATCATAACACAAATCTGCTGGTAGGAATATGCTATTCATATTTTATGAACTAAATGTAACAGAAAATATTTCGCATATTGTGGATTTTTTAAAATACAGAATTGAAGGGTATGAAACAGTGTTGTAGTAATTCGAACATAAAATAATTGGGGTCAACTCAAGGACCACATAGCAAGCAATAAGCATGGTTAAAAAAAAAATGTGCTTTAAATTTATAGACACAATATCTACATCCTGAAAGACGTAACAATACGCAAGAGTTATTTAAAATAAAAATCTAAATAAATTATTGTATCAAATTAGATTAAATTATTAAAAGTTAAAGTGAATAAAGCTAAAGCAAAAACGTTCAGCAAACTGAGAGACATTATATTGTAGTTTTTTTTTTAAAGTAGATTTTCAAGATTTACTATAAATAAATTTTTTTTAATTAAAAATTAGTAAAATAAAAAAAAATCTTCCAATTGTATTTAAATTTGTCATCGTCAACAAATTTTGATTGATAATGTTTAAGAAAAAAAAGTTTGTGTTAAACATTTGTAAAAAGTATCTCATTATTAAGTTCTAAGTTTAATGTTAAATCAAAATATATATTTATGTGTGTTTAAGAATATATTAAGAAATGATCAATTTCAAGCAAGCATTTAAAACTATCTACATATAAATATAATTTAAGCATAGAGTGCTGAACTTCTATTAGCATCACAGTGCTATCACTTGTAAATTAAACTTTGTATAAGCTTAGTATTTTACGCCAATAATATCGAAGGTATTCTTATAACGATATAATAAAGGTGTAAATTTACACCATATACGCTGTAGAGATGTCGTTGTTCGAATGCCTGTTTGAAAATTTATTTTTTGTTTTCAACTGAAAATATTCCACAGCCAATAATTATGAGTTACTTTATTATTATGTATTTAAAGTTAGTTAAATAAAATTTTTTTTACTAAACTTAACCTTTTTATGATAATTTTAAATAACTAATAAATAATATGCTTAAAGAAAAATCAAGTAAATTTACACAAAAATGCAACTGTTATTCAAATACAAAAATAAACAAAAGTTTAGTTTTCTCTATTTTCCAGTCGTATAATTTTCGCATTTACATATTTTTAAAATTTTCGCTATGCTATTTAATGTTTTCTTATAAATTTAAACTCAAATGCAAAAGCAACGAAATCTCTTATGTTCTAAACAAGTCAAAGCTTTAATTTATTTAATTTTTCTATCATATTTATTTTTATTTTGATTTTTCTGTTCTCAATTTTTAGCATCTACACATTTGCTTAAGTGACTTTGATTTTATTGCGCTCGCTGCTTTTAATTTTTGTTTCAATTTTTTGAAAAATTCTTACCCTTAACCATATGTTACAATTTATTTTATGCATTGTAAAATAGTGTTTGCAAATTTTAAAATATACATACATATATCTTTTTTGTCTAAGTTAATTGCATAAATTAAATCTTTGAAGAAAAAATAAAACCTATACTTTTTTTATAAATTAATTAAATTCATTTTTATTTTATTTATCTGCATATATCGATCCTTAACGACGCTATTGATTTAGATAATGCAGAGCGATACTTTTAGTTTAATTTTTACTTTAGAAAATGAAAATGTCAGTCAGACGTCTAGACACATATGTACATATGTATGTATGTGAAAATAACATCAACAATATATAATATCACTGCGTGTGCCTACTTAACAGAAACACCAGTACCAGCCTTTATGATTTTGACGCTACGTAGTTAACGGAACTTAAGCACGCGGGTAAAATACCAATTCAGAAGTAACGAGCGAACTACAAGCCACTCACTTGTCATTTCTAACTATTTAGCCAAAACGAAATTCTTCCACAAAAAATTCCAGCCACCAGAGACTTTGGCAATTTTTTTGCAGAAGCGCCTTTGGTGCTGTTGCTACAACAGCGAATGATCAAACCAGCTCAGATAATAACACATCACTTTTATAGTTTTTTTTTTCTTCCCTAAGTATTCTCTGACGATTGTCTTAAAAATTTTTTCAATCCCTAGCACTTTCAAATTCTTTCTATTTATGGCCACAAAAATCCACTGTGCGGCGTCGAGATCATTTGGTATTTTTAATTTTTTCTTCAAACGCTATCCGAAAATTTCCCTTTTTCAAACTATTATCAACTGTACAACCAAAATTGAAAGCGTTATTACAACTCTTTAGTAATATATAACCATATATTTACATAAATGCATGCTAAATTAATATTAATTTTTAATTCTATTTAACTAGGGCAGCAAAATTCATAAAAATGCTACTTTTTATTATTTTGACATGAACTGTGATTTTAAAGCACTGGGTTCTAGTTTTAGACAAAGGTGGTGATGTGTATAGCTAGTTCTCACATTTACAACTGTCTTGTATTTAATATTTTACAGATTTTGTTGTTTATTTTAGCTTCTCACATGGCATAGTTAGCTTCAATCTAGTCCAACATTCCCCGAATCACGTATTTGAAAAGTTCGCCTCATATTAAAAAATTTATAAAGTTTCAATTTGTGGAGGAGATTTGTGTTTAAAATTCGATAGAATTTAAGTTCTGTTGCTTTGAATGGCATATTAATAGCTTTGTCGTACCTGAAATTGTGAATATCATTGGTTCAGCCGTATCTTTCCAATTAAAAAAAAGCCGAACATTGCTCAAGTTAATATCTAAAGCTGTTACCGCAAGATAACATTAGCTATTTAAATCATCTAAATATGCTATTATTTTCGGTCGGTTTGCTATTCGTCATTATTCTTTTTCAAATTGAAAATAATATTATTTTATCTTGGAGGATTGCAAATTCAGACCAACACTTGGAAATCCAATAAATTCGAGTAAGTCATACTGGTTGTGAACGTAAGGCATGAAATACTATCTCATGTAAATTTACTAATACTTGCTATGACAAAATGTGTCAAGTTCAAATCGCTTTGTTCAATTCACAAATTATATTAGATCGCAAATTGTTAGAGATGGAGGATGACGATGTTGACAATTGTCCTCAAGATAATATATGAAATAAAACAAATAAAAAAATTCTGTAAATTAGTACACAAAGTTTTAGGCTTACTTGCATGTTCTCTTGTACTTTATCAATATTCTTAAAATAATTTTTGGGTAATACCATATGGCTTTTTTTTCTTGAAAGCACAATTTTCACGATAATTTGTTGGTAATCATGTTGATTTTGCTGATATTTCCAATGTTGATTACAGAAGACCAAAAATTAATGCTTATTCCATCTTAATTAAACCATTTAATAACGAAAAATCCTTCAGGTGAATTACGTTACTAAGACAACTTCCAAGTTTCAAATGAAATACCTTAGAGGTTGAAAAACAATAAAATTTTGACATTGCTAGTATGTAGTGTTACATAGTATATCTACAAAGAATATCTCGAAAATTCAAACAAAAACGCTTCATTTTATTTTAAAACTAAGAATTTATTTAAACACTTCATAAACACATTTTTGTTTTAAAGACTATTCTATGGTATTGGTTTTATTTTGTGCCCTCTTTCGCCATACTCTATATATGGCCCATTTAATCCCAAAAATAACTACTACACTATTTAACAACTTTCATTGCAGGTTAATTATTCTTTTTTTAAATTGATTTCTTCGCTTTGGACTGTGTCCGCATTTACCTTCTCAACGGGCTGGGATGCGATGTCAGTTGTTTGGTTGTCTTCCAATTTAATTCGTTTATTAGCACCTGGGAACGGACATACACCACCCTTGCACTCAAATGGGAATTCGGGTGTAGCCTTGATTACATTACCTTGTGCATCTTTCTTTTCCCAAGGATTCCAGTAACGCAACATAATGGGCTGTACGAATTTGTGCCAAATGTACAGCAACACGGGAATGATGAAGCATGGAACACAAACCATTATGGTATATTCTCTAAATGAAATGTTATTTGCTGGTAATTTTTTTAATGGTTGTTACTACTACAACGTTATTTCGCAAATTTTAAAGAATAATTAAAAATTACCAAAATTTATAAGCGGAATGTCGAAATTAAATGTCACCCGTTGATATTTTCATAAGCTGTGTTTCTTCAATACATCTGACTAGATATTTAGAGCTTATGCATAGGTCTTTCTAATATGATTATACCATGTTTCGACGTAATCGTTCGTGTTTATTCTATTTTAGCTTTGAAAAAGGCGTTCGTGTTATTTAGTGATCAACAATCACAACGCTTAGGATTCATTGAAAACTTCGTGTTTCGGTAGTTGATGCGGCGCGCGTTGAAAAACCGCTCGTGTGAACCGAGCCTTAAGAGCTCTGGTTGGGACGTGCGAAATAGGACACATTCTAGTTTTGGAGCGATTTGACACAGAATCTAAATCGCACGTCCCAACTATGTTTAGCTATCTATTCAGGATTAATTAACTAGAAGGGAAAAACCAAAGAGACGATGTACAAAATTTGTCGTATGTTGCAAATGCCAAACAAAAACCACAAAAGAGAATAGAAAAGAATTTGTTTCACCGAATTTGCCTGTGTAAACGCCAAATTACTCGAGTTACAAATTCGGTGAAAAAAATTCATGTCTATTCTCTTTTGCGGTTTTTGCTTGGCATTTGCAACATACGACATATTTTTTACCTCGTCTCTTTGGTTTTTCCCCTCTTGCCAACAAACAAGGAAACTTTTCGGCAAGAATTTGTGTGTGTCATCGTCGAGTTACGCTTGTGAAAACAAAATGGTAGCAATACTTTACATCGTTCGTCGTCCTCCGCAATTGTGTTTACACCGACGATTTTCTGACGAAATTTTTTTTTTTTGAAAGCGAGTAATCGTTACCGATTTCCCGACCCCGTCCTAATTCTGTTCAACAGATTAAACATTAATGAATAAAGAAACGATTTGAGCTGAGTATAGTATGAAAATTTCTTGTAGAAGTCTACAATGAATGCTTTCAGAAAATATTAACAAAAACCAATATCCAACTGTCATGAAACTTCTTAGCTTCTGTCTGTCGCCTCTCTGAACAGGTGCAAGTTGCTGAGAATGTCAAAATGCTATCAGATATTTTTTGTTCGTCTTTGCTGTTGGTTGTTGGATTTTTACGTTTCGTAAATTTAATTTTATTTTAATAATAATAATAATAGAAAAGTTAAACGCGTCATTTTGTATTGCTGTCGTCTAAGCCTTTGTTTTGCTGATGTCATGGATGACTGTATGTGTTTGTGCAAATTAAATTAAAATCATCAAAATATATAAAAAATCGCACAGAAATTGTGAAAAAGAAAAACCAAGGTAAAAAAGGCGAAGGCGACAAAAAATCAGAAACAAAAACTTCAAGGATATTTGAAAAAATTTAAAGTGAAACTGAAAATTAATAAAAAATGTGGAGTCCAACACACATTCAAGTTACTGGTGAGCAAATTTTACAATAATTCAGTATTACTTTTCTACATTTAATTAAGGCATTTATGTTTTCATACTATCCCTGTTATTTTCTTGCTCTGCACCTTATTTCGTCGTTTAGATTTTCTTTCTCTTATCACGTAATTCGTTTATTTTACCTGTGATGACGATGTTGCGCTGGAGTCTCCATTCTCTGCTTCGTATATTATTAAGTGCCAGAGTCTTAGTAACGGTGAATCAGTTCCACTTTCTGTTGCTCCATCCCATGAACCAATTGTGGAGCGTTTTTTGAACCAACATTGAATTGAACATTCGTCTTAAGTAAATACAAAAATAGAAATGGAAAAACATCCGATGATTAAATTAATAATTATGTACACAAATCATTTAAATTCGTCTTTTGCTGCGAGCGAGCGTTCCATGTCAAGCGTTGGATGGCTCGTTGGCGTTGTCAGACTTAAACTATCTTCTGTGTGGCGTCAGCTCAGTCAAAACCAGTTGCTAACTTGGTTGCTGGATGTAGCTTTGAAAAAAAAAAACGTTAACTAGCATGTTTAAAACTTCTACGATTTAAGCATATTGTTTCTAATTTTCTTAGTTATTAAATGGCTTTTATTTACATTGTTTAAAAATTTTTGATTTACATGACCTCTGAATAATGGTTGTAGTCGATGCAGTCAATAATATGTGCAAACTAAATCCATCTTTTTCTTTGTTTTGTCGTCTTCTTGCATGAAACACTTCCGTGAAGCCCAGATGCCACAAAGCGTCTCCTTAGGGGACGTCCATTAATTAGGTGAGTCAAAATAGGGGGGAGAAGGTCCGGGAAAATCTCACCAAGGGGAAGGAGGGGGCCAAAGAAAACCTCACGTGAACTTTTTAATGCAGAGAATTTATATTATTATAGCAGATAACAGATTGTATCATATCAATTATTTAAAAATTATAATTTAAATCTCATGGGAGGGGTGGTAGGAGGAGTCCCAGATGATCTCACCAAAGGGAGGGGGGTGGTTCGAATTTTCAAAGAAACACCTCACGTAATTGATTATTGAATACTTAATTTGTTTCTTTTGCGGCAATCTTTTGAGTAAGATTTTCAATTATTAACTTATTTTGGTGATTTATCCTAAAGAATAATGGCCCAAAATTAATAACAAAGTGTAAAAATACGTTTATTTTTATAACGTTTATTATTCTATTTCCTACAATTTTTCTTTGAAAAGTACAAAATTATCCGTTTGCAAATATTCGATTTTTCGTTAGAAATAAAATGATGCTTCCTTCTTTTAATGGTGTTCAATTTTTCCATTTTTGAGCAACGTTTATTTTTCGCTCTTAGTTCTTTTTTTTTAAATGATTTTCTGTCCAATTTTATTTGGTGATTTTTTTATTCAGTTACTTATTAATTTTTTTTTGCCCAAGTCGAAGATTTTTTAGTGATTCTTTATTTTTGAATGATTATACTTTGTTGACAACAGGGTTGCCAAGTTGAAAAGAAGCGGTCTTCATAAAAAAAAATAGATTTTTGATTCAAGTGGTAAAAAGTAACACATTGTTTTTCCCGCTCTATATGGAATTGCTTTTGTAACTCTTTTGATATTACACGTTTATTGACGAACGCTCCGTTAAAAGCTTTTCTGCTGAGAAGTAATTTCTTAATTTGTGTTTTGTTTTGATTTGTTCCAAATATACAAATAAAGTTAATAGAAACATTTTTTTTGGTCACCAATATTAAAAGTTAATTCATATGGTAAAAACTTTAATGGTGTTATACGCAAAACTGCGCTTTTTTTTCTTAACCAAAATTTGTAAGTCCAATTCCTGGCAATTTCAGAAATTTTTGAATTCCTATTGCCATGAATTTCCGCCCACTTGACAACCCTTGTTAACGAAATTATAGATATTTGAGCGATTGATTTCAGCTCCCCAGTTGAATGTCCAACAGTTAACGGAAAACAAAAAGTTTTGAAGAAATTAAATTAAAGAGGTCTGTTTGTCTTCGAATGAAACAACTTTAAATTTATTTGACGTTCTCCTTATTTATTTTCTACACAATACATAAAAAAATTATTTTTAACTCTCTAGTTACTTGTCTCTATTTCTATTTAGCTAGCTATCAACTTTGTTCAATTTGATATTTTGCAAGTCTTTTCCGTTTTTGTTTAAATGTCAACTGTAAATAACTATTTGGTTTTTACAATATATCTCACAAATTTAGTTTAAAAATTTATCATTTCAAAGCGCTATTTTTTATACTTATATAAAACCGCCTTTTTGTTGCTGTTCCACTTGGTTTCTTTTATTTTAGCTTCAGCATAGCTTTAGCTTTTTAACTTCGTATCTGCGTTGTGCTGGCATTTTTTTTTTGTCTCTTGTTCTTTCATTTACATACATATTTTGATTTAGCAAAATGCTTTGGATATATTGTAGTTGCTATACCACTGCACGCCAAGAATGCAATGACGTATTGAGGCCACACATCTAAGAGGTATATCACGAAGCAAATCAATCATGAGAAATTTTAGTTTAAAAAATATATGTATAAATAAATACATACGAAAAATTTGTTAGAAAATGTTTGAAATTTCGATTTACCTCGATTTTGGGTTGCTGAATCTGAAACATTGCTCGTTTTGCCATGTTGTCGCCTTGAAACTGTAATGTCATATAACCGCACGATTCCGTTTTGAGAGGAGCTTAATGTTTGAAGCAAATTATAAAAAAACGGACTTGAAACATCTAAATATTTCGATATTTCTTCCGATGAAATCTACATATTCGAAAATTTATTTAACTTAAAATTGAAATCTTGTGTATTTATTCAATAAATAATATCTTGCCGTAACTATAAGCTTATACTATGTATGTGCAGTACGCACATACAGATAGAGCTGGGAACTTTTTTAACTATCTTATAATTTTTGTTTGTTAAAAATATCATACACGAAAACATAATTCCGAGCCGACATCTCAGCTTTTTATTGATGATTTTTAGATTTTTTTTATGATGTTTACCAACTTGGGATCCAACTTTAGCACATAAAAATGTAAGTAGATTACTTATTCTCATGTAGTTCTGAATACTTTATTCACCACTTTTGACGCGGCCAGGCCATTAATTGCATGCCGAAGCCGTAGGCCGTGTAGGAATTGGAAAAAGCCCTTAATTGGAGGTAAAAGCTATTAATGACCGTTTATTAGAGGTAAACTTTTTTTAAACAAGAATCAAAACCGTTAATTTTTTATTTTCAACTTGGCAACCCTGCTCAGGATAAATTTTCAAAAAATTAGGCGCATTGATCTCTAATACTTTCTTATTAATTTCAAATACGTTTTCTATTGGAATTAATATAGAAGAACGTAACAGACGTTTGTGTACAATTTTATATAACGAATTCAAATTTAACGCTTCTAACTACATAACAGTAAATCACATCATTAAAAAAGTAAAAACGATGTTATTGTTTGTATTATAATTTTGTTGTTACTAAAGTATAAAATAGTTTTTCTACCTACGTGTATACATATGTACAAATATATGTGCTTGGTAAATACTACATACTCTTGGTATTTGAAAAACCCTAACAAGTTAACAAAACTTTCTTGATAAGATAATAGCATTTTTTTTTATTGTTCGCTCAAAATTCTGATAAGTATTTTCTTTCTGGGCTCGCGTGCTTCCATAAATAAATAAAAACCAACTTAACATTAGTCATCGCACAAGCTCGCATTTTTATCCAATTTTATTTGAGTCTCTTGGCCATACAGCCTTAATGTCTCACAAAAACATCACTAAATACCAGCCAAAAATTAAAACCACACCTGAATTTTTACTGACGCAATTCAACGTCGAGCTGTATCTTGACATTTTTTCCTTAACTAGAAAATAAATGAAACTTCAATTAGATCCGATTTATGTTGTAAACTCTATTTCCTCTCCTCCATCCTTTCGTTGCTTATTTATGCATAAGAAAGGTTGCCAAACGAAAGAATTTACGGAAAGCTAATTATAACCAATGTTGTTGATTCCAACTGCTGTTAAAGTGTAAAAAAATTGTTATAAAACTAAAAAATTATGACAAGAATGATGTACATATGTATTTATTTAATGAGTAATCAACTCATTCAAATTATGAATATTTCTCTTACTATGAGTCGATTGTTAGCAAAAACTTCAACTATTTCGCGCTCTAAATTAGTTAGTAAAAAGTTTCAGCTATTACACGTGAGTATTTATTAGTGTACATTTAAAGTATTCGAAGTAGTAGAAATGACATCTTTTATTTTTAACTTAATCAACTTGAGCTAAAGCAATTGCTAAACCGTGTTACGAATATGTGTTAAACCAAGGAAGATTATAATTAATGCGATTGCGGTGGGCCATTTTTAATCGACCTCAGCTGCCCTAATAAAAGAAACTTCATTTAATTCATAGTAAAAATCACTAGGGATCATAGCTGTAACTATGTGTCTTACACTTAATTGAAATTCTTATCTTTCTTCAGAAACTCAAAAACATTGAATTCTATACAATTTGAGCCACCCTAATGAGTGTGTATGTATGTGTGCCCGATGTAAATTGGAAGGCAGAACTAAAGTCAGAAAAATGTTAACACAAGTATAGCTACGTAACTATATTTAATTTTTATTATTATTATAACACTTTTTTTTTTATTAATATTTCGATTTGCGTGATATTTTGTTTAGTTATTAGTTTTCTTTGATCAAAAACAACTCTTCATTTTTGGTTAGGTCGGAACGAGGAGGTAGTAGTATAGTAGGCCAGTATTTCCAAGCTTTCATAGCACCGTCATCTTTGCACAAATCAAGAATGTCCAAGCTACGGCGGCCTATATAAAGCAGAAGCTTCCATCTTAGGTTAGATAGGAGTGGCAGTCAGTCTATCAGCTTCTAAAATATTAGTATTCTCAACCGGGCCACCCTGTATTTAGATAGAACAGAAAATAAAATTTTCAAGTTGCTTCTCTGTAAAATTTAAGGAAAAAACTTAAGTAGGTACATAAGTTTCAATTAGTTCCCGGAAAGAACTCTGATATTCTGAGTTTATCGGCTGTAAATAAAGTACATACAATAAAAGTATTTCTAACAAATTTTTGGTTTCGAAATTTCACATTTTTCCATATTTGCAAATATTCATTTGTTAATCACATGAATTTTAACAAACAGTGAAAAAGCTACAGAAAACGCGCAAATATAAACCCACAACTTACGTTTGAGTGGTTCTTTGCCACCAAATAAACAAGCAGTCAATAAAGAAACAAAACTGATGAGAACTAAAAATTGGTGGGTAGCTGCTTATTTAAAGAAAATTTTATGAAATTTCGATCTAGTGTTATGATATTTTAATAACAAACAACATCTATAAAAAAAATGGTTAAGTAAATAAAATGGAAATCGCGCGAGAAAACAAAGATGTGTTCGTAGTCCATTTTTAGATAGAGAAGTGAGGCAAAGTTGAAAAAAATAGAATTTAGGATAACCAACTGTTTTACACGTCAAAAAGAAGAACTTTAAGTAGTCTCCCTCTTCAAATTTTATTTTCTCTTTATTTTTTAAAAACTTGTCTCTATATCGTCTTTATTCTGAACTTGGTTCAAAAAACGAGAAATTCGTCGCCTATACTTAATGCTAGCAAATCGCGCCAACAAAAAGTAAAAACAATAATATAAAGTAACGGCATTGAAGCAGTAACTTGAGCTTTTTTACTGTTTACTTTACTCATCAATAGAAATGAAAACGCTGCTGTGCCACGCCATGTGTTGGATAAACATCATCAGCATTCCCACGACAAAAATCTGGTTTTAAAAGCAGCTCATAGTTAAACAACAGCTGCTCCATAATTGCTGTAGAATCTAGAGCTGTTATATGCAGCGTGGAGTAGAAAACGTGTAGCGGAGAATACAGAATGCTTCCTCATTTCGTTGTATTTACAGCTGTTTTCATAAGATTAATATAACTAAATTGAAAATAAAATAGCTAACGACATTTTTTTCTTAAAATGGGTATAAATTTTGCAGTGCATAAATATTTAAATGCACTCACATAAAATTTGAAATTTGTCTTATACAGTTCGATTTTTAATTATGAGATGAACCTAGATAAAATTTACAACAGCTCAGTTTCACAGAGTGCTTTCAAACCTGCAATGCTTAAGAATAAAAGCTTTAAAATGGTATTATTTCCTTAGTTCTTATAGTTCGTTGACACATTTACAGCCATTCAAACAAGAGCTCGTAGCCCATAGGAAACACAAGCTAATATATTGTAATCCAATTGTCTGGTAACTTCTTAGCACTTTCGCTCCTCATAATTTTTAACGATTTCCAATTTGTGATGTTTAAAAGAAAAGAAACTTCAAAAATAAAAAAGCGCTTGCAGCATTTAAAAGTTAAAACCAAATGGACAACTAATTCCGATTTTAATGGAAAATTTTATGTTCATTTAGCAATTTATTTACGTACATACATATGTATTTACATAGCTCATATATTTTTTTGGCTGTAGATAAACTTTATTTCATGTTATTTGTACACAATTCTTCTTGGTGAATTCATTATTTCCTTTGTTTATGTTTGTAATTTATAATCCAAGACTGCTTTCTTTGATTTGATTTGTTGTTTACTTTAAACATTTCTTACATTCGTGCTAGATAGTTTTGAAAATTAAAAAACTTGTAGGGTCTACTTATGATTAATGCATTTAGAATATTATTGAAAATATAAATTTGACCATTTGTGATTGTTACTTAAGGCTTCAAATAAATTTATGTTCTTCGAAAAATATTGTTTGACGTTCAGTACATTTTGTGTTTTAATAACCTAATCAAATACTTGTAGTAAACTTCCGTTTAATATTTTTTATTGTTAGTGTTACGGTTTTAAATTTCCCTAAAAAAGTTCCTGCTATCGGAAATTTTATGTTTAAGAATGAAAAAAAAAAATCGTGATATCCGCCTGAAAGTTAAATAAGTATATAAAAAAAAGATAATCCGGACTGTCCTGAATTTCACTCATACGACAAAGTGAAATTGAAGTGGATTTGAAACGTTTTAAAAAGTCGTAGTCGATTGCTAACTTTTGTTAGATGTTTATGTTATATTTAATTAAAGGACTTAACTCCAAATATCGAAAATTTTTTCACTACTTGGTATGTTGTCCGATTATTCGTTGAGCAAGTAAAAGTGAGTTATTCATTTTTTATAATTTCTAGAAAATGTATGGTTAGGGTTTTTTAAATTTTTTTGTTGTATGAGGATTAAGGATGAATTGAATGACATTCCCATTGTTTTGAAGTTCCAATTGGTTCGTAATTTTTCATATGGTTTTTGAAAAATTAAAGTACATATTGTCCGATTATTCGTTGGAGCCACTGTATATATAGTATGTAGAAAAAATCAATCGATTTTGTTTTTTTGTAAAATTGTTCATTGATAATTTGGCTCCCCGTTTAAAAAAAATTGTGTACCCCTGGTATAAAGTATTTAAATCGCCAGTTATAAACTTAATAAAATGAATTCTGAATTTCATTTTTTTCAGCACGCATTTTGATTTTGTTGCAATTGCGACATACATAGTTTTTTTTTTATAATGCGTAAATTTTAACTGGGATTGCAACAGGTTTTTCTTCGTGCCAACAAATGCGCTGAAATTCTTCGAATGTTATAAATACATACTACAGAACCATTCTTTGAATTTATCATTGCTTTTCATTCTAAACACTAAATGATGAAATGAGCCAAACAATGCTGTGAGCTGTTATTATTTCTGCTTCATTCGTTCAGAATGTAGCCTCTACTCAATTCTTTTATTAAAATCCCGCAATGGCTGACTGACTGACTAATTTTATATCCATAGTGATGATGGACTGCATTAAAGCGAAACAGTTACGTTTCATTTGTTCGTATTTTACGCTGCACTTCATCAATTTGCATCTGAACGGATGCAGCAGCGGTGCTCTCTAGCCCAGTGAGAGCAAAATGTTTATTCCATATCCAAAGCGTTTGTTTGCTTCACGGTTCCCTTCACTATGTTGCGGTATCAAATTCCAAACGAGGCTTAATTTTTGTTGCCACTCTTCTTTCAAACCCGTTAAAAATATTGCCATAACAAAACATGACAATGACATTAACAATACACCGTGCCAAAGTTTTGCTTGAGAAACTTGTCACGATGAGATATTTGACTTTACAGATTACCATCTTCTCAGTATTAATTATGTAAAATCAATAAAATATAATTAATTTCAACGTAAATGAAGGAATTGCCGAGAACCAAGAGAGAGAGCAAATTTTCTTATAGCTTTACCTTTATAGTTCCACCATGCGCGAGGATAAACTTAACAATCATTAATTTAATATAGCAACATTGAGAGATAAATTGCCGCTAAACACTCCAATCTTGAAATGTACATCAATCTCAAATTCAAAGTGAACTGAACGAAACAGTTGTACGCACGAAGGAAGAAAATGGGGCTACGGACGACACGTCATTTTTTTCCATATAAGTCCTGGCAAGTAGTTTTAGTTAAAGTTGAAGGCATTCTTTCAACTATCTGAAAGAGGCCAGTGGAAAAATTACAAATTGTCAGGAGACTGAAACCAGAAGTATTTTCAATATTTCTCTATAAAATGGCAAAACAAAGTCTAATGAAAAAATGAAAGAGTTGTATGCCACAGAGAAAAATATTCACAACACCTAGAACTATAAAATTAGCTGTAGCTATTTAAAATATTTCTTTTACGAAAATGAATTGGGAATAAAAATTCCCAATATTTTTAATGTGTCTTGATCTGGCAGGTGAATGATTAAATATCTGAAGGTCAAAATTCAATAAGATATATTTTAAATGAAATGTAGATTATCTACACATTGATGAGGCATTATTATTAAAATTTATTACTGCATAGTATATTTACTTTACATAAAGAAACACAACGTAGTTATTTAGCTTTCACTTTCAACAACCGACTTTGCGTTTTGAATTATATTTTTTGTAACTTTTAGGGTCATGTTCAGTGGTATCCACTGTATACGTGTACGCTTTTTTACGCTCTTTAAGCGCCTGCTCGTTCTCTGGGCAGCACCGGTCATTTCCATTTGGAAAATCTTATTTTTTCCTAACAAACCATATCGTCCAAAACTCCCTTCTTTATAGGACTACTCATATATATATATTGAATAAATTATTTATTTACCTTAAAAACTTTTAAGAACTACACAAGTAAAAAGTGAAGATTTTTATCTAAAACATGGATGAGCTCATTTCAAATGTTCACCTGTTCCAAAGTACATATATCACTTTTTCATTTAGTCTTTCAATTTATGAAAATATTTTTTTTCTGTGCAACCAACCAACTTTGCTGCTTTGTGTTGTATATTGGTTAGCTCGCATGCGCATATTTGTGCTTAACTTGTTGCCTGTTTATGCTATTCAGTTTTCCCCTTTCTTTTTTGTTTTGACTTCTATACATTCAAATATTTATTGTTGGTTATTTAATTTCATTTTCGCATTTTTCTTGCATTGCTTTAACATTTGGGGCAATTGTTGAATACGGGGAGTTGAAGCACGTAGCGGGGAATTGCCGTTCCAGGGCACAAAATACCAACACGTAACATCGATTGCTGTACACAAATATTTTTACATTTTTACTTATTTTCTTTTTTCAGTTTCATTTTATTTTTCGAACATTATAAAACTTCACAAAAAACACCATAGAAGAATGGTCGTCTATTTTTGATGTGCATTGCATTTGAGGTCGTTGATTCTTTTGAAAATACACTTGGAAAAAATGCCGAATGCAATTTTAGTTGTTGTCTTGTTTCATTTACTTAAAATCTTAAGTTGGCAAACAATTTTTCTCTCCTATTTTTTGTTATTATTGGCTTAAGCTAATAACCCCAATGAACCAGTTAAATGTCTTTTATAATGTCTCTTTTATGGATTTTGTCTGTGTTATTTTTAGTCATTAAAATTAAAACTAAAAAGCGAGTTTCTTTACAAAAACCTAATTGAATTACAGTAAACACTAAATACTTAAACCCTTATCATAATTAGATACATAACTCTCATAGTATTGACAACAAATTTATATAATTATAGGAGTATTCACTGTTTTATATTTTTGGTCTAAGTTTTAGTAACGATTCTACAACAACAAAACTTGTAGGTATAATAAAGTATTTTATTTAATGTGTTGTTGGTTTAACTTTTTGTACTTGTACATTGTTATCACGTGACAAGGACGTTTTTTAAAGAATATATATGTACATACATATCAGAGAACTGCAGTGAGCCACTCATCATTGTGGCATTCAAGGAACTTGTGAAACTTTCAGCTGATTCACACAGATTCACGCTAACAGAAAATTTTGTGAAACGAGCTACCATTCAGTTTCATGGCGAAGTCTGTGCATGCGAGTGTGTTTTACAATCACTTCTAGTGAATGCCGTTTCATTTCGTTTCCTTTCGTATGAGTGTTGCGTGAGCTACTCATGAAACGCGATTGTATAAAAAAATTTGTGTATTTTTTTTTTTTTAAATATGGGGAAAGGTCGAAATGGACTTTGGACATCACTTATGGTGGCTGGAAGGACCCTCCTCGACCCATTTTTGGAAATATTTTTTTTGCTTTAATCGATAGGGAAATGTCGAAATTTGACCCATTTTCGGAAAAATTTTTTTGCTCCAATCGATGGAGAAAGGTCGAAAATGGATTTTGAACATCATTATGTTGTTATGGAACAGATTTAGATTAAATAATGTCTCAAAATTTAAATTATATTCTGTATATTTTTTAATAAATTCATTAGTAGCTCGTGCTACCTTTTACGGACACGTAAAACTTAAGCTTAAAAAGTATATATTTAATCGATGCAAATTTGTTTGTTACTACTTGAGTGTCATGTTCACTGGAATGTGTCAGCTCTTAAACAACGAAGGGATTACTTTTCACACTAAAATACATATTTAAGCTCCTATTTTCTTACACCCAATAACAGCACATGATCAGTTTTTCTACATTTTCATTGCCTTAAAATGTTAAAAAAGATTCTTGCATTCTTTGTTTTATTTATTAAAATAAATGTAGTGCCTAATTGATTTGAGCGGTTTTAACATAGTCCACATATTATAATGCATATTTTAAAATAAAACAGAAAATGAGTGAACGTGTAGAGTACTGTACATTAGTTTTTAAAGCATAAAAATATTTTGCAATATCTTGTACCAAAATTTCTACCATAAAACGAATTTAGTGGGGTAAAGAGCATATTCTAGTTAAAATTAGCTTTGAAATACGAAAATTAATATAAAAAAATCTGACGTTAACATTGCCTTATTACAGGAACTCGCATCTGTTTGTTTGGGAAAAAGATTTCTGTCAAATTTCGGTATGATGTGGCTTACGCTTATGCAAAGGTACAATACGGTTCTATTGTTAGTTAGTAAATTGAAGATTCTAACAAATCAATGTTACCCATTTAAATTAGCCGTGTATTTAATTTTTTATTCCATATATCTTTTCAACTGTCAAACTCATACTTTTTATGAAATTCATTCAGGATTTTAAAACTGACCTACAATCAAATGTTGAAAAAAAAGTTACAATATCTACATATTGAAAAAAATTGAGAGCGCCATTCGATTCGAGGGACAATTTTAAAAAAAAAATACCGATTTCTTATAATTTTTGGGTTAGTGTTAATATTTAAAAAATAATCTTTTTTCGAAAACCTTTCAATCATTATGCCAAAAATCACGCTTTTGTGTTGAGTTCGCGCTGTGTGAAATATATCAAACTGGAACTTGAGCTTAACTGATTCATAGATGGGCAGACTTTAGTGAGTCAAATATGAACTCCATACAAAAGAAGCTGTCAGCTCCCTATTCCAAAGTGATTTTAAGTTAAATAAAACTGAAAAATTAATAAAAGCGTATCAACATTTGTGTATCACAGAAAAAGTAAAATAATGCAAAAAAAACTACATACTTGGAAATATAACGAGGTAGCACAAAAGCGTACTTTCTCAATTGTAAGAGCCCACACAGCAAATCATTGGTTCGAGCAAAAAATAGTCCAACAGTTTGAAAAATATCTTACTTTTTTATGCTTTGCTTTTATGCAGCAAAAAAACGTGTGGTGAACTTGAATTTAAATGCTTTAAAGTTTAAACAATGGAAAGTACGAAAAAGTAACGTGAGTAATATTGTTATAAATCATCACGGAAAAGCTTCCAAAAGCCGGCGTTGTTACGACAACAATAAAGAAACCTCAAAAATAGGGAAATACCAAAAGTAGGTGAATTCACAAAAGAAGCAGCCAATGTTAATTGTTTGTTTGTGAAAACGTGTTAGTGTTGTTGGCAATATTTATAACGCTTGTGTTTCTCTTTTCTTTTTGCCTTATGAGGTACCCCTAGTTGACCTCAGGGTTAAATAATTTCAATGCAAGACTTGTAACAGGCGAGAAATCAATTGAATTAGAGACGTTTGTCTGTCACTCAGTTACTAAAAAATGCGGTCAGTTTCAATTAAAAATCGAAAACAAAAAAAAAAACTACAACAATTTGAGGTCTGTGTTTTTAGAAAATTCAAGCACAGTGGCGATTTCGCAATTAATACTAGACTAAAAAATTTGAGACGTTTTTCACACTACATATTTTTGAATAAAGAAATTTCTATTGCTGGACTCTGTTGCAATCCTAATCACGTTTTTAGTGCTTTATTCATTGCTCAAAATAATTCACAAGTCTATATGGAATTGTTCACATATTGCAACACTACTTTTAACTTAAAGATAAGATGTTAATGCCACAAATCAAAATCTTGCTCTCGAAAGCCCTACTTAATAAACAACTCATTGTCAGTAACTAAGCCTACTGTACATCATGTGACCTTTTCATTTTCTTTCTTAATTTTTCATGTCTTTCACTTTCTTTGTTCGGCTGCTGCCGCCACCACAACTTCCACATCCCATCACCACATGTTAAACTCGTTTTTTCTTTTTTTACTTATATATAATTTTTTACTTAATTGTTGACAAAGTTATGTTTGTTGTTACGAATGCTGTCTGAACGTTATTACATCATCATCAGTATAAGCAACGTCAACAATAATCCAAATCTCTTAGGCATTTAGTGAACTCGGCTATTTAGACCCCAATTTGTTGACGTTGTGCTGTTGCAACACATTTTTAATAATTCTACTTTGCCGAAACCTTAATCTTTTAACCGGCCCCTCAAACAAAAAGAAATTGGAAATTAATTTGATAATTTTTATATCTCTACTGACAAAGGAGAACAGATTTGTAATTTGTTTGATATGTACCCTGTGTGTTAAAATAATTAAGGCAACCGGGAAAATTTCTATAGGTTTCCATCTTGAAAATATTACCAAGTGCATGCACAAATATAATAAATCTAAAATTTTTGGAAAACCCGAAAAAGATTTAGGTACATTAAAATTATTTTTTTTTGTTTATCTGTGGTTGCTTGTCGCAACTTACAAAATTTATGAAATATTTTTTCTACTACTTAAACATTGTTTAAGAAGTACATATCGCTGACTTACTTCAAGACTGGTATAACTCAAAAAACGCGATTTTTGAGTTAATGATGCAGAACTCATACTAACACATTGTATACTCACTATTTTGAAATTATTATTTCTTCTTTTTTCTGCATATTGGGTGCCAGTTGAAAACTTAAAATGCGTTTTCTGCAAAATCGCGTTTTTTGAGTTATGCCAGTCTTGAAGTAAGTAAGCGATATGTATTTTTGCTAATATTTTGATAATAATGTTGATTTATCATTATACGTTATATATGTATATAAACAATTTAAAATTTTTTATTCTTTCATTCAAAATTAACTTATTACTAATAAAAAAATAATTCTCTACATCACTTCCTTAATGTATTTTTAGCCATAGGTTAAAAATAAAAAAAAAATGTAAGTTCCGCCTTCACTTTCAAAAATTCATCGTATAATCGAGAAATATCGCATTCTTAACTATACTCAGCTGTGCAAATAGGAGTACATTTTTGAGCAACTCTACTTATTTTTTCTTCTTCTTCACTTTCAACATCGTTTGGCTACCGATTCCAACACTTGACAGGCCTTTGAATGAAGTGTGGCTTGGCTTTAATCGAAATATTGTAAATTTATTTTTATTTCATAGTTTCTTTTTTACAATTTATTTGAGGTTTCGCTCGAATTATGTTGCACGTTCTGTGTCACGGATGACTAAGCACAGTGACATGCAATCAACTCTACTAAATTCACAATAGGATTCATTTTACAAAGACGAGTATCTACAGCTAGTAATTGAAATGTTTCAATTGAAATTAAATTGGTTTTCACCAAAGTAAAAAAAGTCGAAACAATAGAAAATGACAAAAAAATAATAAAGAATTCCAAATTCGTGAAGCGAACACTTAACAATTGCGAGAAAAGCAATAATTACTTGTTTGACTTTTTTACATATTATTTTTGTATAGGTCGCAACGCCAACATTTATCTGCTTGTTGACGCTGGCGCTCCCAGATTGAATAACTGCGACATTTGGCTTTTTGTTTATATACAGACAATTTTATTTTGATGGTCATCTAAAATACGTTGTTAAAATTTTGCTCAAACAATTTTTTTTTGCTTCTTCGGTTCCTTTCATAAGAAATATTTGTTAAGTGCTCTTAAACTCATATTCTCAGAATGTAAGTTTACTTTAGATAATTTTATTTTAATCGATAAAATCAAGCAAAACAACAGTTTTTTAGTCACTGGCATTTTGGCGCCGAAAGTCCAGGATACTGACTCATGTCAATAAATGATCTCGTAAGTAGCTAATTGGGAAAAATTAATCAAAAAGCGCGATTTTATTTTAACAGTCATTCGTTGCTATTTAATATCAATGGTAGCTGCAACAATGGCCTACAGGTCACTATGGCCAAGTCACCGATGTCGATACATCGAACATTGTTAATAATGAAATCTTCTTTTGAACTTTCGCAAAACCATATCGTTCATAAATAAAGATCGTGATAGACGTAGCTGTACAAAACTTTATAAAGACATACAAAACTTTCACGCCCTCTTAATTTATCTGTCCGAATTTCTTCAATGTATTTGTTGTAACAAGTATAAGTTTTGATTTTGTTGTAAAACGTAACTTGAAATCTTTTATTTTTTCTTACAGTACAAAAAGCCAAAGGACTACTGACGAAAGGTAAAAATGGCACCAACAATTGTTTCGTCACCATTGGTCTGGGGAAGGAAAAATATCAGACGTCTGTCAAAGAAAAAGCGGAAACTAACGTCAATTGGAATGAAGAATGCGAACTGTAATAATCAATTAATACATTTTTCCTTCAGTTCTATTCAATTTTTAATTTTCTTTCCCATAGAAAAATTCCCGATCAGGGCAATCGTGCCGAACTTGTGTTAACTTGTCTGCATCGAAATAATCTTGGCATTGATGAATTTCTGGGTCAAGTAACAGTGCCACTAAATGAAATGGATGTTTATGATCGTCCACGTTCGAAATGGTTTAAACTGGAAAGCAAACCTGGCAAAGAAAAAAAGAACAAGGAACGTGGTGAATTAGAAGCGCGTTTCTCGTTCGTTGTAAAGTCGGGCTCCTTGACAGATCTCAGCAAGAAGGATAAACACAAATCTTCCATTGGTCAGTTGGCCTCATCTGTTGGTGGAAGTTTACTTTCCATCGGTACAATTGAGAAACGCAAGGGAATAAAAAAATTTGCCAAATCACTCGGTTCGAAAATGCATTTACACAGCAAAAAGAAAAACAAAGAAGGCGACGATCTATCTTTCAGTGGCTCCCTTGCGAGTGTTGGTACCCCAGAAAGCTCTAACGGTGGCAGCCGACGCTATGGACAACGTGCCGGTGAAGCAGACCCTGGCGTCATCAGTGAAGATGAGGATGAATTTGTTTTCGACAACCTGTCGCATAAGAGTTCGGGCAGTTCTTTGAATATACGCAGCAAAGGTTTACAGCCACCAACTCAGAATTTCGTGCCACGTGTTCCGTCGCCATTGCTGGCAGGCAATGGAAAAATTGGAGGTAAGCAGGAGCAACGTGAATTTGAAAAAGCACACGATATTATTGTTGACGAAGGGGAGCTTGAAGAAATTGAAAACGATTTTAGCGTACGCGCTCGTACACTGCCGCCTCCCTCCAAGCCGCCTCGCACGCAGCAGCAACTAGAAAATGAACAAGCAGCTTTAGCAGGAAACAAACATCCTTCGCTTAACGAATGGGAAACAAAACTTTATGGAAATAAATTGGACGTTGGTAGATCAGATTCGCTTAAAAGAAGTTCTTGGGAAACGGCACGTGTGCCACTACCAAGCGCCAATGAAGGGCATGAACATAAAGAAAAAAAATTAGATACAAAAGTTGAGGAGATAGAAGTTGCTCATCCGTCCACAGATAACAGTGCTTCGTCTTCTGATTCCGATTATGAAGAAGAAGTAGTACCAGAAGCAGTAAAGGAAATAAACCCAGAAATAAATCTTGATTCACCGAAAAAGACACAATTGCAATTCGAGTTGGATGATTCAACAAAAGTAGAATTACGGAATAGCTTGCTCTCTCCCGAATCGGGAAAGACAAATTTTAATCAGTTTAATGCTTCATTTGCACAATTCGAACAACGGAACAGTGCAAAAATATTTAACTTAGACAAGGAAGAAGATAAATGGAACTCACAAGCATTGATCGACAATGAATCGCAAAAAATCGAAACACCGAAAGCTTTGCCCAGAATCAGTCGTGATAATAACGCAATCGATCTCAAGAAAGAGGAAGATGGACAAAAAGTGCAAAATGAATTGAAACGACAAGAAGATCTTCAATTACAAGAAAGACTTAGAGAAGAACAAAAACTTCGAGAAGAGCAAAGACTTCTAGAAGAACAAAGGCGAAAAGAAGATGAAAAATTAGAAGCGGAACTGAAATTAAATGAAGAACGACTTCGTGAAGAAGAAGCGCAGTTTCAGGAAGAATCGCGTATGCAGGATGAACAAAAAAAACGTGAAGCAAAACGATTTGAAGAAGATCAAAGGCTTTTGAATTTCGCAAAACGTTCCACTTCCGTAGAGGAAAGCGATGAGGGCTTCACGACACCACCACCGTCACAGCAGCAATCACCAAAAGATAAACACAAAGGAAGCGATAAAAAGGAGAAACGTTTTAATAAATTTAAATACTTTACTAAGCGAGGTGAGAGCGCGTATGGAGTGAGAGGGAGAAGCAGTTGTTTGTATGTTGTAGAAAACGCTGGCGGATTAAATAGAAGCTCTATAAAACATTTATAGCAATATAACAACGTCTCAATTATTTATGTTAAAAGTTTTAAAAAATATAATGTTGCTTTCATTAACTCATGCTCTTAATTGATTGTGTCTCAAAAAAGCCAATTAATATGTACTAATCCGCCAGTGGATTTCATTACATTAAACAAAACACATATTCATATACGCACACATACAAATGCATGTTTCTTTATTGGTGTTTCGAATTTATTATTCTTGCATTTGTTTAATATTTTTTTTACTTCTCATTTAGATGATAGCTCCTTAAAATCAAGTCCAAAATCAAATGAGCGTATTATAATTGGCCATGAAAAAAGTGCAACACACGCTGAGCGTAGATCAGAAATAACAGCAGCTTTAGCCAAAAAATACGAAGGCAAATCTCGGGAGGTTAGTTTAAATTATATTTGTTTGTTTGTAAGTTTTATTTGTTTAAATTTTAATTGCAATTTAGGAATTGATGCTTATTGCAAATGGTATGGAAAATGAAGCGCTATTACAACGCCAACGTGTAAAAGAGCTTGAGGATTATTTGGATAATTTATTGCTACGCGTTATGGAAACACATCCGAAAATTTTACAGAATCCTTATTCGCGAACAACGTCTGCTAAGAGGTAAGGATAAAAATTTGTATGACTCTGTAACAGTCCCTTTTCTTTTATTTATTGTTACTGTTTTTCTAACTTTTGCTACCTTATTATATTCTAACTTTAGGAGAATTCAATTGTTTAAAATTACACGTATTTGACTCCGTAGCTTAAACCCCTATAAATGAATGCACTGTGTTTGTACGAAAAAAAGTAGAATTAAAAGGATATTATATAGATGAAGCTACAGCGAGGCCGATAGTGGATATAACATCCTCATTAGTTTGAACTCGAGTAAATGACCTTAAAGTAATTTTTGAAGCCCGGCACTATAGGACTAATTAAAATAAACCTGGTTATTGATCCTAATGAGTCTATGCTGTATAAATAAGAAAAAGTTATCGTGATTACCCACTTATGTACATATATCTTTAATACCCAGTTAGTTTTTATGCAACATACATATGTACGGAGCTCATCCTTGATGAAAAAGTCTCAAACTTCCTTGCAGTTTTTAGCAGAATTGAAATTTGGCTTACCGAATGAAGCTTCTGCCGAAAAATAAGTTCTATCAAAGTGAAGTGAAGAACTTTTTTTATCGTTTCAAGAAGCCTTGTAGACTGCCCCAGAACGTAAAAAGGTATTGATTTCGTCGCCCGATAAATTAAGAGATGGAGGGGAATAATTCATTCTTCTATGCGACAATATTGGCACTTGCTAGCATTAAACCTGTCCTGATTGGTACGACTCCGCTCTGAGGCTATTTTGAAGTTGTTAAAGAGTGTGTCATTTATATGTTAAATTTTTCTCTCAAAAAATTGAAAAAATTACTAAATAAATTACTTATACAAGACAAATTTTACCATTGTAGATGCCCTACAAAACCTAAGTGATATACATACTTTGATACACTTTGCTATAAATTTTAAGAAGTCCAACGTTCCCCTTTAGGTGGAAATTCTTCAGAAGTTTATATTTACACCATTGTGAGTTAAATGCACGGAGTTTTAAACAGTTAAGATTTTTCTATTAATTTTTTTTTAAATTTTCCTTTATTTGAAGCATATTATTATCTCGGAGTTAAAGAAAAAAATTAAATCAGATGCATTTGTTTCATAAATCATTTTTTACAATTGGCTTGAATATTATTAATACGTAATTTTTGGAATTGATGACCGTTTGTTGATTTGTTGCAGAACCGTTGCTTAGGTTAACAAAAAATTGATTTCATAAAACTAAAGTAATTCAAAAAACCTTTCAAACGGTTTATTTATCTTCTCTAACATTGACAATATGAGAGTAATTTTTGAAACAAAATTTTATGTACGTACCTCAATTTCTGCAGGCCCTAGTAATCCATTTATAATCTTGATCTTTCTATAAAAATTGTAGTGTTAAGAAAAACTCTTAAATGAGGTATTGAAAACAAATTTTCCCTATGCCCCTTGTTAGGTTTAGAATCATTTCAATAATTTTTTAAAAAAGTGCCTCAGGGCACCACAAAATAGATTTATGAAATAAAATAGTCTCCACCAAATATAATTTTTATCTTGGAAACCTTATGATATAAATTATTATTAGATAAAAACTTACTTTGCTACACTAAAATTTACATAGATATTTAGTGCCAAACAAAAAACAAAACTTTAGTAGCCATTTTTTTCCGCAGAATTGGAAAAGTTTTTGTAAGGATATTGGGTGCAATTCAAAAATTTCAAATCTTGAATTCATATGACTTCCCTGGCTTTTAAAAATTTCGAACTAAAAGTACGAAAAGTTTTTGTATGGATATTGGGTGCAATTCAAAAATTTCAAAATTTGAATTCATTAAAATTTACGAACTACTTTAAAAAGAAAAAGACATTAGAAATGGGGATCCGTTGGTTGGAACACGTTTTGTTTTTGGCTTATAAAAATTGATTGGATAATAATTTCAAAAGGTTATATACCGTTTGAAAGCTAAAAAATCAGCATACTTTTGAAGTTCATCATTTGATTGAATGTGGCTTTGCACTTCTGACTGTTTCTGCTATGTGAGAATTGAGCGTAAGATAAATGACTCATAATTTGTGGCATACCTTAAATCACTAAAGTGAAACAAAAAAAATATAAAAAAGTTAAGAAAACGCCGAATCCTGATCATATATCATAGGAATTAGTATTATTATTAAAAGTCTTTTTTTCATTATCTCAACACTTTTTCTTCTTTTTTTTTCTTTTTTTCATCACACACCATTTATTTGTATTTTATTTTTGAGTCACTGTTTTACACAAATCTTATAAAGTCTTCACTATTAAAATATTTCTACTATGTTTGTCCTTTTTGATTTTTTTAAACTATCGGTTACAATTAAATTTCAAATACACCAACAAATTTGTGTACTTTTTTCTGTAGTTTTAAAAATTACATCGAAATGAATGATTTTTTATAAAACGCAAACGTTACTGCATGCAAACGCAACTGTTTTGATTTATTGATTGGCAGCTGAGTTCAAAACTACTCGTATTTGGCAAGTAAACAATTTAATTTTTATGATTTCTGTTTTAAAAGGAGAAGGTTTCATCATCATAAGTTGATCCATTGATTGCTGATTACTTCAGATGCCTTTAAAAGCAACTGAAAACTTTTTTTTTTTTTTTAATAAACATAATTTTAGCATGTATTGCATACTATATGTTCTTAAATTAAAATGATAAACGCTTTTTCACTTTATTATGCATTTTAATATTTTAAAATTATATTGAATTTCAAGTATTTAAATACTTTATTAATTTGACACTTAATTTTTTGCAGTGGATAAAAATATTTGATCTTTTTGTGAGTTATGCAACTATTGATCAGAAAAACTAAGACAACAAAAACATAAAATCACCAATTGCCTTCGAGTAAAATTCAAGTGCTTTTTTTCTTATTTTATATGAATAAACTAATAATAATAACCAAATAGTTAACTGTATTGTATATTATATTGGTCATCAAAAACAAAAAACAATGTATGATTAGAACGATATTATAAATTATACATAGTTAATTTTTTATAAATCTACCAAGCTAAAATTTTAACAAATAATAATTTAAGTTTTAAGTTGAGTTATTTAAGCTTCTCAAAGCAATAGAAATTTAAAACGACACATAATTTGGACACTAAAATAGAACAACGCAACCTTTTTTTAAATGTATTCTCCATTTAGTCTTAAGCGAATTTCATACAATAATTTTGTTTTTCAATTGCGATAAGCTGTTAGATGTTTGCATTTGTAAAATAAGTTTGCTTCGTTTTCGATATGCAAACTAGGACTTAAAGTTCATTTCACTAAATTGGTAAAACGGCTTAACATATAGACTTATAATGTATTTAATAAATTGTTTTAAACTTGTGAAAATATTTATTTAATAGCTTGATGCATAAACTATTGCTTTATACTACGTGCTTAAGTGATAAATATATTTTGTTCGTATTACTTGTTTTGATTTTGTATTTAAAAAAAAATGTTTTTAAGAAATAAACTAAAAAAAAAAATATGTCTTTATGATTTTATTTATTTATTTTAATTTATTTTATAGAAAATGAGTTCTAGTCCGGGAGGTTGCATTGCATTTCTCATGGTCATTTCCTCCTAATATATTTTGATGCAACTGATAGTTTGAAAAAGGCTAATGATCGGAAATGATCGCTAAATGACGGATCGCTAAATGACGGAAAATGAGACATAAGTGGGAAAATATATTAAGACCAATGTTGTAGAAAAAAAAGGTTTTTATTGCAAATTTTAAATTAACATTACTCGTCCAAATCAGAAAACTGCAGTTTAAGCCCAAAATAACTATAATACGGGAATTGCTAAAAAATGCTTTAAAAAATTAACAAAATGGGTGCTTCAGGAATATTTACCTCCAGATTTTCGGCAAAAAACCAACAATTGTTCATAAAAAATTGATTTAAAAAAAAATCCTTCGATCAGGCACTAGATTTTTATGTTTTTCAAAATCTGTGTAAACTTCATTGAAATTTATCGACCGGTTTTCGAGTTACAGTGGTCACCGGTTGCGAAAACATAGTTTTGAGAAAAATGCATTTACAGTTTTACACTCGGTACTGTTACCACCGAGAGCTCTTTGGTTATTGCCGAATAACTCCAAAAGAAATTGTCGGATTGACTTAAAATTTTCAGGATATATTTTTAAGATATTATACTTAAGGAAAATGCAAAAAAAAAATTTCGATTTCTCAAAAATCATGACTGCACCTGCCCCCTTAAGTGACGAAAACTTGTTACTGTTTTTGGCATCCTTAAAACCCTTGATGTAAATAATCATACAAACTAATACCGCAGCATTTCTGGGTTTCGAGATAAATGAAATAATTCTTAGAGCGGTGAAATCACTTTCATATAAAAAGATATTGGGTCTATTCGGTATTGCAGTAATGCACAATTATTGCTGCAATATTCAGAGCATTCCGTTCTGCGAAAAAAGTTCTGGCAACGTTGCAAAAGTCTGTTCGGTTGGGTCTGTTCAGTGTTGACAAAATATTGCACATGCTTTGCCGCATTCTTGCTTTTCTTCACTGCTTATGGCAACTTTGCAGCATTGAATTTTATTACTGCAGCAGTAATTGTGTATTACTGCAATACCGAATGGACTCATTATTATCTGAAAATGATTCGGAAAATACGACTTGAATACGTCGATCACCAACAAAAGATAGAAAAGTATGTTGATGAAAACGAACTACTACTGTTGGCCGTTATATGTTGCCTCGGAAGTCGAAGAAAAAATTGATTTCAATGCATCAAACATAGCCTTCAGTACACAGCCAAGAGAAAATTAAGAATGTAGTTGCTTCTTCGATTGACTTCAACGGTTCTGTAGTGTAAAAATTTATGTGACTTGATTTGGAACAATTTTTGTCGCCATTGGTCTTCAAACGAAACTTGGTGTTACAGGTGTATTGGAAGCCATACAAAATGGTGAATACTTTTCTAGAAGAATTACACTGTGTGCAAAATTGAGCCCTAAAATTTGGAGGAAAATCGACTAATGTCAGATGTCCAATTTGTCAGCGTTTCGAGGTAACGGAAAATTAAACGTTAATTAGCACGGTTACAAACGCTCTTTTACGACTTTGCTCCTGTTCATGAAAAGACAAAAAGGTATCCATTTACACTACCACTCCTTAACCTATGGAGCATTCAGATCAAATTTTGTGAAAAAAATTACATACAGGACAAACGACTAAGAAATTTTTCAATCCTTGAAAATTATTAAAACATCATAGATTTGAATAGGATATGAACAAAAAAAAAACGTAAAAAAAATTTTACTGTCACACAGATAAGACTTTAGGAGTTTTGTTAAAGGACAGTCGTATGTAAATTTTTTCAGAAAATTTGACTAAAATGCTATGTAAGAGGCTAAGAGTGGTGCTAGAGGGGTAGAAAATTTTTAAGTTTTGAAGAAGAACAACTTCGCTTCAGGCACCTCTCAGACTTGAAATAAAAAAGTCGCAGAAGAGCGCTTGTAACCGCATCAATCCTGATGGCTGGGTCGAGCTCATCGATCCCAAAGTACTCTGAATCGACTTTAGTCGATAAGATGAAGTTGACTGCACACAGTGTTTGCCATGGGTTTGTGCTACTGCTAACAAGGGAGAAAAACGTCGGCTATGATTATTTGTAGCAGTTGATTATCTTTCAATAAATTTTGGTATTGGTTTATATTTGGTCTGGAAAGTTTTGCCAAAGAAGTAAAGAAAATTTTGTATGTTACATTATCTTGGCGTCATATTTTAATCTATCCAGTACGCGATCCGAAAATTATTTAAAAGGTTACAAAAGATAACAATTTAAAGTTTATCTCCATTGCGAGATATTTTGGCGATCTTAAATGTTTTAAAAACTTGAAATGCAAGAATGGTTTACTTCGAGGGATTATAAGGTACATATAAGGTAAATAAAATTTTCGATTTTGGGCTACAAAATTTCGTTAGTTTGATTTGAGCTGTATATCGTGTGGCGACTTATAGTAAGTGTTGTTTAATTTCATTTTGAGTGGCGTTTTATTAAACAGGTGAAGCTGCGATAAAATTGAGGAACCGGTGTGTTATTGGCAGTGAACTGTGAGTGACGCCAAAGATTCGCTAGTCATAGTATTTTTACATTAAAGTCAATGTAAAACTGTATTTGGTTATGGTTCAGTTTACATCCTATGGTATACTTTTCAACATCAAACTGCGCTAACCACTGAGCCTGTGCATTAAATTCTTAAACAAAGTTTTCCCCGCCCAAGTATACTTTCTCAATACCCAAAAGGAGTTTATTCGTCGCTCCGAAAGGTTCCTTCTCTGCTTAATGGAAACTATTTTCTTCGCACAAAAAAAAAAAACAATTCCAACCGCTTACCTACATGTTTTTGTAACACCTTTTTCACTTCTTATGATTCCCGCCCTATGCAATTAATTTATTGTATTAATTAATTATATAAATTAATTCAAAAAATTTATTTTTTACGGATTTCCAAAGAAGTAGACCAGTTCAAAAACATCCTGTTAAAAGAATGTATTTGATGATCCTGAAAAGAAATATAATCATCTACTACTGGTGGTGGCATAATAAATTCTGCAGCTTCTTTCTTTTTTTAAACCTTTGAATAAATTAAGCATAAGTTACCACAACACTATAAGAGTAATATTGCAAAATAAGAGAAATTTTAAGGGAGTGTGTATTCTCTACTTCAGTTTACTAGTAAATGATTTTTGTGTATGTCGTGTCGATGATCGCAGATGATTTTCTTCCACAGTGAATGGAAGAAACTCAAAAAAAAAAACAAATAATAATAAAAATAGAGAATTTTCTCTACGTAAAACATATAGAATCTAAATTTTAGATAGACATTTGTTTTCTGAATAACCTGACTTGGGCTTGTATTCAAAACAATTACCTAGGGATTGTTTATTTTTTTGGATTTTTTGTAAGTTAAAAAGTAAAAATTTAAACAAAATATTCAATGTCCCACCTACACAAAAAATTGCTGATTACCAATATTTAAGTAACTTTAATGGATGCTTTAGCAGAATGTGTTAGAATATTTTAGAAATTTTATACTCAATAGTTTAAATAGCAATAGAAATTCTGATGAATGATATATTTTCATGGAATGACTTCTAAACGTAATAGGTATGAAACTAAATTTTATTTGATTCAATTTTATGGACCTTTTATTTGATTTCTTCGCTCCGGGCGCCAAGTCTGCACGGTACTTCTTCTTCGTACCTGTTGCAATAGCTCACAGCAATTAAATCTCAAACCAAGAATTTTGTTCAATATTTCACATTTCATATAAATGCTTACAAAATACAGTTAACACAGGAATTAAAGCCAACATGTCACACAGCAACGGAATCAATCGCTCTTTTGAATCGCTAATTTCCAATAGAAATGAATAAAGATTTCACACAATTTATTTCTTTTATTAAAAACATACCTAAAATTTGAACACCCTTTACATACCTACATATGTACATATATCTTGCTATATAACATTAAATGAAATAAATACAAATAAAAAAATAAAATATATGGTATAATAAATCACACAAATGTTTATATTTATTATATTGAATTTTGGTTAAACAGAGAAAATAATTTTAAAGAAATATTTAGATAATAAATTTTTGAAACAAATAATCAAAATTCTGTATAGGTCATAATAATGAACACTGCTCATGTTCCTCTCCAAGCCCTTTTTGTTGAATGCCAGAGAAGCAATGTGTGCCTGTGCAAGTGAATAATGTTGCCAACCCTAAACAGAAACTGTTGCTGGCAGCCGCTTTTAACATTGAATTCCAAGTGTGAACGCTTCAGTCTCTTTGCAAACTCGACGAAAACAACATCGAAGATAAATATTTCGCGCTCGGCAAAAATTTAAAGAAAAATCTTTAGTTATTAACTTTTTATTTTTAAAGGAAAAAATGAATAATTAGGATTTTTCAAATCTTAATAAATTAAAAAAAAATAAACTATCTTCCATACATACATATATACATTAACTTGTAAGTTTTATTTTGTGCTATAGTGTAAAAGTTAAAACAGAAATAAAAAATTTATGAAAATTTCGTGCTTTAAAATTGTAGTGGTATAAAAACTGCGCTTTGTTTAAAAAACTTATTCATTGGCTTACTTTTGCATTATATAGATAGAAGATACTAAAACTTGCAATCGTAAATTGTATCTCTAAGATACAATTTCATTTCGACTTAGCGTTTTCAAAACAAGTGCATTATTCCTTTGACAGCTAGCGACCTCTAGTGTCCAGTGATCATTGAATTCTTTGAAATTATGATGGCTGTTGCTACAGAATGAATTGGAGTTAAATTAAATCTAATAAAACAACAAGCATAAATGAAGCCACTCGCACTCATCCGATACACAGATACAAATTATTAATGTTTTTTTTCGTTCTGAATCGTACTAATTTACATTCAGATTTAGCTACAAATGCCAGATTGGGTTGGATTCGTTAAATGGTTCGCGCTTCGGAGCGCATAAACAGTAGAGGCTACTGTAACCAAGCAATTTGATTGGATTGACCGTCTAAAAGCCGGGGAGTAGAGTGGTTTGAAAAGTGAGTGCACTTTACTGTTACTAAATAATCAAGATCAATGATCTTACTAGATAGATTCTTTACGTAGACAATTAAGTTGAAATTAATGCTGATTCTCGTCTGCTGAACTATATCATTTTATTTGGAGCTCAGAAGGACGTCTATCAAAAAACTTGGAATTTGGTTAGTTTGAATGGACGTCTTTAAATAGTAGAGAAACTAAATTTTTTTTAATGGGATTTTTTAAAAGTACTAAATATATTTGTATCATAGTTCTTTTCATCAGAGTCTTAAAACTCCCCAACATTTTTTAAGAAACTGGCGGGATCAGCCTGATCATCATAAAGACATTACAAAACTTTATTTTTGTTTTCGTTAATAATTGTTACTAACTATAATAGAGCTTAGCTACTATAACTATTTGCCTGCTTAGCTATATACTTTTTTCCTTTGAGTTTTCAAATAGCCCGTTGAATCTTAAATGTAACTTTAACTGAAAGTTAAAGTTCCAACCGTTCAGGTTTAACTGGATATTGAAAAAATGGCTTCGAGAGATGTAAAAGTAATGCTGTCAAATATATATCATATTTTTTTCGAGAAATCACAGCTATTAATATTCTGCTATCTGATTGCGGGACGGGCCAGCGACTGAGCTCTAGATTTTAAATTCATATCATCATTCATCAGTTCCATTCACGATGATGATGATGACGACAATTTGTGTGCTAATGTTGATTGTTTTAAGCGTACGTACAACATTTACCCATTTTGTGCTGTCATATGGAATGTTATTGCAGTTGTGTTTGTGTATCTATGTAGTTGTTGTTGTTGTTTTGTTCTATATTTTTCTTTTTTGGTGGAGAAATGGAAAAATATGATTGAAATCTGTATCGTTTAACATTATTATGATGAATATAACGTTGAAGCTCGTTGATCACCGAGCAACAGCGGTTTGGTTGGTTGTACGCTGTCATTTGTAGATGTACCAAGTAAAACATACCGAAGATGCGTTTGTATCTTGTGAATACAAGACAAATGTATACGTACCCGTACGCGCTTATATAATGTGTTTTTTTTTCTCGTGAATCTGAATTTGGAGAATTTTAGTTATTTTTCCGTCTGTTTTTGTTTTTCTTATTTTAAGATCGACAGTGTAACTGAGTGACAAAATGAAATGACGCTGTCGACATTCGAGGCTGCCCGTCAGTCAAACGTTCGCAACAAATTTGTGAATGGAATATTGTGAAAATGTCATAAATATTTTTAAATAGTGGATGTCGCCGCGTATGGTAAATTGTATGATAAAAAAAGAAAATTGGAAAAAAATTCAAATATTTAAGGAAAACTTTTCCACACGCTTCACTAATGGAAAAACATGTAAACGCTGTACTTAAAATACATTAAATTCAAATGAGTACTACTTGAAAGTGTGACAATATTTGACATTTTGAGGACATATTAATGTAGCTTTTGTGTTTACAAATATACATGCAGTGTATCTTATACCTAGGTACGCAAAAATAAAAATAAAAAAATTAGTATCGTAGTATCAACCCTGGAATATTCTTTACCAGCAATTCGGTGAGATCATTTGATGAATATTTTTTGATATTATTTGATTGAATTTATAGATACAAAATATATTTATTTGGTTTATACTTTTTTTTTTATCTCAGCGACGTTAATGTGTTTGTTTAACAAGCATCTGGCACAAACAAATTAAGGTCAATGCACCATACAAAATTGCATTATTTATTGTGCTTCACAATTTTAACATCAACCAAATGTTGCACATTTTCGTTCTGTATCTACATAAATTTTTCCTACTTAAAAATATTGAAAATTCTTAATTCTAACATTGTTTATGCATTAAAGGTATCCATTTTTCAGGAACTCAGTTGAGCTTCTTATGAACAGAAAAAATTTCTAAAATTAATTAAAAACTTATACATATGTATTGTTCGAAAATTAATCAAAAATATTTGATTGTTAGATGTAGTTCCAGTGTAGCATAGTAAACTATGGAACTTATCTCATAGCACATGAAATGTTTCAACCTTTTTTCGAAATGTATACCTTTTTAAACATCAAAATCATTACGGTTTTAAGGTAAACATTAAAAAACGTAATCATGCCTTCCCATGTGTAAGTAAGAAAGAAGGTATCGATGAATTTTTTGTAACTTGTTTTCACTCACTGTAATGAATTGTAATGATGTATTCTCAGCGCCCGATTTAAATTTTTGGTGCCCTAGGTTTTTAAAGAAAATGGTGCCCTAGTTTTTCATTTTATATTGATTTTTTATTTGAAGTAAAATAGTTACAATTTTTAATGTATACTTTATTGGCCGAAATACTGTTTCCTTGACTTTTTAATAGCGAAATCCTTGATAATATCGGCCTGTGTCTAGTGTGCTTTATTATAAACCCATCACTGTGTTTTCCAAATATATTTTGATATTTTTTGTCCCACACTTTCTTAAGTTAGGAGTGCAGCAACAAAGGTAGATAAAAAAAATATGGGATTGACCTTTCACATAAAGGACGCACGGCCACTAAACGCCTCATTCAAGAATCTTATTATAATATCGACCCAAATTTTACAGGAGAGCGTTTTTTCCACTTTTCTGTGCTTTAGCTTGCAATGTCTAAACCAAATTTTATATGCAAGTTTTGGCGTAACTAAAGGAATTTCAGCTACTATATTTTGCCAGGTGATGCGTTGTAGGGTGTAGAAGAAATTTGCATCAAAAAGTCAATTTCAAAAAAATGGCACATACGATAATTTCGCGCACAGGGGTCGATATACATATACATATTATGTATGTCTTACAGAAAAATTTCTTAAAAAAATGCTTTGACTTACCGTAAATTAAAATGAAAACGAATAAATGAACTGTACCTAATTTTTCCCAAACATACCATTTCGAGATCCCCTACAAAGTGTTGCAACCCAAACATATTAACCAACAGGTTTCAAATTCATGTCACCTTGATATGGCTGCAACTTTGCAAGTAATCATCACAGATCACTACTTGAAAGCTCATTTTAAAGGGCAAGGATGGTACTCAATGATGTTTTTGTTAAAACTAACCTGATCAACTTTCTTTGAATCCTATACATGGCCTCAAAAGTAGACAAAAAACATCATGTTTTAGGTACTTAACCTCAAATATTTATATATATAAATATATAAATATTTATATAATATAGAATTCTGACATGATGGGTCAATTCTGAGAACAGATTCGGATTCAGCGCTAAAAATTACTACGACCCTTTCAGCCCAACAACATTATACATCTATTGATTCAGATACCTTTTTAGTAAAAAATAATTATTCCATTGAATTTACATGTAAAACTAACAGGCTTCGGCGCCACCTTATAAAATTGGCGTACAGAGCTGAATTTTTATGAACTTTTTCTTCTTAAACTTACATTTAAAGCAACAACTCCTTAAAAAACAAAAGACAAAAATTTGAATCACCCTAATCTGCATATTTTAAAATTAAAGCTTTCGCAATCAAATTTACATTAATTGAGAAAAATATTGATTTTCTTAGATTTTTTTGAAAAATCTGTAACCATGAATGCATTTCCGCAAAGAATGTGGGATTTTATGAATTAAAATACTTTTCGGGAGACCTAATAACTAAGCTAAAAATTACCAGTCAGAAGATATGTATCACGGATTTCGTGTCAAATGTCTTAAGCCAAAAATCGAACTTAACCGATCGACCTCAAGCTTAGTGTTGTTCTATTGGATGGACTGTTAATATCTTAGTCCAAGTGCTTTCGATAGTTTTTTTAATGACATTTCGAATGGTAAAAATTATTTTTCGAAAATTTTAAAATTTGACCTGAAACTTTCAAAATCAAAAATAAATTACATATTTTTTGTTGAAGATGGATACTTTTATCTTCTTTTTGATATTCTAGAAAAAGGGCTGAGGTTTTTTACTTTAAATACGTTAAACTCCAGACTATGTTTTTTTTTACTTTTCGAGAATCTACACATTGAACATCTCGGGACTTCTTTAGTCCTTCTTATTAAATTGGCTAAGAAGTAGAACATAAAATAAGAAGTCAAGCAGACTCTTACAGTTTTCGATTTTACAATAATTTTGACAATAATTTTAAAAGTTATTTACAAAAGAAGTTTTCGATTTGGCGGCAAAACATTACGTTTCCTGCTTGAGTTAACTAGCTCCTTGCTATTTTTTTTCTCTGTGTAGTTTTTCACAGTTACTATTCTATTGTACACAATAAATAACTCTTTTCTGTTTGTAATTGTATGCTTATACCGAATAAGACAAATCAATTAGTATCAATAACTTGTTGTCGTAACGATCATTCCATCAATAACATACAGCGACACTTTGAACTGTGCGCATCAAAGGAACGCCAAACCCATTAAATAAAAATCATTTAAAATGTTTCAGATTCGTACTGCCCATCTTCTCTATTCATACAACATTCATTAATGAAGATCTTGTCACTTTACAAGGAACTGCTTTAGTTTAATTAATGTGAGCACGAACAAATGAAGGAACATCTTAATGCACGAGTGGTCCAACTAAAATCGGCGCAATTTCTAACAAAAAACAAAACCATTTGCAATCATTTGTAATACTGACAATGTTGTTACAACATTTTAATGGGCCACTTGTATTTTTGGCAACATTTCTAAATTGCATTAGCGTTACGTGGGTAGAAAAAATAGAAAAATCTCAAACAAATTAAGTCGCATTAAACGTTTAAAATTTATTTTGAATTTGCTTTATGTGGTTGCCAAAAATATAGATATCACAAAAATTTTAAATAAAAATACCCGAAATAGCTGTGCCAGATGCTTGCAAAATTTGAAATATACATACTATGTATGAAGATATAGATACATGTATACCTATGTATATTCTGAAAGCTTAAAGTTTTCTACAACATTGAAGTCATATGTAGCATATGTAGTAGAAAACTAATTGGTAGCAGCACTTTGTTAGAAGGCTTAACCTTATACTATACATATAACACTTTTGCAACTCGACCAAAGGGCTCTTGTAGACTCTTTTGATCTTCTCACGTCATTGTTCTTCATTTCAGCAATTAGCAGAACATGAATGACAGAAACATATAACAATTACAACAATAATTTGTTTCTGACAGTGTCTGTCCATTGTGTACTCTTCATGTATTCTGACATATCTGACTTAATAAACTTGTAGTTTTTATCAACAACAACAATGCGAACAACAACAATTTGTTAAAAGATCTCGCATGGAATCTGAACTCTTTAGTTTTCAGATTTTTCTTTTGATTTTATAGCAAGAAATTTTGTTTTTGCAACGTTTCGTTTTCAACTTCTCGTTTGTATCTGATCGCAACGTTCTAGTGCGATTATTTCTTTTTCGTTTTCGGTATTTTTTTAGTTTTGCTTTCATCTCAACGCGAGTTCTTTAAATTCAAGTGAATTAAGTTACTCTCCATTAAATAGACCCCTCTGCATATGCTTTATAATAAAAAAAAACTACATATGTTAAATGTTTTTTTTATATTTCACTAAATGAAAACGTTTGTCGTCGCCTATCGGCTTGCCGTGGCCTTACTTTTTCTTTAACCTCTCTTTCTCCATACACGTCTTTTTGCTCGTTACTCTTGCTGCCCCGACGTTTTTTGAATATGAACAAGTGCTCCACAAATTGGTAGCCGTATGCTGAGCTGTACATACATAGGTACTCTATAGCATATTCGTACTTAGGCTTTTTCTTTTTCTTTATAAACAAAAAAAAAAAAACGAAAATGATGAAAAAATAAAAACTTAAAAATACACATATCTGTTGGCTCTTCTTCACTGTATTCATGATCAACATATGGCATCAAGTACAACCAGCGTTTTCCCATATCTCTGTTTTGCTCCTTTCTGTAAAGCGCACAGTGGTTGATTTTTTGTTTTTTGTTTAGATATAAAGTAAAGTAGCGAAGAAATAGAAAAGGTACTCATCTATTGGGGGCTTACTTCTGACGACGAGAGTTTCGACTCAGATGTAGGCGTAGTAGTCTAAGAGCTAGCAACATTGAAGTCTCCATCATTTTGGTATGAAAATTCCTTTTTCAAAAATATCAAAGTCTGGTTGGCAATTCATGTAACGTTTCTTTATATGACCCATTTTTGACACCTTGAAAATATCTCAATTTTTTATACCTCATTTAAAAGGTTTTCTTAGTGCTTCAACGCTTACCAAGGAAACAAGACAAAAAAAAAACATTTTAACTGAGGTACATTCGCACAATAGCTCGTCGGGTATGATATATGTATGTTGCATATTTGCTAAATGTCAATTTTATGAAATAAATGTTATATGTGGCATCTATAAATCAAAATACATACTTATATATAAATAAATACTTATGTATATAATTAAAAACTTCATTCAAAAGCCAACCACATTTCTATTTATGAAATACATATATGCTAATAAAAGCTATTGTTCCAAAGAATCTCGAAAGTTCAGAGTTTGTTGTATCTATACCTACTCAAGTCAAAAATTGAAAACAGATTTTATGGGGTAGAATTAGCAAAGAAAAAATATACCAAAATGTGCTAGAAACAAATCAACTTTCATTCAAAATTAATTTTTTGCACTTTCTTAGGTAAAACGTTCTCTTAGGACAAGGATGCACAGCTCGAAGCTCTTACAACAATAACAAAAAATATGCAGCTCTTCAAGACTTTTATCTAATTTTCAAGTCTGAAAGCAGACTCACATAAATTATTATTAATAGACTCACTTGGCTTTAAATGATTTATAAGAAAATAACACTTAAAATGTCTTATAAAAAAATAACATAGATATTGACGTCACTATGCTTTAGACTACAACTGACTGAGTGATCGCCTGAAACTTAACTGTTGAAAATAATCAAACTTTTATTACATTTAAAAATCTTAAGTCTTTATATTATAATCAGCTGCGTCAAATTATGTTTTGTCCCTCCGATTTGCTCAAATGCAGCATTGTGAAGCCCATCCCCAACGTTTTATAACTTCCTTTTTTTGGAGACGGGCGCACGCTTTTGCAGCTGGTGAACATGTTATATAAATAGTGTGCATTAATGAGAATCTAATGGATGCATTTAAATACAAGCAAGCCTAAGAATATGATATGCAAAAAGAAATTAAATAAAACTACAAATTATTTTTGCAAATCATTGACACGTGAAATTGAACTTGTCCTTAGGACTGAAAATAAAATGCGATGTTGTCGCTGTCGTTAGTAGAGGGAGTGAGAGTTGTTGCTTTTCTACAAAATTATTTTTGATTTTATTTTGCGAGATCTCTTATGCCAGCGGTCTTTTATTTTCATTAATTTATTTTTGGCAAACTGACAAACAAATTATTTGCAAATTTATTATTTTAATCATCAACAGCATCGGTGACTTGTAATTTTGGTTTGTTGCCAATTAAAATGATGCTGCATTAATAGAAATGTATTCTTTTAATCGTTAACCTCATCCATCAACCTCATTGTGGCTCTTCTCAATCAAAAACTATGCTGTACAAATTGGCCTACATAATGACGTAGTCGCATCTATCAACGTCTGGGATATTTTTTTCATCATAAAAGTGTTGATGAAAACTATCAAATTGATGTAGGTATATCTCGACATACACATATGAATAAATATCGTATTGAAATCGGAACATAATAAAATTACGTGAACATTTTTTGTTGTTGTTGTGCTGGGCATCTTAAAATTAAATTTGAATAATTATTTGTACATATTTTGTAAGTAATATACTTATTTTCAATACATTTATCCAATTCCTGTAGAGTGAAATTTAAGATATGATCAAATCCATGCCAAAACGAAATTAATAGAAACTCTACTACGAGTAAGAGGCTGCACATATATTACGTAACGCTGTCTTTCGATATTTTTCACATTCCGCCTGTCAAATGATAATTTAAGATCTTTCCTCGCAAAGTTATAGCCCATTTCAAGATGATATGAATTTGATTCCTTATAACTTAAGAATCTTAACCAAGCGATTTCAAATTCATATCACTATAAAATGGCTATAACTTCTGAAAGAAAAAAGATTGTACTAAATGAAGATATTATAAGAAATATTATGAAAAAATTATTTTGAAACCTATACATAACTTCGAAAAAATTACTTGGAAAAACGACCCTCCTCAGCCCAACACCATTAATCACCCATTCATTCAGATACCTTTTTAGTAAAAAATAATGTTTTCATACAATTTACGTGTAAAACTAACAGGCTTCGGCGCCACCTCATAAAGCTGAATTTTCGAGAACTTTTTCTTCACATCATAAACTTACTTTTTACTTTTTACATATGCTATCTCACAGAAATCGGAGAATCTACATTTTATTGCTTCATATTTGACTTCAAAGTTAAAGTTTGTTTGAGCACATCATCTGGGAAAATCCTATTCTTATGCAAATATTATTATTCACACATAACAGGTACTAATGGAAATTGAAAATAACAAAAATAAACTAACTTTCAAAGAGAAAACAAGTAATGAAAGCTTTACAACAAAAAACAATTAAGCAATAAATAATAATTTTACGATGAAATGTTAAAACACAATATCCGATTGTAATAAATTAATAAGACATAGTAAAAATGCTAAATAAAACAATGAAATTTTAGAAAACCCCCACTCTAAACGACTGCAACAAGTGAAAATGGAAGTACTCTTAGAAGCAGGCACCCGCACAGTCAAGAGTCAAAAGTTCTGTGCGCTCTATACGAAACGAATGAATTGAATTCAATTGGACTTCAGCTGAAATTAAAATTGAACAATAATTTTCCTAACTGACTGACTGACTGAATGACAATACGAGTAATTGATTGGCGTCGCTTTTAAATAAAGAACAAATGTTTAGCGTTCAATTAGAAAAATTAAAAATTCATAAAGTTGACTATTTAGTAGTAGAAGAATACGAGTGGAACTATCAGAGTATGAGGAACTTTGACTACGTGTTCGCTGGTTGCGTTCATCAAGCATTTGGTTGTCGGTGGTCACTGAGCGGCTAATTTTAATTAAATATTTCTTCCTGTTGTTTTCCCACTTTTTCCACAATTCTATATAAAGTTCCACGTTAGAATTTGAATTTCATAGTAGAGCTCAAGCTGTACGAAGTACTCGTGCATAGTGATCTAGTGATAAATATGGCAGAGAGCTGGTAACCATGAAGGCGACAGTGGAGATATAGCTAAAATTGTAGCACTTATAATAAGTCTTACTTCGAAGGTAGATCGAATTGCAAATCATACTTATTTTTTTTTGTCATTTGCAATAAAATACTCTTACAACACATGACCTGAGAGGAAGCTGGACAGACAAACCAAAAGTGAATCGATATAGCTTATAGCTCCTTCATCTCCTTAGCTAGTACAATAAGTATTATACAACATGCCGTGGCTTGTAATCTCTTCTACTTAGCAAAATCAGATAGCATGTATTTTTCAATCTGCGAGTCACTAAAGTTCTATCTAAGATCACGGAAGGAATCCGAGCAATATTTTTACTGTGTACCTTTGTACGCATAGATAAGCAAGAGGCAGCTGCATCACCAGTTCGAACTTCTTGAATAGTATTAGCTTTGATGTAGTGAGGGGACCAGTTTATGTGCCTTTCAGCTATCATTGCAAACCTATCTGCATAAAATTTTTTGTCGATTTTGATCTAAATTTGCCTCAGTGAAAGCTTCAGAATCCGACTCTTCATCTGTAATGATAAAAACAAAATATTTGATAGCCACCCAAATTACATAATTAAGGTTAAAAATTGAATGATATTTATTTTCTTATGATAAAATATATATATTTTCGCTCACCGAATCGTGTTGCAATTGAAAACACACTTTTGATTGATTTAAAAGTAACTGCTTTATTTATTGCCTAACATAATTCATACTCGCTTAATCTTCAGTAGTGAGCCGAGAATAGAACTTTCAATAGATGGATGAAGCACTACATACAAAACATAGGCAAGATAAAATGATCCGATGAGTCTACTTATAGATTAGATACAGCAGTGGTCAAAGTGGCATAGACCAAAAGAGACTTAAAAATTTGAAGATCATAGTACATACTTTCATTTCGAGCGCTGTGATCACCGAAAAAGTATAATTTTATATCTTTATTTTTCATGAAAACTATACTGCCCTCAGAGGCGGAAAGGGCGTATCTCAAAAAAATGCATATACGTTATTCTTATGGCATCGGATAGCTTAAGACATTACGCATCAAATGAACTACGCCAGATGCCGGTATCTTATTTCAAACCTATAAATAATCTCCTTAGAGAATTTCCTCTATCTCAAATTTACATGTACTCATTTCAACAAATTGACATAAACAAAACATCAATTATCTCGAAACGCGGTTCTTTGAGATACGTCTATTTCGCTTCTGAGGGCAGTATATGCCTCTAAAAATCAAAAAAAAAATAAATAAAAAAATGATTCGGTTTTGAATCTTTCAATTTTTAGTTTGAAAATATTATCCAACTATGCGCACCTAGCTATACTTAAAAAAATTTACTCCGGTACTGCCTAGCAAACGGAAGTGCGCTATGCTGTCGCATTTACAATCAAGTGGACTGTCATTTTATGCGCGAAAGAACATAAAATTGTTGCTGATCGCATGAATAAAATAACAATTATTTATAATGATCGCAGTACTAGCGATAGCAACAACAATAGTTTTGCTATATTGTAGTTGGTTTGTTTGCAGTGTTGATCGCGCGAAGCCGTTGGTCGAATCGCGCCTGTTAGCGCGTATGTATAATCTGTATGCTGCGTGTACGCTTGGCCTCCATGCCAAATGGCCATATTTATCAGCTCAGCTACAAAAAAGGGGACTTCCACATCTGCAATCGCCATTTTGCATATAACGATCGCGCACCGTTTGATAAGCATATCACCATATTTGCGCGCGTATTTCTAATTCATATACCTACCAAATGCAGCGCGCATATTAGTAGTGAATAACTGCTGGTGGAAAAAGCACATGAATGGCTGGGGCTTGGGGATACAAATTTTTCAATATGTACGAATATTTACAAAAGTTAACCCCTTTTGCAGCAACGCAACGTAGACAATACGACGCGGAGATCGTGGTGATCGTAATCGGGCGGCGCAGTCGCAATCGCCTATTTTGTCTAACAAAATCATTAACCGCCATTTTACTTTGACACTCTAAAATGTTCTTGGACACACAGACTGTCAGTATTTCGTGTGATTTTTACAAATGTACATATGATCGCGTTCATCGCACAAATTAAAGTAAATTAAATTAATAAAAATACAAACTCGGCTGAGATTTTATAACGCAGCTTTATTTTTGAGACAATTTTTTTTATTTTTTTTCTCGTAACGAAATGCATTTGGGGTGTTTAGGGGATTTCTCTTGGCGATGATCGTCATAAGTCAAGTGTAACAAAGAACATTAACTCGTAGTTGACCCTCATGATTACAGCAGTAGAAAATTAACTACTGCAATAACGGGTGCAATGTCATCGCTTATCGTCATTCAGATTATGTGAAATGCTCACACTTTTTGAAATGGATACATTTTTTTAGAATTGAAGTTCTAACCGCCATGAATGATAGTTGAACGAAAAAGTTACCAATGATGATTTGCATGGGAAAGTTTAACCCTGAGAACTTTAATTTTTGGTTCGCAGAACAGTTGGCATATTTGCAAATATGAATGATAGAAAGTTGAAAATTTTCATTAGATTTTATATGGTTTTGTAAATTTTGGCCTTAAGAATAGAAGTTAATTGTGTTAATGTTATAAAAAAAAAAAAAATAGTACGCCAAACGTATGTGTGTATACGTATAAGATTAAAACTATCATTTTATGTCTCGAAAAGTTTACTTACATTTTGTACAATGTAAAGCCCTACATTAATTAATAAAATTATTCTTACTGTATCATATTAACAGGTATATTTTTTATAAAATGTCCTATGCTTCTAACGAAAATCGCTTGAGTGCCATGTCATTTTTATAAATATCAGTATTTTTTCTGCCTTTTTTATAGATCATGCCGAATCGAACTACATTCACGAACAAACAATACACACAACCCAAGTCCCCACCACCGCTGCAATCACCACCTCTCGCAACACAAGCGGAACATCTACCAACATATTTGCTATTCACACCCACAACAACCACACAAGTGCAACATAGATTTCCCTGGTGTCTTTCAGAGTTCTGGACTCGAAGCATTACAGCGCGTAGCAGACGAAGAAGGCCCTACGCCTCTGACACCAACCACGTGCATGCACTACCCGCAGTTGAGACACACTTGAAAGCACCTGCCTCGTTACGTTTTCCAAAAGCACGATCCGCTATCTCAATGCTCCGATCCTCAGTAACGCCATCGCTGTCATCCACGGCGGCGGCGACGACGGCCGCTTACGTTGCACTGCTCGTGCTCTCGACCACCTGCACATTGTGTGCAGCCTCTCCCTGCCAGTCGCACAGCTGGTGGGATTCGGTGAAGGATCGTTGCATTCCATGCACAGAGTGTCAGGGCCAATTAATTGTTTTACGTCCCTGTCAACTACATCGAGACACGATCTGTGGTTCCATATACGATTTGGAAATCGACTGGATGGTCTTGGCGAAAACAGAACCAAATTGGAAAGAGGTGAGTCGAATGTCTGGTATACTCGCACGTATACAATCCAATGTTTCCAAAGTATTTATACTTTCTTCGCATTTACAGCGACGAAAGTTCTCTGACAATGATTTTAATCTTCTAACACATGAGGAGTTGCAACAACTTCAGTTACAGCAACAACAGCAGCAGCATGAGGAAACCATTCCGTTGGATTGGCAAACTGCAGCTCTCTTTCTAGCCGTGCTGGCCTGCCTGCTGTTCTTCATAGTTGCCGCCTGTATTTTAATTCAACACATGCGTCAATGGCGACGCATGGAGCGTCGCTTGGATCAAGGTAAGTCTTCTATGGATTTTTCTTTTGTTTCTTACAATTTTTTCTTTGATCATGCAAAATGGTTTGAGCAAAACACACAACTGTACAAGTCTTTATTGATATACATATTGTCTTAGACATTTATCTTGCATTTATGCTACGCAACGCTTCATTCCTGTTTGCAATGGGCAAAATATGTCAACCGGCTCGCCTACTTCTTTCCCAAATCAGAACCTAACTCAAGATCTTTACCTGCCTCAGGGGTCATTTCAAGAACTGAGTGGATATTGAAAAATGGAAACTGATTTTCCTGTGTGTTATTGCGTTGTACGCAGGTAGTTAGGTGCTTAATTTTAATTAATTTATGTTGAGTGACAAAATAAAGGTTTGCCTTTAACATAAATTCATGTTCACTGCAAACGTTAAAAAATCGTTCTATAGAACGATAGAAAGAAAATTGGTGAGATCTTCTTATCTTCAGTACTTTCCATGAATAACATTCAAAAATAAGTACACACTTTTTTTAATAATTCCATATTTTCAAAATATATGTACGTATTCAGCTGAATGCTCGTTCTATGCATTTTTTTTATATTTATTCATTTAAATCGATCTACAGTTTGCATGTTATTTTTCCAGCACAAGTGTCGGATTATTTATGAATTTGTTTGCTCTCACATATTCATGCAGATGTATGTTATGTGAATATGAGGAATATGGGGAATATGGGAACTCCACATATGTTGCACATGGACACGCTTCAGCCATTGACGTTGACGACGACGACGACGAGTGCAACAGATGATCTTGTCTTGTAAATAAAACACGATCCTCAGCGTACAACAACAACAACAAAAATAACAAAACTAAATGCATATCAAAACAGAGCATAAATTTAAATTTTAAGACCAACAACAGCAACTGCCGAAAAAAAGATGGACTGCTTGTTTTACACGCGTAGAATTATTAGTTTTTGTGGGTGTAGGACGGATGGCTGTTATTTATCTGTTGTTTCGATTCCTTCGATTTTTCTTTTTTTCTGTTGATTTGTGGATTTTGCCAGCTTATGCTAAGACAGAACGAACGCGCAAACATTGAAATAATACGCGTATTACGCAAAAGTAGCAGTCGTGCGAATAGATCAACAACAACAAAAACACAAATACACACAATAAAAAAAAGTGTATGAAAAACGCGTGGAGCAGCTGGAATACCAAATCAACAGTTTTTCTTGCTACACTTGCAAAAGAATAGGTTTTTTTCAGCTTTAGGAATAACAAGTAAAGTTGTTCAAACAGGGGGAAATATCCCAATAGAAAATATCTCTGAGGTTGGTATTTTCCACTAAGTATGTCTAGTTGAGCATAATCCCGTATAGCTGACAGCTATTGTTAATCGTATAAGTATACAACTAGCTTCAAGCTCTCACCTCCATCCGGCGGTTGACAATAACACAGGCCAACAAAATTAGATGAAACTTCATACCCTGAGGCTAGACTTTATAATTCCGAAAACCTTGGGAATTCGAATCTTATCTCAGAATTTCTAAATCAATATGTCAAAAAACAGTGTTCTTAGCACTTTTAGGTTAAGATATCTCGAAAACCTGATATGTGATAGAAAAATTCTGAGGTCAGACTTGAATTTAGCGAGCCGAAAACCTTCGGTCTCAGAGTATGAAAAATGTCGGCCTGTGTATTTAAACTGGCACACTATGTACAGCTTTTAATCAAACCCAGAGCTTGAACAAAGAAATATTTCTTTGTGCTTGACATAAATTCATTGTAAAGTTTGTCTTATCACGTCAGCTTTCTCAGCTATCGTGGCTCAACGAATTACATATCGAATTCTTTAATTATCCGAATGCCCCTTTTTCTAAACATCACCTATTGAAATAACGACATGTCATTCACTCCATACAAAGTAACCTCCTGTGTGAGAGGTAACACAACCAACTATTTTTGTATTTTTGTGGTGTATCGGAACCAATTAAACTTAATTAGCTTAAAACATTATTTCAGTAACAAGGCGTCTTAAATTTGCGTATGTCTTCTCCCATTTTAGTCCAATCTTGTTAATACAACTACAATTTTGGTTTGAAAGTTTACTTCCATCTGGCTTACCTAGTTTTAAATTTTCTTAAGGGCCATCCTATATGGAGTAGGTGCAACGTACAAGTCACAAAAGTGCAGACCTTATTTTTATGGACCTGGTCACCGAATTTTTGGTTTCCTCCTGACGCAGTAATTCACAATAATAACAACTTGCTTTAAAATGTACGCTCCAGCAGCCACTGCTCCTAAGGTGAGCGGCAGTAGATAAAAACAAATATAAACTTAACCAAATGAACTCAACTCATGCAAATAAAGCTCCTACATCGGTCGGTCTGTGGCAGATCAGCAAAGCCGTTTGCTTGTATATGCAGTAATATCAATCAGTTAGCAGTGTATAAATTATTAGTGCTGCTTCAGATCGTGTGTACGATCATGTGTTTTTCTTTTCTGCTTTTCCTTCCTGCTCCACACGCGCTCATTGGTGCATGGCCCATCTTCCGCGGCGGCTGCTTCCCGCTTGTCTGCCCTAATGACTGTGATTATTTATTTGCTACATCTTAAAAAAAGCGCTCGTGAGTGGATATGAAATTGAAGTAGAACTCTGTTATTTTTTTTTTGTTTCAAAGCATGGCGACTCGGTACTCGGCGTTGATTTCTGTTTGACGAATTATGATGGAAGAGGCTGCGACGGAAATCTGGGGATTAGCCTTTAATATGCATTCCTTGTTTTTAAAAGGGGAACTTCATTTTAGAAATTATGAGTTGACTACACATGCTACGCTATGCTACGTTGAAATGCATAATGTGCGTTTCGGGACAAAAGGGCGGTGGGGGGGGGGGGGAGACTCATAAAATAATTAAAAATAAGTTACGTGCTGCATTTTCGCGCTTAAATCATTGTCAAGGACAGCCGTCGCTACTTAGCTTTATTTATGCGTAAATTGAATAGGAAAACATTTTGTCTAACGATTATGCGCAAGAACGTAAATTTTGGACAACAGAGGGATATTTTGAAATTTGTAGTAAATTCTTGAGACATGTTAACGAGGCAAACAGTTATATTGACAGCGTTCAAAGAAGACGCAATTAAAATCCTATATTTGGTCATACGACATGTGTAAGTAACCGTAAAGTGGTGTCAATGAAACACGCTGAATTTTATTATCATACAGCACTGAAGACCCCAAAAGTCGACGTGTAAAATTTTGCGGCAAAACTAACATGACAGTATTCGTACACATGATTGTGAAAGTAGCACACCCATTTCTCTGCTATCGTTTCTAAAGTATTGTACTTGCAACAAGCGCTTCAACATGTATTGTTCCCTTTGGCATTAAATCATTGAGGATTGGCTACAAATTATTAACGTCTTGTTTGTTTTATGCTGAAAGCATTTTAAAGACCACCTTAAAATATCTGCCAATACTTGTGCTCACAATCCATGGCAGATAAAAAAAAGTTCCGCTTAAATAATTTTGTATGCTTAACACAAAATGTTGGCGGCAAAGTTCGCGGTATTGGCATTGAAATTGAGCCGGCGTGAGACACAAACAAATTTGAGAATCAAAAAAATGATTGGTCATGTTGATAAAGGCTTATTTACGAAAACTTTGCGCTGTTAAACAAAATGCAAATAGAGGAGGTGTTTAGTTAGAGGCAAAATCATCCTTATCAAAAACTGCACATTTTGTCTACTCTCTGATATTAAAGAGGCATTCTATGCCAAAACATACGGTCTCCGATTTTGCTGTTTTTTTTTTTTTGTGAATAGTATATGACTAGTTACAATTTTTATGAGTGACAAAAGCGTTAATTTTTAGAATTTTTTATCTCTATAAATATTAGCTCTATGATCGAAGTGTTTAGAACATGAAATGCTAAAAATTTGTTGATATTTCGGAATAAATTTATTCTACATATACTATAGGGCAAATGATTTATTAAGTTAAGCTTATAAATTGGTAATAAGGAATCTCAATATCTTCTATATATTCTGAATTTACTTTAATATGTACCTTTGGGTGATTTAAATTTTTTTCTTTTGATTTTTTTAAGCCTTTTAGTTTACATGTAAACTGTATGGAAAAACTATATTTTATTAAAAAGGTATCTGAATAAATAGGTGATTAATTTTGTTGGGCTGCAGGTCGTTTTTTGAAGTAATTTTTTGCGCTGAATCCAAATTCAGCCTCAGAATTCACTCATCATGTCAGAATTCTGCTATATTTGAGATTAAGTATCTAAAATATGATATTTTTTGTCTATTTTTGAGAACATGTAGAGAATTCAAAAAAAGTTGTTTAGCTTATTTTCAATAAAAGTGTCATTTATACCGTCTTTTATTGTTTTATAGCAATCATTTATCTGATGAAGGGTTTTTTATTCCACCTTTGTACTTTACTGTAAAGTCAAATCTTTGGGAATCCCTCGAAAACATAGGCTGCTCTTTCCAGTTTGCGCGGTAAGCCGTATTCTGTTCACTCGCACAGTGCATGTAGACTGTCTCTTAAATAATCTTAAAGCTATTGTTTTTGCTGATTTTATCATGCTTTGAAGCCTAACATGTTGAGAACCGCTCAGATTGGTAGTCTGGTACTTGATGTGTGGCTAAACTTTCAATGGCTCTACAAAATTCGGGCTGGTAGATGATAAGGTTAGGCTGGATGATTTGAAATGAATTGGCTCAAAACTAACACTTAACACTTACCTTCAATTAATGCTATATCCTGAAGGTTGTTACTAAAACTTCATCCCAAAACTTTCATTACTAGGAATATTTGATAAATTTGACTATTTTAAATAATTAATAAAAAAAATCTTTTTAAAGTACAGAAAACGAAAATCACTGCTCATACAATTTTCTAAATACAAAGTGTTCCCATATTCGTTGTTATTTTGTTGCTATATTTAGCTTCGAAAATCAAATAAGTAGTTCCCCCTTTTATTTGTGAGCGCTATAGCGCGAGTATAGTAGAAACTTTGTATCTATTTGAGGGGTCTTAGTTTCTTTTTTTTAAATTTCTTTTATCTGTCAAAATTGAGTTTAAGTGCGTCATCGAACAAACGACTACATTGACAATTTAAATTCATCATCACCTTCATCCCACGCTTGTTTTCACAAAAGATATATTCAAACTTCTGTCCTATCTACATATATCGTTGTCATTAAACACTTCCGAAGAGATCAGCGATTTTTTTCTTAAAAAAAATTTTATAATTTTCACCGATTTTTGTGGGTTTTTCAATATTTTTAGATGCATCTTCCCTAAGTGCCATATGATGTATGATGTGTTTCCATTTTGCTGTTGTTGTTTTTCGTTTCTTTTCATGTTGATTGAAAAATGTTTGGAAAACACATTGGTGACATTATTGGAATATCTGATTTGCTTTATTGCATTGTAAGGTAAGATGTAGCTAGAGTTTTGTCTTATGCCGGAAGTTGGATTTTCGTACGGTTCGTTTGTTGAGTTTCAATTTTATAGTTCCGGTTCTTTTTTTTTTTGTTTTGTGACATGTCCTTGAGTTTAAAATATTTTTTTTTTTCAGTTTGGTTTGAGTGTTTCACTTTGTTGAATGTAATTATTTAAAGTTTGATATAAAATTTTAAATGCATCCGTTTCGTTTTTGTAGTAGATAGGTACGTGACTTCTGTTGTTTTTTTCTTTTGAAGTTTCATGAAAAATTTTATGGGGACTAAATTTCATATGCTATGCGTTTGCTAGATTTAAACCATTTCCTATATTGAAAACTTTGTATGTAAAGAATTAAATCTATTAGGATGACCTTAAGTACTGCACAGGTAATTTTTGAAGAAGCACATGTTTTTTTTGAAAAAAGTTTTGTTGTTCAGTTTAAGTATTTATGAAAACACCTTAGGTGATTATTGTAAATTTAAAAGAAGAATAATTTCAATTGAACACAAATTCAAATTTACATAAACACTGAAAAAGTAAATCACAGAGCATTAAAGTTCAGATATGGACCTTAACCGCTCTCAAAATTCATTTGCTGCAAAATTATGTAATTTTTATGAAAACAAATAACATTTGATCATCGAAAAATTGTGCAATATGATTCATTCTATGGAATTTCTATATGATATTTAAAAATAAAAATCACAAAATTATTTGAATTACCTTGTTGACATTTATATACCAACAACTTGATAATGGTTTCCTTCAACTTGGAATCAATTCATATTGAATATTCACATTACATTCCACGTTGTCTTGAATGCTGCCAATGTTGCCAATTATTTTAACTCTCAAAACCAATGGAAATGTTCTTCGTACATGTTCAATGTTTCAATAAATTCATTTATAACGTTGCACTTAACGAAAAAGAAGAAAAACTGCGTGCAGGATGTAGACGAGTCGCAGCAACAGCAGGCAGTCAGTGCTAAAATAAACTTCCTTTTGTTCTCATTGCAAGCAGTGATGTGAAAATTTTACTAGAGAACAATATTTAATTAAATAAAACAACAAACAACAAAAAACAAAAATTAATTAAAAAGGAAGATGCTTTGTTCCTGATCCTTAGAACCTTTCTAAGGGTCTTGGCTTGCTGAATCTAAAAACGTTCTATATACATATATAAATATATTATATTTGGTCAATATAAGTCTTTAGCTGGATATATTCTAACCTGACCTATTAGGAGTGGACTTACTTACTACATGCATGTCTATTCAAAAGGCCCAGAATCTCTCAATCTTTCCATTTACATACCTGATTCTGCGAGCATTTTCCAGGCTGAAGTTTTTGCCATTTTTAAGCCTGCAGACTTGTGGGCAATAATAATTCAGAGAATAGAATAGAAGCGCGGCATATATAAAATCGAAGCTGGTAGAACAATGCAGGTTAGGACGCCAATTTGACATTACCCTCATATGGGTTCCAGGCCACAGGAACATTGAGGGAAATGAAAAAGCTGATGAACTAGCAAGGCGTGGTTCCTCTCTTAATGAAATCGCTCCAGAACGAGTTTACACTCTCAACGGCTTAGTTAAGAAAAGAATTTTCTCGCATTTTCTGTCTGTAGCCGGAAACCACTGGAAGTCTGTAAAAACCTTTAAAATAGCCAGATCAATCTGGCCCTCTTATAGTAACCTGAGAACCACCTACTTATTATCTAAGAGTCTCTATTTAGCTAAATTACGGACACAAGATGGTGGGAAAGCTAAGCCTTAGCCATAATACAAGAAAATAATCATGACCATAAAATAGATCGAGGTGTTTCCAACTGACTACAATCACTTTTTTTTACATCACTAGGCACACGAATGAATGAACTCAATCTGAAATGTTTAAAAATTGGAAATTAAAAAAATTAACAAGAAAAACGGAAAATCTCAAACTGCGCTAAGTTTCGAAATGATTTCGTTCAATTTGCATGCTGTTCTGCAATTCTTGTTCTTGTTATTGGCTGGGTTGGCAATTGCTTACAGATACTTGCATGTATCTGTATCTACATATATGTACAAAAAAAAAGTCAGAAAAAAAAATATTTATATGATTTATTTTCTGCGAAGATTCTACTTTCGTCGATGTTGTACTTTTTCTTCCTATCGCCTCAATCAGTATCGCACTTGTGGAAAACCAAGCAATAAGAAAAACAAAAACAACTGCACACTTTGTACATAATAAATTAGTGAAGAAATAACGCAGTCCGAAAATAAATAAATTTTCATCAGCGCGAAATTTGTTTATGGTATATCCCCTTTTTTCGATATTTTCTATTTACCTTTAAGTTAACTGCGTCAAGCGTTAACGGCAAAAAGCCAAAAATTCGACTTTTATCATATGTACAAAAGGAACGTTTTAGTGGAAGTTTTTAATTTTTTCTCGCGCGATAGTAAACAAAAATATTCAATGAAATTAGAAGGAAAGTCTGTATTTTTATTAAGTAGAATTCCATGAATTTGGGTACTTTTTTGATTTATGATATTGTGAGATTTTGGGGGTTTCAAAACCACAAACGAAAGAAATCAAATTTTTGATGCTTACTTGCAACAATAAACTTTAACAAAATGCCAGCGATCGAAATTGTTTTGCAAACCGGAGGACTGTGATGCTCTTCGCAAGTAAGCAACTGATGAAAAATGTCACCGAGTTCTAAGCCTTCTAATAATTACTTGAATTTGAGCTCTGAAAATCAACCCTTTGTAGTGTTTACATAAGTACTTACGCGTTATACTCTAATTCTTCAAATACGCCTATATTCATGTGCAACAAAAATAACAACTACAGCAACAAATCGGTTTAGTGTCAAATTTTTGTGCATTCATTAAATTTTTCAAAATGGTTTTTGAAGCATTTGAATGCAGAGGAAGATGAAACCAACAGCATGACTCGTGCTACGATTTTATGGTATATTTTATTTTAAAGAAAACCAGATGTTTATTTGAATATCTGTGTGTGTCTTTTTATATTTTATTTTTTTTTTGTCTTTAATCACTCGCATATAAAAAGTGTGCATTTTGCAAAACTCTATTTAAATTTCAGTAAATTAATTTGTTTTTCTCTAATTTTTCCATATTTCTTTTCCAGATGTTGAAGAGTTGTCAACAAAACTAATGGCGAAATTAGCTGAAGTTCAGAGTCTGGAGGGTGGAACTTTTTTTATTGGCAACGCTGATGCGTTAAAGGGTCCATCTATATTTCAGCCGCAGCATGTGCTACTGCCGGGTAAGTTAAAAACTATAAAAGAAACTTTATTGCACATGCAAACATACCTAGTACACACATATGTATGTACAATGTACATATTGGCAGGAACCGAAAGTCAACAGATTTTGTCATCAGAATGTTGTTGTAAAACAGCAGGAGTGTTATTTTAAGGTTAAGTTTGATTTTCAATAGCATAACAGGTAGTTTTCTTAGGTTTATTGCCAATGTCAATTGTAGTATTGTAGTTGCTCACCAACCACTTGAGATGCACCATTAAATTCTCAAGTGGCTTCTGGGGTGTACGTGTTTCGAATTCATTAAAATTGTAATGAGCCTTTTCTTTAATTTATGCTAAGTGTAGTTTGAGAAGGATGAATAAACCAAAAAAAAAGAAGAAATGAATTTGACAGCTTTGGTATTTTAAAACCAAACGACCGTTTAACCTTCGAACATCTTAGCCCATAAGAAAATTAGAAAAACCTGCATGGTTTTTTTTTGTTTTTGATTACTTTAAAAATAAAAATTGAAAGAGCTAACTCCTTAAGGCATAATAATTTTTCTGTCCAAGTAAGTAGTGTGTGACTATAACTTTTAAATGAAATATAAACCATAACTTTTCCACAAATCACTTGGATCGCGTCACATTTCGAGCTGACGCCAATCACTAGACAAATCGGTTTCCATTAAGTCTGCAGTCTAGTCATTCCGTATTTTGAAGTACCCAACTTCATTATTGGCGTTTCACCCTTTTTTTAAAACTCTTTCTCGTTATGCTCTTTATCGTTTGCGCGCACTCTAGTCATTTTCAATATAACAGCAAAATAAATGGATTTACACAATAAAGTTTAAAAAAAGTGAACACAAAAACTAAAAACGAAGTGTGAATTTTATCTCTTGACAAATGACTTTCGATTTGATTTATTCAACGTGTCGGCGCGCCAATATTTTAATTTCAATCGTAATTTTTTCTCCATTTTTGTTTTGTTAATCTCACATAAATATTAAGTATGAATTAATGAAGTCTTTAGCCCTACACTCGGTATCTTTAAAGAAAAAGTGAATCATAAACCCAACACATACATATGTAGGATAACATTAGGACTGCATAGAGTTGATTTATCCCGAAGAACATTCCCAATAAAATTGGGTCATCTGTTTATCTCATCTATTCATCTATGATAACGTAACTCGATGCAGAGAAGACATGCGACATATCCCAGAAAACCATATGAGTTATATAAGCATATTTTCTGCTTTATTCTTCGAAGGTTTTACCCTCTTATAAGCCTTTTTTTCCTCAGCAAAACTTCTCCATCATATGGAACTCTTAGTAAGGATCATCTCAAAATCTTGCTTTAAATATACTAATACTACTTTCATTCTAAAACTCCATTTGTTTGGAGAGTAGAGCCTGAACTATATATATATACAGCTATTTTGATCCCTAGCAAAGTTAAATATACATATATGTATATGTATATTCACCACTTACCGTCATAAAGCACTCCAAGTTAAGAGAACTGAGCCCTAAATTAAAAAAATTCCTTTTTATTTTGTTAATTTCTGGTATTTGTTAGCATTATTCTTCATGGGAAAATTTATGTAAAGTCTGCTTACAAATGAAATTATCGAAAATATCGAGAAAATCAAGCGGGATACAGAAGATTTTCCTCCACGTATGTTTTTAGCTCTGACCCGCTTCAGTGAGTGTCATATTGTTGAATTTTTATCCGGTGTCTGCCTGCTATGCTAGCAATATGGGTCAATTCTTTCAAAAAATTGCCGTTTTTTCTACCACTCCTTATGAATTCCATGATACGACCTTTATCGACTGTAGTACTATAGAATGGAATTCTTGCTAATCTGCGTATAATTGATTCGAATTATAAAATGCTAACCATTTCAATTCAGTTTTTATCGAATCAACTGAATAAATTTTGTAAAGTTATATCGAACGATTTTAAAAAAAAAATTAAAAATTAAAAATATGAGAAAACACATCAGATAAACATTGTTTGGCATGTCGTGTGGCAGTTTTTATTTTCTAGAATGCAATAACAATCTCTGATCACGTACGACTGCATCAAAAGTCATAAATGTTGGTAAGCGTATTCACCGAATTTTAAAAATCAAAGCATTTCAGAAATAAATGTTATCTTCTTAACAAAGAATTTTTTTCAATAAAAATTTATGCAGATTTATTTTGCAAAGCCGTCACTTTGATTATGTCAAAATGTACACACAAAAATTCTGTAAAATAATAAACGATTTAATTTCAATAAAAACATGAGACAAATTTTCAAGTCTCTTTTCTTATTTCTTTGTAGAAAAACCCGCAAAACATCAAAATGAAAGGCGCATTTTAAAAACTTTCCAACCAGGAAATGTATACATTGAAGAGAATGGTTCCAAAGGCTGAAATTCTTAAGTTAAGGGCTTCCCACAACCAGAGGTCAACATATAAGTCAAATACGTTCCGAGGTCAAATGGAGAAGTTTTTTTTTTAAAAATTCCCAAAGTGTGAAAAAACTGCGCAGCAGCAATGTGAGTGTAAACAAAAAAATGGGGGATACACTGAATGAAACAAAGGTGTATTTCACATACATATTCGTATATACATACATACAAACAAAACTAAACAATTACGAAACAAATGTAAGACGAAATGAAGATGAAAAATACAACTACTTAAAAAAGCAATTATTATGTTCTAAATGAATAGGGCAAACTTTAACATTTTATTTACACAAAACTCTTATGCCTGTAAACACAAAATAAATTTAGTTTTCTAGGTTAATTGAGTGAAAATGAAATGCACTAAAACTAAAACGAGCAAAGCAAACAAACTTTTATGGAAGTAATCAATTTATTATTTTCCTATGAAATGTACAAAATATTGAGAGAACAAAATCACGTGAAAAACGTGAAACAGCGCTATTTTGTTAACTTGTTGTAAAATTACTAACCATATGTTTTAAAAAACTTACTGATTCGCAAATATTAAGTTAGGCTTTACAAGAGGTATTCACAGTCGCTGAGACTTTACGAACTTTACGTGCTCCGCGTGAATACTCGTAATTCTGTTTTAATTTTAATTTATTTTATGACTTTATTTTAAATCGAAAAATTTATTCTGTAAATGGCAGCTTATTTTGCTTAACCAAAGGCTAAATACATGGGTTGAAAAATTAAATATTTTTGTAAATAATTTAACATTCTTATTTTTTGTATTTACATATCTTAATAATTTCATTTTAGCTTGTGTAATCATATTATATATAAAAATTTGTTCGCTTTAACTTAATGTAAATATTTGTAATTTTAATGGAAAACTAAGTAAAACTAAAGCAAACACAAAAAACTGAGCATATTTCAAACATATCTTCTATAAAATTTTAAGGTTATATGTTGGAAAAGAAATCGTGTTTCCAATAAATTTGTTGCAATATCAAATGCAAAAAAATAGTGCCTTGGTTTTTTGACTTTGACATTGCGTCAATATTATTTGAAAGTTTAAGTTATTTTTAAAAAGTTATTATATATTATGCCAAAACATACAGCAATTGTAAAACCTTTGCTTCGTAAGTTAATATTACCAACTTCTACTGTTCATAAAGCAGAAGCAATGGTGACAAAAAAATTAACCCGTTTTTTAATATCAACACTTATGGGGAGAATGCGCCCCAACAAAAGCTGCACTCATTACTATTGTACAAGATATATAAATTAATTTTAAACAAGAAATAATTGTGAATAAAAGGATCGTAAAATAGAAAAATACATTGCGTTCTTATTTCAGGTTATATTTTCGGTTTTCTACACTCCTTCATAGCTTATAGTACTACTTGAGAATAGCTTAATCAAGAAAATTACAGTTGTAGAGATATAGATGAGATATAGAGAGATCGGCCGTTAATGGCAGTAATTTATACTTAATTTCGCATGTACTAATTATAAGTACCTTCTGAGCTGAGTTCATGCTTCCTTCAAACAACTTAAAGCTCTTCCTCAAACAAGGGGAATGGCTTTCTGTTGTTGTATATCTGACCTTCTGTTAATGCCACTACATATTTTTGTGAACTAAGCGATTGTTTTCTTTGAAAATATTTTTACTCAGAACAGTGGCGTCAATTCGGTAGGGCAGGGGAGGGCATTGCCCCCCCCCCCCAAGGATCTGATACTAGGTATTATTCAATACAAAAATTCAATAAAACCATCTAATAGTGGTGGAATTATTATTCTTGCCCCCCCCCCAAGGTTTTGGTGAAGTGACGCTCCTGACTCAGAACTAATTAGTTTTCTAAGCTTATACATTGTATTTCTTATATTTATATCAGATGTCATCGTAAAATCGCCTCTTAGTTTCAGATTTGAGAAGATAATGAAAAGTTTATGGTAAGAGGAATGGGTAGTAGATAGAGTAGTGTGAGTATTTTCTTTGATCAAACGATGTCAGAGCTACCGATAAAACACTCACCGCCAAAGAACAAACTACTTACAAGGATAGTGCACGTTGCGTCAAAGCTCAGATTATTTGATGTAGTAGCCAGCCCAGATGTGCGAATTGTATTGCAGCTTATGTCCAATATAATAGACAGTTTAAAGACCAAAAGAAGTGAAGTATTTATTGCTAGACATTTGGCTACAATACACCAAACATGTGATTTATACATCTCTAAGCCATTTGAACCAAAATGAACTGAACCGGGCTGTTGACTTCGGAAAATCTATGTCAGCAACATATATTATATTCGTATGTGTAAGAACAAACAACATTTGATCTTGATTACGACCCCACTCCGAGATTATTTTTAAGTGCTTTGAGAGTGTTTTATTCAAACACTGATTTTAATTCTCAAAATCAGAAGAGATTGGACACTGTTGAACGTAATATAGACTAGTAGAGATGTTATCGTTACAAATTAAATACCCTGGGTATACTGCTCGTACTCTACAGTGCGCGAGAGTCTTAAATTTTTTTTAAGAAAGCAACATGCTGGCTGATTTCACCAAACGTTCCGATATTGAATTTAGAAACTTTTACTTGGTAGAGCGATTTTATGTTCTTGCTGGTAAAGGGTGCTACAGAAAATATAAACAGCTCAGCATACAAAGATATGAGCCCTGAGAACTTTTAACATTTTCAGCATTTAATTACAATTCTATTGCACGCACAAAGAAGTTATAAATAAAAGCATTCTGTTTCAACTATGACCACAATAATGAATTCCTTAGCAAATGTTCCATATCCAAGAAAAGTTGTAGGCGAATTAAATAGCTCTTTAAGCCGTTAGCATGGCACCTTTTTATTAGGCGGCCTCATGCATTTAAAGTGGAAGCTTATCGCATGCAATTGAAAACAATTTAAAGAAATTAACATTACAAAAGTGTTCCACAACGTGAATAGAACACATTAAGCAATAAATGCTATCTCATGGAATGCAACTGCATTTAGTGGATACTGAAATAATTGAAGATTTTCACAAACTCAAAGTCATTTCAATGGCTTACATCGCGCATTTGTGTATAGTTTGATTCAAACTATTAAGGAATTTCTATAACAATTGAGTACCAGTACGATGGTACTATTTATGATGTAGTTTAACATTGATAATGAACTTAACGAGAAACTATTGTTCAATCATGAATTAATTGCACCAAATTTCTATATTTTTCTTGTCACATTGTACTTTCAATAAACTTCATTTAAGTGCTCGTAGTTTGACTTTTAATTATTGAACGTCTGCCTTTTATGTCAATGCACATTATCTTATATTTCTGCTACTCAACTCACAGCACAGCCAGCAACATATGTACAGTATCGAGGTACGACCACTTAAAGAGGCCAAATAAAAGTTTTCCCTAAATAACTGGAAACGAAAGCTTCAAAGAGAATTTGTAGAAGTGATGAAAATACATCGATTTCCTGCCCAGAAGATATCTTTATAAAAATATATGACACCTCGTTGATTTTTTTCTAGTAAAAACTATATGTTTCTGAGCGAAAATAGTTCTATTAAAGATTTCCAATGAAATGGTGTTTTTAAATTACTATTTTTGCCATAAAAAATCGGTTTTTATTGAAAATTAAAACGATGGAAGGTTGAAAGTGTACGCAGATTTTCTGGATAAAAAATCGTTCTTACTTAATTTTCTCTACAACTTTGAATCATTATATTATTCTATTTGAGGCTCACTTTCCCAGACATTGAACGGTCCTTTTCGGTCTCCCTTAGCGGTCATATCTCGGTACTGTACCACAAGTACACCGGCATAGTTCGATTCATTTTTTTCATGACATCCATGTTACACAATTCATGTCGCCCGTATGAGACGCGTAGTGGTTTTAGCACAGAAATTTATTTTGCAAACAAATGAAGCATTTTTGCCAAAATGGAAGGAGAGAACACTGAGGTATTTTTCTCTTTTAATAAAGTTAATACGAGTATTCATAGAGATTGGAAATATTTTAAGAATTAATTCCTTTATATTTCATAAGTTTTAAAAAATTGTGGTAGCTACAGCAATGGTTTGACTACTAATAATTTTTAGAAAATCATCATCTACATGGTCATCTACCAAAAACAAAAATTATCAAAATCGGAGACCTTCAGGTCCAACTCCATTCATTTTTGCAAAGTATACCCCATACATAAATAAATAAAGTCTTAATACAAAAAAAAAAAAAAAAGAAACAATTTTTTTTATTTTAGATTTTGTTTCTAAGAAATCGGCGGCATGCAGACTATACAGCAGCAATACGTTTTAGTCTCAGTGGCATAAACAGAATGGCATAAAGTATACACTGAGAGAAAAGTATTTACAAAGAATAAAAGAAGGTCTAAGCAGTTTCAATGCAATAAACGGCGTTTTTAGTTTTACAAAAGGTACTGGATATTTCTTTTTATGTGAACAGCTTAGTTTTTTTGCTCATAATAGCTTAGCAATACTTGCCATATAAACAAGAACTTCCCAACGAAAAATTATGGTAGGTCCTTCCAAAGGAACTAAATAAGAAGCAAGGAAGTTTCAATATACCACTCAACCTACTGATTTACCGGCAATTTAACATATGTATGTATGTATGTGCTTCCCAAAACATTTAATAAATGTGATGAACATCCATCGAAGTAATTATACTTACTTGTTACATTTAATAAATAACATACATTAATGTTATGTTAAAGTATGTACTATGAATGTTCATAACCCCTTTATAAAAATGTTCTTCAAAAGATGTCTTGCCCCACAATGAAATGCTGTGCTAAAAGGAATATTCAGTGACAATGATATTGGAAGCAGTTTCTAGATTTTCTGGAACTACATTAGAAGTATTTTCGAAGTGCTTCTGTTTCTCGTTGGGTTAAGCCTGTATTAATAATTTTCTAACATACTACATGAATGAGTTTTTTGTATGCTGCGCATGCGCAACCATTTCTGCGCATTTAATAGCTGGCGGCTTTGTTTTAGCCTTCGCATTTATCAGTTTCGATAAATTCAATGCTTTTCATTGTAGTCGGCTCAGCAGAAGAGAATGATAAACTAAAGGGATATTGAATACAGAGTAGTGGTATTTTATGTCTTTCTGCATTAATGTGCGAGTAAGTTTGGCTTAAATGTATTGCGTAAGGCAAATGTTGTAAGCTAAACTGAAGCATACAAACGTTACATGAAAACAAAATAAAATAATTAATATTCAATACGTAGCACTACAGCATTTGCAATTTTATGAGATACTCGAACAACAATAAAATCTAAAATTTAACTCTCGTTAAATGATTGAAATCTAAACAGCGATGTAAGTGAACCCTTATTTTGTCATTTTCACCATGATGTGAAAAATATGTATGTCTTCTTAGAAAGGTTTTATTATTAAATTTTGCTGATGGATTAAATGGTTTTTAGTTTTCTTTTCTTAACATTTCGGGTATAGTGACCATATTTTGGAGAGCAAAAAAGGATGCACAAAAAAAAAAAAGAAAATGGAACTATGTATTACAATAGCATAAAGTAACTTAAGTTTAATACTTGAGGAATTATTGTATTTTACATAAATTTCCAAAAACAAAAACAATAAACTCAAAAATTTTAAATATGTACAGTCTTAATTGTATTATAAAGTGCAAGCAAAAAAAAAGAAAACATAAATTTTGATTAGGTCCAGAGGATATAAACTTAAGGTACTATTAGCGAGTGAAGTTTAAAAAAATACCCTTCTTAAATATATTTTTTTAAGTGAAACATTTGTTTTTAGAGCTAATTTTTTTAAGATATGATGATCGATATTTTATAAAAATATTTTTTTTATTTATAATTTTTTTCTCTAGTATGAAGTTGACGTAAGAAAAAGGAACAAAATCTGCGCAAATGATAGAGCCTTTCCAGTCCACTTGAAGAAATAAAATTAAATGGCATTTTAATATAGACATATTTAGCTGTGCATACTCCTACAAAAACCGGAAGTAAAGCGTTTTTTTTTTCGAAAAATCGCGCATGTTTGAAAAACAGCTTAATTTTCCAGCGCTTTTAAGTCTCTAAAGGGGTGAAAAAAAAAGAAAAAAAATAACCAGGTTCGTGAGGTGATGTACAATATCCATAATAATAAACATAATGAGCCAAGTTTTATTGCAATCGGATAAAAAGTTTTTGAGCTAGAATTTGCGTAGACTTGAAAAGTGTAATTTCGAGAAATCGCGTTTAAAAATAATATAGCAAGAAATTTACGCATCGTCGTCAAAACATGATTATACGTATGTATGGATCTTTAAAAACTCACAATGTAAATGGATAGTCCCATAGTCCATACTAACTAGAAACAAAAATAAAGAACTCTTATACGTTCCGTGTTTCTTACAAAGTGCTCGGCCGTTGATTTGCAAAACTGTTACCGAAAATATAAGACTGTTGGTCATCAACTGAAGATTTTGAAAAGCACATGATAACAACATTAGATATTTATTTTATAGCTTAATAAATAACTGACCATACTGTACAAATCGATCCAGGTGATACCTAATAGTATTGGATTGTTTTATTCTGTTTATTTTCTGCACAATGAAGAGAAGTTGAGAAGTTTTTGGAGTTTGATTATCTTAAATGATGTTTAAGAAATAAAAGTCAGATTTTTCATGAGGACGCACAGATAGCTAGTGGCGCCCTTGTGCCAAGGCGTCTGATTAATTTATTCTCATCATTTAGTGAACTTAAAGTGCCTAGCATTCTAAAATTTTTTTGACTTTATATACATATGTACATACATATGTATATCGTTTTAAATATTATAGTACACTCTAGCTAAAAAAATGCCAACAGACAGTAAATGCATCTGTAATGATGAACTAGGATGCCAACAACTGAACTATATACCCTACGCATGAGTACCGACTCAGTGCAGCAACGACAATCGTTTAAAATCATGTAAATTATATTGCACCAGATGGTAAAACATTTCAAGTGACGACGGTGATAATGGCTGGTGCTGCAGCACATGCCAAACGTATTGCAGCTATTTTTAGTTCGCCTTTTTTCTTATCGAACGAACTTAAGAGTTGCCAACCTAATTAGACAAAAATAAAATGAGCGCATTACGCTCGAGTACCAGATCAATTTTTGATTCGTTTTCCATAAAGAGCCATTTCGAAAAAGTACAATTAAACGGAAAAAATTTAATTTCCAAGCAAATAATTCTGTAAATTTTGGGAGATTTTAGATAACTCCAATTTCAATTATTATCATTTAGGTGTTTTTTGCTCACTTTAAGCTTTTGTAATCCTAATTTTTAAAAAATGATCTGTTCACTGCTAGTTTTTTTGTCACTGGGTGCACTTTGGTATATAAAGTTTAAAGTTTTCCAAATGTGGCAACTTCAATTTAGCTTGTTTCCAAATCTTATAGATCTTTGATTGTATCTGACACTAACGCGGGATGTTCTTGTCTTTCAAATCAAGTAATTTAAATTAAATGTACGAGTATTGTACATGTGCGTACATGTACAGGGGTGCATAGCTCTTTACCTTCAGAAAAAATATAATTAACTGAAAAATTACTTAAAAAAAAATCTTAAGTAGAAAGATATCAAATTTTGGTTTAATATCTTCTTTACAGGGTACTAGTTGATTTGTTGACCAAATTGTAAGGAAAATGTTGCTTTTGTTTTTAGTTTGTTTCGCCAAGAACCTAAAAATAGGCATTGCGCAAAAAGAAGCAGCCTTGGGAACGTGAACATGGCACGTCATCAGCAGCCAATCGACTTAGAATGTCGAGGCTTATGTACATATATGTAGGTATATATTATTTCTTCTTTCTTGTTAAAAATATTTTCTTTTAATTACCAAACTCAAATAGACATACATACATATGTACATATATATCTGGACAATTTGATATTTGCCATTTGTCACGTATTTCCACTGTGCTACCGAACTTGGGAAACCATTAAAATATTTGGAATGCGATTGTTGACCAAATCGAAAATTCGTCAATGAATTTCATTCAACGATTATAAAATGTTCACGCTCAAAATGTATTAAGACATTTGCCAAGCATTTAAAAATTGAAGTCAAATTTAATTTGCCTCAAACTAAATTTGGACGTTGTTGCTTGCTTGCATTCCTTGTGATTCATCGTATGGGTAAATTCAATTTGGCAGAAATTAAGAAAAATCGCATTTAAAATAAATCCATTTACAAGATATTCAGCTAAATATTTTCATACATTTGGATTGGGATTTCCGTCAGCTACAGTTGCCACTCCTCTTCTTCTTAATCCGCTCAATTTGTATAACTTCTTGGCCACGTTTTTTGCTGTGACTGTTAACGGAAATGTACGAGTGCGCGCAACATTTAGAAATAGAAATCGCAATTCGTCGATTTTTTTTCGCTTCAAAGTTGTGAATGAAACCATTAGACGAGTAGCTATCCCCTGGTCTACTTCATCCATCCATCAGTGTGGTTGGGACTTCGCGCACGTATACTGCTACTGACTGAATATGGGCGTGTTGTGCTTAGTCGTTGTTGTTGCTGTTTTTGTTTAATTGATTCTCCGACAAATGCGCCTGGCACCCGTACATACACAAGTATTTAGATTTTAATTAGGGTGAACGTTTTCGGCATGTTTTTCGCTTATATTCAGTTGATGAGATGGAAACTTTCGAGGTCACAAATCTTATAAGTTGTACGTTTGGACGGAACTGGAAATGGACACTTCCGCTGTACAAAGGAAGAACGCAATTCGATGGGTAAATATGTAATTGAAAAAACAATTTTTCATGATCAAGCTGACAACGGGTTGAACTGAACAGAATCTGATTGAGCGATTTAGGTAGAAAAACAGATTGCTGTATGAGAAATTATCTCTTCTTCGGAAAATTTTGCAACAAGGAAAATAAATTAGTATTCATGATCGGTTATAAGAAAAAGTCTAGAAATTTTAAATTTTTTTTTAAGAGTAAGTTCCAAAAAAAATATTACATGCTCTTTTCAGAATTATTAACTTATGTACTTTTTCCCCGAATTTAATTATGTAGATGTTGATATGAAATGAAAAACGTATCAGAATTTTTGTATTAGAATATTCGAAAAACTTAGGAAAGTTACGTTTCGGAATTGCACAACAAAAAAGTAAGTTAAGACGTTTGGCTCAATAGCCAAACATTTCAAACGATGCAGTGGTCAGCTCAATGCCCAGATCTGAGCTCCGTCGAAAATGTATGGCCTTTGTTAAAAAAAAAACAACTGTCACGGTACGATAATCTACCTAAGGGCTTAGACGAGCTTTGGTCTCAGGTTCAAACTAAGTGAGCCAGTATTTCGCACCAATTCATCGAAAAATTTGTTTAAAGCATGCTCAGACGAATCAACAATGTCATTGAAGCGAAGAGCCTTGGGACTAAATATTAAAAATATTTATAATAAATATAAAAAAAAAACTAAATTTTTGATCATGCAAAAGTGGATACTTTGAGTTTTTTCATTATATGAACTAAAAGTTATGTTTTGCTTCCGATTTTAAAAATGTTCTTAAATTTTTTATTTTTAAGATTAATAGAGAGCTCACTAAAAAAAATATGGTAGCGATTGCTGTATTTTTAAGGGTTCTGGAACTACCCAATGTCAAATGTGAGCTGGATGTATCCACATATTTACAACCATTCGTATTAATTTCAAATAAAAATTCCTTGTGTTATCAAATTAAAAATGAAAGCCGCAAATAATTTAAAATTAATTTTTGAGCTTTGAATTTGAATTGACATTTTGAAGTTGCCGCCGCAAGTGCATAAAGTGAAATTCTCGGATAGGTATCACATAAAATAAATTTAATTTTCCAATTGATTAACGAAATGCATTTAGGCTTAAATTGGATTTTATATGAAAATAATAACGACAGGTACAATGCAACTTAGGTATTGCGCATAATCGTGACTTGATTCAATTATTCATGTTGATTGAGTTGAGCGTTGGTCGATGGTGGGTTTTATGGTACGAATGCACTCAAATAATCTCGTGAAGTAGTGACGTACTTCTTGTGGCGCTTTTCGCAAGTGTTGTTCTTTAAAACCATTTGTGGAACGTGTAGAAATGTCTTAAGCCATTATGGTTTATGCCCAAGCATACGCAACAACCATATTAGTGGCAGCATATTATAGTCTTCAAACTGTTTTCCACAGCATTTTAAGAAGCACTGCGATAAGTTAATTTTGATGTTTTCCTTGAATACATAACAAATTATAGCGCAATGCGGTGAAATAAAAACTAGCCTGAAGCCCTGAATGAATTATGAGTCAATATTTCATCTTTCAGCTTTTCATCTTTGATTTTGTTTTGCAGTCATTTACCCTACCCCTAAACATAATTTCAACGCAATCATTCCGACTAGCAATAATTCGCAACCTATTGGAAGCACCAGAGACATTGAGAAGGTTAGATAGATTTTGCCATCGGGTTCGAAGATTTTTTTTGAGGGCTCTTATTTTTAGGAGTCCCATGAATTTTTATTTGTATCCTTTTCAATTTTTTGTTTGTCCATTAAGCGAATTTTGCTATTGAGTGTTTGAAATTTAGTAAAAAATTATAATCTAATTAAATATTCTAAATTATATTCTAAAATATATTTTTGTATCTAATATGTATTAACTTTGTTCTCTCGCTAATAGTTTTTGAGATACCTAGTTTTTGCATACTTCCATGCAAATCAGTAAGACTTCAGCTGATAAAAATTTCTTTATGTGAAATATATAATAAAGTGGAAAAATGAAATCCTTAATTTGTAAACCTTTTTCGAAATTCGAACTAGACTGATTACAAACAATTTAAGTTTTTTTAAAATTACTTAAATTTATTTCGACATGTTTTAAATTTCAAAAATTGGGCTATTTTACACATATAGTATAAAGAGTCCCCATACATTTAATATGAAGAAATATGAGGCCTTGGAATTAAATTAGTTGGTAGTAGCTTAATTCGACATAAATTGCCAATAAAAGGGAGTCCCGAACTGCGAAAAAGGGTTTCCAATTTCTAAATTTGGTTTTTTTGGGATGGGACAAAAAGTAAATGGAATTTGACAAGTGAGCGTGATAACTCCTATAAAAGTAAAAATTCAAACCAAAACTTTAAATTACTTTATCTAAAGAATTTTCCAACGAAATAAAATAGAGTTCGTACAAAAATTCAAGTAGGTAAAAGAGCCATTGGGACGGAAAGTCGGTGGGATTGAACAAGTGGGCACTTCACCTCCAAAAAAAAAAGAAATAGTTTCAGTCATATCTAGAAAGTTTTCCAACGTAATTTTTGTAGAAAGTGATGAAAACACTACAAGGAAGAAAAGAGGATGGATACCTCTAATTGAATTAAAAATTTTAATTTTTATGTATCTAAGGAAGTTTTGTACGGAATGTAATGCAATTTTCTATGTGATAGAAAGCAATAAAGGTAGTATCTAGGCATTCGGAACTAGGCGAATAGGTGCGACACGTCTCATACAATCAAATAATCATACGTTGAGAAGTTTCCAACGGACACCTTCGATATGAACACTGGATGTGATTATGCAAGTGGGCATAGCAGCTGCAATTTAAACAGTTCCTGCACGAAAGGACAAAAGCACCAACCAAAACCAAAAATGAAGTGGTCCTGGCACCTCCCATAGGAGTAAGGCTTTTACGTACAGAGTTTTCTAACGGAAATTCAACTCTATACAAATTTAGGATGTAAAAACACCATAGAGATGAAATTTATCACGCTTGGAAAGTAGGCGTGGTAAACTATGTAATCATATCTCAAGATTCTCACGAAAAGTGGATGTGAAATTATAAAAGGAGCTTGGCACCACGTAGAAGCAAAAACTTTAAATGACATAGCAGACATGATTTCTAATATTATAAAACTATGTAGGCATAAGAACACAATATAACGCAAGAGCTTTAAAAGACCAAAATTCACGATAAGGAATAAAGTTATAGAGATACAAAGCGAAACAAAGCTAGAAAAATGAGCTAATATACAGACTCTGCGTACTCTCTCTGTCGCTACAAATATCCAGAAAAGAAAACTTTTCTAAGCTGAGGAAAATATTTCATATGATTTTATGCGATTTTCGAACCATAAAACAATCACAACCTCTTGAATTACAACCCCCTCTGAAGCTGAAGGTTGAAAAGCTAACAAACGCTTTTATGGAAATTTAATAACCAAATGAAAGTTTTCCATTTAAATAAATATTCATTGTAAAATGAAAAGAATAAAAATAATTACATTTAATGGCTTCCCACAGAGGAAAACAAAGCAGTAAACAAAACAGGAGATGAAAGAACGAAATATGAAATGAAGTCAAGAGGATTCGCAGAATAGTCCGTGTAGAAAAGTATTTGCACATTTTGTGAGAAGGAGTATGGTGCTGCTCAAAATAAAAATAAGAAATGATGATGGGTTTCCCGACACCAAAGTGTCACAAAGCGAAAACAACTCGATGAAAGTTGCGACAGACACCTTAGCAAAACAGAGCAACAACAAAACAAAGTGAAATAAACAAAAAGAAGGCTCAAAGTAACTGTGTATTGCTCGCGAAGCCAAGTTATGGTATGCCCCCACTTTTGTTGCGATAGTACCCACAAGTAGGCAGGAAGATAAGTTAAGTCTCATGAGTCTTAAATGCTTTCCGAGTAGCTGGCGTAATGACAGCGCTAAAAACTTCATCTTCCGGCTTTGAGGGTCTTCTATTGTTCCCTAAAGTGTTTTCATAAACAAAAGCAAAATAAAAGTCAAATGGACTTGTTTTATTCTTTGGTTTTGTTTTGTTTTGTTTTATTTTCGTTAAATTAGCCGTTAAGATGCTAAAGTGTTGATTTCGGGATTCCAAAGTTTGTAAGCGTCTTTTAAGTTGAAATCGCAAAATGCGTGTATTTTAACACCTGCTAGAGTTGCGGGCGAATTAAGGGAGGCGGTGCAAATTGTGAATGTAGTATATGCATTGGTAATAAAGAGGGAGGTGATAATTGAAGAGTCCAAGCTTGATCTTAGTGAACGCAATTTATATTTATTCCCCACGATATTGTGCCAGCGGATATCGCTGATTGGTATTTGCTGAATTTATTTTTGTTATCATTTTGAAACATGCTAACTTTAAATATGTTTTAAATAATTTAAGTGTTTGATTGCCGACAAAAAAAAACAGTTTGTGGTACATTGGAACTGAATTGGTGACCACACAAACCCTCAAAACAAAATATTTACATAAGCATTTGAAAATAGTGTTGAAATTGAACCCTTTCCTGTAGCATATCCACTGCGTATTGCAGCTAAACATTGGGCTCCAAATGCACGATTGCACAAATAAATCGCACAAATCGCTAGTGAAACCCGTGGTCACATGAATTGACTTTAATCCCGACGCGATTAGTTTAATTGCCGTTTTGTGGTCGTTTGCTAAACGCAGTAAAACCGAGCGTAGTCTATGAATGCCTTCCAGTGGGTTGGTAAAATGCGGGCTTGTGCCGATTTATGTCCATGGGGTAATTAAAGTCCACAATGATAGTGAGGATGCATTGAACGCACTCAGACGCACTGCTGCCAATGCCAACGAATGCAAATATTTCGATTTGCATTTTCGCGTAACGATATGCTCGTATAGCTCGAAAACCAACAAATGCCGCGTTGGTCAAATTTTAGCCGATACCATTGACAGCAACAATAACCAATTCGGTAAGGCTGATGGCGACTACGACAATGCAAGGATTAACCAAAATTTATAATCGTTTTTCGTTTATTTCGCAAAACTCAACTTTTGCTCCGTTACTCGCTGGATTTTGTCCCTTAGCGCAAATTGAGTGCATAAAATGATAGTCGTTGTGTGGCACGAAATCTCAGCCAATCTATTTTGGATTAAATCAAATCGAAATAAACGAATTTTAATGGGCCGTAGCGCAAGTGAAGTTGGGGGTCAACAGAACAAAACAAGCAAAGGATAAATTATACAACTTTAAAACCAAACTGTGCCGACTGGACATTTCGAATGTTCGGTCGGCTTTACCACTCGAGTAGCAAAAACGAGGTCATTAATTATTACTTCAACCAAGATAAGCGAAACCAACCGCATGCTGCCTGATCCCAAAGTCGACTAAAGGAATTAACCCCAAACGCATACTTTTTCATTTGTGTCATTAGCCAAGTGTGGTAGTGTGGAGTGTGGTCAAAAGAATGGTCAATGCTGTACGCTGCTATGTGTGTGTATTCGAAGAGCACACACACACACGCACATACACAATGTGAAAGAGATTAATTAATCTTCAAGGACTTGTTTTCTCATTAAGGATTTTGCATGAAGTTGAAGGGGTACATAGCCAGAGAAGTTTCCAAAAGATAACTGAAGTCGGTTTTTCGACCATTTCATATAGCAACAATGAATGAATTTATTGCGAACCTCATGAGTAGCATTTTAAAGGATTAATTGTTTGTTATATATTGTGTCCGTAATTGAGGTAAAATACGTTTTTTGTAACTTTTCTCATTTGGAGTTTTCTCACTTCTGCGTTAGCATACTAGGTGAATAACTATATATAGGGTGTTTTTCTTAGAGTGTTTTACTTACCAATAAAGATGAAACATGAAATTTAGTAACATTGGTGACACTTATGTATGTTCAGTAAAGTTTGCCATTTCGTCATGAAAAAGCTGACAATGCTTGTAAATTGTGGGAATTCACTGAAATTTCCACTCTAGATTCACTCAAAACTCGTGAGTGTAGTTTTTCCTGATAAACCAGTAATAATAACATTTTGAAAATCCACATATTTAACTCGACTTATTTTACAAATAGGTACGCATTTGCTCGAGAAGTGATCAAAAATTTCACCTCCAGACTGTTCTAGATTTTGGCCATATTCAAATTCTAAACGGCTTAAAGTTTTCTAGCGAATAAAGTTAAAATTTAGATCATTTGCAAAACTTTCCACGTTTTATTTTAATTATGGCAGTCAAAAACACCCTATATATTGGTATTTGTTTATTTAAGCTTTTACAAAGTTCTGCCTCACTTACTTCCCTGTTCGCGTTATCTATGACTTTCCAGAACATTGCACAAAATTACCTTTAACCCACTCAGTCGAACATACAGTGACACCTACACTGTCGCACATACTGCCAGGATACAGAATATACGCGTTTCAATTTCCGAAAGATTCCACAAGCTCATCCATAGTGCAGAAATAGATGGATTCGCTTGGCAATCTCTGCACCATAAATTGCGTACTCATTCTGACTGAAGCGCAGCCAAAATTAAATTTATTTGTTTAAGTTTTAGTCGGCGAACATAGGGATATGGCTTTGCCCGCCATAAATTGATTTTTTAAGGAATAAGATTTAGGTTTGTGCCAAGGGTATAGAACAGTCATATATGAAAATTGTATTGCTCTCGTGATTACGCTTAAAGTTGGCTTCATACAACTCTTCAATGATTTGATACTATGAGTAATTTAGGCTAATTTCGCAGTCTCTGAACTCTCCAGTGTACTTCCATATATAAACAGTGCAATTTTAACTGATGAAACTTTGATCGTGGACAACATCAGGAATGAATGTGATTCTGACCGTCAAATGTAACCTGAAATATACATGCGTTGTGTTTTATAAATACCTCAAAATAAAGCCGGTATTCCTTGAAAGGAATACAAAACAACAACCACAGATGGAAATATCGATTTAAAAAAAAATAAAATTCAGATGATGGAACCGAATCGCTCGGTTGCTAATTTGCTGTTTACATTAATTTTCATTGAATAAATAAAATATATACTGCGAAAATTACTAATTTCCCAAATCGATCTACTGCTGTTTTTATGTTTTTATGCATTGAAATGATGACGCGAGTAGCACCTAACATCATGGCGGACCCCAAAATGACAACTTCTGTTGTAAGACATTAATTCGTGGTCTGTAAATTTCAATTACTCGATTTATATACGCGGCCCCAATATGCGATATCCTCAATATCCTCTTTTATTCTGATGATTTCTTTTTACCATTTTCAATTTATGCCTTTGTTACCTAAATGCTTCGCATATTTGAGCAAATATTTATGTAGTTCTATTCACCTATTAACCCATCATCGTTGTGCATTCCATGCTAACGAAGAAGCGAAATTTACATCCTTTACTGTTACTTCACATGTTGATGAGGGAGTGCGGCACACGTCAGAGCCCAATTAAAAGGTTGCATGTGGCTATAAAAAAATGTACATTAGGGTAGATAAATTTATGCTTTTAAAATGACAAGCGACTGAATCAGTTTCGTACTGTGAACTAATTTTAAAACATGAGCATAATTAAATTCAGAAATCCAAATTTTATAATTAAAGTTTAAGAAAAGTTGAGGTAGATGCACACTAAACTGGAACGAAAATCAACTTTGATCAAAACCATAAATAAAAAAAAATTATATATATATAATGAGCGTAAGGCTAAAGGATATAAGCATAAATAACTAGTTCTTTTTTTTTAAATTAAAAAAATCCTGATGTGATAGGTAACAACCGCTTTGGGTTTCAGAATAAATAGCCAAGCAATATTCTCTTTTTATTTGTATCCGTTCGATTAAGATAATATAAATTAGCTTGGTGGCAGCATAGGATGTCAATTTTGTATTATTTGCAAGTTTTAAAGTTCTCATTTCCTATCCTGCACACTGGCATATAATGTAGAATAACGAAAATTATTCCATTGTAAAATCCTAAAAGACACCACACTAAAGAAGAAAATTATGAAATTTTAGTTAACAGTTCATTATTTCAATTAGTTCACTAAATTCCAGAAGCATCAAAACGAACTCAGCAGCGGATGTGGTCATTTGTAAGGATAATCCAAGGGATTGGAGAAACATCACCATCACCAACCAAAGCCAAACTGAAGATAAAAACTAACAAATTGAAATGAATGTCATTGGGTAATCAAAATAAATGTGAAGGAATTACAAGGAATATAAAAAATAAAAAAAAAATGAAGAGTCTTGGGAACCATGCAGGATGATACTTTGCTTCATTGTCTTATCTTATGATTTCTTTATTTTTTTTGCTCGCCTACGTCCACATGATTTCTGTAGGAGTACGCACACAGTGACAAAGAGATAAATCAACACACATGACAACAGTTGATGTGGTGCCTTCGTTGCCTTTGGTGGCGTATTTTCAGAAGGCATTGGATTTTGTATCACAATTCGAAATGGACCAAATGACATAGAAAGCTATGCGCATTTATTTTTATTAACTTTCAAGATTGGAATCTGATTTACTTAGGGTTTTCGGTCTCGTTTGAACCCACCACCCCTTATAGCAAAATCTCTTTTAGCGTTTACATATCTTTCATAAAAAGTGCACTAAGTCTTTGATATTTAGTTTATTAAAAAAAAAATTTGTATTAATCTTTAATTATCAAATAAATGGACGTATTAAAAATTGATTGTAAGAGATCGAGGAGCCACTTTGATTTTAAAGGACTTAGCTTCCATAGAAGATCCAGACTGCTCTTGTGTTTTTATTTTACCTAGTCGCGTATCACTATTTTCAAAAACTTCGTTGATATAAACAATTTTGCCTAGGCGAAAGAGCTTTCTACTTTTACGAGTAGTCCGGGAAGTAGCGTCACAAAAAAATAATTCATTTGTGCACTTTTCTAACATGCGCTTTTATGTAGTTCATGATCGTTATTAGCTTCTTGCACAAGCTTCATTTTCCAGCTTAAAATGATATATAACTTGATAACCCGTAGGTATATTAATCAACGCTCGATTCGAATTCGAATAAAGTTGACAGTTGAGCGTTGAGTAAAGCGAAAGTCGGCATTTTCCAAAATCCAAAATCATTACCAGACCTTTTTGAATTCGAAATATGGCGCAATATATAGAGTAGTACTTACACTGTTTACTCTGTATCTGTATCAATATTGTTATCCGTGTCCTTAAAATTTACCAGATTGAGTCACTTCAAATTTTTGCCACTTTTTTCATATGGATCTTGAAGGAGCTACTTTGATTAATGATGTATGGCATCACTGACAATAAGACTACGCTCCCTTCTTCTTGCCAGTTAAGCTACCACTACTACCGCTGCGGTCGATGTCTCGATTTAATTACGCACGTGACATTTGCAGTGCGGTGCAGTCAAAATGCGTCACGTGATTTTGAGATGCGTAGCAATTGCAACACAGCTTTAACCCCATTAGTAAAAAGACCCGAGGAAGGGGTGGGTACTTTTTTTCCTTTCCTTGTAAATTTCATTAAATATGATTAATGGACAACGATTAACGATGAAAATAAATAAAACACGCGGTGCTGCTACGGTGGTTTTTATGCAAAAATGTAACCAATACCAACGCAAACACAACATGACAGCGTCAGATTGTGACAAACGTCAAAGAGAACCGGGACAGAAAAAAAAAAATAAGCCAACAACGAATGCAAACAATTCTCGGCGGAAATCAAGGACACCCACTTGCGACTGGCAACATTGAGGCAATATTGAGGATTTCGATACAAAAGTAAAAGGACGACATGGAGGACATGATAAATTGCAACGAATTATTCTTGGCGCAACTTTTGCCACACTCCGCTTTGGAGACACTTTTCACAATACATAAATACAATGTACAATGGTACAAATGCGATCGAAACCCATTCAGAAATATCGCTTTTGAAGCAAAAGTTTAGTATGGAATGTAAGTAACAGACAATTTTAGAGTATGGATTTACCATTTAATACGGGTCTGAAGGATTTTGTACGCTATGAAATTCTGAAGAAAAAAAAAAAAATTTAGAGGTTTTTGCACCACATAGTAAGTATGTTTGAAAAAAATTTTCTTAATGAAGTACTGAATAAGACTTTGGCACTTTCGATTTTGACTACAAAAAATAAGACAGTTTTCAGTGGAATTTTTCTCACTGGGATTGACTCACACAACAGCGTAGTTGCGGTGTGCGATGCCTATCTGGTTGTGTTTTTGAAGTGTATCTGTGAAATAGCGTACTTAAAAGTTAATTGAAGCAAACAGCAGCGGTGGCAGCAACAACAAAACAGAGCAAAAAAATATCTCCATTGTTTGTATTTGAAAGTCTTCAGCATAATAAGTAAAAAAAGCATTCAATGGTTAGAAACAAATTGTTTTTAATTTAATATTTTAGCTTGTACGTACTTACTTACATGTACGAGCGACATTTTGTTGTTCTGAAAATCGTAATCTGTTCTTTATCCAATTTGTAATTTATCTCAAGTAATTTATAGCAGCTTAAAATTACAAAGAATCCCAATGCAGTTAGTTTTCATTATTTTTTTCAGTGCATTCTTGCACTACAATGACCAATGGTCATCATTACATCAAAACCCGTTTACCTAAAACTGGCCATTAACTGACAACAGCAACCTATCAGCACCCCATGCGTAGAGGTTTATGTGTTTCCGTACGTCAATCGTTGACAGGACATTTTAATTTGTGAGTCAGTTGCAGATTTTCGTGGTTATGCCCTGTCCTCTTTGCCAGTATTGTTCTACACCCGTGTTGTATAAGATTTAATCGTTTTCACTATGTATTTCCAAAAATTAATACTAAAAATTTCAAACATAAAACAGACTTTCGAGTGCAGAAAGCCTTGCAAAGATGTTAATAAGAAAATTAACTTTTTTTTCTCTGGAAAATTCTAAAAAAAGCATACAAAAATTTAGGTTTTTGAGGAAATTCAAGAACGCTCAGGTTGCGACAAAAAGTTTTACTTACGGTGCGATTGTACAATTTAATAGTTTTTCACAAAAAGACAAATTCTCTTACCTTTAAACGTATGTGGGAAAGCACTTACGCATTTCACTTCACTTATTCCAAAACTTAATGCATATGAGTCAATGCCTTCGGGGTTTTCTCAACTAAATGGCAAAAGTTGAAATTTTTCATTTAAACTGTTGGCAAATCTAATGAACGCAATAATGAGAAGAGGTAGAAGAGGTAAGAGGTAAGAAGGATGAGCTGCAGAATGGTTACATGACTTTTCAATTTTCCATTCACGACTGCAAAGTCAATTATTATCAACACATGTTGGAGCACAAAGAGGATAAGAATATGAAGAATAACAATTGGGAACGATGTGCTCAAGATGGTATCAATATTAAATATAACCCAAGGATTCTCATGCAACTACATAAAGGATTATAACGAACACTGCAAAAGCAACTACGCCAAGACTGCGGCTCATAACTTATGCAAGAAGTTTGAAGTTTTCTAAATGAGCTATGCACAGCAAGTGCGAGCATGGAGTTCAACAGGGGATGATGAAAAGAGCAAAGCTTTCGAGGTGTCAAACTTAAGTGTTATGGCGGCAGTTGAGTTGCAATGAATTGGTGGAATATAAAATGTTCAAAAAGGATTTAATTGATTTTTCCTATTCATGAAAAAACAACAATGGCAATGTGGAAATGTTGAGGATAATGAAGACATTAAAAATTTATTTCAAAGTTGAAAAAATTAAAAGTATTAATACTTAAAAATTCTTTAGCCCTGTGAGAATTATGAGCTTAGCAGCAAGTGTTGTCAATTGAGTAAAACAAAAATTAAAAAAAAAAAGAAATCAAAAAAGCTCTGATAGAAAATATGACAATTACAATATTTTGATGAAAACTGAACATTTCTGGACTGCCAACTGTTTAATTTTCTTAATTATTGTTTTATTGACTTCACATTAGCTTTGGTAATCAATTTTAAAAATACTTGCAATTATTCATAAAATCATTCATAAATATGCAGTTTCATTATCAACAACCATTAGAATGGCCATAACAATTGTACAAAAATATTAACAGCACCATTTATTCATTAATTTGCTTAACAAATAATAATTTATTCAAAACTTGTTTGAAATTCGTGTGTGGTAACACTTTGAGGCGGCCACACACTCAGCGTGCAATATTGCAATGACACCTACCCCTCTGGAAACCACTCACGCCAAACACTCAATTGTCAATAGAGCAGAGTAGGTACTGCTGATAAAAGTAATTATCACACTATGCCAAATGCGAGTTGGAATTTTAAATAAATAAATTACCTACAAACACTGCTGTTGTTTTATTTAAAATTAATAATTAGCTAATAATTGCACAAGTGCAGTGGGCACATCAGCACCACTCAATGTTTTGCCAACAATACAAACAATAGCAACAACTACAGACTGCCAGTGTTGCCATACGTATTTTAAGCAGATTAGCTACGAAAAAAGGGGTTCATATGCGTAAAATGTATGAGTCTGTAGTGAATGTGAAAAGAGTAGGCGATTATCCGGCTTTTGTTTATTTTAATTCCATATTGTGTACAAATTCTGGCTTATTGATCATTAAAGCCCTCAAGAGTTATGGTGCAATTTAAAACATGGAAATTTTCATTACATTTAGTTAAGGAAATTGATGTATTAAGATCGCCTTTTTTTTATGTAAAATTAAACTGTTTCTCATTAATCAGCAAATTTTTTCTAATATAAAAACACAATAAGCTCGGAAATAGTTCAAAAATTTAAGTTCAGAGGAAATTCAAAATTCTGCAGGATCTCTAATCTGATCTCTATATCTCCTCTTTCAAATAAAATTTCTTAAAAATATTTTCAAACTGAATTAAAATACACTTAAAAAAATTAATGTTTATTCTAAGGTAGATGGAGTTACCACGCCCATTTTCTAAAAAAAAGTTCATTCGCCATACAGTAAAGTATTCAGAACGTTTTGGAGGGTGTATAAAGCATATCAGCAAAAATATAGAAGACCAGTGCGTAGAGCGAGATTATTAAACTGCATTTCTAAAAGTTCTGTTAAAATAATTATATTTCTCTCAGTATCACTTATTTCGTCATTGGCATTATCGAAATTGAAATTAAAAATAAAAAAAAAAATAATACAAAATCAATTGGCTGCATGCTTATCTGTTGGACATCAGGCCGCCCAGCAACACACTGTGGGGAAGCAGATCAACGGTGATTTTACGAGTATTGCAACAATTGTTTAATGCATTTAAATACGAGTACAATCTGTGCGAGGGACTGCACTTTATGCGCGCCGCTTAATGTTGATATAATTAATAGAATCAATATGCAAGTGTTGAGCGGCGTTGCGGGGGTCATTTCAAACCGTAACTTTTGAAAAGAGGTTGGCGCAGTTCGGGGAGGTATGATAAAGTTAATTGCAGATTAAAAATGTCGCACAGTGGGATTTTTTTCGAGTTTACTCCATCGGAGCTTTGTGTATTACAGGCACACAGCATGGCTATGTTTATGTAAGGGTAGAAATGAAAGTGTGTGTGTTTGTATCTGTTTGAGTGCGGTTATATTTGTGGTCAGGCAGGCGTTAATTTTCTGGTCATAATGTATGTTTAATGAAAAATTTACATACTTAATATTCGTTTTATTTTTATTTTTATTTTACTTTATTTATTTTACAGCATTTGCGTACTTTTTTAATACGGGAAAATAAATTGCATAAATATTGGTTTAATGTATTTTAATTTAATTTTAATATGTTAATAATTCAATGTCAATATGAGTTTTCAGAAGAACGAGGAGATGGTGTGAGTAAAACTAAACTTTTTCTCTTTTATTCTACAAATTATTTTATTAATAAGTATTTTATTTTAAATATATGTAGCTCTCAATAGTACGAACGTTGAACGTACGAAAATCTGATTTTTGGCAATTCCGAAAACTTATTATTTATGCCACGTTTTGCTTATGTTGCATATTGTATCAAATTTTTAAACTTGTAATTTTCAGTGCCGCATGTCCCTCGTACCCTCATTTCACATTATTATGCGAAAACTGCTTTTACCCTGTGAATGTGGTTACAAGTTGAAATCCTGTGGTTTCTCAGGGATCTACGAAATCGATTTGTATTCTTTCGAGCTTTGAAATGAATTCCAAAATAGCTACGATTTACTGAAAGATAAGCAGGCGTCATTACACTTCAAATCTAGCAGAAGATAGACCCAAAATTCTCCTCCTTTACACGCCTTAATGTTTTCTTTCATTGCATTTTAAATTTTTTTATTACCACTTCACATTTATTTGTTGTTGGTTGAAAATCGCTCAACTTATGATGTGTAAATTGTAAATTGAGTTGTGCTACGTTAACGTAACGTAAAACTGTTCAACATGGCGTAATGTTACGCTATGTTACGTGGACGTGCATGCAATATGCCGCATATGCGGCAATGTTGCTCTTTCTCTTTTTTTGTTGGTTTTTCTTTTTGTTATAGGGGACTTGGTGTTTCTTTGATTTATGATCCGAAGCGCTTTATTTTGAACCCTTTGAACTTGTGGCCTTTTTTTCAGAATATTTCAAAAAGTTTATATAATTTTAGCTTTCACAACGCTTTGCATAAATATTTACATGCATGCACATTGTTTTGCAGAACGTTGCATTTTTCAACGTTAAGTCCCTTGGCAAATCTTTTACGCGACCTGCATTCTTAAGGACGCAATGCAGGGCAGGAGCTTAGCGTAGAGGCATAATGGAACAATTGCGGTCATGTTAAGTAGCGTGCTTTTACGGTTTTCATGTTGAATTTAATTAGGCGAATGCTGCTAATTAGTTGATATACGATTTTTAGAAATGTAAATAAAATGGCAGCTATTACTGAATCCTAACAAGGCAAAATGTCCGCCTCAACGTTTTATCGCATATACAACTATGTATTTTAAGAAGATTTAACGAATCGAAACGTTTGTCTATGTATATTCGAGAGTTGTTGTTGTCCTTTGTTAGGAAAAAAATATTTAATTTTTCCAGAAAATTCTTCAATTTGTAGAACGTTTCCCACACCATTGAGGCGAAAATAATTCTACGAAAACAATCCTGTTTGTACATATCGCTCACTTACTTCAAAACTGAGTTAATGACGCAAAAAAAATGTGTGTGAAAAAATCAGAGAGATATCTTGAAAACTTGTCTTGTGAGAAGAGTTTTGTAGACATACTTTTCATCATTTTCATATAAAAAGTATCTTATTGAAAACTTTAAATGATTTTTCTCCCACTTTAGGTTTTTTGAGTAATGCCAGTCTTAAAGTAAGTGAGCGATATTTACATATTTTCATTTTAAAAAAACCAAAGTTTCTTGAATTATTTATTTCAAACGAAAAGTCAAAACGAATAGCGAAACTTTTCAACACACAAAAATTTAAGAAGTTTTGATGTTACTTTAATTTTCCTCAATCCTCCACTAGTGTTAACCCAAATTGCACAATGAAACTTTATACATTTAAACAATGACTTCAGGGCTTTTGAATTTTAACCCCTTCGTTCTATGCCGATTAAGTAAAGGAATTGTAAGTCCAACCATTTTACGTGTTATCTGCTAACTATACGAAACGGCATAAGCAGAGATAAAAAAAAAATGTGCCAAAAACGATTTTAAATTTTTATGAGTCTCGCCAACCGCAAAAAAGCTGGCGAACAATTTTGCATCCTTTTATCCTTTTTGAATTGCTTCAATATTCGTGAGCCAATTGAACAACTGACGACGTTTACAAGCAATTTCTTTTCAGCACATACGTAGCGGAAACGAACGTGAGAATATCTCGCCCAAGGATTAGCCAAGGATATGAAAGATATGGTGGAGTATTGTTTGCAACAAAAGCCAAGGGTAAGACAAACAACAAAGGCGCAAAGTGTTGCTAACTTCCGTTACAATTGAACACGATATCATGGAAATCGAATGAGATTTATGCCAGTTAAATAAATAAAAAAGTTAGTAGATAGATGAGAAGAAGGACCGAATATGATAAGTGTTAATGGCAACACTTGTCCGGGAAATGTTCGAAGAGTTCGTTTTGGAGCTTGAAGTTTCAGAATAATTTTATTCAAAGGTTGCATAATTCGTACGGAATGGAAATGAAATAATAATTTTTCTACTTTAACCGCATAATATTTTGCAAAACTCCTTTCCCGTACCACTGTTTACTCTCCTGGGAATGCTTGAGTTAATAAATTTCTTTTAACTGAATTTATGCGCATTATTTGACGTTAATGTTGCTTAAACAGACATCACTACAACAATATAAATACGCCAACATTATCATCAACAACATATGCATGTGTGTGGAAGTTTGTTTGTGTGAGTTTATTTACGACAATTTCCGCCCCGTGTGTGATGGCGCTTCCTGTTTCACGTATGCTCCATTTATTTTGCAAATTCCGCACCACAGCATTGAGGAACTTAACTAACGCAAAGCGGTCGTGGCACTCACACGCATCCTTGAGTCTCACACATCATTAATCATTTTTAGCGAGATTTTTCTTTATTTTTTTTTTCGCCTTAGATATGAATATAAAATGAGAGAGTTGTATACCTGGTTTTAACTCCACATCGGGAAGTTGTATGTAAATATTTCTTGGGATACATCATATTTTGAGTAGAGGTGTTTGAAATTTGGTCACTTGTCAAATGTTATAGCATTGAAATTTTATTTTATATTGGGTATAAAATAAAGAAAGGTCAACCATACGGAGACTATATTTTTAGGAGCTTTCCTTTTACAAAAACGGTTATACACGTTGTTGTTCACACAACAACATTTGGAGACATTTTTTGTTCAATTAATTTTACAAACAATTTGTTGCCCTTAGCTGTGCATGGGAAGCCCACAGATGCACATTTTAGCTGGCAGGTACCCGCAATTACGTGAATAGGATATCTGTCTTTAATGTTTTACTTGTGAAGGCCCCAAGCAGGACTTAAAGCACTGAATTGTTTGTAGAAAGTACAGTACATACTATAAAACGTCTTTCAAAAGTGAAACGTGAAACTTTTTTTTAAGTATATCTTAAAATATTACCATAAAAATACTATTCCAGAGTTATTTGTTTCAAAAAGATTTAAAATCGAAGTTATCACTTTAAATGGGGGGATAAAATTATTTAAATTGAGACTTTTTCTAAAATTTTTTTGCTAAATATTTTTGCACTAATAACATATGAAAAATAATCCGAACAAATTTGTTGGACTATATTATTTACTCTACACACAAGGTATATTTACTTTGTTATTCCATTTGTAACGCATAGAAGAGAATGAGTGATAATTATGGAAAGTAAATGGTCGAATGCATCATCGATTGATTTTTTCCCCTTTGATATCTTGTAGATAGTTTTATTTGGCTTAGTTCTTTAAGGACGTAAGCTATAAAGCTATAACTTTTGCCTGTACCATTTTTTAATATTGATTCAAACTTACGTACTTAATAAATCAAAAAATCTGATTTACTTATATAGCCTTGTGAAGTCTAACCCTGTTTTCAGAGTTCACATTCCTATTCATGACTCTGTGATATATTTCTGGCCCTTAGATCTATGAAAAATATTTAATTAATGTTCTAAAGGGCGAAATACTCTCCAAAATTCCTCAAACACGAACTCAACTTTTACTTAATACAAACAATTAAAAAGGTCAAAGGTTTGAGCCTTTAAGGTCCTTAACCGTAGAGCCCAGACGGTCTGGAATATAAGTTTGCAAGAATGTAAATTCGAAGTCCTTTAAAGTTGTTAAGTCGCCGTCAAGCTTTTCATGGTGCACTGATTTTAATCCTTTTCAAACAGTTTCCCTTAAGAAGTTACATTAATCAGCACAAAACCGAAATGCCTACCTTTGTATGTGTACGGCTTGGAAGCGAATTTCTAAGGAGATAGAAAATAAATATGATATATAAAATAGTGAAATATTTTTTTTTATGGAGTGGACAATGGTCAGTCATAGCTATTTGCAAAATTAAATGCTTGAATGGAATGAATTTTATTGTCATGGAAAACATGAAGTTGAATTATGTTAAGTGAAATATTTCCACATTTGTCATATATTAAGTGGAGAATGAGAAAAAAAGACCAAAGGAAAAAGTTGCAAGTCTTGAAACTACAAAGAAATTCATGCTGAAAAAAAAAGTCAACAGGACAAACAAGGATAAATAAAAATTCCTTCAAATGTATTGCCATAGCATCAGGTGAAGAAAAAAGTTTGCTACTTAATAAAAATGCACACGTCTGCAGAGCAGCGGAGAGGGTGAAAGAAATCCCTTTTTGCTTTTGTGTGGAAATTATGATTTGTGATGCGCAACTTTCCCGACAACATTTCGTGCGTTGTATTGTTGTAGTTTGCAACTTTTTTCCGAACATTTTCACTTGATTTGACTTTCACACCATTCTTTGTTGGAAAAAATAGTGTTACCACTTTGTAAAGTCAAGTTGGTAAACTTTTGTCCATTAGGAAATTTAACAGTTTTGACGTGTTAACGTTAGTTCTAGCAAGCGAACCATCAAATTGGATTGGAAAAGTTTTTGATTTCGCGATGTGCTATTTGTTGAAGCTGCAGAATGCACTCACTTTAATAAGCAACATTGGAAGCTCATCCCATTTTCACCACCTGTAGACAACAGCAAAACAGCCACATTGCGCTCGCTTGAAATCGGTGCAAGTAAATGGTGTCTCCACCTTAAGGCGATTGTAAAAAAATAATCGATCCCCAAAGTGTTTTTAAATGCAAGCAACAGCAGCATCATAATTTATAATGACGCCGCAGCCACATCCGTATCCGGTCAACAGTTTTCCGTTGGTCCTTCATACCTCCTCTAGCTTAAGTGGATAAAATCAAATTTAAGTCCATAACTAACTGGTCATAAAGCAATTATCTGCATGTGGCCAGAACAGCAGCAGCAGCATCAACCCGTTGGCCGCTCTTATGAAATTGGTCTGGTCATTCATTAAAGGCCAACTGGCAACATGAGTGCAACCAGGCTGTATGGTATTACAAAACGGATGACCATTAATTTTACTTGCAATGTTCATTTTCACGGCATGTTTTTCAGGAATGCCTGTTGGTTTTTTGTATCATACGATAAAATGTATTCTTTAAAAAATTGTACTAAGAACTGAGGTTATTGTCGGCAGAACAGTCACTTTATCGGTTAAGTGCGGCATGAAAAAGTTGGTGGATACGATATCGATTCAAGACCAGTGTTCAGCAGTAGGCTAACCTTCACAACGTGTTCAGATTAAACTTCTTACGATTGTTTTTCATTATACCAAGCTTTTGTTTGTCACTATAGGCCTAAATAGATATTTAAAAGACGAATCAAACTAAAAGGACTCTTGAATATTAGGAGCTCTCGAATAAAATCTATGATATGAGTTTCTGATTAAAAATAGTTGGTATTTGGAAACATAAATAAAGCTTGTTTTCAAGGCTCTTATATGAGACATTTCTCGTATGGGAAAAACATAAATTGAACTTCCACCCATCGACCAGTCCTGAAGTTCTCACTTTAAACATAAGGAAACTATGTTCGATAAACTCGATCAAATAAAATTATAAATGAAAACAATAAACGAAAGAGTCAAGAAAACTGTACGATGGGCATCACTCAATATATGACGAAAAGTATCGAATGTTATCGAAAAGTCCATCAAAAAGTTGAGCAATATTGAAAAATATCTGGCAAGTTCAAAAATATCGAATAATTTGATATCAAAAAGATAAAATTTGAATAGTATCAAATTGTATCGAAAAACTTTGTGATCAGCTAAAAATCTTGAAAAACTCGATTGTTGTAGAAAATGATTTAATATCGAATACATAAAGAAAGTCGAAAAGTTTCGGAAAATATCGAAGAAGTCGATAAAAGAAAAATCAAAATTTTTCTGCATACCTTAAGGCACACAAGCGGACTAGTTTTTTTCAATGGATAGCTAGGGAGAAAATTAGCTAGTGACATTATTATTTACCCATGTATTTTCGTTTTCAAAAAACTTAAATTTGGCGCCTCTAAGGAACTTTCATCTGAAAGAAGCCGATTTATTTTGAAATGTTATACAATTGCTTCCACAGTATGGATCATCTATTTTCGTATCCACTACAATTTTCTTACCATGAAAGTAATATCCTCAACAAGATTATTTTCTGCGCGCTGCCTGATAACATTTAATTTAATGCCCGAGGTCAGAATCATTTCATTTATTATTGGATTAAATTTGGCAGAAAGTTTTATTTTTGTAGCAGCCGCATCGCAGTTGGACTGCCGTCGAAAGGAAAAAAATACGAGCCATCCACGACTACTGACAATGAGAAGAAAATAAATGTGTTTGCCTTTTTTATTCATTTCGTACTCAGATTTTATTTTGAATTGTTTTTGTGGGTTTCTATTTTTGAGAATTTTTGATGAAAATTCATTTCTACAACAACAATTCATCTTCTATTTGAATAGCCAAGTCAGCTTAGTAGATACAGATAAAAATACTTGGTGTGGTCCAATCTCATATAAGGCTTGCGTTGACTTTGTTTGCCCATTTGACTGCCCAGCTGCTGCCTGATGTTGGACGGATTTCCCAGTCTCTGTTGTTGCGTCTAGTCAGGACACGATAGCACTGGACAGGAAATGTATTTTATGTTTTTAAAATAAAACAACGCATGTGAACGAATATGAAATTTGCATGAGATTGTTTTGGAAGGACGACATGTTGCTCGCTGGCTGGTGCAAGCCATGCGGATGGAAAAACGGCTACAAAATGCCCAGCAGGGATTAGTTAGCTGAAAATCGTTTAATTTTTTTATTATTTTTTTCGTTGGTGTCACTTTGGTCAGAATTTGTTGCGAAACTCGTTTAACTGAAGTTATGTGAAGTATGTAAATTGTTTTTGCGGGCGTTTGAAAAAAAAGGAAATCAAAGGGTAACACTGAAATTTAGTAGCCAGCAAGTGAGTTGATGTGATTTTTAATGATTACATAATTGTTTTAGACGAAGCGATTATGTTACATTTCAGCAGGCTGCCGAAGGAGGGGATTTGTCTACGTGCTGGAGTAAATTTGAATATTTATGAAGCGATTTGTAAAGGCTTAGTACATTTAAAGAGCAACAATATTTAGCTGAACTAAATAAAGTAAAAGCTATGTGTTGTATTTATAAGATGAAATACATGTTATTTTTACATAATAATGTAGTTTAGCTAATACAGCTATTAGCCTTCTTAGCTATATAGCTTGAAGTAAAAAGCCAATCAGAATTTATATTGTAAAAATGAAAATATTATGCTTATTATTTTCTTATAATTTTCAAATTGGCATTGTACTTACAGCGACCCACCGTTCATAAAAACTATGTTTCTCGTTTTAAAGCAGCACTTTTTTGTTTTTTTTTTTTAAAGAAATTTTTAAAAAAATGGTTTGCAGAAAACTTGCAACTGCCTTATTCTAGCTAAAAAAAATCAAAATTAACTTACTTCACATTTTCATTAAGTTATGTTTATACATATTTTTTAGTGAACTTAAAACTAATAAAAACATTTTCTAGTCTAGTATTTGGAGACTGACCTCGGACCACTGTCTATTGGTGACCTTCCAAAACTCGTCCAGATTTTGTGGGGTTGATTTTCTCATAGGTATTTGTTATTAAAAATATTCCACAAATTTTCAATGGAGTTAATATCTGGGGACCGTGCTGGCCAATCCAAGCAGGAAATATTTGGGTCTCGGAGCCATTTTATTGTAATTATACCAATAAACTTCGGGTCATTATCCTGTAAAATGATTGTATCGCCTTATTTATTGCCGAATTTTTTCACTCTGGGTAGGTGTGATACCTCTAGAATATTAATTTAATCTTGTGCTTCCATTGACTTTACGAAGAAATCCCCGTTTTTTAGCATGAAAATAGCCCCATATCATCAAGGAACCTCCGCCAAATTTTAAGGTTTCGTGTATATTGCGTGAAGTAATGGTAACTTTTTGTCATTTCAACAGCACGGGCGATCGTCATGTAACTAGGTTCCACTGGTCAGATGATTCCAATATAAATCGTTTGAGATCAGATAGCGATAGCGATAACAATATATTTCTATTTTATTTACATTAATTTATTTAACGGTCATAAGTACCGGAAACATAATATATTTCTGGATGAACCACAAGTTTTGAAGAGATTGACTTAGCAACATACCACATTTTGCGCAGTCCTGGACTTTGAACTTCAACTATTTTTGTGGATCTCTGATAATTTTTAGAGAAATAAACTTTGTTTCCAATTTTTATTTTCAACGCATAAGAAGCTACTTAGCCCATTTTGTATTATCGCAAAAATATTAAGTTTTCATTTCAAATATATCAGATATTATCTGTTGGTCTGTAGAGGTTAAGGAATGGGTCAACAGTTGGTTGAATTAATAATTTAAAGAATTACAACAAGATACACTACACACTTTAACCCATTTTTGACTATACCTGGCGACAGAAATTCTCAACAATAATACACTAAGTAAGCTTTAGTTAACTGTACATAAATGTTTCATGGGAGTTCAAAAGCACGTTTTTGGCTATTTTCATCAGCTTCATGACGAACCGTTATATTTGGATGTCACACCCGTTACATTTTTGGAGTTACTTTGTATCTATTATTTAATAGTTTATGTTGAAAGTTACTCATGATTCTTATGAAAAACAGAAGAAGTATTCCTAAAATGATATCAATTAATCACTCAATCCTGAAAAATTTCAGGGAATTTGAACTAAAACTCAAAATATTCAAAAAAAAAGAGATTTTTCCAACGTCACACCCGTCACACTTTCAAACAATTTTCTAAATAAATTACACATACATGGTTGTCAAATTTTTATATTTTTGATAAATATCGGAAGGTATCATAGTACTGTTGCAAGAGATGAAATTGCATTCTCACACTTGTCTGAAAAGATATGAATGGAAATAAGTAACGTGTATGAAAAATTTTAAGATCACAATTGCATTTCGAGAACTTAAGTTTGGGTAATTTTTTGAAAATAGCGATAAATTTTAATCTCGTGTTTTAATTTCCCTGAACTTGATTTTTTTAGCATCAATCATGGAATGTAGAACATCATGTGATAGTTTAATTGAAGCTCTCTGCAGAAAAGTTTCAAGGTCACAATCATTTGACCTTAAAAACAAAGGTTAAATGGAGAAAGCCTATTGCTTAATTTTTCGTATTTTCAATTCTACGACGTATGTAAATATTTTTTTCTTAATTTCTTAAATCACTATATATTTTCGAAGTTTTGCTTAACCATTTTAAATTTCATAGTTTTATATTTTAAACGCTACTAAAATTATTACTTTGTCATTGTATTAACAAATTTATTGATGTATTTCCTTCATAAGAAAAATAAACTTCATTCCAAATGTATATAAAAAGTTTCCGCCACAACCTTTGAGAAAAGTATGTCTTTATGCCTATCCCAATGCTTCCACTATTTACAGCTGAAAAAATGGTGATTTGCAGAAAAATTGGCATTTAACTCGCTATCTATGATCTTTGTAAGGAACATTAAATTTTAATGCGTTCTTAAAGTGTCTGACAAGGGTAACAAGTACACGGCAGCCAACGCAATTATACGCATACCCTTACACTAACAACGAAGCAATCTGGTTATTTCAAACTCCTCCGACAGTAAACGTTCAAAGTTCATTTAACGTTAGGCCACAGATGCAAATCAGACGCTAAATATAGACTACTGCACATTGGCAGCTGGTATTGGAAAAGCTGGCTGCCCTTGTCCACCATCTAATCCATGCTTAATTAAAGATTGGCCAAAAATCGATGTCTACATCGTGTTCGAGGTTTGAGTGGCAGGGATTTTAATGCGAAAACTAATGGTCGTGTGTAACATCGTCAAATAATGCAGCACTTTGCTTTCTTAGTGTAGTAAGAATATTTAAAAGTTGAAAATGGTTAAGAAAATATTGCCACAATTCAGCAGACTGCTCCGGAAATAAATCTTGACAAAGGGCTGCTTACAATTTGTTTGTCTTTTTTGACAAAAGTTTGCTAAGGCTTCGTCTTGCCAAGGACGGACTTTTCCATGGCACTGTATGCTAATAGAACCATTATGCTGCCACATATACCACCATTGAATCACACACCAAAAGGTGTTTTTATAATTTCCGTCGTCTGTTTGCATCATGATAAGATCATAATCCCATTTATGTTCATACTTTCTTCAAACTTCGACCAAAAGGATAGAGTTGGAGGGAGAATGTTGCAGGAGTTTTGGTTTTCTCAGCATGTGGTGTAACAGGCAGTCAATATATAGACGAGCTGTGTTTATATTTAAACTGAGGTCAGAGTACACTAAATCAACTGCGACATGGGCACAACAAAGTTTCTCGATGCTGGTGCGAAGGTGTATTGTTAAGCTGCTTATAAGTGTACCCACCACATCAAGCAATAAAGTCAGTCGAAGTTTTTAGTCGATTAAGAAGTTTCCAGGCGCAGCGTGGACGCTAAAGACCAAGACATTCTTGTGTGCACATGTGAGGATGCTTAAGTTTAAGAAACAAATTTTGCTTTTGCAAAGTTTTTGGGCAAAAGATAATAAGGGACATTGATTCAATGTTTTTGTGGCAGCGTAGGGAAAATTCATGGCTTCCGTATGTGCCGCGATGTTATCGCTTGCAAGGATGTGGCGGAAGCTGCACCATTGTTACAGCTGGCAAAACAAATGAGTTTCAATGCATTGTGGATAAATGGACTGACAAAAGGGTTTCGTTTATTGGAAACGCAACTAAGCAGAGGCGATGAGCGAGGGAAAAATGTATTTAACCCTTTGATGCAAGGGTAGTGTTTTAAGTGTATTAGCAACTGTCAAGTGTCATACAGTCAAAGTCAACAGCTCAACTTAAAAGCAAACCAAGCTGTAACGATTCACTTTTGACTCCTAATAAGTGTCGTAAATACAATAACATGCACTGAGCTTAAGTTCCGAAAGTACTGTATGGGCTTAAGAAATCGGTGTATTATGTATACTCTATTAGATCCGTAGAAAGCTGAGAACAAATATTTTTTCAATAAGCAACAAATTAATCCAAAAAGCTTCTAAGGTTCCAAAGGAATAGATATTTTTTTATAAAACTGTGGACTGGCTGAGAAAACTCTTCACAATATGTGGCTCTTAAGAATTTATTGATAATTTTTACTTGTGGCATCCAATTCTAAAATGATGGGATAAACACTAATCTCCATGAAAGTGTTAACACTGAGCATAAATTTGTTCTACGGGACATCGCCAGTATTATCACTAATCTGTTACAAATTTGTTAGATAACTTTAATTAAGTACCTTTTGGGTATTTTGGCAATTGAGGTATATATTGAAAGGAAATATTTTGAGAAAAAATATGATTTAAAGAAATTAATATAAAATTTAACATTTCATAATAAAATCTCTCAGCATTTCAGTCGACAGACGAACTGTGAAATCAAGACTTCCTTTTGCGTCCCCAACCGGGCTTCCGTTCCGGTGGTAAAACAAACAAAGTATCCTTTGCTATGTCAGACTGCGCAGTTGTTATCCCTCAACTACAGTAATGACCGGCATCACTAACGAAAGCAATTGGAATTTGTGGGCGGCCCATATGCCCACCGCTGACTGCTCCATTCAAAGTTCTTATCTGATTGAGTGTAAAAGCAATCAACGGCAGTTGGTTTTGAATTTAAATTCAAGCAGAAACTGCCACTCATGCTATTTGTTACAACAGTAAATTTCTGTTTATGTGTTCGTTCGAATCGTTGGCTAAAACAAAGATGATTGAATTAGCCATTTTTTGTTTGCACAACAGTCTCACCAGTTTCACCACTACTGTATATTGCCGCATATGAGTTCTTTGCGGTTTCCTTATGAGAATTATCAGTTACTGTTATCACTTCAAACATGCACACATACCAATACACAAATGTCCATATTGTATTTGCAGTGCTGTGTCCGAAGTTGAGTTGTTAAATGTATGGTTTTGTTTCAACTTCCTTTCGAGATAGGCCACAACTTTCATGCATAAATTCTCGACGAATGTGTTGGAAAATTTCAGTACGTAACCTTTGACAGTAGTTACTCTATTAATGCATTCATTTTGGAGGGTTTGGAAGTTCAAGGATCTGGTGAAAATGCATTTTTATGTTCCCCTTTGGAATTTTTTGTAATAAAAAGTACCTGTATATTCATTTTATTTAATATGTGCATACTTTTGCAGCTAAAAAGTCAAAAACTTGAAACAAAAATCCTACACAAAAAAAGGGGATATCAGACTTTGAGCAATTAAGATTTTTTGGTGATTTATCCTTTGAAGACTTTAGGCTATTTTTCCTATTGAAAAATCGCTCAAAGCCTAAAAAAACTATATAAAAAACATGAATTAGACCCAAGAATTTTTTCGTATTGGCTTATGGGTACTTTAATAAAAATTTGTTGGCAATACTTTAGATGATTTTGTTTACATCCGTATAACCAACTTAGATGCTGAGTCAGCTTTTAATATGGCTAAGGTTGCAGAACAAATTGCGACATTGGACGTTATTTACTTTTGAAAAATCGCCCATATTCGTTGGTATGCAATATGTTAGTTTTCAAAACAAATTTCACTAATCTCCTCTATCCCCTAATACAATCGCTCAAACTATAATAAATATCAGAAACTAAATATACATTTTCCTATTCAAAATGAAATTGGTTTTGGTCAATGATTATGTACATGGGTGTGTTTTTAATTTTGATTTCCAAGCAACTGGCTAAAAAATAAATTTGATTTAAATTTTTTCATACATATAATATATCCCTTAACTCTAAGTTGTTTTTCGAATAAAACACAGATTCTTTTAACGTGATTTCCTTTAATTTTTAATTATTTCTTTGCTATGGGTGCAATTTCCTTTTGATTACAAAATAATTTTAGTTAAACTTTTTTTTTAATTTTTCCCACACCGAATTTCAGAGGAATGAGGTACCTAAGGCAATAATAATTGATGATAGAAATATCAGATTTAAGACTTTTGTCTTTCATAATTTCATTTCATAGATTGTCAACAGCATTCTGCTCCAATAGATTTTCTCTTTATGGAGCGAATTTGCCCATACTCCCCATTCCAATTCTTCCTTTTAGTTTTTATACCAAATTCAAACGACCTCCCATATAATTTGTGGCTGCAGTTCCATTCAAAAGACGATATTGTCGCAATAAAAAATTAATCACAACACCAATTCTAACACCGTAACGACCACATTCTAAGCCGGCTGAATACTCTCCTGGCTAAACAAAGTCCCAATCTAATGTAATGTGTTCGTTTGAAAAGGTGCTTACGTTGTCAAGTAGTGTGAAGTTGGCTACGTAATAATACGCTGGAATGGTAACAACAATTGCCGAAATTGCCAAGTTGCCAAGATGTTGGCTTGGACAATGAGCAGCAAAATGATCATTAAATGTATTCACAAGTCGTACGACAAGAGGGAGCGAATTAAAAAGAAACGCAAGTTTAGCAATTAATTCCCAGGCAAGGAATGAAATCTAATTGCTGGAATGAATCGACGAATGCCTTAATATTTTGTTTTTATTTTGTTAACTGCTGATTACAGCATTTTCCGTTTGAGTCCGGTAGTTTCAGTCTCATGGAGAGTAAGTAGCACCCCCACCATGCAGTAAGGTGATGTTTATCTTTTTTGTTTTTGTTTTCTATTATGCTGTCGGCGGCATTCGTTGGCTTTTTTTCAGATATTCCTTCTTCTTTTTACAACTGCTAATGATTCCCAGCTGGTTCATAAAAAGAAATTAACGGCTGTTTCTTGTTTATTCCGGCATTTTTTGTTTTCTTTTTTTCTTCATGTCCTGTTGCAAATCGTTTAATGAGGATATAACCACCACATTTGCCGGCAAGCGACAAAAAATATAATGGCCTGCTTCCTCCGCCTGCAGCACCACCTTCTTGGTGCTTATGCTCAGCACAACGATTGTGGGAGGGTCTTGAATATAATGGCAAAAGTTTTTATCATGTCTTCGTTGTTTTGTCCAGTGCTTGAGAAAACTTCATAAGAACTATGATGTGCATGTTTACAAGTATTCAACTGATACTCTTGCCAATGCATCCTTGAACATCCTTATGATATGTTTATTGTTATTTTTAGTTACTTTTGTTGTTCATTCAGCAGAGTCATTCAAAGGATAAAGATAATGATAATGGTGCGTTGATTACATGGGATTTGAGCACAAAATTAACTGCGCCTGTTGACGCTGATGACGGAAGTGAATATCATGAAGACTACTGGAAACGTATTGTCAATATAAAGAAATTATATGAAGACACCAATTATTACACAGACCAACAATATTGAAGTAGAAAACCTTCCTAAAGTTGAGAAGTTTTTTTCAAGTTGCCAAAGCAAAGTGATATTTTCAAAGAAAAATCATTTGATTGAACTTGGTATCCCATCTCGTTTTAAGACATGGACTGAGGGATCTCTTCAGACTTCCATTTTTTTTAAAATGTTACTCTTGAATTTTCCGGTTTTTTAATCATAAGAAACGAAAAAAAGGAAAAAATGGAGGGTAGCATTTCTTTGTGAACGTCTTTAGTGGGGAGGGGGTAGCAAAACCGACCAAAATTGGACAACGAAGAGGGAGGAAGTTGAAATTTTAGAATTTTAGCGGACTTCTTTTATGGAAGACTTCTAAGCTATAATAATTGAGTACAAACAATTTAAAAAAACCTAAATTGAGGAGGAAAATGACTATCAGATTGAAGTCCTGGAATTCAGTAATACGAAATTATAATAATATGAATAAAAACAATATTTTGATTTTATTGTAACAAAGTTCAGTGTTGCTTAGTTTCAGTTTTAGAGGAAAACTTAAGAGAACTCGAATCACACACACGTTTGTCATGCTTTAAGCAATCCCTCAAAAAAAGAATGAAAAAGTAATTCAAATTAATTGAGTTGTACCCGGGTTAAATATTTGCCATGCTTGATCTCTGCTTTAGTTGGTCACTTGGGACAAGTCTATTTCGTTCACGTAGTAGGAGCCAGTTACAGGTGTTGCAGGGATTGCAATGTTTATTGTTGTTATGGCAAACAACAAACAAACAAACAAACAAACGAGCAAACAAGCAGTTTGCAAAAACTTGGCATATTTATAGCCATGTGAAGAAGTAACATAAATCACTGGGCATAACAAAGGATAAGTAGGGTGGTGGTTGTGAAGTTACGTAAGCTTGGGTTGCTTACGGAGTTGAAGTTTCAAATTGTTGACCACAATTAATGTTGTTTACTTTAAATTGTGCTACCCTCATCTTTAGCTATCACATGTTTGAAACTCTATAAGAGGTTGGAAAATTTAATATCCGCTTTAAAGATCCAATAAAAAAAGAGAGTGGATGTAACGACCTGCATTATTATTGAACTTTTTAACAAAGGAAGAAGGTGCTTTAATAAATGGTCGATTGTTGATTTTTTTCAACTTCATTATTGATGGCATTAGCTGATAGCTGCATGTTTTTTTATGAAATTGTTAATGGTTTTTTTCTGGAAATGATGCTGGCCATAGCGTTTTAAGTAAACAATTGCCATTTTTCTTTGAAGGGTTGTTAAAAGTAATTTTTAACCGGAAGCATTGCACATTTCCGCGGTTCGTAAGCGTTTGATAAAAGCTATTAAATAAAAAGTCAACTTGAAAAAAAAAGTTTTAAATTGATTTAAGAGTTGAAGTTTTAGTTCACGAAATTTTAGAGATTTTTACTGTTGTTCTTTTTGCTCTTTACAGAATAATAGCCTTAAATATCATGCCACTAAACCGAAATTGCTGTTTTTCAAAAATCGAATGTAGCACACAAACTCTTATAAGGCATTCTTCAAATATTTTGAGTATAGACAAAATTTTCAATTAACTTAAGAGATAAAAGGATTCAACATTTTAAAAAACTGTCCAAAGGCTGAAATCCTTCAAATTCTAAGGAAAAATTAGCAAAAAAATAAAAGTTGTAACTTTGGTAGCTTTGATCCAATTCCATATGAAAAAAGAACGATAACCAATAAGTTTTTTGATTTCTGGGTAAGTTTTTCTAAGAAATAGAGAGTTAGAAAAATATCAGCTTCTAATATTTTTTTTTGGAAAAATTTTTATTTTCCCGATTTTTCTTTTCCATTTTTTGTTAAATTTTTAAAAAGTCTAATTTTTTTTGTGTTTTATCTACGAAATATAATAAGCTACTTATTTACAGAAATGAGTTCCAGCACATCAATGCTCCGTAAATTGTTTTTGTTTTCAGCACGTAAAAATTGAAGATTTCACTCATTTGCATTTATTTAAAAAACAAGTTCATTTCCACACGAGAAACTTTGGAGACAGCGGCATTAAGTAAGCCCCATTTCTGATATGAATTAAAAAGCTGCATTTTCGAGAGGCACCATATAAAAAGTAAATTACGCTTAGCATAAATTAAAATGTTTACGCATGTTGCGAGTAGAAGATTGTTAACACAGTAGGATTAACATGCAGCACAGAAGTTAAAAGTTTCCTCTGCAAACTCAACGACTCGACAAGAAAGAACATTTCAAAAATGTAACCAAAATCACAGCAGCTACATACCCACCACTACTTCCGTTTCCTTTACCCGTAGAGTGAGTGCACTCATGTTAATCAGGTTATGATAATTATTTGTAACAAATTGTTACCAAAGAATAGATAGCTTGGTAGCGTTAAGGGTTAAGTGAAGTGTGCCAGCGAATGAGACAATTTACATGCGAGCTTTGCTTTAAAATGCCAGCAATTAAAATTTGTAAAACTCAGTCATTGTCAGTTACACAGAATACCAAATAACTTAGAAGGGGAGTAAAAGTGGAGCTCGAAAGTTTTTAGTAAGCTAAATGGCGACAGAAAATGGGGAAGGATACAAGGACTACAACATTGAAGCGACATCTTTACAATTAAAATTAAAACTGGCGTAAAATTATTCAAGACAACAAGTGTGGGTACGGAGCGGTTAGGGTGTAGTAAAAAAAGACAAATAATTCAAAGCTACATTCTTTTGAAAGCAATTTTAGTGCCTCCTGTCATTTGAAGCGCTAGATCTGATTAATGCTGTATCTTGTGAAGATTTTGAATTTTGTTATAAAAAAAGGGCATAAGTTAGCAGTCAATGAAAGGATCGATTGAGCATTCGATGGTGAACTTTGAAGTTAATTCAGCAGTGACACAAATCTTATGATTGCATCATAAGCTACAACTTTATAATGCATTTCTCCCTTACAATTTCAAGACATGTTGTCCTCAATAATAAGAAACCTGAGAAAATTGAGGCTTTTTCGGCAGTATGGCACTGTTGTCCAGATCAAAAAAGTTTTTAAGCTTTGTATTTTTTCACATCATATATAAATCGGTGATTTAAAAGGCCCCAAGTCTATTCATCTTAATTTCGAGCATATTAAAAAAAACACCACCTAAAATTCCTCCACTTTTTTATAATTTATTAAAAAATTTCTTCGGGCCAACTGTTGGACTGAAATTTGAGTCTGTTGTTGATGTATGGTAAGCTTGCCGATAGTATCATTTAAAGTTACCTTCCGTGTAGAAACTATGCGGGAGATGTAACTTAAAATTAATCAAAGACATAAGAAAGGCTGGCTCAGACTGGAGTCTCTTTTGACATCGTAATCCAAATTCCACCAGTCCCTTTACAATATTAGCGAGATGGCTAAGGGCTCTCCCTCTTTTCACACGACTGCTATTCAAAAATGCTGTTTCTTCAAAATGACAGAATCCTTGACTGGTGCATAGATTTTACTCGCCTTTACATTTATAGCTCAATAAGATGACACCACGTCTTAATAAAGATACGTGTAACTAAAGTTAAAAAGCAATTGAATTGCATCAATAATTTCTTTGGTTATTTTGGTGCAATTTATCAAATACCTTTTTCGATGCACTCTAACAATAACAAGGACAAGCAACGATCTAAAGTTTGCAACACTGCACTGTCATGATAATAAAATCCAACTAAAAACAAAACGCAAGACGATTGTAAAGTTTAATGATGGCTCGCTCAAGTGTGAAAAAGTTTTGTATATCAGCTTGGTTTACTTACCATAACCCCAACCGGGACTGCTGCTGACACTCAAAGCGGATTCTGTGTAAATGTTGGGCTCAGAAAGTTGAAGAATAATTTTGGACTCAACTCAATTATGCATGAGAAAAACTACTAAGATACTTAACAAATATAAATCTTTGAGGAAAAGTTACCTTAATTGAAAGTTACACTAAAAACTTTTGACATTTATTTGTCAAAGTATCACTTCTGTTTGACAACAAACTATTGAGTTCCATTTAAGTTACACCTGAAGCCATTCGCACAGCAAAGCTTCTAAGTCAAGTAAATAAATTTGGTTGGACACCGTTTGAATAGAAATTAACTAACACAACCACATTACCTCAAGAAAACACATACCCTAACCAAAACGCCAAGTAAAACTTAAACCATACTCCGTCAACGCTTACACCAAAGTAAAAACTTTATAGTTTGCTGAGTGAAATTTCGGTAAAGAACTCCACCTTCATGAGGTTGCACGTCTCGTGACTCACACTTAAATTGACAATTAAGAAATTAAGTTTCCACTTAAGCAAACTGTCAGTTTGACAGGCAGACATCTTGTTTAATGTATGGCATTATCATCAGTCTAACACCTTTTTGGGGTTCCCCGAAAAGAATTTCGTATGCGCACATGAAAGCTAAAAACTTTAGTCGAAAAAGGTAGTAACAGCGCGCTACGAAACCAGTAAAACCAACGAAATAAATGCCACTCATAATTAAATCAATTGTTTGTACGGCTGTCTGTCTGTCTGCCTCGCTATCTATCTACCTTCCATGTATCTATGATAGCAATTTGTGTGGGTAAAAAGTTTTTGCGTGAAGCTTAAGCATTAATTTAGAAACTACTGCATTCTCACCCATTCTAGTTGGCTATAACCAACTTATGCTCCTGTACGTCCTCTGGGGGATTTAATTTCGAATATGTGCTTAACATATGAAACAGTCTAAGGTAAAATGATAACTTTATTCATTTCGAGTTGAGAATTTCGCATAATACGTATTTGAAATTCACATTATTATCGCTTATGTTGTGGAAACGTTAAGTGTTACGTTTCGTGCGAGTGAAGTCGCATGCGAAGTCGTCATTTGTTAACATTGAATAAAGTTCATGGATCTGTTTACCCAGTGATATGGATGCTAAATAGTAAACAGTTGATGCTTATTACTCCAAGGACAATACGGAGGAGGAGAAGGAGGAGCCTGCTGTGGAGCAAGAGCAATTCAACTGTTGCGTCGTTCAACGATATTTCACATTAAATTATTTATTTATCTTACGAGTCGAATATAATTAGCTAAAAGCTTTAGTATTTCACAAGGCACGAAGTATTTTAGTTAAAGGAAATGTTGAAATAATTGTGACACGTCTTCTTTAATAAAAATAAAAATCTATAACCAAACATAAGTTAGCTTAGTGGCTAAAAATACCAGCGCTAGCAAAGTGAATTCTTGCTCTCTATCAAGATGCACTCTTAAGCTGCGTTGCATACACAAACGGTAAAACAAAAGTATGCAGAATGCAAGCACGATTTGCAGAAAGTGATTTTGGATTTTGTTGCTTTTGTTATTTGCTTTGAAAATAGTACGTCTTTTAATACGCATTAACCCCATTTAAAGTTTTGACACTAAAACTTTAAATGGACATAGTTTCGTAAAAAATGTTTTTCAATCAAATCGGGGGAATACGCGTTCCCTTATTTTCTTTGAAAAACAACATATTTAATCGGCAACCAACTCCGCAATTTGAAGTCAGTCCGACTGCATTGTTTGTAACAAATGTGCTTCTTAGACGAACATCAAATTCGTAGTAATCGTTAAAGTAATCATATTTTTAATTTTCTATTGTCAGGCTTGTTAAATAAAAAAGCATTGAATCAATGTGTAAATTTACAAGAACATCGATTTGTTGCTGACGACTGTAAGACTGCAAGTTCAAAATAATTTCTATTAAAGATAATAAAATTGATCTGAACCCTTTATTCAAAAGATTATCTTATGCCAAAAACTGTTTGAAGTTCTTCAGAATTTTGCTAGAAACATGAATGACATTTGATATTGATACTCTTTGGAGTAAACTGATTTCACCTATAATTTTAATGAAATTGCTCTCCCAATTTTATTTCATAAAATGCATCTAAAATATACGAGCATATTAGAAGACTAAGAAACAGAGATATAAACAATAAATCGGCAAAATTATTGTGTTTTCTTACTGTGGTTCACCCTGTATACAAGTTTCGACTAATTTTTTAATGTCATGTGCCATTCAATTTATGCATTCATAAGGTCAAAAAAAGACCAGGCTTATATCCACACACACGTGTAATCATTGTTTAAGTCTCAATAAAGAATTCAAATCTCTGACTTTCTAAGAAATTATAAAAAGGGTATGTATATTCACGAAAAAAAGAAAAAATTCCAAGAAGATCCTCTTCGAGTTGAGTGCTTTTCAACTGACAACTTGTTCAGTGGAGTAACGGCTAGAGCGTGATGCATATTAAACATCAAAGCTTCTAGAGTGAAATTGAGCGAACAACTTTCGTACTGCGCTTTGTTTTGCAAAATGTACATAAATAGGTTAATACTAACAGATTCACCTGACGGAACTTGAACGACTGAGTTGTGTTTCAATATACCATTGAAATGAATCCTTATCCGTCTTCCACGTTTTACTATTGTCTAGACCGGATTTATCTGTACACCCAGCAAGACCATTTCAAATGTCCAAATGTTCGATCATCATTTGTAAATTAACACAAACAAAAGTTAACAGCCGTTTAAACCATTTAACCAAAACGATTAATCTATAAACACATAAACAACATCCTGCCATCGATATCCCAACGGATCATTGGATTGGACTATTTGCATGAAAAAAAATTATGCCTGCACAGGAAGCATACAAAATTTCCATAAAAAAGAGAATTATGAAAAAAAAAGAGAGCGCTTAAGTCCGGCCATCGACTGCGTTATGCAAATGTTACCGATTTCTGATGCTAGAGCAATAAAATATGACCCCATTCTTCCTGCGAGCCGCGAACAACAGGACACATGCTATCGGAATATGTAAGGCCATTAAACGGATATTTGGTCAATGTATTTATGACCACCATTGTCGTTGTCATTGCACTTCAATGGCGCCGCTGGTCAGCGGCAATGTTTTCTGCAACAGCGATAAGCTGAATGATATTTGGGTTCATCCACGGAAAGTAGGCTAACCTTTTGTAAAATATCTTTACTTAGACTTTTTTCCTTTTATCTGCATATTTGAATTTCAGAGCACACATACATTTAAGGCAATAATTCTCAGATGTTTGTGTGCTTCTCCGACTCTCGTGTGAATGACAGTCATTCCTTGAAAATATCAACTTGACATAAACTGAACGTCATATTGCATGACGCGAAATCAACATATTACAAATGTCTGCTCGTGCAATTACAGATGTCGCACAGTTCATAGCAACATTCATACATTTTCATATTTTCACATGTTTTTTGAATTTTTAATTTCCACAACGTACTTTGATGCAATTTCCGGTTTTTATTCCAAGGCTAAAAAGAAAAAACCAAAAACAACACAATGATTTAAAAAAAAAATAGAGACCAAACGACAGAGGTTTGTTGTCATTGACCCGTAGCTTGCTTGCTATGCCTATGCTAAGGACTCTCAAGGGAACCGGCTTGCATTATTTTTCTAAAAAATCTTTGCCATGCAAATGCTGACATAAAAAAGTAATAGAAACAAAGTAAAATAAATTCCCGGAAATATTTACGCTGCGACTGGAAACGACGGAAATAACAAAATAAGCAAATTGTCTGGCAAAATAAAAATTACATCCTCGAAGGAGCAAAGGCATGAGTACTGAGAGGGCAGCGCTTACGAAATTCTTTTAAAATATTCACCCATACATCCACCCACATCTTTGCGTTTTGGGTCAAATTCGTCGCTGCTTGTTAAGGCGACACGTTGTTGTTGTCCGTTTAAGTCAAGTTTTATGTTTCTTCCTCGTTTTCAAGAGTTTGTTTGCTCTGTTCCGTTGCTTTCTCAAGAAAAGGAACCTGTTGATTTTTTCGCTTCTTGGAAAAAAAATTGTTGATTTTTCCATTTGCCTTTTTTACAGTCAATAAATTATGCAGGATTAACTGAACGAAAAAAAAAAATGTGAAATTATGTTTATCGTTTAATATTGGTCGTAATGAAGTTGAAACAAGTGTAACGTCCTGTTGATTCCTTATATTGAGTAATGGTGAAGGGAGTGTGTTTTTCATTATGATTCATGGTGTTAACTAGGAACGTATTGGAGGTGATTGATTCTCTTGATAAAATGTAAAAAATGTTGGAAAAAGTTGAAAGTCTTGAAAAATATTGAAACAAGTAGAAAAAGTTGTGGTGAAATGTTGAAAAATCTTCATAAATGCAATGAAGTTGAAAGAGGATAAAAATCGCCAAATTTCATCAAAATCGCTGCAGCCGTTTTCGAAGCAAAGTTTTGCCATATATACTATATATTTATAAACTTATGTACATATTTACATTCAATTTTAGCTCGTTTAATAAATATAGAAAACAACTTCTCAAACAATATAAGCAAGATTTAAAATATAAGAAATAACACTCCATTTGAGCCAATTTCGAAGTATTCTGGCCAGCCAGGTGGAACTGTTTTGAACCTTAACGTTCACTTTAACAAATGTTGAAAACGTTTCGGACGCGTTAAGGATTTACTTCTTAAATTTTGTATTATTTTAAGTTTACCTTAACGTATAAGTTATGTATTTTTATATAACTATTTGTTGTTTCCCAAAACATATCCAAAATTATCAACTGAAATTGACAGCTACAATAACTTTGTGTTTAAGTCGAAGCTAATGAAGTGCGAAAATCCTATAAAAAAATTTTGACATGCTTTGAGTCCAAAAATAAACTGCTTCTTAGACTACATTACTGTCTATACGAAGTCAATCCTTCGGCATGCGTTGATATCCTTTTCTTTTGTGTATCATTTTATGTCTTGCTTATCATCCCATTTGGATCATCCTTAAGGCAGCATCGGTGGCGTCCTGCCATGTGTCTGTTGGATTGTGTACCGCACCATGCATAATGTGATCGATAAATTATCCATTAAAGTTATTTTTAAATGCCACAAAAACAAGAAACAGAAACAACAACAACATGATACAAGACAGCAGCCAGGATAATGCAATCGTTATGCTGATAAAGTTATAAAACTCATGTTGGAGCCATTTTGCAGAATGAACACACAGGAGTTATATGGATTTCAAATGGGGAGAACAAAAACGAATCCAGTAGGTATGTGTGAATTTATTCACAACTGTTCGTTAAAAGTTCCTATTTTGCAGCCGAGGTGTGTTACACAGTGTTTTTGCTGCTGATGATGATGATTCCTTTGTTTCCTCGTATAACTTAAAAAGCGTTTCGACACGATATATGGTATTTTAGTTACAATTTTAAGTAGCAATGGCGTACGGTGTGGATGCAAGCAGATTACACTTCAGTATTTGGTACCAATGTAATTTCAAGTACTTTGCTTTAGTTGCCATTCCTATCAAATCTAACTTTCATCAAAGGAAAACTAGCCTAAAAATAAGAGAATATATCTTTATCCTACTTTTAATGAATTTAGCTTCTCCTATATAGTTACTTACACAAATTTGACTTGAAAAATTTGCATCGAAAGCCAACGATATATTCCAAAAACTCTTCTGTATAAAAGACATTAGTTTCCTGGGCATAGTTCCTTAACGAAAATGTGACTCATCTAGGCTGACGCGTTATAAAGGCCTTAATGCCAATATACCATTATTAAAATGTTCGGAACAGTTTTATGTAAACGGTCAGGAAGATTTGTTAAGTATCGATATTTTCTACTCAATGCCATACTTTTTTTGCTTATACCATAAACGCTGATATGAAAAATGATATTCTACAGCAGTAAACTGCTGCTGGTATGAGTTGGAAATTCCTTTGCTACCGCAGAGTTATCTGATTGAGTGTGAACTGTCTAAATGTTATGCGGGGGTAAAAAGAAGGGGCGTCAGCAGTGATGATCAAAATCGGAAATACTGTGGGCGCACATTACCCGCACATACACATTAGCACATATACGTGCAGGACCTTCGGTACAAAAGACACAAGGGTATTCATTCTGTTTTGCGTTGTATCGAGTTGGTGTTTTTGTTCCTTTTGTTGTTACTTGTGTTACTACCACACACATGCTTTTGCGGCGGCAGTTATCTCGGTTTTGTTGGTTATTGAATTAGCCCAATAAACCAGAAAAACAACACATAACGACACATGATGAGCACTGCGGGGTTTGGTTGAATACCATGCAGATTTAGGATTCTACTGTCATCGTCATTATGCCACATTCGGTAGAAAAAAGTAGGCAATGAGCTATGAGTGATTTTCTATTTATCTTTTTATTAAATAAAGGAACATTGGAAAAACAAGTGTGAGTAATGTTCAAAATTTTAAAGTGAAAATATAGTAAGTTATTGGTCGTTGAATGGTTACTTCTTTTACAATTTTAAAGAAAACATTTAAAGCTTAGATAATATAGCATTTTGGCGCACTGTGATTATGTTTTTTGCTACGTAAATGAATAAAATAAAATATAGTATGCTTGCAGATTCTTAAGCGTAGCGGTATAGTATAAGCAGCAAGTTCCCCTTTTTTATTCCTCTAATGCATTTTGCGTTTGTAATTTTTTGTGTTTTTTGCATTAAATTTATTGAACAAAAAAGCTCAGCAAAAAATATAATTTTAGATAAATCTATTCATAAGTAAATGGTTATATGCAAAAGTTTTGAAAATTATTTTTCATATAATACAGACATGACTATTCCAACCAAAAACAAACAATACGACAAGAAACTTTTCGTTGAATAAAATGTCGGTTTTCAAGCTCTAACCGGTAAGAGTTCCTCAAGACACTCATCGAAAAATAAAATTTTCTCAATAGTTATTATTTTTTTATTTAAACTGATTACAGTGCCTTAAGAAACATACCTATATATGTCCCTGAAGGCACCGTCATCAGTTTAAATAAAATATAAAAAAACTATTGAAAAAATTTGAATGTTTCGATGCGTGATTTTTAAAACTAACATTTTTATAATATCACAAGAGTTGAGTAAAAAAGCCGTTTGTTCAAATTAAGCAATTCTAAGGAGCTTCGAGCCCCCAAAGTCCTATATTTTTGGCTACTCGGACTAACTTTTCATCTAATCAGATCACGTTTTCAAAATTTTAAACCGCTTCGCAGAAATTAGACCAATGACTTAAATCGTTTCGTAATACATATTGGAACATTTCAAATTTTTAAATTTAATCTGGACAGCCACACACAGATATTATATTTATTATTATCCGATCCCGACTCAAATATTGATTTTGAAAAATTTTTCATTAAAAACTAAAATATTAAGCTTTTTATTTAAAATAGGGAATAAAAATAAATGGAAGGAGTAGTTTAAACATAGTTTCAATAGAGACAACTATACTTAAAGGACTTACTTGGTAGTAGCTAGCACCTCAAGCTTTTTTTGCCAAGATTGGTAAATGTTAAAATCAAATTATATCCTTGAAATAGTCTGAAATCACAAAAATTAACCTGCATGATTTTTGTAAAAGAAACCAATTGAAATTTTAAAAATATCCAGTAGCGTAACTACTCAACGCAACGGAGGTTTTTGAAAGTCAAAAGAAATGGACCTTTTTTAATAAATAAAAATACTTAGATATAGTAAATTGCAATGTTGAAGGTGGAGATTGTGTCATTTTGCTAGGGTTTTAGAAAGTCAAAAGTGACGTCCTTTTGTTTTTTGGGTAAGGCATTTGATACATGTTAAAATCAAAACCAGAAATATTTATATAAAAATCGGTGCGAAGACTATGACTATCCCACGCAACTTTCAGAAAAAAGACATGGCTGTGCAAGCAAGCCTGCCACTATTTTGTCACAAAATATTTTCTTCTACTCTATTGTACTTTTTCCGTGATAGCCTATAAGGCAGCGTTGCATTTTTCGAAGAAATTTCCTCTCACTTATTTTTTTTTTGCAAATGATAGTTTGAGTATAAATACTAATTAGCGTCAGCCGCCAGAATATTGGGTGGTCTGGTTGTGAGAGGCCGACAAAAAAATTTTGCGCAATAACTCGGAAAGTAAGCCACAAGTAGAAAAATAAATTAAAACTAATGTTGTAGAGGAGATGAAAACACATCGATTTCATGCCTGATAAATTTCAGTACGACAAGATTTGACCCACTTTTCATAGTCTTAAATTTATTAATGGAAATCTCCATTTTCGGAAAAAATTAGGTTTTTATGGAAAGTTTTATACTAACAATACTCGTTTATTATTTCAAATCAATTGTACATTTTATTTAAGAATAATCCATAATAACAACGACCTCTTTAATGAAACTTCCAAATGATATTTAAATAAACACCCCATTCTCAACGCATAGCTATTGACCTAACTGCACTATATCATCAAATAGATTGAAAGGTTCATAACCTAATAATAATCCTTATTCCCCAACAAAATCGTTCAACAAATTAAGTCTTTATTGGGAAACTTTTAAGAATTAAAAACTCACTCATAAAAGTGACGCCGACAAAGTAATTGACAAAAAAACAGAAGAGTAATGCCAGCACCGACTCTTGGCCCACTACAACCTTCCTACCATAATATCCTTGGAATAGCTGAATGCAAATCCCTTTAAATACACTTCGTGATTGCCCGCGAACAAAATGTGAAAAAAAGTCGCGAGCCACTTAAAGTGATCAAGAAGGATTCACAGTTTGTAAAAAGAGCATTTTATGGCTTAAAAAAATGTTTTTCCTTTTCGTTACACTCAAGGGTTTGATTTTTTCTTCATCTTTTCTTTCTTTGATACAAAAGACGACACCCGGACAAAAGTCCTTGCTGCTTTTGCATCATCTTATTGTTTTCTTGCCTTTTTGCTGTTGCTTTCATTGTGGCGGTTTTCACTGTACGTCCGTCTGTCTTTTATTGCTGTCTTGTGCTTCAAGGATGCAGCAGCAGCAGCAGCATACACTGAACAAATCACACCCCATTATTTTCGTGTTCTATGCCTGGGTGGGAGAATTCACCGAAATTCCACAGCGTCACTTTTTCACAGATTTAAAGCAGCTTATCGCGACTTCATTTGAATATTTTGCAACTTTTTTTTACTTTTAGTCCCTCTTTCTCTTCCATTGGTGTTCTTCTCCTTCTACTCCATTTAGGACTTACAGATTTTTTTGTGCTCTCGTTAATGTTGTTACGGAGATTTAAGGCATATCTTTTAAATAAATGAAAACAACAACATCGTAATAAAAAGCTATTATAGCTTGAGTGGAACTTTCAAATGTGCCCCCTGCTCCGGCTCAACTTGACTGGTGTAGTACCCGAGGACACAAGTAAATAATGACATTTTAGACGCTTATTTGGAGCATTGGTGTACGCGTTGTTGTCATATTAGGCGAATTATGTTAGATTGTGTCGGAGATTTCACGCCTGTCGTTTTTGTTTTTTTTTTTTTATTTCCTTTTGCGAACACAGATTTGCCTAATGGCAAATTAGATACTTTGAGATTATGAAAACACAACTTTCTGACTAATACAACAATGGAAAATTTATTGATATGAAATATGTAGGTACTTCAAGGTTTAATCCATAACAATTTGGGGAAATGCCAACTTGTTAGAACTTTCACAAATGTCTAGCAAACAAAAAGGCACTTATATAACGTTTTACTGAACTGATTTTATAATTTCATGGACTTTAGAATAATTTCTTCATAGCGTTGACGAAATAAAACATTCGCATCTCCACTAAAAACTGACTGACATCGCATACGAGTGTCCTTGAGAAAAAATATTAGAAAAACAACAATCATTAAAGCGTTTATTTATCCTTTCAAGTATCAACTTGTGTGTGGCAAAAGAGACAAAGGAATAAAAATATACAGCTCGAGAAGAAGTGGAGGAAAACAAATGAAGACATCCGTGGCAATTCAGTTAAAATGTAGCGGTATAACGTACAAGAAGAAGTTCGCAAGCGGAACGCAACGTAAAAGTCTGTGTTTTTGTTTTGAAAGCGCTATTATAAAATTAAGGAAATGATTACGTTAATTCAATAGAGTAAATTAAGTCGAACCCAGATTTTTGTTTTATAATTTTGTTTTTTTAATTTACTGTGGGAAAAATTACCTAAGAAAATATAAAAATCAATTGAAATACGAAATAAATATATTTAAAAGCTTGCAACTTGAAACAGAAATTAGTATGCAGTTAATGTAAGCTACCTAGAGATATCTATTAAATAAACAATATTAGGTGTTCCTGAACTTTATATCTTATATTATTTTAAAATGTTTTATTGTGATAAGATTGAAAAACTATTTTTCAATAAATTTATTAAGATCATACGGTGTGATGATTTCAATTAAGCTTCAAAGGAAAAAAATAAGAAAAGTAAGTCATTTTCAAAGGATGTGCATTTCAGTTTCATGGCTACTGGTTTTAAAATGTTCATAACAAATTGCTCAATTTTTAAAAATAAATAAAAATACTATCCTTGAAAGAATTAAAAAGTTCTCTGTATTTTCTTAGAGGTATTTGTACTTTGTTTCATTCACAAAAAAGCTTTAATTTATCTCTTAAAATTAGTTTATATATTAGAATGAAATCAGGCTGTTCATATATTACGTAATGGGGGGTGTCAAAAAAGTAGGGACAACATTTTAGTTTTTATGAAGAAAAGTTGCAAACCGATCTATTTCCTTTTTATCTCTGGCTCGTCAGACTTAACCTGCTGACACTCAGAAGGCCCGAACCATTGCTCAACTTTATAAAAGTCCATCAAGTTTGCATAATTTTAGTGCAAAGGCTTCTTTTAAGACCTCTCCGATTTTCAATACGAATAAATAAAAACTCTAAGCTCAATTTAGCAGAAATTATCAGGACAACTTCCTCCTTCAGGATAATATTATAGTTACGGCTAAAAATCTCTAAAATGTTGTACTATGTTACAGCTATAACGATTTAAAAATAATTTTCAAGTAATTTATGTATAACATGTCGTATGAGTAACCCCTATTGCACATTAACGCCAGTCCTTATCATATAATTTCATCGGATTAATTTTCAAAAATTTCTTATAAGTACTGTAAAGATAAAACTTATAAACTAAAGGCAGACTAAATTTCGAAACATTAAATACTGTGACTACGGAATAAAGATACTCCTTTTTAGTTCACCCTGTATATATAATTTGCGAAAGATTTTGATATTTCTTATGAACTTAAGAATTTATTTACAAAAACATAAATATTTCTTTCTTTGCACGCCATATGAGTTTTTTTTAAATTACTTTATCTTGTGCATACTTTCATATGTACATAAGTAAATATATATGAAGTTAAAAAAAAAGTTTTATGTTATAAAAAAGTTTCAACTACTTAATTTCCACTGTCAAGCTATATACATACCAAGGAGTAGGCATAAAAATTTGAAAGAGTTTTTCCGCTTTTCTTTCAACATTGTGGCTTTTGTGCAAATAATAAAAAACTTCAAAAATTATTTACTCGCGCATTTAAAAGTTTTTCGAATTGCCCTCCAAAAGGAGTGTTTGTCTGCCGCTGAAAATTTCATTAACTCAGTCCAAAACGTATAACCTCAAAGTTGGTTTCGGGAAAAGACTGCCGCTACACAATTAACTCAATGAAAATCCAAATAATTCGCTTTGTTTTCGTAGCATTTTGTTTTGTTGTGATGATGATTGTTTTGTTGATTACGATATTTTATGTTGTTTTTGTTTTGATGTTTTTTTGCTTTGTTTTCCATACAATTAGTCTCGAGATTTTCAAGAACTTTCAGCCTTTGTTAAACAAATTGAACAATTGTTCCCAGAAAGAAAGCATTTGTCTGCGAAAAAAACAGATTTGTTACAAAAAAAAAACTATTGTAATCAGCTCATGTTGAATATTAAGATATTTAAATTCTCAAGTCTTAAATGCTCAAGCACAAGTGCTACAGCTTGGAAGATATTTAATGTATCCATTTTTATTGTAATCGTATAGTGAAATAGGAGGAGCTTGGCTACACAAATGGAAACGCCTTCCTTGGCAGTTGTTGTTGGACAACACGTACATGAAAGTGCCTAGAAAAGCTTTTTGCATGGAGCTTTTGAAGTACATACGCGAGTGTCATAATATTTTACAGCGAGTTTTAAAATAAATAGTTGTTTTTTATTGCAGCTAGCTATGTATGAATCTGCTATGTACATCAACGCACCGAAGAGGTTTATAATATCAAATTTCTTATTTTGCAAAAGACATATTATTTTTTATGTGAAATATTCGAAAATCGTAAAATTAGAACAAAAAAATTTGATATTGTTGGAGTGATTGGACAATTTTTCTTCAAGCAATCCAAATATTTTATTGGTTATCCAATATGATTTCTGATTTCAATCCGAAATTTTATTTTGTTTTCAGAAAACGTAGATTGTATTTTCTAAATGCAAGTCAATATTTTTCAACCATCAAAACTGAACGTTGAGTTGATGGAAGAAAATATTTTATATTATTTTGATAGCTAAAAAAAATTAATAGAAATCTTCGATGTGGACTGAAATGCTGAGAGTTCGCTCACATGCATGATCTCGTCAATGGTTAACTCTCTATCTGAAACACAATACATTAACTCGGTGTAGACTAGAATTTCGTTACAATAATCATCATGTCATCCATTTCTTTCTTGATGGGTTTTTTAAAGCTCATATTAAGCCACTGGTACCATACAGTGATAAACAAACTTTGAATGCACCACTCTACTTAATATAATATTTATATGTATGTGCCGAAGCAGCCTTCTGGCTTGTCGCTGCATGAGCGGATTAATTCGACGTGAAAATGTCCAATGGTGGCAAATGTGGAGGTGGCATAATAGTTCTTCGTCCCAAGCGCCAAACCTTCAAGGTAATCCACTGCTCGTAAGTCCTAATCCAATACAGTCTGTTACGGTGAATTGGATACAACAAGAGAATAAGAAATTAAAGTTCACCTCCTCAATATGTTTCATAACTCTTATCAGAAGAAATTATTATTTCTAGGAATCAAAACTAAAATTTGTAAAATATCTAAACATATATTTTTAACACTATTTATGCATAATATGGCGGCCCAAAGAGGATCACCTCAAGTAACAAATATTTCCTTTCACTTTTAACCCTCATACGCAATTATAATGTTTTAACCACATTTTTAAGAGATAATAGCCTGACTAATGATAGGTATGGCATCTAAAAAGTATTAAAATTTCATTTAGAGGCTGCACTAAAGTCGAAAACTTTACCCAAACACTGAAGAAATTCGCGAATTTCTTTTTCAGAGCATTTCGGAATCATATAATTATTTGTGCATTGAATATAAGATTATTATTATTTAAAGAAAAATGCTTCGCAAGCTGATTATACCAACTACTTTTATAAACGGAGTTTATACACTTGTTAACATACGATTACATACAACGTACTTGCAATGAACACTTAATAGAGTCAAGTTGACAAACGCCCATTTGTCAGCGTCTCAACTCAATTACATGGCAATAAATTCTACAAAACGTAGGCCACAGGATTAAATCTTAGTAAACATGAATGATTTAACAAGAAAATAAACAGACAATCAAATATAAACGCCTTTCAAGAAGGACGCCTTTACACACTCAGGACATCAAATAACACCAAGATGCGAAACCATAAGAAGGAAGCCTATGAGACATCAGGAACTACCAACAAACAGAAATTGTCTTCATCTTGCCATTGTCGTCGACGTCATGTTTAAAAAGATGTTGCCAACGCCTCTTGCTTGTGATATCACACTATTTGACATAGGAGTATCATAGGGAAGAGGGTGACTATGTATAAATAATGGCAAGAATTGTAAGGATATGTTACATTTTAAAGGTAGACTGTTATGTTGGCTACTAAAGTTATCTTAAGGTTATGTGTTTAAAATATACGTTTAATCGGATATGAAAAAACAGGAAGTTCATTTCTTCGATAAATGACGTCATCATGTGGTGCAATCTACTCGTATGTATATGTGTAAATAAAAGAGTGCCCATAACTACAATCTTACCACAACAATTATTTTGTCAGCCAAAGGAAATTTGGAAGATTTTTATTTTTGAAGATAAAATCCAATTTAAATCCATAGTTTAATTATAAATTTCAGTGAAGCAAATACACAGTCTAAGCGAAACTTCACACCACTTCTCCCACAAACGTTATATGAACACATACACGCAAATATTCATAAGTTTGTTGGTGGTTGTTTCAATCGTAGATGTTTTGAAATGAGGCACGCGTAATGCTGAAGGGGTTAATATTCTATATCAGCTTAAATGGGAGGTAATGTCACACTACCGCTAACGAAGGAAATAATCTTTATAAATCTATGGAGCGCGCTTAAATTAATGAAGAAATAAAGACAAAAAGGATTTTGGCAGTTAAAAAAGCCAATTGTTGTTATTACAATGGAGTTCGGTGGGGCACACAAACTCAGATTCAAATGCCGCATAATGTCTCCCTGGGGAACAATAAAAATCAAATTAATAAAAGTTCAAGTTAAATTCGAAATGGCTTCAGCTAATTCTGTTTGGCATTTATTCAAGAGAGAAAAACTCGTTATAAGAGGATATTGGATTAATTAGACATGATTTGTAACAGGAAATAATTTTAAAAGAAACAAATTAAAGTTAAAACTTTTTATAAGCGCAGCATCGCTTGTCATTGTTCGTACAAAAGATATGAAAATTTTCACTAATAATTCAAAATGTCAAATTCACGCATACTTAACTTTAAACTCGTCCTTTCCTATTTTTCATCTCTTCTTTTCTCATCCCACTCAGTGGCATCAATGTGGTCAGTATGTTGCTGTGTAATTAATAGGACTGAGTGTCTTTGACATTTTTGCGCCACAGGTGTTTGCACTAAGCAGTCGCTCATATCCCTATGCCTTAACGCACACACACACACACACACACACATGAGTTCATCCTTACCCACATACAAACATCAACTACTACGCATGCAGATAATGACGTAAATGCTTCTACTATTATTATTATTAATATTATTAAATGATGACAAATGTCTCTGACAGCTCTGAACTAAGGCGTACCGGTCTCAACCCATATTTAACCCCTTTTTGACAGAATGTGCTCTGGCCAGTCGTCTCACAGTGGAGTTAACAAGAGTTTTCCTAAATAAAATTTTCTAGATAGTACAATTTAATTACATGTGCGCGTTTATGTACGTAACATACTCTTATGTATTACATACGTAGGTAAACATTTTTGGGCTTACGATTGTAGATAACTTTACTTAACGCGTACACTTTCGTGTTGAAATCGAATTTGGGGTTAAAAATACTTAAAAATAAAAAGCAAACAATTTAACTGGAATCTAAGAAAATGTTCAGTAGCTCAAAGCAGACTATATTGAGCGTAGTTAAAATCGCTAAAAATATGACGGCCAAAAAGAAAGGCAACATCACTCACTTCATATAAAAAATTAAACAGAGCAACACAAAACAATTTTTGGTCATAACCAGAGGTCAGAGAAGGTAGAGCCAACGAATTTGTTTGTGATATGCTTATATGCAGTGGCATAACTAAGGGATAGGCGAAGGGGCCATCGCCCCGGGCGATAAGGCTTGAAGAGTTGAGACTTGCAAAAGATGATGCAATTTTCAATATTTCATGAAGCATATGTAAAGAAAATTCGAAGAACCTTATAGTTATTTTTTTGTTGTAAAGCTTTTTATCTTTTTTTTATGAAAATTTGAAAATTTTACCAAGTCAGGAGGCACCAGATTGCTTCTTCGCCCCAGCGGCGAATGTTGAAGTTACGCCGTTGCTTCTACAAATTTCAAGAAATCAAGCGATGTAGTTTGAAGAGGAACGTTAATACTGTTCGATTTAAAAAAATAACTAACAATACGACTTCTTGAAACAACGTTTATCTGCATTTTAAAAGATATCTCGAAATCATAACGTCTAGAAGAAAAAGCTGATATAAAAATTTCAGATTAGAGTATTTTTTCAGTAAAATGAATTTCACGAATTATGTCCTACTCGAACCTACTGATAAGATAAGTTCAGACAAATATTTTGGGAAATCTTGAAATTTTGCCGGAGTGCGAAGGTATGGAATTTCGAAACTTTGTGGTAATACGCACCATATTGTTTATTTTTGTAATTCTCAACACGTTCAAAATATTTAATGCTTTAGTGCTGAGTTTCCTGATAGTGTTTTTGCTTTTACTCACAAGATCTGCTACTTGGCACGTGCCAAAAAACTAAAAACATTCAAAGACAAAAGTTTTCTAAGTCACGGGTAATTTATAGAGTTGTGTAAATATTCTTTAAAAATAATATTCCTAAATACTTACTGCCCTACTGTGCATCAACATGTCCTTCTTTATAATACGAATGTATGTTTGTCTGTATTATTATGTGAAGCAACAAAATAACATACACAGCATGCAAGCAAATTAGCCATTTTGGAACAACTCCAGCAACAAGCATACGATGCGTGTAGGTTGTTGTAGCAAGTGTTGCCAACATTTTACCATGTAATTACGCAATTCAATTAATCCCTTCTCGCCTTTTGCAAAAGGCTGAGACTCAGAGATTCAGATTTAGTGTCATGTCCGAAAATTGTCAAACGTCTGGCAGCACTAACAAAAGTACGGCCAACTACCATCCGGTTCACTTTGGATCTTTACAAGTTTGGAAGGTTGACTGTGGCTCATAATAAATGTCTTGATTTCACTTCTATTCCTGCTGCTAGTTACATATACATGTATGTAATACCATAAAACGAATTAATTTCTTAGCTATTCAGGCAGCCATTCAATCAGCCATGTTGTGAGTTACAAAATGTCAAAAAGTTATGCGCATCTTTAAAGTAGCACCAATGCGGGCAAACTTTATTTATTAGGAGACTATTACCCTTTGGCGTACTGTTTAATTTCATTTAAAATACTCACTTTAACGGTGCTGAATGGAATATTATTTCTAAAGTTTGTTCACATTTTTGACATTCGTTAGAGCAATAAATCAAATCACTCCGAAGTCGCAGCTGTACCTTACCCTCTCAAAACCAAAACGTGAAAAACCAAGATGCACTTTTTGTGATGTTCGAATCTTCAGTTTTAAAAACGTAAGCTTTTATTTTAGTGCCTGAGCAATCTTTATCTCCAAATTTATAGTAAAATGTTTACAATTTAAAATATTCTAGCCAGAAAGTTATAAGTCCTATTAAAAAAAGTTGTTTTCCAATATTTTAACCCCTTAGCATTTTTTTGAGAAGTAAAAGTCCGGCGGAAGCTTAACAAGGCTACTATAGATTAGAAACACAAGAACCAAGTATTCATTTGATGTTGTTGAAGTTGTTTTTGCTGCTGTTACTTTGACCATGTTACATATTTTCTGTTTGCATTATGCAAAATTCCAACGATATAAAAGTTCTGTAAAAACTATGTTGAAACATTTTTCCCAAAATTATTGCACTGCGTAAACATTTAATAATTCACATAAATTGTTGCAAAAGTTTTTTGGTTAACAAATTTTGTTTGAATTTTTTTTTTTAATTTTTACTTTTTAGTAAAAAATTCGTTTGAAAAAAAAACTCTACTAATCGAAAGCCTGCAGCATAACTTGCTTTATTATTACGACATTAGTTTCCGTTGCCAAAGTTCTTTTTAAACATCCCTTACGCTAACATGGTAGCTTAATTTTTTTTCATACTTTTTGTTTCAAAAATCAAGGCAGCATATTAAGCAAAACAACTCATCTGTTTCATGTTGAATCATTGATTTGTATTGCTAACAAAAACATACTTTTTGATGCTTAAAAATAATGGTCTTACTTATCGTTCACAAGACTTAATAACATCGTTTACAGCGCATATGTTTTTGTTAGCTTCAAGATATTATTTCTGGAAATTTCGTAGAGATTTGTAGTTTTGTGAAGCTTTAATGTTGGTATTTCATGGTTTTCCTTCTATGGCTTCAACGTTTTTGTAACATTTCCGAAATCAAGCCAATTTTCTACTGGATGGTGCTTATGCTGCATAGCGTCTTTGTTTTATTGCACTCATTGGAAAGCTTTCTTAAGTGATCACCAAAGTATTTGCTCCTGTGGTAGAAAGCACGCCCAAGTTATCTAAATTCATATCGAAAATGGCTATGAAGATTATAATTCCATCATTAAATGTGAGGCCGTTCTGATAGTTGGAAAAATTTTAAAACTTTATATTGCGTGTATACTATCATTCAATCAGGACAAACAAATTTTAGATTAAAAAGAATAAGGTCCCTGCTTAAAGGCTGAAACTTATTGGGGTATAATTCCCACATCTCCCTCGAGTTCTAATTGCTAACCTACAAATTGTGAATTGATGTAAAAACGAAAATTTTAACGCTTGGTTGAAATACTGCTTTAAACATGTTTGAGTAACTTGAAGTAAAGAAAACAACAAAAAAGTACCATTGCAGCTTAACGTTATGTCCAGATTGTTTTTTTTTTGTTTGTTTGCTTTCTCAGTTTGTTTGCTGTTTGTCAGAAATTTAATCCACATATCAAGGAAAGCAAATAAATAACAAAAACGGAAACTAGAAATAGAATCCTGTACTCGTCCTTGTTTGTGCTTTACAAAGTTATGATATCCTTTTGCTTATCACTTCCGCAATAAATTTCATTTAATTTCATTTTTCTATTAAAACTAAAAAAAGGACATTTATATATTTTTCATTCTTTCCTTCCCACTCCAACTGCTATCGCTACTTTTGTGCGTATCCTTGTTTTCCAGTAGTATTCGCTTATCCTAAATTCATTATAAATGCATTTATAACAACTACATTTCCAAAAAAGGACACACGTCCCTTTAGTGTTGTTAACCAACAAACCAAACGTACACACTCCCAGCATAAATCATACTTCCTGCTCCTCTGCGACTCCAACATTTCGTGCTGGCAAACAAAGAATTTTAATATTTCGCATGCGAATACCAACAAAGGACATCATGTGAATTTTTAAAGTATCTAAAATGCTCTTGTGGATTTGTTGCTCCCCGTTCAATTTTTGTGTGAGTTCGAGAACAAGATACGTGCTTCACATGGATGCAAATGTGACTACATTAGAATTTTCAACAAGGACTTGCGGCAGCAAAGATTTAAAAAAAAAAATATTTTTTTATCTTGAAGATTTTCTTATTTTTTCAGTTACTTTTTGAAGGAGTTCTGTTCTGTTCTGTTCTGCTTTTGTCTGATTTAACATATCATTTTTGTTGAACTTTTGCCAGTTTTGTTAGTCTACATTTCGCAAAATCAAACCGTTTGTCATTATTTTAATGCCTTTTGACAGTGAACGCATGCATGTGAGCATCATCTTAAATGATGATATCAGCTGTCACTGCAGCGAGCGGTAGGTAGATTAAATTAAATGGTTACTTCAACGGTTATGATTAATTGTCGTATGTGACTGTTGTTCGATTTTAGTTTTACTCAATGCAAATTTATGTTCCGGCCAAATATAACAAGGAAATGATTGAGTTGGTCAAAGTAAAATCTAAAATTTTCATGTTATATGCACTCACATACAATATAAGTTATTTAAAAATATTGCATTCTTTCAGAATTTTTAATAATTAATTATCTAAAAAATATTTTTTTAGTTGCATACTTTCAAGCGAATTTTGCCCTGTCTCTAATAATAATATGTACTTATACATATATAATTTAGAATAATTAGCTTGCAAATAGGTTATGTGAAAAATGTATTAAAATCAAAATAAATAAGTTATCAACTTAGACATGTTTACGAATTTTAGTAATATTAAAAATATAAAAAAATTATATGAAATAATATTTAGACATGGTAAGATTGAATAAATTTACCATTTGTTACTATTATTGCAAATAAAATAAATAGCAGGTTCAATATTCGTAAAAAAAAACGTCCATTCTGTCGGAACCCTTCTTCATTTCGCTTAATCAAAGGGTTAAATTAAAAAGGCCATAAATAACACGTAATTATAATGAGCAAAATTAACGACCATAAGAAGACGCGCTCCTTTTAATTGGACGCTACAATTAGATGCAGAATAATAATTTATGATTATGTGGAATGCCAATTAAGTGCGTGTGGCAACAACAGCGAATATAAGGCGGTATTTCGCGTAATTAAACGCACCTGATGTTAAACGCTAACTGCTTACAAATACATACATACAATGCGCATAACATCTAACACAATGCAAAATTAACGCGACAACATTTATCATAATACAATGTAAATATGTATACATATTTACATTAATACTTACAAATGTAAAGAAAGATTTGCATACTAAAGATGCCAAAATGCATTGCAGTAAAAATTAGCCCAACCATTAAAAAGAAAAAAATACAAATAGTTCAAACTTTATTTTTTCAAATCATATCTCGTAAGAGTCAGAAAAATTCAGAGTTGAGGAGGGTGCAAAACGCTTCGATGCGTATAACTACTTGTATAATAAAAAAAACGTACCAATAAGAGCACCAGATTTCAATATCGTGCAATTTTTTTCCTTAGAGGTTAATAACTCGTTAGATATCATGTAAGTCATCTGTAAATGTTGGAATTAGGAAACACGGAACATTAAGCAGGAGAACAAAGTCTTATCAGCGTCTAAATTTAGCTTAAAAAATATTAAAGCTTAACCAACACCAATCACAAAAGCTAAGCGTTGCCAGAGGCACCTTACAGGGGACTTTTACCTAAAAGAACCATTTCATCCAAGCAAACAATTTTAAGCGATGAGAATTTGATAATTGCTTGATGGAATAGTTTTCTTGAGGGATTAGAAACTCAATGAGTATGTAAAAAGCAAATCTATCGAATCTGGGGTATAGAGAACTTAACAGTGAAGCTGATGGAAGGATAAAGCTGTACTCGTTTGAAAATGCAGCTGAATAAGGTCAATGGTTTGCGTAACTGGCGATATTTATTTACTTTTTCGATATTATTTAAAACACTTTTTACTGTATGAGAAACATCGATTGGTTCAAATATTCAACATATTCCGGCTTATTCGACTCTTATCACAACATATTCGGCATTTTTCGATATTTTTTAACGTTTTCCATGTCATTTGAAAGTGTTCAATTCCTCTCGACTTTTTCCATACTTTCAACTACTTCTTCGATATATTCGAAAATATTTAATATTCTTCGACTTTGACGTCAATTTTATTCTATTTGTCACTTTCGGATGCTGTTTAATTTATATAACAAAGCATTTCTAACTTTACACCTCACACCGTAAGTGCTGAGCCGAATTCATTTATTTTTGATCCAACGTAATTTACGTGATTTTATATTATAACATTTTAAAGCCATTTATATCCTTCAATCATTAAAGTTATAGCAGTGAGATTCCAACTAAAAGACAATCGGCTATTCGTCCTCTTCAATTCTAAGCGTTTCTTCATCTAATAGAATTTGGTCTGAAGAATCCTATTCAAAATTGAATTGAATTTAACTTTGATATTAATATTTTCTAATATATGATAATTCATACTCTTAAGCTCAAATCCTTTATTTAAAATAGAAAAAAATTTTTTATATGTAGTACTGAATGGGTGTTACAATACTTCCTGGCACGTAAGCCCATTATAAATATTTATGAGCCATGATGTTGCTTATTTGGCTTTTGTCTGAGTTCGCGTATTAAATCGAGTCAAATTGCATTCACGTAATTTTGCAGGAGCCAACTTCAAGACGCAATCGGTTTTCTTAAGTCGAATTATGATGGGTACTTTCAATTGCTTTTGTTTTTGAATGATTTTTTTTTTGGATTTTTTTTTTTTGTCTAAAACTAAAAGCAGAAATCTTGCCACAATATTTCTGCAATAGAATATTAAAAGATCAACCAAAGTCAGTGAAGCTTTTCCAAATAAAAATGTATGAGAGAAACTGCTCTATCTCAATTATTATCATAACTACAGATTTTCAAAATCAATTTTTGGTTTGAAGTCAGCATTACCTGATTTGTGTCACCATACAGTTAATCTAATCAGAACAAAAAATTTTAAAAACCATTTTAAAGAATATTAAATTCTCTAAAAAATGCTTAAAGTGAGAACAATGGTTCTATCTCAAGTAGATGCTTCTTATACATCCACTACTGCAACCAGGACAGAGAGGTCACTCTGTTATTAAAAACAGTACAAAAATTTGTCACACAGTGTTATTGTATCAGTGCCACTAAGGTAAAGCGAGTTAAGTCCGTTTCTGAGCAAAATCGAGATAGGCGCGTCATTCGATTAATTTCGAATTAAAGTTTAATTCTATATAGAATTAAGACGTTTTTAGCGAACAATTCCACAGTAATTCCAGAATTTTGTTACCATTTATTTTCATTATTTGAGGAAAAACCAGTTATCTTAAGACTTTAAACATCAATATCTCAAAATCACTAAAAATTGAGCTAACTCGTTTTGCCTTAGTACCACAGATATATAGTTTGAAATCAAGAGCTATTTGTACTTGCCGTTCATATCTGAAATTCCCAAAGCCTACGAAAGATCCGACCTCATGTGACCCTTTATTCTGAGTGAAAGTGAAGTGAAATTTTTTGTGTAAGCTGATGTTTCTGCGAAATAAAAGTTTTTATTAATATTGCGATGATAAGATTTTATCATCAATGCAGATATGTAATCGGTTTTATCGTTTATTAACCATCGTCATTTCTCATCACTAAAACAATCAAGAGAAAAAAAGCGAAATTAAATTGATATACTGCCCAGATGTCGACATTCCAAATGCTTCAAATGTTCAAAGTTTATAAAGAACAGAACTTGCAAGGGCACATTTTAATCGACACGGCCGCACAAACTCTGCGCCAACAGTGCTATCTACATAATGTATCTGGCATTTTTCGTAATGTTCGCGTTCTAGAAAAATGCCATTTTTCATAATAATATTTTGCAACATTGAAATGTCTTGTTTTTATCAGAAAATCATGTTCGATGCGGAAAAATGCGCGCTGTGTTCGCGAAATGTTCCTTGTTCCCTTTTTTATTGCCTGTGAAATTAGTATTTATGTTCGGAAGCGCCACAACATCATGTTACACCAGTTATGGTGCCGTGATAACGAAATGCTGCGACTTTTAGCGGATATTAGAAGTGATTAAACTACCTGAAACGACTGCTATAAAATTGAATTATGGTTTTAATAAAAAAAAGAATAAAATTCCACAGAAATGTGAAGAGAAAGTAAATGGTACGAATACAAAAAAACGAAAGTTTTTGAATGAACTTTATCTGAACTGAACAAATATTACTCGGTATTAAAAATATAGTACCTACAAAAAGAAATATTTTTCTATGTCCAATCTTTAGCATATTTTTGTGAGTCTGTGTACCTTTCAAAACAAGATGACGAGTCAAAATAAAAATGACATATTTAAGGTGTATCCTTTTTAAGGAAGTTTATGAAAATGTTGTATCTTTTGACAACACAACAAAGTCATTACAAAACGCATAAAAAGATAAGAAACCCTCATTTGCACGATATGAATATTCAAATTTAAAAATGAGAAGATACGCACCTTCCATAACAAGGACGACATCTGAATGGTGTGCGCCATTCAAAGGTTGATACCAAAAAAGGTGTAATATCCAGTACAAAACAGCCGAAGATATGGCAAAATTGCGGCCACGCAAACATTTAATGGGAAATGTAATGACTTCTGTTAATGTCCTGCAGGGACATAATTTCACATTATTATTTTTCATATTTTATTTTATTTAAATTGAAGTTTAAAGTGTCCGGGGCCATGGTGGAGCGGCATCAAATATTTTCCACAGCCTGCTGCTGACATTCGGAATTGTTTTAACACGTCCTAACTGAGCGAAAAAAGGGTTATGCTGGGAATGAATTTCAGCCGGTATTTTCACACTTGTGCCGCCAACACTTGAGTGCGCATATGAATTCACAAATTCGTGCTGTTTGGGTTGTTGAAGATATGAATGGTACTTAAAACGAACATTCGAATACACATTACATACATATGCAACCACACTTGCACAATCTCAAGTGCTCACATACGTAATTTGTGTAATCGTAAGTAATTTAATTTAAATGGAATACTTTTGGTGAACCCTAAATATGAGGTAATTAAGGGCTCAGTGTTCGGTGACTTTATTTTGTTGATGTGTGTTGGATTCTGGATATGTCGGCTGTCAATTTGGTGTGAAATTTCGAATGACTGTGATTTTAATATTTTGATAAATTTAATACTTTTGATGGGATTTTATTGCTGAAGCGAACAAATTAACTCTTTTGGTTTTTACGAGGTGTTAAAAATTATTCAAAATAAGTTAACAGTTTGCTTTTATTTTTAGAATTTTGATTACAAATGAGTTGCATTTGATGAAAACAAGGCATTGTCTCGAATAAGAACTTTTATGAATACCAATATTCTAAAAATCGACTTACAAAAATTCAAGTGAGTCATTATTATATGAAATATTTAGTTTTTCAGCATTGCTTGCAAATAAACTTGACACTAATCCAGACCAGTGGCGTAGCGAGCATTTTTGACGAGTGGTGCGACCACTTTGAATGCCGCCCCCAGTGCAGTGACTTTTACCCATTATTTCTACACAGTTCAGGCTAAAAATCTTTGGACGCTCATGATTGATGTCATAAAAAATTTCTGCGAAATAAGGCTAATCATTTGTCAAACCAATTGAATTTATTTTAATCCCCATAAATAATTGTAGCCTGAGCATAATTTATTAACCTAATAGTTAATCTCAAAATCCTAAAACCCAATGGCATATCAAGAACCAGCAGATGAATAACCTTAAGTAAACAACATAAATTTTGTGGAAAAGTTTAAAGTCAACAAAGAAATAAATAAAATCAAATGATAAAGTCACCCTCAAACTGCCTTTGACCAACCCCCGAAACTAACACGTTTAACATTGTTGGCATTACAAAAAAAAGGACATCATTTGAAAAAAGAGACAAATCAACAAATGAAAAATCGCGTTTGCTTTGTAAAAAAATAAGGAAAATGTAAAAAAACTGTAAATAAAAAAAAACTTCTCTCACCGCCGTTTCAAGACGCTGCGAATTCTTTACGGTAAATCATTTCGACATTTTCTTCGCCATAACCACGCCATTTGATGATGTTGGCGTCGCTTATTTATTTACGCATTTTTCAGTTGAAAAAAAAAAAAAAAAATCTGAAGAAGTCTGCGCCCCCACATAATTGCGGTTAATTACAATATTATTTACCCCATGTTGCCTTATGCAACAACAGTTAACAAAACCGGACAATGCGCAAGCACATCCCTGCATATTTTTTGGCAATTTTTTCTAAATTTAAATTTTAAAAATTGATTATTAATGGATGCGTTTTCGTGGTGCTGCTGGTTTTTTTTCAGAAATGACTTAAGGTGGCAGCAAAAAACTTGAATAAATTATGGAAATTGCTTTTGCTGTGGTTTATTTACTTGAGGTTTTAAGGACTCGTGTCAGTTTTGATTTATTTTTTTCTACGCATAGCAGTGATTCTTTTCACCAAATCAGCTTTTTATCTTACGGAGGGTCCACATTAAATTTTTCTGCTTTTAACAGCAAATAACAATTTATATTCATTAATTTCTAATGGGAATTTTTTTAACCCTTCTGTTGTTGCGGTAGCTTTTCATTTAGCATCAATAACATTTTGCATTTATTACGAAATTTGTGCACCGGAAACAAGCACTTGAGTTAATTCGCAAAAAGATTTCATTCCGTTTCATGGTGTCCCAAAACCGGCATCATTTTTAATACTTTTGAATTTTTTTCTAATACCATTTGAAGGTATTAATCCTCTTTGAAACTCTTTCGGAAAGTGTAATTATTACAAGCTGTGCTTTCTTACAGTTTCTTTATGCCTTTTGGGAGCAATGCAATTTTAAAATGCAAATTAATTGTCGGACATAGTTGATCCCTTTTAATGGTACATATTGTGCTGAGCAGAGGTATAGAGATATCAACTCTACAAAGGGACTAACTGTTATTCGAAAATTGTAGTCAACAACCCAAAAAGCACATAAAAATTAAAAATGTTTTTGGATGTACATATTGATGTATATTGTTCACTTGTATTTTTTTATACCCTTGTCATTCCGTTTGTAACACATAGAAGGGGGCGAGGCAGGTATAGAAAAGTATATATATTCATGATCAGCGTCACCGCCTGTTTTGATTTAGCCATGCCCGTCTGTATTTCTGTGGCTGTCACGATTACAGGAAAACCAAGTTAATTGAATGAAATTTGGCATACCTTCAACCATGTTCTTGGTATTGAAAAGTAAAATCGAATCAAGGACATGCCTGCCTCCGATACAAATAAAACATTTAAAACGCGATATTGACAGAATTATTTGTTGCAGTGTAACCAAATTTTTCAAAAATACTAGGAAAACATAGACAAGCTCTCGAAAAAAGTTGGCGAATTTCGACAAGAGGGCGCGGAACTTCCCGTGCAAGCGAAAACTTCAAAATACTATATATAGAGAATTATTTAAGGTAACGGAACCAAATTTCACACAAATGGTTAGAATGATTTGGAAAAGCTCTGTACATGAACTTGACGAACTTGGTAGGCGTGGCATCCTCCACAAAAACAAAAACTTGAAAACGCTAATGGAACCAAATTTCACACAAATACAAAAGGGACTTACCGAGCATCATATCAAAAGTTGATGATCTTCGGAAAGAGGACGTGGCACTTCCCATACATACATAAGCTTCAAAACGCAACACATAGAGCTTTTTAACTAGACGTTGTCAAATTCAATATGGGAGCGTTTAGTTAAACCAACCAGCATATAGTGTGGTGGAAAAAATATCCTTTTAATAAAAACGTAACACTTATGATCACTTTTACAGTTAACGCGGTGTATGGTGTTTAATTTTTGGCGATGCCAAAGATAACATCTGTTCTTGGTTTTACTTCGATATTTTGATCTTATGGCTTGTCACGTTCTTCAAGCTTTGTTATGGTTTTTCCACCTGATCGGAATCCTTCGAGCTTCCTTTAGCAGAATAGAACTGTTATCGCAGCCTATTCAAATATTTCAAAAATGCTATTTTAGACAACTTCTCTACAGTTGACGTAGTAAAAATCGTTAAAAGTAAATAGTTTGATAAAGGTTTAAGATAAGTCAGTGTAGTTCTGGGTCCAAAAGTTCGAAATTTATACGTTTCACTAACCCAACGAAATTTTAATTACTGGTTGTTTCATATTTCTTGCAGGATTTGGAGACTACTTCTTCCTTATTGCCCTTTGTAGTAAACCGAGCTCTAGATATAACGTTTCAATAGCACAATGTCCCGTTATAGCCCTTATGAAAATGCGGATCGTCCTTTTGTTTATCGGTTAAATGTTATTGGTCTCTTTTTTGTTTATGGGGCTAAACTATACGAAAATCCTACTTCCAGATGCGTTCCGTTGTCTAGTATACCTGAATTAAATCCTATAGTGGCGTATTAAGGTTCGCAAACATGGTCTTCATTGACATTGCTATTATCTGAAATATGCAATTTTTTAATTCTATACAAAAGATATTTTTTACAAATATTTTCCCAATTCCTTCAATTTGTAGCCAAAAAAAAAAACTTTCCCTAAAACGAGATCCTACCTTGTCTAAAGAAGATTTAAGCTCTTTAAGCTCTCCCGGATGTAATTCACTAAATACACATTTTATTTACCCAACTTATAAAACTGTCAAATGCACACAGCTAACAAATGTCTTCAACCCCTTCAAATGTTTCGAAAAACTAATACCATTTATTTACCACTGATTAGATTAATTATTGAAATCACCGTAATATAACACACTGCAAATTAGCCCACACACAGATGTAGAAATCACATCCCAGACAGAAATCACGTCATTAGTGGCTTGAGAAAATCTTTCGTTCCATTCATCGATTTTTTCCCCTATTTCAGCAACTAAACTATAAAAATCAGTTTTTTTGGAAATGCCGTAAGATTACCCACACAGAGCTCTTGAAAATTATCAAATTCAGAAACTGTTTATGACATCATTCCAAAGTATTTTTTGATGAAACCTTCTCTAAAGGTATGATGACATTAATGATGAGTGAAAGATTCAATAGGTTAAGGTGTTGCAGGCTTTTTTTAAGGTTTTATTTGCAACAGCGTTGGCGTGAAATTTGTTCCCAATATGGTTTCCACACCTGACCTACAAGATTTTTTATAAATCGTTTGCATTGGAGTTTAAAATATTGAAAACATGAATTTCGCATTCCAAAATTGTTGCCGATTTCACTTCGACCTACAACTAAGATCAATAATTTTTAATATATGATTAGATCACTAAAAAATATTTTCCAAAAAAGAAAAATTGTAATAGTGTCGGAATGAGCAGTTTTTTTTAGTATTTTTACTTTTACAAAGGTCGCTTGTCTTGACTTTGTATTGTCATTTATTTGAAGTTTATACAAAAAAAATTAATTTTCATCCCATGGAAATAGAACCGGTTACACCAAAAACTCAATGTGACTTGTGTTGTTCACTTGAAGATGATGCAACAATATAATATTTTCTGAGAAATAATTATCTCTCGCCTTTGAAATTGATAGCATATAAAAAATTTGTGAATGTCTAATGTATCCGAATTTTTTAAACCATTTCCCCAATTCAACATCTCCAGTGACTGTTTTCAATTGGGTATAATACAAATACATACATATGTAAACTCACATACCTACATCAAATCATACATCAACAAATTGCTTGAAGCATCAACAACAAATCAATGGCAGCGGGCAACAGTTATCCTTAAATATCCTTAAAAGTGCGTAACTTTGCTTTAACGAATACAACACGTTGGACACCCAATGGACAGCAAAGCATAAAACAATCGAAGGATAATGACAGAGATAGATTTGCCAATATCTGTCATGTTTATTAACACAACAAAACATACAGTGGGCAAAGGAGGTGTGGCAGGGATAAGCGAGTTACGAAATCATTACAAATATTTGTATGTTGCTGTTGTTGTCATTAGTGTTGTACAACATATTTTACTACAACAACATTAATTGGATTGCTTCAATCACTTACAGATTGCAAAACGATTAAATCGAATAAACGATGAGAAACTGAAAGGAAGCAGTGAAGGCGAATGAAAACGAAAAAATAAAATATAATGCGGGAACTTAATGAAAGCTATTCCACATTCATGCGTGGGAAAGAAGCCAGTGTTGTCTCGAAGAAATCCGACAAAAAAGAAGGACATCAACAACAACAAAGCATTAAAACAATCGAGTTAATTTGGCGCCCGCTCAAAACCCTGAAGCGCTGCTAAATTAAGTCATTAGTTAGCTACGGATTAGCAACTTTCCTTGGGGGTTGGGTGGCTGCATGGGAGGACGTCACATTGAAAGCGAGGCAGCAGGCGTTCAGGCAAAGCGGGAAATAAATGGCAAAACGTTTGTTCTAAGATTAACCACGATTAGAGTTTGGCAACAAAAACATTTTGTTGCAATAAAACTTAGCGACAATACTGCGTGCTCAAAAGGGGGTTGGTGGATTTGCTCTAGCAAGCACCAATCTAGGATTCGTCAGAAAACAATACAAATGCAATGCACAAAAGTAGCAAATGTGAGAATAATCGCCCTATATTAAAAGCTTAACTCAATTTATTTTGTATTTAGTAACAAATTCATGGCATCTATTTTTATGTGATAAGGTGAATGATAGGGTAAGTGAAACATTTTTGGCTCAATTGAAATAAAGTTTTCTGGTAAAACAAATGTTTCCAATTTTCATATATGTATGGTATATAGTATAAGATCTTTGAAGAGTCGGAAACACTCAGAGAATTTTTCAATTTTCAAAAAATAAAACTTTTTTATATAGACGGAGACCTTAACGCATACTCTACGTTGCATGCAAATTATTTGGAAAATGATTTTCTAATAGCTTTAACGGTAAGTAAATAGAACTGAATGTATCTTTTGACGCACGCGTACACATATGAATGGACAAAGCCCATCGACTAAGATGCAGGTATGTTTAAGTTGGGAATGCCAAACATCAATTATGTATAAAGAATAGGTTTCCCAATTAACGTTAATTTTCATAAGACGTTAATGGATTACAAAGTCGTCAATGTACTTGTAATGTTCGCTACATATAAAGATACGAGACTAAATGTTTACAAACAGTACTCAAGGGTGTCGATCAAAATGGGTGGATATAGAAGAAACTCCGGTTGCCTGGGAAAGGCAAGAGCAGAAAGATGCGCATTAGCATATAACCCGTAGGGAAGCAGAGAAAAAAGTAATCCAGAAAAGTACTAAGGGAAAGAATCCGTTGGGAAAACCTAATAATTATTTTTAGCTCGTATAAGGTTAGCTTAAAATCATAAAATGCAACACAAAGGACATACTTAATATTGCACTCTGTAAACCCTGTTAAGTCAGGGTTAAACCTACTAGCATTCGATATATTAGCTTTTAAATCATACTTCCCACACCCATACTTTCTAGGAACACAGGCTAACAAGATTATGATTTACCCTATGCTACACAAATGGCGATTTGTCAACGTCTTCGTCCTTTCATGCTGATTGATTTGTTTCAGCTTTCGACTGCAATTTCATTGCAAAAGTTACGCAACAAATTTGTATTCCAACCGAGGCGAGTGTGTTTAATTAACAAATCACTACAACAACAACGATGTCAGTATTTTCAAAAACCAACTGACAGTAAGCGAGACAAATGGCAGTTCATTGCTCGAATACGATGCGTCCTGCATGCCGACATTAGATCGTCTGAATTTGATATCACAAACAACAACAGTAAAAGTAAAAGAAAAATCACACTTCTATGTACTTTGTATTTGGTATTTTCCAGCAAAAAATTATATGCTCACCCCGATTCTCGTTCTCTCTAACTTTTATTTTTGAAGTTTCAACACCCACAACATTCTCGCTGTAACAAATAAAGTTTGACTCGTATCCTACTCACATTCATAGTATCTTACGTGTCCCTGCTCTCTTTCAAGCGCTTTTTCTCTACTTTCTCATTTTTGTGTTATCTTGGGAAAAATCCTAAAAAAAAGAAAAGCTTTTTCATTTCATTTTCCGAGAGTTTGGAACTTTTCCAAGCAGAGTTAACTTAAGCACAGCAACAAATACATAGTTAGGGGCGTTGACATTTTCGCTTTTACGCATTATGTATAAGGTGACATTCATGACTAGGCCACACCCATTTAAGTTTTGCTACTGGCAGGACACGTGCTTTTTATTTTGTTTTTATTTTTGTCAAAGGATAGCACAAATTGTCATCATATGCGCAAGTTTTACTTCTTTTATTTTTCAACAGCATTTAAAAAAATTTATTGTTAGCGAGAAAAAAAAAGGAGTCGCACAAAATGATAAAAATTTAAAAACCTAACTACCGGAGCAAGATCATCGATATGCTTCAAGCCAAAAATGGTTTTTTGTGGGAACAGCGTCAAAATTGTGTCTAATGCAAGGCAATAAATTTAAAATATTGAATGTTTCGAGAAATCATTTTCAGAAAAACCTCAAAAATATATTCTTAAATTAATTAATTAACGTCGCAGCTGAGTGAATATTTTAAATTGATCACTTTTTCTCTTTACTATCGTAATAATTATAAGAATCTTTAGAAAAATTTTAGCAATAAGAATTCCTACAGTTTTTAAGCCCATTGGTCTTCAAGAATGACGTTCACGAATACGTTTAGAGAAATGCGGAAGTCATTACTTTTTTTTTTTTTTTGTATTTTCAGGAGATGTAGAGATAAATGGATATTTTTGCCTCCGCTTGTTAAAACTGTTCAACTGTTAAACCAGCAGGAAGTTGGTACTGAATTTTCGAAGAAAATCTTCTTTTCTGTTGAGATGCATTCTCGACTCCGTGGGTATTTTAAAAGTTAAATTTCGGCATATGGAATTAGCCATACGTTAAAGAAATTCAAAAGAGGTTAATCTATGCCCAAAGCAACGACATCGAGTCTAACTTCTTTATATAATAACTTCGGACTGTAACAGTCAAAGGTGATTGCTTTAGACACATGATAACAAATTAGTTTTGACTCGAAATTTTATGTGGGGTTACGCTAAGATTAGTTTACATACCGACAGTACCGAACCGTTGGACCAACTAAAAACAATCGTCAAGACTTCCTAAATTTGTTTTTATAGTTTTAATAATAAAGTTCGGAGAATGACGTTGGATCGCTCTTAAGTATCAAATGTCATTGGAGGTGTGAGAGTTGAAGTAAAACAACAAGTTAATTTTTACCCAAAAAAATATTTTTCCAGATACAAATCGATCCGCAGTTCTGGGAATACTTAGAGTTTTTAGTTATAAAACACGGCGTATGCTAGAGATAAGAAATAAATTTCGTTGCCAATCATTCAGAATTTCCTTCTTAAAATATCCGGTTGGCCAAGAAAAACCCTACTCAATATAGCATACTATTTGAAAGGGCATAAAATTCGCTTTCTTATGGATTAATAAAAATTTTTGTAAAATAAATTGTTTCAAAAAAATAACGGTTTTTAAAAAAAGTTGACCAGAAATTTAGATAAATTGTCATATCTCGCAAATTATCAAAAACTATAGGTGAAATTTCAATTTTCTATGAGCTTATATTATAGTTCATGAAATTATCTTACATATGACATTCATATTTTGAAAGTCGATTCAGGGGTTCCCAAATTATGACAACAATTTCATTAAAAGCTATATCTCCGACTTCCGATGGCTATATCTCCGAAACTAGATGCGCCACCCAACTTTTGATTCCATACTCGTTCAGTATTGAAAGCCGACCAGTGTGTAAAAATTTTATAAGCAATATTTAAAAAATGTATTCATTTATTTGAATAATATTTTTTGTCCCTATTATTTTTTCCAGCCAGAAACGAACTGTTCACAATCAATAGCGGTTCTATGGAAAATGAGTGCACTTTCATACTTGAATAATATTGCTAAATTAAGTCCCGTTAGATAACGTAACTTTACAGTCGATTCCATTAAAAACAGGTTATAGCAGAAAAAATTATGCAATAATAAATATTTTGTTGCGTTTGTCCCTATTATTTTTTCCAACACTGTATGTGCACCGCTGGTTTTCTTTCTAATATCATAAAAAGGCACCCTGTGTTTTAACAGCTTAAAAATTGGAAAAAATTTTGTTTTCAAAAGAATGAGGGAGTCCTCTATTATAAAACTACAAAAAGATTTTTTGAATTAGTAAGTTCGAAAATTCAAATGTGGATATTTCGAAAAAAAAATATGTTGTCAGCTATATCCAACTATACGTGTCAAGTAATTTTATAGATAAAGCTATAAAAAAAAATTTCGAGCGATTCTAAAATATCAAGTCCGAAATGGTGTGCGGTTTGTAATAGAATGATCAATATACATAAATAAAATTAAATTAAAATTCATCTAATATATCAACTGTTGTTTATCTTAAATAACACAACATTCCTATCCTTGGCATTCCAACTTTGAAGTTGACAGCTTCTGGGACAATAACAACAGCAAAAACATTAATGCGCATCGCATTACCACAGAAAACCAACTCTTCAAAAGCATTCCAGAAAATGCAAAAACTTCCTTAATTGTCAACTAACACATCCTTCTGCTAGAAAACCGTTGTAATCTGGCAGCAAAGTAAGAGCAGAATTTTGAAAATTCCATAATTAAAACGTAAAGAGGTGAAATTTCTCAAATTAATTTAATTAATTCAACAAGGAATTTGTCAAGTGAAGAGCAGCGCCTTTGAAATGTTAAAGAATTCCTGAGCGTAGTAGGGGTTGCTTGTTGTTATTCCACTGCTGTTATTTAAATGTCGCGTTGTAATCTGAAGAAGTACTAAAGTTTTCATATTTTAATTGTTGCCGCTTTTGTAATTCAATGAAACAACAAAATCAGCAGCAGCAATTATTTCAAGTATATTTTTTTGTTGTGGCAGTAGCAGCAACAACAAATGAAAAATATCCGAATAAATTCGACTTTACGCCATTTTTTTTTTTTTTTTTCAACGGAAACGGAACTGGTGATGCCAATTGCTGTTGCTACTCGTATTGTTTGTTTTGAATTGCCGTCAACAACTAAGCGGCTGCTACTGATGATTTTGATGTTGCTACTGCTGTTGTTTGCAGTTTGAAAACTTGTAAACTTTCGCAAAAAAGACAAAACCAAACAAACGAACGAACGAACAATTGTGACATTGAAACGATGTCAAAATAAATTGTCAGCAACAAACATGAATTGTTGTTCGTTGTTGTTGTTGGTTAAACTGTTATTGTTGGCAGTCACTCAGCCACGCTATTTGGTATTTCCGCTGGTACTCGGTTTTCGTTCGTACGAACGCATTCTGTTGAGGCGGATCATTAATCACGTGTTTGCAATCGTCACAATTGGCCCATTTACAGTAACAAATGAAATACAGTGGAAGAAATCACAATTTTTATTCCGTAGAAAAAGCGCTTTCTGCGGAGCATAGGAGATTGCACTACGTACATAATCGTTGTTTTGTAATTTTTCTTTTAAAAACCATTCTATCGATAAACTTTTTTGTTAATTTATGCTTTCGTTCAGAGTAATGACTTTCGGTATTTTCTTATCAAAATATAAGATATTTTTAAGTTGTATCTTCTTCGATCATAAAAATATATGTACCTACATCCTTTCGGAAAATAATTGAAGTTTTATCTTTCATTTCATCAAATATAATCATCATTTATGATTTCTTTTCGATTAAATGGCACCAACAATTATTGATTTCTATCTATCAAAATTATCTAAAACATTGAATTTTCATTCCCTTTGGTAAAAAATAAGCTTGATTCTTATTTTTTCTTATGAGAAAATTTTGTACAATGCAACGAATTTTCGTTTTTATATTTGTAAGTTGCTAACTTTGAGGGCATGAATATATGAAATAACTATTGCTTTATGTTTTATAAGTTTAGTTTAATATTTCGCCTTCTCTAAGAGACTCCCAATTTTTTAAGAACAAAAGTAACATATTTGTTAGTAAATTAGCAAAAATAAATATGTTAAATAGCCTCTACATAGAATATATGAAATGGCAAAATCACTTAAGGAAGGAACACTGCTCCGACCGACTTACGTGAACAATTTTTCAAAAATTTTAAAAACGTAGCCAGAGAATTAAAAGCAAATTGTTAACGTTTTGATTAAGACGTTGTGATTTATAATATAATTTTCGCGATCAAATCGATACAAGATAAAGATAAAATTAGTGCTTTCATATTTATGGATACCCTGCATATCTGGATAAAACAAAAAATATATATTTTGGGATGCTATTGGGGTCACCACTGTTTTTATTATAGAGAATCTTCTTGACAAAAGTTTGGAGAAAGTAGAAATTATGCCAAGATTAAAGACGTCTATGATTTTTTTGCAAAAGTAAGGAAAACATCTTTTGAAATTTTAAATACCTACAAAAGTTGGATAAACCTTACAAGCGAAGAGGATTTATTATGGTAATAAATTCGCCCAATTTTAAACTTAAATGAATTCCCGTAAAAGCAAATAATATTACAGAAACGGACATAAGATGTAATTTTTTCTTAAAAGCAATTCTTCTTACTTACCTGATTTAAAGGAAAAATTCTTCAAGTTGAATATTTATAGCTAAAAGTAATATTATTTAGCCAATAAGACTTGTAACACATTGAGGAATGCATTCAGTCACATAAAAAATAAATAAATGTACATACCTTCCAAAAATATGCTTTAATGTTTCTGATTGTTTCCCTTTCATAAAAGATGGCAGTAAATCTTATTTTATATCTTTTGATAGAAAGAAATCCGTTGCATTCGATTGTTATTTACTTTTAAACGATTAACAACCACTGTGCAACAGTATCATTTGATTTTATGAATCGAAAAGTAAATCAGATTTTGCATTGTGGCAAAAAGTTGATTAATGACAAAGTTTCTGTTGATTCTTAGCTGGTACCCCCTTCTACTCTCCTTATTACATTTATTTTTGGCCATGAAACTTTGAACGCTTTGTATTTATTTATTGAATTAAATTGTTCCGTCTGATAAAGGATCTTATGATTAATGAAACAAAATCCAGTCAACGTAAGAAACATCTATTGCCAATTGTACCGAAATATGTCCCCAGGCAATTTGAAGTCTTGAGACAATTTTCAAACTGCAAAACTTTTACTTACATTTTAGTTTTATTCATCTTTGGTTTTCCTCGTACTCATTCAATAAAATTCGATAAAATCTTTTCAATATCCTGGCAAAATTTATACGAGTAAACTATCGAACGCCCGCCAAAGTCATAACAATAAAAGTCATTTTAACAGCTCCTTTGCTGCGGTTTTCCACAGCTACTCATATGAGTTGTTCTTGTCCCTGAGAGTAGTGATATGTCAATATCTCACACTTACCATCGCCAATATAATGTTTTTCACTCTCTCATCGGTTGTTAGCCCGCAGGATATGTTCTTGTGCTCACAAGACGCTTGTTTTCTGCGTATCTAAAGTGTCTTATCAGCGCTTTTGTTTTATTATTCGCATTCTGGCTTTTGTCATTGTCATCTTGTATTATAAGTTTTCAAATTTAATGTTGAATCTTTTGTTTTTGTGCAATAATGACGCCGCCGGCGGCAACGACGCAAGTGGGCGTTTATGTGGTTGGTTGGTTTATACTTTAAGTCAAATACCCCTCCCCACATTGACTTCTTTTGCTATGCACCCAGAGCACTCTCGATATCTCAATCAGAATAACGTTTATGAAAATGTTTTTGTTCTTTCTTATCAGTTTATTCTTTCAAATGAGTTTTTTTCCATGTTTTGTTCGTTTTATCATTGATGAGGCCTTTTACTACTAATAGAAAGAAAATCATAAAATATTATTTATTTTCGATAACAATTTTTGCCAAAAATGCGTCAGAGTTTCGTATGTCAGTGAATTAAAGATATAAAGAAATTATGATAAAGAAGTCGTACATTTTTACACACCAACGAAGCAATCTTGTTCTACTATGCAAATATAGCCAGAAAATATATATGTTGATATTTTAAACAACAGAAAGTCGTTAGATTTCATTTGATTTGGAATGTCTCTTTCAGCAACTTTTACTCAGCTACTAAGCTAGCAGAATCTACGTGATATGTTCCAAAGGTCAAAATATATCAATATTTTACACCGAAACTAAAAGACAATAAAGACTCGTGACAAAAAGTCTTTCATGAGAAAGTTGATGTAAGAATTAATGCTGAAGTGGCTAATATTATAGAAGACATAAAAGTACACAATACAGTCTTAAATTCGAAATTCTAGCTCAAAATGTGACAGAGTTTCAGCGATTCAAAAATCCCTAATAAACTAATTGCGTCTGCTATTTTTTTTTTTTTTTTTTGATTCGAATCACCAGATCGTTAATATTCAGTTCAATAAGTTGCACTTAGGAATAAAAAAAAATTAACATAACTGAAATCGTAAGTAAAATTATACATTCGACCAGGAGCATTCGGGAACATACATTTACTTCCAGACGCCCGATAAAAGTTACGGAATGTTCATCGTAAATAAGCCTATTACATTAGGAGCAGGTCTTTTTTTCTTAGTTTAATATTTTGTGCGAAAATATCAGATTTCCTTATCTTCAATAAAAAACATCCCATTTCTGAGAATTTCGTCCCGCGGATTTATTTTATTTGAGTGAATAGGGGTTATTAACTTACCTTTGACTGGAACAGCAATAGCTCAATTAATAGCTCTCAAACGATAAACTTTTTGCACACGTTAACCGTAACTGAGCTATGGTGACCAATGTTATGGGTTGCTTTTGATTTTGGCTACAATTCCCGATTGATTAGAGATAATCGCTAACAGTCTGCAGAAATATCATTGGTCTTGATGAGGTCTATAAAAGCCAAAAACTTCCGAAGTGCCCTTCGCCTCAGGAAATTTTTAAGTTTAGAGGTCATATGTGAAAATATCGTAGCTGTACCTGAAGCCAAGCAAAACTTTTTTTTTTTTGTTATTGTATACAAAGTTCGCTTCAAGTTTTCAAGCCTTTAAAATAAGTCCCTAAACGTGGCAATCAGTTAAAAAATAACGTAGCTAAAATTGTTAAAGTTTTGGAAATCGGATCCTACTGTGCCCCCTCCGACACACATAAAAAAAATTCCACAAACAATTATTTTTTTGATTCAGGGAAACCAACATACAAAATACCTTGCAAATCGAGGATGTCGTGTAGTATGTCGTTCCATTTTTCTTGGAATAAACGATCTATGAAATGTGAAATCAAATGGATCACGATATATGTACCTGAATAGTGCCTGAATCCAAGAGAAAGTACGATTATTTGGGTTCCCTTCTTGAACTGAGGCGCTATTCGTTTTTGGAGTTGGAGTTTCCATTCAAAACCTCACATTACTCTCTTGACAATTTTTAAATTCAATGAAAATCAAAAAAAAAAGAAAACGAATCTGCATAGGATTTAAAAAAAAGTAATATGCATCTTAGATGGCAGTATTGCAGGCCTATGAAATTTGAGTTGCTTAAAATGAATCTAAAATCAGAAGATTCTCGTCACATCAGGATTATTTAAGCCGTAAATGATGGCAATGACAATTTCGTTTATAACCACTAAATCTTTAGCCCTTCGGCATTCCAATTGAAGGTTATGGACTATATCAAAATCTGTCCATAGAATTTTTCTAGCACATCAAAATTTTGCGATTTTTTATTCCTTGCTGTTCTGTTTTAAAACGTTTCGTTTCCAGAACAATTTACTTTCTGTCGGATACGTACTTTTTGTGAGTAACCGTCCATATGTATCTAAGTCAGTATTCTCTCGAGCTTTCATGTACATTTACATCAGCATATGCCAATCAGAAGAAATGACAGTTGGTAGACGTTATGAAAAAAGATTGTTATTTCGAAAAAAGTACAGCTTTGACCTCGTTCCAATTCACTTACATATAAATAATAAATAATAAATATAAATTTAAATAAAGCACGATCCAGTTATATAGATTCATATAATATTTATTTGTAATTATTTTAATATTTGTTTGTTTCTTTTTTTTAATATTTTGATTTTAATGCAGATGACAACAGATCTGAGCGTATATCTAATGCGAATTTTTTCATCAATATTTTTGTTGATCCTTTGGTTTCATGCATTTGCTGACATAGTATTTTCGATTATTTTTCGTTTGCTTTATTGAATTTTCTATAGTTTTTGTAAATATGTATTTTATTTATTTTTATTGTTTCTTTTTCATCTTTTTTTTTTTGAATTTAATATATTTAAATATGCCAGTATTTTGAAATTTTAATATTTAATTTTTCCAGTAAAACCAATGTCACTTTTTTTTAATTTAAAACACATTTTGTCACAGAATTAAAAAATATTTACAACAACAAATTATTTAATATTGTTTTTATCAGTTAGGACTTACACTTAAGTTTACACAACGAGTTCACACACATTTTATTGTGTAACTTAAAATTAAATTTATAATTATCTTTAGGATACTTTTAAAACTAAAATTTATTTAGCCTCACACTAAACTAAACTTAAAAAATAATCAACAATTAGTTAATGTTCAAACAAAGCGCAATGTTTTTTTTTTTTGATTTTTTCAACCTAATAGTAATTTTTTTTTTTTTGCTATTAAATCCATTCAATGACAGTAATTAGAAGTTGGGTAAATATTTACAATTAAGCTGATTTTTAAAAAAAGTTTTATATGAAGTAAGTTATGAAATGAGCTATAATGAGAATATCTTTTGTAATCAGTTTCGGTGGGGGTGACTAACAAGGTTAATTTTTTTGTTTTTGTTCACAATCGTTTATTAAAACGTTTCTCTTAATTTAATTTAGTTAAATAATTTAAACGATTTTTGGCACAGAATTTTGTTTTCTTAAAGTAATTACATAATAAAGCATTACCTAAACAGTGGTCCAAACTGCAGGTAAATAAAGTTTCAGTGCAAAAAGTACAATGCGTGCACAAAAGTTTAAGGATCGTTCATATGCCACTGTCCATTTTAGTTGGACCACTTTGATTAGGTTTTAGTTTGAAATAATATGAAAATAAAAGGAGACATTTTGTTATTTTGAAGTACAAAACTAAATCGCCACATTGCACATAAAGAATTTAAATACATATTTACAAAATTTTATAAACTTAATGTAAATTTAATATTGTCTTAATGTTTCAAACTAAAATTGTATTTAAGCTAAAATAAACTAAGAATGAAATTATCAAGAAAATGTATTTTGTTTGGTAATGGAATCTTCCTCATCTACTACATACTCCATTGTGAAGAGTGCGACGCCATTTCTATTTTATTCAATTCATCTGCTCCTTTTCATTTGAATTCAGTCAATTTCTATCGTAGAATTTTCTTTGGTAGCGTTTGCAGCCATAGCTGCCACTGCCTGGGGCTTTATTTTAGCTGGACGCCCCCAATGTGTTCTTCATATGTGCAGCAGCAGCGGCTCCAACTTGCGCTCCGAATGGGGAACCACCAGTCGGTGTATGCGGTCCATTGTTATTATTATGATCACCAGGTGTACGTGGGCCATTTGGTCCGACGTTGCCACCAGCGCCGTTTGCTCCACCTAACAGACCACCAGCTGCACCAGTTGGTGATCCTTGACCAATAGAGTTGGCATGCCGTTTAAGCATTGGATGATTGGCCATCGAAGCGAAAACAAGTCGTTCCTCGTAGTCGTACTCACAGAGAATTTTGTTCTCACATAAATAAAAGCGATCGCCGACGCAAAATCTGTAATGTAAAAAAAAATTTTTTTTTATTTGTAGAAATTATAAAAAAAGTAGCTAAATTTGTGAAAAGATATAGTTAAGTTAAAAAACTTATGATCTAATGTATTCCAAATCAACAAAAACCAATTAAAATAGCATTGAATATGGAACAGGACCTAGTTATGGAATAATAAGAAATATTGAATTTAAATAAAAAGCTTCTCAATCACCCCGCCTATTAGTGAAAAGTTTATGAGACTTATTTCTGTAACAGCTGCTCAAATGTGCTTTGATGTGTGCATAGAATGGAATTGGAAATGGAAATGTAAAATGACAACTCGAAAATACGATGAGAAAGCAACAGTAGAAAACAAAGACAATAAGTTTTGACATTTACAAAAGGAAATGCAGTCAAAATGTTTCTTTACTTCAGACTGCAAACGGATGTTAGGAAAAACTTTGACATGATAGCATGAAAATTTGGGAAACAATTCCAGTTAAATTTTAAAAAATATTTATGTAGTAAAGTATTCTAAGATTTCAATTGTCTAAAGGTTTAAATGTATGAGTTATTACAATTTGTATAAATTTAATGTGGTATATACGAGTAGTTTGTTTCAAGAAGAGTTTCAGAGCTTTCAGTGATGGTTTAGGCTTGCAGAGTAATAAAAGTTCCAAAAATTCAAGATTATAAATGCTGCTGATCTCAATATTTCATTCAAATCGTTATGCATGGCAAAATAATTTTCAATCACATTATCACATCATTGACGAACAGAAAATCAGACAATTAAGTTTTCTCTTAAAGGATTTAGAGAATTCTATGGAAAGAATCGAAGTTTTTACATATATAATGTAAAACATGAGTATTTATGTATATGTTCTCGCTTTAAGAGGCACCAGTACCTTTTTCTAGCTTATCTACTATATTTTTTCGATGTTTTAATTTTTTTTCAAAGCATCACTTGATTGAAACAAACGACTTACATGAGATTTACAACGGATATGGAAAATACTGTGTCGATTTATTTCATTTTTGCTAGCAATGTAAAAGCAAATCGATTGACAGCTCTGGCATGTGGGTAAAATAGACGATGACAATAACAGCACAAACGTTTATCAACTCAAAACAAAATAAAGTCAATAATAAAAGTAAAACAAAAAAGGTACTGACTTTTAAAAACGTGCACCTGTGTCACTTAAGCCAGCAGCAGCAACAAAAACGACAACTACCACATATCAACATGTGAGAAGCGACAATTCAACATCCGGGCAGCAGCCGGAAAAATAAACGAAAATATGAAAGCAAAAAGAAAGGAGTAGGTGGAAAAAAGTATGCAGCAAAAAAAGTAGTCAAAAAATATGCAAATAGGAAACACAAAAAAAAAATGTTTTGCGGCATAGGCTGCGGGTGCTTCCGTTTCCGCTGACTGCACACATGCAAACAAACAATATGACGCAACAGTGGACATTCATACAGAGCACAAAACACGCGCTGCCAATATCGATGACGACAGGAAATTATGCAAACTTAACGCCCAAAATAAAAACAATAATTGAGAACAATTATTTGTTTTGTAGAAAAAGTTTACTGGAGAAATAAAGAGTTGCCAGAGCTCAAAAATAAAACAGACTAGATTGCAAGTTTTGCTGCCAAAAAATTAAGATAATCTTACAAATTTCATGGGAAAAATTGCCTAATATTTAATATTGAAGGTATGCAAAATTCCCAAAAAAAAAAATAAGTTATAAACAAAACAAAGGATTAAAAAAAGAAAAATCGCTCGGAACAAAAAAATGAAGTCTTACCCCATGAAGTCTTAAAAGAAAAAACCTACAATTATAAATAAGATATTAAAACCAATAAAGAAATAACGCCCAAAAAATCAGTGCACTTAGAATAATTTTATTGCGATTTTTTCATTTTATTTTTGGAAAACTTTTTCATCCTTTTGGGATAGTTTGTTTTTGGGAGATTTTGATTTTCTGTAAATAGTATTAATTATAAGTTTAGTTTAGTTCTCATCCATTTGATTTTTAAACAAAAAATGGAAACTCTAGGTAAAGAAAACCGTGCAGCGAAAAGATATGGTGGTGTGAGGCTGGGTAGTGTGCCCGCATGTTTAAACAAATGCCACAATAGTCAAAATCAGCTACAACAGTCAAAAACAGCAACAAAAAGGCAACGAAGAAAACTCCGAAACTGAAGGTTTACAGTTTTTTTTTTTTTCATTTCACTGTTGGCCGTCAACTTGTGTTGATTGTTTGGCCAAGCCTCACTGATTTTTTGGCAATTGAATTAATTTTTAAAAATTGATTAGCTGCGACTGCTTCATGTACAGCCATATTACATTTCGAATGATTTATGATTTTTAAAAACAATTGGAAAATTTCAATTGTTGGACGACGATAGGGAAAAAAGAAAACCCAAGCAACACTGTTTGCACCTTCTTCTTTTTAATTTTTTTCTGCTACAGGCCAAAATAAATTGTAAATTGTTATAAATATTTCAATTGACGTACAGTGCATGAATACAATAAAGCCATGTTATGACCATAATTTTTAACAGGCTGGCCCAAGTGAAATATGTATTGCCAAAAAAACGGCGATTCATTTCAATTTAAATAATTTATTTAGTTGAAAAGTGCATTCCGATGCCGATGCGGATTCCGATGCGTAACAGTGGGTACCATAATAGCAGCGCACCAAAAGAAGCCCATCATTAATGCAAGCAACCAATATTGATGTCCAACGACAATGAAACAACAACAATTGTTAAAATTGCAAAAAAATAAAAACCTTCGATATGAAAAAGAAAGTTCCAACGGAAACGGAAATGGAAATCAAAAAATTAAACTTTCCGCACAGTAGAAAAGCTCTCCAGAGTGACATTTCAAGAATTGGCCAAATAAAATACAGTCAGCGATCTGTCCTTAATGCACCCGTGGGCGAACTGGGTAGCAAAATCAAGTAAAGTTGTAAAGGTTGCCTGGGGTTGTTGAAAGCACGATATTGTACGCGGTTGTTTTCAATTGAAGGGTTGTATAATAAATAAAACACACACACACATATTATAGTTATTTATACAGCAGCAACAATTTGCTGCTGGTTTTTTCTCTCGCCATATTGTTGTTGTTTTTTAAAATATATTCATTACCTTTCATGGCTTTCTTTTCTCAATATATTCTGGCAATATAATAAAATTCAAAGTGCTATTTTGGGATTACTTGATGGTAGCAGATTAAAAAAAGGATTTCCATTGCAACAACAATAACTTGATATTGTTATTGTCAGTCAAATTGTGTGAAAATTGCTACTTTACCAGCAATTATTGGCAAGTTATTCATGACAATTGCCTTTTGTGCTGTTAAAATACAATAAACGTATGTGGAAGTAAATTCGTCATTTTTCAAATTGCACAGAAAATGAGAACAGCCATTTCAATTCCATCGCATGGAGTGTTAGTTGTAGGCTTTTTTTTTTTGCTGTAAAATAAAGTTGAACGACCAAATCAGACCGATTTGGGGAAGGACATTCCCTTAATTTTAGCCAAAAATTCAACAAATGTCAAGTATCGTATTCACCTGATACTCGTATGACCCTGTCTGTTTCCGAAACTAAAATTCCCACTTCGAGGAAGTCGCTTTGAGCCGGCTGAAGCCATAAATGCAGATTTGCTAAAGGCCTTTCCTCAATCAGCTGGCGTTAATGAGGGTATACTTATATTTATCATTTGAAGGTACAGATATTAACTTTTCAAATGACCTATTCTCGAAGAAGATACGGTTATTTTATTTTTATTTATTAACTTTTGACTTTCGCGGGGCAACCGCAAAATATGAAATATTAGCTAAAATAAGAAACGCTCTATAAACTTAGAGCTATGAATACTAGCAAGGACAACCCGATATTGTCCTGTGAACTTATTAATGGTAATATTTGCACATATCAACAGTATAAGTATGCCATTAGAAACTACTGCTGTAGTTTAATATAAAAAAGTTCGATCTTTACAAGTAAAATTACTTCTCAAAGGTTAGATATTAGAGGATATATCATTTGAATTGTTTCGTTTTCGAATAAAAAAACAACATTACAAAAAGTTGAAGGTTTAGAAAAAACGTAAGCGACCGATATCATTTCTTATCCAAATGAAATGCAAATTTAATTGATAACTTACCTGTGATTGCATTGCTGACAGGCGAAACACTCTAAGTGGTAGACATTTGTGCGTGCACGCATTACCATCTCAAAGGCCGGAATGACTTTACTGCAGGCAGCACAATAGCCAGTGTTGCCAAATAGTCTAGAAAAAGATAAAAAATTAATTAGTAAATAATATTTTTGTTAAAAAACAGAAAAGTTTTTGTACGATTTTCAAATTCTCTTCTAGTTTAGAAAATAATATATGTATATCTAACAAATGTGTACCAAAAAAAAGAGGTAATATGAACTGATCTAAATCTAAGAAATTAAACTATATTTCTTAAATTCAGTTGTCTTTTCTTAAGGTCGATATCTAAAGATAAGCACGTCTCACTTTTTACAGAAAATTTTCAAGAATATTTTAAGAAAAAAAAACTACACCGATAAACTTATGAGCAGTATAATGATATAGAATTCAAAATGTAAGAACATGCGTGCGTAAAATTTTGCTCTAGTTAAAAAATCTTGAATTCAGAACCGCCAAATTCAAGAAAAAAAAAGGGCAGGCGAAATCTTAGCGTCAGAGAACTGGTGATTGCTAACACTGAAATCATTTATATAAATAAATCACTTGCGATCGAAGTAGATGGAAGATTTCTATAGGTCAGACTATTACTGTCTATGGGTTGGTAATGAATAAGAAATTGTAGAAAAGATTACTAGATCTATCTTTTAAATGTCTTCAAATAACAACACTTACATATGTAGGTAAGCTACTTCTTTTCAAAGTTTACATTTAAAGATATTGGCATTAACACCGATTTACAAACATTACACATACATATACACACCTTAAATAGTCTCGTTTGCAAAGCATCAGATTGCCTTTAGTATAGAGCGTTGAGCCCACCTCACCCAGACGACAATCACAGCAACCGCATTTCAGGCAGTCTTCATGCCACAGCATGTCCAGGGCACGTAACAAATAACGATCCTGTATGTGTTTTCCACAGCCAGCGCACAGCTGGCTATTGTTGTTGTTATTATTTGCCACGTTGTTGTTATTATTCGAATTTTGTGGATTATTTAGACCCGTATTGGGTTCTGTTTTGGTGATGTCCATAGTCATCATCTAAAAGGAAGAAGGAAGGAAAAAAAGGTCAAAACATTGAAAATAGCCAAGATTCATTTCATATAAAAAAGATTTATTTGCTTTTGATAAAATAAAGTTTTTGCTTGATATTTCGGTAATAAATTATAGCATGAGCCAAAACAACCGTACCTACCCGCTTACTTGAGCTAATGAAGATTTTCGCTTTTTATAACATTAGAGTTCGAAAAAAAGCGCACTCGCTCATTATGACCATAATTGCAGCCACTTACTTTTCTTCTAAACTTCATCCGTACCCTTACCATTTGCGCTTCAATTTAAGTTAAAGACCCTCTTTATGGTTAAAATGCGAAAGGGTTCTTAAGCGTTACTAAAGCGTTAAAATCAAAACAACAACAGCACGTTTGAAGAAGGTAATAAAAATAGCAAACAGGCGCATAACTTTTTTAGCGCAACTCATATCGGCTACACAAACGGAGATGGATGAAAACTTTTGCCGCTCGTGTTGTTTTTATTTCAAATTAAAAAACGTGATGAAGGTAGCGCTCGCGCGTGTAATCAGCGCAATAAAATCTGTCGGCATTCAAAGCAACAGAACCCCACACACTCAACCCCTTGCTAAGAATGAAGCAAAAATACCAGACACTCTTTCGTCCGTCCGTCCGTCCATCCATTCGAACGATTGTCGTGTAGTGTTTGTAAACAATTTTAAAATTGCAGCAACAGCGGCAGCCAAAGTGGCAACACTGTTTATTTTAAATCCTTTTTGAAGTTTGACGAAGCGGGTAACAAGGATATTTTGTTGCAAATTTCAGGGAGTAGAAAAATGGCGCAGTAACAAAAAAAAAACAGCCAAATTCAAAAGGCGGACAATAGCAAAGTAAAATACGGACTTGTTAGTGACCAACCAATCCATGGGTATTCGGAGTCATATATCACAATCTGAGTGGATTGTTTGCAAAGTTCCTGTAACAAAACAAGAATAGTAAGGCAAAACAAAAACAAAAAGTCACTGAAACAAAAGCTAAAGAATTATTAGCAGATCCTTTTTCAGTTTTTTATGTTTGCTGTAGAACGTGCCGATGATTTTCCACATCAACGATTAAGTTGCAATCGGGAGGAAGTTTTGCAGAAAGCAAGAAAAAAACAGAAACGGATATAACAAACTTTGGTTAAAAATGAAGTTGTTGTGGCTATAAATTACGTTACAGCAAAGTAGAATCAAATTTTTATTTCGAAATCGTTGAAGGTGGGAAAAAACCTTTAAGAAAAATATTTTTTGAAAAATCACTTGAAAATTGTTTTAAAGTCTCAAGCTGAAGAGTGCTGAATTCTAGGAGAATTTCGGATTGCAAAGACGAAATGTAAAAAAAAATACACTAGTTTTAAAACAAGCTGCTTTAGCCTTAAGTTGGGCAATACACCTCTCGAAAATTCACAAATTTCAAGAACAAATTTTTTTCTGTTGCATGATTTGCTTTTGGCAAAAATTTTCAATTATAAAAACATCCAAACTTCGGGTTCACTTGATATGCTGTAACTCCATTCCTAACGCAAAAATAATTTTTTTCGTGAATTTTAAGTCCAAATCTATGGGCAGTCGCTTCGACCTACAACGTTAGGCTTTTTTTTACTCCTCGTAAATTTATCTTCGAAAATTCGACAAAATTTAAATAAAAATCGCAGTTTTACCTCAAAAAGAAAAGGTTTAGAATTGAACCACAATTCCACTTTTTGCGGTGCTATTACAAGTTTTACAATGTTGAAACTCTTAATGCCTCCCTTAGCTTCTGTAATTCCGTAAAGTTGGTAATGCCATTTTGAAAATAATTTTTACGGTTCAGCATGTACGACAATATATGCACGTCTTAAAAACAATTATTTTCAAATCTTTTTAAGTCTTTTTAGATTAACTCAAAGTAAATAATTTGATAAAAATAATTCAGAATTGTTTTTTTTATATTATACATACTTCATCGAAATTGATTTTTGTATTTTTAATAAAACACGTGTACATGGCAACTCTATAATTATCGTATACATTACATAAAATAATAATGCATACTTATAGGCATCACGATGCAACGTACAGGTTTATTCCCAGCAAACATATGGAAAATTTTTATATCTTTCACATTTATGGTGATCAACTTATAACTTTTCCAGCAGAGTACTACGCGATCAAACTTTAACGCGATTATTAAATGAATCTCTCAACACTCTTTTGGAACTAAATAACAAACTTATTAAAAAAATGATTTTGAATCATCCACGCTATTTGGCGACTCTTCCATAAAATTTTATGGTTTCATTTTCTAAGCCATGAATTTATAGCTCAGCTAGAAGAGCTACATAAATTGGTTTCTTAGGTATTTTTAAAATATCATACATTGAAATTTTTTATGATTCGATTTTTTTTTATCTGTATACATATGTAGGCACACACAGCCAGGCTATTACTCTGTTTTATATATATGTTAAGTATAGTTTTGTGTAATCATTTTCAATTATAAATTATGGAGCGTCACAAGCAGTAACTATTACATATCAGCTTAAGGGACACGAACAAAAATTAAACAATAATTCAGAGTTCGATGACGTAATAAATAAAATTTATATTTTTCCTCTTCAACAACAATCGCTTGCAACGCTTTCTCATGTTTGAATCGTTTTGGCAAGTCGCTTACACCGGACAGTTTCTCCCGCAGTTATCGTCTCGGCAATTGATTTATGAATCTTCCACGAATAAAAATGTTCTGCATACCAACCGCTAAGATTTTCAACAAATTGTCATTTCACACAAAACTTTTTGCAAATTCTTTTTTGACTTTGAAGATTCAACATCAAACGTAAATAGAACAACAAAAGTCCAATTTAACTATTTTTTCTAATTATTTTAAACCTCACAAAAAAAACTTGGGCTCGTCCGGGAGTTGAACCCGGGACCTCTCGCACCCGAAGCGAAAATCATACCCCTAGACCAACGAGCCATTATTTGCAAATTTGGCTAATACTTTATTTAATCTGCACAAAAATGAAAGAGCAAGAGAGACAACATCAGAATAGTTATGTGCAGGGAAGGGAAATAAAATAAGAACTTACATTTCATTAGAGATTGCGCAACAGATTCAAATAAAACTTTAGCTTCCTTTAGTTGAATATTGTGAATCATTAAAATTGTTCTCTATATTGTGGGTATTCTATAACTTCAATAAATTTATTTATAATATTTTTAATTTTTTTCTTCTCGCTTTCTTTGCTTATCGTAATTTGAACAAATTCTTCGGTGTTTCTATTTTTGTCGACGCTTGTCATCCCAACAACCTGACTGACTAACAACAAGCTGCTCCATTGAAACGCCACATTACACCATGAACGTGCGCCGCTGTTACTTTGGAAATCGCGACGCTATGATGACGAGTGCTTCGAGTTTACGAAATATGTACTAAGGAAGCAAGCGCAAGCGAGACAGCGAGAACGTTAAGTTAAAATGGAAGTAGAACAAGCAGCAAATGCTTTTATATGGTATTTGACAACGCCACTTAACGAGCCCCTTTAGCTCAGTGGTAGAGCACTGGTCTCGTAAACCAGGGGTCGTGAGTTCAAACCTCACAGGGGGCATTTAATTGTCGATTTATGTAATTTCGCTTTTTTTATTAAATTATTTTTTCAATAAAATGTTGTTTCGACTGTCATGGCTGTTGAATAAAGATAGAGTATTTGATCGATTTGTAAATTCATTAAAAACATCGATATTAACCAATGACAGTAATTTCGATTAACAATATGTAAATTGTAATCAATAATATTACTGGACGCGCGGGACGAAGCTGGTCGAAAATTAACCAATTATGTACTATGTTAAATGGATGACTTTGAAAATTGCATTTTGACGTGTAGTTCTTGAGACATCGCCAATTAGCGGGTTTTTTTCAGTTTTGTTTTTGGCGACAAAAGGACTTTAAGCTCCCGTGACGCCAAGCTGTTTTTTCTCAATAAAGAAAACTTGGCCTTAAAGCTTACATTTTAGCCGCGCTCAAAAGCAATTTATTTCAATTGAAGACCGCACAGTGGCGGCTGCTGTATTTGGCCTGCAACCACAAAATTGCAAAATACCTAAAAATTGTTCATGCACACCAAATGTTGGCTGTCAATAAAGTCAAAATGACTTCAAACTGAAAATGAACCAAAAAAAAAAATCAAATTCGAGACAAGCAGATCGACACTCATTTAGGGGACACTGGACAAGTGCATTTGCCCCGCAGGAATGCAAGAATGAAGTCGATTATTGGACGATAAGCGGTGGGTGCTACTGCATTTTTCAGTTATGTATACAACTCCCACCTCATATGAGAAGGACCACAGAGTTTTTCGTTTTGGAATTGCAGTGAGCTGCATTTTTGTTCATTTTTTTTTCTTGTCTCGGCAAACAGAGGCAGGACAACCAACCGCATGTTTGTGCAGTCAGCCAAAATGCAGCATAATAAAAAATGTAAGCATTTGCTGCTATTTGTAGGGGAAGTAACATAAGCCAAATCCAAAAAAAAATACTAAAAATAGGAGCAGCACATGGAAAGTTTCAGATTTGACTGCGGCGAAACTTTGAATTCACTGCATTTGCCATCCTTTTGGCCCGCTCTTGGTGTTTTCGATAGCTGCACAGAAAAAAAGTAAATTATATACTACTGAATCAAATGGAAATGTACATGCGTATAGGTTTACATCCCAAACATAAAGTGCATTTTACTCAGTGTATTCTAAAGATTAACACTTTAGATGGCGCCAAGAGAAGCACAGGCAGCTACAGTTACAAAGAAAGCAAATCAAATGCAACATATTCATAACAGCGATAAGCAACAACTGCACAACTTTACGGCCCGTACATATCATGCACCCCCCTGATACTGCTTGCTTCAACGACATCCGCGCGTCACTCATTCATTTCATATCCTTAATAGACAAAAATTTTAATTGAGCGCGAAATCAAAATCATAGATGGTGGTGGTAACTTCGGAGGCAGCTCTGTTAATGGCGTTACTTGAAACTGGTTTAAATTTGTTAAAAGAAACAAACAAACAAAAACAAACAATACCAGCGCACAGCGCTAAAAGCCATTAAATTTAATTGGGAGTCAAAAGCGCAACAACAACAACACAGCATTTATGTGTCAAAAGAACCACTGCGCCGCCAGTTGGTAGCCAGGTGGGGGGTTTTTAAACTCTTAATTGCCTATTCGTCGTCATATTAGCCAAATAGCGAATGGTGGGCAAATAGCAAAGCGTTCATCTAACGTTAATAAGCGATTAAAATTGACACTTTTGGCATGTGGAGCCACATTCGTGCGATCGCATTTTGCTGTTGTACTCTTGGACATAATTGGCCTAAATGGTTAAAATTAATTAACCGCTTATGAATTATATTTCCCCTTTGGTCTTGCGTTGGATTTTTTATTTTAATCGTAAGCGTAAATTAAAACGGTATTTACTATTGAAAGAGTCTTTTACCTCTAAGTAAAAGCTGTGGTTATACCAATAAATATCATGTGCAACTCATTCGCATTAAAAACAATTTTTTAATTTGAAGCACTAATAGTCGCAGTCGCAGTCTGTCAGTTAAGAGGTAACAATCGACTGTAAAATATTTATTTTTTTATCAATCTTGTGTTGACATCCCGAAAGAATTAAATTTCCCAATCGTTCAATTAACAACTCAATCAATGGTCTAACAAAAATTAAAACAAATAACCAACAAGGGTCTTTGTTCATACACCCTAATTATGTCCCCGTATCGGATAACATTTTTGAGAAAGTTTCGTTCGCAGCAGCTATTGGATGTCAAATCATCGAGAAGTCTGTCTGAGAAGTAAAAAAAAATATATTATTTTTCATATAGTATCTCGCTTCCAAAAAATTGGAAAAAAATTTATCTTTGACAAATCAGCTATAGTTTGAAGATCACGTGTGGGATATACAAGGCCAAATATGAAAAATTGACATTTTACTTTATATTACCTTCGAAAAAACCGGAAAATTTTATTTCTGGTCTTATCCTCTAAAAAGTTAGTTTATGATAAAAACTAATGTTTCCAAAACGGTAAACTCAAGAGCGTGTTCTGTACTTTCAGGTACCTAAGCATAACGGAATTTAACTGAAAAAAAAAACATTTAAAAAAAGCCCCAAGGTGATAGAGTGACCCAAAATTCATAAAAAAAATATTCATTTGACTCCAGTTAATATTAAAATATTATCTTACAAAAAAACCACGTCATTTAATATAGTTGCGAGAAACCATGGTTCCCTTGCAAAAATGGAACAATGTGGTTTACTTGCTATAAGGTGCATCTGAATCAAAAGCGGGCGAAATAGCACCAGTGGGCGTGGCATCTCCCATACAAGTGAAGTAACTTAAATATCATATCTTGTGATGGTTCAAGAATGTTTTTATAAAAACTATTTCCGTATCAAAATCGGATAGGATTGTGCCAATGGATATGTCACCGCCCTAAATTTTAAGACTAAACAAACGCGGCATATCTCGAAAATCATACAAGCTATATAAAAAAAATTGCTATGCGAATCCGATCTCGCACATAATTTTTTCAACCAACTTTCTTTCAACTTTGTTCAACTCTCCATATTTTCCGACCTTTTTAAGACTTTTCTAACTGTTTTACCATTTTTCAACTTTATTCAACTTTTTCAACATATTTCTTATTTTTTCGAATTTACAACCTTTTTTAACTTTTTACATATTTTATTGACTCTCTCAACTTGTTGGACTTTTCCAGCCTTTTTCAACCACTTTTAACATTTTACTTATTTTTTCGAATATTTAATTTTTTTTTCTTCTTCAACAATATTTTACTTTTTTCGACTTTTCAACCTCTATCAAATTTTTTCAATATGACCCATAATTTTTCAAACTTATTTTTATTTTTAACGTCCTTAACTTTTATAGCTTTTAAAAAGTTTTCAACATTTTTCGACTTGTTCAACTTATTCGGTTACTTCTACATTTTGATTATTCCTTATTCTAAAAAGAATTAGATATATAGAATTTTTTGACATTATTAAATTTTTTTTTCAACTGAGCGACTTTCTCAACCTATGTATATCGACGTTTTCAATATTATTCGACTTTTCGATACTACATATTCAGCACTTACGGACTTTTCCCATATTATTTCGACGAAGTAAAAACTCACTAACAAGGCAAAACAACATAATTCTTAAGCTATTTGGCTTTGAGCTGCACATGAGTTTTACTCAGTACTCACCGGAGTGCTTAAACGTATAACTTATGTTGTTTTGCTTTATATGCAAAGACGAAGTTAGTGAGTTTTACTTTCACTGCATTTTAGGTTCAAGTAATTTGCTGTTAGTTTTTCTTTATTAATTATGTAATATGTAAAAGTTTGACCGAGCAAAAAAGTCGGTCTTTTCATATTATTGTAGAGATAAATGCATTGATCTTGTATTGATATTTTTAAAACTCTAACGCCACACTTTCTATTTTATTTGAAAAAGTAACGTACCTTGGGTATTTTTATAAGATTCGGCAGTCTCTTCCACGTAGAACTCTTCAATATACTCGATTGCGACTTCTTATGCAATTTTTTTCCACAAGTTCTCTTTTATTCAAATAGTTCCGGAACCAACAGCAAATACATCGAAACAAAATGACGTTTCTACTTTTACTAATTAATTTTAATAAGACCTCTCTCTGTATTGGATACATATATTTCTCGTAATTGCAATTTTTTAGCAATTCTTCACTCCTTCACTAATTCGACACACTACTGGGTATTAAATTTTCTATTTAATAGCAATAATAAAATGCATTAATTTTTGATTACCGCTAAATTGTTTTATGAAATGCCATGCGGTTTCAATTACAAATGTAACATTGTGTTCCCATATTTCTGGTTGCCGTTGATATTAATTTCCTTTTTATTTATTGTTGCAATAATTGCTGATGTTGTTGTTGTTATTAATACAATTCAATTGAAAATGACAATTCAAATTACAATCAAAAGATTTATGACAAAATTCTGATTTTCTATTGTTGCGTTGGTTTTGTTTCCACACAAATTACTAAACTGCAGTGTCTTTGCAACTGTGGCACTGACGATTAGAATTTGGCGGCAACCGCAGCTTTTTCAACAAACATAAATTTGACTGTCGGTTGGAATTTCGCATTTTGTTGGCAACAGCTGTGTTTAGTTGCAACATGGCATCCCAGACAGAAAAAAGAGTTCTAAAGGCATTTGTCAAAACTTCAGAAAGGTTTTTGTCGACCTCAAAAGAGCCTACATTTTTGGAAGAACTTCACTTTGAAACTGAGAAAATACGCGCTGTTTGGTCAACACTATGTTACTTAAAAGCATTTCCGACTGGGGTACTATTGCATGTCTGAATTAATGAATGTATTTGTTTCTAAATAGTGGTTTTATGCTCAGAAGCAGAAGCTCCTCCCAACCACCAGTCTCTTTGTTTACACACAAATTGCTGAGAAAATCATTGCAAACAAACAACATGATGCATTGATCTGCATTTGATGTCACAAATTGCTAGCACACTTAAGTGCCAGCTCACCCGTTGCCACCACATTTTGGTCACTCGATTAAATCGCTTTTGATTTGAAGCATCCGAATATATGCATAGAGTTTTCATTAGCCTCTTCGAAATCATTTGTTCGCTCCTTTTTGGCATGCAAGCTAGTGCTGCCAATTTAATTCACTAAGCTGTCGCTGCTGTAACGCGCGCTTTTAAATTGGTTCATCATCCATCCATTGGGTTCGTTTGCTCATTCATTCGCCCTAATAAAAATTCAATCAAATCAATTTATGTAAATTAAACGCGGCGGAAATCGTTCGTACGCTGATATGGGCACCACTTTGCCGCCACCACCAGCACCAGCTCCATCGCTATAGCACCACCACGATATTCAACATCCAAATTGTATTGTGGCTCACAGTGTAACTTGCGTTTGTGACTCAATTCAAAATTTCAACTTCAATACCAAAAAAGCTTCCACTTAACTTGTTGGTCACTCAGCAGCGCTCTGGCGGTGGCGAGCGGTTTCTGAGTGGCGAAATTTCCAAAATTGATTTTTCATTAGAATTGTTCAGAATGGTTGTTGGAATATCGTAAGGCAATAGACCGGAAGTGCGATATTTTAGATGTGATTGTTTTTGTTGTTGCCCTTTGTCAGGTTCATACAAATGCCTGTGCAAGTGCGATTTTGAATTTTTTATCAATTTCTAATCAATTTTGTTAGTTTACATATTTCATATGCATAGAATAAATTTCAGAGAAAGTTTTCATTTAGCACAAATTTAGAAAATAAAATAAAAAATGTTTGTACAAAGAAAACAATGCGGGCCTTTTAGTGAATGGGTGACACAGTTTAAAATATTGTGACTAAAATAGGGAACAAGTTCTACAACAGCACTTGTATTGTAAATTACGAATCTGATTAGATTGTGTAATGCAATTTAAATGAACAATGATGAATGGTTAAAAATCTAGAAATTTTCCTCTCAAAATATAAAAATAAATAAATTAGTAGAATAAGTCTTATCCCACGACAATTTAGTTTTATTCCGCTTGCCTAAAGTTGATGTCACACAGCATTGCGCGCAAAACAAATTGAGATGATTTGAAAAATCATACTTCATTGTGCAAAATGTCAGTCCCTTGTCGTATTTCAATTGATAATTTAGCATAAGGATGTTCATATTTTTTAACTGTAGAGTTTAAACATACTGTTTCTTCTACTTCCAACATATTTTAGAATTATCTGCAAAGTCTAATAAATCATTGTTTAGTCAAATAGAAAGCGTCAGTCTCAGGTCTTATGTTTATTGACAATAAAGTAACAGGCTATTGACTTGGAATACGGGCAAATTTAAAAATGTTATGAGTTTAGAATTGTCAACATTTAGGTTTTCTTTTGACATGCGCGTATTACCTGGAAACTTTCAAATGGAACTTAGTATTGCGACGCTTAGAATTTGGCCAATTTTTTCTTTTAAATTGCTGCCTGGAAGCCCATTTTTAAGACAGACTTGTAAATTAAGTTTCCAGACCATCGAAACATTTTCGTTTCAGAGTCTACCGAAGAACTTTAAATTACGACACTAAAGCTACTAAGGTGTTTAAAAATAAAACGTGAAAGTTTTGTGTGATAGGGAAAGCGGGAACTGGATTTGGATTCAGCAATCTTAAACACATTAGGAGTACTTTCTGAATAAATAAAAATCATAAAATATTTTTAAGAAAATGCTTTTTTGGAACCCAAATTCGGCACCAAATTGCACCCTATTTGTTCTTATTAAAGAAAATGTTAATGTTGAAAGCAAAAGTTATAGTTTGATCTCTAAGAATAATCGATGACCTTGAACTTTGATATACAAATGTATCTCAGAAATCGTGAATAGAAAGTGAGCAAAATTTTAAACTTTTTAACGTACGGAACCAAGTTAGGACAAAAAAATTCCAAACTAAAAATGCTACTTTTAAAAAACTTTACAAATGATTTCTATATAGGCCAAGAGATACCAACAGAAATTTCAAAATTTATTTTGAAACTTAGTACAGTCACGGGAAGTAGTGGACAAAAAGTGGGGGGCAGTTCGGGCATGGCAACTTCAGCGCAGATACTATTTGACACTTTATGGACCTTTGCTATGCTTATCAATTCGTTCGATATTTTCAGCCTTTAATCAACTTTTCGATACTAAAGATGTGTTCTTCAACTTAAGTCAGAACTTTTCGAAGTTATTAGATTCTTTTAGACTTTTATCGACTATTTTGTTTGTAAGCTTTCATGATGTTCTTTCATTCTAATCAAATTTTCGTATTAAGTATTATCGAATTTTTCAATACTATTCGATATTTCTTGACACTAATCGATACTTTTCGATAATAACTTTATAATGTTTCTGAAATTAAAGCCCTTTGCTTTCTAATGGAACATTTTACCATAGTGTAAAATTATACTACAAGTACTTGTACAACAGACAATGCCCCTCATGTGGGCTCATGTTTTCCTCAATTACTTAATTTACGATAATTTGTCTTTCAATCGTTCAGTTAAGGAGTTTATTTTTTGTTGTTGTTTAAATTGTTTAAGTTGATTCCATAATTGTCATCAAGTCGTCGTTTAGTGTCAACTGACAGTTGTTACTGCTACTGCTGCAGTTGTTGTTGCTGTTGCTGTTTCATTTAATTTTTTACTTTTTTTTGTCATACAAAAATCGTGCATGCATCAACAACAACAACGACGAATATTTTTACCAAACAAACGGTTTTTTTCTTTCAATGCAACTAATTGAACGAGAAATATAGTCAGTCTTTAAGCCGAGCAACAACAGTGATCGCCAACCACATGGAGGATCCATCAATGTTGTCATCATTAGTCGATTGTTGAGAGCTGATGCTGTTGGTACGATGCTGCATCGCATCGCATCGCATTGTATATTGCAGTTTCATTTACATTTCATGCAATCACTGCTGTTGCTGCCAGTTGCATCCGCCGCCAATTGTTGCTGACATTTCTGTGGCAATTGTCAGCCATTTATAATTGAACAAATGCGACTTTGACAGATTTGCTATAATAAATAATAAGCGATAATAAATAAAAAAAAGCCTTTGCAATTGCCATAGCAGTTGCGGCACAGCAACAGCAATTGTGTGGCTGAGCGTAATTCAGCATTTTATTGACGCACAGTAAAAAAATCACTCGTATATGCATATAGGTATGAGCAAACCAGCTAACATATGTTGTCCAAGAATTATGTTTTTCTATCACACAAAAATTTTATTGAAAAAATCCTTTAATATGAGCAAAAATTACAATCATTAAGAAAAGTTTTATAACTAAAACGAAAAAAGTAAATTCCTGAACTTTATTTCAAACTTTTTTTTTAAGTGTAATATCGAAACTTCTCACAATATTCACTCGATAATAGACACAATAACAACAGGTACCTATATCTTGGGTCGATTTTCGTTTAAATAACGAAGCTGTTGATTTGACTAAAAATAATTGCGCAGCCAATTAAATCGGCGCCCACCAACACCAATCAGCAATGAGCGTCTTAACTAAAGACCTCCGTTAAGGTAACCACCGAGGCACTCAAAGCAGAAAAAATTAAATTCATTTAACTGAAGAAAAAAATCGTCAATTTTTTTAATCGGATTTCAACAGCTTGGTTACTTGCAACATTTGCATGTGAGTCACGTTCGCGGCGTACTGTCATAATTAATGTGATATTGCAAACGTTAAGGCAACATTTTTCATAACACAAAAACAACAAAATCGATCGATGGTGTTGATTTTTCATGCGAAAAAAACAACAAATTTTATAAAAATAAAATATGTGCATTTCCCACAATTACGTGCTGACTACATGCAGCACGTTTATAACACGTAGGGTGCAACATTTTGCTTACTATGCAAAATCGCAACGGTAGCAACAACACAAATATGGCACTCATTTTTCACGCACTTTTTTCGCACATTTTGTGCGCTACAGCTAAAAATGACAGGTTTCGCGCGCTGAAGAATATGCAAAATAAATTAATTACCAATTATCGCCCGTTATTAAATTAAAATTGCAATGAGCATATGTGTGCGTATACCCTTATGTATGTGTTGCAACTGTTACGCTGCATTTTCATCATCGTCGGCGCTGTCGTTGTGGCATTTTGGTTGACAAGTGTGCGGTAATTTTATGTCCTTGTACACTCGCTGTTTTTTTTTTGTCATATTTCCGACATAGTCATACCCTCCGCAAAAGTAATCGTGATGGCATCAGTTTTGACGCAGGCATTTTATGCCATAACGAAAGTGCAACATGCAATGTTTTTCCTTATCTCACCCTTAAAAGTATGCTACAGTTGCGTTGCAAATAGGATTTTGACGCAAAGGATTATGTTACCAGTATGGTGCAAAGTTGAAGTCATCGTTTTCATTATTGACTATTGTGCTTTTCAAGGCAGAACTTTTGTTTTGCAAAGCTTTGCCGGCGTTATTATAATCCACAATCCCAGTGGAGAATGAATTAGACTATAAAAACTTCAAAATATGAATGTATTATTTACGTATGCTCAACCCATTTCAGGCTTCCAATTTGGTGTCATTTGATCTTGAATTTTATAACTTTTGCCCGGTCAGAAATGTCACCAAACGAAAAATTCTCAAAAAAAGGCGACCATAGAATTAAAATATCACTTAAGAAGGATATCAACAATATCAATATCAAAATCAACAAAAACTTGGATTTCGGCCACTATTTTCTAAGAATAAATCACCAAAAACTCTATGGCATGTAATTTGCTGTCGAAATTTGGTTGAGAAAAAAACATTAAAAAAATTTCATAAGAAAATTTGATTCGAAAAATAGTGGGCCAAAAACAAAAATGAGTTTTCGCTCAAGTCAATGTAAAACTGTTTAAAAATTAAAAAGCAAAAAAAAAAATTACCGAAGAATTATCTATAACAATTACATATAAATATATTCTTCCAGCACATGTTCAAGTTCGAAGTTCAACAAAAATTCCGAGTCAAACAAACAGAAAATCAAATTAAAATATCTTCTGCAATTCTAAAGATATAAGGATTTTGACATTTGAAAAAAATTCAGAACCACTGGGCGTTGTATCCGACATTTTGTTGTTAGAAACTTCTCTGCGTACTCTCTGAGAGGATATTCAGGGCAGTGTCCGTTTAATGTTGCTCTCACTAACAGCAGTTCAGTGAAGACTTCCAATTAAACGATACGAAACATAATTTTTTTAAGTGCATTCACTAAAATCCAAGCGTCACCAAAGGATTTCACATTCGCCGCCGCTGTGTTTGTCATATGAAACTCACCACTAATTAGTGTCATTACACACGCTCCATATGACGTTGCAACAATTTAGCCCACACCACACCAAACCGCCTCACATACGCGCAAAAATACCGATCCATTGAGCACTGAACACAGAGCGCATCTAACATGGCAGGATTCATTATTGCCTGCTTTGGGATATTCGACGTTCGAAAATCGTATTAAACGCGCCAGACCGGCTTTTTGCAATTGGATATGCTTTACGGGACAAAATTGAATGCGTGTTACAAAATTTAGCTAACGCTCTTTTAGGCGCGTAAAAACACACATAAACAAACATACGGCATTTTCGTCACTGTGTAATTTTGAATGTTTTTAAAGCGCCTTTTGCATTTTGTTGCAAAGGATGCAGCCGTTTGATGTGAAAATTCAAATTTGTGAATGAAAGCTGCGCCTAAAATGCGGCAAGCATTTGAAGTACAAAAATGTTTTTCCATGCAATTACGACAGGAAAAGTGTTTTTTGGGATTTTCCGCTAAATTATATAATGCTGACAGCCTGTTTCGTTTTATCTTTCAGTCGTCAGGTTTAGGTGAGGTGGTGTTTAAGGTTTTGTTATGTGGAACATGTGGCATTTTCGTGACACTTTTTTCCATGTTCCTTTCAACAAAAAGTTAAGTAAAAATTACAAAAAAAAAATTTGAATTAAATTGATTAATTTTTGTATGTCCAAATATCGTACTTTGTTAATTTATTTATATGAAAATTACATTTTTGTTGCAGGTTTATATCCAGAAGGACTTGTTCTTCATAAAAGAGCGATCAGAAATTTCGATTCATGAATATCCCTCAGTGTGCCCAAAATATTGTTATTACGTTCCTTAACTACTAAAGATCGTTATTTTCAACAAGTATGTAGATTTTGTGACAGACATATAAGACGTGGGGGGTAAAGTTCTAGAATTTCTGCGGACATCTTTTATGGACAGCCCCTATTGGCGTTGAACCCACACTGTGCAAAATATATAAAACTGAAAATTGGGCTGAAGTGGTTCTGAGCTGAGCAGATTTCAGATTTCGGTTGATCTTGAAATATCAATAAAAAATGTATACAATTTTTTTGTTTTTACACCATACTATTACAGTCAATGAACTTGGAATTGGAAGAACACTACGTTGACGCACTCATATCTAATTTTCTCAATGCGATTATGCAAATTAATAGCAATTTAAAAGAAATCAGCAACCCGAAATTAGACTACACTTGACTACATGACAGCAATTGCCAACTCCTTGGTGTCCACATTTGAGACCAACACCAAACGACAGCACGTTAGGTACTCATTGGCAATTATCATATAAAAACGACCATTCAAATTAAACCGCAGCGCTTAAAACGGTAGCTACTACAGCCCTTCAGTAAACTGGCGTAATAACATCAACTTAACTCAATATAACTTATGTTTTTGAGGGTTCTTTTGAACCGCTCCAGCTACCGACCAACGACGACTGGCGTTGTTGTGCCACAATTTTGAAGCAACAAACTTCCGTTTAATAGCGTGCAATTTGGTAATTTTACACTTTACCTTGGAAGGATTCTTTTGGCCGTTGGACCGACAAAAAAAGGGTTTTAATTAGCAAGAGTAAGGGAAGGCTGTACAATTTCTTATTACTTGCTTACATTGCAGTACAAACGGTATAATTATGGGTTTCATAACTCGACTAGTTAGCTAACTAAACTGTGAAATCAGTCCGCTCGCCGGGTATGAGTAGGTGAGAGAGTAATGTAAGGGTTAAATAAGTGTCCCCTATATAAAGTCGGCACGGAAAATCTGAATATTGATTGTACTTAATGAGATAGTTAGAGGAAATTCACTCATACAGTTGACGACGGTCAAGAAAGTAACTGAACTATTTACGAAAGAGAAGAAAGAAAACAGTGACGCAAAGAGTTGGTAGCAGCAGTTGTGGTCACCATATTGAACAGCATAATGATTACAACGGAAGCGGAAATACAACAACGAAACTTGCATGCAATGCTGAAATATCACGCTGTATGCCTTGAGTAAATACGAGTATTAAAATTGTATTAATAAACAGCGTATTACGTGGAGTTGTAAAAAAATACGGGGGAGAAAGGATTAGCAAAAGGGAGAGCTATGAGTAAAGTCGACTACTGAAGTAATCTCATAAAGTAATTCAATTTAATTGAAAAAGAGGTTATTTTATTTGACAAATACATATTTCAAAATCAATTTGGAACAAGATAATTTAACTTTGGGTGATTATTAAAAAATAATTTTTGGCAGATGCACCCTAAAACTACAGTAACCAAAATAAAAGCGTGATCGAATTTTATTATAAATTTAAAATATTTATTATGTTTTTCGCTGAAAGCCAAGATGATTTCTTCTAATTTTTTTAAGCACCAAAATTGAAGAAATTCATTTTGAGCCTCCTTTAAACTTTCGGTTAAATCGACATATAATTTTCTGATTTAAAAACCCAAAAAAGTTTAAAGTCAGCCAAGAGTTTTGACAGAAATTGTTAAATTAATTGAAATTGTTTTCTTTTACGTTTCTAACTTCTACGGAAAGACCATTTCATATAAAACATAAGGACATACCACATTTTGAAGGAATAAATTTTGATTTTTTGTTTGGTTTTTTATGTTTTCTTTTTGACTTAAATTACTGTGGCAGCTTGAAATGCTCAGGCTCATAATTTATATGCCGGAGATATTACTTTATGTATAAGAAAATAAAATGCGATTCATAGACTGTAAACTGTTTTGTTTTGTGTCAAATCACACTTTAATTCCTAGCTTTTCATATGATATCGGCACAATCAGAGTTCCTGCTGCAAGCTTAAATAAATCTCGAGAGCTAAAGTTTCTAGCGTTTCTAATTTCTTGATATGGCATGAAGCCGCGGTTATAAATGCATAAAAATTAAGATTTTAACCGAGGCGAACTTTTTGGACTGGAAAATTTTAAAATTTGGTTCCGAATAAAACGTCCAGTTTACTATCGTAAGCAAGAAATAATTCTTACTGTTTGAAAAAACGTAGTAAAATTAAGTTCATTCTTCCGAAGATACTTAACCCTCTATGACGATTTTATTGATATTTAAAAAATGTACCAATACTGAAATAAAAACACTCTGCAACACACCAATAATAACAACTACAACGACAATAGAAGCAATCAAATTACAAACCAACAAGTGTTACACTTCATAATATTTCAGTAGCAGGCTGTTTTTGAAATTTATTGCGCGCCAAAAAGCACTCGAAAGCTTTCAATCTTTACTGCTACCGCTATTGAAGCTGCTGTTGATTTCTTCTATCGAAATTCCCAAACATTCACTGCCGATCAACCGACTTTTTTCGCCAAGCACGCCATCTAGCGTCGCAAATTGAGTGTGTGACACATGTCATTGATTGGTATTTATGTGAGTTTAAGTGTTCACACGAGTTCAAGTGAGAGAGTGTCACCCTTTGCAATTGACAGCAATGTGAAATGGAATGCTTTTCAAAGCTTTTTGTGATATTTTACTTTTGTTGCTGCTGCAGCATCTTAAGGGTCGGTCGGACGGTCGTCAAACACTTGAAAGATTTATGTTTACTTTTTCTTTTCTTTTTTTTTATTATCTTCCTTTGTTATTGCAACTTTTTTTCCAAGTTGTTGTTTCTTTTCAAATGTTACATATCGTTAACAACAACAACAACAACAATAATACACATAATAACTACATACGTACTCGTATAACAGCACCCATTCCGTACTCATGTTTAACACATCAATGGAATTTTTATTAAGTCGTTTGCAGCATTTGTTATTATTGTTGTTGTTGTTGTCACATTTTTTTCTGCGTAAACAATTATCGACAAATTGCGCTTTTATGGAGTTGCATGCAGCAGAGGCAGCAGCAGAAGCAGCAATACACGAAAGTCAGCAACATTAATGTGACAAAGTGTTTTATTGTTACTACAACAACTACAACAACATCAGTCGCAAGCGTATCATTTTCAAAGTAAAAGAAATTCACAACAACGGCAACGGGTGCTATTGACACACTACGTTTGTTGCTGTTTCTATTAAAACCGAACTCTCTGATTAAAATGTTGCTGTCTATTATTTAATGTTGCTGCTGCTACGATTGTTGTCTTAATAAACACTTAGTGCATTCAGCTACACTCGATGAAATCCCATTTGTAACAAAATTACAGTATTTCGAACACGTCCTTGTTGCTGGCGATTTCAAATGATTTCAGTTTATAATGAACCAGGCTGATTAAGCCGTACGAAGAAGTCCGAGTTCGTTATAATCCAATTAAATTAATGACTTTTCACTTAATCATAGTTAGGGTAAATTAGGATCGTTTGGACTTAAATGAATTCATAAGGCTACTATACGTTTTGGTACTTCGTACAATTTGTCAAAAAGATCCTAATTTCGTTGTTAAGTATTTTAAAATCATAGTGCTATGCATTGTTTCTATCTGTAATTCATTATGGAATCGAAAAAATGTTGAAACGTACAATATGTGAGGCATTATTTATCAAAACGAATTGATGATTTACTTTAAGTGTTTTAGTAACTTCGAACGAAAATGATATGCCTGATGGACTAAAAGCAAGTTTGCAATAGAAACGTCAACAAAAACGGAGTACTTCGTCTTATTCTTCGTAGCAAAAAATGACAGAAAAAGATTTAAGCTCCGATGAAACGATAATAATACGTATTACTAGCACATACTTATCCCTATATTAAGGGGTATGTTAATGAATAATGTTAGTGAATGAATGTTAATGAATAAAAATACTTTCTCGCTTTTGATGAAACTCTGGGAATACTGTATATTAGGAGATGAGATAAAACAGTTTTGGAGGGTGCACTATGTCTCAAAATGTTAAGAAGTTAATTTGCTACTGCATCTTGAAGTTGTTACAGTCCATATCAGCTAAAGTGCTAATTACTCATGATAGTCTATAAAGGTTTAACAAATGCTGGCGAGGATTCTTAAGCTATTTTCATTGTCGTTTACTCTTTCTATTTAAGTTTTGGCGGCAATTAATGTCAAGTTGCATGCGAAGTGCATTCCACACCTAATAATAGCAGCTTGTGGCCAAATAGCCAGATAGCCAATAACAAAACAGCGAACGCAACCTAGAATCACAGCTACTGTTGTCGTTACATTGGCCTTTTTCTTTTACCTTTATTTTATCGTATATTTTTCCAGGTGGATGGATGACGATTTTCTAACTATGTACATTCAATTTGTGGCATTTTGTGGCCGTTTCTCGTTATAGCCGCAGCTGATTTTCTTTGAAGAAATGTGCAAGTGGTTACGTATGGAAGAAGAACAAAAACAAAACGTTAATTGCGTCCAATTTGATTTTAGTTTCTTTATGCCATCATATTGTTTATCCAGTGTTGTTGTTGTTGTAATTGTTGCAATATTATTGCAATAGGAAAAAGCAAAATCAACATTAATTAGCGCCTTTTTTTCACTTTGCGCGCACAATTTCCGTTAATACTCATGTAAGTACCTGAGTAAACTTTTCATGCATTAGTCTTGCTGTGTTGCCTGACTGCCTGCGCTATTACTTTTTCTGCAGTGTTGCCAACCTAATTTTCTTTTCATTTTATAGCGCAATACCCCGTTGCGTTGTTATCAGTTGCATTAAATTTTAATTGAGGTTTGTTATTTCTGTTGTTGTCATTCGCAGCAACGTTAATTAATATTTATAGTTACAATTCGCAATTTGCAATCGAACTCAAGTACCGAAAGAGATACACAAAGTACGTGAAGCACTGTTCGTCGGTATGTGTGACTGTCAAGATACTCGAGTGTCGAGTGAGGTAATTTTAATTGTTGAATTCGTGTCATTAATGTTTTTCAAACAACTCGCTGTGCTTAAATCAAAGCAAAACGAAAACAGCGTAAATGGCATTTTTCAAGTAGGTACCTACTGCTAGGTGTGCCAGAAATATTGTGTATTTATCTTATGCGAAGTTCATTCAATGTGAGTCATAGCTATATTAAAAATTGAGAGAATAAATAAATTAAGAGAATAAATACCATAGATGGGTAAAATTTTGGAAGCAAGAGCCACTTACAGTTAGGATTCAATTAGGATTTCAAATTTTTGTTATTGTGCTAGTTTGAATTTTTAAGTCATTCAAACTAAAATAAAAATCGTGTAAAACCGAAATTGCTTTTTTTCTTCGAAGATTAATAATCAACAGAATGTGGTCGCCATATGGCATTTGCCTTAAATAAATGTGATATCTTGTGTTGGAGACACAATTTAACTGAGCATTGAAAATTTGTTTTTTAAGAACACTTTAATTTTATAACAAAAACAACTCCAAATAAATAATTTCCTACAGACTTGCACAGCATTAAAGTTTCCAATGTTTATGTATATTGTAACTAACGTCCATCTACGTGTACATATTTTTAAGCGACCTTTTCAAATTACCTTACAAATTGTCCACTTAAAAGTTTTCTTTAACTTTGGAAAAAAATAATGTGGAAAATAAAAATTGCATCAAACAATTAAATAAACATAAAGCCATACAAAAAATGTTACCATTGTTTTTTGTCGTTGTTTTTGTTTTTGCATAAATTACGAAAGTCTGTGAAAAACAACAGGAACAAAGCACAGAAAAAAATTTAATTTTTTGTTTTAAAATAGCAAAACAATTCAAATGACGCTTAAAAAAACAAGAGCACGGAAAATATTTTTATCTTTTTTTAAACACAGCTGCCCCACCTTCTAGTTCGCCCTACAGCATGCAAGGGTAGCACAACAATTTCGCTAACCCCACGTTTTAAACTTTAAAACGCAGCCTGCACAAGTTTGTGGAATTTAATTTTCTAGTAAGAGATGGGAAACATTTTTGTTTTCATAAACATTGGTAATTTATAAGTCGTTTTCACGTGCATACGCCTGATGGCCCATTTACGTCGCATATCGTTCTTGTATTCAAAATTTACATGACGTTTTAATTACAGGTTCTTCATTTGATGTAGCACAACATCATAATAGTTGTGAATAAATTCATTAACAGAATTTTAAGTGAAACGATAGTTACAATAATATGACCATAAATGTAAGGAAATCGGTTATATTTTTTTTTTCTGTACTATTCTGCCCTTAGAAGCGAAAAGGGCGTTTCTCAAAAAAATTCAATTTTACACGTATTTCAACTAATTGACATAAACATCAATTATCTCGAAAATCGTTTTTTTTTAGATACGTCCTTTTCGCTTCTGAGGGCAGTATTGTCCACTCAGGCACGTGAAACGATCATCAACACTCTTTGTTGTTTCTGCCAAAGCTGTTTCCTATGAAAAGCTCTTGTTTATTTGTCGCGAGGCGTGTGAAACAAACAAACTCAAATGTGCCATAAATGATGGATGGATGTCCTATATATATATGTTTGTATGTAGAAGAGAACACTCTACCGCACCGACAGACCAAAGTACTTTCAGCACCAAATAAATTTGCATTTACATTACGTTTGTCTTCTTATTGCTTGTAAAAAAAAGTCTTACAGTTCCATGTTAAGCGTCTCGGAATGACAAACTAACAAGAGAAAACAAATTGATTCAAAGCCCATCCTTGCTTTCATAATTTTTTTTACTCTTAATTGCAACATTTTAAAAATTAAAGTTACCGGGTGCTACGACTGTCTGAAATTATTTGATTTTAAATAAATCCAAGGTGAAAGTATTCGAACATGGGAACGTATGATGATACAGGGAAGTGCTATTCAGTGAAAGGGGTTAGACATATGGGCGTGGCAACGAAATTCGGTATATTACTGGCTGGTGACACTATCAACCAGTAGTGTACTTCACATTCAAAATGCAATAAAATTTTACTATTGCCATTCTAGCGAGCTCATGGCGTGTTAGAATGACAATTATATAGCCAAAAACCTTACAGATTGAAAGTCTTTGGGCGAAACCACTGACGAAAATTTGAGATTTAGAGTACATACTTTAAAAATAAAAATAAATATGAAGAAGAGTAATTGGCGAAGCTAGAATTCAGACTTGAGGTTAGGGTTAAAGCTTGAATATGATGTCACGTTATTTAGTTTTCCAATTAAGCACTTCAACTTGGTTGGTTTTACAAGCAAAAATATGGTTTATTTCTTATTCGCGTTAATTCACAAGTCTAAACAAGATAGTTCACACTTTTTGAATTTTAGAGATAGTCTTCAAGACACTACCTTTCACTTTCAATACTCAAAAACACGAACTTAAACGTAACGCTTGGTTTGTGTGTTCTAAACACAAAATCTGGCAGCTCTAATTTCATCTGTAAGCGTGAGTCCCCAAAAAGTACATAGGTACTAATCAAGATCATCTGATTAAAATTGTCAATGAGATTTAATCGATCAATGGCCATTAGCCAGTAATAATGAGCAAATATTTTTTGCAAATTAATTTTTTTCTCTATTTAGCGTTTCACATACGAACTGTTAATTAATAAAATGCAACACTGACAAAATTAATTACTACTTTGAATTTGGCAGCGCAACAAACAAAAATGTCACACATAAACAGGGCGGCAGCAAAGAGTGTCACAAACAACATTGGCAACAACAAACAATTTCACATAGAGTGCAGCGCTTTTTCCTAAAAGAAAAGTGTAACGAATTAATTTTAAAATTTCTCAATCAAATCGTAATGTTGCACTGCCCGCCTACCGCGCCCCAACTCTCAGTGGGGCAGCGCTAAAAGAAACTAAAAATATCAACGTGAACTCGTCGAAAACGCCAACTCAAATGCGGATGCATTGGATTGCGCCCAACCGAACAAATACTTGGATGCGCTATTAAATTTTGTTGACGTATGCAGCTAATCACTTTGACAGCAAGTGGCGGGAAATAAAAGGCGCAACTAGTTGATGGGTGTTGTCGTCTTAGTTGTAGAAACAAAAGAGAGAGAGAGTGCAACAACGTGTGCAGTCCTTTATTTACAAGGTTATTGTTCGACGATGAAATCATTCGAAGAAATTTTCACTTTTTACCAAATTGTCGCGATGCCAGTTGAACAGTTTGGACCTCATTGATATGACAGTAATAAGACTTGACCGAAAAAATGTCAATTTTATGAGAGTTTCATTAAAACAACCAGATGCAATCTCATTGTGAAGACTCCTTCGACAGCTATAGTTTTTTAGACATACATATATCCTGTTTGCCGCGAGAATACTGTTTTAATTTTTATACATATTGTATTTAATCCATGAATTGCCAAAAACACAATTGTATTTATTTACTCACACACTTCATCATCCGCTCTTTTTCTTTTATGCACATGAATTCACTCGAATGAAATGTTCGCAGATCGCTGTAAACAACGAACGCTTCAGTGAATGAACGAGCAAATGAAGGATAGACCAAGTTGCACATTGAATTTATTCATAACGAAACGTCTAAAACATGTCACGGGACAATTTAGCAAACAAACTGTCAGAAACATGACAACTCAACATGTGCTTCTGTTTAAAAAAGTAAAAGAATTAAAAGAGACAAAAAGCTGAAGAAGCAGCAGCATCAGCAGGATGGGCAGAAATTGCTAAATTTATTTCCACGCCATTTCTATTAAAAAATTTGTAATTTATACCGAATGAAAGTGATTTGAGCAGCATTGCTAACAACTGTCACTTTGACAGCATAGCAGTTGAAACTGTCAGTTGATGACATTGTTGATGACATGGTGGCAATAAAGCACAACGCAACTTTGCGTAATAAAACGAAAAGAAAACGTCTTTATGATAAAAAAAAATTTATTATTATCTTTAACATGTTGATAATTAAATCAATTTTGAAGTGCATAGTTTGAGCGTTATCTTTTTTTTATATTAATATTTCTTGTTTATGAATCTTCTTCTGTTCGTTCTCTTCCAACAAAATGTCACATTTAATTAAATAATCAACTCATTCCCATTTAAATCCACTCAAGAAAAACCGACAAAACTTGTCACTGACATTTGAGTTGATTACGTGTACACACACACATTAATTCATATTTACTCGCCTGTACACTGAGGAAGTTTTTATTGAAGTTATATATTTTATTAAGAAGAAAAAAGGGCCATTGAAAAGATTTGATGCCGGCGGGATACAAAAAAAAAAAGCTACGTTGCTCGAAGTAAGCAAGTGATATTTATTTTTGAAGATATAGTACATATTATACATTTTGCCAATTTTTTTTAAACATTAGGCGATTAATCTTTCTAAACTTTGAGCGATTAGGAAAAAATTCAAAAATCAAAATCTATAAAATTAACCTATCGATAAATTTTTTTAAAATAATTTTTTTCTGTGCATATCTACACAACAAAATCAACAAGAACAACAATTTCAATCATGCCACATTTTCACATAAGCAGTTTACATTAATGTTCAAACTAAAGAAATCCTTTCAGAAAGCAACTGCAGATTGAAGCGAACACAACATTACTACAGCGCGTGTTCATCGTGTGTGTCAAATGTCAACTTGCCTCAACATTAACGCACACATTTACACGAAAACGACTTTTATATGGATGCAAGTACACACACTTTCATTATTTTATTAATTTTAAAATAGGAAGTGGCATGAAAACATGCAACATTACTAAAAACATTAAGCACAAATATTCTGTCCGACATCTTTAATGGTACCATGTAGTAATGAATTTATAAAAAAACATAAATAAAAAATCATTTAGTCGTTTAACACTTTATATGCATTTGATATAGGATTTAAATTAAATTTTGCCCATCGCAACTTTATAGCATCTTGGAGTAGTCGGAAACGTTTGCTTGGATCTCTGAATTTACTTTGCTCTCTGTTTTGAGGATGCAATCGCTTTTAAATGCTCGACATTGGACTGCTATCGTAAGACCCATCTCGGGTAGAAGGTGCTTAAAACGTAATCCTACATATATAAACATGCTCTATAAGCTTTTAACTTACATAGACGCATTAATATCTACATTTTGTGGCATTTTCCAAACCGAAATCTACGCAATCGACTAAGAATCTCCCCTCTGCCCAACGATCATAACTTTCTGCATCGACTGTCAGGCAGCGTCAGAACTCACTGTAGTCATTCATATTCATAATTATGCCGGAGAATGAGCAAGCAGACAAATTGGCAAGAGATGAATCAAAAATGGATTTGCAGATCTCAGAACACAATCTTCTTCAATCGCTGGGATTATATTGTAGATGGGAACACACCACAAATGATGCTACATCTGGAGCCTAGGCGTAACCCAAAAAGAACAAAAACCTCTTATATCCAAACTGACTATATGTTCGTCTACTTACGGAACACTGCATCATAAGTTTAACGGCTGATAGATTGCAGACACCGCACATCGACTTTTGAAGAGTTTGTGGCAACGAAGAAGAATCAGTAACGTGTAATGTCAATTGTTTCAATAAAATCGTCTGCCATTCATGGGCGAAACATGTTTTGATAATCTGGGTAACACAGTTAATGAGCCATTGCATAATTTATAAGATCACGATCTTCCTACTCAAAGGTTTTCCATGTACCTGAATGCGCTTCATGGAAGCACCAAACAACCTGAGTTGCTATTTTTGGTACAACTGCTTCGTTTTGCGTTTAAGAATTTAACCTTGGCGCTCAGTTCTAAACACCGCTTATTCTTTGTGCACTGAGTTTCAAACAAACTCCAACATTGACTTGTTAGCGCCACATACTCTGTTAGAAAGTGAATGCACTTCTGGTCACACAACTTAAGTTCTTCCGAGTCACTTACACTCTCTCTAGTTTGTAGAGATGTCTTGTAAGTCTGCAGGAAGCCTTTTAAGTTTATAATCTTTGAGCAATGGACTAATCTACTTTATTATTGCGATATTTACCAATGTTTGAGGTATTTCTTCGTACTCCGCATAAAGCTTCAAGACCAATCAAGAAATTGATGGCCAAGTTCTCAACTTAATTATTGGTTTGTTTATTACTTTCATGTTACTAAGTATTACCAAATAGCTAGAGTCTTGACCATACATATACATACATACATACATGTGTGGTTGATGAAAGAGGATTTATAAAAAAAATGTTTTTTTTTTAAACCTTCGAATAAGCAATTTGCAAAGTTTATTTGTGTAACTGGTTGTCTTCATGCTTATTCTTTAGGTTTCACATTTTCTAAAAAAGTCATTGACAAATTGCTAAGCATATTTTGTTAAAAAATCTCGGTGTTTCATAGACTACCTACGCAGTCCAGTTTGGAGCATTAATGAATTTGTATACATCGATCTTACCAGCAACACTAGAGCAGTGTGTTACTATTTGATCGGTCAGTCAGTTGACTGGGCGGTCGCGCTTTCAACATGATTTCGAAATTAAAAATTAATTAAAAACCATTTCAATTTTGATTTCTCTCCATTGAATATTTGTCGATTAAGAACAAGTTAATTATTGCTATAAACTCAGCATGATTTTATTTGAAAACTTGCTTGTGTCGCGCTGAAGACAGCTGAGACTCTGTACGTTTGTCCAAATGTCCGTCCGTTCATTTGTCCTCATAACTGCGTGTATTCGTAGTGTAAAGTTAATTGGCAATTGCTGTTAAGTGTTTTATTTTTTTCCTTTTTCTTTCAATTCGTTCCGTTTAATTCTGCTCTATTGAATTTATGTTAATAATATTTTTATATCTATGAAATTGACAGTTGTATTGTCGTTTAAATTAGCAATTTATTGTCAGTTATGTGTGCGAATTGTTATTTCAGCTAAATTGATTATCATTCTAACTATGTATATGAGAAATTGCAACAAAGTTGCTATTCTTAACAAGATTTATTCATAATTAATTTTTTATTGTACTAATAACTCTGAATACACTCAGAGCTTAATTAAAAAGCAGTTTTTTTTTAATTATTTCTCATGTAAACGAGTGTTGAATTTGTTGTTTGTAATTAAAAAATATTTTGCAATACGCTGAGTTTTTAATTATACCGCGTAGGCATTATAGATTGTTGGAAGTATATACTTTGATTTTTCACTGATTAACGCAACAACAACAACAAAGTTCTCTCTTGAGAGGCATTTCGGTTGATATTAAAAATGGGCCCATTACTAACCGATAGCCCAGTATATGGAATTTTCTAATGATAATTTTAAGAGAAACTTCTAGAGTGTTGCATACATACATATCGTTAAAAAAGGTACTAAAATCAACTATTTGAATAAGAACTTAAAATATGTATAGTTGCTAAATCACACAAGAGAACAGAGCTGTGGATATATGACATTACGGCAATCGGACGCAACTTCACCCCCTCAGACCAAAATAAAACTTCAAAATTTGTTATTTGATACAGGGAAAACAATTCACAAAATATTAGGCACATCGAAAACGTTGTGCCGGATGATACGAGCATCATCAAAAGAAACAATACATTTTGGTACATCAGAACTGAAGTCTGGACTGGAAAATATAATATAATATAAATTCACAATGGACTGTTCGTTTTAAGAACAGAATTTATGGCCAAGCCAACAAATGTTCCTACAATATGTTAACTTGTAGAGTCATCAAATCGAATCTCAGCATCTCATCAGTTTGAAAGCGAGTGATCAAACTGTGTAAGTTGATCATAAGTCACATCATGATGAAGGCGAAATGCTTACATATCATGGCATATGCTGTCAACGTGCTGATACTCATCACTGGAAGATTCCTTTAACGATCGGTGAATTCAAGGAAATGGCACTTTCTTAACTGCAAATATGGGTAATGAGTAATGGTCTATATGTCACTCAAAATAAAATGGAACTCGTACTCTTCACGCGAAAGTAGGGAGTCCCCAACTTCACTATACCCGAAATGAATGAACAAATATTAAGGTGTATTAGTGTATTCTAAGTTTTGTTGAAGAAGGAACTCGGAAGATAGAATGAAGAAAGCAATGAATACTCTATGAGCTGGTCAGTGAATGTTCGGGAAAAAGTGTGATTACAGTCGTTCGGTCTACACTTATCTACGAAGCCTTAGTATGGTGGGAAGCAGCTCGTAAGAGGTCATATCTCACCATTCTGAACAAGGTGCAATTAAACAATGAACAAAATTGAGCGGTTTATATATTCGACGTACTTCAAGTGATAATTAGCATCTAAAGTGAAAAACACAGAAAAGATGTTCCACAATAAAATACTGAGCAAAAAGTGGTCGGATATCAGCTAGTCGTCGTAAGCATAACGCGCCATATTTCGAGTGTTTAAAATGTAAATTTGGTTGAAATCATTAAGAATTTGATGATGGAGATGCACAAACTATAATTGATACATGCTCGAAGTACAATCATTTTTTAGAACTTGTCTCTTGAATGCAAACGAAAATCAATATTTGTAATTTTAGAGCTAGTTGCAGCTTCATTTAAAACTATGCGCCCAAGGTCAGTTTATGACATGCAACTTACCACATGCCACATGTTACCAGTGTCACTGCCATAAAATAAGCAAAAAAAAAGAATGCTCAAGAAAGAGGAAGGGTCATATTTGATAGCAACTCTGAAAACTATTTTGAAAAATTTGTTTATTGGAAATAATAAAACGATGAAAATTGGCCAAAATCTACTCGTAAGCAGATCTTCTTTGACTGGATGAATAGCTGTGATTTTTTTTCTCTTTAACTTTGGGCTCATTTTGCATTCTATTTGAGGTTTACTTATTGACTTATGGCCGCTAACTAGATGGCCACTTTCTAGATGGCCGCTCCTTGTAATCATATTCAGGTGGGATAGAAAAAACATATTTTTCATCAAGAATCTCTACAAAAAAGTACTCTCAATTTGCAAAAATGACTGCGATACTTTAACATTTCATATTTCGCGTGAGCACTAAAAGGGACTCACAACGAACAGGTGTCCTTACATGGTCAAACCTAAATTAGTGAGATTTTCAATAAAAAAAAACAAGAAAATAAATTGAATCATAAATTAGTGGCTTTGAAATATTGCATTTATACGACGAACCGCACAACTTATTAAAAATGTATTTATGCTTATTCAGTAATGCATTTCCTCGGGAATTGTTTTTCCTTCCTCACGACTTGTAATACATTTTTCTACTAATTGCATTTGTTAAAATGTTCATTACGAGTACAGTATTTTCTGCTTAATTGTGTACCATATTATTTGTTGTCGATGTTGTATGTGGTTGGTTGGATGGTTGATTGTTTACTTGCTGTTTTTTTTTTTTTTGTATTTGCAATACTTGGCTTAATTGTTTTGTATGTTGTTCCCCACTTGGAAATCGGCTTTAACTATTTGGAGCACTTGTCTTCTTTTATACCCTGACTTAGGTTTGCTTTCGTTGTCGCCGCCTGTGTTTGTTGTCGTCTTCATTCGTTTGTGTTTTTTGTCGATTTTCTGCAACATTCTTTGCTCATCATTATCGGTCATTTGTTGCTTCTTAAAATGTTTTATATGGGGTTTTGCATTTTTGCTTGTTTTTGTCCCCACAGTCGCATGTGTGGCGGGTATCCGTTCGCTTTTTTCTCCTTTTTTTCTCCGTGTAGTTTCATGTTAATAATTGGCTTGAATGAGTTTCGTAATTGTTGCTGCTTTCGCTGCTTCCACTACTTCTTCTATGACGACTGCTTTATATGTTGCAGCTTCTCTTCTTATCCTTAATAATGTCTTGTATTTTATCCCAGATTTTCATTTTGTTTCTTTTTATTTTCATTTATTTATTTAGTTGCTAATTAAGTGAGAGCAAAATTGTTCCTTTTAAGTTCTTAAGTTAAACCAATGATTGACTTTATTGCTGTTGTTGCTACTGATGATGATAATGATGATTCTTAGGATACAACAGCATATTTATGGTTTGTTATTTGCCACCATCGTTAAAATGTATTATATGCAGTTGTTTTCTTTGTTCATATTCCTCGTCTTTGTAAAATTCTTTGTCAGCGTTGATTTTTTAAACATTAACAATGATGATATGAGGCATCATTTGATTTGAATGGGCAACCGAATAGGAAATCAAGAATCGAGAAAAAATCTTCAAAATTGCTCGAAATTCGATTTAGATTTAAAGCATTGGCGTAAAATGCACTCGAATTATAATATTGGGTAAATAGTCAAAAAAATGTTGTGCTTGGATAAATGGGAATACTATCGAAAATGTTATCGAAAAAAATGGTGATGGATGGCAAGTAAACATTTTTCAATAAAATATTGATCACATCTAGTTTGAAAGTATCCAATTAATTTATGGCATGTGATTTACAGGGAAGAGCTTTTTTGTGTTTGCAAATAAGTATTTAGCTCTATGTTAATGTTAAGACAATGTTCAATTTGAGTTTTTTAAGTCATATCATCCAGAGCTTGGAGCCAATCTCTAGGCAAAAAAAAATAAATGGTTCTTCACTTGTTTGAGAAAAAAAATGTCAAGGATATTTCCTACTGGGTATGTATAATATACACATATATGTATGTACATAATTATCAACAGTTCTTCTGCATATGCCGAAGAAAAAACAGCAGCGCCCACAGTCAAGATCGCAACTTTTTTATTTTTTAATTTTTATTTTTGTGGTGTTTTAATTAACTTAATACGTGATTTTGTTGTTGTTGCAATTAATGTTATTTTTCGATTATTACAACATTGTCGACCAATGTGTGTATCTATGTCTTCAACTGCTTTCCATAATTTTTTATTTTTTGATCGTTTTTGGTTTTGAGTGTGACGCGATAAGACAGGTTGATTACTTCTACATGCGCGCCTGTCGCAGGCGTTTTATTTAATGACATAATCATGCTGTCGTATTAACTTTGATTTTTGTCTTTATTTTGCGTTTTCAGTACTTAAAAATCTCTTATGTTTTCGATGATAAACTTTAACATAGAATAATTTATTTATGGTTGAGCTCTTTAAATATTGTATTCGATTAACGATGTAACGATTTAAAAGACCTATATTCATGTTCTTCTACCGATTTTCAGTTCAGCATAGTCGCTGGGAAAACTTTAACTATTTTAAGTATAAACAGTCCACGAAAGATGTTCACGACTGAACTCATGACAAGTGGTTACGATGTTCTACAAACGACAGATGTTTCTATGAGTACATAAATTGGTACATGAGATCAATCAAACGACTATGTTAATGGCTTTAACGCTTCAAATCGAGGTAGGGTTACATTTTGAACCGTATTGTATACCTATAGAAATCAACACAATGACAATTTTAAAGAAAATCAGTCGAATATGGAATACTATTGTGCTTTCCAAACAAAAATCGAAGAATCATGGCAAAACTGAAAGATATTTATTCGCGAGAGACATACATAGATGAAAGGACTAGCTGAAATTTACATTTCGTATCGAAGGAAGAGACGAGAGTTAGTGTGGAGTATTGAATTTTTTACCAGCCCAAAGGTGGCAACTGTACTCGTTGTTCTTGCAAACAATATGTAAATTCGATTATTAAAAAAATAAATTAATTTATGTTTACTTGAGTGAAAATTATTAAGCACTTGTGGTCACAGCATGCGATTTATGTAAATAAATTTAAAAAAAGTTCAAATAAAACAATTGCAATTTAAACTTAAAAACAGAAAAATAAATAATATACCGCTCAGTGCACTTCAATAAGCACGCAGCATTTAAAATCGTAAAGGATACTTCCACACATGCACAAATACACTGCAAAAAAAAAAGCTGCCAGCTACTTTTGCGTGTGTGTAAATGTAAATAATTTCCAATTGAATGAGCAATTGTGCATTTAAAAGCCACGTAGGTACACTATGAAAAAGTTTTTATAAAATGCAAAACAAATTTTAAACTTTTGATTTGCTTATTAAAAAATCCAAAATCAAGCCAAATTTTTTATTTAAATTATGCAAACTCGATCCAATATGACCGCTTCAGTTCGAATAAATTAAGTTTTGGCAATTGACAAGAAAATTATGTCTTAAGCAGATAAATACATTATAGTCAAAATTGTAAAAGGAAAAAACATTTCAATTTTTGAAAAGAAAAAATTGATTGAATTGAAAAATTGCTTATAAATTTTTTTTGACGCTATTTCCGGAGGTATTATGTTTGTGCAGAGTTCCTATAGGAAATATGTACAAGCAGAACTTTATATTTCGGGGGAATGTGACACAAAATGAAGTCACCGAGGCTAAGTAAGATAGTGATAAGTATTTCAGGCAAAAATTTTAAGGTTTCTAACATAGAATACAAATCTGTAATAAAAAATGTAGGTATCTACATATTTAAAAATTCAGTTCACCTCGAATTTGGATTGAAAATTTGTTTAAAGGTCAAAGCCAAGGTCACATTTTTTTTTTAATATAGAATACCACAATCTTTTCAAAATATTTGATTTTTCAATCAACTTGATGATACGTACTTTCGAATATTGACCTTGGTAATTAAAAAAAAGAGCAGTGAAAATTTTAACAGTGTACATTACAAAAGGCGACTTTTGCAGTACATGTAACAACGCTTGAAATTTTATTTAAATGAGTAACGAGTTAAATATGCTGTAAAGTGCAGATAAAAATGCACACATTTTACGCGTATTTCATGTGGCATTTGCAGATTTTTTTGTGTCTGCTGGAGCAACTCTGCTGATTCAACTTTAGTGACAATGAAGTGAACAATAAAGAACGGCCAATATGCCAGATGATCTTGTATATGTATGTATGAACATGTACTAAGTGTATGTCAATATATGGTGTGCGCTTGTATGAACGCATGTAATATTTTCAATGTTATTAACGCTTTTGAGTGCTTATTTGTGAAATCGCTCAATTTAAATACAATCCAACGAAAATACCACAAGAATACAAATAATGGACGTCATACTTGGGCACCTTGGGTGCCTGCCTTTCAATTTCTGTTTCATTGTGTTTGCGCCATTAAATTAACTCTGTATTTTAATGAAGAGGCAGTGGCAGCGGGAAAAAAAACAGCGCAATGTCTACTGCCGATGCCGATGATGCTGCTGCTGCTGCTGCATGTAAACAATGCGTTGTTACAAGTTTAATTAAATTAATAACGCTTGCACGCATTTTAATGATAATTAACAAATGATTTTTCCGATGATAACAAGGTTTCTTTTTTTTAAACAAAAAAATAAATTAAGCAGAAACTTACAAGCGTTACTATTAATTTGTGTGAATTGGGTAGATATGTACGTACCTGAAAATAGAGAAAAACTTTTTTTAATATTAATTAATTTTTTTATAAAAAAACTTATTGGCAATAAAGCTTTGATTTGCATTTAGAGAAGGCACAGGGCAACAAAACATAGCTAAATCTACTATTTTTATGACTACCTATGTAGATGGAACTCAAAAAACTCAACGTTAAGATCCTGTGATAATTTAAAGATCCAACTACATATTAATAATTCGAACGTGTGTATAACTTATTTATAGCATATTTTTCACAATCTCTAACGGCATCTATAAATTAATTAAATGTTTTTGAAATACTTAGGAAATTTTGATCGAAGAATATATCTCGCAGCTTTATCAGGAAATTTTCAATAAATTTATTATGAGACTAAAACACCCCAAATAAATTTAGTAATTGCGGGTATGCCAGATTCATAAAGTAATAAACAACGCTGTTTAATCAGTACCAAATAAAAACTATAAATTTTTTAGACACTTTTAATTAGAGCACTTAAAACAAATATGTCAAAAAGTGAAGCAGAGAAATAATCATGAAAATAAAAACGACCATAAATCTTACGTTAAGTATTTGTTGACAAACGGCTAAATGTTTTTGTTTTTTAATTTTTATTAGTTCTAGTGTATCTACGGATGTTTTAACCCTTTAACACAATGCCAACGAATATTCTATGTGTGTCCGCCTATGAGAAAAGAAAGCTAAGCTTCCCGGACAAAATTTTTAAGGAAAGTCACAACTCAATTAGTTGAAGAAACGTAAAAACATACTCAATGGAATGCTTTTCGACACTTTATCGAAAAATAATCACAAGGAGGTAGTATTTTCTAAGTGCAGTAACAAAAAAAAAAAATACATATGGATATCGGTCGTTCTTTAAATATCATTTCTTGAAACGAAATATCTCAAAAACTATGGGGAAATAGGATTAAAAAATTTATAATGATTTTTATTTCGAAATGCTTTAATTTGTTTAAACATTAATTTTTTCTTTTATAAAAATATTTTTGAAAATATCATCCATAAATATTTTGATTTTTTTGTCGATTTTCTTACGTTATATTTCAATCAATCCAGATTGATTCATCTGTTCGATTATTCAAGTCTAAATAACTTTGAAAATATCATACAATTCCTGCTTTCAAATAAAAATTCATATTCCCAAAGCTATGTCTGGAATTTTGATACATGTATGTATATAAGAAAATATTTACATACAATAACACACAAATAAATTTTGAATTAACTTGTTCGATTTTTTAAGAGTGATGCAAAGCTTCTTCAAAAAAGTTTTTGAACTTTAAACAGCAGCCGATTGTGAGTAAACCTTTTAAATCAACTATCTTCAGAAATGTTCCTAGTTAATAACCATTGCATTCTACAGTCTTTATTAAATAAATTGTTTGAATTGGATTTCATCGCAGTTGTCAATGGGTTAAGAAGATTTCACAACTTTAGTATGCATTCACCATGAATGAGCAATAAAATAATAATTTTACCTTTTTATTGACACGAACAAAAAAGGAACAAACACTACCAACTATATCAAAAAATACTACGAGTAATGTTTACAAAATCCCACTTAAATCTCTACACAGGGTTGGCGCTTAAATCACAAGTGATAAGAAATGGTGCTATATGAAACAAAAACTTATAATTCATTTCCTAATCATTCGTACGAGTATTATCAATTGCTGTATGCGACCACAAGGTACAAGGGTTGCCAACAGCCGAAAAAAAAGCTCTCATTTATTTTTTTCATTTTTTTTTTCTTTTAATTAATGAAATAAGAACTGCAAACAATTATTTAATTAAAAACGTTAAAAGAAGTAGAGGCAACAGCAACAGCAGCAACAACAACTTGACTTGATCACTTGTGATCATCGCGTTTGTGTTGAGCTATTTTAATGAGCAACAACAACAATAAAAATAAAAACATACGTTATAAATAAAATAATGAGCTGTCATTAACGTAAGTATTTATTTATTTTTTTTTTCTTTTTTCATTTTAATTTAATTTTATTTTTACTCCTCGTACATATTGCTCATTGATTTCTCAACTCAACTTAATTGATCGATTGCGGATGCTTGCAAGTATGTTTATGTTTGTTTGTTGTTGCTATTTTCCATTTTAATTGCCAATGTTTTTTTTTTTTTTTATTCATGTACAGGGTGTTTCACTTGTAAGCCAAAATAGCTGATTAGTTGTCTACTTTATCTTCATTCACGTAACATATAGTGTATTTTGCCGGTTAATGATAGAAACCATTTTGCTTTTCTTAAATTTTGAATAGTTTTTTTCTAATCTAAAATATGAAACGAAAATGCAAAAATTTTCCAAAAGAACTTGAACTCGAAAGAATCCATGTATAATTGTACATGCTATATTAATCCGGGAGGCAGCTTAATTTTTTTTTGCAATTGATAGCTTAAGTAAGGCTGATAATGGAAATGAGGGTCAGTTGCCAGAATCATGTTGAGTCTGGCTGTGAGAGGCCGACGAAAAAAGTTTCGCCCAATAACTGGAAAAGTAAGCCGCAAGTAGAAAAATATGTTCGACAGATCGATTTCATGGCTTTCAGTTTATGTCAACTTTATCAAAAGTCTACATGGGCACAAGTCTGAAATATGGACAGAATAACAAGTTTAATACATACATAAATACATAATACATACACTGAATAGAAAGTGTACACATTTCCAAAGTAAAACTAGATACAGTGCATGTATTTTACATTACAAAAGCACATACGATTAATGTACGAAAACATGAAAACAATGTATCGCACACGAATTTAATTTATGGTTTCATTGATCGAATGTACGTACACATACGCAACTTTGTCAATGTATAGAAAATACATTGATTAAATGTACTTTTCATAGGAAAAATTTATATTTTCAATAAATTTTTAATGGAAGCCATACATAGTATGTGTGGTTGAAATTTGGTACAGTGTATGCGAATATACATATGTGTATACTTCGATAGGAGAAGGAATCTTGTCTTCCATGACAAAATTCCTCATAAGGACCAAAAATAAAAAAATCAATTCTTTCAGGTAAGGCAATGTTATTTAAAATTTTTGATACATTATTGATAAAAATAACAGAATATCGTGAAAGTATAGCCAATGTTCAGTGTTTCGATATATTATGAAAAAAGATTATTAAAATCTTATAAATTCAAAACTTCATTACTTTGCGACGAATTCAGTTGGAATTTCGGAATCGCAGGTTTTTCCTAGAAAAAAATATGTACATCTGTTTTGAGAAGTTATAAAATGTTCCTTTTCCTATAGTTTCAAAGTGCTAAAGTTTTCGTTGATTTTCAATCCATGATCCATGGTCTTATACAAGCATAGATGTTTCAACAGGATGCCATAACCTACATCATTCCAAAAATTTCATCCGTCAAATTTATTTTGAAAGATTAACAGAAAAGAATAAAATTAAAAGTAAAATAGAAGAAATTTTTCCAACATGTAAACATACTTTACTGTATTTCGGCCAATCTATCCTTAAACAATTTTCTTTCCTTTGTAGTCGGTTTTTATTCATATAACCCTAATTTTTTATCAATTTTTTTTTTTTTTGATAACAACGGTTTGTTTTTAATTTCTTAAATTGATTGTAAAAACGAAATTAAATTCGCCCATTTGAACAAAGGAAAATTCTAAAAATAATTTTTTTATTAAAATTTCAAAAAAAATAACCCTCTATGTGACTTGCAATTTTATATTGCAAATTTTAATTAATATTTTCATTAATTTAATTAGTTTGCAAATTTGTATAAAATGTTTAATGATTTCTTCATAAAAATCAACACCCGCTGAAGTCTTTCTCTCGAACGCTGTTGCACTGCAATCAATGATTTCTTCAGCTTCCCTACCCCTGATGTGTGGTGATCGTTTGTATGACGACTTTTGTGGCGCGCTGCTTGTTTAATTAATAAATCAGTTTTTGTTGTTGGTTTTGTTGCTGCCATTGTACAATGATCATCACAATAATAAACATTTTAATTATAATAATAAAATAAATTAAAATAAAGCAGCGTCAGCACTTGACAGCAAAAAACAAAAAGAGGCGCGGCGTCAGTTGAGTCAGGCGGGGTGGAAAAAAATCTATAATCTATTGAAATAAATAGATATTTCTTAATTAGAATTTCAAAATAAAAGTAAGAATTGAATAGAAAACACGCATTAATTAGTGTGCTTTTCTATTTAAGTCGACGACAAGCAACACCAGCAGCAGACCCACTGATTTTTAATGATCACCACCACTAAAAAAAAATTTTATATTATTTAATTGTTTTATTTTTTAATTTGTTCTTCTACCCTATTCATTTTGTTTATAATAAAATAACGAAGAAAAAACTAAAAAAAAATAAGTAATAAGTAATAAAAATTGTGATTAGAATTTGCATTAGACAGTTTTTAAAAATTTTAAAAATTTTTAATTTAAATTTTTAATTAGTTTCCATCTTAATTGCAAAACAAATTAATGAAGTTTTAGTGAAATGACTTCATTTATTTTTTCGAACGGGGATCACGATTGGCTTTAAGAATTCTTATTAATTATATTCGAAATGTGTTTTTAGTTTATTAACGGTGACAAACTCGGAGAGACAAAAATTCAATAAAGAAATGTTCAGAAAGAGGTCGATCTATAGTTTTTATTGGTCTTTTTTTTTATTCTCGGAGTCATTTTTCTAGAACTAATTTTGATAAAAACAATATAAAATAAAGAAACAACTGAGGTTCCTTTGATTGAAAATTTAATTATGGCTAATTCCGATTATTTAAATAAACATTTATATGGTTATTTTTAACGAAAACCAATGAATAAAATATGGTAATTTTTGGTAAAAAAAAAAATCGAAATTAACGTCACCTTAAGCTTAAATCAAAGTAAAGTTGATCATTTTTGATTAAAACAAAGAGTAAATCACCAAAATTGCTGGTTATTTTCAAAAAAAAAAAAATAAATAAAATTTATCTACTCCACGACAATGCGAAAATTATTTATCTGATCAATGCACAATCAACAGAACTGGGACGTGCGATTTATCTTATGTGTCAAATCGCACCAAAAAATAGAATTTGTTCTATTTCTCTGCAAAAAATTTTGCTAGTGTCAATGTTGTACTCACTACAGACGTATAGGAAATAAATTTTAAATAGTTCATTTCAAGTTATTTCATTTTTTTGCTCTCAACGAAGAGCGCCTTATACCATCTTACGTGAAGAGTTTGCTGTTGCCATTAGTTGGCTATAGAACGTTACCTTTATTATATAGTATGTAATATCAGATATGGTGTTTTTTAGCTACATATCGTTTATTTTGTGTAGAATATGAACTTAAACCCATCAACTGATTTATTTATTTTATTACTTTGCTAAATGTAATTTTTTGAGAAAGAAACGCATTTATTTAGAAGGTTTCCAATTTCATTATAAATACAAACGAAGAAGAGTTCTTTATAGTTTTCTACTTTATCATTTTCAATTTTCTCAACACGCCTCGGACACGTTGCAATATAGTCATCATTAAAATTCCTACAGTGACATATATACGCCAATACGACAGGCGCAGTCATGCCCCTGCCCAGAGATGAAGTGTGTAGAGCACATATCAAGAGCAGGGGAAGGGGACCACGAAAAAAAAGGCTGAAACCGAAGAAGACAATGTGTCTTCGTTAATTATGTTTAAAATGCTCATTAAGGGAATGAATTTAGAAGCAAATTGCAGCGTTGTTTTTCATCTTTTCGTATTTATTAATATATGGGACTGTGCGCATTTATGCTATCTCCTTCTCACAACACATGGCCACATGCAGCATTAATGCGCTTTTGCGCCATACAGTGCACTATATACGACAACAAAGTGGGAGCAATCTGACGGCGACAACGACGACAACGATGGCATAAAACGTGGTTTTTGCATGACTTAACTTGAGGTCTGAACGAGTTAAGGGGCACAAAAAGAAGAAAAAGAAGGAAAAGGGTATCTCTTAGCGAAACTAAGCAGCAGCAGCAGTGACAGAAGCGTAAGAAATGGACTACCAATGCAAGAGAAGAAGAAGCAGCAGAAAAAGTAGCATTGCAATTTATTTGAGACCATTTTAATTAACTTAATAGATTTTGTTGCATAAACGTGGAAGGAAAAGTGGCTTTATTTTAAGTTTTTTTGCCACTTTTCATTTTATTTCTTTGTTTCCTCACTACTTATGGACGCTCGCTAGCAACAGCTTTAGCAACGGTCTGATAGATTTATGGCAATACTAGCAAATATTTGTATGTTGGCGTTATCCAGTGCGTGGGTTGCTACGCTGCATGATAATGACATACAAATTTGCAAATGACATTTTGTTTCTTCTCAGTGTAATTGAATTTAAATTTTCATTTACATATCTACATATATTTTTTATAATTTTTTTACACTTTGTCGCTGAAAGGAGACAACACACTGATCGTTGTCAAGCCCATGCGCTTTGACCATTTTAGTGTTAAAAAATGAGGCTATGTCTGATCGCGCTAAGCTCATTAGCGTGCATTTTATTAAGATGCTATGATACTTTTTTTGAGTTTGTTTTTTTTATTGTTGTAGCAAAAAATTTATAAAAATTAAATTTTTTCCCTTTAAGGAAAATTGGTATGGACTCGGAGCAAGATTTTCCTTAGAGAGTCTAACTATCGCTACACCTTATCGACTATCAGTTTGGGTCTCCTATGCTGATGTTATGGAAATTTACATGCCAACCTTTACAGACAGCATGGCGGTAGTTAAGTCTCATAACATCATTTAAGCTTTTTAAGAAATATAGCTGGATTTGCTTAGTAAAAAATAAGCGATCATCTCGTTTGGTCTCCACGCTTGGACGCTTATTATGATTATTAATTTCCTGAATTATATGGCCTGTTTATTATCTACTGAGTCTGAATCATTCTGGTGGGAAATGCCAGGAGAGCACTGACACCGCAAAAAAAAGTTGTGGAGGCAAAGAACTTAAGGTCAAGACTAAAGCTTAGACAACCATTTCATTGATACGCTCAGGGAAGTCTCATGTCATTGCTATCTGCTCACAAGTGGTGGAATACGAAGATATGGCCGCTTAGAAAGTCCAAAAAAGCGTTTTCACTTAATGGTTCGAAAGTTAAGCTTCAAAAACAAAAATATATTAATTGTAAGTCCAAAGTTATAGAGCAGATGAAAACACATTTGTGCATGACAAAATTTGGCTCATCTTTTATCGTTTCAATATCTCTAATAAAACTGAAATTTCGAACGCAAATGTCCATGTTTTAAGTGAAAAATACTGTTTTCAGATATGAAAAAGTCACGTAGTTTAAAAATTTTCAATTAAACCTATTTCTATATAAAAATTGGGCAAAATGTGAGCCAAATCTTATTACATATCAGGAAATTTTACTTAGTAACTCGGTATTGCACCATATGCTCGCAGGCAGACGCCGATTATTTACATACGTCCACTATCAACATTGTGGAATGAAACATAATTCACCTTTGGAAAAATGTGACACTTTAAAAATTCACTGGCTTCCTGACTATAATGCCACGACATTCATACATTTTTGCCCACTACATACATATATAAATATGTTCCGGTTGTTGGTGACAATACATAAAATAGGTTGGAATCATTTCCTAAAATTATATTTGGATCTTATATTTCCGGTTAAATGAACAATTTCTATGAGATTTCAAGATTTCTGTACATATTATATGATTCTCTGGTAATAGCTTTACGAATTTGCCTATATTTTGTTAGCAATTATTAACAAATTGCAATTGTCGCTTAGTTAGGTGCATATTTAGTTTTTGCCTACATCGTTTCTTTTTTACTATTTGTTTGCATTTCAGTTTTTTTTTCTAATTACTTATTATTTTTGTGTAATAAAATTGTTTTCAATAAATGGCATTTAGCTGCTTCGCGCATTGCTTGACTTGACTTGAGTTGAGTTGACTTGGCGTGGCTGCTTGGCCCGCTCTGAACGCTTTAAAAGGGGTGCCAGTGCAACATGGTCGTATACAGCGCCGCTTTGCCGCGCAGCACAAGCAGCTAATGAGTCGCGTTGTTTATTTAATTAAATGTGATTAATGGCAGCAGCAATTAAAATTTTAATACTCGAAATTTTCCAATGGCAGGTTTTATTTATATGATCAGTTTTTTCTATTTTCTATGGGTTTTAATGATGCATTTGCGATAACTTAATAAGACAGATTCACATAATCGCCATACTTGCACGCTCTAATCATAAATAAGCAACAAAATTTTTAATTGGAGCAACTAATTAATACTTGTTGCATTAATTAAGACAACAAAATATAATTGCGAATTTTTGCTAAATACTTTGTATGTAGTGGTATCTTAAACGTTGCGTTCATTTTGATCAGAATCGTAGAAAGCATTTGCACTTAAAAAAACAAAAAAAACATCCAAAATCCGCAATAAAATTTGGGCTGAAAAACTATAAAATTAAAAAGAAAAATCAATATCAAAATAGTTCGCCTACATCACGAAAAGACCCTATCCCTATCCATCGATTGTCAGTCTTTAAGGACGAATAAACCAAAGAATTCCCTTTTTTTTAATACTTATAAAAATGAGGGTTGTTCGTTGTCAATTCATGTGCAAGTAATTAAATGGTGACAAGTGGATTTTAAAATATGAAATTGTGGACCTAAAGCGGGTCAGAAGCGGACAAATTGACTAGTGTAGCAGTAATGCAGCCCTATGGAATTTGAGCTGATAAAATCGGTCACGTCAGGATTTCGGGATACTCGAGTTTCAAGTTTACTACGTGAAATGAAATGAAATATCCACTTGCTATCTACAATACAATCTTTTTCTCAGTGTAAAATTAAAAACTTCCTTCTTTTACCTCTCTTCTAGTCCAAAATTATATTTTTTTGCAATACCAAATTTATCAAAAGTACAATAAAAGTTTCATTGCAATGCAATTAAATTTAAGAGTACGCAATTACTGCAAGCGTTACGCACTCCACACTCAAACCAAAAGTAGGAATGTGGATTAACCAGTACATGAGTATGGGCTTCGGTGACTTTTTTCATGTGTCGATTCCTTATTTATTAACGTTTTTAGCCTGTGATCTTTGTCAAGATCACAATTTCGCATCGATCGCACATTGCACACTCATCATAAACGCGATCCTAGTGCGCGCGCGCGTACTCAAAAATGGTAACGTTGCTGTTGATGTTGCTTTTGTTTTTGCAGTTGCTGTTGCTGTTGCAGATGCTCCTCTGTCTTGTTGTTGAAAATTGAAATTGCAGCAGCACATTAATGATGATGCTGTTGGACGAAATTGGGAATCAGCGTCAAAATGACAGCGTCAGAATGTGCTTCATAAACGTTCTGTTGCACGAACAACACAATTCATTATTATTTTACTTATTAGTCTGTTATTAAATAAATGTTTCGCGCTCTCTTCTTTAATGTACGAGCATTATATTATGTGCCCTTTTAAGTTGAATACGGATCTCGTTTTGAGTTGTTCTTTTTTTGTGGAATTGTGAGATATTTTTGTGTTTTTGAACGCATGCTTTTAATTCCCACTGGAAATGCGACTTCGATTTTGGAAAAAATTTATTATTTTTTCTACAGCGATTTTTTCGTTTTTAATTTTTACAATTTCTGATGTTGTTTCTTATCAGTTTCTACATTATAATTATGTTACAGTAGTAGTAGTAGGTTCGTTTCAGAATTTAGAAGCATTAACCACACTGAGCGAAATTAAGATTTTAATTTAACGTCATTTATTCACAATGAGTTCTGTCACTGGATTTTGTAGCAAAAGAAAACACAGTTTTTAATGGTTAAAAGAAACTGCTTTATTTATTGTTCGCAATAATTCACAAGTTTCAATAAAGCTGTTAACAGCTGTTTTAATGAAATGAGAGTTTTATTGAAATCAACACATAACTTCTTACTAAAGATACGATGTTATACAAATCACAAATATACTTTGTAGTGCCTGATAGTGCGGCGTTCCTTTTTACATCAGTTGACAAAGTTCTTCGAATGTGTCGTTGACATTTGCTGCAGGTATTCCTTCTGTAAATTATTTATTTCTGTATTTTTTTAGAAGTTGTATGCATTTTGAAAATTTTATATATGTACGTATCTAAATGCATGGCTCAAATATTAATAAGATAAACTTTGGGTCACTTTTTCACTAAAATCAATTGCTTTTTACGATAATTCTCTTGTTAGTGATTTTTAAAAGGCTTTTTTAAGGAAATAACGCCCAAAAGCTGATATTGCTTTTAGGAAATTTTTGAGCCGTTTTTAAAAAATTTTAAATTTTTGGCAGAGCTACCTCTATGTGAAGAAGAGAGATGGGTTTTCACTGCGGTTTTTCCTATTAATGTTCAAATTTTTTGGGAGATTGCTTAAATATTTTTGCAGTCAATGATTTTTGGCGACTTTTGCAATACCCCATTTTAAAAATTTTGATTTGAAATATATGTAATAAGCTAAATAAAACAAAATATTTTGGTTGCATAAATTTCTAGCAAATGCTCCCTGCTTCTGAGAAGGAACAATCGACTGGACTTTGTTACGAACAGAGTTCCACATCTCATTAGCAAAAAATTTAACAGTTCGTATGACATTCACCAAAAATTCCAAGCTTCCCAACTGACAATGTGACAAAATTTTCAATCAATGCCTAACAACACCAACTGCAGAAATCACGATAGCACGATATATAAAAAACTAAAAAGATAACTAAAAAACTCCAGCAGCTAAAAAGTGCAAGTGTTGCCAACTACAGAGCATTCCCTTAACTTGTGTTATGTTATTGTTATTGTCGTTTTCTTGTAGAATGTAGCTCTTTATTTTTTAATGAGGCTCTAATTGACATATGCATTCATACAGCAACAGCAACTACAACAACAATGGAGGTATAATTTTGAAACACTAAAAGCAAACCGAAACTGTCAGCATTAAAACTCAGCTCATCGATCACCGCGCAACGCCGCTACAGTGCAAAAAAAAATATTTTAATTGGCATTTTAACTAAGAGTGTTTAGGCTTTGACAAAAATTGTTCTTACCTCATTATAACAATGCAAAGGTACGTTCAACCCAATTAACAGATTTTTATACACACAGCCAGCGATCGATGCTTACCAAAACCAAAACGGAAAAACAAAATCAAATCGGTGAAAAATAAAACCAAAGGAGATACAAAATAAACCAAAATAATGAAACGAAAAACCAGTCAAAGAATCTCAAATATCACATGCAAGTCACACGTACTGATCGTACCGTCGCCGATCAAGAAGAGCGTCAAAAAAACGAAGCAAAACTGCATGCAGCAGCTTGAGGAGGAAACTGCTTTAGCAGGCAGGCAACCAGCCAAGCAGTCAGGCTTCAAAAATTGCCACATTAAATTTATAAAACTATGAAAAGAAAATGAAACCGAAGAAGAGCTATGTAGTAACAGCACAAGAAGAGGCGATCTTGGTTGGGCGATCCTCCATAAAAGACACTTGCAAGACAAACCATGCGGCAATAAAATAAACAGGACTCCCAGATTGTCACACCTCATTCTCTTCTTGATTGCAAATTTTCTCTCGCTCTTATTTCCCACCACTATTTATGATGCTCTGATGACGATGACGATGCCGATCACACACTGACGATGATGATGAGGATCAGTTAGTTGGTAGAGATCTGCATCAACAAAGCGCTCAAGTGATGAGGCCCGTTGTGGTGGCCCAATTTCAATGCTTCAATTTTTTGTTTGCAGTGGCGCGTCGAGGCAACAAGCGAATGCAAAAAGAGAGCGGAAAACGTACTGAAACACCGAAAACGAACCCAATTAAATGTCTGATCGTGTAATTGGCAAATTAATTTCAAACCAATTATAAAAAAAGCGCGCAAGACGTTGGGAATCAGCAAGCACACACGCAGAATGTGGAAAACGAAGTACAGCGTGCAAAGAGATCGGAGACAATTAAAATACAAAAACTGAGTACAGCGCGGTTTTAAGTGAGTGAGCGAGAAGTGCAAAGCAGGGCTTAAGTGGAAGAAATAGAGCAGGATTCAAATTACGACGGATTTTACAGCCGATGTTGATTCTTAGTTGCGTAAGTGACCCAGTTGGAAAAGTATTGGTTAGCGTTTTTTTATGATTTTTCTTTCTTCAGAGTATTAAGAATATTTTCTTCTTATGTTTTTTTTACATTTTTGAACCTCAAAAGTACCAACAATAACTGACAAGACATTTTCGAAACACCAATATCGGTGACCATCGATAGTAAAAACCTGGGTAATTACAAAAACCCATACCAATACCTTTCAAGATATTTGCAAAAAAATAATTTTTGTCGATTTTAACTTTTATTCGCTATAATAGAAAAAGTAGCACTCTTGATTTGATGTTTATACGTATTGAGCTTATTTCTTTCATTAGCTCAAGAGCAATAAAAACTTTTTCCATATTAATTCCCAAAACAATACCCTTGGGGAATCAGCATTAGCATCTGCCACTGTCCAGAGTTCTTTGTTGACCTTTTTCTCTTTTCCCTATCAACAATTGATGTTACAAACTTTTTTACCAGAAAATGTCACATAACATACCTAACCAAAATTAATATACTTCAGCTACCTCAGCTATTAGCCTACTCAGCTAATTCATTCGCACTTGAATTCCATTTCCAAACGGTGATAACTGTGAAAGCTTATCATAACAAAGGCAGTCGTGACTCTTGATGAACGCCAACTTCAACAGCAAATGGACTCGACTTGAGATGTATCTTTTACCAAATCAATCAGGTATTCAATCACATTTTTTATATCTGAAGAAATTGTACTTCGACTCAAGCCATTGTTCCAACTGAAATACTGATCTAATTTTCTTCCATAAGTTCTCCAGAGCATAAAAAAACAATCAGCCACATTTTCGAGTATTTCTTACCATAGCAGTGGTCATGTTACCATGATACATTGGGTGCTGTACCATTGTTGTTTTTGTTGTCTTTATGAGTAAAATTTAATAATGAAAATGTAATGTGCGTGCACTTTATTATTCATTTCTGATACTGGGTATGAAGCCATGTTAGCGGTATCGTATTTATGTGCCGCATATTACCTACGCTCTTAATTATATTTATTTGTAAATGCGAATGAATTTGTGCTGTTCTTTATACTGTTGTAGTTGTAGTTGTTGTTTTTATTGGTTGTATACCGCTCGTCTCATAGCGTTTCAATTTGTGAATCTGTTGCAGCCGCACCATCCACTTTACTTCACTCCACCCTAGTGTGTTAACTTTTTAATTAACGAGTTTTCTTTTTCAATTTCAATTTGCCCGGCATTTAGTTGCTGCCGCTGCTGCGTCCCCTGCTGCTGCTACTTCTTTGCCGGCCTGCCTGCCTGCCTGCCTGGCAGCAAAGACATCGATAGCAATTTCGAGGCTTGGGTTCAGCCTCCTTACACTTTATTTTAATTTAATAACCCAAGTTAAGTCACACGATGTAAAGTGTTCGTATCTGTGTGTCTGACACTCATACACATACATTTACAATAATCATAAAAATAATGCAATAATTTATTAACAATATTTGTGCAATTTGTTACATTGTTGTTGATCACTGCAATAGCAGCAGCTAGCATCTGGCAAATCGAGTTTCTTGAGTGTCTCAGCAACTTGCAGCATTTGTTGCATGTTGTTTGTTATTGCACGAGTACTAGCAGTAGGCAGCAGGCGGCAGTGGTAAAGTTTCACACTTTCGTGACAAACTAAAGGTTTTTCTATTAATAGAATCGAATATAGCTGGTTTTTAGCAATCAACTGAAGCTTTTGTATATTCGGTGCTCAACATTTTATTACAAATTGGACATAGTTGATTTGATTCCAAATTGTTTTTCTTTTGTATTCCTCAATAAAAGTTGTAAACAAAAATTAAATAGCTAAACAATCTTTTCGCACATTATGAATTTTTGTTGTTTGGCTTCCGATTCTGTTTCGTTTGATCTTAGGCATCGGCTTATGAGTTGGTGTGGAATAAATGATTCTGCATACCATGATAACGATAGCGTTAGAAAGTTTTTAAAAAACTTTTATATAAAATTTAGACGCATGTTCTTAAAAAAATTGCTTAATCGTCTAATAAAATCTTAGTCTACTTCAAAAAGAAGTTCACGATCCTTGGAAAATTTTTTGGGCAAATTTTTTTTTCAATTTTTTCAGCCTTTTTTAGCAGTAAGTCCTTGACACATTTATAGATTTTGGCAAAATTATTCAATACTTGTTCATCCATTGAATTGTTCGATATTTTTTGATCTTTTCAACATTATTTGACCTTTAACGGCTTTTCGAAATATATTGACTTTGTCGACATTTCTCGACTTGTTTGATGATTTTCGACTCCACAAAACTCTTTCAACATGCTCGATCAACAGCGAGTACCTTCAATTCCATCCAACATTTCTCTAATTCACGTATTTCTTGTTCTGAAGATTTCACTCCAATGCATCGACAGCTGCACAAGAGAATTGTCTTCACATTTGACTCAAAGATTTTGAGTTTTGTTGTCGGTGATAGAGCGAAGATTGTCAGACAATTCAAAGGTAATCGAAGGTACTCTTCACTTTGTTGATTCTAGCATGGATGTCTTTAGTAGTGCTGCCATCAAGTGACGCGTCCCATATAAGTGAAGCTATCCACTTTTTTCTGCATTAAACTACTGCTAGTTGGGCGGATGAACATGCCTTTTGTTTTAGTAATGCTGACTTCCAGACCTACCTCTTCTGAAGATCTAACTGCAGTGAGCTTTGCATGTTGGACTGCTTCATAGCGATAAGGCATAAGTTATAGGCATAAGCGAGGTTCCATTGAAAGAGTCACACCTATAGTTGACGCAATATTACACTATAAAATCATTTATCCAAGGTTATTTCTTATTTTCGAAGACAAAAATATTTTTACACACATGAATAAAAAACTACACCAATTATTATATAGACTTGAAATTCTTTGAGACTAAAGAGGTTTAATTACTGCAGGAGTCATGTATTCTGGAATATTCCATTAACTAAAGAAGAGATGTTCGATTTTTTTAAATGCCTTAATGTAGAATACTCGTACATCGAAACAATTGCAATAAGTTTTGGAAAAAAATAGTTGTTCAAAATTAAGAAAATAATAAAAAAATTAATTAAAAAACACAAAATGTTTTCTTCAATGTTTTTATATTATAATACTATACTTAAACTATCTATACCCCCTAGAAAGGGGGTCAAACTTCAATTTTCATGCAAAATTGATATGGATGTGCATTTTTATGTTTTTTGTGGTGCTGGAACCGAAAATGACAACGAAATGACCTTACCATCACCATCTAGCACCTTTTTGTTCTTTTTTTCTTCATAAGAATTCAAGTTTCAACCACTTTCTAGGGGTAGTAAAGGGGCGCACGGGGTGATGGAAGGGTCGAACTTATTTTTTGTTATCATTTTTGGTTTTATCATGCGAAGAAACGTAGAAATGCACATCCATTTCAATTTTGTATGCCAATTTGAATTTCGACCCCCAAGGGGGTTGTTGGTTTGTAAGGGGGTGGTAGCGGGAAAACTGGCAATTGAAAATATTTTTAAAGGTCATATTCGGATTCAGCGACCTGTAGAAATAGAGGGGTCTACCCTCTGGGTCACGAGATTTATTTTTTTTTTTGTGTGCCTGTGTAATTAAGAAAATAGTGAATTGAACCAGTGTAAGGCATTCTGTCTCCATTCTCTTCTGCGGCAGAACTCAAGCAGAGGCTGCGTGTATGTATACTTGTCGTGTACGCTGCGAAATACGATTTGGCATGACTCGACGCACACTTTGACATGCATCTGTATAGGTTTGCCATACACTGAATTAAACTAATTATATTAGAAAAATCCAAATTGAGTTTAGGAAATATTATTTGTCTTCTTTATAACTTGGAAAATCTTTGAAATGGTTTTAGAAATCTTTCTCAAACGCTCCCATAAGACCAGATTTCATTAATTTTGTCTTGTCTTGTCTTGTCTTGTCACACACAGGTTCAACGCCAAGTAGTATATGGTTTATCTGTCTTAATGCTACACATACTATGTTTACGGCATACGCTTCAAAACATTACTATTTTATATTTTACAACTAGCAACCTTCTCTCCTGCAATTCGTGATTAACAACTCAACAGAAATGCGGGTGCTCGTATTGAGTTTTGCATTTTAATTAGCAAATCCGCCCCCACAACATAAAATCGACCACTAATTGCTAACTGAATTAATACATGTGCGAGTGTGTGTGTGAAAAAGAGTAATTAATTAAAAAATTAATAATAAAAATAATTTGCTATGCAGAAAAAGAAACGCAAGAAAATGCACAAGAAATGAGAATAGCAAGCAATGGGGGAAAACAGCACAAACGCATTGCAGGCGACTCGCAATTCGCTGGCAGTCATTAAATGAAGTTGCAAGCGCAAATATGGAAATTACACAGCAACTCATTAGAATTAATTGACTTTCCATAATTGAGAGAAAACAATCTGGCAGCACTGGCACTTACAGCGGTAAGTTGTTGGCTGTGCATGTGCACAAGTTGTTTTTGCTGCTACAATGCGTATTTATTAGCGGCTTAATTGCGGTTAAAATGCAATGAAGACGATGACGACAAATGCTGCTGTTGCAATTGCTCACTGGTAGCAGCAGCGGTGGCAGTAACAAATGCAGCAATAAATATGCAAGCGGCAACACAACAACGAGATGTAGTGAAAATCCGGCCACAATAAATAAATAAATTAAATGCAAAAAAAAAATTTCATTTGCAACACAAATTAAGAAAAAAAATAAAAGGAAACTTTGGCAAGCGATCGTAGGTTGAGAATGATGAACAGCTATTAAAGACATGCTGTTTTAAATACCATCCCCATATAATGGGCAAATTGTCATCTTCAAGCAGTGGTGGGCAAGCATTAGCAAATGGAGCCGTATGTGATTTTTACATTTAATATTCGTTGGTTTTATTTTCTTCGAAAAAAATGTCAAATTGTATTTCTAATTTAGGTGATTCAAGCTACAAGTCCACGAGTTTGTTGGTAAACTTAACATACTATAGTGGAGCCATTGAAAAACATATGATCCCTTAACTGAAAACCACGCTGTTGTTTGAAATCTATGCAATTAAAAATTCAATTTCAATATTTTCAATTTCATATCATGAAAAGATATAAGTTTATTTTAACAAGATTGCATCAGATGTTTGAAGGTCAGATGGCAAATCTCAATAGATTTAAGAAAAAAACTTTAAAAATTGACATGTAACACGTCGTATATCAAAACTTGCAAAATTTGTAAACCCGATGGACCTGCCAATGACTATACTAAAAAAATCTTTTGAAGTCAGAAGTTTTTCGTGAATTGACTTATGTAGTTTTAACCGTTTGGTCAAAACTATTGGCGGACAAGTGAGATTTATCGAAATTTTGCTATGCGTTTCAAAAATGTTATACAAAATCTGCCAAAGTACTAAATTTTGGAATTTTTTCTATTCATATCAGCCAACCATTTATGTTACTCATAGAAAATGTGAAACATGGATTTGTTATCCTTTGATGTTGCACATTTTTTGATGGCCATAATTTTTAATTATTCCATTATATTTATTTTAAAATAATTTAAATTTAACTACATAATTAATTTTATAGAAAGATTCAAAAACACTTAAAATTTGAGAAATTTTAATTGAAAATAAAAATGTGTGTTAGTGATTGTGGCAATAAATTAGACGTGCCCATCTAGAGAAAAGCAAACGAAAAAATAATTAACCAAATAAAATGCTACACAAAAACAACCACAAACTGAATACAACAACAAATTATAATTAAAAATGTCAAATGTTGCCAACAAAACGCTAATTAAAACACAAAGGAACCAGAAAAAAATTTAACAATAAGATAAAGACAAAGAAAAAGAAAAGGAGCAGAGTAAGGAGGCGGAAAACTAAAACATTGTCTCAATTCAAAGCAACGGCAGCAGCAACAATTTTTTGGCTTAATTAATGCAATCAAATTTAACACCAACACCACAACCATCGGCAACAATATTAAACAACAAACAAATGATTATGGCAAAAAAAAAATAATTAAATTATTCGCTTGGTTTGTTGCATTTTTCACTAATTTATTTGAATTTTCTTTTATTCGCAAGTTTTATTTGTGTTTTTTCAACGTTACAGTTTTCAATTAAATTAATTTTCCTATTTTATTGTTGTATTGTATTCTTTTGTGTTGTTGTTTTTTGCCAGTTGCAACAATTTTAATCATGCAGAGATTTGCAATTAAATAAAAGAATTTTTTTGTATTTTTTGTTGTTCACCCAAGTTGCCAACATTAACATGTGCTGTCACAGAGACAACAAACTTAGGTGCAACATGCTGCTACCGCTGTTGCTGCTGCTACTGCATTTGGGAAACAGCCCGCACAAATTTGACAGGCTAAGAGTTATCGCCAAAATAAAGCTAAAACCTCGAAATTGAAAGAGGTTAACTATAAAAACCACCGTCTTGCTGTTGTTGTATTTTGTAAGTTCTTCAAATTAAACGTTTTGGGAGTTAAAGAAAACCCATAATTTTGATAGATCTATTTTTCATGTTGAGTTGAAGCATAGAAACAAATCATTTCAGTACATCAGGATTTTCTGACAGCTTTAACTTAAAGTACATCTTATGCCATTTAAGGTCAATTTAAATAATTTTTACAATTTTTACACTTTTTATAACCTGAAGTATGCCCATTATTTCTTGGGGACTCTTTTAGGCCGAAACCAAATGCAACTGCGAATTTTTTAGTATGGAAATTACCACATCTATTTCTCTAAACACGACTAAATTTTGTTCAGTGTTTGTACCACAAAACGCTTCTATAAGAAGACGAATTGGTAACCCGAAGAACATCATTCTGAAATTGTGTCAAAATCGGTAGTAAATACTTCAGTGTAAATAATTTCTGCAATTTAGATTTTTTCCTAATTCCTTGGCGAATTTTATGGTAAAACGGACTACGCTTCTTCGTTTCTCTGTTAAAATTATATAAAACAATGTTTAAGAAATTTTTATATGACGCTCCTCCTATTAGCGAAAATTAGTCAATTATTGGCTAATCGCTACTTCTGTATATTTAAATAAAAGTAGCCTCTAAAAGCACAGTAGAACAAAAAAACAAACTGACACATACATATGTATAAAAAATATATTTTAGAACATTTTTAATTTACTATACTGCCGTCAGAAGCGAAATAGGCGTATCTCAAAAAAACTCGTTTCGAGATAATTGATGTTTTGTTTATGTCAATTTGTTGAAATATGTACTTGTAAAATTGAGAAATAGGTAATTTTCTTAGGCGATTTTTTATAGGTTTAAACTAAAATACCGGCATTAGACGCAGTTCAATAGATGCGTAATTTCTTAAGCTATCCGGCAGTATAATGCCTTTAGAAGCAAAATGGGCGTATTACAAAAAAATTCATATTCGTGATTCTTATGCTATTGGATAGCTTAAGACATTATGCATCTAATTACGCCAAATGCCGGTAGCTTAGTTATAACCTATAAAAAATCTCCGAAGAGCATTTCCTCTATCCCAATTTTACATGTATTTCAACAAACTGACATAAACAAAACATCAATTTTCTCGAAAAGCAATTTTTTGAGATACGCCCATTTCGCTTCTGAGGGCAGTATAAGCTTGACAAATCTTTTTTTTTTTTTCTTAGTCTAAAATCGGGACTTTAATAGAGCTTAAACTTTTACGAAATTCGGAAAATTGTACATATATTATGCTCAGAGCCTACAGATTCCCGGTCTTAGTTATAATCCATTTTTTTTATTGCAACAGCCTCTATCAGAACAATTAGAAAATTAAGTTGGAAATCAAAAAAATTCGTGCATTACTTTTACTCGAAAAAATTACTAAATGACACATGTACTTATGTGGCGTATGACCTTCGTTTTCGAAAAAAAGTTATAATACTTTCGAATTACGGACTTATCACAGAATTATAGTGATATATCAATGATACAAATTAGTGATATGTAGATATGTATCTCGTTTGAGAGGTACTTTTTAGTAGTACCTACAACATTTTCTTAGAAATCAACGAATTTTTACTTATTTCGAACAAATTCTTTTGAATTGTATGTACTTAATTTATGTATAACTTACAACGAAAATTTCTTTCTTCATACTTTTCGACAATCTTTTTCTTTCTCTCTCTCAAATGCAATTTTCATTTTTGCACCGATTTTTTTCGTTTCTTTTTTATGGTTTTGCAAAACGGGTTGTATGTATTGCGGCCGGTTGGTTTTGTCCTCCACAAGTTTTTTTTTTTTTGTTGGCGGCTTCTTTTTCGATCTTTGTTAATTAGCGTACAAACAGCAGGGACAACAACGCCAACAACACCAACGGCTACTAGAAGAACAACAAGAGCAACAACAGCAACAACAATAACAACAACATTAAGGTGAAGGCGGCTGCAAGAATTTGAAGCTGCGTTTGCACTTTTAGCTCGCACATAAACAAATAATCAGGCACAACACATATGCAAACATGTGCGCATGAAGAAAAGAGACTCCCAACGACAAAAAAAAATAACAAAAACAAAAGGGAGTTTATCTTCAAAACAACAACAATAACAACAAGAAAATTAACAAAAATGCATTACCGAACTAATGATGTTGCTTTTTTGTGTGCGCTTTATCTTTAAGAATTTCGTTGTTGTTTTGTTTCAATTACCTTTTACTACCTATGTACTATGTACGTGTGTATGTACTTATGCTCCTTTGCAAATTTCTGTTTTTTCAATTTTTTCAGTATTTCGTTAATTTTTTTTCTATTTTCTTATGAATATGTAATTTAATTATTGTTTAAATGTTAATTAAAACAACTTGTAGTTAAATTGCCGTTGCTGTTGGATTTTTGCATTGCAACTGCAAACACACACACACATATGCAAGCGCACATACATACATAAATATGCAATGTTGCTTGCATCCACTCACACACACACACAAACACTTGTATGGTAACTTGACAGACACGCATTTGGCATTAATTGCATAAATAAATGCATGCATTGTTGTTATATTTGCTATGGTTGCTGCTGTCGTTGTTGTTGTTGTTGGTAGTAAAACTAAAAAAAAAGTAATAAAAGTTGTTATTGTTGTTGTTGTTGTTGCTAAGGAAAATATCGTTAATTAGTTGAAAATAACTTGCTTAAGTGTTAATTAAGTTTTGTTTTAAATGAGCTCGTTAGAAGCAAAAAATATTATAAGTTAACACGTTCATGTCTGTATGTATTCATGTGTGCGTGTGCATGTGTATGGACGCTTGCACGTTTGTACGCTTGTCAATGGTTACAGAAAATTATAGCGAGCATTGTAACCAACGAAATATAAGGGTAATTAATATATTATTTAAATATTTATAATGCTTGTAATTATTTTTAATAAGTTTTAATAAGTGTGCAAATTTATTTATGAACGACAACCGCCATGAAATGAGCCCCATATCCGTGTCGATTCTCAATAAGAGCGAAGAGAGAAGAACAAAAAGAGCAAAAAAGTTAGTTAGTTAAGTGATGGAATAATTCCGTTTTAGTTGGACAAAATTGGAATCGCATTTCAATTTGTTTTCAATTTTAAGCCAGGTGTCGTAGGGGGAAAAACTAAAGCTGCAAGGGATGAAGCGTAAAAAAGAAGTTAGAGTTAGCCTCCTGGAAAAAGGACAAGCAAAAATTTTACATTGTCATTATACTCAAGCCTAATAAGCGGCAGAAATCAGAGCTTTCATGCAGTTCAGGAGATCACTCGCAAGGCTAAGCCAGAGCATTTTAATTACTATAGGTAACTAGATAATTCGTTGGAAACAACATTTTTCAGAGATAATCAACCGTCTGACTCCACCAGTTATTATTCGCCATATGCTATTTCCTGAGAGAACACTTAAGCAACTGGCTTCGTGTCCGCTTTCATTAATAGATATCACAAAAGCTAGAAAATCCCTTATAAAAAAGGAAAGCAGCGGATGATCACCGCTGATCCTATGCTCCCTGTCATTATTCGAATTTGGGATAACTAATACCTGGCGGCTGGCAGGAACCTTGATGAATGCTGCCAATTGCCTCCAAGGTGCGGACGAAAATCCTCCGCACCAGAGTCAGTAGATTTTCGACCGAAGAAATCGTGTATTGATAATTTTAATACACTACACGCTATCAAGGGGTAGATAAACGACTAAAGTACCGCTTCTGATAGCATCGATCACAATATTATTAATCTCATCACGGCTCAATATGAATTTAGAGCCTAAAACAACGGAAAACTTTCAGATCCGTTTTGACTCCGTGTCGGTAGTGCACAAAAATTGTCTGCTCTCATCAATTTATCAATAAGACTCGAAGATATCCTTTGGTGAGCTCTACACCTTACAAAACGTGGTATGCATTGGACTTCTGGCGCGGATTTTAAAGGACTTGCTCATGCTGCTCATATGTACTGCCTTGTCACCAAGCAGTCTAAAAAGGCTCGCTGTACGTTGAATCAAAATCTTGCAGCAATATTTTTATATCACTCCTGGTTGTTGTGATAAATGAAATATGTTCAAAATGCCGTGTTCGGCACCACTTAACTCAAAAGTAAGGCGCGATATGGAAAAATAGAATGGAATTGAATTCAACGTAAAGAATAAACTATTGATAAGATATAAATTTTAAAAAATAATTTTTCGTAGTTGTATGAAAATAATGAAAAACAAATTTTTCTGAAAAACAGCCATCCCTTTGCATTTGTGTCTTTAATTTTATGTTTCAGTACATTTTTCAGAACGCAATTTCGCAGAAAACTTGCGGATGGTATCAAAAGAAAAATTATATTTACCTACCGTGTGATGTTAAACCGAATAAGACTGGTCAGTTAATGTTTTCACAGTAATGACTGCGTTTTTTAAATAAACAAATTGTTGGAGAAGATGATGGAGCTTAGTTTTAGCATCAACAACTAAAACTACAGCCGAATATGGCTGATCTCTCTTAAATAGACATGATTTTTTTAAAAGTTTTGACTTGTTTTAACACTACTGTGCAGTAATTATTTTCTCAGTTTGATCGAATAATAAAAGCCATGCTATGAAATTGTTACAAAGTAAGAGCTGCAATTAAACAAATTTATAAAGTAATAATATAACAATTATTCATATTCTTGATTTTGATATAATGCACAGTGCACTTATTTCTAAATAAGCCACACAAAGTAAGAATGTGGTTCAGGTTCAAAGTTTGACTCTTTCCTTTCTTAAAATCCTACAGGACATAAAGATTCAACCGCAACGTAACCTTTTTTTTCGTCACATTCGTTTTAAACTATATATTTTTTAGGAACATAGTCAAAACGAAAAGCTTTGATAAAAAATGTCACTTTTTGACTTATATTGCTTCTTACACTTACTCTGAAGGTACATAAAAGACCACTTTTGTTTATGGTGGCAAAGCTTGAGGATGATTAAACCATTGAGTTAAGGCCCAAATAGACTATACAAACCGTTTGCACAAATATGTGTTTGTGCAGACTGCTGCGCCGTGTGAGATTCTTTTATCGTGTTTGCGCAGACCGTTTGCGTAAAATCATAAATTTTTAATTTGTGTTTGTTTTGCGCAAATGGGCTGTGCCATCTGATTTGAAATTGTGTCAAAACAATATGAAAAATTCTGTCTGTACAAACTTTGTCTGTGCCGTGTGCAAACGTTACAACGACCAGAAAAACAACGTATTTGCGCAAACGGTTTGTGTCGTTTATTTGGGCCTTTAGATTGACCGAAATTAGCGTCACTTGGGCAACAAAAGTGAAATAGTTCACGCACTTGCGAGTTGCACGATGCCTACAAGTGGCTTAATTCCGCTCAATTTATTCTTCAATTGGAAAGGAAACACAATTGAACAATACGACAATATGGCTGTGGAAGCTGTAGGAGATTTTGGACAAACCTTCGTCTGCAAGACATCAATCGCCTCCTCATGGGACAAAAAGTGTGTATTCATGTTGTGGGGACTTCCCTGAACCGTCGGTTGGCAACAAGTAATATTGGCAACAGAATGTGGAACTTTCAAAAAGACACGACAACGAAACACAAAGTTGTTTTCAACCAAGAACCTAAGTAGCTGACCTTGTGACAATATATGTATGTATATATGTCAGAAAAGCGGAGAAGGCAGAGCAACATTCACTTACATGTTTAATGAAAGCTTATTTTAAGTTATTTATGTTATAATGTCTTTTCCGACTTAAAATTTAAGTTATTTTATTATTTTGTCATTACTCCTCACACCTAGTGCTTCACCGAGAACCAATAAATATCGTTATCGCTCTCGGTCCCGATAACGATAGCGAGACGATATTAAAAAAACTATTTCTTGTATGACGGAGTACGAGAACGAGAAAGTTCTGGCCGATACTAAGTTCTCGGCAATAATGTAGTTTTATCGTACGATATCACAAAATTATCGCCGAGAACGAGATATCGGTAAGACTTTCATAGTACAAAAATACTTTAAACGCAATATCTAAGCAGCTATGGTAACACAAGTTTTGAAGTCAGGATGTACATTGTCTATGCTAAACACCTCACAAGATTTGGACGGGATACCTCTACACGTTTATACAACAAAAGCACTGAGTTCGCTATATCTTGGCATCTATGGCAGCTACAGTAGTGAAACCTGATAGATAAATGTAAATTGTTTGTGTCAACTCGCTATATGAAAGCGGGGTTGGATAATAGATATTGGCTCCTGCCATTTAACAAAAACTCTTATATTGCTTTTTTTGGTACTTTACCAATTTCACAATTTGGTACATGGACCAAGTTAATTGCAGTAAGGACTGCGCAAAATGTAGACGGGGCTGTGCAATATTCATTGCAAGGGCAAAGCCGCTGATCCAGATAGTGTAAATATCGGTGATAACGAGATGAGAATGATACAGATCGAAAATTTCTCGTACGAGAACGAGTGCGATCAGATAATTTTTAAATTATGCGATAATTTTTAAATCGTATCGGTGAAACACGACTCACACCTACATAGCTCTGCATAGCTAATTTTTTAGAAAATTGGATATGAAATATTTTGCGATGCTCAATAAAGAGCTTAGCCTCAGACTAGGTAATTAGCTTAAACAAGAGTTTTCATGATCCCACTGCTCCACTTTCTTGCAATAGAGAAGTTACCTGTAACAATAATGCAGCACATATTTTAAGTTTTTTCAAATTTTTACATGGGGATTTTGGGCGGGGCTTGGGGGCAACGTTGTTAAGCATTTAATTTCTGCTCAGCAATGAATGTCAACAGCTTTCGACGTGAGTCCTTTTCTTATTTTAGAGTCCAGGATCTACACTAAAGAGCATGAGCATTTTAGAGTTTGAAGGGAAGCAAATTCCTGATGCACACATTTTGACCAAAGACTAAACTAACTAAACTGATCACATATTTTGAATCTAACAATAAATAAAATAAACTTTTGTTTTGAAAATTAATTGCTTCAGATCAAACCATATAGACGTCTAAGTCTAAAGATATATGAGATAAGTAGCTATTTTTTAATAAGCCATTTAATAAATGTCCTTAAAATAGCACAGATTAAAAACAACTTACATATGCAAATTGATCCGTGCGCAACGGCTGGGTTTCCGAAATGAATTTCAATAACGAATGTGATATTATCGCTGCAAATTGCGATCTTCTGAGCTGATCTTGCTTGTTCTATTGTATTATTGTACAAGCAAATATTTATTCAATGCTTTTATTTTTTCTTTTTTTGTTTCAATTTAAAAGATCACTAGTTTGCTTAGAAACTTTTATTTATTGTTGAGATTTTGTTTCACCCAGCGTGTTGCTCCACTATTTGTTTACTTGTTTATTTATACTTTTCGCATTCGCAAGAAAACTGCTGACGAAAAGCGCCACAAAACTAGCAACTAGTAGGTACACACGATCTTCTACAGCCGTGGTGCTCGGAGGAGATGGGGCAAAGGGCAAGGGGGCTGACCGGCTGAGGATGTTTTAGTTTAATTTATGTAAACACATGAATTAGAGCAAAATTTAAAAAGAATTTCGCGTTTTTCTTAATTGCTGTTGAATGTTTTCACTTAATTAACAAAGTCGTAAATTTTGAAAGCAGCAGCAGTGAAATATTTATTTTTGTTTAAATTGTAGCTGTTGTTTTTTGTTAGAAATTTACATTTTTTTTTTTCACAAACGCAAAGTGAATGGTGAACAGCGAACGCTATGAATGAATGAACACAGCGCGTTAGTCAAAGGGTCTTAAAATTAATGCCCAGATTGACTGACTGGCAAACAACCGCTTTTATTAAGATGGCAATTTCCTTTGTTTAACTTAACGGTCGCGTCTTGTCGTTTTTGTTGACACTTGTCTGCGTTATTGCTGATTACGTTGTTACGTTGACGACTACCGTAATCTTTTATTTTATCTTGTATTTTAAAATAATTTATTTGTTTATTAATTTGTTTACTTTTATTTCTGTTAAGCGTTGTGTGCAACATTCGATCACCGGTCTTGAATTTTTACTTATTCACTCTCTCTCTCTCTCGTTCTTTTTCTTTTATTTAGATACTCTTTTTTGGCTTCCGCTTGATGGTATTTGAAAATGTTTTGCACTGATTTATGATCAAATTTTCATTCAAGTAAAAAATTGTTCAATTCTTCAGCACACTCGCATAACTTTTTAACATTTAATTATTTTAGGCTTTTTTTCGAAAAATCTGACGCAATCTGGCCAATGCTGAATTATTCAACACGTTATTTTTTCTGAGTTTGAATTTGTTGACACGATTTTCATTAAAATATTTTAATTTTCATTAATTATTTCCAACTCACGCTTCAACCGATCGAACAACCGTCAACGCCGACGAACATTCGACGAATGAATCTGTTGAGGTTTCACCGATTTCTGTCTGGTGGTGGTTATTGTGTCGTTGTTTTGATTTTTCCACGCTCTCTCAGTCACAATGTCGTAATGTTGTTGCCTTTGGGTGAGACCGGCTTTTTGTGTTTTCTTTTTTTGCCAATTTCTTGTTGTTTTAATTAATTTTTCCTCCCATATAAGTGGCACAGAAAGGCTCTTGCACAGGGTGGATTTATTACGCTCTTGCGCACTTTCCAATACATGGCGAACATGAAGTATCTGTGTGTGTGTTTAGTATCCGTGTAATTGTCGCCTTTTGTGCTTTACAATGGTTCCCTCCGCTAATGCTGTCACACATTCATTCGTTCGTTCGACATTGGGACAATCCCATTTGGACGCGCACATGCTTTTTCTTGTTGTCTGTTTTTTGTTTTGGCGGTGCTTGATGCTGCTCGGTGAATGCGCAACACCGAATTCTCAGTTTGACATTCCCAACTGGAAGCTGTGACCCCCCCACGGAAATCTGAGATGTAAGAAATTTAAGATACAAAGGTAAATACAAAATGTAGCTAGATTTTTATGTGCTTAAAACGAATCTGATGTCATTTTCATTACAAAACGCTCAATATCATTGCTTGAAAGGATATAGGGCTTTATACAACTTTCGAATTAAATGAGAACATCTTAATATTTATGTGAATTGTCTCCGATGGAACTACAGTATATTACATTGTGCGACAGTAATTTGGGACATGCAGATTTTTGCTCGGAGTTTTCTACGTTAGCGAACTTAAGATATTTTTTTGGAGTCAAATGTAGCGATTTTGCTGGTTTCTGCTGAATAATTCTTACAAAATTTACGTAATTACAATGCAAGAACCTCAGCTGTTTCAAAGAGAAAATAAATTTATGCTCACTTCCAATGAGCAACCATATCTTCAGAATTACTCTCTTTATTTAATCACGTGTCAAACTCAACGCATGGAAAAAAGAGTTCATTGCCGCTGTTAATCTCATAACACAACTAACAGCAACACTGTTAACCAAACCACTCACAGATATTCCCAATCAAACAAACAACAAAAATTGTAACAGTTTCATGAAAACGGGTGAACAGCTGAGCAAATATACTTAGCCAGGTAACCGCTATGTAAGTATGGGAATGTATTGTAGAAGCTATATATTCAAAATAACCATTCCAATAATGTCGAAGTAATTTGGCTGAACGGTCAGTTCAAGCTCCTTTCTGAAAGCGATGACAGCAGTGAGCGAATGTGTTGCTGCAAACACGGTGCTATTGGACGCATACATACGCCCAGATACAGAAGACAACAAGCGTGAATATGAAGGTGTTGCGATGCTCATTTTTGAGGGTTGATAAACGGCGCAGATTAATAGTAAACAGCACCTACAAGGGGTATATTAGATTACATATGTACTCGTTTGCATTTACAAAAATACAAACTTTAAATTCTAGGAGGAGCAAACTTTAGAGTATATAACAAGTTGACAATGACTTTTTTAGTTTTTCTCATCTTCTTTTTTACTTTTTTTCTCGTCGAGAAAATCAAGTATTTTATGTCAAAAGTTTGTATTTTTTACTTTGACATCATAGTGTCCATTACTTTCGAAACAGACATATTATTGGAATGAGCTGTGAGGAAGGTTGTAGGTACTTGTATGTTGTTTTTGTCAATATTTATAAAAATATTCACAAATAATGATTTTATTTAATAAGCTATTTAATGTTTCCCAAATATGACAAGTTATCACGTTCTACAACGGGAAAATAAGATTGCTTTTGAGGATCAGATTTTACACGAATTAATATTTTATCATAATGTTGGATTTACAACGGTTCAATAAATTATTGTGATTCGTATTTTATATGTACCAAAGACTGCCTGAAAAGCGTTTTCGCTGATTTCTCGTAAAACTTTCGTTTTTCGAAAAAAAATCTTCAGATTTGTGTAACCAAGAAAAACTCTAATTGCTATTTTTAAATAGGAAATGATTAAAACTTAAAACTTACTGGCAATGATTAATATTTTAGTGAAATAGTATATTCTTCCTCTCAATTCAGCATGCAAAATTGATAGAAATAATTTATTTATTGACTAAAAATATAGGTGCAAGCTTACTCCTATCCGGGACGTTTAACCGCAGGGACCACAAAATGAAACCCGTAGAAGAGAAGTTAATCATTACCATTTTTAGATCCTATACGATTGTCGGTTGAATCTTATGTCCTGACAGCGACTCGTCAGGAGAAAAGTTAAGATGCAAGTCAATATCATCGAACAGGAGACATGAAAGCGAGTTAACTGACAGATTTTCATTTGTATCGAGTTTATGCGAAAGCGGTGCAGGAAGCCTAAGTGGAGCAAAGCTATATCAGTGAATTTTTAAGCTAATCAAACAATCCTGTCACAGGGCACTGACAATGTTTTAGGAGTACAGTTTACTAGAAAAGTGTTTTTCACAGCTTTAAACAATTTAATTCTTCACACAATTTAAAAGCCAATGTACCTTTTATGCAATAAAAGTATACATTGGGTTAGCTTGCCTTACCTTTCTACCACCTTGCATACCAATATGCATCTATCTGGTTTTCAAAGACTATCTTGTGTTCTTTTTCACTTCTCTCTTCTTTTTTTAGATACTCATATTGCTTTCATCAAATTTTTGTATTTTTAATTAAATGATAAACAACACTTAATGCCAAAATGACGGTTGACTTTACCGGTTCACCCTTTTTGAAAGTTTGCCCCCTGCAACCCTTTCCGGCATTGTCTTTTCCATTTTTTTTTTTTTTTTTTTTTTTGTTCATCATGTTAAATTCTGATAGCATTTTACTCGTTTTTCTGTTTACACTCTTTCGTGGTTACTGTCCATTTTATGATGATTAAGGTGCAGAAAAAAACCAGCTCACGTATCTAATGAGCTGACAAAAAATTCATTTTTTATTTTTTGACATTTAAGTTCTGGCTGTTGCAATGGTTCTTGGGAGACTTCAAGGGCTCTTCTCAGGCCCGGGTTTAGAAATGTGCCGCCCTCAGGCCGTTCATAAATTGCCGCCCCTTTTCACTGGTGAATATGAAAAAAAAAATTTTAATATCAAAAGTGAGGTATATTCCCACTTTTTTCTTCCAGTGTAACTCTCACACAATTACCACTTAAAAAAATTTAAAAAATAATTTCGTGCCGCCCTAGGCATTGGCCTAGTGTGCCTCTAAGGTAAATCCGGGCCTGGCTCTTCTATTAAGTAAACAATTGAAGGGAGTACAAAATACGAGTACAACTAATGGGAGGAATGCAAGCGACTTAAAGCCACAGGAAATTTCATTAGTATAATTTTGCGGAGACTTTTTCAAGTGTCGAAGAAGGAAGCTTATGTTTGCCATGTCTAAATCTAAATTTTTTTTTTACCATTTTGAGAAATTGTTAGGAAGCTTTTTTTATTTAAAATCCCGAGCCGAATAATTAAAGCAAATAGTCAAATTTGATAAAATTTGATATGTAGCGTATGATTGAAACTAAGACCCACTTTTCATTTTCGGAAACATCCCAATAGTCCAAGAGGCGGTGTATATAAAATGAGCGAATGTACATAATTCTCAGAAAATATATTTTTAAATATATCCAAAAAAGGGTTACCCAAATCAGCCCTATTCCTATTTAAGATATTTAAAAATATCTTACTTTTAATTAACTGGACCATTTTCTATGATATTCAAGGGCAAAGATTACAAATTGGAAAACATATTACAACAATTTTCAGATTATAAATGAAATGGTATATATTTTTTTTTTAATTTTCGCACCAAATCAATCAACCCTGACCTGTGATATGTTGTGCACCATACCAAAAATATTATTCTATACTTTCATAATCTGACGGAAATCAATACCCCTGTTCTGATTCTGTTTCGGATTTGCTTCGGAAACGGAATTGAAATTTTAAGTGTGTTTCAGGAACAGGAAAAAAAGGGAAATCCGCCAAATTATCGGAACTATAACAGCGAAAGTTCGAAGTTCAACGAAAATTCCATAACAAATTCAGACAAAACACAAAAACTATTGACTTTCAACTTCGGAATTCTATTCCACTTCCGAACTAAATCAAAATCAGAACAGGCCTGAATATTCGATCAATAACAAGGAGAATAATAAGGCAATGTGAAAACAGCTGAATCTATGTACACACAATATGTTTTGAAAAAAAAAAACACCCAAATATCTATACGAACAAGCGATAAACATTTTCTTTGAGAAGTCATCTAGTTTTATAGACTTTTGTTCAGATTGAATTTCTGTCCGGTCAATGGGAAGCAAGAAGAACAATTCTTCTAATTTTTGACCTTGAATATTTTGGATAGGGACAAGTCTGCGTAAGGCAACCTGCTACTGTAATTTGATTTGTTTACTCTTGAAAATTTCATCCGTTAATCTGATTAACAGCCATCCTCTACAGTCATCTCTCGGCCTACTAGAGATCTGTGCAAATTAGTTGTAAAATAATGAACATTTCAATTAAAATAATTACCATTATGTGGTCCAGGTTCATGAACAGCAATGCACTAAGCAGTCAATTAACCATTTTAATGATTACACATACATAGACAATAAGTTGAATTAGATGGATTGCATTGGATTCAAGAAAAAATGGTATAAAAGCAGGGAAGGACTTGCTTCTTAATTATATTTAAACATGCGAAAGCTTCAAGCAGGGGTGCTCACTTACTCACATTGCACCCCCGCAGTACAAACGAAAACGCAATTTCAGTGCACAAATGAAGAAAATACCGAGTAATCATTTAGAAAGTCTCTGCTGAAAACTCTCGTTTTCCTTTTAAAATTAATTCTACATAAGTGCGTTTAGATGGATAAGCACGTGGCGAGTTACAGCCACCAACATTCGTGGTGGTACCCCAAAAAAATACAAACAACAACAACAACAATATTATGGATATATTAAAACGCATATGATGATGAAGCCTTTGGTGCGTTTTTGCTAAATTGAATTTTCCCCTCACCAATTCGAACAACAACAACAATAAATTCTAAAAAAAAAGCAGCTCATCTTCATTGCTTTTAGATGCAACCCTCTATAAAGGTGGTTGTATTCAAAAGACCCTGTAGGAATTGTATTTTATAATTGATGTGAAATCGAGTTCGCCCAAGGAAGCTTATACGCTAGACAAAATCTTTTTTCAAAACTCAGTCGACAAATTTGCATTACATATTATGAATTTATAAAATACTACTGTGGACATTGTACCATTTTGACAGCTTGACAAAATTTTTAATCTTTTTGATGTAACAAATATTTTGGGCTTCTGGAAAGTTCTTCTTTATTTTTCAGTTTAAATATTAATAAAAATACAATGAACTGCTGAGTTTCACAGGAATAGGTTTACATGTGCAACTTTGCACAATTTCTTTTTGCTCCATCCATTGCTAAATGTCAATCATCGGTGACTTTTGGACCGATTAGACAGAATTTATCTTTCTGCAAAGATTTGTTGAGGACAGAGCAATGGTTCACTAGATATTTGTCTCTATATCTCGTGAAAAAAAAATCTTACAGAAGCAAACCTAGCCCATCTACAAATATCTTGCAAGGAGAGCTCATAATATTAATATTTCCATACGATTTACATGGGAAAGTATGCCTCATTAGACAGTTTCGAGTAATTCTCGTAAAAAAAAATTTCACACGAACGGGACTAATTCCATCGGAAAGAGCATAAAATTTTTTTCAAAAAAAAAACAAAAAAAAATAAAACAAAAAAATTTTTTTTTCTCATTCTTCGAAATATCCTTAAATTTTGAAAGCTAATAAACTAATGAAATATTACCTCCACGAAAAAATAAGTACACACTTTTTTATAGATAATTTTATGATCTTTCTAATGAAGTTGGTTTTATTTGTGTGAAATATTTCTTTCACGAGATATAGAGACAAATACCTAGTGAACCATTTCGTCCCATACAAATTGTATGGAAAACTACAAAGTAAATATTAATATTATGAGCTCAAATTGCAACAGAAGTCTGGTTTCATGTACCTGCTAATATTAAACCTTTTTGGAGCAAAAAACAAAAAATTTGAATCACCCTAATGTACATACGTATTTGTACCGAGCTTTATTAATTTTTCGATCGAAAATTTATAGACTTACGGACAATATGATTTAAGCTTTTTGTTCTTTTAGGCTATTGACTATTTCGAAAAAACCAGGGGTAAAAGGAACTAATTCGGTAAAGTTATTTTATTGTCTTATATGTTCAATTGAACCCTAAAAATGATATAGCCAAAAGTGCTACTAAATTTTGGCTTGGACTTTCAGAACGGGTCGAATTTTTCGATTTTTCTTATTTTTAATTATAACTCAAAAACTATACAGTTTTGATAGAAACACATTATAAGATCTATTGTAGGCAGTTAAATTTCTTATCGAAATGACTTTTTATATTGGGAAAAAATTATTTTTTTAACAAAATAAGTTTAAAAAAACGGAAAATTTCACCTTTTTTAATTTTTTAAAATTTTTGAGTACAACTTTTTTTTGAGTGTATTTAGGCGATTTTTTTGTTGACAAAAAAGAGATGACGTAGTTTCCGTCAAATTGAAGGCCCACGAAAGTATTTTGGATAAAAATTGACTGAAATGCAGTTGTGCTAAGTTACCTACTTATGTATGATTTTACTAATACAGGACGACGAAAATAAAAAAAAATCCAAAACCAGAGACCAGACCTATCATATCCGAAGGATTTTTATGTGCTGAATACGAATCTGAGCTCAAAATTTCTCCTATACGTCAGGTTGTTGAGATATTCTAACCTAAAAGTGCAAATAACACGGTTTTTGGCTATATTTGAGCTTATTTTACATCGCGAATAAATTTTTTTTTCCAAAACTGATTATAGCATCTGAAAGTATTACTCGTACCCTTCAAAACCTTTTTTAGATTATATCGAAAACTTTTTTTGTCTCCGAAATTTCGTAACTTGAAATTTATTACATAGGCTTACATACAGATCTACATTAATTCTAGTATAGCAGGATGCAGGATGTTTCTTTCATTTAAGTTAGTTCACCATTCGCACACGTGCATTTGTAGTTCCTTGATTCAACTTGATTTTCTACTGGGTGCATACTTATATAAACATATGTGTGTGTGTGTATGAACATGTATCTGATTGTTTCATTGCTGAAAGTGAAATAAAATGCACGCTAATTGCTCATGTTCAATTAAAAGCGACGCTCCTTAATTTCTATTGTTTGAGTTGTTGTCCTTCTAGTAATATTTTTCTTTACCTCTTGTTGGCACAATTACCAAGCACACCAGGTTTATTATTTTACAAATGTATGAGTGTGTGACCTTAAAGCCGTGTGGAATTCAAGCTATTCTTCTTCATCTGCAACATATCTCTTCGGACAAGCGACCAACATTTTGCATGCAAACGGTTTTTCATGTTTATCCTTTTTACAAATAAATCTGATAATTTCCAAACTTTGAGCTTAACATTTCAGATATTTTGATTTTTATTTGCTAATTGACATTGATATTCTTTGGAATACAGGGTTTCAAAAAACTAATTCCTGTTCTATCGAATTAACTTCTTAGCTGTCGTATAGTTGTAGTATACATTGCTCTGTATAGCTTGCACTATACAATTCTTACAATCCGTCAATTTGAAGGTTTTCTGTTTTTCAAAATTTTAATAAATAGCGGCAAGCGAAAAACCATTCAATCCCTCACATACAAAATACACTGTTAAAAATTGTGCATCATGAACAAAATTTCATATGCAGGAAAATCAGTCACGAAATCTTTGAGAAACCGTAACTAAAAGATTTTACAAAATTATCGAATTATTGAAACAAATAAGAGTTTATTTATATCCTTTAAAAACCATTTTTAGCTGATATAGGGAGACGCTTCGTTTGAGGTCTACAGGAATCAGAAAAAAAGTGGAATCTATAAAAATCAAAACAAAATATATTTTTCGCTCAGTCTATTTCAGTCAGTCGATTTAACCTTACATACTCAATTCGCTTCAAATTTTCCCAAAATCAATACCATGTCAATTCAACATCATCTAACACAACAAACACCCTGTACCGAAGCACATACACCCCAATGCTACTATAAGTTTCATTCCTTTGCTAATCCAAGCGATGCAAATAAATTTTACATTCTTTGTGTCGCAATTAATCGTTTGTGCAAATAGTGTAAATTTAAAACAAACACAAATAGAAATTTATTCTGGTATGGGATTTAAATAGACCCTTTTTCTTTATCTGACGTCGAGTATAATTTTGTGGTTATCATATCGATAATCGACTTGAGTGCCATAACCATTCGTTTAGGCTTTCATTGTTGTTGTTTGTCCAACTAGTCTCTACTGCGGTTGTCTATGTATGAATATGTGCATTTAAGATCCTGTAGATAACAACAAAATTTTTTTAAATATATTTGGGTTTAAATATGGCGCAAAACTTGTCGGAAATAAACAATTTTTTTTAAATGAAAGCTTACTAAAATTCCAAATATTCCTCGAAACCCAAATTTAAAAAAATGTTCGTTTTAAGTTAAAATCAAAATTCCGGATCCGACGATTTGATGGCAATTCATAAAATTAACAGGGAAAATTTTCACTGACCTCTTTTCTGCCAAAAATTGATACAATAAAGATAAGCTATAAATTATGTTCGGTGTCTTGACCTTATTCCTTAAGTTTTCGAGTTTCGGCCACAAAAAACTGTTCAACAATCTACTGAAGATCTATATTTTATAATTGCCAGCAGCAGCGTTCCAAGATAGATTGTAAAATACGTATTTGGATATCCATATAATTCAAATGAAATTCAATTTATATTTCGCACATATTTCAAACTTTGATAGTTTGAAATTTCTCGAAACCATGTTAAGCATATGGGTATATCATATATCACCCCCTTACCACCCCCTTGGGGGTTGAAATTCAAATTGGCATACAAAGTTGAAATGGATGTTCATTTCTATGTTTCTTCGCATGCTTAAACCGAAAATGATAACAAAAATAAGTTCGACCTTTCCATCACCCCCTAGCGCCCCTTTACTACCTCTAGAAAGGGGTTGAAAGTTGAATTTTCATGAAAAAAAAAGAAAAAAAGGGGGGTGCTAGGTGGTGATGGTAAGGTCAAATTTACTTTTCGTTGTTATTTTCGGTTCCAATTCCCCAAAAAACATAGAAATGCACATCCATCTCAATGAAAAATACTAAATTTTTGGATTTCCTTCACGAATATGCTTCCAAAACAGTCTACTATTAAACGAGTATACTGTATGAATTTACAATCTTGAACCCATTTATCATTTGCAAACAAAGGGTAAATTTTTCTTAAAGAAGAATTATCAAAAGGCTGTAATTGATATTAGATCCGCTAAAAATAAACCCTTCCATTTCGAACTCTAAAATTTCAACACCTCTTGTTAAAAAGAATAAAACCAATTCAATTGCGACCTTAGAAATTATATTCTCTTTTATTGAAAACAGCTTTTTTATATTCGCTCTTCAGTCTTAATTAATTTTATTCATACAAGTTCTTTGTTAGAATTGTTTTTTTTTACTTATGTATGTACATATACCAGTATGTGCGTATCACTTGAATTACTCATCATCGTCATCGTCCTCATCATCGTCATCATCAGAGTCTGCAATCAACATACTGAGAAACTCCTGTTGATTCTCATTGATCAAAGCGAGTAAAGCGGGATTTGCTTCACCAACACTTTTAATGGCGTCGTTAATCAAATCGGGATGCTGATGTAGTGCATGCCGTAAATTCTGAAACAAAGGATCTGAACGAAACAACTCAAAAGCTGACATGGTTTCATCAGCATCTGTGTAATCTGTTGCGCTCTGCGGTGCAGACGGCGCAGACGGCGATGTCGGGATGCCTTCAATTAGATATTCAATAGCGCGTTCCGGATTATTGAAACTGGCCTGTAAAGCACGACGAACCTTGGACTCATCATAGCCCATGTTGACTATGCTCTCTACGAGACTATCCTGTTCAGTCTTTGCACTCGATGACTGCGTTAACGGTGCTGCAGCTGGTGGTACTGGTGTTTTGAAGTTGTCGCCACTGCTGGAACTTGTTTCCTTCGGTTCAGCTGTTGCTACCGTTTTGGATGTTGTTGCTTCTGGTGCTGGTGGTTCTTCCAGCTGCGGCTGTTTTAATATCATAGCGACAAGAAATTTTTTTACATCGATATTGTATGAACTCAACTGATCGTCATTTGTAAGAATCTTGCCGGCATAAATGAGCTTCTGGTACTCAGGCTGTACACCTACATCTGGATACATTGATAATTCTTTTTTTAAATCAAACACTGTCTTGCTATCTTCAATATCAATTACAAGAGACTTTTGGTTTATGGTTTTTATTTGTAGCTTCATGGTTTTAAAAAAGAACTTTAACAAAGTTGAATTAAATAATGCAATAAATCTTATTTACACGCTACAATTGACGTTTCTTGTGCGTGGTCGGTCTTGTGTTGTAAATAAAAATAAACGGTTACTCATTAAGATCAACGTGATCATGTTAGCAACCGATTACTTTTTAATATTGTCTTGAACTTCGATGCAATTATATTAAGATACTCTTAGGCCTATAACTCATTGTGACAAAAAAGTTTAAAGACAGTTTTGGTTTTGTTTTGAGGTTTATGTTGAGTGCGCTAATTGAGACAATTTGTTTCTCGACAAATTGCGTTTTTATGATTCAATCAGAAGAATTGCATTGTCACATTGTGTGTTCTGATTGTACGAAGACAAAGAAAAAATCAAAGAAAAAGATACGGAATTCATCCGATTTGGAGGGACAGAATAAAAAAAAAACATGTTCTACAATAGCCCTTTCCCATTTCTTTAATTAAAAAAACATTTTTTTTTTTATTTTCGTCGTCAATTTTCTTTTTTTTTTTCATTTTTACTTTACGCCAGAGATTTCCTAAGCGTCGTTTACCGATTACCACGAATATGCAAACTTTCGAGACAAAAGTTTCAAATAAGCCCACCCTCATTTGGATTCTGTACATACCGAAACAGTTTTGTTTTACAAACAGTGAGCGCACACCCATTTGTACTAACGTGTAGAAAACTGTTATGAGACTGTTTTGTCACAATGAGCTATAGGCCTTACAGGACTAATGTGATATTACGAAATTTTAGATTAGATTAGATTTTACGAAATTGTCAAAAACAAATTGGGCTAATTAAGAAAACAAAATTGCTTGGAAACGAATAGAAAAGAAATTCCAAGCACAATACATGTATGGAAAATTTTTATATTTAATAGTCAGAAGTTCCACAAAAAATATTTTGCAAAAACAATATCAGATTTTTCTATTAAAAAATTACCTGATATTTGATCCCATTAAATGTCATGTGGCCCAACACAAATGTATTTAAATTATTTTAATTCTTATGAGATATTTGCAATTTTTAAGTAATTTTTTCAGGGCAACATAACCAAAAAATTGGGTACAGGAAAAATTTTCCACTAAATAAAAACCAATTAAAATTACATTTTTCTAAAATAAAATTACTAAAAAATAAAATATATAAGCAGTTTAATTTTGGGCGTATTTTAATAGCTTATTAATTTTTTGACAAATTTTTTTAATCCATGGAACGTGATACAACTCTACAAGATACAAATCACAGGTAAAAAATCGGTTTCAAGTATTTATTTCGTAAGCTGTTTGACAGAAATAACACTATCACAAAAAGTGCTGTTCCAGCTGATAGCCAGGGATGTTAAAACTTAAATTGTACAGAGAGGGTATGCGGATTAGTGATGGCACTTTCAGCACAATTTAACTTTTTTTGTAATGCATTCGCGCTTTGAAGAATACGCAAGTTCACCAGACTTAATTTGGAAACAATCAAGGCCAGTTTTTCAGTGCGTGTTTAAGTTCAGTGTAACGTCGTTTATTATGGCCTAGTTTTTCAGTGCGAGGTTAATTATGAACTTTTCACCTCAGCGTTAGTATTATTTTTCTAGCAAATTTCACGGCGAATGCGCGTTCTGCTGCGTTTATTAGAAAAATTAAATTTTATTGTCCACTTTATATTTGAACAGACTGTCGAAATTGGAAATTCAAATAGCGTTGCGTTAATTCGCTGCGAGATTCGGTTAGCTGCACACACTTTCTACGTACATAATCAAATTTTTAGAGGAAATTTAGAACTTTGCAGCTGATAGTCATTAGAATTTAAAAGAAACAATTTAACAACAAAAAAAAAACACCAAAATGATGATCAAAAATTGTAAAGTACTAAGATAAGACAGAAGACAGACAGACAGAAATCATTATTTTTGGAACTCACTATACAAATTTATGTATGTAATTGTAAAAAGTTTAAATTATAAAAATAAAACAAGACATTCGTTTATAAATGATTTTGATGTACTGAGTTCAAATCTAATCTTCTCTTTGTTCAGCCGTACCTATTCTTTGAGATACCCGTATCCAAACTTTGAGAACATAGAAAAAATTGTCATGATAGAGGTTGGAAAATTTTATTCAGCACACAATTTTGTGTCCAAAAATGTATCTCATCTTTTACAAAAAAAAATTATTTGCTGTATTAAGAAAAGAACAGATTGTTTCCTTGACTCATAGGTCCAAACTAAGACTATACAAGGTTTCAAGTATTTTATTACACAATATGCCTAATATCGCCTAAAAAATACGGGCTGTAGCTGTAGTGATTGTGAAATTCAAGACTCATTATTAGAGTAAAAGATAAAAGATATTTGAAAATAAATAGGTCATTTATGTAAGAGCAATATTTATAATAGTTATACTAGCTGTCCCGGCAGACGTTGTCCTGCCTTCTCGTGCAATGATAGGAGCAGAACATCCTGCTGCCCCATTTTATTAAAATGTAAGAAAACATACATAAATTATATTTATATAAATACCAAACATAAATATCTATGTATGCTTAAAAGATTTATCATCAGTATTCTTTATATATATATTTTCTTTATTTTCTTGTTTGACGTATAAAGGTGTAACTCTTTAGAGATAAAATGTTATTTGCGAATGGCTATGGCCTAAGCACCCTCACAAAACATCGGTTCAAAGAAATTTGTGATATTTTAATTGGCCAACTTCTAGGTGGATGTACCATTTGCCTATGTGCGTTCAGATACGGGCTGTCTTGTATTTAATTTCTTCATCAAATTATTAGTTAACGGAAAAAATTTTTCAAATTCTTGTTTTTTATGCAGTTTACCACATAAACATAAAGTACATATTTTTCAGAAATTTTCATTATTTAATCAACAGAATAAATTAAAAGTGCTTACGTATTGGGCTAATATTTAACAAGCACTAATGGGACTGTCCTGTTATTTTCTGTACAAATCCGTTTTCTTTCACTTTAGTTTTAAATAATCACCCCTATGGGAAATAAATCGACAATACAATCCTTTTACTTATTTTCGGGATACGATATATAATTTAGCAAAGGCAACGTAATAAAGTTTTTTAAGCAAACACTGATTTATTTCTTTTGGTCACTTTGTTGATGCAGGGCAACAGTATGGCATAAGACAGTCCCTAAACCCTCATTTATCACAATTTTAAAATACTTTCCTGATAAGGAATATCCGTTTTTATTGTGCAGTTTGCGTTGTTTTGTTTTTTACTATGGATAACACTATCTTGAATTTAAAAGATAGATATTTTGAAATTATACAAAATTAATTTGAAGACTATCAAATTAAAATCAATATTTCACATTGTTCAATTCATTTATGCGTAGCCAGAAGTTTTTTTAACTACACTCAGCCTTAAAATGTTTCTTAAGGGACGACGTATGGGGTTTACTTTGAAAGAACTTAAGTATTTAAGAAACCAATTTAATGCTTACAGTTAATGTTTTAGTTGAGTTCTGAATAACCATTGCGCATTAAGCCCTAAATCACATCACGAATCCCAAATACTTAATTGGAATTGGAACAAAAACATAAATTTGCAAAAAGTCTTTGATTTGTGATCGATAACTCTTTTTAACTTCGACCAATATTAAGGATTTGCCCTGAGCAAGGCATTGCGTTAATTCTGTCAAAAAGGAAATATCGTAATCGAGTTGAAGTTTATTCGACAGTGTTTTAGTTCGTAGTATCCTTTTTTGCATTCGATATGGCAATATTTAGTGATACAAACTACTACGAGCGAAAAAGTGGATAAGTAGTTTGCACAAATAGGCGTAGTCTTACGTAGTAAACAATTGAAAAGCGTAACGACCCTATAAAATACCTGGAACAAAAGATTTTCCTATAGATCCTAAGAAGATTGCCGCATTAAAACCGTAGAAAAAATCTTATTATAACTTCCAAGCATGTGTGCAGTTCACACGTGGTAACGTAGTAAAACCTTGAAAAAATTTAAAAAATATAGTTAGTTTTAGTGCACTCGGCTCGATGAGTACTTTAATTTGTTATAGAATTTATTGCTGTAGCTATTCTAGATCACCTAATTTCCAAATCACCTCTCGCTAAAGAAGTTGCACTTCAAAAACACTGAAGATCACTACGAGTACTTAAAAATCTCGATGTACCCTTCGTCCAAAACTAATGGAACAATTTTCTTAAATCGACTCAAACAAAATTTCTTTGTTGCCACAGAATTTGGATGAAATTAAGGTCTGTTAACGGGAAGAAGTTAAAACTCAAAAATATTTAAGCAAGCAGTAGCATAATCTGCCTAAACTATTCAATGATTATGAAAGCCTTTGCCGAAAGCGAAAGTCAAATTAAAAAAAAATGATAATTTCATCAAGTTTCATATTTATCAACTACAACTTACTAAATTGTTTCGCTAAGTTTTCAAGCGTTAAGTTTAGAAAGGGTTGATTCGAAGAGAATCATTGCGAATTAGCAATTCTTGGTTTTCAAAAATATTACAATGGAAAAAAATTGCACGTGCCTATATATGTAAAAATGATTAGAATGTGATATAATATAAAACAGCTTAAATAGGTTTAGAAGTTTTTAAAAATGTGCATAAGATTTGTATCGACATAGTAAGTAGGATTTGAGAACTTAGTGCATTCCTTCGATAACCATTGTAAACAGGTCGTTAGCACCCACATCAAATCCAATTGAGTGCACAATGTGCTAAATACACAAATCTATATCATTCCGTTTTAATACATATAAATAGCTAAAAGTGGTATAATTTAATTAAAAAGTTATCAAGCAAAGTTATAATGTGAAAAACGTGTACGTTGTTTTGTGTGAACAAAAAATTCCAATATGTCCAATGATTAGAAATCTTTCATTGCACTTAAACTATATCAGAGAATAGCTAGAATATTGAGTTTCTTTACGCACACCCTTTATACATGTAACTGCACTAATAAAACACAACAACCCTCTGTGATTTTCCAGCCCTCTTTTATTTTCATTTTTTTATATACCCTACAAGAAGTTATATTCACATTGCGACTTGTTTTGTTACACATCAAAAACAGTTACCGACATGGAACATGCGTTTACATATTAAATTTCGGTCTGTTTCTGAAGCTATATATGTATGGCAGAACGTTTAATCTGACGACTTAAGTGTTCCTTTCTTTAACAACTAAAAGTATGCAATGAAATTTTTGTGATCTTCTTATATTTGTTTTGTTTGTTCTTTTATCTTTCTTCTTTCAAAATAAAAAAGCTTTAATTTTGCTCGTACAGTTAAACAATTTTCAACATCTCTCTGTCGAACTTAACCGACTCTAATTTCCTAACCTCTTTAAAGTCCTTTAATAATCGAATTAAGTATGGCGACAAGCCAGATGTAGTATCCTGATTCATGTGCAAACTGCAGAAAAAAGTCATTAAAATATTCATAGACGACGTCGGTATTGTTGGCAATGCACGCAAATTTGCTGGTTTACCCAATTTTTATTGTGTGGCATACAATAAAAGGCAAAAATCAAAATTAAAAAAAAAGCAAATTTTAATGGAAACTGTAGTAGCAATATAGGAGTATGAGAAGATTATGAGCTGATTAGCTGAATGCTCACATGGCTACACATCGCAACAGTGCTCGACACGTGCCGCTTGTAGAATTGGTCACCTAAGATAAGAGCCAAGAATCCACAAACTTTGCTGCGGTAAATGATACGGATACAATGTAATTCTGTTCGATCTGTAAAGATTTCGCAAATGATTTTCAAATCCTTAACCAATTTCATTTTTTTTTTTTTTTTTTTTGAATTGAAGGTCGTATCTCTGTACAGAATATTATTAATTTTGTACTATCTGTACCCGCGATTCTGCACTCCCCATTTTACAACACCGCCTATATTTTACGCAGTCCTTACTGCAGATAATTGGCGTTTAGTGTTTTTGTTGTAAGGCAGATACCCTGCCCCGTTGTCTCATATCGTTCAGACTTTGTGAGATGCTTAGGGTTGACAGTAAACATCCTAGTACCAAATTTCAAAACTCCTCCTAAAATAGGTGAAAATATAGGAGTCGTTTATTTTGAAAGTGGAATAAGACACTCTTCGTTGAAAAGAAAATTAAAATAAATTTTACACATGTCATTTCAAGTTACTTGATTTTTTCGTCCCAACGAAGGGTGAGTAGTTCCAGATATTATGACCTACATACATACAAACAAAAAAACAAACGTTACCACTTTTTTAAGGCTTTCATACTGTTTCTATTAGCATTACCGACTAACATGAGTGGAGCTTAACGAGAAAGAATGCTTTACTAAACTATACTATACACGGCAGAATAAGTTACAGTATGATCGCACAAAACTATGTATACAATGAGATTTTTTCAATTACAGCTTACAATCTTACTGAAGTAAATATCAAAATGTTGAGATGTAATAAAAAAAAAATTACCAAACTTCTTCTTGGAAAAACTTTTTGGCTTTAAAGAAATTTAAACAAGTTTTATTTTTATCTGGTACAACAGCTTTCAAAAACAAAACTTTGCTTTTTGTTCGAATTCAAAATGACATGGGTGAAGGAACTTTTATTGATACATAACAGACCACAATTGATAATTGATTTATTGACTAATCCATCATTGCCAGAATGCCACCAAACACACGACTTATTTGTGACACTAATCACTTCCCACGATCGTACATACAAATATTTTTTTTTTCTTTCTGACGAAAATGCAAAACTGAATACTATTGAGTGTAAGCATTTTTGTCCGCTCATTTTATTTAATAATCTGTAAATTATAAGCGACGAACCAAACTTCATATTTTAGTTTATCCTATACCACAAGCCACCCCTAATTAAATGGTGGTGGGTCTGGCTGCCTACCACAAAGACAAAACCGAATTGTAATATCAAATTTGAATTTACAGATTAGAGCATAAATAGAACGCAATCGAAGAATAAAGAAACTGTCACATGCAGTTGTGCATCCTGTGGATGAGTCAGTCTGTGCGTAATCCGCTCAATGAGACCAAAAAATATGGAGCGACCATATACGCACGTAAAGGTTTTCTGAAGCGCACATAATTTTAAATTGTTTTTATTTTTGTATTAAAGAAACACTACAGTACTATATGCAGGCACGGTGACCACATTTTTGGGAGAGAAAACGGGGACAACAAAAAAATTTATTATTGCAACAGACTAACAGCAAAATATAACAAAACTTTGATATTTCTTAAATTTAAGAAATATTTCCATTGAATTCGTTTACATAAAAAATATAGGCAAACATATTTTTAAGCCTTTAATTTAAGAATGTGATTTTCTGAAATTTATGATCCTGTAATAAATTTAAAATTACAACCTGATTTCTGAGATAAATAAGAGGCCTACATTAAAACTAACTTCATTTCTTGAATCGCCGAAAGATGGGTCAAATTTTAATGCGGAGGAGGTTTTCGGGCATGAAATCGATGTGTTTTCACTTCCTCTACAACATTGGTCTTGATATATTTTTCTACTCGTTGCTTACTTTCCGATTTATTGCGTGAATTTTTTTTTCCGGTCTCACAACCAGCTCCACCACGATTCTGGCATTTGACGATTAGTTCGATCATTTATATGACCATGAAAAATGGAACGTTACCACCCGCATTATTATTTTGGAATTTGTAAATCGAAGTAAACAATATGGGCATCAATTGATAAGTAATTAATTATTCTACAAAAGGTTTCAAATCTATCATATAGTTTAACAAACTAAAATTCTAATTTTTGATCCCGTATTGTAGCAGATGATTTGGAGCTTTAAACTTTGTTTCAAATAATTTTTTTCCAAACAAATTTCTTTCAAAATTTGCTTTTTAATCAATAAACTTTTCGATTCAACTGAAATTAATGACACTTCCATTTAATCATTAATTGTAGAAAAAAATAATAATTTCCAATAGCATATTTTTTGGACATTAATCTAATATCCATTTGTCGGATTTTGGCTTCCAAAAATCAAGTCAATTGTCCTTACGTTTTCTTTGATATACCAAAATTTTTAAGTCGCTTTGCAAAAGGAGCCATGAAACTCACGATCAAGACTTTAGATCAAAAAACATTTCATGTTGACTTTGATGAATCAAAAACCGTGTGGGACCTTAAGTCGCATCTTGGTGAAATGCCTGAAGTCGGCGTTAAGCCTGAGCTACAACAATTGATATATGCTGGACGAGTGCTAGAAAATGAACTCTCTCTTAAGGCATACAGCATAGATGAGCGCAAGTTTTTAGTCATTATGACTAAGAAACCACTTAAAGAAAAAGCAGCTGAAAATCAGGTGAAAGTTGAAGCAAAGGAATCAGTAAAATTGGATAACAAACCAACAACAAAAAGTGCTGATAAAGCTGGTACTTCACAAAAGGCAAATACAAGCGCAGTAAAAGAGAAGCCTCCAGCAGAAATAAAAAGGAGCATCGTAAGTACGGATCGTAATGTACAGCCGATTGTACAACCTATCGTACAGCCTATTATACAGCCTGCTGTAGGCAGTTTGCTATCGCCTACAACGGCTATTAATGACGCATTGGTGCATAATATAATGACTATGGGTTATGCTGAACCTGATGTAAGGCGGGCGCTGCTAGCAAGTTTTAACAATCCTGATCGTGCTATTGAGTATCTCATCGAAGGTATACCTGATTTTCCTGAAATGTTAGCAACTCCTTCAGAAATCAATAGCATTCCAACCGATGATAACCCCTTGGCATTTCTGCGCAACGATCCACGTTTCGCACAGATGAGGAGAATTATACAACAACGTCCAGAGATGTTAAGTACAGTTTTATCTAAAATAGGTGAATCGAATCCTGCTTTATTGACCTTAATACGCGAACATCAGGAGGAATTTGTGCGAATGTTGAACGATGGTGGTGATGAGCTTTATGATTTGGAAGAGGAAGATGTTATTGAAGTCGTGCTTACTGAAGAGGAACGTTTGGCTGTGGAACGTTTAGTTGGTTTGGGATTCCCACGCGATATTGTCCTGCAGGCATACATTGCATGTGAAAAGAATGAAGAGCAAACCGCAGATTTCTTATGTAGGCACATGGAGGAAAATTAATATACATAGTCGTTGAAAAATGAAAAAAACAACAATTTCTAATGTTCAATAAATATTTTTGAAAGTTAAAAAAAAATTGACATATTTTTTGTAAATATAAACACGTTTGTAGGGAAACAACCGTCCAAATAAGCCTCGTGCGGATAATGCATAGACGTTAACTTAATTAACTTGGAAAGTTGAGGTACAACCCAAACTTCCCCTTGAGATGCGTTTAGGTGTAATATTTGTCATAAATCAAAAAAATTTCTCGGAACCATTTTTCGTTAATCTCACTGAAATAAATACAAAATACTGTATAAAAATGCACCAGTCAAAATGCAATAGATACATATTTCTTCATCACGGACGGCAAATCTCCAGAGTACGCCACTGGCATCTTGACATTGTATATTTAAAAAAATCACAATTTTCTTGTCAAAGCCTATAGTGAAGGAATACCTAAATTTTCAATATAGAAATTTCAAGATTTCCTCTTTTGTTTTTGAAAAACAAATAAATTAAGATAACAGATAAGAGTAATTTAACTTTTTTGATAGAGCTTTCAAAATTACTACAAAGCCTATAGTGGAGGAATACCTAAATTTTCAATATAGAAATTTCAAGATTTCCTCTTTTGTTTTTGAAAAACAAATAAATTAAGATAACAGATAAGAGTAATTTAACTTTTTTGATAGAGCTTTCAAAATTACTATTACTCCATTAAAACCAATCGCACACTTACCTTAAAGCTCTTTGGTAAAGTACTTGTATTACTTGCTATTGTTGACATACCCAACGTTTTGGAGCTAACGTTGTAGTTTTTGCTATTAAGACGAGCTGTGTTTTTATGGAAAATAAATGATTTCTTTAAGTTTTCGTTTGTTGTTCGTTTTTTGAAATTTGGGCTGTTACTGTTAAATGTTTCTGTTTGTTTCCCATTGATTTCTGTCGCATTTGAAGGCAACCTAAGCCTAGTTACCGATCTTACTGCCAAGAGTAGCTCCGGCATTTTTTTCGCGGATCAATGGATTTAATTCAGGACTTCGATATTTACAAAAATATGACTGCAATGAAAAATATCAGAAAAAACATTCAAGTTACCAATGTCATTTTAAAAGATATAAAGAAGATAAACTTAAATACCAAATATTAAAAAACGATATACACACCAATGCAGGGGTTGAAATAAGCTAAAATCATTACTGCAGAAAAATTTTTTTATTTCCAATTTTTTACCAAAATTTTTTAAGAGAATTGATTAATATTAAATATTAATATTACATAACAGATATCACAGAAAAAACGATTCAGTTTAGAAGTAGGCCTTCTATTTAGCGATTCATAGTATTAATTAATGGATATTATTACAGCAATAACAGAGTCTAAATGAAATTTGAAAATTAATATTGAAATTTTCTTCAAATTCATCTTCACTATTTTTCATTTCTCCTCCATTTACAACTAACAACTAAAACAACGGTATATGCGAAATAAAATGTGTATTTCGTTTCAAAGATTAACGCACAACAAAGTCAGTGCTGAAGTGCTGAAAATCATTAGGTACTACGATTGTTTTCAATATTCTGAAATAATTATTGCAAATTCAAAGCCATTACTGCCCATTACCATTACTACTGAAATAGGCCATTACTGCACCTTATTTCATTGCCTGTATTAACGGTCAAACGTTCACAAATTCCTCATATTTCCTTCAGAAAAAATATTTGAGGGAAATCAAAATCATGTCTCTGTGTAAAAAAATACTTAAAATTTGCAAGCTACATAATTATAACATGCATGACTCCTTTCAGATCAATTTGAATTGGATTATCATGCTATCTCTCTGATTTTCCTAAAATTTTTTAGAAGTTTGAAAAGACAAAAAACAAAATTTCCACAAGAAATTTTGGACTTGCTTTCTTATTAATACTAACCCACGATGAGAAACTGAATTCATTAAATTCATTTTTCAATAAGTATAGGTGATTCATTCAGAGGTATTTTTTCAAAAATAAAAATATTCAATTTGTCGGTTAGTTTTCATTATCACACAAACGAGCCATTCTTTACATTTATTATATTTATAAAGTTCCAATTTTCGATGACACGTTCGAGCGGTATTTGACTAATGACGCGAGTAATGTTAACTTTCAATTCTTCAATCGTAGCCGGCTTATCCATGTAGACTTTGGACATACTTTACTAGAGCTGCCATATGATTTCATAATTGCAAGAAATCATGTCAATTTTGACTAATATAAAGTTGAGTTTTAATGAATTTAGTAAATTCCACAATTTGCATGTGCTGTTCTGGCGTAAGTAAGTTTATGACGAAATGTCAAACAATACTGAACAAAAATACCATGACAGTTTGACACGACTCACGTCGTGTTTGAAAAAACACATAATTTGAAATCTGAGAGAAACATGTCGTGGGTCAGTCAAACGTTTGACTATCGATAAGGATATCAAAATTTAAAATGAAAAATTTTGTTTTTATTAAACGAGTATATTTTTTTGACAATTCATTTTTTATTGCAACTTTAAATATTTCAAGCATTAAGCTTAAGTTATTTGATGCAATTTTACTGATTTTTAAGCGTTTATTAAATAAATACATTCGTGGTTCTTAAGACAATTACTGTGCTTTATCTAAGATTTTTATCTAATTTAACTTTCCAGACGTCTTTTGATTTCATCGGCTAAAGCAGCTATTGGAATTTCATCTTCTTTTCGTGTTTTTACTTCTCGTAACTTAACTACGTTTTTTTCCAGTTCTGAATCACCAAATACAATTGCATATGGTATTTGATTTTCTTCGCAATGTTGAAGTTGCACTAGTAGTTTTGGATTAAGTTTATAAGAATGTTCCGCCTTGAAAAGATCGTGAATATTGAAATATATATACGCATTTCTAATTAAAAACAAAGTTTACCTTAATGCCCTGTTCCCACAAGATATTTAAAATGCTCAAACGTTTTTCATGTAATCCTTTGTGTGCTGAAGCTACATAGACCTCAACTTCGTTTGTGCGTGTCTTTATGCCAGTAGCTGCGTATTTCGCATCTAATACCGAAAAAATACGTTCTACGCCAATTGAAACACCAACACATGGTACCTGTTTACCTTTAGGATCAAACATACCAACGAGATTATCATAGCGTCCACCGCCAGCAACAGATCCAATTGTGCCTTGGTCTTCAGCATCGGCACCGTTTTCAACAGTTTTCGGTTCTGTTTTTAACACACATTCATAAATAACTCCGGTATAGTAATCTAGGCCTCGAGCAAGACTTAAATCAAAACTGATCTTTTCTGTTAAGCCCATGACATTGCAGTATTTCAAAAGTAAATGCATGCTTGCAAGTCCTGCTGCAGCTGCGCTTACAGTTTTTAATTTCTCATCTTTAAACAGTTTTTCAACCAATTCAGCACCACCGCTTAGGCGAACGTATTCACCAATTTTGTCTGCAGTTTCAGCATCTAGACCTTTTTCCTCGATCATCTCTTTGCGCACTTCAGACCAAGAGGACTAAGAGAAAAACACCAAAAGAGTTTTTCTTATTATTATATGTCAGTAATAACGAGATCTGCATTTGTAGATACATACATAAATGATCTTCATAAAGATTAAAAATGGAGCTAATGTTTTACCTTATCCAATTTGTCTATAGATGAACATAAAGTGCGAAATTTATCAGCACTTACGCCACATGCTGCAAACAAGCCATCAAGCAACTGACGATGGTTCAATTTAATAACGTAATCGCCAATATCCAAGGTGTCAAGTATTTCTGCTACAATTTTTACGCACTCGGCATCAGGTAGCATAGGATCAAAGGAACCAGCAATGTCGAAATCCTAAAAATTAATTTAAAACGTGAAGTATTAATATCTAATGTAAGAGTGCGACAACTTACACACTGGTAAAACTCTCTATAACGCCCACGTGTCATTTTTGGATTATCTCGACGATATACTTTGGCAATATGATAACGTTTTAAGTTTGATATTTTACTCATAGCTAAGTAACGCGCTAAAGGAACTGTCAGATCATAACGTAACGCAAGTATTTCACCACCTTGATCTTTGAGATCATAAATTAACTTTGAGTCTTCGCCATACTTTCCAGTGAGCACTTCCTGCAAGTCAATGAAAAAGTAACATGAAGAAAAAATAAAATTTTGTTTTTTACATTTATCTTTTTGTTTTTACCTTTAGCTCAAATACAGGCGTGTCAATAGCTTCTCCACCATGTTTTTTAAAAATGGAAGTAATTTTATCCAGCACACCTTGCCGCAAGGTCATATGCTGAGGCGAATAATCGCGCGTGCCCTTTGGAGTTTTTAGTGTAAATTTTTGTGTTTGTGCAGGTCCATCGCCAAGCTTAGCTTTTAAAGCTAACAAACGTGCCACTTCTTCATCAATCTGTTCAACGGCAAAAAGTTAATAAGATACGAATTAAATTTAATTACGAAAATCGCTATGTAAAATAAACTTATTTGCTAACCTTCTCCAATCGTTGTTCTACGTTGCCACCATCAGATTCATTATTGTTGAATTTACTTATTGTACTTTTTTCAAAATTTATATTTGATTCTGCTTTGCTAGCAAAGTAGCAACAGCCGCCTTGCAGTGCATCAAATCCTTTTTCAACAAATTTATGTTTTTGATTAATGATTGGCAACCGCCGTGGTTGTTGTTGATGCAAAACAATCGCAGTTTGGCGGCCAAGTGAACGCAACATTTTTGGTTTCGAAATATATTTTTTTTATTTTTAATAGTTCAAACGTTTTTAAATAGAAATTATAAAATTATTTCCGCGCGTTCTATTTTTGAACATTTAAACCTAAACAGCAACAATAATGAAACTGATTAGAAGTTTTAAAGTACACTTATAAGTACTTATTGTTAGTTTAGTGGGATAGACTTAAAAACAATGAATTAAAAAATGGTTAGCAAATAAAGGGTGTTTTTTTTAGAGGTTTGTTTTTCGAATAGAGATAAAACTGGGATTTTGTGGTCAAATCTGGCAACTCTAATGTCATTTATATTCAGTTTGGTTTGCCATTTCATCATGAACAGGTTGACAAAAGAACAACGCGTCCAAATTGTGCAAATTTATTATAGTCACTAAAATTTCAACTTTATTTTCACTCAAAATTCACATGATTTTTGCAATTATGAAGTCAAGAAGGCCGCCTAGATCTTGTGATATCACACCTTAATTTTTTTTTTGGGGTTATGTGAAGCCAAAAGTATGCGTCGATAAGCCAGCTACGATTCAATACTTCGAAGCCAACATTACTCGCGTAATTCGCGATATACCTTGAAAATTGGACCTCCATTTTAGACTACGTCCGAGCTAGCCGTGGCGTTCATATGCCAGAAGTCATATTTAAATTATAATGCCAGAAGATTATCTTTCGAATAAAGTAATTTTCATGTCTATTTAAAAAATTCATCTTTGTTTTATTCCATTTTAAAGTTCTATACCTCTAAAAAAAACACCCTATAGAAAGGTTATATTGTACAAAGTATATGAAATGAAATATGAAGCCAAAAACAAAGCAAAATGTGCATATTAAGGTGAATTATAAATAAATTAGTGATTAGCTACAAATTAAAACAACTGCGACTGAAGAATGCATCTGAAAGTTTTTATCAAAAATATTGCGTTCCAGCGACCAAACTGGATCCTTAAATGCTTATATTTATTAAATCCTCTTGGTTTGCGTTGAAACACTTCTTCGATTTGTAATTTTTGTATATTATTTTTTTATCATATCTAAATAATTAGTTTTGTTAGTATTTATATAATTACAACACACACACACATTCATAATTACAAGCAGCATCATTAAACCGTATACACTGTAAGTAACTAAACTTCATATATTTATACTTTGAACATAATCGCTGTAGAGTGGAGATATCCCTGAGTTTTCATTTAAAGTAACCAAAATAAAGTTCACAGATTACTTTTTACAGGTAGTATTTTGTTTTTACAAACAAACTTAATTTTTTTGATAATAATTTATAAATAGTTGACCCTAGAATTGCATCGTTTATTTTAGTGAAACCCATAGGAATATACATATGTACAATTTACATTGTATATAGATGCAGACGAATACGGTGGTTGAAGTTTTTTTTTTTGTTTTATAATTTTTAATGCATTGCCATTGGCGCGGTCGCGAAGGTACACTCTAAAATTTTCAAAATGCAAACTATTCATAAAAAAAGATACACGCACAACTTAAATTTTGTGTATATGTAATTTAGTACTAGTAAGATAAGAAAATCAATATCTGGCAGAATTGCCGCGTTCGTAAAGGTGCACCCTAAACGTTTCGAAATGCTAAATATTTTTTATAACTGGCGAACGGCTGGAGGGATAGATGTCATATGAAAGATAACTTAATAATTTGTTCACAAAATTTTTAAAATTATAGGGTGTACCTTCGAAAATTTTAGGGTGCACCTTCGCGACCGCGCCAATACTGCCATATGTATATTTCCTTATTTTACTAGTACTAAATTACATATACACAAAATTTTAATTATGCGTGAATGTTTTTTTATGTACTAAATTATTTTTATTTTTATTGTACTAAATTAACTACAATACACAAAATTTTAGCCTTCTGCAAGTATGTTGCTCAAAGTGGCTGCCAGCTCTTAAACTATTAATCTTAATATGTATTTTTAATTATGAATTTCGATTTTGGAGGGCATACGGCACCACCAGTTGACAATACAAATCCACTTTATGAAAATGCAAAACAAAACAAAAAGCTTGAATGAATCTTACGTCTTATGCAAATCGGCAAGCTATAAAAAATTACAAAATTTACGTTTCAGTAAATTTCGGAACCGGTTTCTGAACACTGATGGTCATTACTATCACTAAACACAACAAATGCAAAATTAGAAAGTGCGCCGCAGCCAATGCTGAACAATTGCCGTAATTTACTCTTTACCGCTGCCACTAACCACTACTGGAGATGCCAGCAGTTGCTGTCAACCATTTTGCCACCGTAGCACTTTTAATACGATTTTAATGATTTACTACATAGCAGCGTCCCTGACCCAAACTACTCAGAGGCGCATGGCGAATAAAACTCACACAAAACGGCAGTATGGGAGCCCCGCAAGCATCAAATTGGATGATGAAATATGGAAACGTAAAAATGTATTTGTTCACCCAACGGCGAAAAACTTCAGAAAAGTGATATTTTATGGTGTGCAGCAAATGCAACATATAAGTTAAAAGTGCAACAGAAATTTAATAAAACCACAACAGAATGAATGCAATTTTTCATTCAACCTACCTTTTCCTTGGATTCTTTGGCAGCTTTTAATTTTCTGACCAATTCTCCTTGATTTTTAACCGCTTCCAAAATTTCCTCACGCGTTTCACTCATTCTACAACAGCACAGAAAAATATACTAAAAATCACTAATTCGGTTAGTCGGAAATGAATTCACAATTTTTTCACATAAAATTTTTCAGAGAAATTTGTAGCAAACGCACAAAAACTCTAGTAAAATTTAACTATCTCTTTATTAAAATAGTAACAAAACAGAATTTATGTTAAATTTCAAGCTATATAGCACAGTATTAATATACTATATCTCTCACACACGCGGCGGACGAGCAACGATTTGTACATGAATTGCCTTATTTGACGTTTCACTACTTCGTTGATATTTGCCTGTTCACATGCTTTAAATAATCATAGGTAATTCATTTATATTCTTGTCTCTCGAGTATAGAGCTAAACAGAATTGGGACGTGCAGATTTTACCTATACGTTAGTAGTGAGTAAAAAATTGACATTTATCGCAGAGATAGAAGAGATTCTATTTTTGGTGCGATTTGGCATATAAGATAAATCGCACGTCCCAACTCTGTTTTTAGCTTAACAGATTCCCTGTGATGTGAAATGGAGCTCCAACGATTGCAAAAAAGGACTGGAGCACCACTTGAGCTATAGCCTTTCACCAATTTTAATACTTGTTCCCACTTCTGTTATCTGTTTTGCTTCATATTTCGTGGAGCATACTGATTAAGGAAAATCATTTCCATATACATACGTTTGTACATTGATAAAAAAGTTTCAAATTGAAAGTACATATGTAATATATTTGAATGTATGTAGAATCGTATTTCGTATATTCAGTTATACATACTTGTAAAAGTTTTTGTTTGTAAAATATACAATTTTCAATCAAACTAAATGTTCTTATTAACTCATATGAGTAGATTTCTTCTATAAGGGTTGCTATATCAAAGCAATTATACTTAAAACAATGCTGACAAAAACAAAAGTAAAATGTAAGCTTAACTATTTGAATCCCTAAACGAAAAACAACTTTTTTTGTCACTAATCCAGTGCAATGAAAACATATTTTATCACTTCAAAATGAGAAATCAGTTCCTCAACTACAGCTTTCGCTTTTTCATAACCATTTTTCGTTTCTTTTCCAATGCCTCCAATTTCATATCTTCTAGGTCTTCCTGAATACCTGTTTAAAATTGTAAGTCAGAACTTGGATATCTTTCAAAATATAAATTTCAAACCCGACCAATTTTTTTGCTTATATATTCCTCCCGCTGTACTTGAGCAAAATTCGATTCCATACCAGTATCGTCTTCATCATCTAAATCTCGATACCTGCAAAATGTTTTAGTTTTAATTAGTAATTAATTGTAAAAAATTCTACAAACCTAGTTTTGTCGTAACCAAAAATTTGTTTAATATGCGATGAGTAGTCTTCCTCTTCTTCACCATCGTCGATGAAACCATCTAAATCTGAATCATATTCATCTTCATCGTCATCATCCAAAATGCGTCCTAAGTGTTAATATAAAAAACGAAACTATTTCAATTCACAGTGAAAATAATAAATTGAGCATTGACAATGTTTTAGTGAAAATTAATTAAACGCTGAAAACGGCAAAAAAAAAATTCGATTAACAAACTTTTTGGCGTAGACTGGGGTTTACGACTTTCGCTCAATTTATTGCTGGGTCCTCTCCGCACATCAGGTGGTGGAAACTGTCGTGTTTTCTGTAAATCTGGTGGCGGTTGTTGTCGTGGTTTAGTTCCCTTTGAGTCACGTGGAGGCAACTCTTTAATAGTTTCTGAGGTTTTACTGGAATTTAATGGCGCATTGGAATTTTTGCTGGAGCTAGAACTACCGCTGCTGCTCAAGGCACTCGATGGTGAACCAGATTTTGTTGAAATTGATTTTTGAAAATTCGTTGATAAAATTGCAGCTGGCTTAGTTGTCGCCTTTGAGCTGGAGAGATGTGAGTGAGCATTTGCGGTGGATGAATAAGTTGCTGCTGGTGTGTTGGGTTTTTTAAATTCGTTATTAGAATTTTGTGCATTGCCAATTGTTGATGTCACAGTTGACGAAGAGCTACCTTTACTCGACAACGTGTTTGCCGTTGAAGTCTTTGCAGCAGTTAATTTGGAAGACACTTGAATTAACTTTGGGATACGACCATTGGGCTCCATCCGACCGGTGTTGATACTTTCCTTATTGCGTTCATTACGTTCTTGCTCTTTGTTGCGGTTTTTCGGTATTTCGATATTACGTTCCCTTTTCCGACGCTCTCTAGCTTCTCGCTCACGTTGGCGTTCTTCAAATTCACGTTTCTCTTTTAACGTAAGCAAACGCTCGGGTTCTTTCTTTTTTTTTACTTCAAGCAATATTTCAACAGGTTCGTGCTGTTTCTTTTCGGCAAGTTTGAGCAACGCTTGAAAATCCATCGGTGGCGGCAATGATTTTCGATTTTTCGCTTTTTTTTGCTCTTCTTCTCGCTTCTTGCGCTCTTCTTCTCGACGTTCTGCCTCAGGGTCATAGAGATTTTTAGACACAATACTATCTGGGTCTTTTGAAGAAATGGTACTTGCAGCTGTTGAAGTTACAATTGTTGCGCTTGAACTCGTGCGATGTCTGGTATGAGATTTTTTCTCTTCGATTTCTTTTGTTATTGCAGCTTTCACACGCTCCTTGGTACCAGTTAGATCTTTTAGAGACTGTGGTCGAGAAGGCGCAAAGCCTTTATCTTCCTTAACATCTTTTACCTATCGAAAAGTAAAAAAAAAAAAATTATCTTAGTATGTAAACCAGTGTCGGCCGAAAAATTTAACTATATAAATCAAGGAGTTTTTTTCAAAAATTTTGTGGATGCTTTTTATTTTTTTGTCTATATTTTAACTTGAGGTTTCAAAATAACTGTCACAAAATTTGAGCTTCCTAGCTCAAACCTGTAACCGGCGCGGACAGAGTTTAGTGCTCCAATTCCGAAAATTCTTAATATCATCGCTGATACATTTTTTTTAAAAAGTAATTTCATACCTTTTCAATATATTTCTGATAAAATGCATTCGCTTCAGTAGATACGTATCCGTAATCGTCTTGATCTGGCTGATCTGGTCCCTGCATTGTCACCGCAGTGTGTTCTGTATTGATAGCATCATCCAGTACCGATTTATTAGCTGATTTGGTCACCTTTAACATCTTTTTTATTTTGTTTTTAGATTTTTCATCGCGCTTAGACAACAGATTGGTTAGTTTTTCGCGTTCCACACGCTGGCGTTCCTTTTCCTCCTGCTCCCGTTTTTGTAGAAACTTTTGAATGTTGGCTGAAAGCTTTTTTTCTTTCGATTCCTTTTTGGGGGGTGCAAACTTGGTGCTGTAGTACTTGCTCTGAAATCATTCAACGGAACAAGTTTTAAGCTTATGGAGTAAAAATTGAATAAGACAAATACTAAAGCTACAGAGATATAAAGAAAATAAAGATGCAGTTTTGGTATATAAAAACTTCACCCCGCCTTCACCATCCAACACACATAGTAGATGCCACTCTTCCTTCCATATGTCATTCATTTGTTGCATGGATTTCGGTCGACTTCTTAACACATATTTATATTTTAAATTTTCACTGAGTTTTAACATCAATAACGCATTTTATTGAAATTTATTAAATTTAATATTTAATTTAATAACTCATAGTCTTATTTTCTTTTTTGTTCAACTCGCCTCATTTTTTTCGGTTTCACTATTCTTTTTAGCAACATGCAATAGTGTACCGAAATCCATTTTTGATATTTGAAATCTATATTTTTCTCTGGAAATCGCTTTTAATTTTATTGGAGATCGTGAAAATTTTCTGAAATGAAACACACGAAATGACCTGCAGACATTTTGCAAATCTAAATGGAACTGTCAGTCACAAATTTTTATTTCATGTCAATTATAATTCAAATATAAAGGCTCCTCAAGCTGTCCTGCTCATCCCTTTAGGTGGAAAATTTGCACCACTTACTGTCACAACGAAAACTATTGCATTTTGTCTTGAACCTGTTTACATTAGAATCATGTCTATGTCAATGGGGAAAGTGAGGAGGTAAAAATTACACAGCGTTTCAAAATTCTGATGCGAACAAAATATTACGCTAAATAGTACATCGAGTTTCAATCTGATGGCAATGGAAATGGTTTTATTAACGCTGGATCTAGGCTAAAACGCGCGTTGAAAAAACGCTTTTAACGAGTTTGAAAATTGGAATCCAAGCCATAAAAAATAATGATAAATAATTATGATTTTCTCGACGTTAATTATTTGCTTAAGCTGTTTTTTTTAAATAAATTGTAGAGTACATATTCAAAGGTATAAAAAATTAAATATTAAAATTTTTTGCAATTCTATTGTCCTTACCCGACAATATCAACCAGTTGGCACTTTTTCACCCATAAATGACACCTTTTGTGGCACTTTTCATTTTTACTCAACGATTACGCTGGCTGTCATTACTGTCTTTCTCTACCGTATTCTTCTCTCACGGTTAGTGACTTTTCTTATTTTTCCGTCTGGAAAGCGATTTTTAATCATTTTTTTGCTTTTTTTGTTGGTCCCGATAAATCCGGAAATTCCGGCATAGAACTTGAAGTTTTTACTTTCAACAATAAACAATTTCATACGAAATTCAACCCACAAATTCAATCACAAACAATTTTTTTGGGTGTATCTATCTTACTTTGCTGAGCATTGTAATCGCAAGGTGTTCCTGATTGTATTTTTGCAATAATCAAAGGTTTCTAATAATAAATGGCTTCTCAAAGGCCAACACAACAAAACAATGAATCAGACTATGAGGTACTGATGCATCGGCTTCAAATAGGAGATAATAAGATAGGAACTGGCGTAGGAGCCACTTACCAACGCACTCCTGGAGCCATTGAAAATTTTATACGTGATAATTCACCACACCGCCAACAGATGCTTCAGCAAGCTAGTGAAGAATATAAAATATATGAGCGGAACAACATCATTGCCGCATCTAAATATGCCACGCCCAAACCGATTGAGCAATTCGCCCCCTACAATACATCTTCAGCTGATATTACAGGCCAAATAGATACACATTCCAATGGTAGCAGTGGGAATGGTAGCACTATAAACAGTCCTCGCTATGGTGGTTCATCGGGGCGCCAGCAATTTGTTTATGAGTATCATCATTATCAGCCAATACAACAGAAACAGTCGCCGGTTTATGAAAATTTAGCTTTTTATGGCGATTCCGGTGGGCATTTTGAATCGACTAATAAACGTGCACAACCACAGCAGGCTGCGCCGCAAAGTGTTGTGGCTGGTAGCGGTGGAGTAGGATTGAATTCTTCATCGCGAAACCACTACCTGGTAATGCAAGCAACAAACAGTAGACGCTATGCACATACCCCAGTACCAGAGCATGATCATATGCCAATTTATGAGAATATCATTCCACGCACAGGTAAAAAATATAGTTATTCGCGTAAAAAAATTATCATTTACTCGTAATTTATTATAAAGAAAGCAAATAAATTGTAATACTGTTCTTTTCCAAGGTCAACGTGCACAACCGCAGGCCTCGCCAGCAACTGCAACAATCTATCAACACATTGAAACTCCAACTGCAGTTTCTGGTATTATAACGCCTTCTCCTTCAACGAGTGTATCTGGCAATATACACACTGCTACCCTTCCACATCACCATTCCAGAGAAAATTCTGGCCTTGCTGGATCTATTGATACATCAATTGTGCTCACCTCACCCGTACACCGTCGCAGTACCTCAAATACATCACTTAAATCGAGCTCAAATCCAACTACTGTAACTAATAGTATACTACATTCCCCAACTCAACGCTTTCGCAATCTATCACTACCCAGTCACTTGACTAACCCTTCGGTTTTGTCCTCCAATTCTCTTACAAGTGGCAATAATACAAGCGACTATAAGTTACAGCAGCACACGCCTATTAAAAACGCTGTAAGTGATTTATTGTACTTAAATCAATTGATTTTAATAGCTTTCCTTATTTGATAGCATCATCACATTCCACATTCGCTTGGCATTAATGTTTCCGTCAATCCGAATTTCACTGAAGATATCAATAGCTCCGATTATGTTTGCATGACTGCTAATCTACATCGATTACCGCCAGTTAAATCAGCAATATCTCCAATACGTCTTACAAATTGTTCTACAGCAGAGACATCTAATTTACAGCAGAGAACTTTACCAGTTTACGGTGACCAAATGGAGCAGTTGCAATCAGGTCAACGCAAGATATCACCAATGGCCGAAAGAGAATTAACACAATCTCCAGTTAATCAGCAACGTTCCTTAATAGTAACAGTTCCAATAAACACTTCACCAACACCTTCACAAAATAGCACAGGTAAAGAAATTTTTGATATCACGCCTTTTCATGAACATAAGTATTACTTAGAGCGCTCCGAATTATTGTGAAACACTTCCAATACCAGGCACAAAGTTGATGAAAAACGAAGTTATTGCGAAAGTGTATTTTGTCAATTCGTGTATCACGATTGTAATCGACTCCATAAATTTTTGATAGTTTTTAGTTGATAGTGAACATCAGATAGCGATGCAAATAAAAATTAAATAAAGCAACAATATTAAGAGTCTTCACACGTGGTCTTTTTTTTGCGCCAATGTGCTTAAGTATTGAACCGACGTGTAAACACTTTAGTACATATCGTCCCCTCAGAAAGTAAGTGTCATATCAGCAAACATGAAGCGGAGATACATAGCAGTATTTTAAAGTTATTAAGTCTGCGATTCGTGATTTAAGAAATAATAGTGTTTTTTATTATTATTATATATCTCTGTAATATCTACATAGTATTTGAAAACAATTTTTTGAAACTTACCTTTATTTTTTTTTTTAATTACATAATTTGCAGTTAGGACACAAAAATTTCTAAAATAGAAATTCCAAAAAATAAAGTGGAAAACTGCTAAAAAGAAACAGTACAGTACCAGCATAAATACCGTTCCAATTTTGGAATTGCTCGTTTTGTTATTTATTTAATTCAAGCGCCTTGGAAGAGCGATCGACTATCTTTTTTAGTGCTGTTTTTATTATTTGCAATTTTTACAATGGACTCATTTATTTTTCGCAAATTTTGTGTAGTAGGAGTGCTGCCAGTATTTTTGAATACCTGTATAACGAATTTTGATACAATTTCCGTGTTACATTAGCGTTGGCACTATTTGATCACCGTGATGTAGTAAAATCATGTTTACGAAATTTACATAAATTTGTACATTCCGTAGGTTTGTCGAAAAATTTGCTTCCATACAGTGTTACTCCACCACGGCCGGCAGGTCCGACTGAGGCACAACGCAAAATTGAAGAACTTACCAGACAGTTGGAGGAAGAAATAGAACAAAGCGAAGAACATGGCGAATATTTTGGTAAACAAAAATATCTACATATGTATATGATAAATTAAAAAAAAAATTTTTTAGGAATTTGTCATACATGTGGTGACAAGGTTAAGGGTGCCGGACAAGCCTGTCAGGCTATGGGAAATTTATATCATACAAACTGCTTTATTTGTTGTTCTTGTGGGCGCGCTTTACGTGGAAAGGCTTTTTATAATGTGCATGGACGTGTCTACTGTGAGGAGGATTATATGGTAACAACTTTTCTTCACTTTTTATGTTAATTCCATTTCGAGAAAAAATATTTATCTCATATATTGCAGTATTCAGGATTTCAACAAACTGCCGAGAAATGTGCAATTTGCGGTCATTTAATAATGGAAATGGTAAAATTATATCAAAAAATATTGTTTAAAGAATAATTCTTGTTTAATAACACCCTTAATTTTAGAAATAATTAACGCAAATGCAAGCATAGTTTCAAATACCTTTCTTGTATTTTTTTGTTTTACGGTTTATTTTCTTAAGATTTTACAAGCCATGGGCAAATCATATCACCCGGGTTGTTTTCGCTGTTGCATTTGTAATGAATGTCTTGACGGGGTTCCGTTTACTGTCGATGTCGACCACAAGATTTATTGTGTCAACGATTATCATCGCATGTTTGCACCAAAATGCGCTAGTTGTGGCAAGGGTAAGTTGTTTCAACGTTGTATTTCGTAATATTATGAGTATGGTTCACTCTCCTTAGGTATCACTCCAGTTGAAGGCACAGATGAGACAGTTCGTGTCGTTTCTATGGATAAAGATTTTCATGTTGATTGTTACATATGCGAAGAGTGTGGCATGCAGTTAACAGACGAGCCAGATAAACGTTGTTATCCCCTTGACGGACGTCTACTTTGCCGTTCTTGTCATTTGCAACGTTTGGCTTTGCAGACATCACCACATATAAGACATCAAGAGCCAGTTTGTGCATCCTATCAATACATGGGATAGAAAAACGTGCTTATATGTACATATGTCTGGATGTATTCGAATAAAACTTTACAACATTTCTAAGCTAAAATCGTCTAACGCATAATATTTTTTACTAAATAACGCATTTACTTAAGCATTTAAAAAACATTACTCACACTTTTCTTACAATGTCATCATTGGTAGCAAGCATTATTGTATAAGTATATATACATGTATTCCTAAATATTAAGTTTCAACAAGTAATCAGCTTTATTTTAAAGCAACATTGATATTTTATTAAAAAAAGAAAAATAAAAAATTTCAAAAACATTTGTGGTGTTCTCTTTGTGTAAGTGTATGCTTTCAGTGAATTTTGGCCCAAACTACTCTATCTGTTTTAAACAACAAATAAAAAATTTAAATGAACGTAACTTTAAACAAATAAATATTAGCGAAGAAGTCAAAACGATGAAATTCTACTAAATAAATTTCTAAACCTTATGGAGTCATTCGAAAGATAAACCCAAAAAACATGATTAAAAGTCTTCCCAACGACCTGCAAAAAACTTAAAAATTGTTTGAATCGATTAATGGTAGCTGCAAAGTACATAATAAGTTGTAAAATTTAAATAAAAAGTGCGTTCACACATAGACTTATACGTTTGCGCTTACACTGAAAGTTTACTGTACACCAAAGAGTGAACTCCGCTATTGTTTACATAAAATTACAAGAACTTAATTATTTTAATACATCAAAATTTCAGTCTGCACTAAACGCTTATTTGTGTCGCCAGGCATGCGATATGGTACAGTCGCTGCCATATTTGTCAGCGCTTTGGCTTTCTGGCGTAAATGCTGCAATTGCTATATGAGAATGAAAGATATGAATAAATCTTGAATATTGGTTACGATAACAGTTAAGATTTTAAATTAAAAAATTATTGTGGGAAACTAATTTCCTTGACAAACACGTTACTTTTAGATATGGATTCACTTTTACACTATTTAAAAATAACTACATTCTGTGTGCCAGTTCTTCTTTTGCATATTCAATGTTGGTGAAAATATTTTTCTAAAAAGTGCACATTTCGTATTTAAGAAAATACGGTGTAATGGACTGCAAAATGGCGAAAAATTACTGGAATTTCTTTTAAATGAAGCAGTACTATGCACATTTCTAAGCAATGGAAAAACATTTTTTTTCATTTCTTTTTTTTCATACAATTTTCAGTAAATATTTCTTAACAAAAATTTTTAGTCAGTCCCTTTTTTTAATACCATTATATCAGTATTTCACTGGACATACATATTTGAAAAAATGTTTGTTTTCATCATGATAATATCATGTGAAAATAGAATATGAGAAAACAGCTTTTCTTATGTGCTTTTAAATTCTAAGAATGAATATGGAGTGAAAAAGTGACGGTCGGATCTGCTTTCGGAGATATAGCCTTCGGAAGTTGCTAAAAATCTATATACATAAGTCAGAAACGCCTGCATTTGTGAAATATAAATTTTAAATAATATAAATATTTGAGACCCGGATAGTAGTTTTCGAGATATTACGACTTTTCGAATTTGGACCGATTTTTTTTCAAAAAAACCGTTATTTTTCCTAAAACAAACTTATTAACATATTTATAAAGCTCAATTTATCCTCATTAAAATGATATAACATTTAAACAAAAATTTTTGACATTAACCCTTCCTAACCGAAAAATGTTACTTTGTTTGAGAATTTTGTGCCGAAAATGCATCCAAAAGACCCGATTTGTTGGAGAAAGTTGTAGATATTGAAGAGATGAACAAAACCTTAGTATCAGATGCAATAAAACTCTGTTTGCTTACGAGATATATCGAAAAAACCGCATGAATCTATGTGCAAAATTCAAATGTTCATTTCTCGAAAATTTGAGCCAACTTGAACAAAATGAGCCAAATGATTTCTTGTTTTGGCCTATATTTTCACCCCGCAGCGTCAGATCCGAGTAGACTTTTGCAAAAAAAATTTTGTTCCAGTGTTATGAAAGCAAATTTCGATCTCAAATTTTAATTTGACTGAACTTCTATTATTTAATCATGATGAAATTCCAAGTTCTTATATATGCTCAATATGCATACGGTGACCATATTTTTAGGAGCTAAACCCGGGACAAACAAAAATTCGTTGAATTTGCGAAAAAATTCCCTACCAAATTTCTTTCGCTGCAAATAGTTTATGGATGCATTTCTTCAAAAAATAACCGGGACAGTATACTGAAATACGGGACTGTCCCGGGAAATACGAGACGGATGGTCACCGTACCCATGCACGATGTCTCGACATTGAATAACAGTTCCATACATACATATATGTATATCATATATTAAATAAAAGTATCAAATCAAAGGTAGATAGTAATGACAAGACTACAACGATTAACTTACATGATCTCTGCCAGTATCAAGAACGCCGCTGTCTTTTCCCTTAATATTTTTGTACTGCGAATAAAGAATATCCATTGCAGCCAGCAATATATCAGGGTAAACTTTACAGATTTCTCCGCCTAAACGCTTAAAATTATTAATACATTCTTCAAGTTCATTCATCGACATTGGAATGAGCTTTGTGTTTGCTAACACTTCCAGAGCTGGCTGATATTTCCGTTCATGATAGTAATCAAAAAATTTCACTAGTTCATTGAGTAAATTGAATGTAGCAATAACTTGCGTTTCACAATCGATGCGATTACCTAAAATTTAAGATTGTCTTTATTTTAACATATGTATTTAATATATTTGATTTACCACGTAAGCGCTCACTAAAGTCACTGGCCACGACTGATAACCGCTCGCGAAGCGTACCTTTTTTGGAACTTTGATGTACAACTTGCGAAAGCAGTATAGAAGTGTAACGCAAAGATTGATTTTGCATCTAAAATAAAATCAAATGTAAGTTTTACAATACAATGCATATGAGACAGCTTAAACTTACTCCAGCTATATCAAATAACTTGATGGCATCTTCAAACATGCCCTTTCGCACCAATTCTTCAGCTACCATACCCGCAGCAGTACGGGTGTCAAAATCAACACAATCGAACTGCTCGAAAAGGCCGCTGAAATAAGGAATTCGTTTAAAATTTCAATACAAAATTAAACTTTTTTACGACAAAACTAACCCCGATGCAATGCCATTGGGTTGCATTTTGCCGAAAATCAAATCATAATTACGACATTCAATGGCCAAGTCACTGACACAAACCAAAAACAAATTACGTTCTTCTGGATCTTTTAAATTCCGCAAGAAAAAGAAATATTGAAGTGCCTCAGCCGGATCAGTGATTTCGAATTTTTTAACATATAACATAACAAGACGTGCAACATTTAGTCGTCGCATTGGCACTGGATCCTCAATATCCACAGATACTGTTAAATCAAAAAAATTATAAAATAGTCTTCAGGTAGAAAATATTAATGAACTTACAAAGAGGTTCTTGTACATTACGCGGTCCACCGATCATAAACATTTCGTTCAAAGCTAAAGCAATATGTACAGCGTGTGTCCGATATTTTTCAGTACGGGAAAGAAATTCAATAGCAGCTTCAAATTGACCTGTTAATGCCAACACTTGAAAGTACAGATGGCGTTGTTCACTGGCATTAAAATGCTTTTCTCCATATTTTTCTAATATCATTGTCTGTAAGCCGGAATATGTTAATATCTCAGAGCTGTCGGTTGTGTCAGTACGCAGTATGGAAAGCTGTATCCAAAGGAAGTCATCAGTAGTCTTTGCTACTTCTAAATGTTGCTCGCTTATATCGCAACCAGCAACGATGCAGTAAACCTTAAAAAATCAAATATTTTACTACTGGAAAGATCTGGATTTTTATATCTCCAACGGGGTAAGTTTCTCCGTTTATAAAGCATAGACATTGACTTGGCATGTATAAAAATGTGCGAAACACGTTTTTCAAATTATATTATTTGCATTTTTTTTTTCATATCAATGCCACACGTCCGGCCTTAAAGAATACTACTGATCAGAATATAGTTTTTACCTTGGACTAAACAAAAATACGTTTGCTTTACCTTGAATGTCTATTTTTTTGGTGACGATTTTTTGACAAGCTTTTTAAATTTTTCAATGGGAACAATAATAATCACAGTATCCGCATCTACGTTTGCTTGATCAACATTGTACCATAATTCTTACTTGCTAAAAAGAATGTAAGAAACGTATTCACTTACAGCTTTTTTGTATGGATCTGTAGAGTTTTTTATCTTGTTGCAGTAGTGTAGTCTAAGCTGGCCTTCAAGTTTCGAATTTATTTTCTGTTCTGGTTTGTTTATTTTATCTTCGAGTACTTGTATAAAATCTTCATGACCAGCTCTAATTTGCGATTAATATTATAAATTAAGTAAAAAAAGACATACATGCACGATCTACATTTCACTTTAGATTGAAAGTTAAACGAAATTACATGCGTTTATATAAAAATCACATGAATTTCATTCGGAGGTGAAATGAAGAACATGACTGATAATATTAAACATTTACCCTCCAATTTGCATGCACCTCAATGCCGATGGCAAATCACCGCAACGCAGACAGTAGTAAACCATTGGCCACAATGGTTTTCCGTCAATACTGGCATCCTGCAGTCCAAAACAATTACCCTGATTAAATGTCAGACCAACAAAAGATGAAACCAAATTAAATGTGCTTGGCACACCACCACGCTGAGCTTCACGTAAATTTCCACTTATAATGGTAGACATATAAAGTTTGTACCTTAAAAACAATTAAATAAAAAATTATTTGAGGAGTTTTTACTATTGCGCTTATACACAAACCGATTTTCCAAATACTTCTTGGCTTGGTCAATGAATTGTGTAATTTGGCATCGACTCTGTATAGGATCACGATTGCGTGATATTGGCGAAACATTAACCATGTACTTCATTATTTCCCAAATTTCATTAACTTTTTGGTCTTCAAAACTCTCGGCAACTTTTGCAAATTTTTGTACTAAATTTGGTCTATAAGCCCCCTTCATGACAACACCATTGTATTCATAAGCTTCACGTGCATACGCCATTTCCTTTGATAGAATACAAATTTTAAATAACCTTCGACTAGTAATTTTTTTAGAAACACCATTTATATTATAGTGTATGCATTTTTGTTTTTATTTACTTACTACACGATTAAGGCAAGAACGCGTGCCAAACGTTTCATTTAAAACAGTCTGCTCAGGAAGCTTTTGTATGTCTATCCAGTTTTGCGAGGGACCCACAAGCGCGTTGAGAAGTTTAATTTTTTCTTCACGCCACTCCGCTTTTATATGATCCCACTTGCGTCTTTGGGCTGATTGATATGACTAAAATAATTACAATTAGTTATACATTAGTTCAATTAGCCATTTTTTAAATTTAAGTTCTAACATTTTTATGCACTTCTTCAATTACAGATAGTATTGCATTTTCCTTCTCATTCTTTAGAAAACTCTGTATGTCAGTATCTGCAATTGGATCTAAAGGCTCGAACGTCTTTCGTGCACTTAATGCCTCAAGTTTCTGGGATAATTTTGGTAGATCAATTCCCTTGGATCCTAGTAGAATGTGCCTTTTTTAATCGAAACAAAATTGTGGAGATTTTATTGAAGCCAATAAATATTGAAAAGATAGCTTACGCTTGTATATCCTGTGCCCCTGTCTGCGTGACACGCGAATGGAGCTCTTGGGTAGCTTGAAGCACCTGTGAGATGGTGCGCTCCACACGCGGTAATTCCTCAGAGTTCTGTGTTTCATTGGATAGCCGCTGTGCTTGTTGTAAAAGTGAATTGAAATCCATTTTATTGACTATATAGCGAAAGCGACTCCTCAAAATTGTTATTCAAAGTTCTTAAAATTGCAAATCCACAAAATTAGCAGCAACTCTAGTGGCGCGGCGGTAATTTTGCCGTTGACAGTGTCAACAGTGTTGACAGGTAATTTTGCCGTCAATTTTTATGGGAAAAGTGGCATCAAATTTCCTCAATTTGAGGAATTTATGCTCTTTGAACAATCGTTTATTGGAGACATTGACATGCAATTTCCCGATTTTCATTCAACTCCTAGAGTTGTTGGAGAGTTTGCATGAGTTGGTAAGTTACAATAATGGCAGGGCCACATGTCAACTTTCTAATATTCAACACTTTCAGATATGAGTTTGACACCTATATTATTCAATCATTGGTAAGGGGACGTCTATTAATTACGTGAAGTGTTTTTTTAAATTCCCGCCCCCCGCCTCCCCTTGATGAGATTTGTTCTTCTGCTTTATTTGGATACCTATCTTATCTATCAAAACAGATTGTTTTGTTTTTGTTAATTGTTGATTTTTCACATTTATAAGATATGCGCTTGTCAGAATTTTTCATTTGTTTTTGTTTCGTTTATTTTTGACATAAATTATAGGCCCTTTAACGGTTACATGATTTGAGCTTGACAAAATAGCTCTACCATGCATAATTGTACCATGATCATATCATATCAGCTTTTGATGTTTCCATGAGTTAATTCTACCATGCACAGATCTTTATAGGTACAATTCAATGGCTTATTTGGCAAAATTTCACCACGGGGGAGGAGAGGTCAAGGAAAACCTCACGTCAACTTTTTAATGCAGATAATTTACATTATTATAGCAGATAACAGATTATATCAAATCAAATATTTAAAAATTATAATTTAAATCTCACGGGAGGGGTCCCGCCAGAACAAATTCTATATTTTGCCAAAGGTACTTTTTAAGTCATATATGTGTTTTTAAATTCTCTTTTCTGGCAACACTGGCCTGAAACAAGTTTTCCACTCGCAGTTTTCCATTCTACACTTTTTTTCACTCTACAGTTTTTATCTACATCGTGTGGTCGAGAAATAGTAGTCTGGATATTGAAATTAAAGCATTATTAAATTAAATATTTTTAAAAATGACGGATATAAAATCATTCTTTTTCGAATGGTGTTCGAAAAATAAAACTGAACCAAGTTTTAATATTCGCCCGACGGGTGAGTGTCCATTCATACACATGCATGTGTATATGTCTAGAAAAAGTAAATGGCGATTATTTCATCATAAAATTCTGTCCATTTAATATAACTATGTAGGTCCTAAGCATCGGCAGCGATTTTTGTGTGAAGTGCGACTTCCGCCGCATCCCTATGTCGCTGCGGGAAATTCGACCAATAAAAAAGATGCCGAACGAAATGCAGCTAGGGACTTCGTCAATTATCTTGTCCGCTCTGGAAAAATGAATCCCAATGAAGTACCCGCAGATGCTGGTGTTGCAGCCGCACCACCGCCAGTAGATAATGGAAGCAGAGGTGGTGATGAAAGTAATAATTTTGGCAACTCTGGTATGGGTGGATCACAGTCGAGGCAATTTTTTGATGGGGGTCTTGGACCACAGGACTTAGGAAAAGCCTATCGCCCCATGCATCGTGAGGGTAACAATCATGATTTCAATTTTATTGATCGTGCGCAAGAACAATTAGACATGAAAGAAGCCGAATCTATTGATGTAAATGCGGCCATTCATGGAAACTGGACAATTGAAAATGCCAAGGCAAAGTTGCATCAGTTCATGCAAATGAATAAAATAGCGGCTGACTATAAATACACGCCCGTGGGACCAGATCACTCAAGGTAAGTATTTTTGGGACTGAATATTGAGGGTAGTAATTCGTTAATGTAGCTCACTAATTCGATTTGAGATCACAAATCGAATTAGAAAGCGTAGATTGAAATTAACGCGTGCATGTATGCCTACAATCTATTGAGAAGAGGAAAAATCAGCATATAGGATATAGCATACCTCTCTGAAATGTTAATATCTGAGAGTTTTCAACCGTACGAAGCAAGCAAAAACTAGATTAAAACAAAAAACTGCCAAATGTAATTATAGCAAAATCGATTAGTTTACACTATGCCTCCTAGTTTTCTCAGTTTTTTTATGTGTTCCGTTGGTGTTCTTTGCTTATCTAGCAAGGAACACAAATGGAATATTTTTTTATATATTCCATACACATTTTCGTTTGTACCTAAGTTGATTTAAAACCAATCGATTTTGCTATTAATTTATATGTTTGTTTTTGTTTAGCGTTTGCTTGAACAACTCGTAGTTTTTGGAATGAGCATTTGCAGAAAAGTGTATTCAAAGTAATGAACATGATTGGAAAAACTATATTTTGATCGGTACAAATAGAAGGCATGCATGCACGAGCTATGCTGAAGTAATGTTGATTTTATTGAAGGTAAGTGTATTTTTGTACAATAACATTTTTAGTTCGGGATTTTTTAAAGCCGTTTTCACAATGTATGGTTAAACCTAATCAGATAACTGGCAGATTTTGAATGAGATTTTGTCAAACTGCCTGTAAAAGCTCCAAATAAGATCTAACCGAACATTATGAATGCTGTCTTAAAGACGTAGTTGTTCTTTTTGGCGCCCGGGTTAAGGCCAAATTATCCACCCAACTATTAAATTAAAATCATAAGCTGATGTGTCGTATGAGTAACATGTCCACTGTCCATGTTTTGTTTGCTCTTGTGGTATGAGTAATGTGTCTAACAGTACTTCTTTCGGAAATACTGTTCTACATACTTTTTTAGCCCATTGTACAGCGTTCTTCGAAGTAAAGACATATGGGTCATTCTACCTCGGTTTTACATTCAAAATTTAGATTTCTGAAAATCAATTTTTTTCCGATACTTTGTCGGTACGTGTTTTTGGAAAAGTTTTTCCGGACTTACATATTTTCGAAAATACGATTTTTTGAAAATGTCAAAATTTAAAAATACATACATGAATTTTCGGACGCTTGTATTTCAAAATATACACGTCAGGTAGAAAAACCGTTAAGACATAAAAGCTTAAGTTATTAGCAATTATTTTTAAGTTATTAACAACAAATTTGCAATTTAAAATTTAAAGTCGAAAATTTTCTACTTTATGTATGTTTATTTATTTTTTTTTTTTGATTTTTTTTAAGAGATAAAGTAAAATTTTAGCACTCATTTTGCAATTTATTTCAAATTGGTTTCATGTATTTGTATTTGTATATCTCTTAATTGATTACTTGAAAAATTGGAAATTACAACTAAAAGTAATCTATTACAAATTTCGTTCAATTACTTTGATTTTCAATTATATATTTTGGATTACAGTAATTTCAGTCGAAAACATTTCAATTAAAATTATAAGTAATTGTTATTGAAATATTTTCGTAATTTTCAATTAATATAACATGTAATTGTAATTGAAACATTTCAACAATTACTTGTAATTTGTAATTGCATGTACATATATAATTAATTACCAAATGTAATTGATTACGCACAAGTCTGATAAGAATCAACATTATTTATTTCCTCATTAATTTAAGATGATAGTTCAAAGTATACAATGTTAAAATATTTACTTGACTATCTCTATTAAAAAAAGAGGTATACCAAATTTACTAAAAAATTTAAATTAAGTATTCCAGTTTTGTCCGCCACTGTATTCAGCTGATTAAATAAAAAAATTTCTCATGCTTTTTATATGGAAAACAATATGAACCCCCTTTCTAATTTATGTATTTAAAAACGACTTTTTAGGAAAAGTTTTTTCTGTACTTTGAACTATTGTCGACTTAAGAGCGGTTATACTAAAATTCTCGATCGACCCATTTATGGTTTGCCCTAAAGTAATTCACTTAAAACTGAAATTTTTTCTTTTGTTACTTAGAAAAATGATTCAAAACTGTGTTTATAATAATAATGAACACCATTATTTCATATATGGTAACGAAATTCAAATATTAGTTTGACAGTTTGACTTATCTCTACATATATTATTGGCACTAAGCTTTAATGTGGATATTTTTTTATCATAGGAGCTTCATGGCTGAAATGCACATTTACGTTCGCGAGTTGAAACGTAATATAACAGCACGTGAGACTGGTTCAAATAAGCAATCAGCTAGCAAGTCTTGTGCGCTCTCGTTGGTCCGTCAATTATATCATTTGGGTGTAATTGAAGCATTCGCTGGCTCTCTAAAGAAGAAAAAAGACGACGAAGAGTTACCAAACTATCCGGTTAAAATAAGTCCGGAACTAATGCAAAGTATTCAGGAATGTATTCAAGCCTTGGATTTGCCAGTTGTTAATCCAAACAATGTTAAAATTGATACAGAAACTAATGGTGTCAGTTTGTTGGTAAGAAGCTCATTTTTTATAAGCTTTTTGAAGAATTTCTCATATGATATTTGATATTTTAGATTAATACAAATAAAGATGGACCTCGTCGTGCCCTCAATGATTCTCAAATGGTTGGTGCAGTTATTCCTTGGGCTCCACCACAGCCGAATTGGAACGCTTGGAATGCTTGTAATATTGATGAAGGTTACTTGGCCAATGCTTCATTAGATGACCTTTGCAATGATTTAGAAAACTCTACAAAAGACAAGCGTCAAAACGATACCGAATATCAAGTATTAAAAAACGAGCGATGTTTTTTTTTTGCATCTTTCAATATTTTGTTTTTATTTTTTTTCTGTAATAGAAATTTTTGGAATTTCGCGAAAAATTACCTATTGCAGCAATGCGAAATGAGATAATGGCAACAATCAATGATAACTCTGTCGTTATTATACGGGGCAACACTGGATGTGGTAAGACTACACAAATTGGCCAGTACATTTTGGAGGACTACATATCTTCGGGTCAGGGAGCTTGGTGCAACATTTATGTAACGCAGCCTAGAAGAATTTCTGCAATTTCAGTGGCTGAGCGTGTGGCAAATGAACGCAGTGAAAATTTGGGAGAATCTGTTGGTTATTCTGTTCGCTTCGAATCTGCAATGCCTCGTCCATATGGCGCTATACTGTTCTGTACAGTTGGTGTTTTGCTACGTAAACTAGAAGCTGGACTGCGTGGCATTACGCATATTATTGTTGATGAAATACATGAACGTGATGTTAACAGTGACTTTTTATTGGTCATATTACGCGATATGGTCCACACATATCCAGATTTGCGTGTTATTCTTATGTCTGCTACAATTGATACCACACTGTTTTCAGACTACTTCGGAAAGTGTCCTGTAATTGAGGTGCCTGGACGCGCTTACCCCGTGCAGCAATTCTTTTTGGAAGATTGCATCGAAATGACAAATTTTAAACCTACGCCTGAGTCTCGTAAAAATCGTAAAGAAAAAGACGATGAAGAAAAGGCTGTAATAGCTGAAAACGGCGAAGATGCTTCTGACCAAAATATGAACAAAGTGATTGACTCAAGTAAATATTCTCAAAACACACGTAACGCAATGGCAATGCTCTCAGAATCGGAATGTTCTTTTGAATTAATTGAAAGTTTGTTATTACATATCAAATCAAAGAATATCCCAGGCGCTATTTTGGTCTTTCTACCGGGTTGGAATTTGATTTTTGCGCTAATGAAATATTTGCAAAACTCTCAATTCGGTGGCTCTGAGTATCGAATATTGCCTTGTCACTCACAAATTCCTCGTGAAGATCAAAGGAAAGTTTTTGAACCGGTACCAGATGGCGTAACTAAGGTAAGACACTGATATTTGAATTAGTTTATCAAATTATATATTAATACAAAGTCATTGAAGGTATTTCTTTCATTAGAAGTCAAAAATTCGAAACATTAAACTAAAACTTAAAGCTAGTCTTAAACCTATTTAAATTTGTTCTTACTGGTAAACAATTTCAATATTTCAGATTATTTTGTCCACTAACATTGCTGAGACTTCGATAACCATTGATGATATTGTATTTGTTGTCGACATATGCAAGGCACGTATGAAAATGTTCACTTCTCATAATAACTTGACTAGTTACGCTACTGTCTGGGCTAGCAGGACAAATTTGGAACAACGTAAAGGCCGTGCAGGTCGTGTGCGTCCTGGATTTTGCTTTACTCTCTGTTCGAAAGCACGCTTTCAGAATCTTGAGGAATATTTGACACCCGAAATGTTCCGTACACCATTACACGAAATGGCGTTGAGTATCAAATTGTTACGTCTCGGTTCCATACATCAATTTCTTTCGAAGGCTTTGGAACCACCACCACTCGACGCTGTCATTGAAGCTGAAGTCCTCCTGCGTGATATGCGCTGCTTAGACCTACAAGATGAGCTTACGCCACTTGGACGTATTCTAGCACGTCTTCCCATAGAGCCGCGATTGGGCAAAATGATGATTTTAGGCACAGTTTTTGGTTGTGCTGATTTACTCTCGGGCATGGCGGCCTATTCTAGCACATTCTCAGAAGTTTTTGCTTTGGATATTGGGCAGCGTCGACTGGCTAACCATCAGAAGGCTCTCGGCGGTCGTAAATGTTCTGATCATGTAGCTATGATTGTTGCCACCCAAATGTGGGAAGGCGCAAGGCACCGTGGCGAAGATGAGGAAAAACGTTTTTGTGAATGGAAAGGTCTGCAACTCTCAACAATGCGTGTAATGGCAGAGGCTAAAAATCAGTTGTTAGATTTGTTGCAACAGACAGGATTTCCTGAGGAGTCAATGATCTCTGGAAAAATTGATGCCAATTCCGACGATCCGTTACTGGATATGGCAATTGCATTACTGTGTCTTGGTCTTTATCCAAATGTTTGCTTTCATAAAGAAAAGCGTAAGGTTCTGACTACTGAATCAAAAGCTGCTCTTCTGCACAAAACTTCTGTAAATTGTAGCAATCTAGCGGTTACTTTTCCCTATCCGTTCTTTATTTTCGGTGAGAAAATACGTACGCGAGCAGTGTCATGTAAGCAAATGACTATGGTTGCTCCGCTTCATTTGTTCCTTTTTGGTTGTCGCAAAATCGATTTAGTCAACAATAACGTGGTGCGTGTTGACAATTGGCTGAATTTCGAAATGGATCCAAGGCTTGCTGCACAATTGGCCGCTTTGAAACCAGCTATTGAAGATTTGGTTACTTTGGCCTGCGACAATCCGGATGAAATTTTGCAGCTGGATGAAGCGCATAGCAAATTAGTTCGACTCATTAAGGATCTTTGCGTGATGACAGCTGGTGATTATAATATCAAACGAGATGAAGGTATCATGCCATTCCAAAGTAGAGGTAGTGGCGGTGGTCCACCAAATAAACGCGGACGTCTTGATGGTGGAGGTTTTGGGGGAAGTTCAAGTGGTTTTGGTGGAAGTTCGGGTGGTTTTGGTAGTGGCGGTAGCGGTGGATTCGGTCGTGGAGGCGGAGGATTTGGACGTGGTGGAAGATTCGGAGGCAATAACTGGGGTCGACCAGGCGGAGGTGGTGGTGGACGCAGATTTTAAGCAAACTTGAATATTAATTAAATTAAATTTTTGCCGGGGAAAAAATTAATGCTTCCCGAGCATTTCAAATTAAATTTTCTTAATTGTAGCAGAAAAGAAAATATTTTGAACTTAAGTTTAGCTAGTATTTATTGGAAAATAAAAATAAATTTACCGTATTTGTGGTTTTAAAGCATTGATTTTAGTTTCTAATTTAAAGACATGTAGAGGCACTTTTCAAGTTGAAGCTTAAAAAAATTAGCTAAATTTACTTTAGCGTCAATTAGCCAATTTTTATTAAAGTCTGTTTTATAAAAGTCTGATTAAATTATGAACACCTAGATGTGTATATGTATATATTTTCAAAACATGAATGTCATATGAAAGATAACTTCTTTAGCCAGAAAATTGAAATCTCAAATTTAGCTGTCGAGATGTTGCGATGTTATTTTGACAGATTTTTTATTTCAAACCTTTTTCAAAAAAAAAAAAAATATATATATATAATATGGTTACCTATATTAACATCAAGAGAGCTAAGTGTTGAAAAAACGATGAACTAAAAAATATGCTACGGTCTTTTTTTTTAAAAGTTATTGGTAAATTAAACTTAAGGTAACTTTATAAACAAAAGCTTGTTGCTCTTGAAAAAATTAACAGATCTGAATGGATAATAATATAAAAAAATGGCAAATGGGAGTGAAAGTAAACTGATGTCAAGAAAATTAAACGTTCAGCTGGTAAAGGAGGGATTATTTCTTCCCAGATGAAATCTGAAAATGTATGAACGTATGAAGATTTTAACCAGAGATCGTCGATCTGTAGGAAATATTTTAGTCCACTCGTCTTGGTAATGGAGGAAGTCTGGGTAGAATTTAAAGACGATTTAGATGTAGTGGATTTGAAGACAATAACTGGGGTCGATCTAGAGGTGGTGATGGGTGAAGATTTTAAGAAAACCTAAGTATGTATTTCCTGGCGAAGCATTCAAAATGTTTGTTTTATGTAGAAAGGTAAATCATTTGAATATAATTTAAGCTGGCATTTATCTAAAAATAAAAAAAACGTATTTGCATTTTCAAACATTGAATTTATTAATTTTTTGGACATATTTATTATGCATCCATGTATGTTTTTAATTAGTTTCACTGAACATAAATAGGTATGTATGTACTTTTTCCATTTGTAACTTAAAAGAAAATTCATTATTAAAATTCAATTGGCCAAATAAATCTAATCCATTCCATAAATGTGTGAAGCAGAGTAACTATAAAAAAGGAGATGGTAATTTCCCTATCTATATTTAACATTTAAAAAAATTGCCTCAATTTTTCTTGTGGGCTTGTTCGCATGTTTCCGAACAGTAGAATCGACGGGTAGCTGACATGTACATGGCCTCCATTTCACATATTGCGCACCAGCGCTTTCTCTTTACTTCGCGGCTAAAACTCTCGGCCTCCTGCAGTTTTTTTTTTAGTTCATCCACTTCCTTCTCCAAACTTTTCGTTTGTTGCTGATGATGTGGCCACAGCGCCACAAGAATAGCTGTTTCTTCTTGAAGTTTTTCTAGCACTTTATTTGCCTTGACAGCTTTGGCGCGCAGTCGGTGTTTCGGCAACTTGATTGTAATTTTTTTTGATGCCAATTTAATTTCGTCATCCATGTTTTATTCTGAAAGATATCCACAATTAAGGTTACTGCACAAAGATATCAAATAGTTACCTTTTATTTATTAATAAGGTTGGCAGAGCAAGTTGGCTGGTAAACTCAAAGTTGATACAAATCGTCTTATATTTGCTTCTCTTTCGCGGGAAGAACGACTACACTTCAAATACGTGTCTGTATTCGTGTACGTGTTCGTTAAGGAAATATTTCTTTAAAAAATTAAATTTGTATGAATATTTCAATAATGTCCGTTGAAAAAGGCGGGTTATGGAGATTTTAATTACGGAAGGAACTACAGTTGAACATAGGTGCCACTGTTTTTGACATAGGGTTGTGCACGCAAACTACAGCATGGCTCATTGCATATAATTTTGAAATAAGCTGAAACGTGCGTTACTAACGCGCGTTGAAAAGACCGAGACTAAGTTCACACTACCGTTTTTTCAACTAGCGTTGTGGAAAACTGCAACGTAAGTAATACCAACGTGCATTCCAACGTGAACCGAGCCTAAGCGTAGTACTTTTTGCCGGTCCAGAGTTGGCAGGATTATTTACACCTTAGCGTCAACGCATGTTTTTCAACGCGCGTTGGTTTTACTAACGCTAAAGTTATGATAAAACGCGTGTTTGAAAAATTCTCGTGCGAACTAAGCCTAAGTAGTCCGTTGCCTAAGTAGTGACCTTTTGTTAGTTAGTAGAGAAAAACAGACGAGAATAAATGGCACGATTACGATATCCGTGGCGCCGCGATTTTTTGATGGTTTCCGATAAAATACGTCAAAATAAATCGAAAATGTTGCATAAAAAAATGCATATCTCGTTTAGTTTTCGAGTTACCGATACTTAAAAATCTGATTTTGATAGTATCGTTAGTGTCAAAATTTCAATGGCGCCGCATTTTAAGGATGGGCTTCAATAGAACAGCTCGAAATAAATCTCCCCGAATAAATAAATACAGAAACGGAGAGTTCTAGCAACTTTGTTGCATGTAAAAGCAACATGTAGTATTAGAAGTTTTCCAATTAAAAAACTTTCATCTGGCAGTGATTTGATGCAAAATATATTAGCTGTCATTATCCCAGTGCGTCCGTTTTGTTTATTGATCGATTGCATTATAAAGTGAAAACTATTTGGTTTGCGCTCATTGAATTAAAATTGCGAATATTTCAATATTTGTGTATAAAAACAATTAAACAGTGAATGTGTTAGCTTTTTTATTAATTATCACGAAAATATAATACAATGTAAACTAAAATTGCAACAAAATTGTCTCCCATCTGCATATGTTGAAAAGAATCAATACAAAACACCAAAATGGTCGGACTATTGGATCCAATGAAATATGGAGAAAACTTTTACGAATTGTATACTAACAATAGTAGAAGGTAAACAATAATTCCCTTTATAAAACTGAAACTTAGATCCTAAATGCAGTACCATGATATCACAAAAGTGTACAATATTATTAATTATTTTATTTTTTCCGCTTATATCGATTTTTAACCAATCCTTCATTCCAATCTTTGTCATTTTGACGTTTTTCCAGGCTGTTGACTCCATCTTAAATTTCAATCAGCCGTTTGTGCTACTCAAAAACTGACAAAGACGTTGGTCAACAGCGTCAGCTGTTTCTTGTTATTGTTTTGAATTTTAAATGTATAAACAAAGCCAACAATAACAAAGTAAACAAAGTGTTTGTTGACATGGAGGTATTGCGGTATTTATCAATGAATTTGAAAATTTTCCTTATAATAATTGATAAACAGAGGAAAATAATACAATTTTCACTATTTCAAATAATCAATGTACTTAAAAATTTTCCTAATGGATCTGAAAAAAACAAATGCCTATTGCTAAAGTTTAATGCATGAAAAAATCTGTAAAAAGTTTGCAAAAGAGCGATGTTTAGTTCTCCCATGGTATCACGATTGATTTTTATATTTGGGAGTGATGACATTTAATCATGTAAAATAATACTGAGCTGTTTTGTATTGTCAAATGGGCAAATTTTATAGATTCTATACGTTGCCATGTTATAAAATCATACAGTAGACATCCACTATAACGAATTTCCATTTTAACGAACACTAAAATTGTTCACTATTCTAAATAACGATCACTGTTTAATTCAACAAGTGTTCTTGTTTTTTCGCATCAGTCCTTCGACTCTTTATGGCGTTGTTTTTGTTATCTTGTCAGTATTTTAAAATTGCGTCGTGTAAAAAAGCGTTGTTTTGAAAAATTGCCGCTTCAAGTAAGCGATAAAGTTAAAATAAAGATGGTAGGAAAGGAATTTAAGTAAGTGATCACAAGTAAATATGGCCGTCCAAAACCTAACTAAACTTTTATACGATTGTATGGCTAAATGAAAGCCAGTTTCTTCAATAAAAAATCACTTCGATATAACAAATTTTCGATTTTACGACTACCCGTGCATTAGTTAGTTCGTTATATTGAACGTCTACTGTATATAAATATGTATCATATTTTTTTATACTGAAAATTATAGAATTAGTCCATAAGAATACGTATAAATGCTATACGTTGACATGTTATAAAATTGTATATGAATACCATATTAAATTTTATACTGAAAAGTGTGTATCAATATACTTGTGGCATTCGGTGGTCGGCGGTATAAAACCCTGGCGGATAAGGGTCAATAAATTCATGGAATGCCAGTTTTGCAACATTGTGGGAACTAAATTGTTTTCCTAATAAAAAGTTGCCAAATTGAGGAAGAATTGGTAGACAGCGGTGACTACGTCTGGTGAGTATGGATGATGATAAGAACTTCCAACTCCGATTCCTGTAGTTTTGCCTCAGTCATTCGTCCAGTGTGTGGTCTAGCGATATCATGCAATAAGATAGGATAGGAGTACATCTGTTGACCAATCTAGGCTATTTCTTTTTTAAGTTTTTGCATCATTTGCATAGTGCCAAATACACTTTTAATTCTTCGCAGGATCTGCGATGCCGTAGTCCCACTTAAGAACTCATATTTCGTAATAGTGCGAATTTCCGACTGTTCCATTTTCAACAAAAATATTTTTTAAAAAAAGGTTTTAATATTTTTAAGAGTTAACAATGATATCTTTAAACAAGCGATAGACATATCGTCACCAAAAATCCAAAAAGCCGTAACGACACTTTTTAGTTTAATACAGGAGAAGCAAAAAACGTATACTGGAAAAATATGTATAAGTATATTGTTATGTATTTCTTATGTGAAAGATTGAAAAGAGAGAAAGCTTACTTAATTATCTAAAGAATTCAAATATTTTGTTTAATTTTTTTCATACTAACTACTAGCTACGTCTATTTGCTATATGAAACTTAAAAACTTGTTACGGCCTTTTGAATTTCGTTAGTTAAGTCTTTATTATTGGACATATGACTTAAAAATTTTGTATGGATATGTAGTTTAGTGAAATGCATCATATTCAATGAAATAATCAACTTTAAATTTTTGTGGTTACGATTTTTTGGATGTTAGGTGACGATATGTATGTAACTTTTCAACAAAAATACATAACGATAAAATATTAAGCTCATATCAAATAATATGCTGTTACAGTTGGCAATATTATTAACTACCAATTTCGTCCACGACGACCTAATCCAAATGTTTTATACCCCACTAGTTTACATTTAATAAGTATCAGTATAAACAGATTTTATATATTTTGTAATGCGAATGGAGACATTTATATATAAATAGATAACCTACTAAAAAACCATATTGGAAAATCATTTTTGATATCACATAATTGAAATTGAATTTTTTTAAAGTCAAAAATTGTACGTTGTCATAATTGAAATATTTTTTCTGCGCTGATTATCTATAAAATATTTTTTCTCGTCGTATTCCAACAAAATTTTCGAGCCACCAGCTTTTTAATAATGTATTCTTTAATGTCTAAAAATATATTCTTGAGTTTTTCATATACTAAGAAGAATTGTTATGATGCACCTCCAATGTTACCATTATAGTTGGTTCTTTTATAAAACAGCCAAAATGCTCCTCAGTCACGTCCAAATCTGGGAATATTTATTACTGTTGAAGAAAAAATCTATACATGAATTCTTATGCACCAAAAAACCAACTTAAGTTAAATTTTCTCGCTTAATTTTTTTTGGGTTCAAAGTTAAAACTATTTATTGAAGTATAAGAAACATTACAAAACTTATAGTTATCGCACAATTTACAGGGATGGTAGAAATACCTTACATCTAGGACATTATATTAGAGAGATAAAATAGATACATGAAAAATATTTACATTTGGAAGGAAAACATACTAACAAAAAACCTTCGACGAAAATTAAAATAATATAAAATATTAAACTAAATTTGTTCTGTAATGATTATCAGACATGCTATATAATAACTTGAGCCTATTAGTTTTTTTTGAATTAAGTCTGCAATAATGCTAATTTTGCACTCCTCGTGCAGATCCATTGTGGAATAGTACCAAGGCAATCTGAGTATAATTTTTAAAAGCCTGTTTTGGCAAATTTGAAGTTTTTTTTATGTGGGTCTTAGCGCAGTTACCCCAAACTTGGCATGAATAAAGAACTATTGACTGAAAAATTACCTTGACAATAAGTTTTTTATTGACAATGCTTAATTCAGATTTTCTGTTGATAAAAAGGTGCAACAACTTAATTGCAATGTTAAATTTATTTATAATATTTTGCACATGTACTTAAAGTGAGTTTCTAATCAATTACATTATTGGACCAAGGGATCTCAAGGCCACCAAAGTTAAGCTTTATATAATTTGTCACGGATGGAAACTTCTTCTATCCTTTTCAATTATAATAATAATGTATACTCTAAAATAATTATGCCACTCATAAAGTAATGATTTTATATTTTGGTATTTCAAGAAAAATTCAACACGAACATAAATCTCGTTCAAAACGCAAGAATAAGGACAAGAAATCCGCAGTTGCTGGGCTTATTGATGGCGGTGTTGTTGCTGCTGCTTCTGCCGTGGCAGGTGCTGGTGTCGCTGGTGGTGCTGGTGGCCCAATTGACTTGGTTATCACTCACGATCAACTAAATTTATATCCAGCTTTCTCCATGGCACAAATTGAACTTGAATCGAACGCCTCTAAATTTGCTGTTTATTCTGCAATACGCTCAGCAGTACTTGAGGCGGAAACGAAATATGCACTCTTTCAGGAAGACATAACAAAAAAGCTAACATCAGCTGTGTTAAACTCTTCATGCTGTTCAATTTGCACTAGTACATGTAGTAGAGGTAATTTGGTAGAATGCTCTTGTCATGGAACTGCGTCAGAAAAACGATTGCTTCACGATTCTGTAAACAGTGACGTTGATAGTGATCCAGATGACGCCACTGAAAAAGAAACGACCATTGTACGAGTGCCAGTTATTGTAGGTGCTGGATTACGCAGCCTATTCGAACTTATCGCCGATGCGCGTCATATTCAGCCGATGTTATGCACCAAGGCCTTAAAAGCATTACTTGACGTAATTCAAGGTCAACAACCAGAATCGTTAAAGTTGGAACCAGACGATCTTATTAATCCACTCTATGATTTGCTACTTGATTTGGCAACTATGCCAATGGCTATGGCATCTAATACCAATGTTGAATCCAACTGGTCAGCGATGGCATGTTCCTCGTTAATTGGGTTTTGCATTGCTCGTGGCGATACTGGAAAAATTTTGAAAGCGATCGCTGCTTTACTGATGTCTCCAAAACAGTTGTCCACTCAGATTATACAACTGCCAATGGTGCTGTCAGCATTGCAACACACCGTAATAAGCGCTGCATTAAATAAGCCCACATGTCCCGATTTTCTAAATCAAGGCGTGCCATATAATTCAAAAATTGATGAGGTGAATTGAGTTGCTGTACAGTTAAATAAAATTTGAATAAATGTGTTTTTTTAGTTTACATTGAAATCAGTTGCTCTCAGTAATAATCTGGCTCTGGCGCAACCTGCAATGGCTTCAGATGGTACATATATTTATTTGCTGGTAGGGAGCGCTCTCTTGAAAATTGGCACTGGCTTCGGCGGTTCATACAAAGGACATATTTATGCCACAAATAGTGACTTTTCTAAAGAAAAATCTGGTTGGCTTGGATACTGCGGAGGCTGCCTATATTTTAAGCGTCACTCGAAACGTAGCACTGAACCCTTACATGTGGTAAATGCAGAGACTTTGTCTATAAAGGGAGTTGCTCCCTTTAGTATACCGGTTATGCGAGATGGCCTTAATTATGTTTTATTTACGGATGAGGATTCGCTAAACGCTATTTGCACGAATCGTGATGTAAGTGTAGGGTAAAAATTTGGTTAATGCAAGTATGCATAAGATTATGCCATCAGATTTTTGTTAATAGAAATATGAATAACTTTTACTGTTCTGTATTTGTTTCAGGACTCACTTGTAGTGAAGCAAATTACAAACTCTGTTTACTCTAACTTCAATGGAGAGTCACAACATGCGTTTGAATTGCCATTGAAATTGGCACGGAAAAAATTTCGTACGCTTGGTTACGCAGCATTTGAAGACGAAGTTTTAAACCAAAACCAAATTCAAAAAATACAATCGTCTTACAATATTTTTGAGCCAAAGCTACCAAATGACGTAGAAATCCAAGGGATATCATGTGGCAAGGAATTTGGTATTGTTCGAGCTTCGATTGGTAAAGTTTACTATTATGGAAAGTCAGCATCATTAGGCTTAAAATCAGTTGGGCGCACACCGACCATGAAAATGACAGAGTTAATTATTTCTAAACTCTCCAATATTATACACATTGCTGTTGGCCATGATGGTGTACATGCCCTACTTGTAAACGATGATGGCACTGTGTACTTTGCTGGTATGTACAATTAAAAATATTGAAAACTGCTTTAGTTAAAAAATGCAATAATTTAAATATAGGTACTGCACGACGTGGTGAAGACGGAGATACTTCGAAAAATCGGCGGCAACCCAAGGCAGTAAAACCTAAAAAAATGTCAAAAATTGATGGCCATGTGGTTATTCAAGCTGCTTGTAATAATGGTACATCAGCCTTTGTTACAAAAACCGGTAAATTAATAATGTTTGGCAAGGACACAGCACATTGTGATTCGCTTGGTTTTGTCAGCGACTTCATAGACCAGCATATAACAAAGGTAGCTTTAGGTAAAGCACACTGTGTTGCTTTAAATTCGAAAGGTCAACTTTTTACGTTTGGATTAAATAACAAAGGACAATGCGGTCGTGCATTTTCTAAGGCTAAGGAAGGAAATGCAGCAACAAATATAAAAACTGTTGATTTTGATGGCAAAAGCGAACAAAATGGGAAAAAATTAAAATTTGATTTTTCTTCATTGTGCGACTACGATGATCATAATTTAGTACAAGGTCAATGCAGGGTATGTGTTGTCTGTCGAGAATGTACTGGTTACAATGTATCATGTGTGTCTTCATTAAACGTGCCAATTGAGGATCGTTTGGCGGGCGCGTAAGTATTAATAACAAAGTGAGACATTTAGGACAAAAGACAAAATTTACAATTTACAACATTGTACATACATTGAAAGATCCATTTTGATAATGTTTGACTTACGTATTTTGTTCCTATTTCTAAAAATTTTCGAAAATTTTTATTTAGAAATTTTATTTGTTTTTTAAGCATTTGCCCCTGTGGACATGGTGACGCTGGATGCTCAAAATGTGGACTTTGCTCGACATGTATTTCTGTGCAAGAAAATGAAAATGGTACGTAAATTTTTTGAAAAAATAAAACAACAGAAAAAATGTTGGAATTTTGTATACTGAAATACATAAAATGTTTACAATAGATACAAAGGACTTAAAGCCTCTTCAAAGTGAACTTAACCGACAGCGTTCAAAAAGTCTTATAATGCGTCGCAAGGACAAAAAGCCCAATGAAGAAAGCAATATTGCTACTGATTTGGAAAAAGATCCACCACGTGTAGCACCAATGTCACCTCAGATACTTACACTTTCTTCTACTTCGCCTGTTATTCAGGTTGCTTGTGGTCTCCATCACACAGTAGTCTTAACACTGGCAGGCGAAGTTTTTACTTTTGGTAGCAATCAATATGGCCAACTAGGCACTGGTGATTTACAAGCTGTTAATGGGCCTGTACAGGTAAAAGTGCATGGTTCCATAAGTCAAATAGCAGCCGGTAGTAATCACACGGTACTTATGACACATAAAGGTATGGTTTATACTTTTGGAAATTACCAAAAAGGACAACTAGGACGGCTACCGAATGATTTTCAGAATAAAATGACAGTGCATGAAGATGCAGAAGAAAGCGGAGGAAGTGGAAATAAAGTTAACAATGAAAATTGTACATTAATGGGCTTCAAAGATTCAACGATATCAAATTTAATTTCTCAAAGAAGCAAATTTCTCTGGAACTGTACACCTGGCACAGTTTTGTAAATATTGAAAATGATATGAATATGAAAAAAATAATTGGCTAATCTAATTTTAGTGGACTTGGACCAAGTTTTGGTAAAAAAGCAACTTGGATTGGAGCAAGTGGAGATCAGACGTTTATTAAGATTGACGAATCTTTGATTACAACTCATTTGCTGCCAAAAGTTAATGTAGTGGCAAATAAAAAGACAATTTGTATGCACAACTTATTCAATTATTACAATTTTTTTAACTGTGGTATTTTTTCAATTTTTAGTGCTCATTCCAACTATTCCTTTAACATTTCATATACTGTCAATCAATCGGCGTGATGGCAGCTGTACTGCGCACTATCGAAATCAAGCAAACTTCGTTAAAATAATACAAAATAATAAAGCCAACGCTTTTCCGGAAATAAATCAAAATATTTCGGCTAACTCCGCTTCTTACGGAAAGGTAGCAGCATGTCCCATAAATGAACAAATGTCACGTAGCATGCATGAGGCTCGCAATCAGATTTTTGAAATACAAGAAAATCAAATACAAGCTGATGTTCACCGTAAACGTCGTGGAAGGCCAGACCAATCTAAGGGTCCAGCAAATTGTAATGGCAGTATAGTAGATAAACCACAGCCACAGATTGCATTTGCACTTGATCCACAATTTAATGTTCTCTGGGTTTATGATGGTGGCGCGAAAAAATTAATTTGCTATAATGTGGTTGCTAGTGATATTGCTAAAAATGGACCAGTGAGAATATAAGTTCTTTGATTTTTATTAGTAAATAGATGCATTATTTCTGCATTTTAGAATTCATCAAACTTTCGAGCTATTCTTTCGCCAGAATTATCGTTGCCGTTTAAAGCAGATTCACGTATTTCAAGATCTCAGGCATCTTTGAATTTGTTGGCTTGTTTAGATGTGTTAACATCAGCGCAGGATTCAATGTAAGCTACTTTGCTAATATATATATGTATTATTTTTTTTGTTTTTATATTTTCAAGCCCTAGCTGCTTTGAAGAAGTGATTCCACAGCAAGAAAATCAAATAAAAGAATCCCAAAATAGCGAATATCAAATTGTAAATAGATTTGAAAATTTCGGTGGCGGTTGGGGATATTCTGGTCATAGCGTTGAAGCTATACGGTTCTCGGTTGACACAGATGTCATAATATGTAAGCTAAATTTTAATTTTTTTACATTTGTAGTGAAATTGTATTCGATCCATTTCTTAAACTAGGTGGTTTTGGAATGTTTGGTGGACGCGGTGAATATACATGCAAACTAAAGCTTTATGATATGGGCCCGGATGGTGGCGGCTATGAAAAAGATGGTACATTAATTTGTGAAACAAAAGAGATTCCATTCGAATGTGCTGCACGTAGCAAACATCATATTATGTTACCCAAAACGGTAAATGCTGTATCTGGACGTTGGTATCTCGTTTGGGCACGTATTGCTGGACCGTCTTCTGATTGTGGCTCGGCTGGTCAGGCATCAGTGACAACCGAGGACCAAATTGTGTTTTCATTTAAACCATCCAAGAAGGCTAATAACGGTACCGATGTTAATTCTGGTCAAATTCCTTCGATTCTATATCGACTGATAACACTTGAATCAAAGCAGCCGACTATACCTGTAGATGTTGATCCTGTTCAAAAGATATCGAAGTCTTTTGCGAATACAGTAACAAAGGAATGTTTTGAGAGTCTTGTAGTTTTATTAAATTGGTCATGGGAGACATTCAAAGTAAACATACGAGAGCAACGGGATAAAGCTCGGCATTTGCAGGTGAAACAGTCTTTGGAATATTTACTTTATGTCAATAAATCCTGCTTACGTTTATTGCGGAAATATACGAATGAAATTTATCCACAACGTGCAACAGTTGTACCCACAAGCAGTGCACCAGCTTCAACTATGGCAGCTGTGGCTTTAAGTAAATTGAATGCTAAGCCAAAAATCAATGAGCCACCAAAGACAGGTAAAAAAAAACTCAAAAAAAGATTGACACAATCAAATTGTCAAGAACATATCTTATTTTTATTATAACTAGTATCGTATTGTGGTCGAAACTCGACCGTAGCCACCAAGTTTTAACTTTGGAAGAATTTTGCCGACCTATGACGAACAAAACGTCTTTGTCCATGGACCATGATCTTATTTAATTTCACTTTTCACCTTACCTCATTTCACCTCATGTCATCTCACCTCACCTTGCCTGTACCTCATGCAGCCATGAACGCGATCGAAAAGCGTTGGTTCAAACGTTTTGTATGGGGGAATCATGCGCGTACCTATGTTTTCTTTATTTTACCTGCCTTAACGGCACATATTACAAATTATTTTTTTCGTGCACATCTACGAAACAGTACCTTTCAAATGATATAAGTTTCATTCCCCTCTCTTTATAATAGATACTAAAAAAGTATACCATAAGTTTCGATGTACACATATTATAATATAGTTGTTCTTAAGAAGGATCCATGTGACAGAAATGGACTTTTGTATACAGCGTAGTTAAAAATGTAATTTTTAGGAAATAATTTTATGTAACTTACATTAAGAAAAATATTTAAAAATGCTATAAAATATTTTTTTGATAGGACAAAACGGGCATAGAATATGGAATAACTTAGTCAAAATCCATTATAGACTTGATCCTTTTCGAGTGAACAAAAAAGCAAACGGGCACATATACTCGTACATATATTTTCTGAATATATTTTCGAAATTAATTCTGTTTAGCATTTACTTTTTTCACATTTATTATCAGATGTCTCTTATATTTTATTTACGAAACATTGATGCATGCATGAGACATGTCGATAAGAAATTAGTTTTATCACCTTAAGTGACTTTGTGGAAAGCGCAAAAAATTTTTTCTGAGCTAATCATATACATATTTGGCTGCTATATTATATTTTATAATCTATCCAATGTTATTTTACCACAATTATTTTGAGTTGCCTTAAAAATCGCTTTAATATTGAACAAGGCGAGTTTTGCTACAGTATCTTTGAAAATTTAAGAAATTTTTTGAAAGAAAAGCAGAACAACACAGCATAATGTTTTTATATAGGGTACTCATCCCACCCCAAAGAGTGATATTAGAGACCAAAATATTTATTTTATTTTATTGTTATTAAAAAAAAATAAGAATTGATTTTTTTAAAAATCGAGATAAGAATAACCCAAACATCGGACTGAGTAGATCTAATCAATTTTCATAGGCTAAATGCTATCCAATTTTCAGTTTTCTCCCAACCTAGTTTTGAGTCATGTTTGAAGTTATCTAAAACTTACACTGTTTAGCTCATTTCTGTTCATACGTCAACCTCTCATTGAAGTTAAAATGTAATGATTCGTAAGTACAAATTTGTACAGCAATTTTTATGGAGTAAAATAAATTTTATTTCAATCAACAATATATCATTCTTTTAAAATGATTGAATAATAAATTAAAACAAGAAAAATAAATGAATTACTGAACATTTTTTTATGAATATGAGACAGCTTCATGCATTCAGAATAATTCGGACGACTATTATGTACTACAGATGACCAGCTAATCCTTTGGAAAAAATATTTTCCGAATACTATCAACCAGCCCTGCTCTACCCGTTAGTACTGGCCATATGCATCTCTCTGAGGGAAGACAACAGCGACAAGCCTCGAGGCCGCCTTCATTAAAAAAGATAACAAAGGCCATAAAATCTCTCAAAAACAACAAGTATTTATTGTATACATATATATATTTTTGTTCTCTTATTAAAACTTTTAACATAGCAGACAAATGTCCGGTGTGCCGGTCAAAAGAAAAGGGCCTCATTTATGAATATTTGGCTTTCTTTGAGCTGGGTTCGTGGGTTGATTTTTTTACTACTCAAGCCCTGAGTGTGGGTTTGGTCTGGAATGTCTAACATTGCCAGCACAGCAATGTTTTTTTCTACTCCTTTCTCTACTTTCTTTCCAATTATCAAACTAAAGAAATCAAAACCAATTTAAATTTTTTTTTTAAATACATTTGTAGCTAAAGAATTAAAATAAACTCCATTATCTAATGGATTATCTAAAAATATATATATGTATATTTTTTTTTAAATGATCGTGACTTTATACTTATTTAGATAAGGCCTCTAAAACTACGATTACTTCCTCAACGCCTACGATACGAAAGCATAATATGGAAAATATCCAACTTGCCGAATGCATTGGAAATGTAAGAGCTTTGCTTATTGCCATTTTTTGTGATAATATTTTTAAGGATATATGCAGTGAAGAAGGTGACTAAATAACAAAATTTAAATTTAATTTAAAGGCTAACTTAATTCTATTTCACTAAGGCTACTCAATGGTTTTAGATATTTTAGATGAATGTCATATAAGCTTTGTAGCATGTTTTGATGCCTTTTATCCGACATCCTCATTGAAATGGAATTGCTTGTGTGACTTGCTATCACAAATGGACAAGGTAATATGTTCACATTAGATACCTACTGATCATATGTGTATATGACTACAAAATATCTCTGTTTAAGCAGGGAAATTTGCATTCGCGGCTTCTAAGCGCAATATTAGCTGGTCTCTGCTCTCCATCAATCAAATTACGCTCAACATTTTCATTACTTACACCAGGAAATGAGCGCCAATCGATCATAAGCCCAAGTGACAATTCTGGATTACCAATGCTTTCGTCAACTGAGGCTCATCAATATCCTATATTGGTGGAGCAAATGATTTATCGAACTCAACAAGAAAAAAATGATTTTCTGAGCAATTCGTGGACTTTTAAAGATGTCTTGATGCGTGTGTTGGATATAATCGCAAATCCTGTGCGCATGCAAATCGAAAATATTTACAACCGCAGCGTAAATTTGAATAATACATTTATGTTTGGATCAAAGGACATAAATCAAGGTCTTATTAATAACTGCTGTCATCTACTTGCGCGCGTTTTAGCTGAAATCGTATATCAAACCTCTATAGGAGATGTTAGTAAAGACTTATTACATATGGATTGTAATAAAACTTAGGCTTAATTTCTCTGGAAATGCCCAAGGAATTGAATTACTATTAACATAATAGTAATAGGGAACATTTACCTTTAAACATATTCGTAAGCATTTTCAAGGAAAAAGTTTTGTTGCGTTCCCGTATAATCATGCATTAGTCCAATTTACAGGCATTGGTCTGAAAAGCGTTCTAGTATTCGAAAAATATATAGAAAAACAAAATTTTATTTCGGAAAAAATTTGACTAATTTGGCGTAGTTATTGCTTACATTTTTGTCAAAACAAACTCTCAAAATAAAATAAGTTTGTTGAAAATGCAACTTCAATCCATATAATACATGTCTAAACAGAATTTGACCTATAATTTGATATTTTAAAAAGGATTATTTTTTTATTTCTGCAGTTTGACAAAATGTTTTTGCCACCTCGTAGTTTGCATTCAACTGGTTCACGTTTTGCACGTTGTGATTTAAGTCGCACATGGAATACTGGAAACTTTGGGCCAGACGCTGTTGCATTTACAGTGGATCGTCCGGGGATTGCAATTGCTGGTGCTATGCTGTACTCAGGCTCTGGAAGCTATGACTATCAGCTGGAATTACTATTCGATAACACAGTAGACCTACAGTCACAGCATAAGTGGGAAACTCTAGAGTCCGTTTCGGGGTCTTACGATCAAGATGTAGTACATAACGATATGACGGAAATTAAGTTTGAACGTCCAGTTTACTTAAAGGTAAAAGGAACCTCGATTTTAGTCAGTTTAAAGTTTTGTGTAGGTAAAATTGTTTAAAAATTAATCTCACAATTGCCTTAAAAATTGAACCCAAATGGATGCAAACAACGGCTTAAGCACGAAAAGGAAACATTGTCCAAAATAAAAGAAAATACGAGTGAAGCCCAAGGCTAATAAGAACAAATTGCTCAGAAAATCTTTTGTGAATGCCATTTCAGATTTTGGATGTCATTTACATAGAAAAATCGTCCAAAATTTGAAAGCCGGAAAACTGAAATCACTATAGGAAAATTTTTCGTTTTCGATTCTTAGGCCAAAATAAAAAAAGACCCATAAGCCGCCTAAATAACACACAAATATTTATTTGCTGATTGAGCGATGATTTTTTAATCGAAAATGTCTGCTTCCTTAAAATTTTCGCAACAGTTGATATACGAAGTGAAATTAATAACTTTATTTTTAGGAAAACACACGTTATGCTTTACGTCTTTGCTCACAAGGTGCACGTACATGTTCTGGAGACTCCGGTATGTCATCCATACGTGGACCCTGTGGCACAACTTTCCATTTTTATTCTTGCGATTTGAGTTTCAATGGAACAACACCACAACGTGGTCAGATACCCTGCGTACTTTACTACAGCACTCCCATAAAAAGCGATAACCATAGTTGCTCTGGTGGTGGTGGAGGTGGAGGTGGGATATATAACAGTGAAGTAACAACTCGTGATACAGCGCTGCAAATAGCATCCGACATTACAAAAAAGTGCACTGAACTTCTTATATTGGCACGTAATGCACTAGCAGCTTCGCTTTCACCCTCAGATAACTCATCAAACCATACGCAGACCATCGATTCAGAACATAACATTACTCCAATTGAAGAACATATGGACATTAATTGGGCAAATAATTCGCGCACATCTGTACTGCCAGTTGATCCGAATATTTCTACAGCACGTGATATAACTAAACGCATAGAATCATTCTCGAAGGGCCTTATGGAAACTTTAAAGTTTGACAAACGCTCAACGAATCCTTTTGAAATGGAAATAGAAATCGGTGCAACTGAAATACATCCGAAGGACTTAATGTTTGAAGAGAGTGCAGACATTCATGATTTGAATTTTCGTAATGGTCAAATAGCAAAATTAAATGGTAACGAACGTGCTGAGAATGAAGTAGTAGAGGAATTTGCAAATGCCCAACATCATCAGGCGTTAATGAATAAATCGGACAATGAAGAAAATACTGCACAACTCACAGTTGTACACATTTTGGATGTTTTTAATGTTGCATCATCAAACATGTTTCATACATTGTTGCCACTTGTTTACGCTCACATTGGTACTTTGGCATGTAGTGATCCCAAGGTATTACTGTTCTCTCTCACTATAATTAAAATCTACTGGATTACGAAAAATTTGTTGTTTCTTCTCCCAAATTTTTGGCCGCCAAAAGTCAGATTTTTCACGTTTTTCGTTAATCACGATATTTTGAAAAATGTTGAAAACCTGGCGTGATAAGGCAAAAGCCATAAGCTATTTGTAGTAAACAAAATAAATTATTTGATATTTCTTTATACAGGCCATAGACGTGTATAATACTCATACTAATTCAGCAAAGCAATCTGTAACAAGTAAATGGTCGAAACTGAGAAAAGGCATTTCGAATAAAATATAATTGGTTCAAATGGGATATGAAATAGTTGATTTTGAGCACGATATTCACATGAACTTTTTTTATTAAATCAGATAAATTATTTTGTTAGTCTCCAAAAGCCTTGAATTTCATGATTTTACAAACAATGATACATTAGTTTGAAATGTGAAGATGACAGGTTTTGGTAAAAATTTGTCAGGTTTTGTGCCGACTAACTTAACTAACAACTTAAACGGTTTATAACAAGTTTTTTAACATAAGTTTCATTGAATCCTAAGATGAATAGAACCCGAATTGTATAGAAAATTGAAAAAATATGACAGGTGTGCATAGGCTGGGTATTTAAAGCTCAATTTAAATGGTTTATAACAAGTTTCTGGACCGAATATTTATTGATCTCTGTAGCCTGGGGTTTAAAAACAAAACCATTGTTAAATGACTAATGGTTTCTTAATGCCATTCCCCATAGTTTTGGAGATATTTCGTTTCAAAAAAATATTCAGAAAAGCCAAAAGTAAAAACAAAGTATGTAGTTATTTAAAGAGTGACTGATATGTATTAGTTATATTAAAGCATTGACCAATTTGTGTGGTAATTTCACATGAATATCCGTTTCTGCACAATTCGATCAAATTATGTCCAATTAATTAATAATATCAGTGGGCAAAAATCAAATAAAATTTTTAAATAATTTACAATAACAATAAATATCTTTTATGGCCGATAGTTTTTGTTTGTAATATTCAGTAGTCCTTTTTTAAATATATCTCATATACTTTTAATACAATTTTAGAGTTCCGTTCAAATACTTGGCCTTATCAAAGAAATACTCCCACACATTGCTGCTTTAAATCAACTTTTCATGACTAAAGATCATGCAGTCGGCGCTGTTGAGCATCTGGCGCAGCGTTTAAAAAATTCAGATACACCAGCTGTTCCCGCATTAGCAAATCGAGATTTTGAAGTACGTAAACGATGTGAAAGTGATGTTTTAAATGTAGTTGCTAACGACAAGGGACCATCGTCCACAACAAGCAATCATTATTGTGTTGTTGAGAGTGAACATCCATATCGTAGCGCTTCGATTAACTGTTATCGAGTTGAATTTCCCCCATGCGTACAATGGTTAACTATAGAATTTGATGTCCAGTGTGGAACAGCACAGTTGGAGGATTATTTGCTGCTGTCTATACCGGTTCGTCCAACAATTTTCGAACAAAGCAGTCCCAATGAAAACTATTTTGATATTCTGGATAATAACACGAGTCAAAAGAAATCTGTTTGCAAAAATGCAACTTTAATAAGCAGTTGCTCTATAAATAACGGTAAGGGTGAGTCTGATGTAATTGCCAACGATGCCAAAGAATGGATTGTGATTAAAAAGTTTAACACGTAAGTAGATTAGCTTCAAAATTTCCTAAAACTATCGATTTTTTAAAATTTTTAAACTATTAAATATTTCTAGTGCTTCGAATTGGATGCAAAACGTACTTGTTTTACCAGGCAGCTCTATTGAATTTTCATTGGAAACGTCATCCTTGTATGCACAGGATCCACATATTAACAAGTTTGGTTTTAAATGCTTGGTAGTTGGCTACGATAATCCAATATCTGTGAGTGAATTTTCAGTATTTTAAATTACATTAGGGAATTACAGGAGAAATGTCCCGGCCGTAACAAATTCTTCAGTTATGATTTGTTTTTTTATTTTGCTGACGAAAAACAAATATCTTGAGTCATTCTATAAATTTTTGCAAATAAATTGCATGAAATGTAATCGAAAGCTGATCTTTTATGTTACGGTTGGGATGTTAACGCTTGGAGTCACCTATTGAAAAGCGGCCAAATTGATAGAGAATTAAAGAATTTGTATTTGATTTAGGGTTCTTCAACAAATTCATGTTTGATTCGTTTAGAACAAGAATTGGCATATTTAGGTGGCATGTGTACCGCAAATTTGATGAAAAAAGACCTCCATTTACCAGGTTTGCATCTATTAAAATAAAACTAAATACAGTAGCAAGAATAATTTACTGCTTTCTAGACGACAAAGATATTGAAGACTTAACAGATATTGAAGAGACATTAAACACTCATCATGCATTGCTCTCAAAAGGATTTGCTTTATCAGAACCTGTCTTGACTGTACATCAAGCATTGGACTCATATTTACCTATTGGGTAAGTTCATAGAATTAAATCAAACCGAACTGATTTAAAAAAAGTATATGTTTATATTTAGCTATTTACAGTTTTACATAGTACAGTACTGCCCTCAGAAGCGGAAAGGGCGTATCTCAAAAAATTAAGTTTTACTGCAATTCAAATTAGCTTAAGAAATTACTCATCTAATGATTTACGCCAAATGCCGGTACCTTAGTTCAAACCTATATAAAATATCCTAAGATATTTCCTCTATCTCAATTTTATATGTATTGACACAAACAAAACATCATTATCTCGAAACGCATTTTTTTGAGATACGCCAATTTCGCTTCTGAGGACAGAGTAGGTAACTTAAATTATTTATTTAAGTATCATACTCTATAGATAAATTTATAAAGTATGTAGGTGCAGGCAGCGAGGCCATTTAAACCAGAAACTTAACTTAATTTTTTGGTAAAGCAGCATTTCTGTGTATTGTGCGCATAAGCCTTATTAGTAGCATCTGTCTTGGGCAATATTTCGTGTAGGCTATACAAATCTTTAACTATACAAACTTAAAATATTACCCATTTACAAGTCAGTCTTGAGGAGACCAGCATTTTCGATTTGGTAAACAATTTGAGTCTCTTTGTACGTACGTGGTTCTGGTAGAACCATATCCATTTTTCTACGTTTGTTCTTTTTTGCAATTACCAGCCAAACTATAACAGCAATTGCTATTAAAATTATAACTAAAACTAAAACAGCTAAGAGTATGTACAATAAATATGATTGTGGCTTGCAATCCAATTCGATGGTTTTACTTAAAACTAAATAGCTTTGGTGAACGTCATTATTGGCACTGCGTTTAAATAAAACTTTATCCGCATAAGTTTGAAAAAACTCAATTCGCGGTCTTGGTGGCTTAAAATTTGTGTCAAGGTCTCTGCAACTGAATTCATTTTCATAGTGTAAATCTTCGATGTTGAGGCGAAAACGTTCGCTGAACTCAAGCGGTCGAGGTGTTGCATCGTTTGGAAAGACTACGGTATTATTAATGAAACGTAGTTCTAGCTTTTCACTTAACATATAGTCACGATGAACTGTAATACCTGCATTAAATCAAATTATTGAACTGTATGAATAGAATACGAACGAAAAACTGAAGACTTACCCTTAAAGGATAGTTGTCTTGTTGCCCCAAAGTAATTGTCTCTTATCACAGCACTTTCGCGTATATGCGCCTCCATCCATTCAGAATCAATGCCAAGAAATGTATTATTCGTTATGCTAAGTTTGTTAATCACTTAAAAAAAATTATTAGTTTTTCGCATTAAATCAGTAAATTACTTACACTTAAATGAAAATACTCTGGAATGTACTTCTTTGAACTGAACATTGTTAATTCTAAGTGTATTAAGAACTTCCAGCTCATAGAAGGCTTTTGATGGCAGATTTGATTCAAAAATGCAATTCGTAATTTCCATTTGTTCAACAGAGAATTTTTTGAAAGCCTGCAGAGGGTTTAGAAGGTACTTGTAATTGCCAATTACGTATATATACGTATATTCTTAAGACTTTTCTCAACATACCTGTGGTTCAATTTTCTTGATTAAAACGTTATCCATTTTTAGAAGAATAGCATGATCTTTCAAAGTTGTAAACCCAAATGGGTTTATGATATCAATACGTCCGCCGATGAAAGATATTTCTTCAATATTGCCGTTGATTGCATGCGAATCAATTATTTCGAAATTAACCTATTATTTTCAAGTTAAGAGCCTTAAAATATCTTTACATTACTAACCATTCAATATTTTAGAAATACCTTTTCAAATTCGATAATCAAAGGCGTATTTCTTGCGGAACGTGGAAATGCAAGCGCGTTCCTATTCAGAACTAAATTATCTATGTTTTTAAACGTTAACTTTCGTAACCCTTGAGTCTCTTCTAGCGCACTTGCATCAATGGTCAGTGCTCTACAGTTGCTAATTTCAACCTGATAAACATAACCAACTAGATGTGGTAAGGTCATGCGCTGCAAATAGAAAAAGTTTATTTACAATGAAGCTATTGAATTCAAAAATACAAGAATCAGACCTAAATGTGGTTAAATATACTTGCATTATTAAATTTCTCAAGAAGTAGACAGTTAAAATTGACGAACTCAAATAATAAACTTAAAAAAATAATAATTAAACTGTTTGTCTTTTGACGAATTGCTAAATTTAAACTGAAAGCCATTGCTATTTATGAATCATCACACTTCCTCAAAAAAAAATTAATAAACTATAACATTTATAATTTTTAGTCTAATATATTACATATATTTTTTCCGTTAACTAACCTGATGGACATTTCGACAATCACATGTAAATTTAGCATCATGTGCAATGCAAGTCACATTTGGTTTGGATGAATCCGTTAATTCTCTACGACCTCTTATTCCACTTAAATCGAACGTGCTGTTTTTATTATCGTCTTCCGGTCTTGTCGGCAGAATCAAGTATAATCCAATAATTAATAACATGAAAATCCAACCATGGGCTGGCGGGCTTTTAAAGTTAATCCAAGTTTGCATATTTTTTTGTAATTTTCCTGTTTTATGTATGGTCTATATGTTTCTAAACTTTTCATATTTCCATAACTTTCTGAAAACTCTCGGTTCGTCGTGTTTTAACTTGTTCCGATTTTTATTTTCTGAATCAACTTTTATTTTGCTGATATCGAAATATTTCAATGTTGTTGATTAGTGTCTGCTTGCCTGCCTTTCTGCCATTGCAGTTAGTGTCTCAATTACAACTGATAACGATTCTTTCTCGCTCGATTTTCATTTTTGCTTAAATATATTTTTTTCTTTCCTATATGAATGTTTGATTTGTATGCATGTGTGTATAAATTTCACATTAATTCGATATACGTTTAGGTAATTTTTTCACTTGTATGCGAACAAGATAATTGTTTATCTTATCTTTTGTTCTGTACTAAAATAAAAAAACAACTTAGATTAGTTCATTTGCTATGTTTCTTAGCGAAGAAATCATTGCTGACAAATTAAATAAACAAATTTTGCAAACTCAAATACTATTTGTTGGACGATAAATTTTTGTTGATTGATTTGTACTGTAATATAAAACCTAAGCTTAAAGGTATGTATCCACATATTATTATTTAATTATCACTCATGAAAATAACTAATTGAATGTTCTAACAAAAATAAAATTAATATACCCGGAAAGCATAAAAAACCAAAGACTTCAATAAAAGTAAGACCTCACAAATTCAATAAAAATACTCATTTGGGGAAGGATTAGACCTCACACGAAATTTTACTCAAAAAATAAATACAGGAATAATTTTTTCAATGTGTTCTTTTTTTTTATTCGAAAGTACAATCCTTCCTGTTAGATAAGGAACACTATTTCATTCAAATGACTTCCTCGGCTGACCTCGCAGTAGCCTATACGATAAACTCAATATTTCAGTACATTTCGTCCTTAAGAGTTTCAATCGTTGCTGGATGCTTAGCGTAGCACTTATCTCTATTGACTTCCCACAAATGATAGTTGAACGGAGTAAAATCGCAGCTACGCGGTGGCCAATGCACATCACCAAAATGGTTATAACGCGATTTTCACACTTCCCACGCAAATGGTCGATTGATGCATGGCTTGTGTGATACGGCGCGCCATTTTGTTGAAGCCAAATGTTGTCCATATCTTCGAAAATTGGCCACACATAATCAGTTATCATTGTGCACACATAGCGCTCACCATTCACTATAACGTATCTTTGTTCCTCATCTTCAAAGGAAATTCGCCCAATGATACCGCTAGGTTGTTCTTGCATACTCTGAGCAACAACGGCTGTACGCATTGTACGAGTACGAGTACGGGCACGTGTTGTTTTATCCAATTAAGATCCAAATTGCGAAAAAATTCCCTTTTTTTTAGTCAATCACGCCTATTATTTTCAATCAAAATTGCTTCTTGGGTCAAGACATACAACCCATTTCATGAAACAGCCTTGAAGGTTGATGCAAACGGTAAAAGGTACGGAAGGTAAACTCATAACTTTTTTCGAGTTAATTAAGCTTAAATATCCGCAATTTCATGTTTTATTTTGTGTGAAAAAATCAGAAAGGTATCTAATATACTTGTCTTGTGAGATGAGTTTATGTAATGTTTTTCATATAAAAAGTCACTTAGTCTTGCAGCAAACAAGCGATATTATTTTATGTTTGGTTTTGTTCAGTCCCCATTGATGCATTATATTTTTAATGTATTAAATGAACATTTTCCATTTCCACTAAAATTATTCAGTGGCAGTGAAATATTTCTTAATTACACTACCGCTAAAATATAGTCGAAATTTAGAAAAAAATTCCATTACCATTAAGTTAAGTGGACATTTTTTCCATTGCCACTAAATTTAGTGATTATTGAAAAATGTTTTACTACCACTAAACTACATAGTTAAGTGAAAATAGAAAATTTTCAATTACCACTAAACTTATTTAGTGGTAATGAAGAATTTGTCCACTACCACTAAATTTATTGAAAAATGAAAAGTAATGCAATGTAATGAAATGTAATTACTTTTTAAGCAGCAGAACCTTAAAAAAAGAAAAAAATTTGAATCACCCTAATGTACATACGAACATTTTTCCATAATATACAAATATTTGTTCTTCATATTTGAATATTGTTTTTGGCTTTTTATGTTCATTTGCTTTGACAATATTAATTTGCATATACTGGACCGTATTGTCTATTATTTTAAATTTCAAAAGTGACCCTTTAACGTCGTCCAAGAGAATATAAATGCCTAATATATGACAGTGTGTGTCCCAAGAAAAATACATACAAGGGGCAATCCACTGCGCGTAAATTAGTGAATTCAGTCAACTGGGATTGCATTTCCTTTTGCACTTCGTACTTGATGTTTAATTATAATTTCCGTTCTTATCATTACAGAGTCTAGTTAAATTCAAAATTTATTAAAATACATTTTGAACAAGAAGCCATGTTATAGACGGCCTTGTTGTATAATATTGTATACATTTGTATTGCATAATTAATATTTCTTTATACAATATCATATTAAAGTTTCTTGTAAAAGCCAATAACTAATTGAATCAGCTATTTCTAAAACAACAAGGAGGCAAGGAATATCTAGCCTCTCTTAAATTGGTAAAAAGCTAAACTTATTTTTTGGAAAATAAAACCTTTTTTGCTAGTTCAAAAAATTAAGTACACTCAGACGAAAATGTCTAACCTGCGTTAAATAACACCTTTACCTGATAAATTGTTCTATGGAATTCTATTTAAGTAAAAAAATCCATTTTTTTCTTGCATGCTTTGGGGGCTTGAACCTAGGTATTCCGTGTTGATACATCCGCAGTAGTAATAGAATTTTAGTTTAACGCAAAATAATAATAAGACTAGTTTCAGTTGGTTAAGATGATCTGTGAACAGGGGCATATCGTAGGAGACCTAGGTTCAAATCCGGTCGGTGACATATACAAAATTTTAGTTCTCTTTGAAGTTTTTAAAATTCAACATAAATAATTAATTTATAATTAATAAGCAAGAGTAATACAGGAATATGATGAAAAAAGGTTCGTTTTTTTGAGAGAAAATTCTGTAGTTAACCTGATTCTCATGTTAGTTAAACTTTAACAACAAGAGAAATCAGTTTAGAAAATTCTGACCCTGAGATTTGTTAACAATTTGGTTAGATTAACGAAATTTATTTTCTGAGTGTACATATAACAAAAATCCTCCAATCAACGTCTTTTTCCCAAATGTTTTAGTTTCTACAAGGCCTCCGACTTTGACCGCGTCAAAAGTGGCCACTTGGCAACCTTAGTAGGGAGAAAACTCATCAATATTCTGATGATAATGCTTCATCTATTTTGTAAAATTTTCAAAAATCTGATGGATACTATTTTAAGAACATATGTCCTTCGAGAAAATCAAAGGAAGTATGTAAGTTCTTTGAATTATATTTCTTATCTCAGAAATAATCTTTTTTATTTTGTTTTATTTTAAAGTTTATTACACTAATTGTTTGCATAATGCGATAATTTAAACTTTAAATCAATTTTCAAAAATGTATCTTAAATTTTCAGTTGTTTTAATTTTGTGTCATATCGAATCTCTCCAAATTAGACCTTATCCGCATAAATAATTGTTCATCGCTGTCGACTCCCCTGTTTGCTTATAACTTTTAAAAACACACAGCTTACTTTCCAGTCATAAGATTATGATCATCATGATTTAATCATCTTAATTTGACAATGATATTTCTGATTTTACGTCTTTTGTTCTAAGTACGCATTGAACCGAATTTGTTGCATGACAACAGCTTGATGGACCATGTCCATGCTCATTGATTTGAGAAATTTTAGATTCAAAACTAAACGACGTTGTTTAATTGAGAGTAATGTGATTTGTTTTCTCTTGCGGCAGAAAATTTAAATTGCTGACCTTCGATTTTATTTAAATGAATGTGGGCTCGATGTTTGCTTATGACGACTTATATTTGTGTTTTTGTTTTATTTCTGTATACCTATTATTATATTTATAAATATTCTCATTCTCTTTTATTTGTTTTTCTATCACTTTTGTTATGTAAGCATTAAAACCTTTTTGGTGCAAATATACGTTTTTCCAATTTAATATGAAACGTAACATAACTTTTAATGCACTAGTGGTATTCACTCTTTTTAGCAAAGTGGCCTTGCGTCGTTGCGAAATACTATATTATTGATTTACAACAGCATAGACATACAACACTGACTGAATTTGGTATTTTATGTCATTTATTAAACAAAATGCTTTGAAGCTCAATTATCGAATATGTTGCACTTTTTTGTGGCATTTCTTTATCAATCGCTTATGATTCTTGCTCAATCAAGCGAAATTTCTATAATCCACAATTTCGCACTATCTACACTACAAAATAGCTTCACTTTTTTTTAAAATTGCATTCATATTTGATTCAAACATAAACGCCTATGATTTAGCGCCAAAGCCGAAAATGTTTAAGATGAAGAGAAGCATTTTTTGATTTAAATTGAAAAAAAAAGTTCAAGTTCATACATACCTATATTATTCAAAGTATAAAATAAAAAAAAAAGTAATTCCAAATAATTTGCACCTTCAAAATGCAATTTGAAGTTTTTTTACGTTTCAAGTAAGGGGACGTCCATTAATTACGTGAGGTGTTTTTTTGAAAATTCGGACCCTCCTCCCCTTGGTGAGATTTGGTGAGATCTGGCGGGACTCCCCACCCCCTCCCTCCCGTGAGATTTAAATTATAATTTTTAGTGTAAATTCTATGCATTAAAAAGTTGACGTGAGGTTTTCCTTGACCCCCTCCCCCCGTTGGTGAGATTTGGTGAGATTTTGCCGGACCCCCTCGCCTGCTATTTTAGCTCACGTAATTAATGGACGTCCCCTAAAGTTAAAAAAATCTTAATTTCAATACTTTTAAAATTCATAATGAATTTAAAGTTGTTTGTGTTAAAAATAAACAATAAAAATGTTATTTTTACTATGTAATTTTAACTTGAGCAAAATTCAAAGACAGTGCACTTATTGGGACACGTATTAGAAATGCGTTTTTACTTACGATTTAATGAACACGTATGTAAATTGGTGTTTTATAGTGACATAATATTTCAAATAATGAGTGCAAAAAAAACAGGGTATCTGAAAATTGGCTGCCAAACTTTTACCAATTTTTCGAAGAATCAAAAAATTGTTTCCCTACAATTTATTGTAATGGAAATGGAAACAATTGGTTTCAAATCCCTTAAGAGGAGTTAGAAAATTAACATTTCTTTTGCAATGGAGTTGAACTCTATTCTGAACTCCCATTCGCTGAAATGAAAGCAACTAAAATCCCATTCAGATTCCCTGAAATCAGAACTGAAAAGCAAATAATACTCTCCTGTTCTGAATGTAAATAAATCAAATAAAACTTAAAAGTGTCGATTTTAGATCAAAATAGCAAAGTCGTAATGTTCTTCAACACTATATTACATAGCGAACAAACGCAGCAGTTTTGTAATAATATAAATAACTGATATATTCATTATTTCTTTTTATTACTTACACTAACAAAACTGCTGTCATAAACAATCGACAACACTAAGGACAGTTTGATATTTAAAAAAAGGTCTACGCGACTACATACTTTATATTTGTTTTATTTACGTAATACTTTTAAGTTTCACAGAATTTGTTCGAATTCTAAAGTGTTAACTTTTTTCTTTAATTACACTAGTCTACAAATTATTGCAAAGTATTATTGTGGCAAATAAAAACCATCGTTCCTGTAGTAAAATTTCCTGCTGAATCCAAAAATCATAGTGGTTTTACAAAATTTCATTGAAAAATAAAAATTTTTTTTTAAAAGTGGCCCAGTTCGTACATTCTGACCCTATAGGGACAGTGGTCCTTCGCTGATATGCAAGCAAAACGAAATCGCAGTGGAACTTAGGCGTTTCTGATATTTACCTACTCAAATAACTTTGTATTTAGAACACATGAAACTTTTCTTTATATTGTAAGTTGTTATGGCGGGAATTTCGATTTGAATGCAGATACATTCTTAGGATTGATTGAAAATAACATTATAAAAAGAAAACAAAAAAAAAAAAAAAAATTTGTGTTGAATTTTATGGTTGGTGCGTGCCATCAGTAGATTCCAAAGTTATGGCGGGAATTTCGACATGCATTCTTAGGATTGATTGAGGAATAACATATAAAAAATAAAAAATCAAGAATATTTTGAGAAAAATTTTTTCAATTAAAAAAATTAGTGTTTTAACAAATTTATTTAAATCTTTTTATTTTTTTTATAAAGTTATAGTGTTTTTTAACAAAAATGATTAATAGATTTTTTATCCAATCTCCTATAGTTTTTGAGATATTTCGTTTCAAGAAATGTTCAAAAACGTCAAAAAAACAAAGTGTGCAGTTATTAGAAAAATGACCAATATGCATATATTGTCCAGCTATTAAAGAAGTCTGGTTAGCTAGAAAGCAAGATTTGAAACTTTCCATGTAGTAACTATTATTTTGGAAATTATATTCTTTTATTTTGGAATTAGATGTAACCATATTTTAATCTCGAAGATATGCATTTCATATTCAACTTATCTCATCAGACTAGGTTCACACACACATCAATTAGTATACAAGTATACACATACATATATGGCTTTAAGTGCTTATGTTTAAATAGTTTTGTTCATAAATGCGGAAAAGATTTCTTTCACGCAATAGACAAAAATGCAGATTCTTTAATTTCGCAGCTAAATAGAAAAACAGCAGAAAGATCAACGATCCTCAGCACAAGCAATCAACCATAGTTGCCAAATGACATTTTCAGTTTTAAAATCAAATTTCAAGTATCGGCTGCGTTGTGGCTTTACATTTTGAAAAAAAAAAACTTGAAAATCAATAACCAGAGGTCGAACAAAAAGCTCGAACCTTTCCTAATGCAACAATATTTAGTGAGATAAAAAATAAGATCGCTATTTAACATTTTGCTGTTAATGTTTGTGTCAATCACATTTAATTTATAATCTTTTGTGATCTCTCTGATTAAGATTTACCTATATTGTTGACCTCAAAGCAAATCACTGGATTTCGATATTTAATTTTATGAAAATTGTTAAATAGCAAATTGGGAAAATGTTGTAACTCTTCAAGAGACTTCTTGAACACTATAAAAAAAATATTTTACTTATGTTTTCAATTACACAGGTAAGCTAGGTTCATGTGTTAATAGCAGATATTGTGAATTGTTAGAGAGAAATTGTAATTAAATCTATTTTTGTGATACAGCATTATCAACTATTATCTAAAACGATACTCAAAATGGTATTTTCCTAAATAACACAAGGATTTTTGAAATTAAAACACTTGATTAGTGAAATAGAGTTAGATCCACCATTGCATTAAGAATATTTTGAACAAATTTGAAGATTCCATATGAACTTTTTTAAATTTCTTCTCGATTTTTATTGTTACACAAAGATGTGATGTTTTTTCACCACTTCACAGTACAACAATACTAGAATCAATACTGTAGAGTTCGGCTCATGTCCATCAAAATTAATAGCTTAATTTTGCTATTTCTAATGGTCAACGATAGTTGGCAACCACATTAATAAGTTGATACCGAAATATGACTTCAAAATGCGTTGTTTAATTTAATTAACCTCTGAAATCTACACTTTGCTTTTCTAACTAGCTGCTGTTTATGTGCTAATTAAGCTTTTATTCTGTAAGTTCACTTTTTCATTTTGTATTTTGCTTTACTTTTTCTTCTTTTTTAATGACATTCATAATTTTAAGTATGCGCGAATAACATTGACCGATTACCGCACGCTCTGCTTTAAATACCACTTTTATTTGATATTTTCTTTTATTTTTTGCAATATATTAAAAATAATATACTCGTACATATAATATATACCCGTTTAAAGATATTCCATATTCCTATTGGTATATTAGACGTATGCGCACGCTTAACATTTGCCGCAAACGCTTAGCGATAAAATTTTTTCTGCTTTACAACCGGCAGCTAAATCTACACTGACTCTCGCTTTTCAACTGTGATCCATCAGAAGTTGGGGGCAAAAGCTTCGTATTGTGCACGTCGTCGCTCACTGCTCAGTGTGGCTTTCAATTCAATTCTTTTCGATCGCATGGAATGATCTTGCTTTCAACGGCGACTAGTTGAACGCACGTTTGTTACTAACGCTATAATGGGTTCTAGTGGGAGACTTGTCGTCACATCGTCATCGTTAGTTTTTGGCTTTTATTTTTCCTAGTCTGCCTCTTTGTATTCTATTTGTTTGGTTTTGTTTATATTTCAATGGTTTTTGTTTGTTCTCTGTGAAGCATAATTCTGTTTGATGCTGAAGTGGTATTGTGTTAACTGTGGCCCCTTCAACTGATGCTTCTGCTTTCATTACCATACACATATGATTTGTATGTTACGTTGCTATATTTTATAGTGTTTTCCAGTGTTGGAAAGCTAAGGTTCCAGCTAACATTTGAGCGTGAAGAATTGAAAATCAACCGTATCTTAACATACCACACAATTTGCGAGTCGATTGTACCTACAGTCGTGTCTGGATATAGTGAACTAATTTTTGCAAGGCCTGTTCACAATATCCAGGTTGTTCAGTATATCAAGGCTGACATTTTTTGTTCAAAAACTCGTTTTATTTGCTCAAAATACACACTTGTATGTGTATGTAAATGAGTTAAATAGAATAATTGTAGGAAAATGGAAATGTACATATGCTTATTGAAATAATTCGCGAATAGATGTTTGCTTCTTGCGTTGAGAAATTGACTTTTGGACCGCTGTACGGTATATGAAATTATGCTATTTCTTAATAATGTTTGGTTTTCCTTTGAATTAAATAGTTATTATCTTATTTTTTTGAGTGTGTTATTTTTATATCTGCTTCATAAATAACTGAATACATACATAAGTACATTTGAGGTTGTTTTCGTTTAACACAGCTATACAGGGGTAGGTGTATTTGATTTATATGTAAGTTATTGAAAAATATTATAATGCTCACCCACAAACTTCGATCAATGATGCAAATTCGACCCTAGTGAACTGAAAAATTGGCAAGGATCCATGGTTGACGCAGCAAATGATTGGTGGCAATAACTGTGCATAAAAAATTAAATTATGGAATTCCATATTCCAAAAATTATGCACAATGAGTTCCACAACGGGTTCGAATGACGATCAATAAAAATAGTCTTTTTTTGAAAAAAAATGTCCATGCAAAGTTGCACCTTAAATAGAATCTTAATTGCTTATGCATGTTGGTTGCATATGTACTTCTTCAGGGTAATAAGTATTCCTCTAAAAGCTGGTTTGGTTGTTTCCAAAAACATAGTAGAAATGAAATTAGGTAGCGCCAAAAAAACATTTTTTTTATTTATTTTATTAATACATTTGATTACATCGTTTTGCAACACTACTCATTGCCTCTTTAAATAAATGTTTGTTTTAAATATTGTTAGCGGGAAAAATTAAAGTTGTATTTTCATAAGAATTTGGTCGCAATACTGAATATTTTTTTGATGATTTTCATAAAAGTTATTGCCTTTTTCTTTTGGTTAAAAAAAAAGACTTCTATACCAATTTATGTTGGCAAATACTTAAAACGTTGTCCGAAAACTTAAATATGTTAAATAACCATCTACTTTACTCTTCATCAGTTTAAATTCTGATAACAGAAATATAGTACGCAGTTGCTGGCTTTTACTCAAATAACTTTAACATTTCTGGCTTCCATTTCATTATTGCTCGAGGTTCTAACAGAAAAGCGTAAAGTTGTTAGACCAGATTTTTAAATTCATAAGTTTACTTTTAGCTTGTAAATATGAGCTCATAGTTCCTTGCATGCACTTAATTATACTCGTGATAGAACATTGGTATACTATGCATACATTGGTATATCATATACCAAACATGCATATAATTGAGAATTATTTTTATTTATTATTTTGTCTATACAAAACCATGCAGATATAAATATATGTACATATATATACATATTGATTTATGTAAATTTTTTTAATTGCATTTTTTGTCGAAAATTTGCAAAGCACAAAATTGATATTTGTATGGAACACTGAAGGTTAACGAGATACATATTTACATACATATATGCGAATTCAAATTAAAATATCTACAGTATTGGCCAAAACTTAAGCACCCCCTCAGTACATGTTTTTTCAAATCATGTTTTTTTTGTGAAAACGACGTTTTTAAACTATGTTGTGAATTTATCATATATATTTATACCTTTGTTATTGACAGACAAAAATTTTAAAAATTCAGCGTCTCATAAATAAAAAGTTATTATCAGAGGAACATTTTAAGCCAGAAAACTTAACGGGCAAAACTAAAGCACCCCCTTTTTTATGGTAAATAAATAATTTTAAAATTAGTACTTAGTAGCTCTTTGTTCTGGATGACACACGCACATCTGTTTGGTATAGAGGAAACTGCATTATTAATGATATCGCTTCCCAGGATATTTTCATGGATTGAAACAGATCCGCTGTGGTTTGCAATTTTCTCTCATGATTTTCATGTTAACGATCTCCCACAAGTTCTCAATAGGATTCAGGTCAAGGTTGGCCAACTAAGTAATTCAATTCTATTGCTCTGAAGCCACGCCTTAAAAACTTAAGGGGTGACTTTGGATTGTTTTGCTCTTGGAACCTCCACTTAAGTGGCATCTCTTTATCGGTATATGGCAGCATCACATCTTTTAGTATGTCAACGTACATGGAGCGATCCATAATTTCATCAATCCTATGAATTGGTCCAATCTCATGACCAAAGAAGAAACTGCAGACCATTACATGTCCACCTCCGTTCTTTACAGTGGCTTTGCAATACTAAGAATTCAATTACTCTCCTTTTAGTATGCGTACACGCCTTATTACATTCGAATCTTTTAGGTTGTACTTGGATTTGTCAGAAAACAACATAGTCTTCCATTTTAGGACACTCAATTTCAGGTGAACGTGGAAAAAGGCTTATATGCAAAGCAAAAGGAGAAGGATTGAATTCTAAGTATTGCAAAGCCACTGTAAAGAGCGGAGGTGGACATGTAATGGTCTGCGGTTTCTTCTTTGGTAATGGGATTGCATCAATTCATAGAAATGATGAAATTATGGATCGCTCCATGTCGTTGACATACTAAAAGATGTGATGCTGCCATATACCGACGAAGAGATGCCACTTAACGTCGTTTTAACAAAAAAATTATGATTTGAAAAACATATACTGAGGGGGTGCTTAAGTTTTAGCCAATACTGTATATTATGAAGACATATGAAACCATTATAGAAAATTACGATTTCAAGCGTATTAGCTCTGAATTCGATGAACACGCCATGTGCCTACTTTTTTTCAGATCAATTATAGGTCCCTGAGCTCATTGGCTTCCAAAATATATGATGTACCAACAACTTAAAAAAATAACATCGAAAAATTACTAATTGTAAGTTGGTTGCCTTTAATTTACTATCTTTTAAAAGGTTTCTAATTTGTTTTTTAAAGACATTTTGTAAGAACTTAAATGAAGTACTGTTCAATATTCATCCTTCAGTTACAGACAAAAATTTGAATTCTTCATGCGTACGTTTAAGCTGCACTAAAGCTTTACTGCACTCAAAACGAATTTTTCATACTATTTCTCTTGATTGTGAATGGGAAATATGTTATGTAAAGGAAAATATGCTAAGTGTCTTAACGCCCAAAATTTAAGTGAAATCCCATACATGCCAACAGTAAATTTCTTTGGGCACTATGTAATTTTTCGGTTTAATTTGAAATCTTGGGATTTCTGATGAATAACGACTTTTAATAAAAGCGTGAGTTACTGCAAAAACTATAATTGGGGATTATATGGGATAATAAAATTAGATATCTTACAGTGAAAATGGTTGACCAGGTTCAGAGATATTACACATTGAATTCGGTTGTTTTCGCTAAAATTGAGTTTTTTTCAAACTTTGACCTTGCAGTCCTCGGGACTCCGAATATTTAGGGAGCTGAAATTTGTGCTGTAGAGTTAACTTTCAAGATTCTTTTCATACCTGCGACGCCTATTTCTATGTGCTACGGAATGATAAAGTACTGTTTTTTCAGCATTTTGATAAAAAATATGATAGTCATTTTATTTTTGCAAATTACACGTATTCCGATCATATGTTTCATTTCGCAAGACAATATAAAAATTAAAATATAATTAGTACATGATGATTCCGAGAAGCCGGAAAACTGTTGAAACTGCACCACGTCCTTTATTTCAATGAAGAACAATCTTTTATTTTAATTCATTTCCATTTATTTTTTGCTTTATTCTTGACTTCTTTTATTGTATAAATATGTGCTGTTCTGCACCTAAATATATTTGACTTTTTTAACAACTAAACTATATAACTTACAATCGACATGAGTTTATTACGCTTTTGATGTGTGATATATCTTTCGACCTATACTAATTTATTTACATTTATATTTTACATTGGGTTAACCTTAATTCTAATAACAAAATTATATAAAAAATATGCATAATATACATATATGTATGTTTATGTACATATGTATATGCACATATACAGATGTGGTGGTTAGATATTAAGGGGTACAAGTGACATTTTGGATCAAACCGAGTTAAGTGCAGAAATCTGTAGCTAATGTGATAAGGAGCGAAAAAACCATATCAGTTTTAGAATAAACTTGGTATTTACTAAAGAGTTTTAACTTTAAATTTGTTTTTCTCAAAAGCACTAAAATGTCACTTGTACCCCTTGGTACCTAACCCTTATATACATATGTATGTACGTACATATATGTGTAGCTATATATCATATGTATCTATGTAGTTTCTAAATATAAATGCCAAAAACATGAATTTTTACAAAATGACTCGTATTGGAGCGAACTTATTTGTACCGTAAGCTAAATTATTGCAATAAGTGTTATTTTATTTTAATATTGTTAATTTTATTAACTAAAAGTTTAAATTATTAGAATCACAAGCCTGTTTAAAGTGTTTTGTTATCGTCATTATTATTCCATTTTTGGATTCTTCCTTTTTATATTCTTCAGTTTGACCACTTTCGCCTTGAAATGCCGTATGGAAACCTAAGAGTATCTTGGACATTTTCATTTGTTCCACTATCCGCTTTACGCATCTGCATAAATAATAACATCATCGATTTTGACAGTTTCATTACTGCCACCAGAGTGATTTGATCCGGAATCTGTTAACGGTAACGCGGTAGCACCGCGTAAATCCAGTTCACATTCATCGACTTCAGGTGTGGCCAATGTTGCTTCGTTTGATGCCATAAACGGTGACCTTTGACTGGTGGTGTCGGCCGCTGTATATACTGGAGGTGCTAGTAAATGTAAATTGCGCCTTTGTGTATTTGGTGTTAATGGGTTGATATGAAATTGTTGGCTACTCTCTAGATCCTGCGCAATCCTTAATACATTCGTTAAATGTTTGTTGTTGTTAATGTTACTGGACAGATTTAATGGACGGTTTTGGTTGTTACTTTGGTTTAATACATCGGGGAGATTTTGTGCTTTGATTGCTGTGGACGGTTGTGATGGCAGCTTTTGTTGTTGTCGTGGTACGGGTGTTGCATATTGTGGCAAACGCGGCGATGTCGATGCAATGACATGTGGAATCGTCATATGCGAATCTAAAAAGAAGTTAATGTTTTGAAAAATGTATACGCTCATATAAAGATGGATTATGAAATATGTGGTTTGAGGGATTTGTTAAAATATGTGCTTAAGATTACTATTTGTTAAAAAGATCAATTTAAAAAACCCAACACCTCATTTAGTTATGTGCTAAGTTAAGAATTGCATTATGGGTATTCACAAGGTCTCATATGGTCTTATGTTTTATTTGAAATAAAATATGACATGTGTGAGCGCCTATCAACTACCGCTGCTGAAAATTAACTTTTCATTTCGTTGAAATTTTTTAAGCCATTCGCTCAGTAAAAATTTGCTTTTGACAAAATTTTTTTAGCTATTCTCTTTTTTCATACGATTTTCTCAGTCAATTAGGAAATAATACACTTTGTGAATACCCTACATGCGATTTTTTAGTATCCCATATTTAGTGTGTATTGCATCCAAAACCTTTAAAAATTTTTATCATGAAATTGTGTGTACCTTTTTTGGTGTCGCTTGAGCAGTTCGCTCTGAGGTTCAATTTGTTATTCCTTGTTTTGTGTTGCTTAAAAGTGATTTTTTATTGTAATTGATTTCCTGTAGGTATATATCATTATTCATGAATAATCAATTGCTTTTTTGAAAACTGTAAGTGAAGCTAAAGTCAATAATATTTCGTGTAAGTTCACAACAAAATCAGCATTTGTAAAAAAAACTTTGGAACTCTCGAATACGTTAAAGTTTAATATACGAGTTTTGATTAATCTGAATTTTAATCTGACCTGAATATAAAGAAAGATATAGTTTTTTAACTTTCAACCTTGAACATTGTGAAAACGGTTATGTTTTTTACTACATTGGTCGTTCATTTACAAAGCGCACAAAATTCAGGAAAAAATAACCTTAACTTCTCCAAATGCGATAATAATTTTTTTCCTGTATCTTCTAACAAATTCAGTTGACCCATGTTTTTTAAAATTGCTGAAAAGTTTTTTTTTTTGGAAAATATCCACATATGAATTTTTGATAATTGGCTGGATTTTGTCAAATCTACTCATACTTGAAGTCTATTATCTCCAGTTGTACTGATCCGATCAATGTTGGATTTTTTTATTTAGTAGTCTATGACGTTAGCTTTTGCAGTAAATTAAAAAAAAAAATTTATACTGTCAACAAATGAAAAATAATAACAATTTAATTGTTTAAATAGTTTTAACATAATGTCCCCCCAACTAGAATACATTTAAAAAAAAACAACATTTTGTTCCTTATTCTTTTATCTACAAAATCCATTTTACAAAAAAGTGGAGTCTCTGTTAGATCGGAAGTTACGAAATATTTTCGACCGCAAGTCATGAATTCCAGAAGGAATTTAGCGTGCAGCGTGCGACGAGGCAAAACAAAGGAACGAGTATCTGACACTTTTACTTAGCTATCGACTTAGTAAAAAAAATAAAATTTTTCTCTGTTCTTGAGTAACATGCAAATGGTTTGCTTGTCGGTAACCTATTTATGTAGAATGATTCATGCTAAAATGTTTGTCTTAAATTAATTAATATTAAACCTCGTACAATCTAACATGATCCTTTAACTCGATGCCGTAAAAAACGCGAATTTGCTTGTAAAATGCATTTTTCAATATTTACACACATAATGTATCAGCTACAAAAAAATGATTTCTTGGCTCTCAGGAGCCCGAAACTCTTATTGTTTTCTGTAGGTGGTTGTCACTACTAGTAAAGAGCCGATATTAATATTTGATTTTGAAAATGTCTGTTTTATTTTTTTTTAAATTTTTAAACATTTGTGTTTTTTTAATCAGAGCTTATAACTAATGTTACTCGTATATATATGTAGGTCAATAACAAAATCTTAATATAAGATAAAATAAAATAAAATTAATATACATACTTAATGTGCGTTATTGTTTTAGCTAAATTACAAAAAAAAAATAACAATTATTTGTTAATAATTAGTGCAAAGTGAAGTCTACATGTTAAAGACACAAATGTGTTTTTTCTATTCGCGATTTATATACAAGTTTTTCTTTCACAGCCCAAAAATCGTTAACACTTCTACACTAGGGATAGTTTTTTTTACTGTGGCAAAACTGTTAGTAGTGTCATGAAAACATAAATAAATAAGATTATACAATTGAAGCTTATAATGACCAATTTGTTTCCTGAGACAATGAGGACAATGAATTTGATTTAAGTGAAAAGGTGAAATCTTAACCCAAAACAGTTGGGCTTTAAACCCTTATTTGCTTGAAAGCTATCGCTTCCTTTCAGCTGTTGCAACTTTGGTACATATGATTATTTGTGTAACTACACTGAGAAAACGATTTATGTGAATTTAACAAACGTATATTTCATATAGAGCAATCAAATATATATTTGAGTCAAACATATTGTATTTGGATCAAATAGTGCCATATGTTGGTTGAAATATTTTATGTTTGACTCAATCAAATATTTAATTTCTCTATGTATATGAAATATAAATTTGTTATGTTCAAACAAATCGTTTTCTCAGTGTAGTGATTGGCACTTGTGCACTTAATCTTAACTATAAATCTTTTAGTGCATGCCGGCTACATCCTTAATACATTAATTTACCTCGTTCATTGATAGGTTCCGTATACAAATCAATCGATTCCATATTGCCATCGGCCGGTGACGCATACTCATTACGCAGCAGCGGCTGTTGTGCACAGTGCGGCTCTGCATAAATGTGCTCTGGTAGATTTGTTGAAGCGCCAGCGTCACCAACGGTGCCGACTTCATGATGTGCAACAATTGTGCTTGTAGTATAGAAGCCATCGTTGAGGCCTGCTATGCCAGGTTCAGCATAAATGGGATCTACTGGCGGTGCGCTAGGACATTGGGGCTCTAAGTGTTGTGTCAAGACGCGGTTAAATGCGATAAAGTCATCTCCGGGTTGCTTCACCTGCTGCAGCAAATCCACAATTTTACTAACTACTTTAACGCATTTTTTGTCTGGCAAATCACGCTGCAACAAAGTCTGAACACGCTCATTGATTTGCTTGTGTATGTCTGGATATTTTTTTCGCATGATTAGCAGCGTATGTTCGATTATCTGATGATCTGCTTGTGAGAATTCATGCAAATGATCGCCCAAATGAGGCAGCGTTCCAGCGTTTGAAGATTGTCTGGCAGACTTTCGGTTGCAGCATCGATACGCTGTGATCACAGCAATCACAGCCAGTGTGATCAGGGTCACTACACCTGCTATGATAAAAATAAGTTTGGGGGTACGTTGATCGCGTCGTTCTAATTCTTCAGGTGTGAAAAAATGTCCGTTTATCTTCTTCAGATTCATATTCTTGACGCAGTCCAATGTGGTCTTAGTGTCGTCGCATACTTCGTTCAAATACTTGAGCGTATTGAAGCTGGTAGCATTGAAGCAGAAACTCAGCTTGTCATCTATTGTGCAGTAGGTCTCTGAGCGCAAATCGCGTGCAGAGAGCTCGTGCAACCAACCAAGATGACACTTGCAGGGAATGTTAACTGATATCTCACGTAGAACGCAATAGCGATTTGTGATGTTTAAGCTTCCCGGCAGCGGTTGTGTTAAAGAATTGCTTTCAAAGCGACAAGTAACTGGTTGCTTTGTCTCCTCTAGCGACATGCGTCCGAATACGCCGAACTGATTCTTGGCCACAATAATATTGGACCACTCTTTAACACGCAGCCAATTGTTGCCAAGATGCTTAATGTTATTACGTGTTATTGTTGCATTGATTGTGGTAACATGAATGGCGTTTTCGTGGATTGTGTCGATTCTAAAAAATAAATATAGAAAGTGAGTGATTTTGCTTAACACAAATAAGGAGAAATATAAAAGAGATGATATGATTTGGAGATTCAATGAATCGTTGCCTAAATATGAGAAGTAATCACTCAGGACGAAATATTTATATTTTTTTGCAGGAGAAACCTCAACCAAAGTGATGTCATGGTTGGTAATTTTTTTAAAGTAATATTAACTCTCTAACTTATATGACTATTAATAAACGGAATATATTTCAATATTTGCCTTTTTGTTGGGCTGAAAGAGACCTTACGGTCAGGGATATCTAATGTTATTTGCGTTAATTGATGCTCATGAAGATGTGGCACCCCTACATCACAGATACTTACAACTTTTTTCTGAATCAAATGATGATTTGATTTCTAATGCAACACAAATCAATCATATGAAAACTTTCGATTGAACTGAAATTTGAATTTTCTAAACGCTGACATTTTATAACAATAAAAAGTTATGCTCGTTTATCACCTACTTACTTGTTTTTTGTCAAAATCAACTCGGAAATACCGCTGCCGTAAATTGCTTCACTTTCAATGGTACCGATAATGGCGCCGGTTATAGATACGTGCTCGCTATATAGCTATAAATAGTCAAAATTGAGTTAAGATATAACTATGATCTATGGAATAAGACTCGACTTGTACTGACCTTCTCCGTTATGGCTCTAGCTTTGATCACATCAATACGACAACCCTCGAACATTATAGAATTTATTGTAATAACATCGAAAGTTCCACCATTTATGGTGCCAATAGTACAATTGACAAATCGTATTTCACGCAAGGAGGCTTCAAATCGATAAATGTTATCGATATGTGAGGATTCAATGCGCAACTGCAATAAAGACAATCCTTTAAGTTGCATTCACATTTGCTCAGGTATTTGACTTACCTTTGCCTGCGCTGAGTTAAAAGCCTTTTCCTCTATGCGCAGATCATTGATGCCAATGAATAAACCATTGATCGAAGCATTTTGAAATGCATCCGGATAGAGTATTAGATCGTTACTTTTACGTACGCTGAATTTGCAGTTTCCTGCTAGGAAGATAACAAAAATTTTAGATACCGTTATGGTTCGCTTGTTCCTATATCCATATACTACATACCTGAAAACGCCTTAGCGCGTATGATTACTGAAAAAACATTCGTCATATAAATTTCCGGATACGGTCCATGATTGCCACGAAATGCTTCCGTTGTGATTTCAACTTGTTCTCTCTCGTTGAAGGTTCCTTCAATGCTAAGGCTATTTACTTTGTTGTTATTAAAAAATCCACGTTCTAGCCGAAACTTAGTATTTGCTGCCAATTTGATAGTGATTGAAGTGGCATCCTCGGGTACTTTAAAATGAGTTCCGAAAACATTACTCAACTACAAATAATAAAAGAAACAAAGGTTTTAGAATATTGCATGCAGCTATTTTCTAATGCAAAGGAAATTGATAAAATTTAAAATTAATATTGACTAGCCCTTATCCGTTGATTGTTTTGTAGTGGGCATGTGCTGATTATTTTTGTGATAGTTGAAAAATGCACTCGTATTCATATGGATGCGTTCGAATGGATTGTACGAGTATAACAAGTGTGTAAAAATTATAATAAATGCATATTTTTAGCTTCGATGTTCTACATTTGAGGACAAATTCATCTGTGTTTTGTCCTTCCGCTATAGAAAAAGTTAGGCGATTTATCAGTTTTCGACGTTTTGGTCAATAGATTTTTCGAGTTTTTACATTTGTTTTATAAGTATTTGAGTCAAAAAAAAAAAACGTTAAGAAATAGTAACAACTAGCGAGCACAATGGCGTCAGGGATAAGGCTAATCAAGATATAAAGTGCATGAAAAAACAATGACGATGTGACGGTTTTGTAAAATAAAATATAATTATTGATAAAAGTACAACAATACAATCCAAAATACTATTTGTGGTCCAAACCCCTCTCGATGACTCACTGAAATTTAACAAAACTGTAGTAATCGACATTGAAGTTTGGACATTTTTTTCTGCATTCGTCTTTATCTATGAGTTTGTAATCATCATCATGCATACCTTAAACAAAAAATTGGTGAAATTGCGTTCAGTCAACCCCACTTAATTACACCCTGTTGAAGAGGGTTAGCTTCTTACAAAAACTCTTTTAATATTATACAAATAATTTTGTAAAAATAACGACACCGAAAATGCTAAACTTAAACTTTTCAGAGCTTTGCTTTCCCATATTATTTGAACCAAAGGTGCACAAACGAAATTAAATGATGAGCACATCTAGACAAATAAATGCAATATATAGTACAGGTTTCCTCAGAAATCTATTTATTGAATATCTTAAATCAAGGGTGGACAAACGAAAAAAAAGTGTGGACAAACATTGACGTTTCTTGAATAATCCTTTGTAACAGTTTCCCCACTTTTTTGGCGGTAATTTTGACGTACATGTCAGGCTAATATTGTGTATGTGCTCATTTATTATTCTCTACACCGCGAGTATATTAATTTCGTATTTCCATTTACGTGTATAATACTGCAAAAGGCATACTGTTGAATTAAGTAATCATAAAGGTACAAAGCAAAAAATGTCTGTTTTCATAGTTTTAAATAACAAATTAATCTTAAACAAATATTTCACATCGGTTTGAATCTAAAATGCCGCACACTTGAGTTTCGTATCTACTACTGAATATTTCTCGATTTGTAATGGTGCCCCCCTTTTGAAAACATTTGCTGCATTTTTATTTTACTCATTCATATTAAAGTACTCGTTTGCGTTTCTTAAAACCAACTGTATCAACAATAAAAACAATTGTGTACACAAAAATATACAATATGTATGTATGTACGTACCATCTATGACTAATGCGATAAAAAATTTGAAACACTTGAAGTGTGCTCCTCTTGTAAGTGGTTACAAAAAAGGGTTTCTGTATTGGCCATAGATACGATTTTAATGACAATTGTTGACATAACGTTAAAAGCATCTGCTCAATTAAATAGTTTTAAAGAGTATCAGCGTTTTTGTTTTTATAGAAAAGCGACCATAAAATTTTCTCTTCCACCCGGACTACCACTTTTTAGTTCTATGTATGTAATATTAGCCCAAGATATATAGCGAAACATACAATTTTCTTTTTCAGAGTAATAGTACATAATTTAAACAAAACTTTACTAAAAAAAAATTAATTGCAGAATAATGTTTTTAGTAGACAAATCACTAGTTGCAAGGGAATTGGTAAAATATGTTAAGAAGAAAGATAAAAGCATTTGAAATTCTATTTTCACTTTGAAGTTCCCTTCCTTTCTTCATTTCTAGCTTATTTTAATGACAATAAATTCCGAACGAAACCTACCTTTCTTTATATTAAGGATTTTTCTTGCACTATTTCAATGCATTTTGACCTGAGTTCATATTCTATTCTATAAGTTGTATATGTAAGAAAATTAGAAATAAATCGTTTTTCAAAATCGCATTTTATAGATAAAAACTTCAAATATGAGCATACATTTTTTGTATGAGTGTTTTAGAGTACCGGATAAGTGAGATGCACGAACTTTAACCTAATACTTCTCTTAAAGCTAATTTTTAGCACGTCAAGGTCAGAGGTTACCGAAAAAAATGTACATCAAACGATTCTATACAAAAAAGTTTAAAAATTTTTCCGTCAGAGTTATATTTAGAAAGGATTTTGGACACGCCAATATCTTTTGCCCACCTTTGAATTTTTGTTTTTGGAACGAAAAACGTTGAAAATTGATTTTGAATATCACCCCGGAGTGACTCCCCACCCCGTAAAAGCCATGTTGTTCTTTCACCTAACAATAGGGAAAGGTCGCAAATGGATTTTGAACATCACTAAGGGTGGCCCTAGACTTCAGAGAACTGCATTTGCTAGCAAATAATTTTATGTTACATTTTTAAAATTTTTCAGCCTATTTAAAAATAGAAACCATATGGTACGATTTTGCGGTTAACTTATCCGTATTTTGCAAGGGCTCACCAACAAAACTGCATAATCAGTTTTTAAAGTTAATGTCAATTGTCTTTGGGATCGTTAAGAACACACGTGTACATACAAAAAGTCAAAATGTGATACCCTGTAAATATCCCATTGGTATGAGACTACATTTATAGTGAACCTATTAGTCCTCAGAAGAACACGTGTAAATGATTTTCGTTTGCCTCGCAGCACGGCACACAGTACAGCAAACAGATTTTACTATAATCGCAACCTGAGGCATTCCATGTTTCGAATTATAACCGATGATTGAATGTGTTTATTCGTTTCATATGTATGTAATTTTAGACATCGCATAATGAAGCCCCACGGATTACCCCAATCAAAACTTTCAGTGTTGCTATAATTTTGCTCTAACTAGCCTGTAAAAATGTTCGAATGATGTAATGTTTAATCGCTCATAATACACAAAATGCTTTAAGGGGCCAATCTAGTTTGTCAACTTGACAAAATTGTTTCTTTTACGGATCTTCAAAGCTCAACTTATCTGAGCTCGCTCTCCGGTTCAATAAAAAAACTTTAAACGCGTTTCTCTCGAAATCACTTTTTCCCATACGGTGCCACTCTCCAAAACTACTGAGCCGATCCTTATAAAATCTTAGCCACATATTCGTCACATGTATGGAAGTTGCATGAACCAAAATCAAGTGAAAATTAAGATTTTTTCTGTTTGTTCAAACCGACAAATCACCCAAAAAATCATAATTTTTCGAACACTAGCTAAAAAAATATTATTTTCAATACTTTTCAAATTCAAAATAAATTCAAAGGTGTTTGCGTCAAAAATAAACGCAAAAAATGTTATTTTTACTATTTCCAACCTCAAGACTTGCGGCTTTAAATCGTTAAATAATGCCATTTTCCCTAAGTGTTCTTATAGTAAAAAAAACAGACAAACTTCTTCACTTGTGCAAAACTTGTAGCAGGTGTTTCCCTTCGAGTCAACTGTCCATTTTGGGACAAAATTAATTAAATAACGACTCATATGGTCAACACCCATTTTGGTAGCCAAAAAAAAAAAAACAGATAACAGGAAATTCAATAGACATCACAAATGCAGCCTAAAATCACAATTTAAATAATTTTATTTACAAAAAAGTTCAAAGCAAACAAATGCACACACTCAAATAACACATTACTTGCGTGTGAAAAACAAAAACAACAGCGATAAAAGCCCTCATACAGCCATACATCAATAAATATGAAGAATAGATGTAAGAGTAACTTAACTAACTACTTGAAGTACTTTAAATTTAATTAAAAGATTTCAGCGTGAACTTTTGGTCGTTGCATTTGTCGCCCTATCAGCAGTTTAGGCTGCCCGATGTGAGAACTCAACTGATTGTTGACAAAGTCGACTGACTTTTATTTATTTATTTATTATTTACAAGTACGACGCTTTCAATTGTTTAACTGACGGACCGACTTCAAATTGTGGCTAGTGGAGTAGTAAAAAAAAAAAATTTTTTTAAAAAATAAAAAAAGAAGCAAACGAACGGCCTTAGCGACAATGCAGCCTGCATATAAAATAAACTACAGACATGCGCACTAGGCGACGATCAGAGTTATTGCAAAAGAAAACAAATCATTAACAGCCGTATCGAGAACAGATAACTAATCACACGTTGAGCGAAATTAGGCACCGCTTAACGTTTCTGATTAATAAAAAGCTACCATTGAATACATGGGGAAACGTGGCAACACTAAACAGAAACACATAATTACAGTATCATCCCGTGTGCAGTTGCAATAAGTGCGTAAAACTCGGGTGCTAACTCGGATTGGGATAGACGAGTATTTTGTTCTTATGCCTGCTATCGGACCCAGTTGGAATATCTAATGTGTGCTAACATATGTCGGATGGTATAATATATATATTTCTTGTGTACACTCTGTACGCACCCTATGTTCGTATCCAACAGCTACACACCCCAATGATATGAGTATCTGATGTTCTTAACGCGCATTTCGAATTACAAGTGCAAAGAGCAATGAAACTCAAGTCAAGCAATCAGCGATGCAGCAAAAAAAAATACAATGCATATAGGTTTGAGCGCATGTATTATAAAAAAAAATGAAATAATAAGGAAACATAAAAGCCAAAGATAAAATTCAGTCTGGTTCCAACTGTGATGAAATACTGAAACCATCACTTTTCTTTAGAAAACAAAGAGTAACGATATTATGTAAATATAGAATTTATCTCTAATAAAAGAACTCGGGTTACTAAACTAAAGAAGCCATAGTTTACAGTGAAATTTTCGGTTCACCTACTTTATTTTTATTTTGTAAAGACACATTTTATGTTTAAATACATAGACATATGAATATACATTCCTAGTAGTTTTTAAACCCGTTTCTAAAGTTAACAACAGCTTCTTGACAGCTAGCAGCTAATGCTAACTTTAGACACGGTTTCATCAGAAATTTGTGCTGTGCTGAGGAACATGAATCCTTATGTGCACTTAAAACCGGAACCTTGTTAGGCCAGCTTATAATTCTCAATTTAGAAATCGAAAACTGTGTAGAGTTTTGATAAATAGAGAACTTTAAAGCGATCAGGCATTTCCATAGCAGAGGTAAACGCTCATAGATGGTAAGCTGACGGCCACTGCCTTTTACCATGGCTTTGAAAAAAATTTAATATAATTAGGTAAAAAAATCTTAGTTGTGACAACATTAATAACATATTATATCACTATTTTTTAATTTAACTATAGTAAAAACTGATTGATTGGACTTGGCAAGTTTTGATAAAAAGAATTCATCAGAAATTCTTGCAATCAAAAGTTTGTGAAGGGAAAATTTTTTGTTTACAATTTAGAGTATTTCAGCTTGTAGACAAAAATTTTTTCCGTCCCCTCCTACAGTATCACACATTTTAATTTTTTGGTCTTGGTGGGTTTTGAATCTCAGCTCTTAATATGTAATTAGCAACGATTCGATGAAGCGCGGAACCAAAATTGGCTGAGTTTCGAGTGGCTTCTTCAATTCAGACAAAATATCAAAACGCTATACAGACAGTCAATGATAACGAATTTCAGATAAATACTGGGAATGGTTTGGGCGTCACTTGACTTTTGGACTTCTATGCGCATTTTGAGTTCTAATACATAGTAATACATAGAAAAACTAAAAGCTAAATCACAAAAATATATAAAAATGATGTTTCCCCATGAAGCGTATCATTTTTTTTTTTTTAAAATCCTTCTACAATGAGACATTTCTCAATTGCGAGTAGCAGAAAGGAATGCAATTTTTAACAAGTTTTCGTACAACACATGAATGATATTTCCAAATTCAAAAACATAAAAATAGCCAATTGTCACGTTCCTTTTTGTATCTCTACACGTCCGGTCTCCGTTCGTTCATTTGTTCATAAGTCTATTAATAGTGAATAAATATGCGCTTCAGTATACAATATATGCATGATTTGTATGTATCAATGTTTACAGTTTCGAGTGTTCTTTCCAAATGCTGCTTGTGGCATGTTCTCGTGGTATGTTAAAATTTTTAGAATCTTCCAAGATTTCCATGCTTCACACTGCTGTCGCGGGCACTGATCTAATTTAATGAGGAAGACAAAAATTTCCAAAATATAAAAATAAAATTTGTGCTGCTGTTTTCAAGTCACGTTCCGTCTGAACTGTCTGTCTTTTTAACAATGACACTACCGTAGGTAACTTTTTCTGTTGTTCGTATTGTTAGAAGTCATTTCTTCGGCTTCATGTTTTTTTTTGTTTGTTTGAACTGCATTATAGTATACGTGGCGGAACAGACGAAAATACACATTTTAGCACGACGCAGGCCGGCGTTTAGAAAATCAATTTAAAAACCTCTTGGAAAATCCTTTAACTCTGGTATGACCTCATTGTATTTCAATGATTACGTGTGTTCTATGCTGTTTCTGACGTTAGATAACGATAGGTTTTTCGCTCCTCTTATGGGTTTATGTTTTGTTTTATACTACACATGTTGAAAGACTGTGGGAAAGCAACATTCACTTAACATTTCAGGTAGTCTGGTGGAGCTAAATGGTGCTAGTTCAATGAAAATAAATAAAAAATTCCTTAAACATCATGTACATTATCCGTTGTTATTGTTGTAGACATGTGTGTATGATCGGCACTCATAAATTGTTATTTGTAATACGTGATAAAGTAAAGTGCGATCAATTTACGAGATTTTGATGGTTTTATTATCCACAAATGTGAGGGAAAACTAAGATATATCTTTTAGCGAGAGATATTTAAAATTAAAAATAAATAACATTTTCTACTTCGACAAAATAAATTCCAAGAAAAATTTATGTCCACATAGAGAAAAATCTTTTGCAAGCAGTCTTCTAAAACATCATTTATGTTGCGATCTTTGAAGAACTGATTTATATTTCCAAAAAAGTAAACAAACATTTTGTTCTTATGGGCAAAATAATTTCTAAATGAAAAATATTTTGAGTTTTAAAGGCCGGAACGCGAACAAAATGATTTTGAAAAATCGATATTAAGTATTTCAAACATTTGAGAGCTGCGTTTACCTAGTATGTTTTTGAACTATGTAAACCAAAGTAGGTGGTGGCAAGATACCTAGTGCTGAAATTCAGCAATTCGATATAGCCAATTTTGACACTGAACAAAATTTGTCGCTCCTTAAAAATTGTTATGCATATTTTTCCGTTTTCGAAACTAAGGGTATATAGAAAGTGGGTGTGCCTTTCGGTCAACTTCACCCATTTTTGTCAAAGTATATTTTTGAGCACAAATGTTTCTCCAAAGTTTCGATAAATTAGGATTATAGAAAGTGGCTGATATGGTTATTAGTGCTGAAGAATATTAAGTCTGCATATAGTACGAGAGTAGGTACTAGTAGGTCATGAATTTCTTTAAAATGCCTCCTAAAGCCTTCTTTTCCTCGGTATCCGCCAATAACTCTATAGCGCAAATAATCGTTTCTGTTTAATTTTGTTATTTTAGCAGTGGAAATTGAGGAAATTAGAAAATTGCACTTTTTAAAGTCTTATGGTAGGTGGTCGTGTTCAGAGGTTGACTTCATCCGTTTTGGATACACACATACATATATTGTTTATGTTCATAATTTTCCTGAATTATATTCGAACTAAAAAAAGTGCGGTTTGGCAGCTGTTAAGTGTAAATTCCTCAATCAGTATAACAGACGTAAACGATTGTTTTTGATGTGTTTTGAAATATTAGAAGTAAATTGGCCTCAAACTCTTAGCCTATTTCAACCAACAGGCTTATGTGCTAAAATAAGTTCCTTAATTTGATATGGTTTCATGAAATTTTAAAGTTAACTCAAAATACGATAAGATAGTATGAAAATGATTGAACCTCACCTCCTGAAAATCTTACATAATTAAAGTCCACGCCATAAGGTCATATGTTCTATGTCAGAGGGTTCACAGTATTGGGAGAGGAGAAATGGGAAATTCTTGAGTATTCAACTTTTTTTCAAAAAGTGCTGATCAGCAATTCAAATCATTTTTTTCTTATACATACGTAGAAAGTTTTCAGAAGTGAACATATTTCATTCAGGCACACAGTAAAACTACTACATTTTGCATATATAATTTATTTCGATAAGCCTGCTCAAAACAGAAAATTGGCTATAAGAATAGCTTAACCTTTTAACATATAAACTACTTTTGTGTTTCCACTAAAAGTCCGCTGACCCGGGATATATATTTTTACAAGCTCATGTTCCGATGCCCTCATATTTGTATATACATACATATATGTATACCGGAAGCACAACATCATGTTCAATATATAAATTTTCATTTAGCTGTTTGAGTTATTATTGGACTCCTTACCAGAAGCGTGTCCAAGCGCACATCAGGTGCCTGGGGCACGTGAAATATATCTCGTCTGATGTGCGCCTGGGGCATAAAAATTATTTTCGTGTTTGTTAAAAAATTGCATGTACCTTACAAAAAAAAATAAAGAAAAAGAAAAAGGTCCTCAAAATCTCTAGCAAAATGAGATATATTTCACTTTAATTTTGAAAATTTCCACCTTTACATTCGAATTTACTACATCGATTTATCTTCATTCACTAAAAAAGGACCTCATTTTTGACTTTCAAAAACCCTACCAAAATGAAATATATTTCCAAATCGCCAAGCCTTGTGCCAGTGGCGACCGCCCCGTCCCCACCTAGGTACGCTACTGCTCCATACACGATCCATGTGTCACGAGATGGAAGCCGCACATAATTTAAAATTAATTATTGAATTTTCAGTACAAAAACTTTCCTACGCGTGGCACTAAGATCAGTATTTTGTTATACCATTTAGGAAAAATTTAGGCAATGCGTTTCAAATATCTCTTGTAGAGTTTTTTATGTTTCTGTTACAGTGCTTGTGTTTTTATTTCTATTTATTTAAGTATCAGCAAGCGATTTATGTTGTCTTAAGAGCTTTTGATTTTCTTCTTAATTTTAAATTTTATGTTAATGGAATTGCTATTTATTTTGTGAAATTGTTGCACATACATACTATATGCTAGAATTTTATATCTTTCAAATGAATAGATAAAAAAACGAATAGAAGTAAAAATCCATCTAATTTTTTCTTGCTTCATGGCTTAAAGAAAATTAAAAAATTGCAGTAATATTTATAAATTCATTGACAAAACAGTATATTAATGTTTTGTAAGCAACAAATTCGAAGTTTTGATAACATTTTTTTACTTGCTGGTTTAAAGTTTTTCTTTTTGAAAAAAATTCTATTTAGTTACTATCCCTTCTCTAATATATTAATATATTTTAACAACTATCGTTTGGCATTGAAAGTCATTCGCCATTATCATTTGTATAATGTATGTTAGGTATATCATTTGACCCATATAAAATTTTTTCGAAATTTTTCCAATTTTAGTCAAAAGTATTTGTATAATGTAAGTAAGACCGCAAACTGAAATTGTTTATAGACAAATTATAAACAATTAAATACGTTTAGTACATCATTATTTTGTTGTGCCTTTCCACCGGTATTGGTGTGGAAACGCTACGACATAAATAAACTTTGCTTCGATTCGAGCAAATGTTTACATGACACGGATGTACGCGAACGTTTTTTTGCGAATCTGAATCAGAGTTTGTTTTTAGATTTTCGTTGAAAAGATATTATAGAAGAAGCGTGTTAAAGCGTTGATTTTTTTATTTTCAATTTTGTTTTTGTAATGTTTTTTTTTTTTTGGTTGAATGACGACTAACAACCAACATTCTTGCTAACAACTGTTAATTTGTTAAAAAAAAGCATTAAAAAAAATATGTTTACATATATGTACATATATATAAAAGTACAATAATTTAGTAAATAGTGACAAAAAAAACTTGAAACTGAATTTGATTTACATTCAATTTCTCGGTCGAAATGGTGTATTGGTTGAAATTGCAAACCAACTAACGAAAATAGCAACATAATGGATAGAATGAAGCGTGTCGTATAGTTTGAATTAAGAAGAGGTTAAGCTACCCAGCAAACATTTACAGTATTTTGTGATAGCCCTTTAATTCGTATTCCTGTGATTCAATGATGATGATTTTGAGTACAAAAATTACGATTTTATGAAAAAACTGTTCCTTTCATTTCATATCTGACTTGTTTTCGACTCATGTTTATGAGGCATTTATGACTCAATATGATGAGTAAGTATTTAGAACACTTTTATGAAAATGTTTTTACTAGCGCTCAAAAAATGCTCATATTAATTACTCGTTTTGGACTCATATTCTTTGATGAAACATAAAATGCACGGAAATGTCTCTATTATGTAACATTTTTATAAGAGCTCAAAAAATGCTAATTTTATTCACAAAAAAATACTGCTTGATGAGTCTTAGTTATGTGCGCTCATAAAACCAGCATATTTACAACTCTTTTTGGACTCATGTGTTTTTGAAGTCTCCTAAGAAATTTCAAAATCGCTAGGGTTAATTTAAAAATGGTATATAAATAGAAGGCGTTGTAATTCCAAGTCAAAATGTTAGCAAAACGTATCTAATTTATCAATAATTAACTAATCAAAAAATTCAGGCAATCAAAAAGGACGTAGTTTCTCACAATCAGGCTTATTTCGGTTATCAGCCATACTTAAACTCTCAATTGCAAAAAAATCAAGCCGTGGGAAATAACTTGGAAAAATGTAACGCTACCTCATGGATTATAAGGTGTACTCATGCAAAATTTGAAAAAATCGGAGAAGGTCGTGTACTGGTTGTTGCTAAAGAAGTTTTGAAATGTCTTCATGAAATGTTTGCTGGGTAACCTTTTATTTACCTTGTGTTTTGTTTCTTATTTCATAAAGCTCTTTTGTTTTGTTTTATAACTTAATTTTTATTTAAATTTAAGCAACAAATTTTTAGCCGTAGTTGAAAATCAGTTGGTTTTCTACTTCTGCTAATGCTGCTTCAAAGTGAATTTTTATTCGTTTTAACATTTAAATTTCGAATTGTATGCTTTTTGTCAATTCTATAGAATTAGGTATACTTTGATATTATTTTAATATGAGTCATTAAATTTTTATTTTTGAACAAACACTTCTTACATTGATGTGTTTATTAGCATATCATTCATTCTATAATAATTGCAAAAGTTTCGGAACAAAGCAAACGATTTTTTGAAATGTCTTCATAATTGTATATACTACAGGGGCGGTTGTTCTTATTTTAAAGAACTGTCGTCCTGTAATTTTATTTGTTATAATCATGGACGATTATTGTTCATGCATTTCTTTTATAACATCAAATACATTTAAAATGAGCTTGCACCCTGAATTATAGTTACGGTTAGTCTAGACTTTTAGTCCCATATTTAGAGTCTCGACAAAAGTTAGAAGCAATTCGAAATTTTATTCGTGTGTTTATACCTTCCAACAGTAGGTCTGGAAGCAAGGCCTACGCTAGAAGCCACGATATCTTTTTTCCATTTTTGATTTATCGTTTCGTTTCTTTTTATAATTTTAATGTATTGAATTTTCACATATCGATTTTTCAAAAAAGTTCATGAAACTACAATTCTCATGCAGACACTCTATTTCCTCTTTCCTTTGATGTTCAGTTAAATAAGCCTGTCTACTTTCTATATGGAAGTTGTAGCTGAGGATCCACCAGAGCTATCTAAGGGATCGCGAGCTAATTTCTGACACCTGCGAAGGAAGAAGGATAAAAAGGATAACATCCGGAGTAAAGCAAGGGTCTACCTTAGGCCTAGAGCTACGTGAAATCGCCTGACAGTAAACACTCACGTCGCTTGCGCTTTCGATGGTAGCGCCGTCGCATCTGAAACTGTCGTGTAGCGCTACATAAAACGCCTGACAGTAAACGTACCCTTAATTTGCTGCGGCACCAAATTATTGCAGGCTTCAATGCTCTACTTTTCATGAGCAAAATAAAGTGTTTATTGCATTGGCAAGAGCATATATCAATTTTATTCCCGTATATCGCATTGTAATGATAAAAAAATACTGCACTTTTAATTTCGCGGAAAAAAAATTTGCTTCAGCAGTTGATGCTGAAATTGTTCCCTTTTAAAATAGTATAAAAAAACATATTAAAAGTAATTATTTTGAACTTCCAAGCGGGCTTGAAGTTATTTTCTGTTAGATTTCTATCTATACATACTACATATGTATATGTAGTCAATTTTAAGTTTTTTGCTGTTTGAAAATAATCTTATTTTTAAAAAAAAATTTAAATAAAAAATATGTGGTTAGATTTGCTACGCCATTTTTCCTTGTAAGAGGTCAGAATTCAGATTTTGCCATATTCTTATAGAGAACCGTATTAGCAATAAAGCAATCCCTTAGACAAAACAACCCAATATTTATAAAGTTTAAAGCTCTTAAAAATGGGTGTAAAAAGGAAGCGATTTGAAAAGAAATCGAGCTTAAAGTTTGCAAACCTATGGAACTTATTTACCGTGTTGATTCAAACCGACCCTTGAGTGCTCGCTTTGAACTAAAACCGAGCAGATACTGTGTGGTAGAATAAATAACGTCATAATTTAAATTGTAATTTTTCTTTGGCAGGGTGAGGTGCCTCATTATTGTATGACGCTCTTTCCCGTTGAATAATTTCTTACATACGTCACAAAATACTATTGCGTTAATATAAATTGCTAAAAAGGAATGATTTCCAAAGCAGAATATTCTAATTCCGGAAATATTTGTTTGTCACGGAATTTCTTGGCTATTTAAATGAATGAATTTGTTTCTCACACTGAACGATATCAGATGAAAACTAAAAAGATAAAAATATTAAAAAACTAAAAACGGGCTACCAAGTGTTTTCTTTAAGTTTCCTCTTATTAGATCTAATAGTACATATGCATATGTCGTGTGCTTTTTGATGTTTTTTTCTCTTTTTTTGTATTAAAGATCGCATTGACACTATGTATTGTCATCTGTAAAATACAAGAACTTAAATCTGACACAAAATAAAATTTGTAGAGAAAACAAACCGCAAACAAGCAACATTTTTAGTGTCTTACGGGTTGTTATGTTTATAATTCTTTTCATCAACAGATGATGTGTGATGCTGTAAATTTTTCATTTAACGATATCATTTATGACATTTTTGTCGAAATCGTTGCATTTTGTTTTCGGAAGTGCATTTGAAAATGTTTGTTAATTCAAATTGTTTTATGGGATTCTCAATAGATGTAATGAGTTTTATGCTATGATTACATAAGCAGCTCTACGTTTTCAAAACTAACTGATTTTCTATAATTCAAAAGTCCACTAAAGTTAAAGATATCTGGATTAATATTAGTAAAACTCTCAAAAAACTTAAAAAAAAGGTAAGAACTTAAGGTTCCCAAGAGTGAAACTGTTACGTTAAAATTCTCAGTAATGCCAATATTATAATAAGAAAATGGCTTTCATGCTACGGCACTGCTTATAAAATTATTGGAAAAACAAATTAAAACGCTTTAATGTGTTGCATGTGTTTATTTTTCGGCATATCATAACTATTAATTTTTAAAGTTTGGATGAGTCAAGACATTAATATTTAGAGGTTCATAGTGTCACTTTTGTTTGAAAACTCATAATTCTGGTACTAGCTTAGAATTGTCAAGGAAAGTAACGCAGTGAAACGTTAAATTACGATATGAGTAATCATTCACATGCACTGCCATATTGCAGGTTTTAATGCTGCATTTGGGCACGTGCCTTCAGGCATACAAATTCTTCAAAAATCGATCAATAAAAAATGTAGATACAAAATGAAAGTGACTTACTTTACGATTTTCCTGAAAATCACAAGTGATAGTTGTAAATGCATTTTTCGCTTTAGCGCAGGTGCAATGATCTCTACAAATATCCTCACGTGCGGCAGCTACTAAATCGAAACTCTTCAGATCGTTAAGTCTACGAGTATTCATAAAAGCAGTGTTGTTGGCTGGCGAAGTTTCTTGTGGATTTTTAATAAAAATCTGTTGCGGTCTGTATCGGGTACGTAGACCAAATGCAGCCAAATGGCGTTCGTCGTGACTATTTTTATCCTCTTTGTTTGCTGACGACGACGATAATAATGCTGATGACGATGAGTAATCATTTGCATAGATGGCGCTCCGTGTAAAACGTCTTGTTTGCATGGCGGCCCCCAGTGGCTCTATGGCTGCATTAGGTGGTGATGGTGATAATTTTGTTTGCAACATCAATTCATCACAATTCGCGAATGCAATTAATGACAACGACGACGTTAAAATTATTACGAAATTACAGTGAAACCACGTTAAAAGCGAACACGACGGCAACGAGTGGACTTTGTGCGTATGTTGTTGTTGTTGCTGTTGTTTTTGATCTGACGTTTTTTTATCCATATTTGAGAAGGTCAGATGATAGTTGCTTTCGTTGTTGGTGTCAAGATTTGGGGTGTTGTGTGAAATCGCCATTTTTGATTTTTTTTTTAAGGGAAAACACAATTTTTTTATATATGTAATTTAAAACTAAAAAGACAACATTAGTTTCTTTTTAATTCAAGCCATTAATGTAGATTATGTTAAATCAGAAGGTTGAACAAATTTGAACTTAAAAATTTCTTGATTTTTCATTACATTTTCACTTCTTGTATCTAATTTCGAGTTTGAATTTTATATTCTGGTTGTACACTTTAACTTAGTAATTAAACTTTTGTATTTTTTTTTTAATTTATGGACCTCGCCTAATGCAACCCATGAGAACAAAATCTCAACACTACATTCAACATCGCTATCCCACGTAAAACTAAACTCAAGTAACGCGTATTTGTGTATACGATCGGTCGACTGATTATCACTCAAGTCTCTTGAGTCAAGAGTGATAGCCTATCTGACGCTCTTGCTCTCTCTTACAACTTGTTGAACAACATCGTCTAGCTTACAATTTTCAATCAGTGATGTTGACATTATAAAAATTTTTGTGCTCGTAGGGTTGGTTAACCCCCTTAGTGTCTGTATTAAATAAAAGGAATGACTGTCTTAATTTTTTTTACACATTTTGTTATTTTAATTTTCATGAACGAAGAAATCAAAGCAATTTTCATTTAAGAGTCTTCAATGACTGTTAAGAAAGAACGCATTTCAACCAACTTAAAAAAGATCTACGAAATAATCATAATCATAATCATCATTCTTTGTTGGTAAAAGCTATCGTTCCCAAAATGAAATTAAAACTATAAATTATGGTCTGACACTGCTGCTTGATTGACAAATTTTTGCAAAGTAATATTGCGGCAAATAAAACCATCGTTCCCATAGTAAAATTTTCCGCTGAATCCGAAAATCATAGTGATTTTGCTGAATCAGGTCTGGTTTTATTATTTTAGTTTTTTAACATGGCTTATATAAAATAAAGCCAAAATATAAACATTATACTTAACGATTTTGTATTTAAATTTACTACAAGATAGAATAGCTAACTTTTTAAGTTCCATAGATATTTTTCGAGTTATAAGGTGCCAAATTTGAAAATTTATTAAAAAATTAGAAAAAACTGCACTTTTGTTAAACTGTTTTTAGCCGTAGCGACCAAACTAGTGGTGCTATTGTGACATATATTACTTTCAGATTTTTGTCGTGATCTCTACTTTTAGGAAGCAAAATGTAAAATAACATTTTCCCGGAACAGTACATGTTTTTGGTTTTTGTCGTTTATCTCAAAAACCAGACCTGTTTCAGTAAAACCACTATGATTTTCGGATTCAGCGGAAAATTTTACCATAGGAACGGTGGTTTTATTTGCCGCAATATGATTTTGCAAAAATTTGTAGGCTAGTCTAGAAAAGCAATCTCAACATGCAGTACAGCGCGGGTTTAACGGTTCAATAACTTTAATTAACTACTTACCCGAATGTCTGTGACATATCATTTTGAAGATTGGCAATCGAGCTTTAATATGAAGTTTACTTAAAAATATAAAGAAATGGGTTTTCCAAAAAAAAAATCAAAAATATATTTCAATTTGCAAAATTTTAGCTTTTTAATTTTTTTTTAAATTAAAAAAGTATATAAATAATTTTTTCCCTATGAATAAATTTGCAGTTTTAAGCGCAGAATAAATCAGTTTTTTTTTAAAATAAAAAAAAAAATTAAAATATAGGTTTTTTAAAAAAATAAAAATAAATATTTTTCAATTCGCAAAATTTTAGCGAAAAATTTTTTTTTGCAACAGTAGTATTTTTTTACAAAAAGTACACATAAAAGCCTATAAGTATGTAAGTATTGGTATAACAATTGTTAATTGTTAAGGTTTGACGTTAGCTATGAATTTTCGAAAAAAACACTTTTTCCGTAAAAGTACAAAAATCGTGAACTTCATACCCCCTTATTTCAACAACAAATAACACTAGGGTGAAATCCTTACGTAGTTTTATTGCTGAGCATTGATACTACAATAATGCGAAATTTCAGCCAAATCAGGGCCGTAATTTTTTTCAGGTGGTGTTTTTGTATGTTTTACCCCATATCAGATTTATTTAAAATATTAGGAGTAGTAGGGGTCACCATGATAAAGAAAAGTAGAATTAAAATTGTTCAGTTATTTTTAAAGTATGACCTCACGCTTTAAAAGCGCACTATGAAATATACATACCAAGATAAACAATAGTAAAATATTTCTTGCACCTTTTTAAAAAGTAGATTTAAAAAAAAAAAATGAAAATGTGAACACTGTTTTTGTATATGTAGTATATTGTGTATATCTCAAAGTAGTATAGGGAGCTTAATATTTTATTCTTGTTCAATGAGTGAACTTTTTTTTGTCTCTGAGTGAGTGCTACTTTTCTGTTTGGAAAAAAATTGCTATATATGAGCTGGAATTACAGCTGATCTTGTTTATTTTCTTGCAGACTTGAAGTTATTGATTTTTATTCTTATTTTGTGCCTCTATCTTTATATTTTATGAAATGTCTTAACTTGTTTTCTTTTTGAACCGGATTTGTGTGTTATATGAATCTTTTTTTTTTTTGCTTTGTCCTGTTCCTTCTTGAAAGCAATTTTATTCTAGTTTGATATTTTTGCTTTGTTATAGTGATAAGCTGCGGCTCTACCGTTCAATTCATGTCTGTCTCGAACTTGTTTTCATTCAGTTTATTTATTTTTTTTTTTTTCTCAATGGAATTGGAAAAATTGATTTTTATAGACTTTTAATGATTGGGTTATCTAAATATATAGTTTTTTGTCTTTTGAACAAACTTTTCACATTTGATATGTAACAAATCTTTATTCTGTACTCCTTGGAAAATTTATTGAAATCTGCATAAATAACTGTGTAAGGCGTTTTCTTTTGATAAAAAGTCTTATGATTCTTTAATACCTTTTCTATAGCCGATTCTAAAATTTTTATTTTAGGTGAGGAGTTTTACATGATTTCCTGTCATAAACTCGATGAACTTATCATAAAGAAATAATACATGTAGTTGAATGTATTATTAAAGTTTTATTAATCGAGCTTTGACTTTCGGTGTTAATGTCAGATTCTCTGCACCACAGCTAGCTATTGTTCAAGATTGAGGTATGAAAAACAAATCCATTTAACGTACACAAAAGAGCCACTTGTTTTGAAAATCACAAAATTTTTTTTAACCTTAAGAACCATACCTGTACTTTCTTATAACAGACAATTACCAATGCATTAGCTAAAGGTTTTCTATGCATTGTGTGCAAATTTATTGTATTTATTCATTTTACTTTTTGTAAGCAGTCATTAAGAATGGAAATTCGTAATTGAGTAATCAACATTACAAGACTTGCTGAATTCAGAAAATAATTGCAATTCAGAAATTGTAAATATAATTTGAATTTATTGTGTGTAAATGTACATCAAAGTTAGAACGCTGTGTGCAATGTTGTAAAAATTGATGAGAACATAAATAGATTGGTTTAACCTTCTATAAATGTACCAAAACTTCAAATTAAAACAATTTATAGGCATCTTTGACCATAAATATAATAATAGTGCTGGTGAATAACAACAATAACATCAAGCAATATGTTGGTTCAATAGCGCATAGTTACGGAATAGATCTTCCCGCTATGCTATCGTGTCTATCCCATAAAATGTAAAAGTTTTGCAATTTTCCTCCCCGTTTGCGGAGGCAAGGAACACGATGCGTACAATATCTGATTTCCTACTCTTCTCGAGCTACCCCTAAATGCAACAAAAGCATCCGATTTTTATTTTTTTGTGCTACGGTTGCGAGGTCTCGCCGAAACCAATTCTTTTAGAGCGAAACTGATCTAACTTTGAAATTACTACACCCAGGGTCTCCCCATTCGTGAAAGTTTTTTTCTTTCTAAAAATTAAATTAGGAAAAATATTGAGCCCTTGAAAAAGTAGTTTCAACTCTCCAGTGTTAGCCACAACCACTTTAAAAACTTGATCCCGAAGCCCTCACCTGTTCCGATGGCCGAAAAAAAACGAATTTTTTTTTAATAGAAACTGTGTAAGATTACAGCTTGAAATGTATGTCAAATGATAGAGCTCGATGAGCCTAATTAGAATGTATAGGGTTGCCTTGTTGAATCTACTTGCAGGGTAGCCAATTGGAAAGTGTTTTTAGTATTTAGCATAAACTACAGCATACTCAGTTTGAATTTTTTTTTTGTTTTCTGAATCAAAAACTTTTGTTTGTAAATAAAAAATGTATTTGTACTATCTAAAAGATAAATAAAATAACTATAAAGATTTCCATATAATCAAACTACTCGTGTGTTATGCATGTATGTGTGTATGTATATTTTGATGGGACAGTGAATATGTTTTAAAAATTAATAAAATGTTTAAACTATTCCTACTGATGTCGGTTATTGTAGACAAAGTCACACATATAGAAAATACTTTCACTACAACTTAATTTGTGTGCATAAAGTGAAGAAATATTAAAAAAAAAATTGAGACAATGATTAATGCACTGGGAGATACAAAGAAACAGTAAACAAAACTTAAGAGAAGCTGAACGAACGACTGCCAGAGTGACTGACTAGCGAATAAACAACCCTAATACAAGTCAGAGAAGCATATGAGCACTCGACTCGCAGTCGCGTATTTCAGAATAGGACTAATGTACATTTCATATATGTAGAATCTACATTGTAGATATATTTATAAAATAAGAAAAAATGTAAACAGCATCCATTGAATTTAATTGAATTATAATGAAAGAAAGGAAAAGACAAATTAATCTGATTTTTATATACATGTATGTAGTTGCCTTTAGAGACTGCATTGCTTGCAAGTTAGATGCAATTCTGACATCTGCACTGACTATAAGTATGTATGGGAGCTTTCTGAATAAATGTGTATGTGCTAAAATTATGTCAATATCAATCATAGAATCAAAGTTAAATGTTAAAATCTTTGTTAGCGCTACCGCAAAACCCGTTTTCGAGACTATCCCGTTAAGAACGAAATTGTTCTTACATAGGAGACGTTCTTTTTCAAACCGAACTCTTTCTGACCGACACATTTTTGAATCGCTCCAATTTTTTTTACATATTCTAGGCATTATATTAGTGAACACGAAAATCAGGCATAGATTTGTTATCGAATATATCGAAAGATATCGAGTGGCGAAGGTCGAAGGTTTTACGTTTAATTTTTTATTATTTTAAGTTAAATGCCGAAAAAATGTTTTTTTTTTAATATTTTTTTTTGTTCAAAAATGGCTAGACAGCGCAAATCTTGTCAGAAAATAACAATTTTTTCTTTTAATTAAAGCTTATCAAAATTCCAACAAATTTCCAAAGATTGAATTTTGAAAAAAAATATGGTTTTTTGGAAAAAGCCAAACAAACATTTTTTTTAAAATATGTTTTGTTTCAAAAATTGTTTGAGAGCGGAAAAACATTTTTTAAACAAAAAAATTTTTTTAATGAAATTTCTATTAGAAATTTTCTCCATAATTTTTTGATTTTAGTTGAAATTGAAATTTATTAAGTGATACTGGCCTAAATATTTAGTGGCAGTAGAATTTTAATTCCACCAGCACTTTGAATTGCACTACCACTAAGAAGTGCTTAGCGGCAACAAGGCTTGACTTCCAGTGGTAATGAACTTTTATCCGACTATCACAAAAAACAACTGCTTGTGAATGTAGTGCACTTGTCCTCACTCTGTTTATCAGTTGTTGAACCCAAACGCTGACTCACTGATTTACGATATATTCGTTCAAGTAGCGATTGCTAGATAAACTTATTTGCTGCAATATTGAAAACAAACACGAGTCATGCTTATGAAAAATAATAAATATTCAGATAAATGAAACAAACGAAAAAAAAAACATTTGCTTTTACGAGCGATTGAAACAAACACAAGATAATAAAATATGCCAATCTTAAGAGCAAATGAGCAGATTTCTATGAAAATATAGGGGCTGATACATCCCAAATTTTTACGTATTAAATAATATATTTTTATTTGTTTATCATCCAAATACATACGTATACATATATATGTATGTACATACACCGAGATAATTTTTAATGTAAAATTGCATTGAAAATTCACATTGAGCGTTCACATAAAATTTTTACATTTATTTTATGTAAAATAGCATTCTATAAATGTATTTCTTACATTTTCTCTTACATCAATAAAGTTTCATTAAAATGTGAACACTCGATTATTGTAATCGAATACATTAACTGAAGCATCTTACATTACTGCAGCATAGCACACATTAAAAAAAATTTAGGATGGAAGTAAGTGAAATTAAAGTAAACAACATTCTTTTCAATATAGTATGTATGTTTCAATTGATATTAAACCATTTTGCATGAATTTTAAAAATACCTACAATCAATGTAGTTTTACATTGATATCAATGTAAATTTACTTTAGTTATTAAGTGTTTTACATATATGTATATACCAGCGTCACTGTTTTATTGCAAAAAAAATTTATACGTTGTGCAAGCTCAGTATTTCTATTTCCTATATTTCCAGACGAAAACGCTGAAAACTTAAAGTATACTTGTATGAGTTAAAAGCCGAAAAATGTAAAATAAATTCAAATGCTTCAGTTTCATTAGATTCAATACTATTGGGTAGGGGTAAGTGGGCGGCCTGCGTCATAGAATTTTACCAGAAATTTCAACGCTCCATAATTTTTTTAAAGGAGCTGCCGACGGCTAATTCCTAGACTGATCCGTGCCAAGCCGGTGTCAGATTTTTGGGAGTGTTAAATCCTGAGCTGCGGCCCGCCCACTTTCCCCTACCTTTATGTAAAATTTCTGTGGCTAGCAAACTAGGTGTTGGATATATCATAAATATTTTTCAAAAGGTGACCGACGTCTAAATCCAACGAAATTATGTTCAGAGTGTCCCTTGTGCACTACCCCCGCAACCCCCACCCCCTGTGACAATGGGGTCAAAAAGTACATAATTACCTTCGCCAGAAGAGGTGCAGATGACCTTTAAATTTTTCAAAACGCTTTAAAAAATATACTCTTACTGGCCAATTATACGGACTAACTGATCAATTATGACCAATTTGTGACCTATTAGATGCACTTTTTTTCTATCAAAATTCGCCAGATAAGGTGCTAGCGGAGTAGAGCCAAAAATATCACAATGTAAAAAGAATTTCTTAGTATCTATACCTCAGAAAAAACTATTAATTCTTTTGTGTAATTAAAAATTACACCTCAAAAATTAGTTTTCTCTAAATTAAATAGATAAAATACAAAAGTACATTTCTTTGAAATATATCACTTAAGTATTTACTATTTTTGGTATAGCCTACTAACTGCAACAGAGCCATGATGTAATGATTAAAAGGCGAATCACTCGATTGAAGATCAATTCTTTATGATTGGATTGTCAAAATGACAAGCGATAATGGCTGTGTTTGTGTGTTTATATGCGAGTCAGCTAATTGAATGATATTGAATGGAAATCCAATTAAGTGTTACCCAGTTAGCTTTAAATAGATCTATACATGCTGTCATTGTAATAAGTTTGATAGGTACTCCCTCCGTTCAATGTAGTATGCGCTCACTCAATTAAAAAGTTGAGAGTATCTCGTACCATTCAAAACTGTAATGGCTAGTTAAAAAAAAAGATTTTTTTAAATTTCCTTGGTGTTAGTAATTTGTATACATATACTAGTTTCACACGGATGATGGTAGTTAAGTTAAAAGTTAATGTTTACTATATAGCCTTATTAGATATTATCTTGCATACAATATTATATTGGTAATTTTGCTTGGGTATTTTATCATAGCGTTTTAAAGTTCTTGCTTTTAGTGGAGGTGTCCCACTCATTTGTCCAACGCTGCCAACTTTTTGAGCAGTGCTTGGTTGTATCACTAGACGTTCCCGTATCAAGTTTGAAAAAAATTGCTGGAATAATTTTCTGCGTATAACGTATCAAAGTTTTTACTTGTGTGGGGTGTGACCAGTCGTCTAACACCGCCCAATTTTTGTGCAGTAAGTGTTCCGAAAATAGACCTTCAGAAAAATGATTCACAGATGTGAAGATATATTAAAAGAAATACGCGTTAGCAGCATGATACAGCAGTGTGATTGATTTTTTGAGTTTCGGATACTTTTAAAAAATATTACAGACAAGGTAACTACATACATATATAGCAACATAGACTTTTAAAATCAGAACTACTATTTCCTAAATATATTCCAAGCAAACCATATCTACAAATCTTTTTCATTCTATGATCTCTTAAATAGTACATTCATAAGATAAAAAGATTTTCTTCTAACTACACTAATTATTTCGTATGCAATACGGAATTCTAAATCTTTCGAGAAACATAAAAGCAGTTGATGTCAATTGCACCATTATTTTGAGTTTGTAGCATTAGAACCTTCATATGGGCTTAATGAAGTCGTTAATTTAATAGTTAGCACTGCTCTTCAATATCCCAATTATAGCTGTTGACAATGATTGGAAACCGAAATTGATCTACAGTAGCGAGCATAAACATTGCAGTGTGGAAGATTGGTGTCGATTAAATTTTGTTTTGTCAGACCAAATTAAATTTAGGTTCGTCAGACCAAATTAAATTTTGTTTGGTCAGATCAAATTATTCGTATCCAGTCTTCCACACTGCAATGTTTATGCTCCTTGCAGAATTTTAGTCGCGCTTTGACATTTTTTTTTCTGATTATGCTGTTGGGCTGCTACTAGCCCAATCCTAACAAGTTATCTGTGTGCGGCCTTAGGTGTTGTTAAGTGATTGCATCTTATTATACGCTCCATATTGCGGGAATTTCTGTCTGTTACCTTTCTGGGTCGGCCGCTCTTGTTTATTGTATGCTTAGGATTGCGCCGTTTTTGGACACTGAGGACTGTTGTATGACTAATTTTCAAAGCGACTGACCATAAGTCATAATAACTACATTATCTTCAGTTTCAATAGATATCTTTTTCATATTGATTAAATCATAACTTTTTTCTTAAAAAAGGAACACAGAATTATTAATTTGCATCACTTTCAACTGAAAATTAACAAACAGCAGCTAGCCCTAATAATGTTCAATAAAAGCAAATAAATAATGGGAAATTTACAGATATAAAACAAAAAACAATGCAGACGTGCAAAAATGGATAAAAAAACGAACTATTGCATACATTTTAAATTTATTTATTAAGGGAACAAAGATTTCAAAATCAAAAACTTTTTTCAAATCAGATTAGTATTAATACTTTTATGACCATGTTGCCTAACATTGTTCCAATTTTGCTCGCTATTGTATATTGTCTACTTAGCATTGAATGTGATAATTATTATTTAGTTTTTCATTACTATTTATCAATATAATACCCGACAGATAACCCATATTTATATCGTATTTGTATGTATTGATTCAAAGCATGAACTTTACTCGGTTATATCGATCTTGTGATTTAATTGATTTCCGGTTGAATTTTTTTTCTTATTCAATATACTGCACCCGACAACTATCGTACAAATCAACTCAACTCAACTGAATTCATCAAGTTCAAATGACAACTTTTCTATGAGTCGTCGCAGTAGGGTGCTTTTCGTTGACTGATATCGCAAAGCCAAAAAGGGATCACTGCCCGATAGTGCGGTATTATTGTTGTTTTTTCGTCGTTTATTTTCATTTTAAGTTGACTGCATTAAATGTATGTATGTATGTGCCTTGAGTCTGTCTCCATGTTTGTGGTTCCCCCTTAACGCTCGCCCCATTTTATAGTAGACACAGTGCTTTTTAAATACGCTATGTTTTTGTATTATTTTTGTTTCAAAGTTGTTTTCTTACAGGTACTTATGTAATATATACGGTCTCCCCTTTTTTACAATGTCAGTATGTCAGGTTTGTTTCCATGCTGCATTTGTTTATGTCTCCGAATTGCTGGTGATTTTATAAGAATTCATTGGCTTACAATTTTTTGACATTTATATGATATTTTTTATTATTTTTATTTTGTCTTAAAAAAATATAATTACGTGCCTAAAAATTATAAAAAAAATTGATTGTATCAGAATCCATAAATAAATCATACGCTACAAAGTATAGAATCTCTCCTACATACACATATATTTACATACATACATACGTATATACATACAATGCAATCAGATGATTGCTCTTATTTGTTTTCTCTTTTGATGATAATAATTCAACTCAAGAGAATATTATATCCAATAGAGACAATGAAGTTCAATAAGCGTAAATAAACAAAAATAAAATATATTTCAGTGAGTTTGCGAAGTGTCCAAAAGTACATACATACATACATATATTGAACAAGTATTTCGTCACCTAACATCCAAAAATCCGTAACCACGAAAAATTCAAAATCGAGTTTTTGATTGATTGATACATTTGACTAAACTACATGTCCCTACAAAATTTTTAAATCATATGTCCAAAAATTGGAATTTTACTAACGAAATTCAAAAGGCGTAAAACATAATATTTAAATTATTTAGATAACTATTATAAGTAAGCCTTGGCTCTTTTCAATTTTTTATATAAGAAATACATAACAATATATTTTTCCAATATAAAACGTTTTTTTTTTGCTTGTCCTGTATAAAACTAAAAAGTATGGTTACGCCTATCTAATGCACTACGCCAAATGCCGGTATCTAAGTTCAAACCTATAAAAAAACTTGTAAGAAAATTTCCTCTAACTCAATTTTACATGTACATACATATGTATTTCAACAAATCGAAATAAACAAAACATCAATTATCTCGAAACGACTTTTTATTGAGATACGCCCTTTTCGCTTCTGAAGGCAGTGTTGTACTATCAAATTTTTATTATTGACGACTTCCGTAGTAATTCATACCATAAGGCCCCATGAAACTATTTACGTTTTTATCAGGTTTATCGATAACTTAATAATTTTTCTTCTTCTGTTCTATTTGATTAACTAATCATTTTTGTTGGCATATTTAAACAGTTTGTAACAGAACATTTCAAACAAGATTTTCTTTATTTAGCTAAGATGTTTTAATTTATTTTTCTGGTTTATTTTTTTAAGTCAAGAAAAAAACAGACTAAGAAAATATCAAATTTAACTTAGAATATTTTTCCTTGTTTTAAGATATTTGCTAGTTAGCTAAGAAAGTTAATAGCTGTAATGGCTAAACTCTATTACATATTATTATTGTCATTAAGAAGATCAGCATACTTTGGATTTAACAAAATCATAGTTAAATTTTAAACTTTGTTGTTTCCGTCCTTTTTTAATGTAAGAATTTTTCAATAATACGAGTTTTCAATAAATCAAAAAACTTACACTTCCTAAATATGTACAGAAAAACATACGGTCACCAAATGGATGATAAATATTTTCCCCGCCGGCTTATAGTTATCTTTAAAACCAAAATTATTAAATAAATGTCGATCACCAAATGATAAAAATAAATGACGAGCAGCAAGACTTCTATTTTGTATCTCAAAAGTTATCATTTCAGGAGCTTCTGAACAGGTTGACCTTGTCATACGACCTTGATTGGTACTAAAATTGTGTCTTGTGGTTTTCACATTTTTTTTAAGCTTTTCTACTTATGAAATTTTTTAGATGTCTCTTTTGTCTTTCTTTAGAAAATACAAGAATTTCGGATAGGTTAAACTGAGTCCAGACTTTGTTAAAACTTGTTTTATTTTTAAATAACTATATTTAATGACTGCAGCCAAAATAAGATTTCACCGTCGTAAAAGACCTACTTAGTTTGAATTAGTCAATAAAGTAAGAATGTCGGTAAGCGTATTCATAAAGGCCCAAGTCCGTCAGGTCCGTTGCGTCAGTGTATGCAACTGACAAAATGGAAATGAAGGAAAAAGACGGTCCAATGAATACGTCTGCAACGCATTTCAAGTCAAACGAAGAATCAACAAACAGCTTTTCGTTTGATAAATTTCGTAATTTCTCCTGTATATTCTGCTTTTATGTATTTTTTTTTATATGAAAACAATTTTAGTCTTCTTATCTTTCTTTTTTTATATTTCACATAAACTCGCAGTTGTCAAAGTATTCAACGCACGTCGAGAGTTGAAAATGGCCCAACTTCATCCGTTGCGTTGACGGATAAGTATTGATTTGGCCGCATTTAATACAAATTTATAGATTTCATCTTAGTTGTCAGTTGTATACTTTGACGCAACGGACTTGACGGACTCTATGGGTTCAGGCCTTAAGTCTCCATTTTCAATTCAACGATCAACCAAATTTCAGCTTTACATAATTGGGTCTTATGAGGTGATGCTGATTAAGCATATCCCATACATATATGCCCTTCTATATCTGACGGAAAATACATAAATATTCAAATGTGATGGATGGCTTATATAAATTCTTATGTGATTTTTATAAATTTATGAAACCTCATGTTATTTTTATAAATGTGATTCTATAAAATTTAATAAAATTATCACATAAGTTTAAAGATATTTTTTTTTTAAATCCCTTATACAAGAGATATGTATTCTTTTGAAATGAAAATATGTTTTGTTCTGTGGAACATATAAACTAAGTTTCTCAACAAAAAAAAAATCTTTTCTCTGAAGTATGTCTATTTGTATTTGCTTTATGACATCTTGCAAAAAAACCGTGTAGCCTTAAATACAACACAATCAAATAAAATTTATAACAATATTTTCTATATTTTGACACTGTAATTTTCCAACATTAGAAAATATACATATCATCATGGCAGGAAATTTTTAGCTGAATCTTATAAGATTATAGTTAATAAATCTATGGATATAATTTTTTCTTTAGTATCCTCAACACCCTTACGAAGTTAGACAGCTAAATTTTGGATCACCCTGTATATAATAAAATAAAAATAAATCAATTTAAAACATATTATCCGATGATGTATATGGCAATAAAATAAATCTCACTTTTTTTTTTATTGCAGATCACAATCCAATGAACGCCAATTCCTCAAAGATTTTATAAGCGGTGCTCCAGGCTCCTCAGGTGCACGTTTGGCAGCATGGCTTCAACCAGAATCCCGACTGGATCCAAATAAGTGAGTAACCAGTGCACAATTTTGCTATGGGAAAAACAATATAAAACGTATGTATTTTTTTCTCAAAAAAAGATGTGAACTAAATACAATACACGAACCCTTACGTTATGGGTGGCCAACTCAGGTGACAGTTGCAATACGTGATCAATATGGAGACGCTGTGTTAGTACCTGAACTGAAGGTATGTGAAGATTTGTAGTTTATTTCTCACTTATTCTTTACTGTCCGCTTTTTATCTTCCAGGTTGAAATCAAGGCCATACCCACTGGTGCAACAGGAAATGGGAACATAAAAATGCGTCGCGTTTCATCCACTGATTCTACACCTTTTGGTGGTGTTCCACCTCCACCGCGCACTAATTATGAGCCTACAATTAAGGAGAAGATGTGTTTCAAAGCAATCACCTTTATGAAGCCATTCAGCAACTATTCGTTCGAAGAGTTGCGCTTTAATAGTCCCGTTCAGACCCGCGTCACCGAAACGTTGTACGCCCAGGATATGGAAGATGGCACTTTTAGTGTACATTGGACGCCAAATTCTGTGGGTAGCTACTGTTTGGCCGTGTCCATCGATGGTATTTTACTGGAGGAAGTATATCGTGTTGAGGTTAAAGAGGGTGGTTTACCGCCACCTTCACATAGGCACAATATTAAGAAACCACAACCACCAACTAAATTGCGCAAATTTTACACAAAAAATACCGCTGGATTGCGTATACGTTCGCATCCAACATTGCAATCTGAACAAGTCGGTATTATCAAACTAAATGGCGTGATATCATTTATTGATGAAATTGAAAATGATGATGGTGTTTGGTTAAGGCTCTCCACCGAGTCTATTCGGCAGCATTGCACGATGGGTTGGTATCCGACTGAAGCTTGGTGCTTGCAGTACAATCAGCACTTGGCAAAGACCCTATTACATCCCGTTTCCGAAACAGCTGCAACGGCATGCACGACCAATAGCAGCGTCGCTGCCACTAGCGGAAATGTTTCCATTCCTGGTGCATCTTCAGCGGGAAAATCGAAACCAAAACACAAAGTACTTTTGGAAAATATCGAGGCCCCAGTAGTGGCTGTTGCAATTGATTCACCTACTAAGTCCAAGTCCACATCGCCAAGCAAAAAGATTTTTGATTACACACAGTCACGTTTTTCGTCACCACCGAAATCCGCGGAAAGCCTTCCGCCAACATCGACAAATCCTTTTCTTTTCTCCAGCGACAAAACTGATAGTGGAGGCTGCAGCACAATCGAGCCTACGGATATCAAAGGCGGAGGTGTATTTGATATGCAGACCTCGTCAACTTCGATTGAGTCACCACAACCGACTCAATCCTCACAAGGCGATTTAGTCTCTTTGCAATCAATACAAGGTTCAAGTCCTTCATCCAATTTAGGCTCTGCCATCGCTGGCGTTGTTGGTGGTGGAGCGAGTAAATTGCAAGCTTTACAGAAATGGTTTAAGGGTGACCAAGTTGATGGAAACGGTGGTGGTGTTGGTGGAATTGGGCAATTGAAAGAACATCAGCGTAAGCGCTCAGATGTCAGTGATATCGCTTCAGTCTCGGTTAGAGAATTGGTACGGGCTATAGGCGTTCAAGAGACGCGTAGTAATGGTAACACAGGTGTTGTTAATCTACCACAACGGAGCTCAAGTCCTGTTCGTATACCTAAAGCAACAAAACAGTTGGAAGATTCGGCAGAAAGTGCGGCTAGCAGTAAATCGATTGAAATATCGGAGTCCTCAGGGTTACTAAGTTCACTGATACAAGATTCATCTCACTCGCCAAAGAGCCTAAAAGATATTTCAAATCAAGAGGGAGACGGCTCAGGAGCTGCGGATTTTGATATAACAACCATACGCATGACTAATTTTACAGCTAGTCAAACCGCAGCGTTGTTGTCTACACCAAAGCATTCACCACGTAAATCAGTAGGAGTAAGTGGCAGTGTAAACACTTCTATAAAACGAGCACCTTCACCTTCGTCATCAGACACTGCGGCCAATAAAGACTCGGCAGATCTAGGCAACTTAGAGAAGGAAATGAGTTTGTTGCTTATAAAATCGACTGCCGGTACTGAAGATGAACAAGAACCGATGATATTTAGCGATCAGAAGACTGCAAGTACAACTGCCAGCACAGACAACTCTAGCCCACCAGTTTGGCCGGCTCCTTTAAATGCAACGGCAATGTTTGTCCAGCCTATTACTAAAACTGCAACAGCAAAGCCACCATCTGTGGCACCAACTGTTGGCCCATTTAAACGTGCAATGCCACCATCACTGGCCGAGAGCATACGTGCCGTTTTTGCTGCTTTCCTCTGGCACGAGGGCATTGTGCACGATGCCATGGCTTGTGCCAGTTATTTAAAGTTTCATCCAACTTTGCCCAAAGAGGGCGCTACAGTGGTAACCAGACGAGATGGTGCCTCTGATGGCAAACTGCAGCTGTCTCGTGAGCAAAAGGCACTACAAAGGCATTCGGTAGAAGTTGCCAATGCTGGAAATTATTTGAATATAAGGCCATCAACTTTAGAGACTTTGACCAAGTGTGGCAACTCATCTGTTAATAATCGCAAGTATCGCAAGAATTTGAACGGCGATTCCACTGAAAACTGCGATAAGCCACAACTACATGCACTGCCAGAGATAGTAACGGTGCTGCCACCGGCGTTACGCTGCTTGGTGTTTTTGTGGGAGCAGGTTTGTTCGAATTGCATTCAAATGGTACAAACAAACAGCATGGAGCGACAGAAAGTGCATTCTCCAACGCGAGAAATGAGCAATAATGCTTGCTCTAAGGAAAAGCAGGAAACGCATGATAAGGAGGCAAAAAAGACGAAAAAGAAGAAAAAAGATGATGGCTCGTGGTGTGAGTTGTGCGAAGTTTTTCTTCCCATCCCAGTTACATACCACATGCGTATTGTTCATCCGGGATGTGGAAAGTCCGCGAAAGGCAAAGGCTATAATTCGGTCGGAATTTTTTGTGAGGGTTGGGCTGGTAACTGTGGCGAAGGTGGAAAGGGCGCATCGAGTTGGTTCCTGATGTGTGACGCCTGTCGTGAAAAGTATATTTCAGCCAGTAAAAATACAAACAACATAAATAATTCACCAAACATAATAACTTCAAGTGAGTATGCAAATGGGAATACTGATGTTTTAAATTAGGTATTCTATGAAATAGTTTCAAACGGTAGTAAGGACCTCAAATTATATTCCATTCATCCACACATATGTTTAGCTATTTTTGATAATCTCAGATAAAGAGCCATCTGAAAAATTTTTTGAATTTTATCAAACTTACAATCAATTAGTAATTATGGACCAATAAAACCTCTGTGTGACAAATTTCTTACAGAAGTATATTACACATAAACTCTTCCTGTATTTATATTAATTATTGTATTTCATTGCAGTCAATGTTGTAACATTATGAACAAATTTCAAGTTTATTTTTTTGGTTATATCGCATCAGTGACTTCATATTTACTCGAAAAAACTTTTCATATATCTAATGGGAATCATGCAATCGGCTCTTGTATTATGTGCTTATAGATATATCTAAATCGCAAAATTTATCAAGATTCGAAATAGAAACTTCGTTTTCCGAAACTTTCTGCTCTAGCGTAGCTGTGAAAGAGGGATCACCAAAATGCTGAATATATAAACCCATATCAATTATAAAATCAATTTTTTTTCCCTCAACCTGCGCTATTTTACCCCACTGCTGAACGCTAGGGAAACAGCGTAGAAAATATGTGTGTTATTGCAACATTCAAAATTTTCTTATGCCTGATAATGATGGAAGAACCTTCCTTACACTTTAAAAACACATTGAGAATGAGAGTGTGAATCAAGGTCTCACTTAAAAATGATGGAAGAACCTTCATTACACTTTAAAAACACCACATTGAGAATGAGAGTGGGAATCAAGGTCTCACTTAAAAAATTCGACAAAATCTTCTTTTCCCGGTCACAAAATTACCAGTTATGTCTTTATTGCTGCGCAGAAATGAAATGGATTTTCCCAACTGAATATTGAGAAGAACAGTGATCTGAAAACTGATTGGCTTCACTTTTTTTTATTTTTATATTAACAAAAAATTTTAAAATTTTTTTGCGCTTAATATACAATCTGAATATGTTATACAATCTTAATATTCTCAGGTAAACCACATTGAGAAAACATTTTTAGAAAAAAGCTATAGGGGTGAAAATCCACTTTATTTTAGATAGAATTCTAATGTTATGTTGCACTGTGTCTATAATGAAAACTGAATAATCATTTCTTGTTTCCTTGACAGCTAATGAAATTAATTTATTTGGTGTTAAGACCACAGCTTTGATCGCCAATTCGGAAATCTACACAACAATGCGTGAAAATGCAACATTTTTGCTGGAGCTCTCATCGAGTGTTACAAATGCGCCAACGACCATGGGAAATTATCCAGTAGCTGGCAGCAATAGTTTTCTTAACTCTGTTACAAGGCGTTCACCACAACAGATGCCCGTTGTGGTTGAGCACCAAAACTTCAGTATGGGTGATTTGAATAAGCCAAGTACAAGTCGTGGTGAGTCAGCACGTAACAGTCGAGTGGGGCTCAGAATGAGTGGAAAATTCGGTTGTAAGTAGAATACAATGTAAGACTTATGATATATTCGACAAAACCTTTTCTATTTTTTGCAGGCTTTACGCCATATCGTAAAAGTTTTATGGGTGGAACAGGAACTGCATCAGCCGATTGTGTTTGGGTTGCACCAGACAGTTTTTCGTGCTTAGAGTCTTTGGGTGCACAGCATAATGATGATTTGCCCTATGAGATTTTCGGCTTAAATACTACTGAAAATGGTTTTGAGAGAGTGAGTTATATAAGTATTCATAAATATCTTTGGTCAGTCATTGCTTTTTAATTTATGCCTGTAGCCACTCTCGGAATTATCATATGAGTCCTGCGATCCAAACAACTATGAATTAATGACTGGTTCTATTTCCACACAACCTGGCATATCAGCAGGTACTTTGTCAAAGTTTCATCGCAGCTTTTCCATGGGACAGGGATGGACAGTCGCACAACAACAAGGTAGCTTCAATCCGAAAAGCACAGCGGCCAACTTTGATGAAAGTCAACATCCTAAAGTTGTCTTTCGTCGTCGCAACAATTCAACAAGTGAAGGTGATGGCTCCCTGCTTATTTGTTATCCATCGGAAAACCTACGCCGATTGGTACCAGAAAAGATCTTAGCCTCTTCTATTGTGCAAACGGCTGTACAGCGAGCTCCAGCTGTTGAAACAGTTGTTGATGAAGGTTCAAAGTGTCACAACGCCAATGATCATATTGAGAGTAAAATCGCACTGGTTGATAGCGTCACCATTGACGGTGCAACACCCATAACAGGTACCAAACCAATTTCTGTTTCATGCTGTAGCTCAACTAAAGCGAGAGATAGCTATGAGACTAAAGTTCCCGTTGGAACTATACTGGAAATAGAAGCATCGGCACAGTTAAATATTTTACTTGCGCGACCCGCTATGTCCTTTATAAGGCAAAAACATGACTTGGACAAACTGCGCTATGCCATGAAACGCAGCTTGCGAATTGCAACATGTCGTATTTATTCACTTCAAGCGCTCAATTGGCTATTGCGTTCCGTAACGCAAAGTGTTTGCCTGCACGATCTGATGTGGTGGTTTGTAAGTTCGTTGAGCGTCTCAATGGAAGTGGTGGACGGCAAATGTGAAGATACTGAGGTAGCTCTGGAACATCCAGTGTCGTTGACTCAAATCTCTGGACGATTTTCGCATATGATTACACAAAGCTTACATCTCTTTTTGCAATCCGTTGCAGATCTGACACTTTTTTTGCCAGCTGGATCGCCGTTGCAGCGCATTGCTATACAATGTTTTGGTATACGTTTTCGTCAAGCTGATCATCAGTTTTTGCATAGCTCACATGTTTTTGGTAATATTTCGAAAATACTCTCAAAATCCGATGAGCAGGATGATCTTTTAGCAGTCTCCACGGTGGTAACTGCAGTAGGAGCAGAAAATACCGTTGGTCAATTGACAGATGCAGAACATAATTTTCAGGGTGGCTCAGCAGGTGCTAAACTAATGAACTATACAGATTTAAATGGAATGTTTGAGGTAAGAGAATAAGAGTAAAAGATAAATACTTTTGCCATTACAACTCAAATTTTTGTCAAAGATTACGGTTTCATCACGACAAGCGATGGCAGAGTCATTGACAGATAATTCTACTGAAACTTTTTGGGAAAGTGATGAAGAGGATCGTAACAAATGCAAAATCATTGAAATTTCAATGAACAAATCATCGTATATGTGTAAGGTAGTGTTAGTTCACATCGACAACAGTCGAGATATTCAGGTATGTTGTTTATTAAAGCACTATTTTGCGGTAATTATAAATTGACGATACTTTCCGTTTGGCATAGAATAAAGTACTAAATGTTGTCTTCTATGCTGGGCAGTCTTTGGGAGACACTAATTTAATCAAATCAGTAGACATTGATCCAAAAGCTTGTGCATGGATTTCAGCTAAAATTCACGACGATAGTTTTACGCATTTTCGCTTAGAATTTCATGGCCCGGAGAACACATTACGAGTGCGCCAAATCAAATTACTTGGATTGCCTAGTACTTTGAATGGAATGGATGATCAGTTGGCAGAGCATTATGGGTTATCAGTTGGAAGTGAACACCGTCAAGGGCACTCCTTGAAGTCACATTTAAAGCTTACGAATGCTACACGCATACAACAGCAAATATGTGAAGCAGAAACTTTGCGCGTGTTTCGCCTCATCACTGGTAAGTTGTGAATTTGTATAATTTTTTCAAAGAGCTTCTTCAAGGTTCTTATTTTGAGTAAGTCTGTTTGAAATGTAGTTTCAATCATTGCTATTTTGCATGCCATAAGGTAACTATAAAATAGTTAGGGACCATAATTAGAGTGCTCTCAACCAGAAATATAAGACTGAAAGTATTTAAGTCTCTTATTTTATATATCTTTTTTTCCGGTTTCGTGAGCGGGGACTTATCAGTATGATTGCCACTTTCATTTCGCTAGATTTGCTGGTTATGTATATATATATCGCTCACTTGAAGACAGGCATAACTCAAAAAAGCTATAGTTCCCAATAAGTTACTTTTTATATGAAAATGATAAAAAGGATGTCTACATAAACTCTTCTCATAAGGCAAGGTTATAAAATACCTTTCTGATTTTTTTACACAAATTAAAACATGAGATGGCAGATATTTGTGCATCATTTACTCAAAAATCACGTTTATTGAGTTATGCCAGTCTTGAAGTTAATATAATATAGTATATTTTGAAATTCAGTGGAAATTCTTATTTATATTTTTGATAATTTAGTTAGTTTTGTTACTGAATTCACATTCTCATTAGTTTCAGTCGAACCTTTAATTTTTATATCTTTAATGTTCGTCTCTATGCGTTTCAAATAGAGAGATATACTGACTATAACATTTGCTTAAATAATTCAACCAAATTAAATGCTGATTTCTTGATTGAATCAAAATCAGACTATGGATTTATTTATATACTGTGTAATTATAGATTTTTTTCTTTTTAAGGTCAAGTTTTTGGAAAACTTATAAGTATGTCAACAAACGAAACGCAAAAACTATCATCTGACAGTCGTCATCAATCTGCACTTGGCATGGATTCAAGTGGAAATTCTTTGCTTGCTGATTCGCTGGATCTACGCGAGCACATGGTCGGCATTCTGTTTTCGCGTAGCAAGCTATCCCACCTACAAAAGCAAGTAATCGTTCACATCGTGCACGCTATTAAGAAAGAAGCGCAACGCGCCAAAGAAGATTGGGAAATAGTTAACCTCAGTAATGGTTTTAAGGAAACCCACGCTGCCACAACAACATCTACAGCATCTGCTGGCGATCCCAAAAGTGAAAGCAGCTCAGAACGTTGTCGTGCACCAGACACTTACTGTTTCGAAATGTTGAGTATGGTTTTGGCCCTATCGGGTAGCGCTGTAGGACGATCGTATCTTTCACATCAACATGGTCTGCTAAAGGATCTGCTCAGCTTGCTTCATACTGGCAGCGATCGCGTTCAGCGTCAGGTGACAGCACTTTTGCGTCGTATACTTCCGGAAATTTCACCAGAAGGCTTTGCAGATATTTTGGGTGTGCAGCGTCTGCCACCATCGGATTATAACATCGCTCATCAAAACGGTGTAGATTTTGATATGAATCGCTTAGGTTTATTTGATATTTTCCTAGCAGTTATTGCCAAGTCCTTACAACTACAGGTAAAAATCAAAACGACTTCCTGTAGTAAGTCAAATTTGGAGAAGACACCTTCGTTTGTTCGTTTATGCAATTCGCTGGATCTTTCTGTGCATTTGCTTAAGAATGCAAAGTCAAAGTCTGAAAACATTAATGAATTGAAAGAACCAACCCAGCACCCTGTAGAGACGTGCTTTCCAAATACTACGCAGTCATTACCATTCCGATTTGATCGTTATTCCTCACCTAATACTGAATACGTCGCTGAAGATGCAGTCAAAGCTAATTTTTGCTTAAGTAATTCGACATTAAAATCGTTTAAAAAAGGATCAAACAAAAATCTAAACCAACGTTGGTTTTTGAATGGCGTTATCTCAATAAAACAGGCGGAAAGCATAATAAGCTTAATTCGAGATTTGGCAAGTGTAAGTGAAGGTTTAGTGAGATAGATTGCCATTGGCTAAGTTTCAATTTTATTGTTTATAGGGTAAACTAAGCGACAAATGGTCTCAAATCACGAAAGCTGCAATTGCGGAGTCAGTTTTAAATCTTACGCGCCTTGATGAAGTATTTCGAAATCCAGAAAATTGCATCAAAACGGCTACGCTATGGCTAGCATTAGCAAGCCTCTGTGTATTAGATCGCGATCATGTGGAGAAGCTTTCGTCAGGTCAATGGTTAAAAGTTTCCGAAACGCGTCCAATGTGTACTAATCACGATGACGGCGAAACTGCAGCTATAATCCAATGCGAGTCTTGTGGTTCTTTATGTGGCGATTGCGATCGCTTTTTGCATTTAAATCGCAAGACAAGATCACACAAGCGTACGGTAAGAGATAGCGTCTTTTGCAATCAATAAAAGATAATTTTATTGCTTTCTGTTCATAGGTTTGCAAGGAGGAAGAGGAGGCCATACGCGTTGAACTACACGAATCTTGTGGTCGAACAAAGCTTTTCTGGCTTTTAGCTTTAGCAGATTCTAAAACATTAAAAGCTATGGTCGAGTTTCGAGATGGCAGTCATACAATTATCTCTGGTCCTCAGGAAGCTGTTGGACGCTGTCGGTTTTGTGGTATTACTGGCAACACTGGATTGCTTGAGATTGGCAACGTTTGCGCAGATGCCCAGTGCCAGGAATATGCAGCAAACTCGTGTTTAAAGACAAAATTGTGTGGACACGTTTGTGGTGGTGTGGCAAATGAGAAGAAATGTTTACCATGTTTGCAGCATGTTTGTCATGCACGTGAAAATGAGGTGGCGGATGAAATGCATGAGCCAAAGCTAACACAAGATGCAGACGATATGTGCATGATTTGCTTTGTCGAGGCTTTGTCCTGTGCTCCATCGATACATGTGAGTGCATAGTTGAATTGTACATTGTTTTTTTAAACACTGCATTTGGTTTATTTTTAGCTGGACTGTGGCCATGTTTTTCATTACCATTGCTGCAAAACAGTGCTGGAGAAACGTTGGAGTGGACCACGCATTGCTTTTGGTTTTTCATTGTGCCCCATCTGTAAAGCGGACATACAGCATGCACTGCTGGGCAATATTTTAGAACCGATTAATGCATTGAAACAAGATGTTAAACGCAAGGCTCTTATGAGGTTACTATTTTTTATTCAATATAGTTCCACATTTTTCGACTATTAACGATTTTATTGACTTTTTCAACATTCATTGAGACCATAGACTTTCGCAGGTTTTTCAGATTTTGCAACATTTTTCGATACATCTTAATTTTTCAAATTTTTAAAAATTTTCTGATTATTCAACATTTTTCAACAATTTTAAAAAATTTTAACTACTGTAACATATTTTCAACTTTTTCAGCTGTTTCAACATTTTCGACTTTAACACACAGCATTTTTCATTATTTTTTAACTGTTTCACTATTTATTCATTTGTTCAAAAATTTTCCAATATTTTCCGACTTTCACAACATTTTTGACTTTTTCAACATGACCGTGTTTTTTGGACTGATATAAGATCTTCAAATAAAACACAAAGTAGCTGATTTTGAATTCACAACTAGCTAACATACATACATATGTTAGATATGTATATGATGTAACTAAATGAATTTTTTTTATAGATTAAAATATGAAGGTGTCGTTAAGGATACCAACTCCAAAGATGTCACCAACATGGCAATGGACCGTTATGCTTACTATGTTTGCTTTAAGTGCCAAAAAGCTTACTATGGAGGTGAAGCGCGTTGCGATGCAGAAATTGGAGAAAAATTCGATCCTGAAGAGTTAGTGTGTGGTGGTTGCTCTGATGTCGCTCGTGCTCAGATGTGTCCAAAACATGGTACAGATTTTCTTGAATACAAGTGTCGCTATTGCTGTTCTGTAGCTGTGTTTTTTTGTTTTGGTACAACACATTTCTGTGATACCTGTCATGATGATTTCCAACGTTTAACCAACATTGCAAAAAATAAGCTGCCACAATGTCCAGCTGGGCCTAAAGCTAAACAGCTTTTGGGTGATGAATGTCCCCTACATGTTATACATCCATCAACTGGTGAAGAGTTTGCATTAGGATGTGGCGTATGTCGCAATGCACAAACGTTTTAGCATGATGTTTATGCCGAGAACTACGGCAAAGATGGTGCTGATTGCAATATGGATGGTGGCGCTGACGAAGATGGAGTCGATATTGATGAAGTGATGGAAATCGAAGTCTTAGAATTGGACAATGAACATTATTTTGGTTATTTATCTATGACTCACAATGATAGTCATTAGATCCATGAATTATTTTTAATACTCGAAGTATATGATCTCATTTTTTTAATTCAATGTCCGTTGAAACATTTCATATATATACTCAAATGACCATATTTTAATCCTTGCATTCAAATTTACAAAAGTCACAGCAAATACATATGCAAAATAAAAGACTAATTTTCAACTGTTACCTAAAGTTAAAAAAATAGAATTTCGTTTCGCATATTTGTAGACACTTGCTCTTTACTATGGGGATTAGAATAATGGAAAAAGCCTAAAAGCAAATGCAATATAACTACATATACAATTTTATTATAAAATTAATATGCTTATATTATGTATTCAAAAACTAATATTTTACTATCTAACATATATAACGAACTTTCAAAAGTTAACTTATAAAATGCAATACAAAAAAATAAAAATAAAATTGTACTAGCAACATTGTATTAGTACATTTTAAAAACCCTTAATACCAATTATTATTTCATACAATATAATCAAAGCCGCATTGACTTGTGTGATGTCGCTAAGGTTTCAGCTTCATTTGCCGGTAGGGAATAATAAAATCACTTAATATGAAACCATTATAACTTCTTACATTATTATAAATAGCCAATCTCATCACGTCAGGACTTTGAAATATTTGAGGTTAAGTTCTTAAAAAAAGTATTTTTTTTTCTAGTTTAAAGGTTATGTATAGGATTCACAAAAAAATTGTTCTAATAAAAACATAATTTAGTACCATCCCTTCTCTTTAAAATGAGCTTTTAAGTGGTAATCTGTGACGTTTCCTCGCAAAGTTATAGTCATTTGAATTTGATCCCATACGACCCAACAATATTAGCAAAACGTCTTCAAATTCATGTCGCTTTAAAATGGCTGTAATTTTACCAGGAAACCTCATAGAAGACCATTTGATTTGAAAGCTTATTTTAAAGAGGAGCGATGCTGCTAAATGATGGTAATATTCTGTCTTGAATTATAATTATATCCTGAAACATAATTTTTTTATAGATGCTTAAACTTAAAATCTTTATTATAAGAAAATTCAGTATTATCGTCTCGAAGATATGCCTTCTTTTATTTTTAGTAACGGCTGTAACAGTACATTGCGCCATTACAATTGGCGTAGGATCCTTGACCATGGGCTCTGCAACATTCATCCCTATCGGCGACGTTTCGACTGCAGAACCTGTCACAAGGATAAGTATGGACCAAACTTCTAATTGCTTCTGTACTGATGATCAACGCACATGCAATAACCATAAGAAAAACTATTGTTTTGTTGAAAGAGACCATTGTCGTTGTTAAAATAATTGCACGGTAATGATTTATATTTAAAACTTAAAGAAACTCTTTTTGTTCAGAAAAATATTTTTCTGTGAAGAGTAGAAGATTTCCTGCACTATATATACGCTGTTTCGCTTAAAAGCGGGACCTAAGTTGTTGTTGATCATTTTGTTAAAATTTATTTTTCATGAAATGTAAATAAACAATTTTGTTTATTTTTTAATTGTATTAATGTCAATAACACAATATTTTGGAACGTTATTATTGTGAAAATGTGATTATTTAAGAAATGCGCAAGTGGCTTACGCAACTAGATGAAAACAAAAGTAAACCAAATATTTTTAAAATAAGAAACCAGACATCTTAAATTAGTAAAAAATCATCTTAAAAACGTGCAATTCTTTTTTATGTAGATTAATCAATATATGTATGTATGCATGTATCTACGTTTTAGTTATAACTTACAAGTAATTCATGTAGGATTGATTTTATAATAGATGGACCCTTTTCTCGGCTCATAACTCAGTTCCATTGGTGGCGAAAGGAATGTAATTTAAACTGCTCATATATTTTTCGACTTTTCAGCATCTTTTCACTTTTTCAACATTTCACGACCTCTTCAAATTTATCGGCTTTTTGAACTATTTTCGTCTGTTTCTATTTTTTCTTTTTTTGATTTTGTAAACCTCTTCCAAATTTTTCAACCTTGTTCAACTTTTTCAACATTTTTCGAAAATAATCGAGATTTCTGGACATTAATCGAGGTATTCGATATTCTAAAAGAAATTTGAATTATACAATTTTTCAATAATACATAAATTATACATTTATCGACTGTTTCGACAATATTCGATTTTTTCGAAACCATTCGACACTGTTAAACACTTAACTTGACTTTTTCAACATTTTTAGAATTTTCTGGAAAATTTTGACATTATATATCTGTACTAATATATATACAGGGTGGTATAGATCCGACCAGACATACGGCTAAAAACGTAATTGTACTACAAAGTTTTGTCTTGGGTCGTACACTTTTCCAGGCATAGATTTGTCTGAATTAGTGACTTTTTAGCTATCTTCTCCACTTAAAGAATTTTTGTTTTGCTAAAAATTTTTCTGTGAGTATTCGTTTCTCATATGGAATCAGATTGTAAAACAAAAAAAAAAATAAATCATTGAGTAGTTAAAATTTGTATGGTGAACTACTGGGAAGTATTATGGTGCACTAAAATATGTGTGAGGATATTTAAAAAAACGCAATTTAAAAATAAAATGGAAAAAAAAAATTTATTTTGACTTTAACAGGTAATAATTTTGAACTGAAAATGCTGCTAACATTTTAGAGTTGTCTGTGTATTGTATATCCAAAAAGTAAGCACTGAAAACACACCCGGGATGTTAAAACTTAATTTATTTGCAATTATTGCATCCTATTTGGTTTAAAGTATCTTCTAGGGTAGCGAAAGATTAAGGTAGGCTTAGAAAGAGTTATAGCCCCTGGCCCCAAGTTCTAGGAGTTCGTTACCAGTGCTAGATTAAGGCATTTTCTAGGTGGATAGATAGGCATAGGGCCCTGACTTCTTGCTCAAGGGGTCCCCAACATGGCTAACGAAACAAGAATTAATTTTTTTTGGTCACTCCGCCAGTATACATAAAACACGGTGCGTTTTAAAGATTTTAAATGAAAATCATTTGTCAACGAAAATTTTCTTTTGGATATTGTTTGTTATTCCAAAAGAAACATTTTCGCGTGAAAATGAAAATCACTTAATGTAGAGATTTTTTTTTATCTCATTTTTAAAAAAATATTAAATTTTTGTTACGTTTTTAGGTACATTATTGATAAAAAAGGTAGGTAAATAATCATATATATATGTATATATAAGAAAATTAAAATATATTTTACATAATTAATAATGAGTAGGAGAACCTTTTTGTTTCATAAATGATGAGAATCGGTTTGGCATGCTGACTGCCAGGCGTGCACATTGGTCTGGAGTAATTTTATGCCAATTCTCTTGATTAACTTGCCACAAGCTGCTTTTCTCGCGGGCTTTCGTGCTGCTACGACCTGTTTGATTATGCCTCATAAGTTCTCTATAGAATTTAAGTCGGACCTTTGAGGTGGCCACTTCAGAATCTGGGTGGGTTGTGTGTTGTGCCAAGATTTGACAAGTGGAGATTAATGTTTTGGACCATTATCAAGCTGGAAAATGCATCTAATCGGAAAATTTTTGGTGTAATCGGTGGCCAAATGTTCCCTTAGTATATTCTTATATAAAAAATTTGAATGTGTGGGTTGCCAGGGCAACAAACAAACAAAAAAAACATCAAAACAAGTCTTCGGTTCGCAAACGGAACACTCTTTCAAAGGCCTGATTTTTTGAAGTATGATTATTTAAAGCGATGAATCTAAGTTCAACGTACTTGGGAGCGATGTTAGTATCTATGTGCAACATACTTCATTCAAAGAATAAATTCTTCTAAAAAAAGTTTTATACAAAAAGCCTTGCCCAATTCGCAGAGTTTTGCAATTTTATAATCCAAGTCAAAACCCACTTCTGTTTTTGTAACGTAACGCCAGCACATATTTTTGCTTATATCTTTAAGTCCTTAAGTTCGATTTTTACTTAATATAAGGCTACTTAATTACTATGCAAATTTAAAAAAAAAAAACTTTTTTAAAAATTTGACTTTTTCATGTTTTTTTAAGGTATTTTTTCGTACACATGTCACGTAACGTCAGATTGGAAATGCCCATATACAAAGGTAGCTAATTGCTATTACAGTACATTCCGCCACTACAATTGGCGTAGGAGCTCTGACCATGAGCTCTGCAACATTCATTCCTTTCGGGGATGGTGCATCCGCAGACCTCGTCACAAGGATAAATACGGACCCAGGATGCCTCGGTACTGATGATCAACGTAACCATTAGGAAAACGATTGTTTTGTTGAAAGAATTGTCGTTGCTTTTCTTAGAGGAATCCCGCCATTCTTAGGAAGCAAATTATCTTCAAATCTTTTTAAGAAATATTTGCAATGTTCTTAATTCAGTTTGAAAATATAATATTTTTAAAACAAGTGCACAAATTTCCGAGTCTTATCGCCCTTTCGATATTTCAACTTTTTTGACTTTCTTTGATTTTTTGGTTATTTTTAATCTGTCTATTGACTTCTCCAATGTTTTTCGACACTATTCGAACTTACATACATGGTTGATGCTTTTTGAGGAGGATCTCTTACTGATAAAAAAGTGCATCTCACAAAAATCGAGGTTATTGGGATTTTTCCTTCGAAATTGGTGCCTAGTTTCAGAACGAAGCAATAATTTTAAAAATTTTTTATTTTTATGAATGTTTTCGCTTTATTGTTGTTCATTGGACTTATTTGCTTTAATATATGAATTTCATTAATAATACAATACAAATAAAATCTAAGATTCCACTTTTATGAATTCAACCTTCTCCTTTTGCTGTTACGATTAAATTATGTAATCTTCCTTCCGTCTCCTTATTCTACATTAAAGTGGGCCACATCGCAAAAATTTTTGCTCATCATGATCGTCATACATTTTTCACAAACAATGCCGCTTCACTGATCAAAAAAAAATTTTTTAAACGTTGTTGCTTGTTATTGTTGTCATTCCATTTAATAAAAGTTAAAAAAATATTCAATTGAATTTAAAAAAAATACATATTATTTTAACTAAAAGTTGTCGATCGTCTCTGTCGATCGCTGTCGCTAAGGACTTATGCAGGTGCTGGTGTTTCGGGGGCGTGTTCCTGGAAAAAGTTGATATATAGAAGGAAAAAGTGAATCTCATTTGATAGATTTACGGACCGCACTTTACGGACATGCCACTAATTATTATGGGGAAGATAAATTTAGAGGGAAAGAGGAGTTGGGAGTTTTTAAATTTATTTTATACATCTAAATGCATGTATGTATGTATGTAGGTGTGCAAACTTACTATGGCTAAATAAATATTGAAGAGAACATTTTTCTTTCTCAGAACTACTATTTTTTATATTCATTATGTTTTCTTACGTAAAAATATTAACATAATTATAAAGTGTTATAATTAATACAGTAAAGTTTGACTTAACAAAGATAAAATTAAAAATTGTGCTTTGTGATGATCTTCACATTGATGTACTAGCTAGATCCGACAAAGTAGCATTCGTTTCTACTGCGAGTTTTTTATTAGGAGACTGAGCAAGTTAATAATTTTTGGCAATATCTATGTATCTCGAAAATTATCAATCTAAAAGAAGCTCTTATTAATTTATACACAAAAACGGTTCAGTTACTTTTTCTTATATAAATTTTGCGAAAAAGTTTCAATGTCTTTAGTATGCGTATTAGATAATTTTGTGAGCTATAATATTTGTGTGGAAAATTTTGTTTGAAAAAATATACCTATTTGTCCATAAAAACATTATGGGGGTTAATGCAATAAAATATTGCAACCTTTGGTTTTTCTGAGATCGTTTATAGTTCCCAATTTTAAGTAAAAAACTAAAATATTCCAGATAAAAACAAAAAATACTTGATCCGAATTGAAAATATGTTTTTTTGGAATCTCGTTCGAACATCGAATTAAGGGCCGCCACAAAATACAGATAGGTCGAAAATTTTCATTTGTAGTCAAAATCTTATTTTACTTCTACGTGTAATTTGCACAAATATAATGACCATCTTGATTTTTATCAATATGCTGAAACGGTCTTAGTGAGAAAAAATACATAATTTCGACATACAACAAACAACAAAGTTATTGCAAAATTAAAATTTAAGTAACTTTATAGACAAAAGGGGATGAATTGGTCTTTGATTAATCGTTTGAAAATTTTCAAAATAAATTCAAATACACATACAACAAAACAACAGGTTGAATGTTAGGATCATACGAGTATGTACCGCAAGAAATTTTTTTCGCACGTATTAGGATTTAGGTTACGCTATCTATATTTTTTTGTAATGGGAACCGAATCCGTTTTCAGCCACACCAAATTCAGAGGAAACACTTCAAATAGACCAAGTGAGCAAAAAAAAGTTATATTAATAATAGCACATATGTACCTACGAAGGCTAGAATTAAAAAACATACCGACATTATTCTGAATGTCTGAATATGCCCTCTATTCAGAATAACAATGAAAATCTGGCGGCATTACTTTTAGTACTCATGATTTCTTTCATGTATTTTGATAATTTTGCTTCTCCAAATTTTGTTTCAAATAATTAGCTAATTTTTTAATTCTTTTGCATTCGATTTTGTTACTTTATCGCGAATCAATCGGCGTTAGCGTACGTGAAATAAAACATTGTTTCATTCATAAATTTATTTTTCAACTCATTTCGTTTTCATATACATATGTATTTAGTAAAAAATATTATCTACTAGTACAAACAACGTCAGAATTAACATTGCGACCAATCACGTACTGTGAGTTGGAAGGGCCAGGGGCGAAATTTAGAAGCTATTACAGTTTTCACAATTGTTTCAGCTGTCACCTTTCCTTTGAAGAATATTTCATAATGTGATCATATGAGTAAGAAAAAAGTCCTCACTTTAAAAAAATTAAAACAAGCACTTGGCCTAGAGCAGTTCACCTCTTTCGGTACGGCATTGCCCGCCAGGTCAGAACTTTGTGATGCGTTTGCTTAAAACTGAAAAAAAATGCTGTTCTGGGATATATTCGAAATAGTTTTGCTGAATTCTGCTTATGACATCAGAAATATTGCCCTTCAAATTTAATGTTCTGATCCTTTCAAAAAAAATGTTGTCTTTTAGAGATATCATTCAGCTAAAACTTTAAATGGAAGATTTATACTATCTGGCGTCGTAAACATCAATCCGTTAAGTAACTTAAAAAAAATATGAGACAGTACCGATTATTTTCCTAAAACATCCCACGTATATATCACTATTAAAACGTGCTACATCATAGCTAATACGAAACTTTGAAGTGTTTAATGAAAAAATTAAAATAAATAAAAAAGAATCGTTTTAATTTTTTTGTGTAGTTTTTAGTTTTGTTTTTTATAGTATATATTACAATTAAAAAAGATTTTGTTTCATTTATTTATTTTAAGTGTTTTTGTTTTTATGACATAAATAATGCGAAGGAAAGAAATTTTAAATTACTTTAAAAAATATATTTCTTAACATTCAATATATTTGTAATTTTGGTTTTTTTGTTGTTCTTGTTTTAAGATTTGTTGTTGTTGGTGTGAGTGTTTAATTACTTTTAATATAATTAATGTTAAGGCGGGAGTCGGGTCAGAGGACACTTAGGCATCGACTTCAACTTCTTCCTTTACCTTAGCATCAGCGGGTTTGCCCTTGGACCAGTCGGGTTTTTTCTGCAAAAATTAAGTAATAAAATATTAGTCTTTTTTTAGAGGCAATCAATATGAGAAATATTTAGACAGGGTGTTGATTGCTTTAAAACAAATGGTGCGCACAGACATACTAAATCTATGTTTACAAATTACACTGTAAAAAAAGTACACTGAAACATGCTGATTTCTGTGTAGCTACAAAATGTGACAATAATCAGGACGACCTTAATTCTATCTAATAAAATAAAGTGGAAACGATACAAATTAAAATTGCAAGAAACAATTTTGAAGGCATATTAATGTATTGTATGTTCGATAATTTTGTTCTGAATAGAATTTCTTCAAATTTCAATTTTATTTCTGTATTAATGTGCCTTCAATAAACACATATTTGCAAACATGTGCATGCGTTATATAATTTTGTTTGTTTTTTTTCAGTGCACATGAAATTCTTACACTTTTTGGCTTTGAGTACTTGGTCTTTAATTTTTTTCTAAATCGAAAAAAAGGTTAGTAAGAAAAAGAAAACAGCATTAATAAAATAGAAGATATATGTAAATTTATGATGAATAAAAATCTGATGCTAAATTCAGATTCTACATTAAAACTTGTATTTACTACTACTTTCTATTTTTAAATACAAAAGCAATAATCAGCTTAGTCAATGATATGCAAATCGGTAAAACGTTGTGGCAAAATATTGGCCCATATAAGTAAATAATTATTTTTTTTAAATTTTTTCAAAAATTTCAATGAAGCCATATGCATATTCGGATAGTATATCTTTTAATGAAAATTACGTCATATATCATATAAACGAGAAATTCAGCCCATTTAGTTAATATTTTAAAAGAAATTAAATTTTCAAAAAAAAGTCTTCAGTTTCTTAATATGCATACTAAAATTTAACCACATAAGTGGGCTTGAAGATGACATTATCTTTGCTCTTCATTAACAATGTATCGAAGTATATATTCATACAAAGTAGCACCTTATTTCATTTTCAAACCTCTATGTCTTGAGAGCCATTGATTTCTTGGTTTTCGAAACCGATGATACACATATTTACATGTACATATCTCATTTGAAAGGTTCGAAGTTTCTTTAGCTGTGCCATGATAAAATATTATGTATGTTGTGTACAAAACACAACCAACTTTCATTTGACTTATTTTTTTACTACTACAGTCGTGTAAGAAAATTAAATATATAACTAGATAGATAGTTCGATAGTAGTTTTCCTTATTGAAAATTTTGGTTTCCAAAATTATAGCTCTTGTTTTCTTACCTCCTTCTCTTCTTCTTCCAATGTGAATTCCTTCTTTTTGACAACCTTAAGTTGATTACGGAAGTTGAATTCGGCGGCCTTCTTTTGCAACTTGGCAAATTTGTTTTCGTACTTGGAAACCTTCTTCAATGGTGGCTTAACGCTATATAAAAGAAAAATATTCCAAATAAATTGTGTACCATGTGCATATGAAATTTCATCTATGTAAACTTACAATTTGCCACGTAAATCGTTAACTTGGGCATTGAGATCGTTAATCTAAATTTTAATGAATGAAGAATATATATGTTCATATTAGTTTTTTTTTATATACATACATTGTGAGAAAAGTATTACAGAAATTTATATCAAAAGATAATCTACAAAGTACTTAAAATCAAAATCAAAAATTAGGCATCGATATTAGTGAAAACGAAGTAATTGAGAGAAGTAATTAATTTCTTATACATTTTTGGTTAATGTTAATCACGAGCAGCTGTAAAAATCTCAAAAATTTTAGATTATTTAAATGTTATATAAAGATGACGTCATAGCGGACATATTTCATAGTTTTTATTTTGTTAGAGATTGCAATTAAGTAGCTGGCAATTGCAAAATATATGGTAGTCACAGTTTTGTTATTTTCTCTACACTGAGAAAACGATTTGTTTGAATATAACACACGTATATTTCATATAGAGTCAAACATATTGTATTTGGATCAGCAGCATTTGATGTTTGACTCAATCAAATATTTAATTGCTCTATATGAAATATACGTTTGTTATATTCAAACAAATCGTTTTCTCAGTGTAACAATAAGATGGAAAATAGGCATTATTTTATAAATTTGGTATAAATTTGGGTTTCTTTTTTTATTACACTATATTTGAGCTTTTATTTAAAAAGCTTTTGTGAAACAGCATAACATCCAAATGTCGATTTATTGTTTTTTATTTGTATTTTAATGTTTGCCTTTGAAAAAGTCTACATTTTGTATTCTTTTAAATTCCATGTACATAAACGTATGTATACGATGACATAGAAACTTGAGGTACTATATTGTACACATCCATAACAGATTAAGTTTTTTTATAGAAATTCGAACACTTCAGGAACACTAAAACAAATAACAAGTATTTTTTAAGATGAGGTACTGCACAGTATGGCACAAATTTTTGTTAATTTTAAACATTATTCTTTTTATTTTTTTTTTTTAATAGTTTAACATAAAAAGTTATGAGAATAACTAGTTTACGATATTTGTGTTTTTTATTTGTTGTATTTTTCTACCTTAACAATTGGTCGTCCAGAGGAGGAAACAACTTAAATGATTTTCGTTTTCGTGTGACATTTTTTAAGGTAAAGTGAAACCTGATCAAAACTCACTGTAATAACCAGGTTTCACTGCAATTTTAAGTTTTGTTTGTGTACATGTTTGTGTACATGTGTGTGATTGAATTTTGATATTTTTTTTCACAGATCTATATATCGTATAATAATATAAGCAACGAAACTGGTTATTTAAAAATAAAAATTAGTTTTGCTTAGAAAATTAGTAGCTCATATAGCGGACATTTTTTATCTTCAGGACGATTTCTTTATTAATGCTCCACTGCAGGTACGACTGCAAAGAAATTTTTTTTCATGTTGACCTCTAATTGTAATAGATCACATTCGTCTTATACTGGCGCTTTTAATGAGAAATTTAATACAACTTTGACAACAAAAGAATTGAAGTCTAGGTATTACGCTTCAAAAACATGGCCTATTAAAACCTTCAATAATGTTAGTCAGAGAAAGTTGGGTTCAATTGATAATGAATGGCGTGTGTATAATTTGTTGGCAGTTCAGAGTATTTTTGTGTCTCTGAAATTAATACTAATATTAAGCATACTGCTGAAATTACAAAAAAGTTTTACTTTTGTTCTGACAAAAAATATGACTAAAGAAATTAGCTGTAATGTATCACCAGTGCCAGCCAAGTTTTAAACTGTAGAAGAGCGAGTTGAGACCACCACCAAAAGAGTTGATGGTCCTCTTACAGATTTTCGCTATTTTTTTTTCTTCAGGATCGAGGAAAGGATATGCTTTTAAGGATACTTCAAACAATGTTAAGTTAATAGAGGAGTGACGAAACAAAAGTGGTTAAATACTGAATATTGTTGTTGACAGAAAATGTTGGAAACTTTAAGTTCAAACTTCAAACTTTGCAGTTAGCCATTTGTGGTGCAACACAAAGTGGTGAATTTTGATGTGATTTAAAAGGATTTCGAAACTTGGAGCGGATATATCACGTAATTTTTTCCGGAATATAGTTAACCACTTTTGTTTCGTCACTACTCAATTGGGAAATTACACTGTTAAGTAATTAAAAATTAAAGTCACATAAGGATAGGATGCCTTTTGTTCTTATGTGTGTACCTAATAAACAAATATTATAGTGTTAGTGACTTTTTTTGTGTGAAAGTGGCTATGTCCGTTTTTGTGAGACTGTGTGTGCCATACTTATGCTTTTTTATTTTGTATTCCTTATTTCTTAGAACAGAAATATTAGCATTTCCACATGTTCGATGATTCATTTTGCAATTTGTAACTTTTTCTGATTTTGTTTTATTAGTGAAAATTCATTATTACGCAAAATTAAGGCAAATCGACTTTTGGAGTACATAAAAAAAATAATTCGTAGTTGTGTTGCTGTTCAAATAAAAACTCAAGATTTTATATAAAAAACGGCTTTTCTTTGAAAGCTTGTGCACATTGAACTGCAACAAATGGAAATTTTGATACATTTTCTAAAGATATGCAATACTATATGTGATTATTTTGTTAATGCTTGAAAAAATGAGTGTTTTTCAAATAAATAAGAAATAAATTTTAAAAATTTAAATTGGTGCTACATACAATTAAGTCAACTAGGCTGTTATTTTTATTTCACTGTGTAGCAGCTGCCACTTTTACAGCACAGATTGTCAAATGAATTTTTATTTTGTACTTAAGTGCTTACGTTTTCTTATATTTCAACTTTAAGGTGCAACAAAAAAATAAACGAATAAAAAACACAAAAATCGCTGTGATTATTAAATGAGTTTGAATCAATATTGGCGCAAATGTAGTCACAATACAATTAAGTAAAGAATTTTCATTCAGATTTTATTTTTTGTTCAATTTTTACTTTAAGAAAATTCCATTTTGTTTTTTGTATAAATTATGTCTCAGTGTATTGATTTGTGAAATGCTTGCGAAATGCTGAGGAAAATGAAAGTGAGAGAGTAAAAATTAAAGTGCAGTGTTGGCGCTGTACTTGAAGGGAACTGGTAAGGAAAAGTTATCAAAAGGTAAGGAAGGTAGCTGGCAGGACTTGAATTGCACATATTGAGTGTAGGCAATATCGCGCAAAAATTAATCGCCAAACAAATTAAAATCGTCAAAATCGTTTTGAGAAATTTTTCTATATTGGTTATTAAGGCAATTTTTCCTTAAACAAATGGCCCAAATATTAAAAATGTAAAATCGTACAAAAAATCTTTAAGAAATATAATTTTAGGAAGACTTCTCTGAACGAAATTGAATACAAACTCGCTCATGTAGCTTTACTTTAGGCAATATTCTTTTTCACGTGTGGACATCAAATTTTATAGAGCCAAACTTTTTACATTTTTTTGGCGATTTTGCCTACATCGCTGAAAGAAGATTGGAAATCCAAAATTGAAAAATACTAATGTGTGATTGCAAATCATGAAATGACGGCCACTAACATATCAAGATAAGATACGAGTATGTAATAATGGAGCGTGTAGTTTCTTCATGCAGCTACCTTTAATATTTATTTGTTGTTATATTGAACATTTCAAAATGATGATTGATTGATCTATCAAGGAACTTGTGTGAATTGTGCAAATTTACAATAATTGGTACGAATTTTTATGTGTGATTTACAGAAAAGTCGATTAAAATAAAAAAACTTTTTCAAAAGTTACTCATAGTTTCTTTCAAGTCGACTAGATTTGATAAAATCTTTTGTTAAGAAGAATTGAATTTGACGTTTTGATTTTAACCGACTCGTATCTATGTAAATATCGTCGCTTATTTAACAAAACCGCTCATGTCAGTTTTACTAATTATACATGATAGTAAAACCGACCAACGCGAAGTTGTTTTATCGTGTTACATTCAAAAGTCGAAACCGCCAACTATCGACTTGAGCGGTGTTGCTTACTAAACAACGATACGTACGAGTATCTATGGTGTGTGAGCTGTCTTCTTGATAAGTATGATTGTAGGTATGATTTATGTATGAATATGTGTAATTGTTTCATAACGAACTTTAAATTTGCAGCTCATTATCACATAATATACATTCAAACAGTTATGTATACATATGTATTTATTATATAATATGTATTTACCCACGAATAAAACAAGTAAATATATATATAGTTTTTAAAGTTTGTTTGATTTTGATTTTGGCTAAAAAGAATTGAGTTTGTATTTGTATTTGCAGTACCTCCCAGTCTTTTTTCCTGACTTCGTATTCCAGATCCCATTTTTGACCTTCACAAATATACATACGCTCGTAATACTCTTCGCAAATCTCTTGCAATTCGCCTGTAAAAGTTTTGTTAATTTTTCTTTTGTTTAATTTATTTTTTACATATGTAGTATGTAATTTACAGCAAATGATAGTTGATTTCTTGTTTGTTCAATATTTCTTTTTGTGAAAGTGACAAAATTTGATCTTAAAGATATTATATCTTAAAAAAATTTCGATTTATTTAAAGAAACGAATTCAAAGATTGTGTATCGCTTAAAGTTTATGTTCATTTGGATTAGAAGATTTTTCCTATGAAAAAAATCTTCAACATGTTATGTGTTCCAGAAGTGTATATCCTTTTTTGTTCATATTTAAGAGGGGTATTATTTAAATATATAATAAAATGCAATTCATTCATTGCATTAAGAACATTCATCAAGCTATAAGAGCGTTAAAATTGGGAAAATATATTGGCAACAATTGTATATGTATTGTATGTCTTCAGCAGATAAGGGTTCCAATACTATAATTTTGCGGAAATTCGGTAAAAAAATGTTTTGCAACGGTTTCTTTTTAGTACGTAAGCCTTACACTAAACATGTAAGTGAGTACAGATTTGCAAATATTATGTTGATAAATACATAAATTTAGGTAAAAAGTATTTGGTTTTTGTTTAAAATTTTTAAAAGATCATACGTCTTGGGGCAAGAAAAGTAATTATTTACCTAAAATGTACCTTTTTACCTTTTAAAAATTTTATGGCAAGAACCAAGTACATTCAAAAGTTTTGTTAAGTTTTATAAATGCTTTTCTACACGTCAAAAAAACTTTAATTGATTTTCTTGCATTATAAAACTTACAAAAAGTTTATATATGTTTTATAGTATACTTCAAAAACATCAATTTAAAGATTATATCATATTTATGTATGTATAAATTATCAAAAACTAATTTGTTAGAAAAATTATAATTAACGTTTATCCAAAAAATTTTTGATATATATATATAGGTATATTTATATTTATAAATTTGCTGAATTTCTTCAATTTTGTGAATTTGTTTACCTCTTGCGCTTTTACTTTGCCGATATGCTCTAAATCAAATTTGTCACCCTCCAAGTTATAAAGACGTTGCCAATATTGTTTACATAATGTCTGTAGCTCGGCTATATACACAGTATATATTTATTTTGAGTTTGTAACATAGTGATAGTAATTTTTATAGTATCAAAAGTTCATAAATAAACTTCTGTTTCAACAGTTGTTGTCTAAAAATGATAGTGTGATTGTACGTGTTTGTTTGTTTGTGTGCATGTGAAAAGTATATAAATTGGGAATGACGGCTTGCAATTCAACATAATTGCATTTTAAAAACTATTGGCCACACTTTAAATTAAAAATTTAAAAAGAAATATATTGTAGACCTCATAGCAAACTCAATGAAATTTTCGTGTTCAATTTATTCTCTCGATTCATCGTTTTTATCGAAAATGTAAAAAATTATTTATTTAAATTTTCGACGATTTGTTGTTGGCATTTGTGAATTTATACTTAATTGAATTTATACCAAATATTTAGTAAAAGCTTCAAAAAACAATAATATATGCTTCTACAAGATTTGGTTTCTTATATCTATGGTATATGCTACAATTTTTTAGGTTAGGCTTACAGTAGCAAAAATAAAAACAAAAAGCAAAAATTCATTACAGTAAGCCTTGATTTTTAAAAAAAAGTGTATATATTTATATATATATATCTGCATAAATGGAAAAATTTGTTAAGCTTTCAAAAATGTAACTAATAAAGCTTATGCGCCAAAGAGAAAGCAATAATTTTATGTGAAAACAAAATCTAATACCTCACTGAGACGCCTCATTTATAAATAAAATAGATAAAATATCGTCGACTGATTCGATTTAACCTCATGAATTGTCAAGAAATAAAAAAGTTTTTTTTCCTTCGAAAATATTTCTCATTAATCTATATATTAATACGTGAATATCGAAACTTATGGTACACTTTTTCAGTAGTTATTATAAATAGAGGGGAATGAAACTTTTAAAATTGGAAAGGTACTGTTTTGTACATGTGCACAAAGAAAAAAATTATTTGTAATATGTACCGTTAAGGCAGGTAAAATAAGAAAACATATGCGCATGATTCCCCCATTCAAAACGTTTTAACGTTCATGGCTGCATAAGGTAGAGGCAAAGTGAGGTGAGGTGTAATGAGGTCCTTAGACAAATACGTTTTGTTCGTCATAGGTCGGCAAAATTCTTCCAAAGTTAAAATTTGGTGGGCACGGTCGAGTTTCGACCACAATACGATACTAGTACCTATTAATATTTAAATAGCTGCAATAACTTTTATTATATTATATTAACTTTGTCAATTTTGTCAAAAAAAAAACCCTTCTACTTGTTGATTTTAATTAAACATTTCTGTTTCCTGACTTTTGCCTAACGAATACGATCAGTTCTTGAAATTCAAGAGAGTAAAAATGAATATGCGAGGTATATCATTTTATCCAGAGACACATATTCCGGATAAAACTTTAATTGTCTTATGCAGCTCATATTTCCTTTCTCTCAACATCACATTTTTGATTCACGAAATGCTTTTTGAGGTAAGTCTTCAAATATTTACCTCTATTTTACCTCTTAAACCGAATTAAGGAAACCAAGCTTAGGAAAGTAAATAATACACCAAATGAAACATCATATATCAGTTATTGTTGTTTCCTTTTTTTCTTTTTAAAAAGATAATATCGTTTATCGCTAAAACTCACAAAGTACATGTGATTTAATTTTTTATAATACATTATTTAAGAATTTTTTCTATTAATTTGTTCAATTGAACAAATTTCTCAGCGAAAGGCAATTCCTTTTGGAAAAGTGTATATCACAAAGTTTCAATAAGATTGGTTGTGTAGCTATGAAGCTATCGCAATAAGTCCCCAAAGTTGGAGGAAAAAATTGTACCTAGCTTAAGGGGCATATTGAAGGTATAATATGTTGTTCAAGAAAATTAGTAGGCGTATAACAGAAAATTGTTGTATATGAATATTTGTAAAAGATATAATAACAATTATGTAACGTTTGAAGTTACTTCAATTTCTTTTTCAATGTCTATGTTGGACTAGACTGACTCACTATTTATTTTATCCCATTTTCTGGATTACACTTCAAACTTGTTATTTATATCGGATAAGACTGCCAGCAGCCAAGGTTAGATTTTGATTCTTTTTGCTTACAGCCCTACATCTAGACAAGGGCCTGTCCTAGAAATAAAATATTTTGTTTTGCGCTTAAATTTAATATCATACAACACGTTCTCTGGTTATATGATAATTTAGCTGACTAGAAACAATTGGAATCAAATATCAAGATTAAAAACTGCTAATTCGACATTTAAGACAAGATCACAGTTAGTCATAATTATTCTATTCCTCTTTTTTTGAATCGAATCAGTCTGATATTGCCCATGTATATTTTACAGAGGTAATTTTTTTTTGACAACTTATTGAAATAGTCGCAATTTGTTTTCACTTAAAACAGTATTCATTCTCTCTCTGTTAACTACGTTTTTTAAAAAGGACTACTATAATACTTATGTAGTTTATATGTATAATTTTTACATGTTAGCTACGAGTACTCGCAATGATATAACTGGTCATTACACTGTTATTATTTGTGTAAAGTCCAGTGTGTGACGAACTTTTCACTCTACAAACTCAAATGCTAAAGCTAACAAAAATTTATGTATGTGTGTATTAAACGAATTTCTACAAGAACCAGCGACAGCTGTAAAAGCTAGTACGGTCTGAAGGATTTGTCTACTTTTACATTCTAATATAAAAATTTAACCATTTAGTTAATGATACGAATTCCATAGTAGATACTGAAGTATGTAGTATTAAGGACTTTTCAAAGCCTTTAATCGTATTATTATATATTAAGAAAAAACAAATGGAAAAATGCAATGCATGTCTTGCCTCCAAATCCTTTTTGGCAACCTCATACTCAAGGTCATATTTTTGATCTTCCAATTTGAGAGTTTTTGTGTGGTAGTCCTGACATGCTTTTCTAAGTGTATCTGCAGAATGTATGTTGAATGAGAGAGAATAATCAAAACAAACAAAACAAAAAAAAAACATAAAAGACGTCGCGGAGAATTGCACTTTTTCAAAAATATTGTGCAAAAATCTACAAAAATTGATCTTGTGTGTATAAATCGAATGGCTGTGTGCATGTGTGATTGTAAAATAAATAAATAAATGGAACTATAATACAATACGTAATTCCTCATTCCATAAAAAATTGCTATAACCTAAAGAGTTTCGTACTATGTACTAAAATTCAATATATCATACTAACATTTCTTTGCGAGTATAGTAAACTATACCTGCGAGCACAAATTTCCTGATTTGCTCTTTGTACACTCAAAAAAAATGTAGCTAAAAATAATTAAAATTAAAGTTTCTTAACTCTGCAAATGCTATACATATATAAGGAGTAAGAGTAGTTGTGAGCGCTTTTTGTTAAATTGTGGCATAGTTGCGGTATAATGTTGTAAGTTTGAGTAAAAAGGTAACATAGTGGCAAAGTATTAAGACACTTCGAAAAGGTGTAAAAGAATATAAATTTTGTTTTTTCATAAATATTGGTAAAAACAGCAAAACTATTGAAAACTTTTGCGTGCTATTTAAGTCAATTTTGCAAAGTTTTAATTCATCAGATCTGTTAACTTTAAAAATTTATTTTGTATAAAAACATTCTGTGTAGCATAGTTTCTTTTTTTAAAACATACTTTCCGGGATTGTATTCTATCATTAGAGCATTGCATCGCGATCGTAGATTCATGATTTGATAATAATAATAATAGCGATTGGCCAAACCGATACAAGAAATACAAGGAGTAAACAATCAAAACGTAATTCGGAAAATCATCTCTGTAAAAACTCTTTTCGTCAAAAAACCTAGTATCTTGTTTGTGGCTTTTGATTGATTTTTTCAATCTAATTCCTCATTGCCTTGTATTTTTCGGAAAATTTCTTCAAAGTTTTAATCAACAGATGATTTTTTTCGAGCTTTGCATTCAAAACGTTATGTGTCCATATCTTGAAAACGAATAAAGTGAAGCTTTACACTATTTTCTGTATAAAATATTGTGCAATTTGCATTATTCTTTACAACCACTTTCAAATTTGTTTGCGAATCATTTTTTTTTTTGTGCAGTTAAATATATTTTTTTTTATTAAAATATAGGCGTTTTTGGAGATTTGCTCATCTGTAAAGTTCAGTTCAACACTGATGTCGGAAAATGCCCGATCTTTTAATAAACTGTTATCACGTAGTGCGTGTAATACTCCAATGTACATAGATTATATAAAAAGTTTTCAAACGTTTTGCCATAATTAACCCATTGTTAAATGTAAGTTGGTGTGTTTGTACACGATCACAACAAACAAAAAAAAAAGAAAGTAAGGTCAAAATAAGTAGTTTTGATGTTAAGTATAGAAAGTGCGAAAGTGAAAGTTAAATCAGGAGAAAAGTGTTGTCAGTGTTGTCATTTTTAATGTTTTCATAGTGAAGCGTTAAGTGGTGATTTTGTTTTGATTTTGATTGTTTTAATTTTTTGGTTGTTCTTTAAGTTTCTATTCACTATGTAAAACTGCAAAGAAAGAAATCTAAAGAGAAATTTACGATTTCTTTCAGTGCACTTAGTATAGTTTTCTGTTGTTGTTGTTTCTTTTTTGTGTACCTCAATATCCTTGCGCTTAACAACATATTCAAGGTCGTACTTTTGGTCCTCCAACTTAGCAATCCTTTCATAGTGTTGCTTGATAAGGGCTTTAAGTGTTTCTATAGATATATGGTACATATGTTATATAGAAATTTCTTGTAGATATTTTAAGATTGTGCTCTTGCTCAAAATGTTAAAAACTTTAAGATTATAAAAAAACAGAATTCTTAATTTATACAATAAAAAAATCGATTTTTTTTAGTGTACTGTGTAGCGTGTGTGTGTGTGTCAGTTTATGGTAAAAGTGTTGTGTTGTGTTGTGTTATGTTGGATGTGTTCAATGAATAATGATGTATCCAATTAGAAATACGTCCTACGAAGTTTATTAACTTCATTGAATTTTCTTTTTATTTTTGTGTGTCTTTTTTTGATGATCATATATTTTGAATATTTTCAGTGTTAATTGAAAAACGTTTAACATACCTTCGCTGGCATCACTGAGGTTCCTGGGGCTGCCGCAACGTTCTTCAATGATACGTCTACGTTCAGCGGCTTTACGTTCTTGTTCTTTCTTCAACTCTTCAGCGGCTTTCTTGCGGAGCAACAACTGTATTTAGTCGATGAAAGCGTAATTAAAAAAATGAGCAAAAAGATTTACACCAAAGACTTACCCTGAGTTTCTTCTTCCTTTCGGGGGTCATGAAACCCTTCTTGGCCTTCTTTGCTTTAGAGGCTTCCTCCATACGCTTGCGCACCTCAGCACGCTTGCGTTCAATTTCGGCTTGTTTAGCCTTCTTAGCCTAATTAATCGACAGAGAAATGTAGGAAAAGAGTTTGTTAACAAAAAGCACTTGGAATATTTGGCAGCACACATGTGGACATTTTAAAGAACATTGACACGACGAAGAGTACAGGACAAAACGAGACCGTACACTATGTTACAGAATACGGAACGCGTCTACCTCTTCCGCTTTGACCTTGGGATCGTTTGGGTCTCTTGGTGGACCAGCTGGGGCTGCAGCCTTGCCATTAGCTGCTGGTTTGCCATTTGCCGCAGGTGCAGCTGGCTTGGCGGCTGCAGCGGGTGCGGCTGCTGCCGCTGGTTTTGCGGCAGCAGGAGCAGCAGCTGGTGCAGCGGCAGGTGCTGCGGCAGGAGCAGCTGCTGCTGGAGCGGCTGCTTTTTTCTATAAAAATAAAATAAAAAGAAAAATTAGCATCGTTGTTTAACTCAAATCTGTTTGCATAATAAGAAGCTAATTAAGCCATAATGACGTGTTATTATATTTTTCAATTTTTTAATAAAGCGTCATTTTAGCTTTATATTATAGTTCAAATAATTGGTAGAAAGCAAATTTTGTGAAAGCCAAGCGTTTACAGCAGATATAGTAGTAAGGAAGGAAACGATTTGTTTTTTTTTTGTCCAGCAAGAAGTGTAAGGTTGGTTGGTTGCATTTGGAAGGCATTAGGACATCTAGAAGCGTAAAAAGCCTTAAGTTTAAACTATAGATTGGTGGCAGTAGCGCAAATCTTTTAAAACCGTATACTCATGGCTTACCTTTAAAATGTTCTCATGTCGATTTTAAAATATTATCATCTTCACTGCATTTGGGGAAGAAAGAAAAAAGAGAAAACTATTAGACTTAAACATAATATATGTGTTACATGTTAAAATGTTATCAACCGATTAGGATTTGTTTTCAACATAACGGCTGACAAAGTTTAGCAATAACAGCGTTGCAGATACTCACCTCACCTCATCATCAGCCATGTTGGATTTGTGTTTGGGTATTTATAACTGGAAAAAATTGAAATAAAAAAATTTTAAGTTAAGTGTCACGATATTTAGGTATGTTTTAAGACCGACATCAAAAAGCAATTTGTAATGACCAACTGTGTAAATAAAAAAATGCCCGTACTTTAAGGCAGCTTTGATAAATGCCATATGCTTCTCTTTTTACATTTATTTTCAAAATTTGGCAATCTCCTTGCTCATCTTTTGAGCTGTAATGTTCCGAGTTTTAATTTAAATCTCCCTTACACACTATTTTATGAAAAGACCGATAACTATGACAATTTTACAGACCATTCAATAATGCCAGCGAACAAAGTTTTTACCCAAAGATCACATAGACCAGACCAAATAAGTCCAACAGATTGTTGTGTTCTAAATTCAACCTCATTTTCAGGTTTTCCATAACATTTATTGTACTTCCATGAATCAGTTATGGCATTTTCACTACATTTGTACTTTTTTCGGTACATTTCCGTCCTGAAAAATCGTCGTCAGTACATTCGGCAAGTTTTCAGTACATTCGGTACGTTTGGCGAATTTTCAGTATATTTTCGGTACATTTGGACAGTTTTTAATATTGTTTGTTGGAAAATGAAAATAAAATAATTCGAGATAGTAAATCGCAATGTGTAAGTGGACATTTTTTAATTTACTGTAAAAAATATTTTATTTTTCTAGGGTTTTTGAGACGCCAAAAGTGAGGACCTTATTTTTTAGTAATTTTTACATTTTTAGAAAAATTTTATTAGTTTAAGTAAAATTGGGTGTTCGAGACAAAAAAGTACATTCGGCCACTAAATAGTACAATTCAAGTCTCGATTCAGTACATTTTCACAAAACCCAAATGCCATCACTGCCATGAATATGCTTCCCCGAAATATTAAAGGTGCTTCAAAATATGTGCTTGCCCGCAGTGATGTCCGGTATGTTAGGATTTCGATCCTTGCTAAAAAATGCGATAAACTCTATTTTAGGAATTACTTAAAGCTAGCTCACAGCAATAATCTGTTTTTATAAATTTTATACATTATTTTTATACAGATGTCTTTATTCCATAGAAAGGAACTAACAGTTCTTGCAACCAATTGAAAAGGTCGAAATGTCAAATTAGAAGCGGTCGTTCCTGTCTCACTGCGTAAGAAAAAATTAAGGACGTAACTACTCGTCAGTGTGAAATATCTTAAAATTAGCCTCAAAACAGAAGTTTTCGTGTTTTTAAGCAAGAAACTGAAAATTAAGTTTTGTTTAACATACAAAAAACTTTCTGGCATACTCTCTAGGTACGACCAAAAACTGTTTCTTTATATTGGGACTGCCATAGTGATATGACCTCAAAATTTTTGTGTTTTGGGGTGTACATGGTGGGTACATATAACTGATAAAGAAAGTACTGATTTTTATGGTGCCTAAGCGTAATCCTCCAATTTTCCAATGAATATTTAAATAAAACTTTTATGACTTTGAAATTCAACAGCTTGGTTATGGAAAGGCCTGTTATGTTTCATGAAATCTGGCCTGAGATTATTCCTTTCCGCCATTATAGTCAGAAACACATCGTTTCCATGATAGCAATTTGAAAAGGGACTTAATTCTGGTAACAATGTTATATGAAAAAATAATGATGAATTATCCACTCCGAAGTTTATGTTTATGCTTGAAACTCTTGAAAAAGGAAACGCTTACATTGTAGGGCGAATTACATATCGGATTCAGATTTAGAGAATCCATATCAAAAACATATTTTGGTTTGAATAAACAATAACATAAAAATCTTAGGTAAACTTTTTTGGCCCTATGACAAACAAAATATTTATGTTTTTTAATCGAACCAAAATTTTTGCATTCTTAAAGGTCATTGAATGTGAATTCAGTAACCGATTCATTCTGTCATGTCAGTTTTTCTTTTTAATAAATTTGATATTTTTTTGGATAAGAATAATAAGCATAAGAACAAAAGTATTTTTAGTGTGAATTTCATAATTTTTAAGACATTCAATTTTTAAAAATATTTTAAATACTACGCAGACACAGTGTTTCCGAACTCAAATTTTCTTTAGGCTAAAAAAAAAATCAGAGAAAGTGACATCGGAATCGTGAATCGGAGACAACAATAATAATCCATTTCGTAAATGTAAAAGACTCCATGTTTCGAAGAAAGCTTAATTATTGTGATTATTTTTTTATTTGAATGTCTTTAAAAAGGTTTAAAAGCTGCAACCTGTTCTGTAGGTTACTGCCTCGTGCTTTTTAAAAGACCTTCATATGTCATCCTTTTATTCAACAACAATCATGAAATATATGGAAAAGTATTCAACGAAATATGCTTTCTACTTCAAATACATTTTTTAGTAAAAAAAAAATATTTAAATCATTTTGGATTTTGGTTTTTTTAAGCGAAATCTAATCGGCACGATCAAGACTGGATAAATTATTAATTTCACTGAAACATACTATGTACAACAAAATATACAACAAATACAATATGCTCAAAATAGAATTCCAAACGAGCGAAATTGTGTTTATGCTGTTGATCACTCGTTTTCTGTCAGTGTATTGTAAATATTTCAATTTATAATACGTCTACGACCATGGCTGACTCGCCGTATATGGATGCCAGCCGGTGCGTCAAAATCAATACAAATGAAAATGAAATAATGTGTTCATGTGTGCGTATTTGCTTGCGTAAATGTATAGCTGTTGCACTCTTTCGCAGGTGGGTGGCCATGCAAATTTGGATGAATGAAGTGCTCCCAAATACACACACTGTACTGAATGAAAGATAGAATCATCTTGGAAATGTCATATCCAATTTCATTAATTTAACTAAAAGTTAATAATTTTGAAACTATTTTTTTTTTTTGTATTACAAATAAGTTTTCTGTGAGCTTTTAGAGATTTTCGCTGGAAAGTCATGAGCTTTAGGAAATTGATGATCAGAAAGTCTTAGAACGTTTCGAGGGTCAGATGATAAATGTAATTTCAGTTAAAACTTCGTAAAAATTTTTAACTAACAATAAGAAATAATTTGTTTAGCTTGTATTTGAATTTTTTAATATCCCTAGAAGTATCGCAATTTATATATGCGAGGTGCTAAGTATACTTTTAAATTTTTAGCATTTAAAAATAATGCGAATTTTTCTTTATTTCTTTTTTAGAAATATATTGAAATGTGTATCTGTGATGCTTTCACATGTTTATACATAAAAGCAAAAATTTGAGAATTTGTTTTGAGTGGGTTTTGAAAAAAGCTTTTTTGAAACAATTGTATTATTTATAAATAAAGCTTTTTTCAAATAATATAGAACATGGCCACATCATAGCATTGAAAAAACAAGCACTGCAAAATTAAATACATGTTATACACCAGTTTTCCTTATGAACTCAACTATAAATCGTCAGATTAAGCAATAGAATAATTTTGATATCGATTGCACCACTCAAAGCACTCCATCGATATATGAAATGCAATAGTTTGAAACTACAGCAAAATTTATCTGAGATGGAACAAATCTAACGCCGGATTCAGATTCATTACCTCAAAATACCAAAGAGCAATGGTTCCACTCGAAACCATCCTTTGTATTAGTAAATAAGTTACAGTTTTTGTAAATAGTCTTACTTTCATACAGTTAGGCCCCAAGTCCATGCCACCAAATCACAAAAGAATTGAGGATTAACGTAACAAAAATAGTTAGGTGCACTGCATTAAGGGGTTGGCAGTAGGGGAGTCAATAACTTCCAGTAGCGTGTTCATGATTACTAAAAAGCGTCTTCCGTTGCTAATGTACAGCCCCTTAACTTTATTTTAAAATAAAAATGAATTCAATTCTGCTTCAACTATTCAAATCCTACAATGATAGGACAAACATAATCAAAATAAGATGTGAACGTCACTGCTCATCTGATTTGTTTGTGTTCTTGTCTAATCATCTTGTACTACTGATTCGTTAAAAATCCTTTAGGAGCGTTAATCCATAACGAAGGTTCTGTAACTATTTTGATCCTTGGTTCGTTGTTTTATGCCGTGCCAGCTCATTCCAATTTGGCACTTTCTACCATTCGTCTCCACGATGTTTTGTGTTTTCCTCTACCCCTGTCGCGAGTTTCAACAAAGTTGAAAAGTTTTTCTAGCATTTTACGCCAGCGTCATTTCATAAACTCAGTTGAGATGGTTTTGGTAGCTAAATAAAATTGGTTGGTTGGATTAATATTTTCTTCCAGCAGGAGCTTACAAGAAGTCTTATCTGTCGCAACATAATGCTGGTGAGGAACCATGACTTACTAGCAGTAAGCAATCTCGTAGGACTTCAATAGATGAAGTTGACCGTTTTTGTCCTGTCACTTTTCAATAGTGACAGTTTCCGAAAACAGAAGTTTTAAACGATAATTTTGAAAAGAAAAAATCATCATCAAAACTTGGAAAATATCATGTATCGAAACTCTTCATTCTCATATGGAATTATTGAAAAGTGAATCTTTAAAGTTCAATAAGTCAAAAATAAGTGTTGACTACTAGACAATGAAATACCTTCATTTGATAATGGGAATGTGCTAATGCACCTGCACATTCGCTGCACGTTACTTTATTCTAAACACTTACTTTGTAGCTTCTTCATATTTCGAAATAGGAAGATATGATTTATTGGAAAATGATTATATCATCTGGTGGTAATTCTACGGCTATTAAGAAAAAGCCTTTAAATTCATCTTGGTCCCATTATAGTTTAGCATTGTCTTGACTTTGTTTATTCTGGTTAAAATGTATTTTCCGATCGTGAGTTATGTACGTAAATATCATACGAATGGTCGATTCTCAAATAGTTCCATACTACATTTGTCGCTGACTTTCATACTGCCGTTGTACAAATATTCGAACTTTTTCCTTTTTAAAAAGCTTATGATTTTAAAAGAAAAAATATGAAAGTTTGACTTATTTCCAACCATATCTTTTATACAAATTTCGAAGTAAATGTTTGCTTCATAAGCTCAGCCATGAAGACATCTCAGTATTCACATAATTAAGTTTGAGAGAAAATTTAAATGTGGGGATATTAGAAAAATTTCTTGGTGTTGTGAGTGTTTTGCAGCTTTTTAATTTGATATTCATTTTCAGCTATTCTACTACAAAGTGCTGCACAGAATGTTACATACATACATGTATATGTATGTATCTATATACGAGTATGCATCTTCACAGCTTTATTTTTTTACGATTTTAATGCTTTGGCTAGAAATTCTCAGTTTGAGAATCATATTAATCCAATTTTAAAATAAAATGTAATAATTAAGGAGAGCTTAAAATTAATTTTTTTTTTTTTTTGACTAAATTTTGTGGCTCTATTTGGTTTCTATCATTACCTGAGCTTTAAAATTTCCAAAAATGTACATTTCCTAAAAGCAAGTACCCAAAATCAATAATTTGTAGTTAAACCTCTTATTTACTTAATTCTTTGTTTAAAACATAACAGCATTTTTATCCGATCTCTACGAAACCTATTCTGATCTCTAATTTTTAATCTACATATGTCCTTCGAGAGAGCAGTTATGTTCAATCACTGAAGAAAAGTTCATAATATAAATAGCAGATTTGGGGAAAGCAGTCTTTATTTATTTATATAAGGTTTCGTATAAAAAAAAAATTGTCTCATGTCACAGTATTTTTCCAGTTTTACGAATTAAAAAAAATTAAAAATTCATCCATAACAATACAAGAATTGGCTGAAAGCTCAAAAAAGAAAGAATGATTTCATTCAACTACTAATGCTAAAAGTATCATACATCTAGCACGTCTATCAAATTAAAAAGTAAATTCTTTAACTACGAAATAAATTTTTTTTCAAAAACTTTTTTTAAAAATTGCAGAGCTTTTGACTCTTGTCCAACATTTTTTAGTCATATACTACGTATACATACATACGTATCGATATATTTGTAGGTATTTAATTTGTAAGAATATCCTTATATCATGTCAATTTATTGCACGTATAACCTTTATTAATTATAATATTTTTTTTTTATAAAAGCCAATATGCAATCAGATCCTTATTTGATATGTATTTATGGATAATTTTGAATTTTAATATTTATTTTTTTTTTTAATTTTCGTTGCGTTTTCATAAATTCACTTGGTATGGAGAGAAGAAAAGTATTTTTTTTTGGTAAAAATGATATTCACACTTTCAATTAATTTTTATTATATGACATTTTTATTTGTATATATTTTTGTTTTTTGACACGCGACACTCTCCACTGTTGCGAGTATCCTTCGGATGCTTATAATAACCGCACATATTACGTAAGCATTTGATTAATATTTTATATAATCGTGTATCATTTTATACTTTGCACGTATTGTATGTTCATATGTTGTCTTTATCCAAAAACCGTCAACGTGGTCGACACTTTTTTGCTTGTTTTTCATTGTTGTTGTAGTACTTATTCCAAAATTTTGTACTGCGGCTCCTTTTTGTTGCACAGATTTAACACATACCCACACTCACCTTAAAGGAAATAAAAAAAAGGTGTGCGAGCAAACACACTAATCGGAAAACTGTTCGGAACAAAAAAGACTGAACGGTCCGACGATCAACGGCAGACTATATTTTGATCGAAAAACTTTGCAGATCGTTTTTCGTTTGAGCATTACCAGTGCTTTTCGTGAGAATACTCTCGCACTTTAATTTCTATGAGCAAATGGTGAATGCGTGTTGCGCATCCTGCGTTGCGCATTTTACAGAAATTTTGTATCTACCGAAAGCTATCAATACATTAAATTTTTGTTTTCTTTTTTATATCAGCAGAAATGGTGCAACTGTAAGAGTTTTCACTCCCTCCTGTTAGTTACAGGAATATCACTTACAACATCAATACGAAAGTAAGTGTCATATGTCGCCGAATTAGAAGTTCACACGACAGAAATGCACAGTAAAAATAAGTCTGCAGATAAATCCTTGCCAAGTGCATCTTTGAGATAGCATTGACTTTGGAATGAAAATAAATCATATCAACATCGTGATCACTGAAAAAATAATTTAAGGCTTTCACACTAGGGTCAATATCATAGAGGTCAGAAACTTCGGAGCACAATTTGCTAAAACTAGTTAAACATATTAAAAACTGCAATTTACGAGGAGCACGCTCAAAGTTCCGAAAGAAAAAAATCATTCAGGGAACGAATTTGAATTCCCTATCGATCTTGTTTTACATAAATAGACCAGACAAATCATAAGGTATGTACAGGCCCGGATTTACCTTAGAGGCACACTAGGCCAGTGCCTAGGGCGGCACGATTTTAGTGGCGGCAAATATTAGGAACTTTAAAATTTTTTTTTTTGTTATTTTTTAAATTTATTTACACAGGGGCAAAAAAGTTCAAATTCTGGGATTGTGTGCACTAAATTACCTAAAAATGTTAACAAACAAAAAAAAAGGCTCCTCACTTTGGCAATTTCTGACTGGCCTAAGGGCGGCATGGGTATGTACATAAAATGTACAAAGAGCAACGTACTTAATAAAATAATAAACATTTATTATTTGGTCGCGGAATGACAGTTCCAAAATCAATTAAGCATATTGCAGGAGTTAAGAACTTTTTCTTATTACTTTACTATTTAGGAGCATTCCCAAATGATTTTAATTGATGTACGCTACTACAATACTCAGGCCCGAATTTACAATACAGGCAGAGTAGGTACGTGCCTATGGCGGCAAATATTGACGGAAACTTTGAACAATTTTTTTATTCGTGGGAATTGAATTTCCCGCCTATTGCGTTGGCACGCCTACCAACATTATAAGTGAAAAATGCCATTATAACTGAAAATTGGGGATCGATTACACAGGCCGACAAAATTTAACCAACATTCAGACCCATAAACCAGACTATATATTTCCAAAGGTTTTTGATGCGTTGAATCCAAATCTGGCCTCAAAAATGCTCTATCAGCTCTGGTTTTCGAGATATTATAACCTAAAAGATTTTTGGCTATATTTGAGGTTATTTTACATCGCGAAAAAATTTTTAAATTATGTCGATATCTTTCTTTTTCTCCGAAATATCGTAACTTGAAATTTATTACATAGGCCTACATACAGATCTACATACATTAATCCTATGTAGTGTGGCAGGATGCATAGAAAATATAAATTTATGATATTTCGGTGATTAAAGGAGATATCGACATAATTTAATACTTTCAGATGCCGTATCCAGTTTTGGAAAAAAAAATTTATTCGCGATGTAAAATAACCTCAAATATAGCCAAAAAACCGTGTTTTTCCACATTTAGGTTATGATATCTCAAAAGCCAGAGCTGATAGAGCATTTCCGAGGCCAGATTTGGATTCAACGCATCAAAAACCTTTGGAAATATATAGTCTGGTTTTTGGGTCGGAGATGCTGTCGGCCTGTGTTATTAACGTCATTGTTAATTTATTGTTAACAGTTTATTATTATCATTCATGAGTGACAACCGTAAAATATTCAACGGGGCTGAGTACCGCAAACGGGCTACAGAAAAATGAAGACGTTTTAGCAAAAACTCCAAGGATAACTATGTATGTAAATTCTTCAAAAAAAAAAAACAAATTCCGAATCAGTTGAAGAAGAAACGAATGGTGCATTTTATTGATTGGAAAACTTTTCGTACAAAATTATTTCACCATTGAAGAAGTTTTGAGGGGGGGGGAGGGGCGGAAATTATTGCAACTGCCTAGGGGCGGCAAATTTCTAAATCCGGGCCTGACAATACTGAATTCAAATGGCCCTACCAGCATTATTAAAAATCTAAAAAATTTCCAATACGACGACATAAGGTTACAGCATATATAAGCTTTCTAGAATGAAATTGAATATATTATTTTTGGGGTTATTTCTTAAGTGACGATTGAAATGAAAATAAGGGTAAAAATACTAGATTTTTTAATTCATCGGTAAATTGTGTCAGGGATGAGTAAATTAAATCAAACGATATGTAAAGTTTATGTTAAGGAACTTCAACGAAATCTTGCAAGCAATTCTTATGTCTGATTTGGTAATCTATTGCTCTACAAGCTCCTTGTACATTATTCCTATTAATTTTCAACTGGATATTTAGTTGGTATTCGTTCTCGAACGGCCAGAAACACCACCGCCGCTCCCGAACATTAGAGGGTTCCCAAGATGGAAGTTAAATTTTTATTTCACACTAAACGTCAGAGTACCGTTTTATTTGAATTTTACTTTTCTCATCATTATATCAACAAATAAAAATGTGTGCTTTATTTATTATGGTAATAATTGTTTTACTTACTTAATTATCAATACATTAAAATTATATCTGAGTTATAACTCAATAGCAATTAAATTAAATGGACAATTATGACTAATGTAAAAATTAAAAAATTGAAATTTTTCTTAAAAGAACTAATGCTATGACCAATGAATGAGAAAGTAGTGTTTCAGAAATAGAAAAACATGAATTTCATGTGGTGGTTTAAGGGCCTTAAGCATATAGAGAATTATCGACATGAAATAATATTTGGAACTACATATATTCCTTTAAATATTTGGCAAAAGTTGTTGGTACTTATTAGTTTACAACTATTATTTTTCATTTCCATTGGCTATAAGCGACGTAAAATAATTTAGAGAAGATTAAAGATAATATGAAGATAATGCCATGATGGCGTTAGAGAGCTTTCTGATCATCTATAGAATATGTAAATTTGAGATCCGAACGCATTCTAACGCTAGGACAATGAAACAGAGAAAGTGAGATGGAATGAGTAAGAGATGAAGTGAGTATCTACATATGTATCTCAAAACGACATATAGTACGAGTGGTGTGTATCTGGGCAAGGCAACTAAAAATAGCATTTGCACAGAAATAGATACCAGAAAATTTTTAATTCTACGTTGAACGCGTATAAAACGCTAGATGCATTGAAACTGCTTGCTTCTGAAACTTTTTCATAACATACGCTCTGAAAGTAGAGCTGTTTGCTTGGAAATTCAAAATTCCATTTGATCGTTTTTCTACAATGTTTTATTAAATAATCGCATTCGAAATAAAAAATAACTTTTGAATTCATTTGGAATGTTTAATAGGGACTTGCTGTTAGTGGGCGAAGCTTTTTCGCACATACGTATGTGTAGAGCGTAAGAATTAGAAAGTGGGTGGGTTGTGGGTAGCTTATATTCAATGTATGGTAGGCGATACGCTAGAATATGCTGTTAATGTTTTTCATCCAATTTTGTTTTGTTATAATTGTATACAATTTGACTTTTCAACCTAATTATTTGATTGATTGAGTGATTTTCAAATGAAACATTCTGCACTGAGCTCAATTATTTTGAATGCAAGGATAACGATCTAAGGGTTTCGTTTAATGTGACGCCTATATATTATCGCCTGAACTCATACAGAAAGAAAACGATCGCATCTATTGATGAAAACTTGATCTCTGCATCTGATGGCATTCTAACTATGTTATGATTGTAATGAAAAATATTTTCTTAAATCTTTGGAAAAATGTTTTAGCAGATTGCATACCACAGGTCGTTAATTGCTTAGTTACCACCAAGACCGAAACTTTTTGAATTTGTGATTATGATTAAGTTGAAGGCGTATTTTAGTTAGGACAACTTTATGTGTCTAGAGTTATCTACCCTTTGAAACCTTTTTAATTTTACTTCAATTGTATTGTGCTCTATAGATTCTAGTGGATGCAAAAGTTGACTGTGTTTACACTTAAATTTTTCAATACTGAATACAAATTTGGCCGTATAATAATTCCAGCACTTCGGAACTTTGAGGTATTTCAATCTAAAATTGGAATAATTTATTTTGGTGCATTTCATTCATATATTCCAAAATGCTGAAGTGAATGATTGGTACACTCTGGAAAAAAATTAGGCATTTTGTGTTTGATTCAACCACACGCGCTAATGATTTAACGCTAAAGCTGAAAATTTTTACATTGAAAATAAAGTTTTTTGATTTGGATTCAAAAATAATTCATCTTGAAATCAACATAAATTGATTTCATTTATGATTCAAAGTGACAAAGTCTTTAATGTAAACTAAAGAAGAGGTTGCCAAGTCCCGAAAATGATGTCAAAGCCGGTGGCCTTGTATTAATCGAATAACTTCTGATGCCGGTAGTCGAATGACTTTCCTTACATGTAAGTTTTCCCACACAAAAACTAAATTTGTTATAGGTATTGCTGACTAAAGCAAAACAAACTCTCCAACTCCCCAACTCTTCCCCCAAAAAAATTATTACTCTTTTCAACAAAAAATTGTGGTCAACTTAAATCTGGACGCAAAATCGCTCTGTCACGTCGAAAGCTTTAAATTTTTATGGCATTTTTGCATAATTTCTTTCAACAGGTGATTATGGGATGAAATACTAAAAATTCTGATGTGCTAGAAATATTCTATGGCTAGATTTGAATTCAGCATGGAAGAGTCTATGAGAAACAATAATAATTTTATTCAGATTGTTAATGATCATTCAGATTGTGGGTTAAATATCACAAAACACATTCTGCCTGAAATATGCAATTATAATAATCTTAAAAGCTATATGAACTTGCGTGCAAAATGGGAACGAACTTGTAGCTTGAAAAATACATTTTTTCCATTACTAAAGTGTGAGTTCATCTGAAACTTCATCATGTCATTACATCATGTCGAAGAACAATTTTTGGTAGACTCCCAAAAATTTCTTCACAGATCTCCAGGAGCCTGTAGACCCCCTTGTAAAGAACACTGCTGTAGTATATGATATACATACATACATATTTATATAAAAATTAGTGAATATATTTTTGTTATATTTGCGTGGGACTTAAAAATTTGAAAACATTTTATTCATGAAATACTGTGATGTCCGAAACGTAAAACAAAAAGCACTGCTAACAATAATATGCTCGATATACATAGGTACTTATGTATGTAAGTATTCAATAAATATTTACTTGACTGATTTATACATAGAACTTGAAAATTTATGTAAACAAAATGTTTCTGTCGACTTAGTTGTTGGTTTAATGCCCTTCAATTAGTTTTCTCTGTACGTGATACGTGCACATGTAGAGATACTCGTATCTTGATTTTATCTCATTTGGAATAGAATGGAAGCAAATATTTAAGTTGGCAGTTGAGTTCATATGCAAGACATTGCTATTCTTAGTGCTTGTACAACGGATATATAAGAAAATCTCGCCCATAAATCCATAACTGACACCAAATCAAAAATTTCAACTGAACTATTTTTTCCAAATTCTGAATTTCAAAGTTTTAAACATGTACTACAACTTTGTTTTTTAATTCATAGCATAGTTAAACTCCCTTAAGATACAGAAAGGGAGAAGCGATTGTTTCCACGGACATGACAACGTTAACAGGTGCACTATTTTAATCGAGAATGAAGCACTTTGTTGACTTTTTTTTCATTGCTGTAAAAGTATTTATGGAACCTTTTTTTCTCATAATATTGTACTTTTAATGAGTTTAAGCTACAAGGAAAGCAAAGTGCCTGATTGCAATGACGTGACAATGTTAAAAAAGACACTATAAGAATTGAGATCAAAGCGCTTCAGTTCTACATGTTGTGAAAAGCTTTATGAGTACTTCCGATAGGATATGATCTGAGAATTTCATTAATTATTCTTGAGGTACATATGTTTGTATGTACTAAACTAATAGTTTATACTTTTAGCTATGTATGTATGTTTGTTGTTTGTAGCGTTTGGCAAAGAAATTGTTCAAGAATTTCGCTTTTTATCTTGATCGTTATTCATTTATAGTGCAACATTCGTTAACAATAAAATTGTTGTCTTGAATGTGTTTCTACTCACACATAGATTATATATGTATGTACATTGCTTTTATTTTTAACATTTTTTTAGGTGTAAAATTTAATAGAAGCCAATACGTGAACTTTTAATTTTATTTTTCATGACGCTTGGCAATCTACCAAATTATTGCTTTTTCCGAATACGTCATCAATTTCTATTGATTTTTGCTTGAATAGAGTGACCTATTTTTCCGTTCTTGCCTTAAAAATGTGCAGCATGCAGATAGATGTTGGTTTTATTGTTGTTTTTTTTTGGAAATTCTCAAACGGTGACGTCATTAAATTAACAATACGTTACTTGAGGTGCTGCACACCCAATTGGATCAAAGAATAAGTTGTTGCAAACTGAAGTGTACTGCAGTAGTGTGGTTTATTTAGCTGAAAATATATTTACGAGAAAAAGATTTGACTTGTCCGGTCTTCTTAAATTTGTTTTTGTTCAAAGTAAAATTCTTTCCAGAACTAATAAGAAATGTTATTAATTTTTTTTTAATTAAACATAAGACACTTTTTTTCGTTATCGATATAAGATCAACAACTCTTGACGCTATGGGCCTAGTGGGGTCGGCCATTCTAAGTGCGAGTTCTTAGGGGGGAGGCAAACTGGCCCTCAATTCAATAATTTTTTTATCAAGAAATCCTAGGAGTGTTTGGATCACGAAAACCTAGGTTGTTGACGCAAACTTTAATTTGGTAGTTTTTATATAATTTCTCACTTAAAATTTATAAGATAACTCAGATAAAATAAAAAATCAATCGGAAAACAATGTATGTCAAGCTGATCAGAGAGGTTGCTACTGCGACTGACACAACAAATAGGTGATGTCTTATCCGTCCACCCCACATGATTTAAATTCATCATAAATTCCCGAATCAATACTAATGCACAGTACGAGCGATAGTGATGCTTGCCACACCTTTTCTACAGGGTATATGTATCTACTAAACTCAAGCGTAATTCGACAGATTGGTTGTGTGTGCTTATTTTGACCATTCAGTAAAAGCGCAATACTAAGTGTGCGTCATTTAGGACTTGATTCTGCTTCTTACGAAGACTTCAAGGACTTGTTCTACATTTTTATGATTCTACGTGTATACATAAACATTTGAGTAACTTTGTGTTATGGCAATAAGACTGATTGCAGCTATGAATGAAAGCTAATAACGCTCTATTCCTAATGTCAAATGAGAACTAAACGAAAACAAAAATTATTGCCTCTGAATTATAATGGCTTGAACGCGTTGTGGTGGTTCTTAACATCGATGAAGCTTTTGATATCTTTAGTAGTTTTTTAACTTTCAGCAAAAAACAAATGTCTTCAAAATCTTTTCCCTTTGTTGGAATTTGAAACAAAAAACATACTAATCGGCGTATATAGGCTTATTATTTCTTATATGTATGTACTAAAAATGTTATGTTGAAATTGCGGTCTCGGAGGTTGGGGCGGGGGTGGTTGCCAAAAATCCTAGAACACGCCCCCTGTTAGCGCGTCTGAACATACATATACATCTATGCAGGAATTTAATGTTCAATCAAACGTCATCAGCTGCAAGCGCATCTCAAGATAACATTGGAATAGCAGCTGCAGCGCCATCAATTTAAAGCTTCCCAAGTGCAGCGACAACATCGCAACAACGTCACGTAACAACAAAAACTACAACAAAATTTGACCTCAATTTGTTAAAGCTACGTCATCAGCAATAGGCCGCTGCCGTTTGTACTGCTGTTGATTCTGATGCTGTTGCTGATGCAGAAAGGTTGAGCGCAACATTTGCGTTGCCATGGTACATTTAGTTACTGCTGCAATGCTTTTTAAGACGTGAGCAGAGAAAAAAATTAAAATTTGCTGTTCCCTTTGACGCGTACTGGGTTTTTCTTGAATGAAAATTATTTGCAGTGCGGTACCCGTTTTAGTAGTTATTGGTTTAATAGAAAAAAGCACGCATGCACTTATATTCTATATATACCTACATATGTACGTATGTATATAGGTAAGTATATGCCATAAAGTTCTACATGCCAAGTTACATTTGCATGAAATCACTAATAGCATTTTCAGTACAATTGTACTTTTTTCAGTAGATACACGTTATAAAAAGGACGCAAATACCCACGGCAGAAATGAAATCCATTTCTGGTATAGCAAAATATAAAGTGACTGAGAATCTTTTGATTTTATGCTGAGTATAATTTTGAAAGGGCAAAAATACGCCCCTTTATGAGATCTTGCACTATAACTATTATATGAATGAATCCAAATTTATTTTATATTAAAATATATTAAAAAAAAAAATTTCGAGAACACACCTATAAAAACTTTTGCTTTTTTGATTTCTTCCATTTTTTTTTGTTTGCCAATAGCAATGGTTTTTCTACCAACACACCTAACTTTTTGACAATATATTTCTTAATTCTCTAGGTATTAAGCATATACAGCTGAAACTTTGCATGGTGCCACGCCCATAAAAGAGTTATTATATAAATATTTTTCATCTCTTTTTATTATTTAATTTTATTGTGTAAATCGCTTCGGGTTTTATAAATATCGATGAAGCCATTTATAAATAAATTAAGAGGAAGTATGTACTTATGTATGTGGCAGTTATGTATATGCAGAAATTATCTAATCCATTGAGATATTAAATTTCGTAAGTTCGGTCGGAATCGGGTTCACCATCAAGAAATCGGTTTAGTTTTTCTTTTGTAAAAATTCGGTAAAGATACGCCAGTGCATGAGCCTGTGAATTCTATTATAAAAAAGAAAAACTAATTGTATTGTAAAGTGAAATGATTTCATACTTCCAACAAATGGGAAGGTTACAAGATTGTTAGAAATCAAGGTTTTTCTGCTGTTTCATTGTCAAAAAAGTTATTATTAATAACAGTTAAATACTTCGTTTCAGCCTAAGGTGTTGTGGAGAAACTTAAGAGGGATAGGTATTGGTAGATAAAATGCGATTGATTGTGAGATTGAACCGGAAATTATGAATGAACACTTTGTCAATAAATCGGTTAACATGGATCAACCTTTGCTAAATTTAATTCAAAACAATTTCTTGAGTTCACTAGTATTAATGAATCTGATATTGTTTGTAGTATTAGAAAAATATAATCGGAAGCATATGGGCAAGATGGAATCTCTTTGAAATTTTTAAGAATTGTGTTGCCGTATCAATAAGCATAACCTATATTCACAGCTTTTCTGTAAGGCAAATATTATAAATAAAATTGCCACAAATCTGAATTTGAACCAATTCCTCCAACCATTCTGGAGGGATCTTTCTACATTATTTCAACAAAAAAAAAAGCACAAAATACTTTGAGTAAGTCCCTTAACTAAGTCGATAGTCTAAACATTTTATAAAGGTTATTTTTCAATTTCTTTGCATTTGAAATTTGTTCCTTTACAATAAATGTTAAACGTTTTTTTCTAATTTTCGGAGAAATTCAAAAAAAGTACGCGCGACTTCCAACAAGTGCATTCCGACTCAAAATTCAGTACACTTAGTCAAAGTTCAACTGCAATCACTGTATGTATGCACAAAATGTCCTTATGCTGCATTCAATGCTGTTTAATGCGCACAAAGCATTTTCAACAAAATCCACTAACAACAACAGCAGCTGCAGCTTCAACGCCATTCATGTTTAACGCTTTTTTTTATGCAGCATTCAACATTGTAACTGACCAACCTTAAGTGTCCTTCGGCAGAACTAAAAATAGTTCAATATATCAGCTGCAATTAAGAATTGTAGCGAGAAAAAATCTATAACAGGAAAAGGATTACTTTTAAAAAATATTACCAATAGGCATATACTAAGAAGAAAAAAATCTTTGAGTTAGAAAATCTTAACTTTAGTCGATTCGACAGTATCAATAACTAGATAAGAAACTGTTAGCACAGAATAAGGGATTCTTGGATTATCAGTCACTGATCTTATGCTGCTTAGACTGTGTATTATTTCCCCAAGTTTCTTTGATCAAGGAGCTTGGAATACTTATACTTTTGTAAAAAATATTTTGACTTGCAAAAATTTTGAATACTTTGAAGAATGAAATAATATATGCATAAACAACGATTTCTTGCGCAAATATTTCACAACAAAAAATTAATTTTCAGTGTATATTATTTTTTTTCTTAATAGCGCATGAAATAATAATAAAAAACTTGTAACCATTTTTTTGGAGTAATAAACTATATATAATTTGAACGTTGAGTGCTCCATTTTTAGCACTAGTTGAATTGTTTTCTACATCACATAATTATAAAAAAGAATAATTATTTTATGATAATATCTACGCAAACAAAAACTTGGGGAAAATGTATAACCCATTTATCCAAAAAATTCTCATTTACTGAACAAGGGCACTCATACAAGGCCTTTCACCGACTTCAATAGTATCTGAATGCAATAATTTGCTAAAATATTTTAATATTGGCAATGACTCATTTTATCTTTTATCTTAATTTCTAATGTAAGTAATACATAATCGAAACCAGATGCCCAGTTGAGTTGAATTAATACGAATCAATTTAATTGTAAGTTGAATTGTTATATGTAACATCATTTTATTAATTTTACAAAAAAGTAGTTTTAAGCATTTAAGGAAAAATTTAAGGAAACCAAACGAATAATGCTCACAAAATGTGTGTTAGTTTTTGTTTGTAACGAATTTGTAAGTAAACTGGAAACTGACGTCGATCATTTAAGCCCAGTTATTGTTCTTCTGCTGCCTCCTACTTGCGAGCTCCTTCCTGTCTGTGTGCACCATCAGTAAAGTTCGCATTTGGCGAGTAGAAGTAAACAAAGATGAAAAAAATAGAATAACATGAATTTTGACCCTGGTTATTTTTAGCGCAATTTAAAAATAAATTCTAAGGTCACCGACTTCGGCGGCACGACGACACACTTTCGAAAATGCTTATGGATATACAGTTACCCTTTACTTTTGTCACAACTGCGCGAACTCAATGTGGTCCACTGAGTTTTTGCAGATTGCAAGCACACATACACACACACACACACAGCACATAAATTATCTGCACAAAAACTGTTAAAAATTCCAACAAATTGTTTGACAGCATACAGCATAGATATGAATGACGTTATACACTTAGGAAATAAAAAAGCATACGATACCTATGTATGTATGTACAATGCACATAGTACATATCTATCATATATAAAATTTTAAAAAATCAATGACTTTATATTTTTGTTTTTGTTAGTAGAGAGACAACATTTTTTCCACTAATAATAAACTTCTGTTATATATGTATGTCTTACTTCGCTCGTTTAATATTATAGCGTTATAGTTCTTTGTATCTGTTTAATTCAAACTAAAAAGTACCTTATCGATTAATATTAATAAATTTGTAAATAATTTTTATCAAGAAGCTAAAGCTATGAATAACTTTTAACCAGATAAAGGATAACAATAAGCTTTTACGTTCACGTATGAAATGTTACTCATACGTCATGTTGCTCGAAATGAACCGAATGAATGTTTGCACATGCAAACTTAAACCTTAGGCTCAGCAGCCGCAAACTGGCGCAGCAGGATTGTAAAAGTCTTAACACAAAAACCCATTCACATTTAGCAATGGCACTCTATTTTCCATATCGAATGTCACCCACATTAAATAAGCCACAGTATTCGGGGTAGACGAGATACGAAATTTCAATCAGAAATGGCAGCGAAAATTTGAAATATTGCAAAACGAGGTTTTACTCAATAACTCCACCGCTGTAAGTGCGAAGAACGATACAAGAAGCTTTCGGTAAATCTTCAATTTTAACGTACTTCGTATGCAAAAACGAATTTTACAAAAATGAACCGGAATCGGGTTCTTTGGGCATGCAGTACCGCATCAGATGATTTCAAAAATATATTTTCAAATTATTTCATCGATAAGTGGAAAACTTTTTTCAAATTCATATTAAGTTTCAATTTAAATTTCAAATATTAAACAGCAAGACTTAGACAAAGCTAATTTCAATTTTGAAATCAATTTAAATTTAAGTTGCCATTTAGTTTTCAACTTCTATTTTTTTTTTTTTTCAACTTTAATATCAACATAAATTTCATCATCAATTTTAATTGTTCAATATTAGATTCAATTGAATATTGAAGATTTTATTCATGCTAAAATATTAATATCAAATCTTGAAAAAAGTTTTTTAAATTTTTATGAAGAAATAATATATTGCTATAATTTACAAACCACACTGTTTTCCAACATGAAAAATACACGCGTACTCAGATTACTCGCGTGTTCGATGAATACATACACACTCATGCATATATGTATGTGCATAAGGATAACGTGAAATTAAGTATACCACCAAGATGAAAGCACCAAGCAACTTCGTCATTCGTTGGCAGCAGCGACAGAGCAATTCTCACTGCTAACACAGTGACCTAGTCTCGTAAGCGACCTAAATTCGAACATTCGAAGCTTTGCAGCGAGAAGCGCTAAGGGAGCTTTGTGTCCATGTGACGTCACTAGCCGCGCATTCATTCACACTTCTATTCAAAGCGACACCGACGACGACGGCACACAGGATATGTGCAAGATAGGCCATCAATGAGCGTTGCTTCGCCACAAAAGATTGCAAGGACATTTGCGACAAACTGAGGAAAACATTCAGTTTTCAGCATTCATTGAGAAGTTTTATTTAATAGATACACATATTTTTGCTGTAGCCAATTTTTAAACAGCTTTGCAGTGGTACTGGGGATGATGTTGTCGCGAGGTGGCTTTGAATATTTTCAGTATTGGTCTGCAAAGGACATAACGTGCGCCAGTCAACAGACAGTCTTCTTGGCATCGTTGCGAATGGTTATGGCTAACGTTTGATGTCGTTGGAAGAATCGAAATTCAGTTTGAGTTTTGTTTTCAAACAATCAGGTCGACTATTTCCTATACTGGTAGTTTCGTATTACATATAGATCGATCCTTACTCTAAGGATAACAATGGTGAACGGTGCTTATCAAACCAAAATATATATATATAAATATTCAAACTCTTTTGTAAAAGAAAAAAGTAAAAGTGACAACTAAACAGTTAGAAATAAAATTTTGTTAAGATATAAATAAATGTGTGAGAAGGATACCTTAAAGTCTTCATAAATTGTAAAGCAAAAAGTGAAATGATTGTGTACATATTAAGTGTATAGAAATCCATAAGGTGTGTTGCAATGAGATGCTAAAACTATTTTTGTATGTGGCAAATATATTCGGAAATGGGAATGATTTGTGTAGAAACAACATTGTTGGTATGAAATATATAAAGGTGAATTGTAACGAAAAGATTTTTAAGTGTGAAATCATTGAAAAAGTATACAACGTCGGAACTCTAAGTTTGCATGTGTTGAAAAAACTTTTTCGCGATACAATACTCTCCACAAAAAAAAAAAAACAGTTGGAATCGAAAACTAATTTTCTCAAGAACACTTTTAATTTCTCATTTTTATTATTATTTATTTTTCCAGATTGGTTTTAGTCCACAATGTCATTAAGCTTCGATGATCAATAATAAGAAGAAAAAAAACTTGTAGTAAAACATCAGACTAGGAAGGATCAACAGATAAATAAGATATAATTTTTAGTTTTTTCGACCACGTCAGAATCCTGAGACAGCCTTGCTTTAAAGTGTTAAAACCAATGATTTGTGAACTTTTAATTACAGGAAGCGTTTAGCTCATTTGCTTATGACTACAGAAATTAATATTCCCATCAAACGTTACCTTTTGTCTTCGTATTTAGCTAAGGAGTATAATATTATATTATAATACAATGGACAAAACCAATATCTTATAAAGTATAAACTTACTACTATTTAATGTTTAGCAGAAACGTGCTAAAGCATTTTCTGTAATTGTGTAATAATTTTAAATTGCATACCTATGTAAGAGCAGTATTCTTTGCGTTTTTAAGTAAGTAACCTGTGTATACCTCAGAGTCTTAATGTAATCGAAAGATTTTCTAAGACGTCCGAAGACATATATCTTTCTCTGAAGCCATCTCTTTAAATTAAGAGCTGTCGTTTTGGGCCAATCAGAAAAATATGTACGGAAAATTTGTCACAGTAACAGCAGTCATTGAAACTTGGTCTCGTACTTAATCAATTGAATAATTTAAAGTACATGCAAATCAATAGTTTATCGAAGTGATGTATTGTTGGTTTTTTGTCGTTTCGAACGGTTGGTACAATAATCCTTACTGCTAACAAGAATTTGGTCGTATAGTAGAAGATTGAAGCTTCATAAATAGCAAATTATATACATATGTATGTACATAAAAGAAATAATCATCAAAATACTATAGTTTTTGTTCTCTTAATATGAAATGGATTTATCAGCTCAAATCACGATTTTTAAGGTTATTTCACTTCAATCGATTACGATTTAGATATGGCCGAAATTTCGAGAGTAACCTTTTGAAAGATTATATTAGCCGAAAATAATAAAGAGTTTCTTATGTGAAGGCATTTTGCATATAATTTCGAGGACACTTTAGCCAACGTTGTAAATAAATTGTTACTAAATGAGCAGAATGTCCAGTTGCTGAAAATGTTCAGAAAACGCAAAAATCTGATTATATCTCTGATCTAATCAGAAGAAAACCTTCCTTTTGCTATCAAAAAAGTATGAAGTCTAGTGCCTTTTTGAAGTGTCTGAGATTGAAAGTACTTGAAGTTTAGTGTAATGAGCATAGATTCTGTTTTCCGCCCACCCAAAAATGTAAAAGGTGTAATTAGTATGAAACCAAACAAAATGTTAACTTTGTTGTTCTCAATTTCCCTCATTCGATATTACTTAGATTTGGCTAAATTTCTCAGAAATTGCCGTTAAATTTAATGTTATGGAGGAGAAAAAATAGTAAGAATTTTCGGTCAAAAAGTTCTCCGTATAACAATATTTGACTAAGATGAGCACAAAAGTGAGTTAAAATTAAAACGTTAAAATATACGAACTTTAAATCATCATATATAATTTGAGAGTCCAAAAAAATCAAATTTTGAGATATTCTTACACATAAAAATCCAGACCATCTTTCTACTATGTTTTTAGATTAAAAAAAAATGTTTGACAGAAATATTATTTTTTTTTTAAATTTATTCTTAATGCATAGATTTCAAAGCCGGCCATGTTCATGAACTTGCTTTCAAAACCGGCCAGTACATTGATATCAAAACCGGTCAAATCCACTCATTTTCAAACAAAATTTGTTGATTACTATGTCAAAACCAGCCAAGTCCACGTTCAATGGATCATAACCCGCTATTAAGTGGGAAATTTGTTTTAATTTTTCAATGAACATAGGTGAAGATAAACGTTTGACGTTATTTTTCCAAAAGTATGAAAAAGGGACTTGGGTGGTTGTGCAACTGGACGCGTCATTTTTCGAGTATGTCAACAAATTCCAAAACAATTATCTTTTGCAATAAAAATGTGGTACTTAGGACAAGTTCAAAAACGACGTAATTTGGTCAAATCTTATCGTATGGGGATCTATGCAGGATTGTAAAGTTGAAAAGAAAGAATTTCCGCCCTTCCTAAAAGAATAATATTGTTCCATATTGTTGTTTTTTTTTTAGGAAAAATTGAGTACCTTTTTTTTTGTTCATTAATGACTTTTTCAAACATTTATCAATTCATCTTACAGGGCCCCCGCGCCATGTTTGTATATATGAATATTTTCGCAAACTTTTTGATATAATGGCCAACAAAAAAAAAACTTGTTAAGATTGGAACGCGGCAAATTGAATTTTCTACAGTTCTTGTAATTTTGATTTGCCTTAACGAGTAAAAATACGGGTTCTGTGGTTTTTTTTTTCCAAGCAAAGTACCTATGTATATCAAATCCGCAAAGTTCGATTACCGTGCACATTGAGGGTAAAGTGTATTTTAGTTCATCATAGTTTTTATTAATTTAAAAATCTTAAAGACGCAAATGATGCGCATCCACCAAAAATAGCAACACGTTTATGTTATCACTGTGCTGTTTGTGTGTACATTTTTAGAACAATATATGTGTATATGTATGTATATTTCTATTCGTTATCCTTACGCAAAGAAGCAGCGGCCATTTACCCTGCTGACGTCATAGTTCGTTGTTCCTCGACGAAGCTACTTTTACTGATCCACTAACCCAGTAACCAGCCGATGTGTTTTCGTTATCGTCGTCATCTTCGTCGTCGTCATCGTCATTGAGTGGAAAATGCGAACTTTTGTTAGCTTTCGCACGCGACTAACCAAACCCTCCCCATTGCGTTGCTTCGATTCATAAATATGTATCGCTTGTGCTGTTCACATTCCACACCTACTCGTCCTCGTCTCTTCGTATCCTTGAAATATGTACATATATTAAAATATCAAAAGCAAAAAGCGTTTCAGCCTTTTGTGCTTTAGGGTGCTATCACAAAAAAAAAATATTCATATGCTCTAAATATTTTGAAAAACAAATTCGGGATATCATCTGCCGAAAGCAAATTTGAATCAAATGTTTCGTTCATCTATAAGGTGTCATGCCCATTTTTTCAATTCCCCAATTTCAGTCAGGCTTACGGTAGTTGTGACTGTAATTATGCTGCGAGATATAACGTAGTAAATTCTACGACTTAAGGCCTATTTATGGTAAGAGTATTTACAAAGTCAATCTCTAAGTATTCATATTCGTTAAGGCTATTGTAGCCGTTTTCGAAATTTGGATAAGAGCTACATTGACAAAATAACTGTGCCGAAAACATATTAAAACTGAATCCGAACTCACAGGGAATATATTGAAAGTTTGTTCGAAGGCTGAACACATGTATATGTAGAATAAAAATTAGTACATATGACAAATACAGGGTCCAGGGTGCAATAGTGTTAAAATCTTAATCTTTTTTCGACAGACCGACTGTAAAAGTGTTCCGGGTCATCTGTCATTACGCTTCAACAGTATTCTGCCAACATTGCAATCAATTTCTTTCCTTTTTACTTATTTCTTATACTCTTTGTTTTCTGGTGGATATCGTCACCATGCTAATGTATGTAATATCTCTCTCAAATTGTCAGGAAAAAATCAATGCATAAAGTACCATAAATGTCACGATATAATATCATGATATAACGTACTTTCCGAGTTCTTTACAAGATCATCTAGTACTTACGTCTTATTTCAGTATTGTTTTTAGTTTCGCTTGTGAGAATTCCTTCTAAGAGTTGTACAATGCCAAGTGCGTCTAGACTAAAACTTGACCTGACCCGAATATAATTTTGATAACTTTTTTAAAAAAAAAAAACAGGTATTAATGTACAGCGATATAAGGAAAAATTAGAACAATATTTTACTAAATATTTTCTGCAGGAAATGAAATGAAAATTGAAGATTCTGCCGACAATATGTTGAAGTGAGTATCTTTTTATGTTATACATATGTGAGTTGTAACTTTATTAGCTCAAGCCTAAAAGTTTCTATGACTGATATGATTTTCTTGTCTGAAAAAAAAAGTAATACAATTTCATATGAGCTATTCAGTCCACCTTAGCATTAGGCCGAATTCTTAAGTCTTGCAAAGAAATAAAAAAACAAATAAATCATGCGCTATAAAAAAAAAAAGAACAAGCTAGTTCCGTATTGCCATCATGACGTTTTAAAGCCTTAAGGTCAATTTAATTACTCATTTTTTTGCAGATATTTTTTATTATTCATAATTGCAAAATCAAAAGGAAAACGTCAAACTATTTAGAAGGTTACCTATGCTGCAGCTGTATTTGCTCACCTGCACGAGGATAGTGGCGGCGGCGGCAATTGCAATCAGCTTTGCAGTTGATGGCGTTACTGTCATTGTGACGCGCGTTGCAGAAGGACATTTAGCAGTTTATAGTCAGAAGGCGTTTTCTGACTTTCATAAAATTTTGCTTGCTTGTTCCGTTAGTTGCTCTTTGTATTTTGAAAGCATTCTTTATATAAGGACAAGAGTGACGTCGTAAGGACAGAAGTGACGTCTGTACTAAGGCGCTATTATGAAGTTTCACTTTGTGAGTTCAATAGAATTTAAAGCATCATTGTATATAATTACAGAACATACAATACACAGATACATTTATAAAACACTAGTAAATGTAATAAAAATGTTGGCTGAGAACATTTGGAAAATTGTTAAATGTTTATTTCATCTTCCAGGCGATGAGTTTATAACTCTGGCCACACTTTCAAAAAAGTTTCTTGGGATTGAAATGGGTGAAATCAGCCTACCTACCTAGTAAATATTGCATGTGCTATATTGAGAGAGTTATTTGATGTAGTGAAACCAAATTTCTAAACACTACTAGCAAAAACTAAAAAAAAAAGGTATCGAATTTAGACGAGAGGTCGTAGCTGCAAGTGAAAAATTCAAAATATTATACTGGGAGAATTATTTAAGGCAGTGTAACGAAATTACACACAAATGCAAGAAATAGTTTGGTCCAGTATCAGGCAAACGTTTTGCGGATTTCGAAAAGAGGTCGTGGCACCTCCCTTACAAGCAAAAGGTTCAAACACTATACTGAGTGAACTATTTAAGGTACACCCTTTAACATGATTCGTAATGATGCCATACATCAAAAATAGTGAACAATTTTTCACTGAAAATAGAATTACAGATTTGGATTGGCATATAATTCACCTTACCTTAGTTCAATTGAGAATTTATGGTCGATATGGAAAACTGGGCTCAGGAATATGGATTGCACAACCAAACGTAACCTGATTGATTCATTTATTGAAGTACGCTACAGGGATCTCAAAATCTGTAATGACAGCCAATCTCTTATAAAAACCATGCCAAAGTGCATTAAAATTATGCTTAAGACAAAAAGTGGACACATTAAATATAATTTGTAATGTTCTGTATCTTTTTTTTATATTTTTCGTGATAAAACACATTTTTTGAGTAAAAACTGATTTGTCCACATTAATTTGCATAAGGGTGTAGATACTATTAGCGAGCTAAAAATTTTTTTTTTTGAAATTTTTTGTTTTTCATAAAACTGTAAATAAATGTGCCGAGATATATATTTAAAACTTCAGGTCATAATTCAAAATAGAAAAAAAGTTAAATCGATTTTCGTATAGCCATGTTTAAACGACGCTACGTAAATTCCGATTTTCATAAAACTATCCGATTTTAATAAGACTTGGCTCATTTTCCTTGGCTTATTTTGCTTGTGCATTCCCCCACGGACCTGGTGATTTTTTTACGTTTAAAAACTTAAAAGTGCGGGAAAATGAGGCTGTTCTTTAAATTTTTTTTACCTGTTTTTGTGGGTGATGCACAAAAAAACATTTTTTTTTTCCAAATGTCATTTGACTCTTTTTTTAAACGCACTGGAGAGGATCTCATTTTTACGTTAACTTCAACGCCCTCTATACTAGAGAAAAAAAATTTTTTTAAAATATCTTTCCCAAGTTATCATACTACGTATGTATATGTAAAAACTTAAGCTCTAAAATTAAATTTTTCGCTAAAAAAATTATTTAAGAGGGTCTTTTTTAACTTTTTTAACAACCAAATTTCACCCACACACAAGAAATGTTTTGGTTTAGCATCAAATGGTACATTCCGAAAAAAAGGCGTGGCACCTCTCATATCTTGATATATTCAATGTGGGCACGTTTAGTCAATCCAGTCTGAACGTACCGAGGTCCATTTTGATAAAAATTTAGAACCTAACCGCACTTTAACTGTAAACGCGGTAACAACCCTTGCTTGTTTTTGATCAGAATGAATTATTAAAGTATACTAAATTTGTTCAAATTATAACGTGTGGTTTCTATTTGATATTGCTGCTTTTGATTCAACTGCTGAGCTTTGCATAGGACTATGAGGAATGCGAAGATGTTTCCTTTACAGAATTGTACCGATTTTCGACTTTATTTCTACACCTCTTATATAATTTAAGGGTTCGATAATAAGATTTAATACCGCAACTGAACTGTTCTCCTTTTGTATGTTCGGTCAACTGTGTGGGGTTGTTACTTTAAAATTTTTTTTTTCTAAGTTTTCGTTTAAAAGAAGTACCTACACGTATTTTAAAGCCTTAAAGAATGCAGCAATATAGAAGTGTAACCGATTGGCGCTAACAAAAACAACAATAACTTAAGCAATTACATATCATGAGGGTACAACTACAAATAAAAATACTATGGACGGACAGTCGCATTCGACTTTTACGATTCGATACCATACAAGTGAATATTATCTACGTACGAAACTGTTCACCCATTTTATGCAGTATTTGTAATATAACACAATATTACAGGGTGAGGGCACTGAAGCGTAACCAGTTCAGAAGGATATGAATACTTTTCTATGAACAGCTTCGATTGCCTGCATAATCGTATAAATGTAAATATCTGTAATAGTATATAATCAGATTTGAGACTTTCAATGGAAAATTTTTTAAGCCTTTATAGTGCGGTTGAACTTGGGACTTTGTTATAACTTTCTTCAAATCAAAAATATTCTTCAATATAGGTTTATGCCATGAGATTTTCTGCGTCTGATCACAAAGCGATTATTTTATGTTAATTGTGAGCTTTCTACAACTATGCTACGAAACACTCTTGTTTTGTAGTATGTATTTTATGACGGGTAAAGATTAAAAGAAATGGTCAAAAAATTAAAAAATTTTGCAAATTTTGAGAATTGAAGTAGTTAACGGCAGCTAAAATGTAATATGAAAAAAGTTGTTTTTGTAACAGAACTAATGTTCACTTGTCCATTGCTGGAAAAGCGTCAAAACCTGCGGATTGTACAAGTGCTGTAAAATACATTTAATAAGTGATCAAAGTTGATTGAAAAATGTCCCAAGTTAGATAAGGGGGTCAGTTATAATCCATCTTAAGAGTTCTTAATAATGATGGACCAGTTTAGTTGAAATGGAGTTTTTGAGCGCCTTCGCTTCATTTACATATTTGGATAAAAGTTCTGAGAAAATATCCAAAAAAGGTATTTATGATAATTTTAAAAACTTTCTATTAAAAAATTAATAGAAATACTCAATAGGCTTTTTCTGATTTTTTTAAGATCATTTAAGACCCAGACTCAGAAAGTATTTGCATGGTTTACCAGGTCATTTATCAAACACGTGATAGCTGAAATCGGTAAATTGTTCACAATAAGAAAAGTTTTCCTAAAATTGTTTCTTAGTGGCAGCATTAGTGGCCAAATATAGTATTCTATGTTAAAAAGAATATTCAATGGAGCAGTACTTAAACAAAAAATTGTTAGAGTGAGCTTTCCGAAAAGAGCGTTCGAGAACGTAGAACAACAGGCGCCAATCGAAAACATGCACCACTTCAAGTCATTATTTGGGCCACAATGACTACAGATGGACATCCTCCACTCAAGGTTTTTCGTTTCAACGAAATTACTTTAAAAACAACATGTTGAACTAACCTAACATGTTGAACTATATCTCAATATAGCAATAAATTTGTTCAAATATCTCTAAAAATTGGTGAGATCACTAGTCATAAATCACAAGCTGATAAAATTGTTTATACTAAATGTTTCTGGTAGCAGAAAAAATTAATGATATGAAGAATGTTGTATAAGAAACTTTACCATTATTTTTATTCATTCATCATTATTAATTTTTTGTAAAGCCCAATTAAAAACACAGACACAAAGACCCATATGAAAAACCAAAGTTTTATATAATTCACGAAAAATCATAAATTTTTAAAAAGTTCTCATTAGCTACGTACTAAGTAGCATTGTTACTTTTTTGATTAATTTAAACAATTCTTTGTTAAATTTTTCCGAACAATTTATTTTTTGAAAATTTACAGTTACAATTCGTTAAACTTAACCGCCGCGTAAGCAAATGAATTTTAGATATCAAAATAGATCATAAAATAAAAACCACCCAGCAGCAAACAATTTTAGACACCCTGTAGATTAAAAGGAAGAAAAAAGAGGAAGGGTGCACTTTGTTATGTCACCTGACCGCGCATCAGCTGCGGAAGAACATGATGTAGGTGTCCGACAACGTACTCATACATACATACATGTGCATAAGCATAATTCCAAACTCATGCTTATTGTATGCATACCCACATGCGAGTATATCGTATTTCAACTGGCTTCTCACCACTGGTAACGATTCAAAAATACAACCTCCCTATACGAATTAGCACTTCAGTCTAAATGCTTGAAATTCTATACATACATTTGTATGTGTGTGAGAATAAGTCAATTTACGCATAATTCTGACGCTTGCAAGTTGAAACATTGAGTTATTGAAAAAATTGATATTTCCAATACATTGCTTCCTTTCCAAAATACTTTCCGTTGAAACATACGTTTCTAAGCTCTCTTCAAGTAATATAAATATTACACATAAACAGCATCGTATTGAAAAGTCGAAAGGCCATTTGTAAAAACAATTGAATAAAAGTTCCGTCCTGATGGACACAAATTCTTACATCACATTTTGCCAGTCATTAAGCTGAGAACACCACGAATCTTACAAAAATACTATTGGCGCACTGAAACTGACATTTGTGCAGAAAAATTAAATTTCAACTAATAATACAGGATTACATAATGGAAACATTTTTGGGGCGAAAAATAATTGAATTTCTTACTATCGTTGAAGAACACTGGAAAAAACACTTACAAGAATTTTTACGCCAGCTCGTATAATTTGTATTTAAGTAAACAGTTCGAAGCCGGTTGGAAATTTGGACTTTATAACAATATCGACGATCCTTATACAAGTCTAAGCTATGCGATTGTTGATTTAAAAAATACTAAGCTTAAAGCTTAGCAAAGCCTGCAACGGCTACGAGGTTCCTCTTGAACCTGTCAGCTTCAAACTTACGAAAATCAAACATATCTACAGAGTTGGCTTGCATTCGCTTGATCTTTCTGAGCCTACACATACATACATACATGCATACATACATACATATAATTGCACACAGCCCGTAGACTTCGCTATTTAATCTGCTCCGTATGGCTTCCACGTATATTGGAATAAATATTCGATACAGAGTTTTTCTTTCTAATTACTATAGAGCCAACATGGAACAATAGGCAAATCAACTGTCTTTTGAGAAAGGAACATCGAGTATCGAGCTGTCGTTGGTAAGACACAGGCAAGACCAATAATTAGGCAAATAGGAATTCATTGGATCATAGTGGTATCAATCACCGTACGGCTTATTCCTTCATTGCAACACCTTATAAAAAATGAAAGACTTAATGAAACAAAAAATAAATTAAATAAATTGGTAACAACAAAATATTAATGTCATATTGCAGTGGTTATGACATTGAGAACTGATTGGGAACAATTTTAAAATATTTTGTATTTAGCTAAGCTATTCCAGCATTTTTTTTTTTCTACACTTACATACACTTATTGTTATTGGTTTTATGCTAAAAACACACACTCATAGTTAAAAAATTATTTTTTAGGACTTTATATGATTTCATTTTAAAACTAAAAAAAAAAAACATGTGCAAAGGTGCTTAACAAGTATGAAGAGGGAGTGTGACACATAAACAGTAGGGTGGACCATCAGAAATAAATTTTTACAATAATTTCCCGTCAAGAAAGATTTTATGTACATATCTACATATGTATGTATATCAATAAGTGTTGCATTAACCTATTTTTATTTTTCAATATATCGAAAGCCCTTACGTATAACGTGCTGAATACAAAAACACAACTTTACAGGACGACCAAAAATCGATTTCTGACAACTTTTTTCCCATAGAAGAAAAAAACGTTATACGTTTATCTAATATTTAAGTAAAAGGAAATTTTAAAATTTAATTGTCAGCATAATGCTCAGCTTCGATCAATAATAGCTTCACTTTTTGCAACTTCGCGCGTTATACGTAGGCCTCGTCGATATGTAACTTGATGTAATTTAGTACAACCTATCCCAATTCAAGAAATAACTATATTTTTTTCACAAATATTCAATTTAAAGATATTTTCCTATCAGGATACAAAAAAAAACAAATAAGGATTACAATTGGCCAAATTGTACTATCTGAATAAGGGTGACCCAAAAAAGTAGTTTTGTGGACCTAGAGACATCGCCAATTTTTAGCCAAATACCGTCAGTTAACAAATTAAACTCAAAAAGGTCAAAGCTGAATTATATTTGTCTATCAACAAAAAAAAAAAGCGAAGCAGATCAGACAAAATTTTCTTTATGGTTTTGGGTATGCTGAAAATAAACTTTTCTGACGCACTAGATTCTTAAAAAATTCGATCCTTACTTTCCACTACACTTTGCCATCGCCAGAAATTAATAGTTAAAGTGCGCAAATTTTTAAATTCGCACCGCACTATATGCTGACTGGTTTGACTTAACGTACCCAGGAGCGTACACTAGGGTGTAGGGGTATTTTTGTCCATTTTTGAACTTTTAGCATCAACAAGTTATGAATCTTTCACGAGGTATTTAAAGCTATTGGCGAAAGTTCTAAAACATCACTTTTGAGTGCTCCAACAGTGAGGTACACTGTTTGTTTGCTCAATGTGGTCCGCTTTTGGATATCAGCAGGTGACGTATGTCTTAGCTCATAAATAATATGTTTTGTACAATTTTCATTGCATCGATGGTTGGAAAAGGCCCAAAAAGAAACTTAGTGCATACCAATATCAATTGAAAGCTATGTGGGGCAAATTTCCTAAACATTGTAACATATATGAGTTCTTTTTTGTATTATCGTAGTTTAATTTTTATTTCGGCGAAATATCTTTCGGCTGTCTGCGTTGCTTAATCAAAATTAAATACTAAAAAAATACAAGTGAATCTCCCTATAAATTAACCCGTGTTCATGGTAAAATCGGTGGTAATAGTATCTAATAATATTACCAACGCTTGTACTTTTTCTTTATTTTTAGTTCCTTTTTGAGTTGTTGTTCTTCTTAGTCTTGTTTTTGTTGTTGTTGTTGTTGTTGTTAAAATTTTGTCCATCGATATTAACATACGCGCGTATGTTCCTATTTGAAAACTTTAAACACAAACACAAAATTCATTGAAGCTTATGACCAGGGTTCGTTGGTTGGGGGATATACTCGTAGACCTTGTGTGTCTTCACTTTGTGGTATAAAAGCGATAGACCAGCATTTGCAACGGTTCAGTTCAACATTGTTAATTACACGATAAGGCCGGAAAGAAAACAATACGACAAATCCGAGTATGAGTTCTCATACGTTCGCATACTACCGAAAAGTCGGGTCGAGTATATGGTATTGTGCGTATAATTATTTTTTTTACAAATGTCAAAACGTTCATTTAAACGATAATAAAAGTAATTAATAAAAATGGTGCTTTATGTAATCTGCTTCGGAGTAAAGTTCTAAGGATACGCACCCAATTTAGTCCTGGTTGCGTGATAAATTCCAAGATGACGCATATTTCAGCTGTGACATAGTTTACAATACAAAAGTCAAAAGTAAAAATACTCCAACGTTAAAGGCTTTTATATTCTCCAATTGCAGTTATATAACTTCAAATATTTCATATACAATCAAAACCTTGTATACCTAAGTCGTATACACATACCTAAGTTCGTATGCATGGAAATAGATTAGTGAATCCATAAAAGTGCGCAAACAGTTTTAAGGCGGTAAAGCTTATTAAGGATTATATAATTACCAGTCTGGTAGTGCGAATTGTAAAATAATACGATATTTTCACTGAGTTGGTGGACGTGCAAACAGCTTGAATGTGGGTTGAGTTTCTGAAACCCAACCTTACACGTCAATAAGGAAACAAGATCAAGTACTTAAGACTAAATTACATACAGAGTTCTACCGATCAACTGAAAAAAAAATTTCACCAAAGGTCTCATTTCAAAAAATCGAAGTTTTTGTGAATAATGCATATTAAAACTCTGTGGAGTGGTCGACCCATATAACTATGTTAAAAAAGTGGTGCATGGTTTTAGAACGGACTATACGTTAAAAGGCGATTGGAAGCTCCTTTGATTTTAAATATAAACTATACGAATATAGATAAAGTATAACGACAGTAGACAGAGTATAATTAAGAAACGGAATTAGCATAGATAAAAAGCTCGGAAATCCAAAAATTGGAAAAGTTTTTTGAATTCACAGAATTTATTGAAATAATCAAGTACATTACATTTCTAGCGGCGAATGTGACACCCTTCAAAGTCTTTGACTAATGACTCTTGATTTTTATATTAATTTGTTGTCAGAAAAGATAATAATTATTTTATTTACTAAAACTTAAAAGAAACTTTAAAAAATTTTTCTACCGCCCTCAAAAACCGGTACCTTGGAATAGCCAAAGTGATCCTCTTGTTTAAGTTTTTCTGCAGATTGAGAAAATCAACAGGGAATTCGTTAACATGTTTTTGAAATATTTCAGATTCAAAATCAACGACCCAAAAACAATCAAATATGTATGTATGTACATTAGGGTGGTTCTTAAGAAAAAAAAGTTGGGGACACCCCCTCAACTGGTTCGAAATAGGATAAAAAAGTTTTAGAAACTTTTTCAAATTTTTATCTTTAACCCTTACTTAGCCTATTTCAATGTGAAATTTGGCTTTAGACACCACTTTTAGTTACTGGTTCTTAGGAAGTATGTATGTACATTAGGGTGGTTCTTAAGAAAAAAAAGTTGGGGACACCCCCTCAACTGGTTCGAAATAGGATAAAAAAGTTTTAGAAACTTTTTCAAATTTTTATCTTTAACCCTTACTTAGCCTATTTCAATGTGAAATTTGGCTTTAGACACCACTTTTAGTTACTGGTTCTTAGGAAAAAAATATGAGGACGCCCCTCAATTGGTTTGAAATAAAATAAAAATATTCTAGGAGTTTTTTTCAAATTTCTATCTTTAACTCTTACTGACCCTATTTCAATGTAAAGTTTGGCCAATGCTGCCATTTTTTTAAACCACTATTTTATACGTGGTTTTTAATTTTAAAGAAGAATATATAAAACAAAAATGTCGTTCGCATCTAGCTTCCGAGATATGGTCATGGAAATATATTAATTTTATATGGCAGGCAATTTTATAGTCTATCAAATTGGAGCATAAAAGTTTGAAATTAGTATCATATATTTTGTGATATGGCTGTTTTTAAAAATTTTTTACCATTTTGTTTTCAAATAACCGTTATTTTCTCTAAAAATCGTATTAATAATTTGTAATTTTTTTACAGTATTAAGAAAGCCCAATTAATTGCCTTTAATTCAATGTGTTATTTGTTACTTATTTTTTCTCTTCTAAGCGTATTATATATAAAAATAATGAACAAACTGGTGTCTTAGGCAAAGAAACATTGAAATAGGCGAAGTAAGGGTTAAAGATAAACATTTTAAATAAACTTTTTTAATTCTTTTATATTGCTTCGAACCGATTGGGGGGGCGTCGTATTTAACTTTCGCAAAAAATCCATATAAGAACCACCCTAATGTACATACCGTTACCTTAATATAGAAAGGCCCTAACTAACATTTTTTTTCAAAATCGAGTTTTTTTTTTGTAGATGTCGGTAGGCCACCCACTAATACAATATTGATAACAATGTGTGTGCTACGATTGAAAATAAAGCATTTACAACCAAATAAAAGAAAACAAACTCACTTCAATACTACAAAACATCAATTTTAATTAAGTTTTTTCGTTCTCCTGTAAAGAAACAAAAATGTTAGTTAGGGCCTTTCTATATTATGGCAACGATACATATGTATATCTGGTTCGAGTAGACAATAATTTTGTTATGTGGATCTGTATAATTATTGAGATTTTCAATTAATTGAAAAGTTCGGCTGTAGCGGAATAGAATATCCTACACTTGATCGTTTCGAACAAACACAGGAACCAAAAATTTGAGAAAATATTTATTTTCCCAGTCTTAAGACACAAAAATTAAATGTAACAAAAGCATGACATTTGTGTGTACATACATATATACTAACTTTATTCAGTATATTGATCGATATTGTAACATTTTCAATAATTAATAGCGAAACGAAGAAAGGATAAAATTTAAAGGAACGACTGCAAAGTTCTTGTGCAGCGCATACTGACAGGTACTTGTACTCGTACCCAGGAAACATTTTTACATCTTCCATGGCAGAGTTTAACGCGATTAAAAATGAACTACTTAACAATCTTCAGGAAGATTAATAAAAACACATACATATAAATAAAGATAATCGATTTTGAATCATTCATCTGAATACTTGCAACTGTTCTATAATATTATTTGATTTCTTCTTTCAGGCGATGCATTTATAACTCTTCTAGAAGAGTTAAGTTGATACTCGTATAGTAGAAATCTTTTTAAAGTTCATACATTTCATCACTTTATGAATTGATATTACCTTTTTGTTATTTATATTGTACATATACGACATCAAAGAGCTGTGTCAATGTTGCTAGGATGACGCTCTGTTTTCGTATTGTATGAAGTATATATAGTTTGTATAATAATTTTCAATTATAAATTATGAAACGTCACAAACAACAAAAGCAACAAAATATGAGCGCAAATACTAAGTTACTTAGATAAAAAATTAAAAATAATTTCACTTGAGCAAACTATTACTTGGGGCGAACTAAACTATGTATGTATCGTATCGGCGATTGAAATATGACTCTTTCACGATTAAAATGTTTGCTGGGTATGTATACCAGTGATGACATTTGGGTTTTGTGAAAATGAACTGAATCGAGACTTGAAATGTACTTTTTAGAGGCCGAATGTACTTTTTTGGCGTGAACACCCAATTTTACTAAAATGTACGAAATTTTTGTAAAATTTTCTCAATAACTAAAAAAAAAAAAAGGTCCTCAGTTTTGGCATCTCAAAAACCCTAGGAAAATGAGATATATATGAAAATTAATTACGAAAAATACACCTTGCAATTATTTATCAAAAAAAAGGTAATAGGTTATAGGTTATATATCTTCACATTGCAATTATTTTCATTTAGTTAAACCGAAATCAGGTAATTATTATAAATTGTTCAAATGTACCGAAAATGTACTGAAAATGTGCTGAAAATTCGCCGGATGTACTAAAAATGCGGCAAATGTACCGAATGTACTGAAAACTTGTTAAATGTACTGACGACGATTTTTCAGGACGCAAATGTACCGAAAAAAGTACAAATGTACCGAAAATGCCATCACTGATGTATACATGTCCTTGTTTGGCAATAGTTACTAAATGCATTGAAAAGGTATTTCGGAATTTCAACATGTGTTTGTGCTATTAATTATTAAATAATATTTGACCCAGCTAAGTTGACGATGTGGACTTTTGATTGATAGTCTCCAACTTAGACATGAAGCTGTTTATATGTTGTATATTTTACGCTAAGACGCTTCATATCCTCCGGTACATATGAATATAAAGCTGGCCATTAAAGTGATGTGAATGCTGATTTGAAGTATGGTACTTATTGCAGCTGCTGGCCACTGCACAAGATTAGCATTTGACTCTTGTGCGTGTGACAGCGGCTATTGTGAGATACCGAGACACAACAACGAAATTAAGTGCAACGATGTCAGTCAATTCAAAAAATGTTTCTGCTTTAGTATTATGTAGGTACAATGATCCAAAGCGACTTTTTTTCGTGTTTTATGTTAAGGTTTATATTTGAAATTCTTAAAATATTTGTCATCAAAGTGTTAATAAATGTTTTCTGTATCATATTTATATATCTTTCGATACCCTTTACAGTAGTGGAAGTGAGAACATTTTCACTGTTGCATCGAAAATGGGGATGTTGTGGGTCGTCTTCACCTTTTTTTTATGCAACAGTATGATATTAAACATAAATGTGCATCATTTAAAAGAAGTGAGTGAATGCAAGCGAGCGTGACTTGATGTGTAAACGTCGTTTTACAAATTTAGCAAGTCGGGATAAATCGGAAATGGTTCAGTATCGAAAAGTATCGAAAAAGTTGAATTATATGAGAAGATAATGAAAGAGACGAAAAGTATCGAATAAGATCAAAAAAGTGCTGTAGCGAAAATGTCGATAAAAATCGAAAAGTTCTAAATGGTGTCGATTAGCATCGAAGAGGTCAGGAAAAATCGAATGATATCAAGAAGTATGTTAAATTTCGTTAAGTACAGAATACTATCGCAAAAATATCGAAAAATATTTCTACTCAGCACAGAAGTGATATTAAGAATCTGACCACCTATTTTGGGGTATTTAAATTGAACGTGGCGCTCTGTAAAGTGGTGTAGCTTTTATGCGGTAAGTCGTTGCAATACACTGAGGGTCTGTAGTTCAGAGATCCCATGACCGTCGTTAAAGCTCTTCTCATACACTTTTTTCGCAAAGCAATAAGACTTCAAATGATTTTCTTTGTGTGAAAAACTATTTTTAAGGATAAGTAATAATGAATTTACAATAAAAGTTAACAATAAAATCAATTTTAAATTTTTAATATTATATTTGTTTTTTATCGACTGTTTACTACTTGTACAAATCGATCCAAAGTTTTGTTTTTAAATATGCATGACAGGACAACAGATGGTTCAATGAATGCTAATATCAAATACATATGTATATATATTCATTAGAGTGTCCGTTACTTCCCAAGTTTCTTTAATCAAAGAGCTCGATTAATTTAAAATTTTTGCGAAAAAAATAAAATTTTTAGGTCAGCACAGTGTATCGACTTTACTTGAAAGCTACGGAAAATATGGTTTTAAAAGTATTTAATTTTTATCATATAAAGTTTTAGAAATGTGCTAAAGATCTCTTGCACAATATTTCCAGAAAAATTGTCATTTCAGGGAATTATTTTTTTTCCATATTCTTATAAGATAGTGAAAGAAAAAATCTCATGATCATTTTTTCTCTAAGCTTACTAGTTTTAACGTAAAAAAATAAACAATATACAAATGTTATGTGCTCCGAGACGCGTTAAACTGGGTAAAATTAAAAAATTTTTAAAGTTGATTTCCAAATCCAAAAACTTTAAGTTCACGTATTTTGAAATGTTTGGCAGTATACTAGGTTTAAAGCTTTCAGACTTCAGCGGTTGGTGCAAACATTTCTAAGAAGTTGTACATTCGAAATCCCTCTCAAAAATGTTTAATCTGAAAATTATCGAAAACCCTAATAGTCATATATGTACATATGTACAATGTACATTATACATACGGACATAGCATAATGAGACAATTTTGATTAATTTGTACGATGGAAGAATTGAACCCAGCCCATACCACTGATCTATTCTAGGTTACAACAATGACTTCTGCAAATGCGTGTTAATTCTATAACACAAATTGCGCCATTTGATATACATCTTTCAATATGTATTTTCGTTTCGCTACGTACTACATATACATACATATGTCTATATAATGCAAAATATATGTCATCATTTACCAGAATAAATTTCTTCATCTGTTTGTTGTCTTGTTATGTTTGTTTAAGAAATTACATTGATCGGTTTGAAAATTTACAAGATTATCGTTATTAGTTTAATTAAAAAGCTTTCAGTTCTTAAATCAAATATTGCTATAATTATTTTGTATTTATATAGCCCTATTATCGTTTGCGATATTCGCCCTATTGCGTTCGCGTAAATTGAAATTACGGTTTGCAGATTTTCTATAAAAGAAACTGGCGAGTCGCGAACGGTAATAGGGCTAATAATTGCAGCAAATTTAAGGAAATTTTAAATTGAAGTAAAAGTGCAAGTAAAATATGTTAAAAACTTTGAAAAATTCATTAGTCCGAACAAGCAGTATGTTATTTTTGCTTCTGAATTTGTTTGGCAAAAAAAAACTAGAATTAATTGAAAAAATAACATTTTATTCTTTATTCTTTTATCTACGAAACCCATTTTACAAAAAAGTGAAGTCACTATTATATCGGAAGTTATTAAATATTTTCGAGCGTAAGTCATGCATCGTGCGACGAGTTAAAACTAGGGTTGGGCAAATAAAAAATACTATCGAAATATCGATGATCAACACTTCCAAACAGTATCAAAATATATCGAGAAAAAATATCGGATATATCGAAAATCGGCTTTCGATATTTTTGCTGAAAAAATTAAATTGCAAAAAATGTCGTCCCAACCTCTACAATGCGCATTTAGCATAGAATTTCTGGAAATATGTATAATCGTATGTTTCAGTTTTGTTTGCTACATGGGACCGCATGTACGAAATTAATGTAATGTCCAAGCAACAGACATGAAATATGGCCAAATTTGTATTGCATTTAAATTTAAACGTTAGTCTGGTACTCTCTGTTTTAAAACTCGTCGACTTTCTGCAGTTGGATAACTTAAGTTTTCTGCTTATGAAAGAGATTATGTTAGGACTGCTGCTGGCGAAAGATGAAAATGATACACAACAGGAATTTGGACGTGTTGCTAAAAATCAAAAACTGAATAAATTTAAAAATAGTATTCGTCTGATCATGCAAAACTTTTTTCTCAAAAATTAAGGTACCAATTTGAAGTTGGAGGAGGAACAGCGGGAGTTGTTAAAACAACGCGTAGACTATGTAATAAGTTATTGGACCTGTAAACTTATTTTAAGATTTTTACAAATAAAACATCAATAAAAAATTTAAAAAAAAGTTGTAATTTTTCATGTTAAGCTTAATTAAATTCCTTATTTGTATGCTGACATTTTTCTGATTATGTATTTATTCCTGGTCTCAAAAACATGTGTCTTGTGCTATATATATGAGGAATTCTTTAAATGTTCTGGTTTTAGACGAGCACAGATATTGAAAATCTAAAACTTAGGGCACACATCTGAAACCATTTTTAATCTATAGTCTCTAAACAAACTGTCCTAAATGACACGCAAAATTTGGGGGGCAACCCCCAATTTGCTCCTTCACAGACTAGTTTAATTGAAAACTTAATTCCTCTTAAAGTTGTTAACATAAAATTATAAAATTGATTGCAACTTCTATTCATGATAAAAAAAAAATTTAATAATTTTATTTTCTCATATGTTTATAACTTTTAAAAAAACAATTGATGATAATTTTGTCTTCCCAATACGAAAAATTAAAATTTTTTTTTGGTATGAGCCTTGAATATTGAAGATTGAATATTTGTAAAAAAATTAAGTGTGCCGTCACTCATTTCAATAAAAAAAGATTTTATATCGAACAACCTACGAAAAAATCCCATGCGCGTCATAAGTTTTCAAAAATAAAATACATGTAAAGAAGTGCGAATATTTTGTGTGTTTGAAATTTTGCAAACGCAATTGCGTATTTTGTGTTCAAATGCATGGCGCGCAAGTCGTTCGATATAAATTTTTTTTTCTATTGAAATGAGTGACGGCACCCTTAATTTTTTTACATATATTCAATCTTCAATATTCAAGGGTTATACCAAAGATACAAATTTCAATTTTTCGTATTGTGAAGGGCAAAATTATCATCGATTGTTTATTTAAAAGTTATAAACAAATGGGAAAATAAAATTATTAATTTTTTTTTTTATCATGAATAGAAAGTACAATCAATTGTTAACATGTGTACCAAATTTTATAATTTTGTGTTAAGAAGAATTAATTTTTCAATTAAGCTAGTGGGTGAAGGGGGAGATGGTGTGCCCCCCCCCGCCCCCCATATTTGGGGTGTCAAATTGGTCATTTTGTTTAGAAACGACCAAACTATAGATTAAAAATGGATTCAGATGTGTGCCCTCAGGTTTAAATTTCCGATATCTGAGCACGTCTAAGTCCAGAAAATTTAAAGAATTCCTCATATATCTAGTTTTTAGTGCAATGGAGTGTATTTTGAGTTCTAACATGGTGAACCGAATAAGGCCTAAAGAGGGCCACTTCAAGTAAAATATTTTCTTTTGCATCTAAAACTAAGGCACTAACTTTTGAGAACATGAATAATTTTTTAATCGAAAAGTACATAGGTATAACTTTTTAAATCATATTTGTTTTCTAGAAATAGTCAAAACCTTAGTATACGTGATCAAAGATTCCTGAACGTCCAGACTTGTGGGTTGAATATAGTTCTGGAGCACCGTGAGTGGTTAGAGTGGAGGTGTCCAGTTTTGTAAGTAACCCGCTTTCGTAGATACACTCTAGTCATATTGATTTTTCAAATGTTCATCTGCAGTTTTTCAATTCTACTTGTCACCATTTCATTCCTGGTGCAGGAATTGACAACCTTCATCTCCATTTTCAAAAAAAAAAAAAAAACGGGATGTTCGTCTTTGCAACTAGCCTCCGCGAACACATTAAACATAAACACATAAATTTCCGAGCCACTGTCTCTGCGAGAACATCAAATTTTGAAACAATTATTCTCAATGCATTTTCGTTAGACAAAGTCTATAATAATCTTTCAAAAGCTAATGCCTACATATGTAATATAAGTTATAATGTATTACCTTCTTCCATTTGTATTAACAAGAGCTGATAGTTCTGACAGCTGATCGCTGATTGCTAATTTTATTTTAATTTGAATTAAATTTTACTATAAATAACTAAATATGTAAGTATGTATATTTCTTTGTTTGTATAAGCATATAATTTTTTCCACTAAAAGGAATAGAAGAAAAGCACTGTGTTGTGCAGAGCTTTTATTCCCATTACTTCAAACAACAAATTTGAAATACTCGGCAGATGGCGCTTTTTAGACTTAAAGCTTTATTTTTGAAAATAATCTTATGCGCAAATGCGGCAAAGAGACTAAGAGAGCACACCATCCCGAAATCTAACTAGTGAAGGTGTTATCTTTGGCCTCACAAAAAAATAGATACCCTACACTGCATTAATAACAAACGTGTGCGTAAATCTTTATTTTGTATTTCAAGGATATAGCGAGATTGACTTGGAGGAGACGCTGATCAAGAATATAATTTCTTTTGATAGTAAAATCTTTGTCGCTGCAGCCGTTGGCCTTCCTCTATAATAGCGGCATTTCACCCAATTTGAACAACTATCAACCTCCAGTAGGAGGACAGATGACGAGACATGTCATATTTGAACGTGCAGACGGCTTTTTCTTTACTGCCTCATAGATACACTCAAAATATTAACACCACAGTCGATTATATTGATGTGGGAAGATTTACTTCGCAATATCCCGCTAAAATATAAATTATGAAAAAAATTCGACATGCTAATAAAATTGTTTTCTTACACCTGTAACAGTTTTTGAAATAATTTTTTGTGAGGCACTAAAAGTAAAATATTATTTTTAATCAACGACTTATAATAGTTTATTCCTTGTTGATTTCATGATTTTGTTAGAAGAGATTGTAAAATCAAACAAAAAACCAGAAATTTGTAAGTGGGGATTTACATTCTGCAATATGTCCAACACCGGCTACACTAGCCATCGTAATTCTACATAAAAGTGAGGGTAAAAAGGCGGCCTTTGGCTGCGGCTCAGGGCTTAAATCCTCCAATATGTCCAACACCAGCTTCGCTGCGGCCTTTGACCGTGGTTCACCTTGTAGTATGACCAACACCGCTTCGCTAGCTCTCTTTGCAATTAAATGGAAATAATTTTTTTTGTTTTAAAAGTTGATAATGGCAAAAATTCCACAAGATAAATCTTAAATATTCTACATCAAAATATGAAAATTTGAAATCCAAAATCAAATTTTACAAATTAAGAATTAAATGAATTCAATAGCAGGAAAATCCTACGAACGTTTCTAGTATCCATTAAATTCTAGGGATGGTTAGTGAAAGTATTATTTATGAGTTCAAATCAATACTAAACAAAACTTAAAATAATGTGTCAGTGAACACAATGCTTCGCCGTATGTTCTAGGTGTATTATACAATGGATTTCATTAATGTCCTTTATCGTACCTGCATTTTTTGAATCTGTTCGTCTCTAAAATATTTTCGCTCTTCAATAAATCCCTTAATCTTTTAAAACTCCAAATAAATCGGATTGAGTCAAGGATTGCGAACGATGGAGTTCTGGAATTCAAAATAACATGAAATGCCCCATATGTATTACAAAATTTGTGGCGCCTGCAATATTTGTAACATTTTGAAAATCTATAGCAGCAAAATAATGTGAGTAGGTTTAATATGGGTCATCTGAACAGCGATGCAATATTGCGGGAAACTCACCAAATTGAGGGTATTGCTTTCTGCCGAGCAATTATGATTGAAAGATTTAAGAAGAAATATAAGTCAAATTTTGCTACAAAATTGCAACTTTCTAGGATTCGCTTTAAAATCACTGAAAGTCGGAATTTGACTCCGTTCAGAAAATCATAGTGACAATGTTTCAACCCTCGAACTATGTATGTAGTATGTTCGTAACGGTCTCTCTTCTATCCACTGCAAACTCACTACTCACCAATTAGCACGAGGAGTAGCTTTCATTTTCAAAACACAGGGACTTAGTTGGCAACATTACGCTGGTAACGTGCGAATCTGGCCTGTTAGTGTTAAATGGGTTGTTGTTGAATAAAGACCAGACGGCTGGCGAAATTTTACTTGCTAACAAAAGTGCTGCTTTAAGTTACACTACAAAGAAGAAAAAACAAAATTAAGCAAAAAAATGTATATGAATCTCATAAAGTAATTAATTAATGTGTTAAACTATCATTCAGCATAATTTTTACTGAACGAAAATTTGTTTAGTTTTTTTGTGGAGATTTCATTAAAATTAAATGTACACTAAAACGGAAATCTTTAAACGGTAACAATTACATTAAAAATACATATATTTTATATGAGAAAAAACTACTTTTTGGTAGATTTTGACATAAGAACTTGTGATAATAAAGCAAAAATACCTTTGCATTGTAAAAAAAATCGAATTGAGCCACTTCTTAACTGTGTCAAATTTATCATTATGGGTTTGCAGGACATTCGCCTTTGATTGTCACCTGTCCCCTTCCTTTATCGCACTTTTTCCTTTCCACTTAAGAAAGCATATACTTGTATAATAATAAAATTTTTTAAATAATAATTTTAAATAGTTAATTTTTTATAAATTTCGTTAGGAGATCTTATATACTATATAAAATTTATTTTTCTTTTTTTGTTAACTCTTTGCATAGAGTGGATGAAATTAAGAGCCGCCTTGAATAGGACCTTTTGAATGTGGCCTTTATAAGATGTACATCTATTTTAATATCCAATAAATGCAACAAAATATGGCAAATTTATGCATCTATTTTAAACAGCACAAATAACAAAATAAAAGAAGAAATTGTATAATTATAGTACTCACCAAAAGTGTACAGTGTCGGAAAATATTGATTAAGTCGGATATAGTAGCGTACAAAATTTGAAAAGTAGCGAAAAACGTAGAAAAAGTCAATAAAAGTCGAATAAAAAACGGTAACAACAGGCGATATCTATCAAAAAGTATCGCTAAGATTCAAAAAGTAATGAAAAAAAGTTCTCAAAACAAAAAGTTTTAATAACATCCATATTATTTCCAGAAATATTTTGAAATAAATAATTTTTCATACAGTGCTACCCACCTACGAGCTTGATGATGTTTTACGAAAGTTTACTTTAATGAGCTAAGGATAAGAAAATTCTAAATATGTTTTTGTTTACAGCGCCAAATTTGACAGATTAACTAATTGTTAACTAACAGCTAATTGCTAATTGGTAAACTAAGCACTGTAAAACTGACCCTTAGAGCTATACTATTTTTTTTTTTTCCTCTGAAATAAAGAGGATCCTCATTTCAAACCATGAGGATGGCTTCGAGAAGGCGGTTGAAAACTAAAAAAAAGGAATTTCTGGACCACCCTAAGCTATAGGTCTTTATTTGTTTGTTTATTTGAACCTTTATTTCAATTTTTTTTCGAAATCAGCTCTCATTTCCAAAATACTCCTTTGAGATTGAAAGTATGAGTATGCTCATCTCAAAATTCCACTATTGGCAGATTTCATTTATTTATTACACTAATTTCATGCAAATATTTGAATCATTTCTAACGAATCAATCAAAAATTAGTTTAAGGACTGTTGACGTGTTTAATCCCATTTGTCTCGAAAATAAAGGACGAATAAGAAAAGTTAAAGTTTTTAAGATTCAACGAGTCAAAAGCACCCCAGAATAAGTTTTCATATTAAATAAAACTTTTTAGCTGTTGCTTCATGTCATTAATGGTACAATTTTTTATTATCCTTTATACTTTTATAGTTTATAATAACAATATTTTGGACCAACAGTTTGTACTTTAATTCTGCATAATTTTTTCGCTGTCGAAATCATTGATCAACCATTAGCGGCGAAATGACTTTAATTTAGGATGGACTATAGCCCTATATTGTTGTGGAGCTACAGGTGGGTTACAGTTTTATATATTAAATTGATATGGCGACTTGAAATAATTTAAGCAAATTAGGCTAAAAACTAATTTTAACATAATCGTTTAATACTGCTAGCTAGCTATATGTAATATTTCATGAAGCTGTATCACTTTTATATGATAGATCCCTGTAAGATAATTTGCAGCTTTGATGTCTTTTATTGAATGTAAATGAAAATACAATTCTATTCTGTTATTAATTTCATTCAGTTTGTACTATGTTAAAAATTTTAATTTGAGCTGGACGTAATTTAAGATGGGATTAGTCCATCCTTTCCTCAATTCTGCCACCAATGGTATCAACCCTGAAATAATAGTTTTGTTGTAACTTATCATCAACATGTACAGTGGTCGGCATATATATTTTGACAAATATGTACATTTTAGTGTTCTTTCTGCAATGGCTAATTGTCAATGCCAGCGGTACTTTATACTTATGTAAAAGAAATAACACATGCTAGGTGACAAAAAGAACAAAAAAAGCTGCGTATTTTCTCTGCTGATTTAAGTGCTGCAGTATATTTAAAAGATAAAAAACCATTTTGTGGGTGGCATAAGTATTTTGACAATTTTTATGTCATAACTTTACTTTGGGAGTACAGCCCATATTTTAATAAAATCCTACCTTCTTACGAGGCTTTCAATACTGAACACGAATATGGAATCAAAAGTTGGGTGACGCATCTATTTTCGGAGATATAGCCATCAGATGTCGGGGATATAGCTTTTAATGAAATCATTGTCATAATTTGGGAACCCCTGGATCAACTTTCAAAATATGGATGTCATATGAAAGATAATTTAATGAACTATAATATAAACTCATAAAAATTTTAAATTTCAGCTATAGTTTTTGAAAATGTTCGAGATATTACAATTTATTTAAGTTTATGGTCAATTTATTTTGTTAAAAAGCGTTATTTGTTTGGAAAAGTTTTTATTCAGTAAAAATTTGAATTAATACATAAGAAAGCGCATTTTATGTCCTTTCAAATGGTGTGCTATTCCAAGCTAATTTTCTTGGATTTCCGAATTTTTTAAGGAAGGAAATTTACTTGAAATATTGGATCGCTTAATTTTTTATTAAAATTTTTAGTTTTTTTTTGAAAAATAACACCGCAAACAAATGTGTTATTGTTTTTATTGTTGTTATTGTTGATACTGTTGCTGAAGTTGCACTTTTATTGTTGTTGGTGTTCTTGCTTTTGTTTTTTCAACAAATCCCATAATTTCAAGTAAATTTCTAGACAAATTTAAATTACGACATTCTGAAAAAATTTTAGTACAAAATTTAGATAAAGAACGGGAAAATCCATACGAAATCATACTTTCGCTTAAATTATCGTGTGGAAAATGCAGGCTTTTCTGACTATTTCATCTTATCAATTTTTTTAAGACTTTTCAACATTATTCAACGTTTTGAACGTTTTTGCATTTTAATTAGTTTTGGCTTTTACACCTTTTTTAAACATATAACGATTTTTCCTAAATTATTTGACTTTATTTCCTATTTTCAATTCCTCATTAGCGAAAATATTATGTTTTCTGTCATTTAATAAAAAAAAATTTAAAAATGTACATAAATAAGTATTTTTTTTATTAATATAAAGTAAATTTCACAAAAATAGTTTGACTTATTGAGTAATGATGCATTTTCCTATTGGTTACACGAGTAGTTATGTACATATGTACATATGTGCTTGTATCTATGTATGCTTGTATTGAAAGCGGAATGACCCATGAGTAGGTTAATAGACAGTTTTTGCTTTCCTAAGTGTACTTGGCTTTCTCTCGTTCTATTAGTGGCCTCTTTTGAAACTACAAGTATTCAATTAATGTACAACCCTTGTAGAAATCTCTTGAAAGCACATTACTCCGGTACTTAAAAAATTTGATATCATACGAGAACTATGTAATTACGGTACACACAGGGATGGAATTAATTAAGAAGAAAACATTTTTTTTTTATATATCGTTATTTAAACTCAAAACTTTTTGAGTCAAAATCTATGAATCGAGAACAAAAAATTAAAATCTAAGCTTTTACGAAAATGTGTAAAAGTTGCCAAAGAAACTATTTAATTTAACTGTCAAGATTCCATAGCCCTTGTTAAAAAAAAACAGGTAGTGCCGCACAGTGGTCTCAAATTCCTTGTGGCCACTGTTATTTGAGGTCGTTGATTCCTACATTTTGTGAATTTTGGTGTTAAGGTTGCTAATAAATGAAAATTTATTGCGATGGTTTGTGTTCATATTGCAGGCTAGGCAATTGAATTTGAAATAAGTTTCAGCATTTACTTATTTAATTAAACATTTTTTCTGTTGAAACCGCTATGCTTTACTGTAAAGGATATGGTTGGTACAACATGTTGCACAAAGTGCTTATCCATGTATCTAATGTTTACACTTCAATCGGTAGCAGTGGCGTCAATTCGGTAGAGCTGGGGAGGGCATTGCCTACTCCCCCCCCCCCCAAGGATCTGATACTAGTTATTATTCAATACATCAATTCAATAAAACCATCTAATAGTGGTGGAATTATATATTAAAAGCAGCATCGCGCTTAACACAAAATCTCCCCCATTTTCATAAATTCATTGAAAGTATTTTAAAAATAAAAGCAACAAGTAATTTCACATAAAAATACTAGAAATAAGGGAGTTCACGTATTTGTAATACACAAAAATTATATTTCTCATCTGGATTTAAGACTTTTTCTGAAACTTTTGACTACGTGGAAAATGATCGCGTATTCTTTACTCTGGGAAGTTAACTTTCTTCTTTCCCAGATCGCACCACCTATTTACATATATGTAATTTGTATTTATTTTTTGATTACGAATAATCCCATATTTTCACACAAAAATCCAGTCGAGTTTCAATTCTAATTTGTCATTGATACTGTAAGGTAACATCTTCTACATTCACACTGTAATTGATATTCTATTTTATTTAAAATATTTTCCTAAATATAATTAAAAAATAATTTAAAATTATTCATTCACACTACCATTCAATGTTTTCGTTTCATTTCTAAATATTTTTTTTTTCTTTAGTGAAAATCGGTGCTCGACAGTGGACAGTGTTATTTAGTAGTTCTGTTTAAGAATTCAAGTATTATATCCATTCTGTCACAAAGTTGTCTAATGATTGGTTTGCTATTTTGAGTGCTGTAGACAAGCCTTTGAAGTATTTGAAATGGATTGGATCGAATTTCAAAATTAATAAAGCAAACGTCAACAAACAGCACAAGTCGAGGCATAAAAGAGATAGAAATCAGTGAAATAGAAGCAAATCTAAAATAAAATCAATGAAGTAAAACCGATATTTAATTTAATGAATGTACTTATGATTAATATGAAGATTATGCGAGAGAACAAACATTAATTAGGTTGATCGAGAATTTTAATTTAATTTATAAAATACATATAATTTAAACTCATTAGAATGGATGCAAAAATTCCGAATCAACTAATTTAAGGACCTTCATTTGTTCAGTGTACATATGTATGAAACATTATAACAAGTTCATGTCCCATAGCTCAGCTTCTGAAATAGGTTTTTGATATTCGACCTTTGGCATAATTTAATAATTTGGTCAATACCTTGGTACATATATGTTCTTTATAATTTCTTGAACTATTTTTCAAAAACCTCGGTTTGATCCGATTTTGCAGTACTCTTATTTTTACTCTTCATCAACAATTCTGCATAGGCAGCTTTTGCCGTCAATTTAGGTAATCGCATATATTTCCACAACCCATTGAGTGCTAATGACAACCCTATTTAGTAGATATACATATATCTTTCATGTTATTGCAGGCAAAGCGGCAAAGTCCACCAAGCTTACAATGGACAGTACACCAATGACAATCACAAGCTTGGCGATAGTTGTCTTGCTCGTTTTATTGATAGTAATGCTGTCCTGTCACTATCTAGCCCCTCGGACAACATCCTGGTTACGTTCCAACAAGGAAGAAAAAATTGGATTGTCAAAGAATAAAATTTTTCATGCTAATGGTTATATGGTAAGAAAAGCAAAGAAAAATGCCTCTTCTGTCAGCTTAAATGTAAGTGATTTGGATATCTTGTTCTTGAGAACTTTTGAGCTTAAGCTGATATCGTACCACACATCGTTTTATTAGAAAGAGAAACAAAATATTTTAATTCTGTCGTTTTATTTTTAGATTCACTCTGGATCTGAATTTTTGCTTAGCACCAGCGGAAGTTTTAAGCGATTTGATACCATTGATAGAGACCTTAAGCAAACAGGCCAGCAACAACAACCAAATCAACGCCCTTTGCCACTGTGGAATCTGCCACAAACGGAAAACAAAATTCCACCACAACCCCTTCGTCCAGCACCAGCACCCGGGACACAAGCACCGCCGCTCAGTGCGGGCCATACAAAATCAGTGACATTCTCATTTACTACACTTCAAGAAACTTCTGCATCTTCAGCAAGTAGTCAATCTATGGAAACTGCACTTAACGAAAACTTTGACCAGGAGATACCGCTTGATATAAGCCGTTCAAATGAAGCAATTGCTTCGTGTATGCGCTTAAAGAAGAATACGCCCATACCGCAAGCTATTGATGCACCACCTCTCCCACGACTCGCAACAACACTGTCACAGACTTCGTTACTAACGTCGGCAATACCACGTCCTGTTGCCAAGAGGCAGGTGCCAGTGCCGTGCTTAGCAGAAAAAAATATGGATTTAATTAATGAAGAACACAAGAATAGCGAACTAACTAAGTCAAATGGAAGCTCCGATTGTTATAGCCAGAAAAAGCCTGCAATTAGACGCCGAAACTCAAGTACAAATCCTTTTCTTTGTGAATCAGTTGAAAGTTTAACAGAAAAGGTTGAACTTAGCACTACCACCTCGAAAATGGATCACAATACAAACGCCATGCTGCCATCTACCTTGTCGATTCAAGATAAGAGTTTGCACCAAATAGAGTCTATACCAATGCAAAAACCGCAGTCAGTTAATGGAAATAATCCATTTTATACTGAAAAACAAGCAACAACAATTAACACTCTACAACCATGTAATACTGACAGCAAAACCAACTCCAATAAATTAGACAAGCTCCCAATGCAGCGTAATCGTTCGCTTTCAGAAACTGAAGCAGTTGATCTTGACTTGACACGCTTATCCACGAAATTAAATACAACAGCTGGTAAGCTGCCGCGGAATACAACGAATCCGTTTGCTAATTTCAATCAAAAAATCAAAGGTCCACATATGCTACAAAAAACTTTCTCTGAAGATTTTCTCTTTCGTAAATTACCCGGTGGAAGCATCGGTAATAGCATGGGTAATTCCAATGGTGGCCACACAACATGGAGTTTTGGGCGTTCGTTTTTAAGACAGGACTCTATGTCGTCGATTGGGATTGGTCGTCGAAATAGTTCACAAGTATCATTGGATTCAACAGTAGGCTCAATGGACGGCATCAATCTAGAGCGAGCCATTTCATGCGATTCAGTCAATTCAGAATCGTCGGTGGTACTTTCTGACCTAGAACAGCCTTATACACAAATAACAGGATATTTATGCGTTGGATTGCAGTACAATAAGTAAGCTTTCTTAATAATTACTACATTTCCAGTTTATCCATATCCAGTTCCAGTTTGTTTAAAAGAAATCTATGAAGAACGAAGTGAATCTCCAAGTTAAGATCTCTAGCTTCAGTTTAAAAGTTTTTCTTTAATTTTCTACCACATCATTTGAAATTGACACAATATTACTTTTTATATTTCATCGTGCTTTAATTTTTTTTCTTTTTTTCAAAGGGAAACAATATCATCAGATGGTATAGAATTTACTGTAAATGTAATTCAAGCAAAGGAGGTCATATGTCCCCTAAAAGTAGATTCATTTGATACTTTTGTGCGCATTTACTTAGTGCCCGACCAAGCGGGTGCTATGCAAACTCAGGTAAAGTTAATGATAAATCAATCGAAACTCATATTAGAGTGTTTATTACTTTGTTCGAGCATATCGTATATATATAATGTTTTTATTAAGAAACTTTAATTAATCTTTTTTTCTCGAAAACTTGTAAAGATGTACAAAAGAATGTAATATTTTTTATCACTATTTTAGCATTTGAGAAAAAAAAATACAGATATTGATGAGACTTAATTTTTTTTTTTAAACGCTTACTAGTTTTCGAATGCTAAATGAAATTCGAAATTAAAAAATTTCTTTGGTCAAAAAAAGACTTTTTTATAGAAACATTGATACATCAATTTCCCCTATTAAAGAAACTCGGGAAATATCGAACGAGTATAATATGCATACATATATTTAAACATTAATATATAATTTTAGGTAATAAATAATACATTATCGCCACAATACAATGAATCGTTTACCTTCTGGCTGAAAAAACAATATCGTCGACATTCGTTATGGTTCCATTTATATCATAATGGAAAAGCTCACACTCTATTAGGTATTGTAGAAAAATAAAGCACAAAAACAAAAACACAAATTACCAATGATTTTAATTATTTTTCAAAACTAAAAAGAATCTCATTTTTATAGGTGAGGCTGAAATGGAAATCTACGAAATAATACGGCCTGTTACAACTTGGATACCATTATCTGATTCACGCAAATGTAATGCTAGATGGGGTGAATTAATGTTTTCACTGAGCTATTTACCTACAGCCGAACGATTGACAATTGCTGTTATCAAAGCGAGAAACCTTAAACTAAATGCCCGACCCAATGTTACTCAGATGCCAACGGAAGTACAAAATATATTTGTCAAGGTAAAAAAAAGTTATTGCTGTTTACTAAATTTTGCGAAGAAATGGAAAGGCAATTTTCATATGACGAATTTTGAGCATATGATCATAGCTATATGAAATTCTCTCAACTCCGTTAATTAAGATTGGTCGTTAAAAGAGAAACAAAATCGTTAACCTTCCTGAAATACCTCGTAAGATAACCAAAATCGCCTTTTACTGCTTTCATTTCTTTTGTTTTTTTTTTCGGAGTTTTAATTTTATAATAATTTTTCTACATGACTATTGGACTTTATCTTTGAATTTTAGAATATATTCTTTGCAAATTCAGGCTTAAATGCTCTTGCAATTTATTGCAGGTCTATCTAATGAACAATGATAAGAAGGTACTTAAAAAACGTACTTCGCTTAAACGCAAAGATCGCTGCCCTACATTCAATGAATCAATGATTTTCAGCCTGCCACCGCAGGGTCTAACCACAGTTCAACTGCGTCTAACTGTTTTTGGCTTGCTAGATAATGCAACGCTCATGCCACTAGGCCATGTAATTGTCGGCAGCTGTGCAACTGGCAAAGGCTTGCGGCACTGGCATCAAATGTTATCATCATTGAGAAAACCAGTAGCCATGTGGCATGTCCTGCGGCAGGCAACGAAGCAACCAATTTTTACGGGTGGCGCCGAGGCAGTAGTAGCGGCCATGCAAAGCACCGCAATAAGAGCCAAAAGAAACAGTATTTTTTAGAAGAATAAAAACTAAAATTAAATTAAATCCTAAAACGAGTTACGCCTCGAGTTTACATACAATTGGATTTTAGTAAATAGAAAATAATCGATTAAACAATCCTTTCCATAACCGCAGGTTGTTGCATTGATTGATGTTATAAAATTGTGAAAAAAGTGATTTTTTACTTTAGGGAAAATATTATTGTTATTTTGTACAAAATATATATAGAATCTTTATAGAAATACCTAATAACTAAGTTATTTTTATTTTGGTTTAAGCATTTTTATACCGCTGTATTTCGATATAAAATTTTAAAAATCTCAAACTATAATATCAGTATCTATATACACACATAGTTACATACGAACTAAATAATTTATTTCAGTTTGGAATGAAGGGTACATAGACAAACTTGTATTATTTCGGAGACTGGAGCGTCAAACTATGGGTTTGGAAAAGGAAGTAAAGTAGTTGCATGAGGGTGTCAATTTTCAATATCCTTCGATCTCGAATATTTTTCAAATTCAAACCATTTACATTTGATTTCTTACGTAAAGCTTCACATAGGTACTATATTGATACATATTCCCTAAATTGATTCTGTTTCAGTGTTGTTGGGACAATTACTTTATTTAAAGTGAAATTTAGTTCTAATATAAATAACACAATTTGCTCATACATATATTAAAATAAAAAGAAAATGCCTTTAAAGTTCTATCAAATTATCTATTCAGTGAGCCCCAATTGATTAAAAAATTGTTGTTTTTTCATTCCAAACGGAAACTCCAAGTATTTCATTACACAAAATGGCAAATATGGAGGCAAAATCGTACAAAAATAAGTGAAAAAAGTATGGCTTATCAAATATGTATTTTAAACATTTATTTTTTAATTCATAAAAATATTTCTCAATATATCTTTGATATAACATCCTCTGTTTTTTTTATATGTTATTCTCCAATCAATCCTAGGAATGTATCTGCTTTCATATCGAAATTCCCGTCATAATCTTGGAAAATACAGTGCGACCTCGGACGCAACCCTCGATAAATACAACTCCTCAATGTTCGCAACGAGTATATTTCTTTCATTACAGACTCAGTAAATGCAACTTTTCAAACAAATTTTACCTCGCTTATTGCAACGTATGCCATTTGAACATTCTATGTAGCATTTTTCGTGGGATATCGAATAACGTTGAGAGTTTGTGAATACTCCAAGATGGAAAAATATTTATACAAATGGTTTCTTAAGCAAATAAAAGATGATTCTCTTTTGATGAATTGATTTAATGTTTTTCGTATGAAATCTCTATACCCGGTTACCTAAGATTTTTTGCCTCCATCATTGCAACTTCTGCGGTTACTGCAACAGGCTTGGTTTTTATTAGTTGCGTCAACCGAGGTCGCACTGTATGAGTTTTTTCATGATGGTGCGCACAAGTCTTATTGTATGAATTGTATGATATTTTCCAAAGTGATGTGGGGAATTTTGATTTGATACATTCTTAAGATTGATTGAAAATAACATAAAAAAACAAAAAAAAAATTTTATGTCTACCTTTTTTGAAAAACGTGGTGCGCGCATCAGCAAAAAATTCGTAGTTTCCAAAGTTATGGCAAGAATTTCGATACGAAAGCACATGCATTCTTAGGATTGATTAAGGAATACCATATAAAAAATTATGAAAAAAATTAAAATTATATATTGGAAATATTTTGAGAAAAACTTTTTTTCAGTAAAAAAATTAATTTTCCGACAAATTTATTTTAGTCTTTATATTTTTTTTTATAAAGTTATAAGCAAAATTGATTAAGTGATTTTTTATCCAATCTCCTATAGTTTTTCAGATATTTCATGTCAAAAAATTCTCAAAAAGGTAAAAAAAAACCCAAGTGCTGTTATTAAAACAATGACAGATATATATAAAAGAGTAGAGAAGAAACACCACTTCGATATCTTATAATATGTAGCTCTGTAGATAATATTTGACTGTGCTAAGTCATTTTTAGCTCTTGTGACTAGACTAGACCAACACTAGATAAAGCAGCACAGACATAAAGTGCACTCGCAGAGGCAAATGGTTTGGTCCAAATAACAATTAACCATTTATTAGGGCTCTTTTTTTGCTTTTGCTAAAGTGGTTATTCTAAAATATTTGCACAACTTTAAATGAATTTTTGAAAAATAATCTATTTTCCGAAATTTAAGCTTTACTACATATAGGGATTTTCACAAAATCTGAGAATGTCATGTCCTGATTACTTTTGATTTTGTTAAAAAAAAATTTGGGACGTCTCAAAAGTAAAACATAAGATTAGTAGCTTTTTGTTTAAAAGTTTAATAGGACAATAAAACTAAGTAACTATGCATTTAGTTCACTAAATGCATAAATTTTTAGATTAAATTATTTGTAAGTTTTCAAAATCGCGTATGTATATGAAGCTATAAGAGCATATCTGATTTACCATAAAAGAAAGCTTTAATTGCTGCACCAATTACCTATTCAAATACCTTTCCAAGCGTCAGGCTTCCGTAAAAAGTATTATAAAGGCCAATAACTTCACATTTCTAAGACTCTCATTAGTAATTTTCTTTTGAGATTGCAAATAGCCAATTGTCAACAAATCACTGTACTTGAACTAAGTTGTTAATATTTTTTTAAAAGAAAAGTAATTATTAAAACTATAACATCATACTATATTAAAAAAGTTATAAGAAAGTCTTTATATATGTATTACATTTATTGTTAACTTATTGAAAACTGTTACAAAAATTATATACAATTATTACACTTATCTATTACATTATTGTTGCTAAGAAACTTCAGTAATGACCTACTGTAACTATTTAAAAAATAAATAAATAACTACGCTATTATATTATAGACAAACTCTTCATAATTAATACTACCTGGAAAACGTTCATTAATTATTTGAAAACCTACAAGGAAGGGCATAACAACGTCTGCCAGACCTGCTATATGTATGTATGTAAAGGGTAGGGACAGTAGTTAGTTTCATTGGAAAATTGGGCTGTTTCGCTTTTACATTCCATCGCATGAATTCATACAACATAGCGCCACCTACCGCAAAGGGCGCGACAACGTCTGCCGGGACAGCTAGTTGAAATATAAAAGAAGTATTTTTATATTTTTGAATAAACTAAATGGCATACAGAAATATTGATAGAGCCTTTTTATGAAATTCGAAGAAGAAAAAGGATGGAATTTGGAAAGGTGGCTTATCAATAAGCATAAATGGGCTTGGGAGAGTTTTAATTTTGTATGGCTTTTACTAGGACCGTGGCACTGTCTAAATCTTTAAATTTCCATTTAAAATATCTAGAGAACAATTAAATTAAATTTTGACCAAGAATTTGAAGAAGATATGGGCGGAACTTATTATATGAAAGTTTTTGTTGGTTTCGTTCGGGTACGATTTTTCTTTCACGAGATAAAGACGAAACTCTCTAGTAAAGCACTTTTTCCCATGGAATTCCTATGGAAAACTAAAAAGTTCAATGAGCCACCCGTAAATATGCATTTTTTTTTTTCATGTACGTGCAACTGTTATTCCTGTTTGAAAAAAAATTTCAATCTCCCAAATGTAAAAGGGGTTCAAATTTAAGGTATCTTTTTAAATTTGTCCTCTTTATTTTAACAAGCACTAAATTGCACCAATGTTTTTTAAGTATAAACTAAATACATTCCGGTTAGTTAAAATGGATAGTTATATGAGTGAGCCATCAGTATGCGAACAAATTATTCAAAATTTTGGTAATAAATTGACAGCCTGCCCAGCTAAAAGAAGAGGTCACTGGAACGGAGCTCTTTTTCATTATTAGCCGGAACCAATGTATGTACTTAAATCTGCAATAAAAATAAATGAATATTTTATTTAAAATTTAAAAAAATACCTCAAATTTAAAGATTTGTTATGGTTAGGAAAAATTGTTTTAGTGCTGTTACGCCTAATATTTAAATCGCAAGATAGGTACTTGACATTGGCCTGGCACGGCAGTTCATGTATGTATGTATGTATATATAAAATTAATGTTTCAATATTAACTTGAGGACGTGCGCCATGCTATTGGTTATCTATTTTTATAATTAATTTGAATACCAACCAATGGCAACCACATCAGAATTATACAAGCCATTGTAAGCTACTTGACTACACAGCATTTTTCTATTGTGGCTGCAATTGGAAAATGATCGGAAACAAAAAACGAAAGACAACATCCCCATAGTATACGCTGTTAGATGCTCGTATTTTATCTATTTTTAAATCGCACCACTTTGGAAGTTCTGCCATCGATCTCTGCATGTTAAAGGAATCAGTTCAATATATATTTCCAACACGTTTAGAAGTGAAATAAAAATAAAACTAATAAAATATTTAAGATTTAAGATTCTTATTTTCAAACAGTAATTATTTTATAAAAACTTATAAAATAGAGGTAAGAATTTTTGGTGGTTTATCCTAAGAAACTTTTAGACCAGTTTGTACAAAAAAATAATGTATGAATTATTGTAAGTTTAATGGCACCAGGAATACATAAATGTTCAAGATAGTTGCACATATTTGAAGTTTTCATAGCTAGAATCTTCGTAAAGTTCTTTTTTTAAATACAACGTGTTATTTTCAGCTTGGTTATTGCCTAAAACAGTGCTACCATGACCACAATCACTGAGTTAACACGCACTGCCTTTTCATTACCGTCATCAAGCAAAGAACGCCGAGTACTCCGCACTCCCAAATGTGCTAGATGTCGTAACCATGGCGTCATATCTTGCGTTAAAGGACATAAAAAGCTTTGTCGTTGGCGTGAATGTTTTTGTCCCAACTGTCAACTAGTGGTTGATCGTCAACGCGTTATGGCTGCTCAAGTTGCCCTTCGACGGCAACAATCAATGGAGTCATTGGACGTAACAATGGCGCGCAATGATAACGACGAAGACAGGCTCTTATTGGGAGCAAACTGTCAAACATCATCCACAGTACGCACCAAAGAAGCGTTAATTGCACAGAAAAAGATCTACAAACAGCGTTTGCGTTCACTGCAACAATCGGCCCTAAGCATTACTGCGGCCATGGAAGGTACCTATTTTATTTTAAATTATTAATTTTTCATTATTTTTGCGAATTGAAAAGAAGGTGTGTGTCTGCGCATGTTAATTTTGTTACTTTGTTTGTAACACAGATAAGGGTCTAAGTTATCTTCTCAGTCGTTCTTAATCAAAATCACGTACGGATAAGTAAATTGATGATCAACACAAGATTTAGCTACACATTCCTATCACTCAGGGAAAAAATCAATTTTATGTTTGATTCAAGCATAAGCTTATGATTTAGCGGCAAAGCCAAAAATGTTTAAAATGAAGAGAAACATTTTTGATTTATATTTTAATAGAATCCACATTGATTTAAACTTTAAAGTAACGCGTCCATATGATCCGTTTTTCGGGGAGCCAGTCCGCGTTTTTCACTTTCTGCTCCGCGAGATCCGCGTTTCATTGGAAATAATAAATCTCATTTTGCTAAGGTTTTCGGTGGAGGTGCTTTTTTTTTAGTAAATATAAATAATTGGAGATAGCAAATATATATCTGATTTTCCTTAAAAATAATTGGAAGTTATTTGATTTTGCTACGGTTTTCGGGATTTGAAAGTGAGGACCTTTTTTTTTAGTACATAAAATTTTTTGCAGTTAAAACAAAAGAATCTTTAAAAAAGTTTCATCAACTTTATCCTGCTCCGCGTTTTGGTGAAAAGTATCTGGTCACGTTAATTTAAAGTGATTTCAATTTGATTCAAATTTGCAAAGTATTCAATGTAAAATGAAAAATTGCAATTTGATTTTTTTTATGATAGAAATAAAGTTTAAAAATTTTATTTTCAATACTTGTTAAATATAAACTTAATTTAAAGTGGAAACAAAAAACGAAAAAATTTACAAAATTTACTGCCTTAAACCAAAACTAAATTTTTAGATTTTGCAATTTCACTATTGAAGTTAGTTATGGCCGCACACATTTTTTTTATCATTGGTGTATTAGTGGGTGACCTACCGAAATCAACAAAAAACTCGATTTTGAAAAAAATGTTAGTTAGAGCCTTTCTATGTTAAGATAACGTTATGTAGATATGTTTTTGTCATAAACAAGTCATTGTCAACACAAATGAATGTCACTAATATATACTACATATAAGTACTTTGCCTTTTTTAAATGATTCATATGAAATGAATTTACTTAAGTCGAAAATCCTCAAATTTTACATCGACCAAAAACGGAAGGTCGAAATGTCGCTATAACCTGGCAGTAACAGGAGCACTAACTACTCAAACACAAATAATAATAATAATAATAGAGTTTAGCTACTACAGCTATTAGCTTTCTTAGCAATTTAGCAAAAAGCTTTAAAACCAAGTAAAAAGCTTATATATTAATGGAAATGAAAACATTATACATGCAATTAATTTTTTATTTTTTTATAATTTCTTCTTAGCAACACAGCTAGAAGCACCCATGGGGTCATGTATACCGTCATCTCTTTCCAAAGTGATGCTCCTGCAGTACATTATCTTTTTTTGCATTTAATATCGCTATTGCTTAAATCTAAGACACACGCAGTTTGTTAATCAAAATCATTAACCAATCACGCAGACATCTATCATCTATTTGTGTGTTAAAACTGCTACATTTCAAAGGAGAAACAATTTTGAAAAAGCAAAAGCAAAAACAAAAAACGTGTATAACTCGAAAGCAATTTCGATTTCAACTTCAACAATATATCACAAATGTATCTCAAATGCCACAATTTGATCGACACGTTCATTTGTTACCATATGGCATCCATACGCACAAGATATTCGCCGGACAAATGTTTATTTTATTAATATGACTGGTTTTCTATTTGAACGTTGTATTCCTCTTTTAAATTTCTAGTGAAAAAAATCCACTGTTAAATGCTCTTCTAATTCGTGTGTAATACTTTTCTGATTTCATGAACTAAACTAATTGTAAAAAAATAAGCATAAATTTGTGTAAGCTCTTACAACTGGTTTCTTATATTTCCCAATAACCAAATTTAGGCAAATTTAATTCTGTTTTCTGATTTTCAGCAAAACTAAAGATGCTCTAATACATTCATGTTTCATCAACATGAGCTGAGCAATTTTTAAATGTTATATGTTCAGAAATTTTCTTTTAGTGGTTTTCTTTCCCATATATGTATAGAACTTTGTCTATTTTAATTTATTTTTTATTTTACTTAAATTTTCATTTATGTACATCTTTTTAGATTTACATCTAAACATTATAATGTAAATTCGAGAAAATAAATAAAAAAGGCTCCTCTATAGAATTTTGGTTTTATTAATCTGCTGAAAAAATCAAAAATGCCTATGCTTAAAGAAACTAAAATACCCAAACACTTGGCTCATTGGCTCAACTCTTATACACTTCATTGATTACTTCAATTTTGATGGCTATACATATAAGAATGTATGTATGTATATGGAAACGTGAATTTGGAAAAATTTTAAAAATTAAAATGGTTTGTAAAATCATGTTCCTTTTTTATTTTTATTTAATCCAAAGTCCAATTTTTTATGGATTTTGAACCACGGATGTGAAAGTGATGCCCGCACTAGGCTTTGTTTTAAAAAAATTGCTCGTTAACGTTTCCGCATACAAAAATATTAAATCCATGATGAACCAGTCAGCTCAAGTGTTGAGCATGTGAACCAAGTATTGGGATTTGTTCTCTGACATAAATCAACTTTTTCGAAGGTATGACCTTAATAGCTCTATAACTTGGAAAGTAAGCCATAAATAGAAAAATATATTGAGGCCAATGTTTTAGCGGAGATGAGAAGACATCGATTTCATGCCGAAAAAAATTTCCGTATGGCAAGACTTGACCTACCTATCATAGTTTTAAAATTACTAATGACAATATATCCATTGGAAAATATACAGTTTTTATTGAATGTTTTAAATTATAATTACTCTTTCAAATCTAAAAACCGAATTTTTCACCCAAAATATCTATTCTTATTCAAAATTAGAGCATTTGTTTGAAACTTTAAAATGGTGAAAAGTGGGTCAAATCTTTTTCAGGCATGAAATTACAGCTTCCCGACAAAGATCCCTTTATAAAATTATTATATCAAGCTTATAATTTTTCCACAATGCTAAACGTTAGTACTCTACAAGAGCGTTGGCGTTAAAATTCTAACAATACGTGTTCATGTTCATATACTTTGTATGAAGCCGACCTAAGGAATCAATTTCAAACTCTGACAGAGCGTTGTGAAATGAAATTGACTGAAAAACTTTACAATAAGTCAATTTTGAAAACTTAAATTAAAATCAACGCTACGCCAACGTTCTTATTCTGGTTGAGCGCTTAAACTAGGAAATAGAAGTTTTTTAACCGTTTCTCACAAACATATGTACACATATGGTGACAGACTGTCTGGCTCATACAGACAGTCTGTCTACTTTGGACTGGAAAAAGGTCATCGATGTAATTTGATGCTTTAAAATGCATAAAACAATTTTTTCGACATTTAGTACATACAGGCCAGGAATTCCTAAATATAAACGCTCATATAAACATATAGTAGTACGAGGCATTCGTACAAGCTAACTAAATGTAAGCAAAAACAAGGCTCAATATCATTTGGTACTACAAAAGTAACAGCCTGTGGGGATCCTTTAAATGATTTTATTATATCGATGTAACATAATATCTAAAAACGAAAAAAAAACCATTTCAGTTTTTTCACTTAACTGAAAAGAAAAACAACAATCGTTTCAAAACCTAAAGAAAATAGAAGTGAAACCACTTGAGAATGCACGTTCCGTTCAGTTGCTGATTCAAACCTACAAAATATCCATATGAGTTTCCATATATTAAAATCACGCTGGTGCCTTACTGTCTGGGTCATGTGTCGTTCGTCTGTCCTATGAGAACGGCTGTTTGTCTATGCCATTATGAAACGATTTATATAAAGTGGTCCTTATTAAATTTAAGCGAGGACATCACAAAATGATATTACTCATTAAAATTTTTCCAACTATTTTTAATTATAGGATATGAACATACGATTGGTTTCGACAGGTGCCTTTTTAGCCTTAAAAAATACATACTTACCAAATTATTTATGAATGTTGACATCGACAACCCTGCCCGCTAGAAAAAAATTTTACATAAAGTAGATATTCTATAAAAATAAAAGTATGCAAAAAAAGGCGAATAGATTTTGTTTATTTTCTTCTTTGTTACCACATTATTTATTACTCATTTACTTATTTAATATATTTTTCTTTTTAGAATACAAACATCGTTTCCCTACGATCAACTCCCCATTAATGGAAAGAATTCGTAAACGCCGTGCTTTTGCTGACCCTGAACTAAATGGTACGTTGGATACAACATTCCTTAATGCATTTATGGATACTAAATTTTCTACAACTCCATTTATGACATCATCCAGTTTTGAGCAGTATCAACCTGCCAATTTAATAAATAGTTTAAGTGGTACCTACTTAAATCATAATCGTAATCATAATTGGATAAGTTCAAAAACTATTAATTGCTTAAAAAACCGCTATTCCTCAATATCAGCTGCTGATGAATTAAGAGAATTTAATGATTCTTCAGTTGCACAAACTACCACATTAGAAAGGCCTAAATTAAATTTTTCAATTGAGGCAATAATTGGAATTAATTCCTAATTTTGAGCTTTATTTCTTCATATATGTACATAGTAATACGAGTATCGTCTCCTCATACACATACATTTGATTTGACGGAAGAGAATGGGATGAAAACTTTCTACCCAATGAATTTTTAGAATACAATTCTCTAAGTTCTGTATATAAAACGGCTTTGCATTGATACGTCTCAACTTTGAGAGCTTTGTATGGCTATGTTTGATTTGAGTCCGCTATCGCTCTGCGTCGTTTGTTTGGAAAAGTATTCACCGATTCACCAACGCTTTGAAGTACTGAATACATAATTCTCATAAAGTTCGTAAGATTTCTCTATTTCTATTGGAGCTACATATATAAAGTTTATGGTCCATGCCAATATGCCAGTAACAATAAACGGAAAAGCATCACTTGAACCCTTCCTGAAATCCAGCTCAATTTGTGCCAAAACTCTACCAAAACTGCATCGAACTCTGCAAAATAATGTTTAAAACATAATGGCTTTGAATGTACTACAATTTGCAATAAAGACTTGCTCCATACATACTGTTTTTATTCAATTCCAATATGCAATTTCAATGTGAAATATATTGCAACTTATGCAGATGATATTGCCATAATGTCATGCAGTTCTTCGCCAGCAGATGCATGTTCAAGGTGAACTTAATTGAAATTTCGTTAGTCGTTATTCGTTACTTCATGTGAATTTTGTTTTTGTAAAATTATCAAACTATCGGACTAACAAGTAACGAAGTAACTAGGTGGCATGTCTGATAATTTTCTGTTAGTTTATTGTCAATAAAAAAAAGTTGTGCAAGCATAAAAAATAAAAAAAAAAAATAAAAAAAAAAAATAAAAAAATTTTAATAGATTTTGTGTTATAATTCGACTTACTTTTCAGGTAAAAAAATACAAAAGCAGTTGTTACTGTCGGTTTAACGGAACAAAACAAAAGTGATGCCTTCACAGCTAAAAGTTTTACCAAATTCCCAACTAACGATTTATCAAACTAACTAGGCCGGTGTGAATACCAATATTATTTCCCACTTATAGAGGTAATTTCTAAATGGTCCAAGTTATAGAGGGAAAAGCCCATATTATAGAGGCGAAAACGCACTAAAACTCCAAAAATCAAATCCCAGTAATAGAGGTTTAATAATCCCAGTAATAGAGGCATTTTGATGAGAAAGAGCTGGGACCTTGAAGTGAGTCTCACTAGTAGAGGTTTCCCACTTATTCAGGTACCGCTTAACCAGGTTTCACTGTAATTATAATTTGCCAAGGTGGTTCCGATAAATGATAACAATAATGCGGCGATATCATCAAAATCCCAATCTCTGGATTTAGATTTTATAGACATTTTTTCGATGCTTTTTTTGTCATTTAATACTTTTGAACTTTCCACTTATCGATGTTCTTCGATACTTTCCAACCATTGTCGACTTTTTCAATTTTATTCAATATCAATTTTGTCGATGATTTTTGATACCTTTCGACTTCTACAATATTTTCGACTTTTTCGAAGTTATTATTCAATACTTTTCGATTTTTTATACAATTTGAAACCATTCGACGGAATGATTATAATAATATACAGAAAATTTATTTTCTACATGTGCTTGCATGTTTCTTTTTTTTTTTTTGTTGCTAGAGAAGCATAATTTTTTCCGCTACATAGGGTGTTTTTTTAGAGTTTCATACTTTCTAACATAGACTAATCTTTCTAATGAGGATTAAACATCAAAATGTTCATCAAACCAGACAGCGTTTGTATCATTTTTATTTGACAACATTTGCAAATAATAAAAACTTACTTAATTCACAAAAATTTCAAATTTTAAGTCACTCAAAATTCGCATGATCTGACACTACTGCGTTATTTCTTGTGTCAACGTCAGTAGGTTTTGGTTCCTGCAGCAATAATTGACGCTCGAAACCCCATATAGCTCGTGGAATTTCGTAAATAGCACCGAAATTTAGTTCATTTGGATAATTTTTTATATTGTTTTTTTTCTTCTTTCAATAAACAGCTACGACAGACGGTCTCTAAAAATGTCTTTTATTTACTTTTTCGATACCATTCAACTTTTTTATGTTTTTCGAAACTTAAAACTATTTCAATACTTTCCAACTTCTACAATGCACTTTGTCTTTTTCAAAGTTTGTTGATACTCGCGACTGAACTGCAATTGAATAGAAAGTATCAAGAAAGTACTTATTAGAAGTATCAATGGAGAAGTATTAGATACGTGTGTAAGAGCGAATGGAAAGAGTAAAAGGTAAAAAAGAAATATTTCCAACAAACATTTCCGTGTTTAAATTGTGAAACAACAAATGTAAGCACTGGCAGAATGTTTAACACTGTGGTGAAGCTGCTTGTCTTCTCAGCACCTTTCGAGCTCTTAACGCAAAACAGGTATGCAACCGCTACCAAACTTCAGACTTTGTATACTCCACCCAATGTTTACAATATTTGTATTCGCATGTCAAAAAACAATTAGCGAAAAAGGTAAACCAATTCCTTGATTTAATCTTTAAAATATATATTAAATTTTCACCAATTTGTTGACGAAATACCGCTAGCACCAGTTACAACCAGTTGATTGCAAAAGTAATTTTAATATACGGGCGATAAATGAAATGTCATCTCAAGAAATAAGAAATGATATAATACGTGAATATTTACCAAACTTAATCAAAGATCTAACTGGTTTCGAGGTAAGTTTCTCCATAAATACTGACATTAAACATATATAGAGAGAAATACTTGCCATTAATGTTTTTTTTTTTTTTGTAGGACGATGATGAAAATACTCGTAGGTGTGAAAATTTCGCATGGTCAATTATACGAAATCATCGCAATTTAAGCACCAACAGTCACGAGGTAAAGCGCAAGATAGAAGGTATTCAGGAGAAGTTTAATGTAGACAATTGCAAGGTCTACGCAGATCACCTTGGGCGACTTTGCGACGAAATAACCAGACATCCACTATGTCTGGAACACTACGAAGTCGATGTTCATTGGTCACTGCTAGATTTCCTGTTCACACTCGCATACAATCCAACAGGAGCACTAAAGCGCAACAAACACAAAATCGACTTTACGCACAGATCCGATCAGGAGGACGTTGAAGAAAGTGAAGCCACCTATTGGAGAAATGTACTTAAAAAAGACTTTATACCCTTGGAGAGTGTCACATATACGGACTCTGATTTAAGTGTAAGGAAACAAATTGACGTCAACAACGTATAACTATTGACTCGAGCTATTGAAAAATCGTAATTGTGTAGGAAACTTTCCCTAAGCAAAGCCATAAAAAATATTTGACGCGTATGTGGGTGCTTCCATTGACAGCGGGCCAGCTGTCGCGCGCTACGCTTTTTTGGTATAACGTGTGTTCAATTCGCTCGTAATTGTAGAGAAGTGGCTTAGAAAAGTAATAAATAAATATATTATGTAGATCGATTTTAATCTGCGAATGTGCCATCAGTTTTTGTTCGAAACCCTTTTATCGTTGTGGAAAATTAGTGAAGTTCGAATTTTTTCAAAAATTTGGCATAATTTTTTTAAAGAATTGAAAGAACAACTCTTCAGCAACACTTCCATAAATTTTCAGAGTGGGAAGACAGCGACATCTAAATTATGTATGCATTAGTACTCGAAAGTGTAAAGTACTCAGAAAGTGTTGCTGAAGAGTTATTTTTTTGATTCGTGCACGAAAGAAGGGTTTTGCAGAATCGCACGGTTTAAAATATTCGCGTGCGGCGCTATTTACAATGTAAATTCAAATTAAATACAGCGACATCTTACCTCGACCACACAATTGCCTTCGTCCGGCCCTATGTGCACTACCGAGATGTGAGATGTGAATATAGTTATTTTGACGAAAAATAGGATTTTAGTTTGACCTGGTTTTTTCGCCTTATACACCTTTAAAATTAATATATCTGTATTGTACTGCAAGTTTCGGCAGCTGTCGTAGTCAAATAAACATGTTTTAATGTCGCTGGCTCTCGTACTAAGAGTATATTCGAAAGTAATCAAAAATTATCTTTTTTATACTTTACAGGAATGGTCTGATACCGACAGTGCGAATGATGGAAATAGTTCTCTTAGCGATGAAGCACTGCATACAGACTCGTCGATCCAAACAAAATCTTTCACACTTTATTCTAACACCTTAGCAAATATAAAACCTCCAGAAATCCAGAAGCACTACAAATTGTTTGACTCGAATCAGTCAAACGAATATTTGCTAAGCCATGTACAAAATACTTGGTGGTTACCTGGTGCTCAAGAGTTCGGGGTCTCCGCACGTTTAAAAACCGAAGCTAATTTTGCAGTTACTTATAACAATTTCCTAAGCGAAAAATCTAATAATTTATTACGTTTTCCAGAGCTGTCAACAGCTACGGAGTTTTGTTTAATGCGAGAAATCATATGGATGTTCCATTCTCCAGTAAATAGCAAATTTTTTAGCTTAGATGATAAAGATGGGATTATAATGCGTGATAATGTTACGATTCCAAGTGTGACTGTGGTAAGTTCTTAAATTTAATATAGTTAAAAGATCGCATAGCTTAATTGGTAGAATTATCATATTTTATTAATTTGTAACAAATTTGAATCTAATAAAGAAATTTTTACATAAAAATGGCTGCAACCGGAAGAGTATAGGTTTTCAGAAGTCAAGTTCTATAGTTAAAATGTATTCTTTTAACTGTTAAACATCCACCAGACAGAATTATTTGAAATCGTTTGATTTCCAAGTGTTGGTCTTGTCCGGCAATTTTTTGTACCGAAACCAAACAGGACATTTCTAGGCCTACCTGAAGTCATTTATAGTCATTAACTACTTAAAAAGAGAACATTTAAGACCTTTGACATTTAAGGATAATGATCCTAACTTACATGAATACCATAACTAGACAAATTAAAGAGTTTAATGAATCTCCCTGTATCAGTAGTTAATATTTACTGAAAATGGTTTTTTTAACAGTATTGACCATAACTTTATAGCCAATGATTTTAGATTTTATGCACTCAAATTTTTTATGAGACAACTTTATAGATTTAATATACAATTTAACAGTATGGTCTATCGAACTACTTAAACCAACATATCCTGCCTTACATACGTATGATGTCTAAGCTGCGCTGCTTCTTAGATTCAATTTACAAATCTGACATAAATCCACCTAAAACGATAGAGTGCTACGCCGCGAACTTACGCAGTTTATTAGATCCAGTTTGGCAAGAACTTATGCAGTATGAATCTCGTTTGATAGAACAACATGATTTTGAAATCAACACTTTATTGCAGCTACATTTCAAATTAAAAAATGCATTTTCCATGTTAGAATATATTTATGAAATTCATTCACAAGCTACCCTAAAGCAGTATCCAGGTAACAACATAAATAACCATACAATTTTCACAGAAGATTAAAACTAAAATCATTTCAGCGCATATTTTAAGCTCTTATTTATTAGCCAGCTTAATGCATAGCAACGAAATCGCTAGTAGAGCTACAAATGCGAATTTGGCCGTCTCACTTTTTTTAACATCCATAAAAAGTTTTTGCAACATTATTGATACTTGGTGGACTGGTGGACTTTTAGAGGATTGGCGACAAGAATTCATAGTTGAATTGTACGACTTATAATATTTTAAGGTTTTAATTTATTAGTAAATAGAGAAAAAGTGCGTTTGGCTTTAAGAAGGTGGAACAAAGTCGATTCTTACATATGTTATTAAAGTCGAAACTGTTTGAGAAAATTCAAGTTTAAAACGTCATGGATGGTCCCCACTTTTTTTGTATGTGCAACGAATTACAACAAAGATGAGGTAAATATTGCTTTTAAAAGTTATTTTTTTTAAAGACAGAAAATGGCTAAATTTTATCTAAAGTTAAATTTATACGAAATGTACATTTATATCATTTATAATAAAGAAAATCTTCGACCATGAACAATCACAAAAGATTTTAAGGAAGACAAAAATAAATTGCAAAATTACTTTCTCTAAAGGTTGGTAATTTTTCGTGCGCAAACATCCATATAATTTTATGTTCAAAACGCCCTTCTTAACAACATGTGTCATTGTTGCATCAGATAATGTAACCGAAGTATTTTTATTTTGTATTAAGAAGTAAATTTTACCTCTTTCTGATGTAATTCGTTATACAAAAAATGTTGGGATTATTGTCTTCCTCGGTTTAGGAGATATATTAAAAAACAATTTTGAGCACGTTTGGGCCGAGGTAGACAGAAATGCCAATCTTCCAGAATGTCGTAAGCTTAGATTTTTCATAACAGTATCGACCTTCATAACATATGTAAAAATCTACTTCGTTCCTCCTTTTAGCAAACATCTTAACTAACTAAACTAGTTTTCTTATTTTTTTCTTTTCTTTAATTTTTAGATCTAATTGTACTGAGGATTATACGGTACGTGTCCGACCTTTTTCAAAAAATGATGAAAAATATTTTTTTGTACCTACACAAATATCAAAAACAATTAAGAAAAATAGATGTTTTGAGCTTTTATTGGAACACTCTTTAGAATCTGGTTGCACACTGAATTTACTGTATGCGATTAATCGTATTGGTGATTTAAGAAATGCTTGTGAAGCTATCGAGGGTAAACTTTACAATCAATTCATTGATGATGTGCTTTCATACATTAAAAAACTACAATCTGAAATCAAAAAGGAAGCGAATTGTGATGCAGATTATAAAAAAAATACAACAAATTGCGAAAACAGTTCAAGCAGCATTTTGAACAATTTAACAACAACTGATGAGTTTTTACTTATGGCATTTGCTTCAAGTCCGAATGAAAGCAAAAATACTGATTTAGAAAACATCAACTTAAATGCCTATGATATTTTTATACAATTGGAAAAAACTTCAAAAATACTGCCCTTGGAAGAAGTAGTCTTTACTTCACTAACACGTATTCTTAAAACTCGGATTGCTTTTGCAAATAATTTTGTGATGAAAATGTACCGTGAAGAATTTATAATTTTAACACATCTGAGGAATATACGCAAAGTATTACTGCTTGAAGCTAGCGACCTAATGCACCAATTTTATGATAGGCTTTTTAAGAAAGTAAATATTGCATTCATTCAATTTAAAGTGGAAAATATTAGTTGGCATATAGAAACTAATAGAAAACTTTAATATACAATCTGTTTCAGATTGAATCTGGTCACTCTTGGAGAAATGCTGCTTTGTTGACAATGCAATTAGATGATATTTTATGTTCCAAGTTTCCCGAAATGTCATCTTTATTCCACATAGTAATCAAACTTTCAGTTGAAGAACAATTACAAAACAAGGTTTGTTTTTAGAAAAATGGAAAATTAATTATAAGGAAGATGTTTAAGTAAAAGTGGTCGTCCTTCGGGGTTCTTCGCTTAAATGAAATCGATTATGGTTTTTAATCCATAACTCTCTACTAAAAACATGCATGTGTTTTTAAACCTATCCGCGTATCTCGTAGGCGGTTCGAAAAGCATGCGAAACATATAATGTCAATTTCATGTCTATAGAAATAGTCCAGTCAAATAAGATATTTAATCTTCGAAATCCTCTGCAAAATATCGTATCGTTTTAATAGATCAAAACTCCTCAAAACATCGGTGTTTAAAGATTACGTTAAGATTTGATTGAGCAGTGCCAGTGCTTGATCCAGTCCTCCATACATTTTTCGCTGACTGAGGAACAGTCCTCAGTGAATTTACTTTTATGGCTTCAACCGACTCAAATCATTTTCCTCAATGTGGTAATTTTAGGTTCGGGAATAGAAAATGACAAACGGGGCCATGTCAAGTGAATTCGGTACTTCGATGATATTCATTAAATTTTTGGTTAAAATCTCTTGCAGAAAAAATTATGGCTTCATGCGATGGTGCATTATTGTGATGCAAAATCCATGAGTATTCCTTCCACAAATCTGGCCGTTTTCGGTGGAGACTCTTCCGCAATCCGCTTCATGACGTCAAAGTAATATTCCTTCTTTACTGTTTCTCCTTCTGGGAGGAATTCAGAGTGCACAACAACGTGGTAATCAAAAAATTCAATTCTGGATACTTTTTACACAATATTCAAAGCAACATAACTAAGTAAACACTTATCACACGGAGAAAGGGTTGCCAAGTGACCGGGATTGATCCGGCAGGCCCGGTTGGGGGGGCATGGCAGGGGGCCTGGTTGAAATTAATAAATTTCTGAAACAGGCGCAAACCTTTAACTTTTTACCGTTTTACTATTGAGAAACAAATTCGTTTTTTGGAGAAGGCCGGAATATGCTTCTAGGCTATATACATATGTACATATATAGATTTTCTTCTCTATAACATAATTAAATTTATAATTTTCGGGTAAATTAAAAAGCACTTGAAAAAATTGCGTATATTCTGTTCGATTCGGTTTTTAAAATACAAAGACAACAGCGTAACTCGATCAACTCTTATCATAGAGTGATTAAGATTTTACGAACTTTTACCCCTTAACATAAAGCAAAAGGTTGCATGTAAATATCTCCTCCGAGATCAACTCTTTATTTGATTGAACTACATTAAAAACTCATGCTACAATTCAACAATTAGCATGGATCACATGTGAATGATTACATACTTTTGTTTGAACATAAGTCTATGGACTTATTTTTTAGTATCCAGTTGATTTTTAACCGTGATTTTAAATACCAGATTGACATAAAATTTCATACATATAAAGTTTTTTGAACTTCCATTTGAAGTCGTATTAAGGTTCAACTATGTATTGTGAAACAGTTGTAAGTTAAAAATAATATAACTTTTAGGTTTTTGAAGCTGTTGAAGATTTAAAAGTACATTATAGTTTTGGAAAGGAGCTTTCTCAGATAGTCAACGATAGTGATATTGAACAATATAATATTGTTTTTCGGTTTTTACTCAAAGTAAAATATGGACAATCAACGCTTGAGAATCTTCAATTTCCACGTTCACATAAGCATCGAATTCCCTACTCCAATTTTGAAATGATAGATTTGCAAATGCGCCGATTAGAGCAGTTACGCTTTTGGATGATTTATGCAATTCAAAGTATTCACTTTCATTTGATGACACACGTACTGCAATCAATGGGTGAACAATTGGATGAAAAAATTTCGAATTGCACTAACCTAAAACAAATGGTAACAGTACACAAATCATACATCAGTACTGTGTGCGAGCATTGTTTTTTAGTAGATGGTTTCAAAAGGATTAAGACAGGTATTGATCAGGTATAGTTTGAACGAATTTTACTCATGTGCAGTCTTTATTTAAATATTTCGTTTGCTTTTGCAGCTTCTGAACTTAACAAGTGTCGTAAGCTTGGAGTGGAATAACTGTACTAAATATATAGAATGCAACAATCCACTGGCTATCGATGATAACACTAGTGAAGAGTCTGAAGGAGATTATATCTCATCTATCGATGAAATAGAACTAACATATATACGTGTGCATCAGTATTTGGCAAATAAATTGAACGATGAAGTATATCTTAATCAAAAAACTTTCTGTAAGTAACCTGACCATTAATATACATAATCGCATTATCATTCTATTTACGTATGCAATTTATTTCATAATGTTGTAGTGTCTGGACTAAGTGCTGCATTCAATACAAGTCTTCCTTATTAATGAATCTTGTTATATTTTGAATTGAATTTTGTTAAAATGTTTTTGAAACTGAATAAAAATACCATAAAATTTCATTGTCATAATTTCCATGACAACATAGAGTAAACAAAAAATAGCAACATACAGTGACACGTAGGTTTGATGAAGTGTTTAAGCAAAACGTTTTTGACGGTTCACTTTATAATGAAAACAAAAATAAAAATTAATTTTTATAGAATATAGAGGCTTACACTGGACTGGACTGCAGGAGTTTGACTGCTAAATCATTAATATCTGGCCCGCCTACCAAAACCTGCACGGACTCAAAAAGATTTTTAGAAACATCTGAAAAATAAATATAGACTGTTAATATTCCAACTCCTTTGTATTTAGTCCTTGCAAATACCTACACAAAAGTTGTGCGGTTTTAAGGCCAGGAGACAGTTGTCGCTATTACTAGGATACAACAATTTTACAGACAAGTATTTTTTGTTATTTTCGGAACAGTATTCTAATTAAAACCTCAATTTTTCACAGAGATGTAGAAAACTCTTGTTGTAATATGTTCCGAAAATAACATAAACTACTGGCCTATAAAAATTTTGTATCTAAATATTGGCGACAACAATCTCCAGGCTTTAAAATTAAACAGCTAATATGTATGTATACGTGATGTACGTTGTTTTTCACTCAATTAACACCTTAAAAAACAGCTTTTTTACTTACTGTAAAAATCTGGGATGAACATTTAGTTTTAATTTTAAAGCTTAAAACCAAATACGTTTTCCTTAAATACTTGATCAAACGTGTGAGTCACAATGCAGAAGCAAGCAGGTAAATTTACCTACATTTATTTTTTATAAAGTTATAAAATATTTTCCAACGTATACATATTGCAGATATTTCACATAAAGCGAATTTAGTTCTTCAAATTTTACTATACTTAAACGTGTACTTGTCGTCAGCCTGGACACTGATGTTTGGTTTTTATATATGCTATAACGTAAGTATCGATTAATTATAAAATCAAAAGTTTTCAAACTGATCGATAAATCAGTAAAAAAATACTTGGATTTTATAAGTTGCATATGCACTAGCCGCTGATCGTGTGAAAATGTGAAAAATCCATCATTCTGCCACCAGTTCTCTACGTAGGGTGCATGTATTGTCTACCCACCTTTTTTGGAAATTATATACTAGTAAGCTTACGTTCACACCCACTCGTCCACAAAAGCGATACTAAAAATGAAAACTAGCCTAGCCATTTAGTTTGAATGAGAATTTTTGGCTTGATGAATAGTAACACTATTTGATTCACCAAAAATCGGTGCTAAATTTTACAGTTAGCCTGCTTTAGACTTCATTAATTAATATAATATATCTTACATTATTTTCATACTAGTTTTCGAATTTGTGGGATTTTTCTGGAAAAATAACTATTTCTGCTTATATTCTGGCAACAATTACTGAAGTAATACGCCTTTATATGGGATATTCTGGAAATTTACAATCTAAGGTAAGTATATTAATAAAGATATATTTCAATATAATTAGAAAACTTAATTATAAGACAGGTGACATAAACATCTTCTTAATAATGGCGCCGTTGATTCAACTTCCTCTTCTGCTTTTTTTGCTGCTATCAAAACCAAATGGAATTTTTATAGCCGTCACCACACACATTATCATTGCTTTCATGTTTGTAGAGTTTTTCTTTGGAATATACGTTTGGCGTACGCACTCATATTAATAAAGAAAAATAAAGTTAAATATTACCTCAATCGGTAGATTTGGCATATAACTAATTATAAACAGTTTGTCCTCTTACCTTTTACTACATTTAAAAAAAATTTTTTTCATGGAACGGTTGTTTTTTGTTGTTATTGTACAAGCGCCCTCTTGCGGCTTATGTGTTTGGTTTTATTAAAGAAGTGACCTTTGGCTGATGTGAAAATCAAGAGGGGAACATAATTTGGCTGGCCATATTATTAGAAACAATAAGTTGTGTTCAAGTCAGTAGCAAATTTCTGGACCTTGACATAATTTTACTGGTAAATCATTAATCAGACAAGAACCAAACCAAAAACTTACCTTGCAAATTCAATCCTTTTTCCTCTGTTTTTTCGTCATTAGAGGCTTCTTGCGTGAAGTCCAGATTCAACCAAACGTCTCCCTACGGTACGAGTGGATATCATAGTATCAGTTTGATCTCAAATTTCGCGTTGAATCACCCTAGGGACTATTTTGGGGTCTAATTTATCCATTCAAGAAATTTTTGCATCCGTTCTTTCCGTTGTTTTACAAGGTCTTTTTTTTTGGTTGGCACGTTTTCTGTCGTTTTAAAAGTGGTGAAGTGTTTAATAGCACCATAAACTTTCTTAACTGAGCAACCAAAGTGGGTGGCAATAGCTCCGTATGACATTTAGAGGTAAACAATTTCGCCAATCGCTTTTCGGGTTGCTGGGTCACAACTCGTGCTTTTCTCAAGAGTATCTGAAACCCGGTAAATTAACTTCTTCACAGCTGAGGTTTTTGTCTTATTAATTTACCAGTAAAATTAATTCAAGGTCCAGAAATTTGCTACTGACTCGAACACAACTTATTGTTTCTAATTAGATGGCCAGCCAAAATATGCACTCTTGATTTTCACATCAGCCAAAGGTTAATTCTTCAATAAAACCAACAACAAACACATAAACCGCTAGAGGGCAGTTGTACAACAACTAAAAAAAAACAACATTTTTTTAAATGTAGTAAAAGCTAAGAAAACAAACTTTCTAATCAGGTGTCCACGGCTGCATATGTATAGTATGTACATACAATATATAAGAGGAACCAAGGTGCGCTCACTCTTCTGGGCACGTGAACTGGAAAAAATCCTTAATATTAAGTTATTAAAAACAAAAACCACAATCACAAAGGATTTTTTTCGATACGCGTAACTAGAAAACTGTACTCAACGCTAAGTATGACCATAAGATACAGTATCGATACGTGTATCAAAGAAAACGCTTACCTAGATACGAACAACAAGTACAGTGCGGGTATTGACATGGAAAAAAACTGATTTTATTTATTTTCTTTATTCATTAAATTTTTCGACATACTTATGTATATAAAAAATATGAACTATGTTACATAAAATAAAAATAAAAAAATTATCTATTTTTAATGTAATTAAACTATAATTACTATTCATACATGTTTTCTGAATATTCCATTCATTTCAAATCGATATACCTAATACGTATGATCAGGGCTCAGATTTATTCTCCAAAATATTATAAAAAATGCACGCCACAATGCCTAAAAAACAAGAAATATACCACAAATGGATATTAAATTTATTTAATTATTCACAATTTAAACCATAACAATGTATGAATTTCTAGATTTTCAAAAAGAGAAAACCTGCGATTGTCGCTGAAAAAAATTGTGTATGAAGAAAAAGATCGCTCACATCAGCGGATGTGACTGGACAAAATTTAAAAAATCGTTCTAGTGATGAAAGTTAAGTTGAATGTTTTTAAACGTCATTCAACCCAGCAAGATTTTGTAATATTCGGTACACAGACATGAATCTCAAGCACAATTCATCAGCAATCATTTTTTGGTTCAATATTGGACCTACGATAATTTAAGCGTTGACCAGGGCTACATCTCTATCTTAGGACGTCTTTACAAGGTTTGTTCTCCACAAAAATAATGTCCGCCCTGGAAGATTCTTATAAACAGTCTAGCGTAGTACTCAAAATTTCATAATACTATAACAAAAAGTAAGCCTCTTGTTCAAAATTAAACGTTAAATGTTATGGCTACTGTTTCCAAAAAGAAACAGTCAGCGCTGCACATTAAATAATTTAGTGCAACTTAGTTGGACTCATCTGCAAAAGAGAAAAAGTCATTAGTTACAAAGTAATACAACACGAGCAAAATACCAACCTGTATATGAGTTGGAGGAGAACATTTCCCAATCAGAGAATTCTTCAACTGTTGACGTTTTTAAATGTTCCACACCAGAAAGTGATTGTCATCGCTTGATAAAGAGAAATCATCTTGTTCTGTTATTTTATGTAAAATTGGAAGAATTGCTTGAATTCCACCAATACTATTAATGGTATCTTGGATTTTCACTACTTTATACTTTTTGTCTTATATTATGCCAAGATATCTTCCACTAGGTATCAGATCTTAGCAACTTTCAGTCCAATTTGAACCTGGTGCATGTATGCTTTTTTCTTAATAATATCTCGAAACGGTTATTGCAATTAAAATTAACTATTTTTATTTAAGAAGAAACTATTTAATTTTTATCCTAAACGCTCAAACTTTGCTTACATCATCTAAATTATAGTTTTTTAAAAGATTATCTATTCTATTTAAATGACTGCGCATGTTTGGTAAAAACGTATGAAGAACCGTAATGTTCTCATCGTGAGCATCACCTTGTCCAATTAGTTCAGTTCTTGTTGGCACCCAGCTATAAATAATCTGAAACAAAATCATCTCGATTTGCAACTAATTTATTTTAAAACAATATCATTTTACATACCTTTATTGTACTTTGAATAATAAAACCATGATAAGGTTTTAATGTCTTTTCATAAGCATTCTTCAGATGTATTTTTAATTGTTCCTTATTTTGCTTATCATTATAAATGTTTTCAAAAAATACACATATTAATTGAAGTCCCCGTTTAAGCCAAAGCAATGCATTCGCTGCAAAGTTACTGTCCACATTTACATTCAATATAATAAGATCCTCCAAATAGTGAAAATTTTGTTTATCTTTTTCATAGGATTTTGTAAGATTCTGTAAAATTAAAAAGCTTTTTTCACGAGATCAATTGAAAATAATTTTAAAGCCAAATATACCAAAATATTGCCATTCATGTCACTGATTACAGGTTTAAATAGTATGCCAAATGACTCTAAAACGAAGAAAACAGATCTCATGAATTATATGTATCTAATATTAATTTTAATACATCATTTCGAAGGCATTTGATATACATATGTACAGACTAAAAAATAAATGATTTAAAAATATATAATTATTTTAAAATTTAAATAATTTATTTTTTTTAAATAATATATACATAGATAATATATATTTTATATAATTGTCAATTTAATTTAAAACCACATCTCGCGATCCTGCCAGAAGTAATGGGACGAACATAAATATGTACTAACAAAAAAATAAAATATTTAAAGTTTTCACTTTGTGAAAATAACAAATAATTATTTCAATGTAAAATGTCTATTTTTTTATTAACTTTTTAACCCAAAAATTGACGTCATGTTCAGGAATTTCAAATTTTTTTCAGCTCTTTTCTGATAGCATTTAGTACTACATATATTTTCTCTTTAAAAAGAGTTTTCGAATGCTCTCTATGATTTGTCTTTGCGAAGTTAGTGACATTTAAAGATGCCATGAACTTAAACGTTTCAAATAGCGAACATCATACGGGTAAACAAAGTCTTTCAGCAAACCATTAGCCCTTGCGAGCAAATATCGTAGATATGCATTTGAGAGCATTTTTGAAGAAGATTAAAAAAAAGTTATAATAGCAGTATAGGGAAAACGCACATTGGTGTACATGCGTTCGGAAGAGAAGAAAGAAAACCCCTAAGAGCCGTTTTCTCATAGTCAAGTTAAACTTTAATAAAGCATGTAGAATTCTACATAAAAAGTATAAGTTCAGTCAACAATGACGTAAATCACAGAGTTGGACTACCTGCTTAAGGTTGTGTAAGATATAATATAAAATGTAGCAAATAGTGACTCACCAATAACGATAACGATTTCTTTAGCAGCATTGAGAAATACTTCCGTCTCAATTTTATCCTCATCTGCTGGCGGAAAACCTTTGAGTGCTTTAAACTGAATACGTGGTTCTTGTGTCATGTTATGCGTATAGTCGGTTTAGAATCACAACTTTTACTGCCAAATGCAAAATTTAGGCTATCGATCGGTGCGTTCGAAACGCGTCAACAATATCAATAGTCTAAAAACTTACTACTACAAATTATCTTATCACCGAATTCTGTCTAGCTGCTCCTATTTTCACTGATAAATATGCACATTCACACAAGACCGATTATTGCTTATTTATGTTATGTATGGCTGATTATATATTTTTGGAAATTTAATTTATTAGACACAAACGTAACACAACACTGCCATTAGACTATAGATGGTTCGATTAAGACCAAATAAGTGTAAAAATAAACAAGTGAGCAGAGGGTACTCTTTGTGGTTGACTCATTTCTTTTCTGCAGTTTCGATTGATTGAATAAAGTTGTGGTTGACAAGACTGACGGTTCAATGATCTTTCATGTTACGATCATGTATAGCAGCAACTGGTTACATTAAATCTACATAGTATAACATAACAATTTTATATCACTCCAAAGATACTATCAACGTGATTTGATGTCTATTAAGTCTATTCAAAGAAAATAATAGATAAAATTTTATTTAAAATTTTAGAAAAATAAACAACTGCTAAAATAACATAAGTTTATAAATTTTATCAATTTCAAATTATGAGAGAAAAATTTCGTTGTAATATGACTTTGATGAACGGAACAAATTGTAAATCAATTAAAAAATTGGATATTTTTGCTAAAATTTGTTTTTACTTTAACGTCTATTTCATATGAAATGACAAAGTTTGAGCTTAAGCGCTAAATATCTCATAAGCAAAATATACTTTTGTTAGGTACTAGTACACAGATCAAAAAATAAAAATCGATTTTTTTCAAATCTTTAAACTTTTAAAAATCACCTCATAAATTTCTTTTTTAAAACGGTAGGGTAAGAATTTTTCAAGTGGGCCACTTCTAAGCCCAAAATGCTAATTTTTTTAAGTAAGAGTAGGAATTGCAGTTTTTTGCACTCAAACAGAACAGGAAATCATTTAAAAAAAGAAACATAGAAATATTGCACTATATCTTTTGCCCTTCGATTGTTTCAGAATACTCACCAATGTCTTAGAAAAAGTAAAACTTTCTTAGCTTTCAATATAAAAATATGGAGGCAGATATGATTTTTTTCGTAAATCACTCTTTAAAGCGTAGCGTTTTTGTGCAACCGCTGGTAGTAATGACAAATAAAGTGTGTGTATTCCACAATGCTTTCGTAGATGATGGCAATACAAAACGGAAAACCGGCTCATTTGAGAACTCAAAAAAAAATTTAACTAAGCTATTGATTTTGCAACGAATCTCAATAAGTTTTAAAGCATCTACGGATGCAGCAATCACTGACTGGGTAGCTGTGTCAAATGTGGGCTCTGCAGACTGACTAATAACACTGTCTCTCCTAAGCCATCTATGATGTGCCAATATAACCGCACAATTTCGTGTAAAATAAAAAGAATCTCCAGCACCACGCTGTTCGTGATATTTTTCCAAAAAAGTTTGTTTCGTCAATATTGTGAAACGTGGACGTGGTATAGCCTGTAATGCAGCTTTATGTATGTTTCGTTTGGGCAAATTTTCCGTTAATGTATCTAGAGTAAAGACTCCATTAAGATAATCAAAACCAGTGCCCATGATACCATCGTCAGTATGTCCTAGATCGAAAATGTGACCAATTTCATGACAAACAGATCCAAGTGATGTGCCATATACGCCTGCATAAGTACGTCTATAGTTACTATCGTCAGGAAAATGTGCTAGATTTACTTTAGTTTCGTTCTTAAAACAACTCAAAATTTGATCAAAATACTGAGGCCAAGCATAAAAATAAGCAGATCCAAAAAGCGCTAATCCACCACCACCAAGCGCTGCATGTGCTTGTAGATTTTTTCTAATATTTGAATAGGTATAGTCACTAGTAGTTGCTACTGCGTCACCGTCATAGCGAGTACAGGAAATAAATGCAACGAATTTCAACTTTTCATCGCCTCCTAGAGAAGAATTCAGGATTTCCTTTCCGAAGGCCTGCCACAATTCGTCTTCAGTACTATTCCAAGCCTGCTGGCGCGTTAGCTGTGAATGAAACACAAGACAGTGCTCATTTAATGTAAAAGTTAAACGCCCAAAACCGTGTTCACGTAGTTTCTCTGCATACAAACACTGGACAAGCAACAAATTCAAATCGATTAACTGGCAAACGACATTCGAGCTCTCAATCGCCTCCCCCTGACAAACTATAAGAAGTGGCTGCAAACGATAACAGACACTCGTCCGTGCTTTGTAATTTATTGTTAACTCCTGTGATAAATCGCAGTAGAAGAAAATAAGTTTCAATTGTAAATCCTTCCTTATTTCACGCAGATCTACTAAAAACTTAAATTTTCCACTGTCAATTGCTTGTGTTGCTTGTCTCACCAAGATCTTGTTTTGTTCATCTCCACATACTATTTGTAAGTTAATTTCATTTTCTTGTGCCTTCTGACGTTCTCGGGTTAATTGACCTTTTATTAACAGAATCGGATGAGTTAGAACTTCTTCGTTCAGTAGATTAATTATTTCAATAGTGCGATTAGTACTTTTAGTCATTGCAGGCAGCACAGCAAGACAAAGAATTCATATATATGTAACTAAAAGCGCTCGTCATTCTTGTTTTGTTTATTCTTGACAGCGATGGTGTAAATTTCACGATTGCATTAATTTGAGTTTGACAAAGATAATTCTACCAAGTGCACACCGAAATAATATATCGTCACCTAACATCCAAAAAGCCGTAACCACACTTTTCTGCTGTATGTATACAGAAGCAAAAAACGTATGCTGAAAAAATATATTGTTATGTATTTCTTATATAAAAGACTACCTGACCCGGCGAACTTCGTACCGCCTTACAGTCAATGAATGTCATGTTAACTTCTAACTAAACTATCTTTTATATGAAGTCCTATTCTTCTACGTCCAGTAGTTGATGATTTATGATGAATTTGACTTTGGAGGGCGTGTCATCTCCCATTTTTCTAAACCAAACTTTGCAAACACCATATAACCAGAGACCTTAAGAAGCATTTAAAAAAAATTATGAAATCTTCGTGAAATTCTATTTAAATATTACTTTTTTATGAGGGCCACCCTAAATATGCACCCTTAATAAAATTTCTACGGCCTAAGCTGTGCCTTTTAATATAAAAGCAACGTGGTGTAAATTCCATGTCAATCGATTCAGCGGTCTTCGAGGAAATATTTAAAAAATATATTTGTATGAGGGTCACCCTCATTCTCTTTCTTTGTGAAAATTATAAATTAAAAATATGTTTGTATGAGGGCCACCCTAAACATGCACAATAAATAAAAGTTTTATAGCCTTAACTATTCCTCTTAATTTAAAAGCGACATGGTGTATATTCCATGGGAATCGATTAACATGGTTTTTTAAAAAATAATTTTGTATGCGGGTCACCCTAAATATGCACTCTAAGGAAAAATTTTATAGGCTTAACTGTGCTTACTTACAATTAGTTATCTAAAGAATTGAAATATGTATTGTGTTTCATTTTGTTATACTAGTGTGGTACGTCTAATTGCTATGAATGTACACTTGTGCTCAAGCAATTAAGTCATTCGGATGCTACATAACATTTTTGTTAAAATTTATTTATTAATTTTTTTATCTGATTTTTTTATTATTAGTTTTTATAATCCTGCTATGTAATCATCAATTTACAGCAAAAAAATTAAAATAAATGTCTTGGTTTCATCCCGAAAAATTAAAAAACGTCAATAAAGGTCATATATTTATACTGTGCTCATATAATTAAGTCATCTGAAAGAAAGTACTAATTGAAATTGTTCAATTTTTGGTGTGAGTCCTATATTTTTTTATTAGTTTAGCTTAATAATGAGTAGGAGAACCTTTTTATTTCATAAATGTTGAGAATCGGTTTGGCATGCTGCCTACCAGGCGTGCACATCTGGAGTAATTTTATGCCACTGCCTTGGTGGATTGTATGCCCACCCAAGATTTGACAATTGGAGTTCAATGTTTTAGGCCATTATCCATCTCAGCGGAAAATTTTTGGTGTAATTGGTGGCCAAATGTTCCCTTAGTATATTTCTATACAAAAAATTTTAATGTATGGGTCGTTAAAACAAACATAATAAAAAGTCGTCAGTTCGCAAACGGAACACTTTTTCAATATTGCTTTTGAAAAAGGAGCCAAAACCTGTATGGCAACCTATGTACATACATACATAGGTTGGTGGTGATATCTAATCGCATGTTGTAATACAATTTTTTTCGCCTATCAAATTTAAATTATTTTTATTAAATTTTTCTTTACTTCGATAATTCAAAGCATTATTATTTGGATATTTCGTTGTTGCTGTAATCATATATCCAGATAATGTGGGACGATGACTTTTTGAGTTCTCGATACTTCACTTCAATGGGTTGATGATGTTTGGATTGGAAAATTCGACCGGAAACTGATTGTAGATTTTTCATTTGCTGATTTTAGGTAATTAAAATAACGTTTTATGGGTTTACAATTGCTTAAATAATCTTTTCGTACATATTACAAAATAAATTATTTTATGGGTTTACAATTGCTTAAATAATCTTTTCGTACATATTACAAAATAAAAGTCATTTTTCCATTTGTATTTTATATATAATTTTTTAACTAAAAAATATACTTTTAATCACACACAAAAGTTGGAATTCGTTTTTAATATGAAAACAATTTCAGTTTGGAAAAAAAATTTCGTACAGAAATATTTTGAAAAATAGTTGTTCACGAAAATATTTATTCAGCGAAAACGCTGAACTATGATTAACTTTTGAACGAATTAAAATTACATCTAATATACATTGAATTTTATACTTTTTAATTTAACAGTACTAAAAGGTTTTACCTATGGGTTGCTGCAACCATTTCTCTATATGCCATTAATCTTTCAATATACTCTTCGTGTTTAGTAATTGTTGCGAGTAACCCACGATCATTAATTGGTGAACTTTGGGGACCGTAATCGATCAATTTATCATCCAATGTTGTCATCGTGCCACCTAGCGCACGCAGAATAGCATCGCCAGCACAAATATCCCACTTTTTAATTTTTGTGGAATGCAAATAAGCAGTTGCATTATTAGCTACCACCTGCAATACTTTATAGCCAGCACCAGCAGCTGTTTTTATATTCGAGTTTTCACCAAACACAGATTTTGTAAGAGATTTTACATCACCAGCATGTGATCTCGATACTGTAATTACTGGATGAACTACATCTAATTTTGCTGGATGAATATCAGCAAGGTATTCAGACATAGAGTGATCAATCCATGCCCAAGCAGTTTGTCCAATAAAAGGTTGATGTATAACGCCAATTACAGGTTGACCTCGCACTGCAACACATACCATCGTTGTAACATACTCGTATAGTTGCTCTGCAAAATAAGAAGTTTTTTTTATGTGAATAAAAATTAAATAGTTTTGTGGGACCATATATTCCTGCAGGACATAAATAATACAGACAAATAAGTTTAAAATTAATTCCCGAACGAAGCTCGTAAGACTGAAGATTCGAATGTGACGCAAGCTCGTTGGCGACTTTTCGAAAATGCAAAAAAAACGCTATTTGTAGATACTCGATCAGATCGTCAGATTTTTATACAGACGGTCGTGCTGATCCATAATCTGACGATTATTTGGAGGGATTTGTTTAATCTGACCGTTTGAAGTTATTTCCATATTAAACTCACAAACTATAATTCACAAAACTTAAGGCACAAACAAACAAGCCAAAACGTCACTGACAATTTTAGTTACTTCGGGCTAGTGGAAATCGGCAGACTATATTTTTTCCGTTATCCTTGAATTATTTACTTCAAAATAAAAAAAAAATTTGACCGCGCTCGAGAAAATCCAATTTCAAAATGCCATAGTGAGAGAATTATTTAAGGTGTTCGAACCAAATTTCACACAAACAGTGGAAGTTATTCGGGAAAGCTCTGGGTAAGAGCTTAGCGAATTTCTGCAATAGGGCGTGGCGCCCTTTATATCAAAACAAACTTTGAAACGCCATACTGAGAGAATTATTTAAAGTATTGGAACCAAATTTCACACAAATGGAAGGATGATTCGGAAAAGCTCTGGACAAGAACGTGGCGAATTCCTACAAGTAGGCGTGGCATCTTTTATAGGAACAAAACCTTAAGAACGGTATACTGAGAAAGTTATGTACTTTTTAACTAAAGAAAACTTTAAAAACAGTGCATGGAGAGAAAAGAAAGAAAAGGAAAAAAAGATAAATGCATTTAATTACATCGGGCTAATTGATATCGTAAATTTTTTTTTAACAAAATGCATTGGGAGGCAAGAGGCTCAGCTTTACGCGGAATTTTCTAAAACTGTTGTTTATTTTAAACATTTTAATTATTATGTGTTTTAAACTGTTTTTTTGAATCCTAAACTTATTTAAAATATGGAACTACATATTTGTAGGAAGATTTAATCTCACAACTTCTTTGATGACTGGCCAGAGCTCATTACATTGTACCACAGGCGTCAATGAAAATATGCTCTTTAAATAAATTTAAACGTAAGAGTCGTGCAAAAAGTGGCACGATATTTTTTTTTTTTTTTTTCAGAAAGATGAAAACAAAAAGCATTCTCCGACGTGCTTACCACCTGCCTTACGGCTTAAGCTTGTGAGAAGACATGTTTAACAGAGCTAAATTAAATTTAATATTATATACACATATGTATATATATTAATTTCTATCTTTTTACCAACTCTATTTCCTTATACCTTACATAAAAAGGTTAGGTAGTAAACACTATTCCTTTTTTAAGATTATTAGCACATTTTTGAAAAAAAAAATATATAAGTACATAGAGGTTTTTTTAAAAACAGTCCAAATTACAGGAGAATCGTCATATCTCGAAAACTATAGGTTTAAACTTAAACTTATTTACCAATATTGTATCCAAGGGTACTCAACTTATATTGATTTTTACAAAAGCTATATCCGCAACTTTCGATGATTATGTCTCCGAAACTAGACAAGACCGAATTTTCTTCTTTATTTTTTTTTTGCTTAAAAACTATACAAAAAAGAATTGTGAAGCTGATGTAAGCCTGTGCCAAAATGCATAAGTTTTAATTGTGGAGAACAAGTGTTTGTAACTTAAAAATGGAAACTATGTGTTTGCAACCGTTGCAGTAACTCGCAAACAAGCTTGCACACGAGCAACATCACATGTTTGCAACTTGTGTTCCCTTTAATGCAGAGTTAAAATGACAATACGATAATTTACGAAAAAAATCCAATTGCAATACGTACCAGTAAATTCTTGTGTTGCATCTAACGGGTCTATCCAAACTGTCACATCCCTTATATTAACAAAATCATCTGGTAAACTAGCCGTTTCATGCAGCACGGTATTGTCCAAATCAAAAGTGTTCACATCTAAGCACTGTTGCTTATCCTCTTCAGAGAAGATGGTTACACGAGGAAAAAGGCGATGTAAGCCATGTTTCATCACACAATGTGAACGTCCATCAGCATCCGTAAATGGATCGTTGGCACCTTCATCCGTTTGGCCTTTACTTTTCTGGTTCAGTTGGCGTGTATTGGCTACTTCAAGTACCTCGAGGCCTCCACGCTGCGCTGCCTGGACCGAGGCGATAAGTAATTGACGTAGACTTACCTTGTTTTGATTGCGAAGCATACCATACATGGCTGGTCTTTCTTCTTGATGAAAGTTTATTAAGTAAACAAGTATGCATGTGACAAGGATAGCGGCAATGGCTGCCGGCAAGCGATTGATGCGAATTGAGCGCCCATTCATGTTTTTGTTGGCAGCTTCGACTTTCATGGATATGTTCGTACGTTTGTGCGTATCGTGACGGCTTTTAAAACTCTATTTTGGAACAATAAAGCTGGTGTTTCATTAGGTAAAACTGAACATAAAAACGTCTATAATGAAATTCAGATGCTGTAGGTCAATGAAATGGTGTCGTGTCAATTCTATATTTTGTTCTTATAGTTGTATCTATGCTTTCTGCTTCTTCATATTCCGTGGTGCTGCTACAGCAGCAATTTTAATTTATATCAAGCGAAACGTAGGTTATATGTCGGCTTTAAAACTAAGTTTGGCAAAAACAAACATACAGCGATAACGATCCACATCACAGAATCAAAACGTATTAGAGGAAAAAACAGCTGTTTTATTTTTTATAGTGTTTGCCATGGTATAATAACCCAATAGGCAAGGGCAGGAGCTAGCAGTGCTTCTAGCAGGCCTTCCTTGGTAAGATTAAGGCCTTGCCACCTCCTTTCAAACTTAACTTTCTCGATTAAAAATCAGTGACTTTGTGAGACTGTGCTGCCAAATAAATATTAATTTTTAATGTAAATTCTATGCATTAACAAGTCGACGTGAGGTTTTCCTTGACCACCGGCCCCCCTTAGTGAGATTTTGCCGGACCCCCCCCCCCCCTATTTTAGCTCACGTAATTAGTGGACGTCCCATAACCGCGTCAAAAAAAACACGGTTAATGTGTCGAACAGAATTGGTACGGGGTCGGAAGAGCGGCAACGTAAATCCGCAGTCAAATTAGAATTAAATCTAAAATCCTGAACCAATAGAATCCGTCAAATCCGTTGCGTCAAAGTTTACACCTGACAACTAAAATGAAATCCATACATGTGTATTAAGTGCGGCCAAATCAATACTTATCCGTCAACGCAACGGATGAAGTTGAACAATTTTCAACTTTTGACGTACGTTGAATACGTTGACAACTGCAAGTTTGTGTGAAAAGTAAATAAAAAAGCAAAATAAAATTAAATTTGTTTTCATATAAAAAATACATAAAAGCAGAATGTACAGGAGAAATTCCGAAATTTATCAAACGAAAAGCTGTTTGTTGATTTTTTGTTGGACTTGAAATGGTAGGTGAGTCGTACTCCGCAATTCTGTTCAATTTCATAGCATCAAATGTTATATTTTTTGACAGCGGAATTCCGTTGCCACTTTTCCGATTCCGTCCCAATTCTGTTTAGTCCATAATGCTTACTACTTTTCGCGCCCCCAGGGCTACCTTGTTAGACCACCCATTCACAAAGCAATGACACAAAGTTTTGACACGTCAGAAGGAAAATATCGCTACCAGATTTTTCACGAGATAGAATATTTGTTCCAAAAGTTAAATTAATTAACAAAGTGCTATTCGAACTAAGTACTATTTTAATAACGAGCTCACAAATAAAATAATTAAAATGGCGCTGTCCGAAGGACCATGTTACACCATCATTAATTCGCCAGACATGGAGATACCCAACGAAATGCAACTAAAGCAAGACTTGGAAAAGGGCGACACCAACGTGAAAATTGATACACTGAAAAAAGTAATACAGCTTTTGCTAAACGGTGAGCGGTTGTCTGGTCTTATCATGACAATAATTCGATTTGTGCTGCCGGTGCAGAATCACACCATAAAAAAGCTTCTGCTAATATTTTGGGAAATTGTACCCAAGACATCACCCGACGGGAAGCTATTACAGGAAATGATACTCGTTTGCGATGCATACCGCAAGGTACTTCTACAATATTATTAAAATTAATTTGATTGCTCAATATCACAAATTTTAGGACTTGCAACATCCCAATGAGTTTTTACGTGGCTCGACTTTACGCTTTCTTTGCAAGCTAAAAGAACCCGAATTGTTAGAGCCTCTGATGCCTGCTATACGTGCATGTCTTGATCATCGTCATTCATATGTGCGTCGTAACGCTGTCTTAGCTATTTTCACTATTTACAAAAACTTTGATTGGCTTGTGCCCGACGGTCCGGAATTAATTGCAAACTTCCTTGACACTCAGCAGGACATGTCTTGCAAACGCAATGCTTTCCTAATGCTATTGCATGCTGATCAAGAGCGTGCGCTTAATTATTTGGCATCCTGTATCGATCAAGTGAATAATTTCGGCGACATTTTGCAATTGGTCATAGTTGAACTCATCTACAAGGTGTGTCATGCAAATCCAGCGGAACGTTCGCGGTTTATTCGCTGCATATACAATTTGTTGAATTCATCTTCCAATGCCGTTCGCTATGAAGCAGCTGGTACGTTAATTACGCTTTCATCGGCACCGACTGCAATTAAAGCTGCAGCGGGTTGTTACATTGAACTCATTGTGAAAGAAAGCGACAACAACGTTAAATTGATTGTTTTGGATCGGCTTATTGCCATGAAAGAGAATGAAAATATGGAAAAGGTAAAAACAAATTCACTTATTTGATTTAATGAAAGTTACGCTATCAAGAAAATCGGAAGTGAGGTCCTTAAAGTAAATAATAACCCTAGTTCATTCTAGGCTGATTATGAAACTGATTAATCCCAACACGCTTTGAATGAATTAGTTTGGCCGGTAACATATACAAATTCAAGTTGCTAAACAAAACTTTTTTTTAAACGTATAGATCATGCAAGATTTAGTAATGGATGTGCTACGAGTTTTGGCATCACCTGATATCGAAGTACGTCGAAAAACACTTACTTTGGCCATGGACTTAGTTTCGTCTCGTAATATTGCTGAAATGGTCCTTGTTTTAAAAAAAGAGGTTTCTAAAACTCACAACATCGAACACGAGGACACAGGAAAATATCGTCAGATTCTTGTGCGTACTTTACACTCCTGTTCGATAAAATTCCCTGACGTTGCCGCTAACGTTATACCAGTTTTAGTAGAATTTTTATCAGATACAAATGAATTGGCTGCTATAGATGTTTTAATATTTATACGCGAGGCTATTCAGAAATTTCCTTCGCTGCGTCCATTAATTATAGAAAAATTGATTGAAGCATTCCCTCAGATAAAATCTTCAAAGATTCATCGAGCCGCTGTCTGGATTTTAGGCGAATATATCAATTCAAAAGAACAAATTCTTGAAGTTATTGAAGTGCTAGTTCAAACTTTGGGAGAAATCCCAATGGTTGATGCTGAACAACGCCGCTTAGCTGGAGAACAATCTGAAGAGGATCATTCGGTTGGAGTTGGTGGCACTTCAGGCACCGCAGAAGCTTCGAATGTTAGTAGTAAAGTTACTTCGGATGGAACTTATGCAACACAAAGTGCATTCAGCGTAGCACCGTAAGTAAACTATTTTATATTTTTCTACTGTCTTAGATAATTTTATAGTCTGCTTCATGAGGTCGGTTAGCGACCTCGCTAACCGACCTCATGAAAAAATGTATTGAGTTCATATTTACAAAGTGAATCATCGAAAATTTAGCTAATTTCGTAATTGAATTTTATTAATAAGCACTTTTTACCAGGGACCCAAAATAACTATTATTGTCTGTTTTTGTGAATGAAAAAGTTGCTAAATGTAAGAACTATTTTTAAAAGCTGTTTTATAATAATTTGTGACTCGACATCACCCCTTGTGATGTCCAAAATATATTTTCAAACTCTTTCCATCGATTGGAACAAAAAAATGATCGAAAATGGATCGAAATCAAGCACTTTTATGACCTGAAACCACCATTTACACAAATGGAAGACTCTTTGAAATTTTTTTCCCAAACAACGTAAGGAAAAATCCATTGAAAAATAATAGTTATTGGCAATGGAAAAACAATTTCTTACGCATATACAGTATTGGCCAAATCTAAAGCACCCCCTCAGTACATTTTTTTCAAATCATAATTTTTTTTGTGAAAACGACGTTTTTGAACAGTGTTGTGAATTTATTATATATATTTTTACCTTTATTATTGACAGACAAAAATTTATAAATTCAGCGTCATATATAAAAAGTTATTATCAAAGGAACATTTTAAGCCAGAAACCTTAACGGACAAAACTAAAGCACCCCCTTTTTTATGGTAAATAAAATTTTTAAAATTAGTACTTAGTTGCAAATCCTTTATTCTGGACGACACACGCATGCCTTTTTTAAAGAGATGAAACTACATTATTAATAATATCCTGCGATATTCCTTCCCAGGATATTTTCAAGGATTGAAATAAATCCGCCGTGGTTTGGTAATTTTCTCTCTTGATTTTCATGTTAACGATCTCCCACAAGTACTCAATAGGATTCAGGTCAGGGCAGGCCAACTAAGAAATTCAATTCTATTGCTCTGAAGCCACGCCTTAAAATCTAAGGGGTGGTTTTGGATAGTTGTCCTGTTGGAACCTCCACTTAAGTGCCATCTCCTCATCGGTATATGGCAGCATCACTTCTTTTAGTATGTCAACGTACATTCAATCCTATGAATTGGTCCAATCCCATGACCAAAGAAAAAACCGCAGACAATTACATTTCCACCTCCGTTCTTTACAGCGGCTTTGCAATGCTTAGGACTCAATCCTTCTCCTTTTAGTATGTGTACACGCCTTATTCCATCCGAATCTTTCACGTTGTACTTGGATTTGTCAGAAAACTACATAGTCTTCCATTTTTGGACACTCAAGTTGAGGTGAACGTGGAATAAGGCTTAAGTTTTGGCCAATACTGTATGTAGTTATGAATCAACGTAAGAAAAATATAAATAATTAACAATGGAAAAACAATTTATTGTAGATAATAGTTATGAATCAACGTAAAAAATATATATATATACCATAATTATCAAAAAGCTATTTTTGACAAAATTAAATTATAATAGATACGTCCCTGTTTTTACCTACTTTCATGCATTATAGCCAGTAATGTACCAAAACGGGTTGTTTCATTTTCAGAGCAAAACAGCATTTTCACGAGCGAATCGGGTTTTATCGATTTTATTATTTATAGCTGAGACCACTAATTAAAATTGCAGAATTTTGTTAAGAAATACATTATATTAAATAGAAAAATTAAGGAATTAGTTAGTAATATACATTTAAGAAAATTATTCATTAATTTTCAGAAATATCTGATTATTCAGATGAATTTTCTCCGCTGAAATTATCATATGTTAGAGTTTAGCATTATTCTAAAAAATTTGCGTAATGTCTTTTTAAATTACAGAGTTGCAAAGAAGGAGAAGCGACCTCCGTTGCGTCAATATTTGATGGATGGCGATTTCTTTATTGGGGCTGCACTATCAGCTACACTAACAAAACTAGCTCTTCGGTACATAGATTTAGAAACAGATTTGGTAATAAAACTAACTAATTTATATACATATTTAAATGCAACTTTTTAACCTTCAGCGTCAACAAAATCGTTTAACCACACAGGTTATGTTGATTATGAGTTCAATTTTACATTTGGGCAAGTCCGGGTTCCCCACTAAACCAATTACGAATGATGACACTGATCGCATATTCATCTGTTTGCGCACACTTAGCGAACGCACTGAAGAAGCCGTTGAAATATTTAAAACATACTGTCGGGAAGCATTAGGTAAAATGTTAGACGCGCAAAATGAAGAAGATCAACGAATGCTTAAGGCGAAGCAAAAAACCTCAGCGAAAGTGCAGCCAGATGATCCAGTTGTATTTGCACAGCTTTCGAATGGACGTGATAATCAACTTGGAGAGAATGTTTTTGAATCAAGTTTAAATCAAGCGCTTGCTGGTACAAAAACCACTAATTTAAGTGACATTACATCACCCAATAATAAGCTGAACAAGGTTACACAGTTAACTGGGTTCTCAGATCCTGTTTACGCTGAGGCTTATGTTAATGTCAATCAATATGACATTGTGCTGGATGTCCTTGTCGTTAATCAAACTAGTACGTTTACAGCAGTAGGCGATCGTAAAAATTCTTAACGGCAAAAAACTTTAAAAAAAAAATCAAAAAACAAAATAATCGTTGATTATGAATTACAACGCACCTAAGTTGCAACCTTATAAATTTCATTAGGTACCATATTGAGTAAATTAATATTTTTTTCTGTTTACTTACACCATCTCATTATGGATCAAATTCATGCCAAAATGAAGATTACCCACAAACCCAGTTAAATACAAACTCTCATTGAACAAATATCGTTACAGTATTACTCGTTCCCAAATTGAGGCGTCCAGTTCCACAACTGACCAAGTCCCTTTTTCATACTTTTGGGAAAACGACGAAACACGTTTATTTTCATCTATGTTCATACATACATATAACGTAACCAAATTTCTAAGTAAAATATTAAAAGCAGACTGAAAGTCAATCTTCATTTTGGCACAAATGTAATCATTAACGCAGAAAAAAATTTCAAACCAATTTATAAAGTTGTCTTGGGCGATTGTAATCAAAACCAGTCAGTTATATTTGTTCTAGGTTTATCTCGTTAGACCTATTGCGATCGCCTCCTGAGTTATTTATTCATCATATGCATATTGATTATTTTGAGTAATTGACTAAAATTATTATAAAACCATAATTAACTTTTTGTTCTTTAGATGACACTCTTCAAAATTGCACTCTTGAATTGGCCACCTTGGGTGACTTGAAATTAGTGGAACGTCCTCATCCAGTAGTTTTAGCTCCACATGATTTCTGCAATATCAAAGCTAATGTTAAAGTATCATCAACGGAAAATGGAATAATTTTTGGAAACATTGGTAAGACTTTTCTGTATATTTTCAGAAGCCGTATCGATTATGATTTTGAAAATAAAAACCACCTCTTTGTTATTGATTAATTTTTTTAGCACCAATAACCTTTATTTTTTAGTTTTTACAACTAAATCCCAATAGTTTCTTTATTTTTTCAACTTGGAGCTTACAAATTAATGTTTAAAAAAATTAAACAATTAAACGAAAAATATATATTTTGTTATTTTATATCAACATATTATTTATATTTGAAGCTATTTAGTAAACCGAAAAATAAATAGTTCACTATCTACATCTGAACCTTATTATATATATCAATATCTCTGAAAAATTAAAAAGAACAAATAAAATTAAAGCGTACTGAACTATGTATACAGGAACCAATTTTGAAGATTCATTAAAAAAAAAGATTATGCAGTGATTCTGTTAGCAAAAACTAAAATTCATTCCAAATTAGTCCATTTTCTGAATATGTTTTATTCGACTAGTTGTATAGTGTAATTTGTTGACTTAAATTTTTGAAAATAATGGTGATTTATGTGGTTCCTGTAATTTTTTACTTTTAAACTTTACAAACATTAACTTATTTTTTTCTGTAGTATATGACACATCAATAAACACTAACGTTGTTGTATTAAATACGATTCATATTGATATTATGGACTACATTATTCCAGCCGCTTGTACAGATACGGAATTTAGGCAAATGTGGCAAGATTTTGAATGGGAAAATAAGGTATGAATAAACCGCTTTAACCATCCACACCAAATTATATTGCAATAATTATTTTTAGGTGACCGTTAATACAACCTTCACCGACTTGCATGAGTATTTAAAGCATCTTTTAAAAAGCACCAACATGAAATGTTTAACTCCTGAAAAAGCATTGTCAGGCCAATGCGGCTTTATGGCAGCAAATATGTATGCAAAGTAAGTTTTTAACTATGTATATGAAAAAGTCTTTCCCAGCGTTTAATCTTAACTAAAATTTTATTTTCTAGATCAATTTTTGGAGAAAACGCGCTTGCCAATTTAAGTATTGAAAAGCCAGTCGATGACCCTGATTCTAAAGTTACCGGACATATCCGTATACGTGCTAAGAGTCAAGTAAATTTTTTATATAATACAGCAAATCAAAGTTTTATTATGTTTTCTCTTCAGGGGATGGCTCTAAGCTTAGGCGATAAAATCAGTTCATCGCAAAAGCAATCTGTTCAAGCTGCATAGCTTTACATGGCATAATTTATAACCTTTTAAGGCGATTACATTATTGCATGGAACATAAAGCATTATATCATTATTACTTGTAACCTTTGCAAAACAAATATATAGTAACCGTTTATCTGATGTGGCATTTTTAAATTCAAAAAATTCAATTAAATGATATAGTGATATGAAACCTGGATAACAGGGATCTCCAAGGGACCAACATTTTTGTCTCACTTAAAGAGGTTCCCATTTACTCAGTTTCCCAAATAACCAGGTTTAAAATTGGGTCGTATCATTTAAAGAGTGTAACACTAAGAGAGATCAAGATGAACCTTTCTTATTTAGAGGGGAAAAAAATCTTCAATAAAAAAACAAATTTTATGTAAATGACCATTCAATGATTCTATTAAATTTTATTAAAGTAACCATTTCATAGCCTACTCAGACCGATAAAACGTGCATATTCAAATTCAATATAACAAATTATACACACAAATATTATTATAGAGGTTATTTTTAAACGGTCCCAGTTATAGAAGGAAAAGCCCATGTTATAGAAGCGAAAACGCACAAAAAGTTCAAAAATCATATCCCAGATATAGAGGATTAATAATCCCAGTAATAGAGGCATTTTGATGCAAAAGTACTGACCTTGAAGTGAGTCTCACTATTAGAGCACGGTGGGCTTTAACCAACTTTTAATGAAAGTGTGAGTTACTACAAAAACTTTAATTGGGGATTATTTGGGATGTAATTTGGAGTCGATATATGAAAAACATAAGAAATCCTTAGAGCTTTTTTTTCTAATCCATATTTACTATTTTTCAATGATATCACATACATACATATGTAAAACAGACGTATGGAATTTAAAAAGTTTCCAATTTTGTTCAAATTTTGATAGGTCAAAGTACTTTATTAGATAACACCAGAGTCCAAATTTCAACTTTCTAGGTGGTCGGAGTACTGAGAAAGAGCCATATTTTGGCCTGAAAATAGCCGTATTTGGATAATTTTAATAATTTTAGTACTTAAAGCCCACAAATCTAAGTTTAAAGTTATGGATATAACTTTTTTTTTATGTCATCTACTATACACAAAAAATAATTTTAAGCGTCGAGGCCTTAAGACCTTTATTTGCGACCAAATTAAGTGAAAATGGCCTTAGTAAAATATGACAACTTTGAAAATTGTGCCCCATTTCGAGAACTTTCTCATAATACTTAAATTATACTTTACATCGTTAACATTTTTATTCACTTCAAAATGAGATATCACACAGTGAAAATGGTTGACCAGATTCTAATATATTCGAAATTAAATTCGGCTGTTTTCGAAAAAATTGCGTTTTTTTAACTTTGACCTAACAGTACTCTGGACTCCGACTATCTATTGAGCTGAAATTTGTGTTGTGAAGCTATCTTTCAAGTTCTTTGACGTGTCAAAATTTGAGCATAATCGGATGTTTTTTAAATTTCTTACGTGAGTTGCACGTATTTCATACGCCTGTAATATTACTAAAAAACAGTAAATATGGAATTAAAAAAAAGCTCTAAGGAGTTTTTTCCTTTTGATGTATATTGACCATAAATAACATTCCAAATAATTCCCCATTCAAATTTTTGTAGTAACTCAACTTGTCATTTAAACTTGGTTAAAGCCCACCGTGAGAGATTTCCCAGTTATCCAGGTACCGCTTTACCAGGTTCACTGTATAGGTGTATACATATGTGTAATATGGCAAATTTCCTCTATAATTTTTGTAACTTTAAGTTTTGACCCTATGCCAGAAAAATTTGAAGTAAAGGTATTTTCACAATTATTGTTAAAAATTTATTTTCAGCAGAGTATAAAAAAGCTCGCTCGCAAACGCAGTTTCCAAATTTGGCTCTCCCCTCGAGCCAAGGGTCAAACTCTTTCGAAAAGCTCTGGACTCATGAGCGCGGTCCGAAAGACAAAAGAGCACGAGCGAGCCCAAATAGAAATAGCATTCGCGAGCCAAAGGAGTTCTTCAAAATCAAGTCAGTTTCCGCCCAGTTTTGGAAGAAAAAATTTGTTTACACCAATCGAGAAGAAGGGAGATATGAGTTTGGCGAGAACTCTAATAATTAAATCATGCGCATTCATTTCAAGTGCACTTAAGAAAAAAGAGGTATCATCGACGTTACCATTTCCTTTTCAAACACCTCCAATCCACAATGGTGTATTTACACGCCTCTGACAAAATCAGCTGATTCTTTTGAGAAATATTTACATTAGTGAAAGTTAATTTTTTAGGTGGTAATTTTTAACATATAAAAACCATTCTCGAATTTGACTTATTTTAGAGGTAGCTGAAATTGGATGCATTTTTAAAATAAATTATCAAAAACGTCCAAAATAAAAAATGTTTATGGAAACATGCATTGCACCAGTAAATATAGCTTTGATTAAATATTGTAGGTATCATTGTAACTTTCACTTTCAAGCCTTGCTTAGGTTTATAATTCAAGTTTTGTAATTTCAGGGGGCAAGCGAGATGAAGGACTTATTTTGCCTATTAATGATTCGTTGAGTATGACACTAAGCACCGATGAGGTACCTTTATTTTTACATGTCAAAAAACTGATTTCATTAGAAAAGGTTAAGTTCAAAATATTCATATTTTTGTTATCTTTTATTTGAGATGTGTGCCAAGACAACTGCTGCCGCGTCTGCTACGTTTAAGCGTAACATCATGTGGCTTAATAGCGAGGAGGTACCGTTCGAAGAGAATCCACGTGTGATGCGAATCTTGAAAGAATGTAAATTGACTTTCTGTATTTAACATTAGCTTCACTTTTTTTTAAACCAAGAAAGGTTTTTTTTTTCTTTTTTTTATTAAATTTATTTGTATGTATATAGTATGTATGTTGCATCTTATTTTTTCGTAAATGCCAATAAGAAAACTAAGTAGAGTAGATATATGTATACATATATTTTATTTATTAAGTGGCTTAAGACCAAATTTCGAGAATCATATAGTTATGGGTTAATATAGCCTCTTACTTTTTCCAAAATGTGCTGCCGAAGTTAATAGTATGATCAATACAACAGATGCATCAAAATCATAGTAAGATGTAATTTATATTTCACGAGTATTATAAAGCTGACATCAATAGATTTATAAAAATTTATATGGGCATAAAGCAAGTGAATTATTTGAAAATGATATAATTTTGGAAGCAGCTAAACCATTCGAGAAGTTCAGAAAACAACTTCTTTAAAAATCATCACATTGGAATAAAAAAACCAAAAATGTCACCAATATTTTTTCATGATAACAAATGATGTACATATGTATCTCGGTTTAAAAATAAATGGACCCCCTTTTTCAATCAAATGCTTATATATTGCAATATATTCCTCAATAATATTGGGCCCTGTTTTGCACAAACCTTGCTTGATATACTCATAACTTTCCTTGTTTGCCGTAAAACAAGTGATTGTTTGCTTGCATTCAATATTTTAATGAATAAAAAAATAGGTTCTCCCCGTAAAGTATACTCGAACTGCGCTCATAACCTAAAATTCGATTGTTTTTTTGTAGTGCACGAATGCATAATAGGTGTCATTTTAACGTACATATTGCTTTGTAAGATATTTTAAAAGCACGTAAAGTTTCAACCACAATTGTATATTTATTTTTATAGTGCAGAGTTTAGCCTTAGCAAAGGGAACCTTAAAATTTCCCATCGAATGGAAATTACAAATAGCATCGCGTAACAATTTTCCAACAGCAGCTGGTCTAGCATCTAGTGCAGCTGGTTATGGTTGCCTAGTTTATACCCTGGCATGTCTTTACGGTATAGAAACTGAAGAATTATCAACAATTGCACGCCAGGGCAGCGGTTCAGCCTGTCGCAGCATGTCGGGTGGCTTTGTTCGATGGAGCATGGGCCAGCAGCAAGACGGCAGAGATTCAGTAGCCATACAGGTTGCACCGACCGAACACTGGCCGAATATGCACGTCCTTATACTTGTAGTCAATGATGGCCGTAAAGATACCAGCTCCACGAAGGGAATGCAACGTGCAATTGATACGTCTGATTTAATAATGTTTCGCGCAAAACAGTGCGTACCAAAACGCATTGCTGACATAACAGCTGCGATCAAAGAAAAGGACTTCCACACTTTTGCTGAGATAACAATGAAGGACTCAAATCAATTTCACGCAATAGCTTTAGACACGTATCCTCCTTGTGTGTACATGAATGATGTTTCACATGCAATAGCACGGTTTGTACATGAATTTAACGAATCTGCTGGTATTAACAAAATCGCCTATACTTTCGACGCTGGCCCAAACGCCTGTCTTTATTTGCTTGAAGAAAATGTCAGCGCTGTATGGTCTGCTATTCAAGTTGCATTTCCCAATGACGTTGCCAACAATGTGGAGTACTTAAAGGGCATAGCTGTCGATTGCTCCAATAAAGAGGTAAAAATGTTAACATTAAGTACATTCCTATTTTGGAAAATTACATTTTTTATTTATACCTTAGGTTAACGGACTCAATGGAAATACAACTACTTCATACAAGGTTCATAATAAAAATCTTATTAAATTTATTATACATACTAAAATTGGCGCTGGCCCGCAAAAATTAGAAAAAAATTATAGTTTATTGAACATAGTAGATGGAATGCCTTCCCACGGGTAATTAAATGAAAAATCATATATAATATGTTTAGAAAAAAATTATAGTTCATTGAACATAGTAGATGGAATGCCTTCCCACGGGTAATTAAATGAAAAATCATATATGTTTACAAAATTTATGTATGTGTGTAGTTCAATTCTTATTGGAAATCAGTTTCATCCAAGCATATAGAATGTAAGATACATTTTTGTAACATGGGATAAGGAAATAATGATATTTTAAAATATGAATAGATAAATAAATCGATATTTTTCAATATATATTATCACATCATTATATTATATTTAATTTTTCAGTTTAATATGTTGTGAATCACCCGATTTTATCAGTAGAATGCTAAAGCCGTTGGCCGCGGAGAAGGCCGTTAATGGCCGTTTAAGGTAAAATAATTTTTTATCAAGCTAAAAAAAAATAAGGGTCCCAGATATTTTTCAGAAAAATATTTGTAAAAAAAAGTCAGATAGAAATAAATTAGTTCGGAATTGCATAATGCTGCAAGGAGCGTCAGGAAATATAATTTCAATATAGATAGTGTTTGTTTGCGTATATTTTGCATAAGATTACATTAAAAATTACCGAAATGAGCAAAAAATAAAAGGACTGAAGTAAAGTTATGACCTTTTTTTGTTTTTTAGTAAATAAAAAAATTTTGTAAGGTGATTTTAACTGTGATTTTTATGTTAAAACAAAGAATGAATGAGTTAAAAAATTCTGTACGTATTTGCGTAAAATATACTAAATGTGTGTTTCAAAAATCTGACAACCCTACATTCATATTAATGTGAAGTAAGGCAAAATAAGATTATTAATTATTTATTTGACCCAACCAAATCTATTCAATCCCATCAAACAAGTATGTATCATGTTTTTCCTAATAAACTAGAAATCATCTTTCAGTTTTGGAAATAGTACTATTAACAAAAATTTGTTTATTATTAATAAAAAAATTAAGAATTAAAGAAAAGATAATTTAAAGTTTGAGAATAAAAAACTACATTTTCATGTAGCAAAAAAAATATAAATGTATATATTATAACAAGTTACTTAAAAAAATAATTTCTTACATTTTAAGTTTAACCTAGTTTCAACATGTTTTACTTAAAAATTTCATTACAAGAGTCCAAATAACTGGCGTACATATGGGGAAAAACCCGTCAAATGTCCAAGCGCGGCGCACGAACGCTAAGTTCTGTTGCTTTCAACTCTTTCTGGTGCAGTGGCGTCAACTCGGTAAGGCTGGGGACGGCATTGGCCCCTTCCCCAAGGATCTGATACTAGGTATTATTCAATACAATAATTCAATAAAACCATCTAATAGTGATGGAATTATAAATCTTGCCCCCCCCCCAAGGGTTTGGGATTGACGCTCCTGTTCTGGTGGTACATAAATGTACCTAAAAAAATTTTCCGACACATCATTTCGATGTATTTTTTCCTCAACTTTCCAATGGTTTTGTCAGATTTTCCGAAATTTTCCATTTTGCTGGTGAAAATTCACAAAACGAGTTATATCTCAAAAACGGTATTTTTAATATTTTTTAATGCTTTTAATCAAAAGCTGAGGTTTTTTACATTAAAAAAATTATTTTCCAAATAGTGCTTTAGCAGTTTGCTGTGAGAAATGCAGCGCGAAAGAGTATTTTCGCATGTATTTTGTTCCTGTAATTTATTCTACAACGCATCAACTCGTTTAACTCTTGCCGTTACTCAAGTCACAAGAACAAAATACATGCGAAATACCCTTTCGCGCTGTATTTCTCATAACAAACTGCTGAAGCACTCTTTGGAAAATAACTTTTTTAATGTAAAAAAACCTACCTTTCGATTAAAAGCATTAAAAAAATATTAAAAATACCGTTTTTGAGATAACTATGACACGTTTTGCGATTTTTCATCTGACAAAACCAAAAAATACATCGAAATGATGTGTCGGGAAACAGAATTTAGAGCTCGCGCGCCGCGTTAGGACATTTGACGTGTTTCTCCCCATATGCGGCATTGTTTGCTTCAGTTATCTTGTAATTGAGACGTACAAAGAGACCAATATATTCAGACGTTCAATCTCATAGGAAATGTTCATTCGCAGAGAGATCAGACTCCACTCATTCTTTTTTTTGAATGTCACTCAAAAAATATATCGTTACCTTAATATAGAAAGGCCCTAACTAACATTTTTTTCAAAATCAAGTTTTTTTTTTTTTGTAGATGTCGTTAGGCCACCCACTAATACAATATTGATAAAAATGTGTGTGCTACGATTGAAAATAAAGCATTAACAACCAAATAAAAAAAAACAATCTCACTTCAATACTACAAAACATAAAATTTAATTAAGATTTTTCGTTCTGTAAAAAAAACAAAAATGTTAGTTAGGGTCTTTCTATATTAAGGTAACGATATGTGATTTAACGAAGAGCTAAAAAAGCAGTTGGAGCTAAAAAATTCCCATTTTTTAAGTAATCAGCTTGGCTTAGCCTCACCCTAAAAATAAATCACTGTTAATTACTACACATATTATGTATATGGAGGATATCTTACATCTTATGTTGCAGTAAACACTTGACTATATTAATTTTCAATTTGATGCTATTGATATTAGATTAAATTTCCGACGATATGGACGATTTTTCTTCTGTGGTGTGTTTAACAAAATCTAGCAGCTTTTTTCATTAGTTTCTAATTGATTTTTCTCACTTGCCTCTTGATGAAGTTTACTTAAATGACCCTAAAATATAAAGGATAATTCAGTATAGTTGAGGATTATTTTTCAAAACATGATATTTATATTAGCCAAAAACTATTTCTTCAAAGGCCATAAACTAGATACAAATTATGTATTGTAGACGTTAAAGAGACACATACATATGTAGTGCCATCAATACACACCACACACAATCTCCTTGCCCAAAGTTTACTAAAAATTTAATTATTTTTGAATTTTGCAATTTTGTAAAAAACATTATCATATGCTTATTTCAATTTTCAAAAATCAATATCAGTTATCAATATGGTTTATTATTTTGTTACAGACATTCTACTTTGTAAATAGCAGGCTTTGCTTCAAAATTAGAATATAAGTAGCATTTTTTGGATCAAATCAACGATTTTAGGGCCCCTTTTTTGATACTTCAAAATTCAATTGTATATAAAATTTAATATTTTAAATCAGATAAGACAAAAAGTTAAGAGTAAATTTCCGTACAGAAAAATTTTAAATGTTATGAACGAAATTAAAAAAAAAACTACACAGGAAATATTAGTCGGGATAATTTTGTAATAAAAAAGTTATTGTGATAGATATCATACCAGTAACGCTTTTTTTGTTATACAGGCTGTTTTACATAGTGGACACTGGAATGTTTTTTCGCTAGTGTGCAACCAACAGTGCATTTCAAGCACATTTTTACGACCAAAAGACTTGCTGCAGTGATCGCATCGAAAATTACGATCTCCTAAATGTTTCATTATATGCATTTGCATCGATGGAGAATGTGAAAATGTTTTCTTACACAGCTGGCACTTTAATTTGCGATACTTGACGTAATTATATTTTGAAATAGCTACAGCAGTAGAAACATTTTTAGAACATACCTTTATATGTTTTCTTCGTCGTTGTACCAAAGGTACATCATCCTCGTCTACCTCAATATTCTCATTATCTGATACTTCTCTTAAGTCAGTTTGCACATGAGCCAATATGGTACTATTTTTAGTGTCTGCTAGTACTGGATTTCGGATACACTCCTTAATGAGTATTTCTGAATCTTCATGAATTTGCAAGTGACACAATAACATGTACTTCTTATTAAAGGAACATTGGCAAACATCACACACAAATAATTTTACCATCCTATGAATTTCTTGGTGAGCAACCAATTCCCATTTGGATGCAAAACCTTGCTGACAAATTTTGCAGTACTTAAAGGTTGATAATGATTTACTTTCAACATCATCAAGCAGATAGTTTTGTTGTGGTTTCGTTATTTTTGCTTTACTTTGTTGTTCAGTTTTAGTGGCTTCGTTACATATTTTGCTGGAGTCCTGCTCTTCTTTTGAAGTAAAATGTGTACGCATGTGAGCTGCAAGTGAATATTTTGAACAGCGTGCTTTGTGGCATATTGAACATATAAATGCAATTTTGTTTTTTGAAAAATTCGCTTCGACACCTTCTTCGTGATCACGTTCCTTGTGGCGCTTATAAGTAAAATGTGATTAAAATTAATTTAGAGTATTAAAAATTAACTTACATTTAAAGCCTCTTTGGTAACAAAAGTGCGTATACATTCATCACAACGATAAGGACGATCGCCAGTGTGCAAACGACGGTGGATAGTGAGTATGGTTTTTCGGGCAAAGCATTTTTCACAAAATTCACACTTGAAAGGTTTTTCTCCTGAATGTTTCAGGAAATGTTGTTTAAGTGAATTTATATGCGTAAAAATTGTACCACAAATATTGCACTCAATTTTCTCTCTATTCTCTTTTCTGTAGCTGGTCTTTAGCTTAGATCGTATAAATGGCCTTGAACTTTTCTGCCTTAACTTTTGTATATTTTTACTTGCGATAGCCGTGTTTGTTGCGGAGGGTTTTATGTTATCAGAAACGACATTTTCATCAGCAGTTTCAAACGTTAAATTATTTGAATATGAGTATTTTAATTTTGTTTCAATACTCAGGTTCCGCTCTTTAGTCGGTAAATCTAATGTTGCCCTTGAATCGCTTAAATCGCGAAGAATTGTTAAGAAATTGTTGTTGCAGACTAACTTTTGATTTTGGATTTTATTTGCACCTACAGATGAGACATTTTCTTCGAAGATATCAACATTCTCATTTAGGCAAATAAAACCTTTAGAAAAATGATCGTCGCTTGTATCGCTTTGAAAACTATTATGCATCTCAGGACTAACTACATCTCTGAAATTATTAATAGGGATAAAAATTCAAGCAATAAAAGTCAATTTTAAGCATTTAATAAATTTTAAACACACTATGCTTTTTTGATGTTTTTGAACATTTTTTGAAACGAAATATCTCAAAAACTATAGGAGATAGGATGAAAAACCATTTAATAATTTTTGTTAAGAAATACTATAACTTTATAAAAAAATTTAAATAAATTTATTAAAACATTAATCTTTTTAATTAAAAAATTGTTTCTCAAAATATTGTCAATATAACACCTTTTGTTTTTTTTTTTTTGATTTTTTATGTTATTCCTCAATGAATCCTAAGAATGCATGTGCTTTCATATCGAAATTCCCGCCATAATTTTGGAAACTACGAATTTTTTACTGATGACACCATGTTTTTTCAACATAAAATTCGACATAAATTTTTTTTTGTTTTTTTTTTGTAATGCTATGTTCAATCAATCCAAAGAATGAATTTTTTTAATTTTTTTTATAAAGTTAAAGTATTTCTTAACAAAAATGATTAAATGGTTTTTCATCCTATCTCTTATAGTTTTTGAGATATTTCGTTTCAAAAAATGTTCAAAACGTCAAAAAAAAACAAAGTGTGCGTTCATTAAAAGAATGAACGATATGTAATTGGTGAAATCATTAAATACAAAATAAAGGATATGCATGCAATAGATAACTTACTTAAAACATTTATGTATGTGACTTTTGTATGATCTTGGTTACAAGAATCAATATGTATATTGTTATGTTTTCAAACCAAAAATAGAAAAACAAAGAATTATTTTAGTCTTAGCTTTTTTTGCACACTAAGGAAAGTCTAACTTAGAAGTTTCAAAACTATTAAGATTATATTCTTTATGTGATTATCTGTACCAAGTAAGTAAATAAATTTTTTCTCTCTATATTATCTTAAACGCTGAAATATACATAAACATGAATAAACATTTATTTGCTTAGATGCCTCAAGATGTAGTTCACATTGAAAAATTTGTATTATTTCGTTGTTGCGCGCGCTACTGTTTAAGAAAATAAAATCAGAATTACAGTGCAGTCGCGGTAACGTGAACGAAATAAATTTTGCATTGACTACCTGTTAGCAAGACATAACTCAACCATGCAATACGCAAAAGGCTGTTTTGTATTTTTATTTTCATTTATTTTTAGTTTATGAAGAAGTTTTTTGTTTCTTTTAAAGTTTTTGTTGTTAGAAATGATATGAAGAATAAAAATTTGATACAAAATACGTTACAGCGACTGCGCTGCATAAATTTTGGTTTAAATTTTCATATTCGCTAACGTGAACAATTTCGTTACCGTGAACAACCTTGGTTTTAATTAGTTCACGTTACCGCGACTGCACTGTATTTGCTGAAAAACTTAAGAGAAGTTGTGTCAATTTTCTTGTTTTTATTGTTATAAAAATTATTTAACTTTATAACTTATTCGATAACTCAAACCTGTTATGCTTGTCCATTGTCGTTTCTATCAAAACTGGCTCGAATTTTTCTGCAATACGATGGGATAGAAGCTTACCAATTTCTTCCATATTTTCATTTAAATCTTCAATATTCTCAACGATAACACTATGTTGTTCTGCTTCAGTACGCAATTCATTTTTAAGCACGGTAGACAAAAAGTTTTCCGCATAAGTGGCTTGAAAACGAAAGTCGTATGCAATTTTCATGTGCTCGGTGCACACATGGCACAGCTTACTTGGAAAGCCATCATTTGCTGATACCTAAATTAGCGAGCCAAATTAATTCATGTCAGTAATTCAATTATTTATAAAGCTAGTACAGTCATCGAAGGTTCGATTCTTGTAAACTAATCCAAACTTTACAAAATATGGACAGAAACATATATGTGCATTGTACATATATAAATAGCATTAATTTGAAACAAACCCGACCGCAGCTGTACATATCGTCGCCCGATTTCTCTTTTGCTCCATACGCCACTTTTTGACATTTTGACTTAAGACTTATTATATAGGTTTTGAAACATTATCTTTCTAAAGCTGTTGTCGCAATACATCTATCTGTTTTAGTTTCTGAGAGATGAAGTGTCTACTTCGCTCTATAACCCCCATTCTATCACTTTTTATTGATTATTTGCTGTAAAATCCAAATTTTGGTTTATGAAGCAGCTTTTACCATATATGAAAAAAAAACTGTTTTGTAATTAATTTGTTCCATATACTTAACATATCCATATATATTTAGTTAAAAACTAAACAGCTTTTATTTGCTCCATTGCAATAGTTCCTAACTGCAGGTATGCTCCATATACTACATGGGAAAAATCATTGATTTGTATTGTGTGGAGCAAACTGTCCACTATGACTTATCTGATAAAATATCATATACATATTTCCTAAAGTAATTTGGTCCCATTTATTTTCGGACCAATTTTTTTCTTTCAAGGCTCAAACTTTCTTTTTCGATTTTCTCGGAATACACCTCCAGGCGTATGGAGCAAAAGAGAATTCAGGCGACGATATGTAAGTATATGTATCAAATTTACCTGCAGTAAAGTGCAGTAACGAAACTGCTCATCGGTTCCGCAACCATCGAAAATTGATACGGTACCTTCCATATGCAAGCACACGCGACACACATTGCCATCCACTGCTGGCACTGAATCTGGACCGACAACAGGAGATGGTGACTTTAACTTCACCTGCTGAACTCGTTTGGAGGTGGCAACTGATCGTTTCGTTTTCGCCAGTTTGAATTAGCCAATGAGTTCCTTAATCGCCAGAAATTATTAAATATACTATAAGCTGTTTTAGTTTCGATAACTTGTTTACAAACTACAAATTTCAGCTTTCTGTCTTGATCAGCTGTTAGCATCTGTTAAACCTAATGTGTAAACAGAGTTGTGACGGGGTGGGAAGAGCGGCAACGGAAATCCGCTGTCAAAACAATTAGAATGAAATCTAAATGGAGGGGTATCCGTCGGTAGGTTATCAGTCGTACGCCACAATTCTGTTCAATTTCATAGCGTCAAGTGTGTTATAATTTTTGACAACAATTTTCCCAACTGATTTGTTAAACCGTTGGGTAATTGCTATACACTGCTTTGTTGTTCCATAGGAGTGGAAAAATACTATTGCCTTAATACATACGTTTATCCGACGAAAAATAGTTTGGTTGGATATGGGGACGTCCATTAATTACGTGAGGTGTTTTTTTGAAAATTGGGACCCCCCTCCCCTCGGTGATATTTGGTGAGATCTGGCGGTACCCCCCCCCCCCCCTCCCTCCCTCCCATGAGATTTAAATTATTATTTTTAATGTAAATTCTATGCATTAAAAAGTTAACGTGAGTTTTTCCTTGACCCCCTCCTCCTTTGGTGAGATTTTGCCGGACCCCCTCCCCACCTATTTTAGCTCACGTAATTAATGGACGTCCCCTAACGCGATTTTTAATTCGATTTTAATCTTAAATCGCTTTTAGTTACACCGCATTTAGATTCAGTTCATAAGTTAAGGGTATGCGCACACAGGGTTGTCAAGTTACCGCTTTTATCGCGGCCTGGCCGTTAATTGCATGCCCGCGTAGGAATTGGAAAATTTCGCAAAAAGCCGTTAATTCGAGGTACAAGCCGTACTGCATACATTTTTTGTTCTATCCTACGTACAAAAATCTTTATTCGCTTTGTTGTGGTTTTGACTCGCGATTGCTACCCGAACCTGTACCAAATGTAGTGAACGTTTTTGTCTTTAGATTCGTATTAGTGATGCTATGTTCTGGAAGTCAAAAACGAGTACAATGGTCCGGGGACACAATTTCGGGTCAAAAACGGTTCTTTCCAGGGTCCCGAGCCTCCCTTAGTGATGTCGAAAATTTTTTTGAGATATCTTTCGTTTGAAAAAAATGTTTTCCTTCATACTATCTAATGACAAAAACGATCACTGCATTTGTTACGGGTTTGTTAAGGTAAATGAGTATTTTACTTTGATTAAATTATTTTCAAAGATTTAGTTCAAGGAACAGCGCTCCGAATTTCTTGTAGTTCAGCGTGCTGATCAACTATATATGTATGTATGTTGGGTGCGGAAACGTTTCCTTCATATTTTCTTGAGCTTGAAAATCGGATTCATCACTCTACAACATACTAGAATTTCAAGAAAATCGGAGAGGTGTTCCTTAAACTAAACTATTAACACCAAGACTTCCCAGCATTATACAACTTTTACTTAAAATAAACGGTTTACTATTTTAATTATAAAGTTTTATTTTATGATTTAAAAACACCTCTTTACTAATTTATGCAAGACGTTCCTTTTCAGTTAGTACCAAGGCGCAAAATGCATTTAATATATTAATATTTTTTGTAATTTGACATCTGATTAAAATTTTATGTTTTTAAAACTATGTTTGATCAGGATTAAGTTAAACTAACAATTCTAATTTTAAAAAAAAACAGCCAATCTTTTATGAAATAACTTCCAAAAAGTACACATTTAACAGAATAGATGGAAAACATAACAAACTTAAAGTATTTTAATGTAAACGAAATACAGACAAGGAGGTAATGCATTTCTTTCACATTACCATTAAATCAAATTGTAAACTTAATGACAATGAATTATTCATAAAATTTTCCTTCAATATATTGAAAAAGAAAAAGTTTCAGTACCAACAAAATTTGTGTTAATAAAGAGTATAATTTAATGCATTACCGCCACATCAGATAATCTAAAGACTACATATTTTTTAGCCACATTTTATAACTCTATGAAACAGATCAACAACAGGACGATTTTTCTGGCTCAGCTACAACCAAATTGAAATCCAAACTATTCGGTCTAGCAAAACCTGTCTTAATGCCATCCCAACCGTCTTCTACCTTATACTCGCCAGACCGTATACGCGCGTACACCTCCTGTGTAATTATGCGAAATGCTTCCTCTACATTTACGCCATTTCTAGCTGACGTCTCAACAAAATGCAGTCCATGCTGCTTTGCAAATGCTTGTGCCTCCTCAGTGCTTACTTCGCGATGTCTACCAGCATTGACCAGATCGAGCTTGCAGCCGACCAGCGCAAAAACAGGTCTGTGCGGTTCAATATGTCGCTGTGCCTCCATCATCCAAAGTGGTATGTGTTCGAAGCTGGCATGATTCGATATATCATACACAAGTAAAACTCCAACAGAGTTGCGATAATAGGATTTTGTTATAGAACGAAAGCGTTCCTGACCAGCAGTGTCCCAAAGTTGCAGCTTTATTTGTGTGCCGTCCTTCATTTCAATGAGACGAGCAAAGAAGTCAACACCAACAGTCGGATCAGAAAGCTGAAAAAAAGAGGAATAAAATTAGAACGTCTTGCATCTTTACATCAATAACTTTTTCTTAGAAATTAAGAAAAAACCCCCTCGAAAGATAAATAACAATAAATAAGAATTTGTAATTGGATTTGTCCTGTTATGGCCACCCAATTTTGTAAAAAGCAGATTTTGCTTTAAAATTTCAATTTATTGACTTTGTACTTACATATCTGAATAAGGAACTAGTTCCTTAAAGGTATTTATTATGTTCAATTGTACTCAAAAAAAGGATAAATCGAAAAGTGCGATTGAATTTTTAAAAAAATTTTATATAGGGTGACCCTATCATTGTTGGTTACTCCACCTTCAATATTTCCTTCAGTACAGATACAGATTTTTGGATCTTCCTGCTACATTGCTTTTTTGTCCTGTTTGGGGGCCCGTTATATTACGACCTTGCCACGAAACGCTACTTTTTCTTGTTTTTCAATTAAATCAAATATCCAATGCAAATCTCCAAAAGGGAGAAGTTGTTAGTTCACTGACTACAAATTAGTCAGACAAATTTATTTAATTCATATTTTTTGAATTTAAAACAATATCTTTTTAGGCCAGCCAACTGTGCTAATAATTTAGACGGTAATTATATAATATATATAATTATAATATATACAATTATAATATATATAATTATAATATATATTATAGTTATAATTTATAAATGCGATACGTTTTATCAAAATAAATCACTTTTTTTGAAGTTTGGTCACTTTTCGTGGACTAAGTAATTATTTGATTTCAAATGTTTATACATTGTTGAAAATTCCACAAAGTCGAAAATTTTACGACTTTTATAATAGGTACATGTTATGTATGTCAAAATCGACCCATTTCCGCTGTTTGCACCGCAAAAATTCCTTGTGGCTGAACTATTTTAAAATTATTTTGTGTTAGTTTCGCCCTACATATTTGTAGACCTTTTAGTTTTTTTTTAAACAATGGCTATTGCATACAGATAAATGTTGACAAGTAAAGTGTACGTATATGATTGTAATTTTACAAATTTATAAAAAAGACTTTGGTTATCAAATACAAGTGATTACTTTTATTTATTGCGCATCTATAAGCTCTAGATTTTGCTAATCGAACAAGATGTTGATGTTATCTCTGTGTTCTTACACTATGTTATTTGAAAAACAATATGCGTTACATTTTATCAACATAAATATTTAAACAACTACATAGTTAAATATTTATATTTATTTGCAACGTCAAATCTAATTACATTTGTTTGCAAACATTTTACGATCAAAGCATTTTGTGAATTTTTCTTAATTTGGGATGTTTATGATCTACATTATTTTTTACACCTTTCATGTTCATACTACGAACTTAGGGTGGTTTTAATTTCAAATATTTAGTTTTTATGTTTATCGGTATGTTTTTTTTTTAAATTTTTCAATATTACAGTCAATAACCAACGCATTTTGATCGCATTCATGGCTGCATGATGTAGAGGCAAGGAAAGGTGAGGTGAAATGAGCTCCATGGACAAAGACGTTTTGTTCGTCATTCGTCGACAAAATTCTTCCAAAGTTAAAATGTGGGTATGGTCGAGTTTCGACCACAATACGATACTAGTCTATATTAATACTTGAAATGTGTGCCAAACGACAGGGCTCGAAGACCCTAAAAAAATATATAGTGTGGCAACCCATATTTGGGACAGGATTTAACCATGTAACCCTATGTTTAGGCCTCTTCGAGTTTTATCGTTTGGCATACATTTTGAAGTGTAATATTATAGTTTTAATTAAAACAGCTAAATGGGCTGAAATTCAGGCATCGAGACAGGATTTGGAATAGGAACCCTGGTTCGTTAATTTCACCAAAATGCATAACTATCTTTTCCGAAAATCTTATCTTGTATATCCGCCTATTTGATCTTTATGTTTTTAAGTTTCTAATTTTTCTAATATGGGGTAATTTTATGGGAGACCTTCACGTCATCGTGTTTCAAGGTCGATCAGGCAATTTTTTTGAACAGTTGGTCAGCCTGACCAAATATATTCTTAAGCAATGTTTTTTATGCCAGTTCTTCTCTACGGCTATGAAAAATTGTCTTCACCGAATTCTGATTATTAAGTTGCCCAGAACCATCTCCAAGCATTGGATAGCAGATATCGGCCGCCCTAAGTCATCGTGGAAACAATCACTAGGATAAGAAACACGATACTCGGGGAAATGCAGGAAGAATTGGTGACTCTCGCACATTGCAAGAGTTTGTGGACGCTGTATTTTCCGTGAGGAGACCAAGGACACAAGAGAATGATTTAAGCTTTTTTATATGTACAAACTTTTTGTAAAAAAATGGATTTTTGGAACAACATTGTTTTGCAACAAAAAAGTCAAGCCATAACATTAAAATAAATTATTTATCTTACCTCAGCAAATTTTCCGTCTGTAAAAAACTTCAATAGAGAACTTTTGCCCACTGTGCTGTCACCAATGAGAATCAAGCGAAATTGATAATCAAAAATGGGTTCCACCATTTTGCTGGAGTCGCCTGGCTGATGTATAATCTACCTACCACTTAATCTTCTTTTTACCCTTCCTTTGTCTAATGAATCAGTGCGTAGTAATTTACTTTTAAATACGATTGCCTTCGTCCAGTTAGTTTTCTGCAATTACTAATACAGTGATAACCAATGTTTATTTATAAACTTTTATTTGTTTTACTTTCGTTTTCGCTTTTATGTAAAACGCAAATTCTATTGTTCGTTTCGATTGTTTCTGAATTTTTGAACACACTTCTTTTTTGAACTTTGTTTCCAAAAATCAGATTTTCGGATTTTCGCAGTCCCTTCTGTTTTTAATTCTAGCTTTTATGAAATTTTGCAAATTTATTTTAATTGCTCGTAATCTTTGTTGGTGAAAATTGTAAATTACGTGTGGTTGTGGTAGGAAAATAAAAAAGTGGTTGGCCTTTGAAATGTCAAAATTTGACATGAGTCACGTCGAAGAATAAAAAATTTAGGTTTTATGTTACCAGTTCAAAAATAATTGATTTATAATGCGATAATCATTTATTTGTACATATATTAAATTGCATATTTTTGCAACTGCACTCCAAGCCCTTTATTTTATCTAAGCGATAACATGATAAAGAAAAAAAGACTACAGATTTTGGGGTATGACTCCTAGAGAGTTACATCATAAGCACTTTCATTTCCAAAAAATGTTGAATTGGTTTCGTCATCACGACTTGATTTGACGGTAACAGCCTTATTTTTGTGTAGCTAATTGAAAGAACGGGCTTTCATAAATAAAATTTGAACAATTTTGTTTTGAACGAAAGACACACTTCTCGTTTGCACTCGTTACGTCTGTTTTGCCATTTAACCCATCGGTGCATGTGAATACTCGGCGTTTACACACACAAATTCTTGTCGAGAAGTTTACTCGTTTGTTGGCAATAGGGGAAAAACCAAAGACAGGAGGTACAAAATTTGTCGCAAATGCCAAATAAAAACCACAAAAGAGAATAGACAAGAATTTGTTTTACCGAATTTGCCTGCGTAAACGCCGAGATAGCGTATATACGTTACATACACGTTAAACAAATTTGACATGCAGTTTGGTTGTCAGACAGCTGGTTGTTTTTTGAACGACGAAGGTAAACATTTGTTTGACAAGTCGATTGTGAAACGTGCTAGAACTAATTGAAATCGAAGATAAATAAAAAATGGCACGTAAAAGAAAAATCCCAGCAAGAAAACACCATGGAATACGAGACCCATTAAAGCAACTCGAGGAAAAGGAAAAAAAGTTTGTACAATCCTTAGAAATATTGGCATAAGTTTAAGAGCTTATTTTATCAAACCTTTTTTGTCATGCGTGTTTTTAATACTACATACCATACGGATACAGCTTTCAAAGAATCGCTATATAATCCTGGAATTGATTTTTTGTGAATTTTGATAAAAGGGGTTGGCACCCACCATAGAAACAAACACTTTGACGCTATACTGAGAGAATAATTTAAAGAAATGAAACTAAATTTCACACAAATGGTGGGAATGTTTTGAAAAAGCTCTGGGCAAGAACTTAGCAAATTTCTACAAGTTGGTGTGGCACCCTCAAAACGAAAAATTTAACTGCTTTACTTTGTCTAGCATCAGACAAAAGGTAGGCAAATTTCTCAATGAAAGCGTGATACATCCCATACAAGCGTAGCTTCAAAAAGCTACACAGGGAGCTAATTGTTTCTAATTTTAATGTGAGTACGTTTAGTCAAATCAGCGTAACTTTAAAATAAAACCGGAATTTCTTTTCAAAAATACCGTAACATATCATTTTATTTATACATACATATACACATATCTATGTCCTTTCAATTGATTTACTACAATTTGTTTGATTTTTCTTTGAGACCCCAATTTTTACCGAAAACAAAAGAAATTAACAAACTCATTGGAATTAGTCGACAACAGCAATACCGTAGGCAAGCGGGTGGTATTTTTCATAAAAGAATTAATAACAAAAATTAAGAAAAAGTCGTGCAATTTTTAATTAATATTTTTGGCTTGCGGTGCTGTTTTTCAGAAAAAAATAAAAAAGGTTGAAGAGCTGTACAATCTCATTTTAAGAAATACCGGATTCATTTGAGGAAAAAATTTAATACATAACTCAATTTGAGCAAGATGACAAATAAAATTAAAAATTAATTTTTTGAGGACTTAATGTTAAGAAATCAAACTCTGGGACAAAAAATACATCAATTGAACTGGTTGATAAAAGTAAAAGTTGGCTAAAAACATAGAAAAAGGTCATACCTTGAAAACTACATATGAAACAAATTTCATTTTTGTACTAAAATTATTTTATCAAACCTTTCATATGACGTTCATATATTAGACTCAAATCCAAAAGTACCCAACGTATCGACTGTTTGAAAAGCTAAATCCACGACTACCGATGGCTTTATTTCCGACACTAGTTGCTCCCTTTAAAGTTTTGTTGCACTTTTATTATTTTCCCCCAAAACGCTTCTCACTACAAAAAAATAAAAATACGAGTAGTGGTTCCTAAAGTAAACCTATTGTAAAATATTTCTTACAATAAAATGTGAATCTCAACAGATTAAAAAACGTTGTCAACAATCCACCTGAAAAAGGTGGCGATCAAAAGGTGTCTTTCAAATTTACTCAATTCAAGAAGCTTGCTGACGATGCTAAAGCAGGGAAAAATTTAAAACGCATTCATAGGGGACGAGAAGACAAGCCGCGCAGTGAGACTGCAGCTAAGACGCAAAAATTAAAAGCATCTGGAACTGAAAAAAGTAGATTGCGTGACATTAAACAAATGGCTGGTGAGGAAGATGAAGACTATCTGAAACGCGTGAACCGCATGACGTCTGAATCGCTACGGGAAGCTGAATATGAAGCAAAGTATGGAGTTACTGTTGTGCATAATCCAAAAACTGGTGAGATTTCAATAAAAAAACGTCCCAAAAATGAAATCGACGAGTTGTTGAAGGAAAAACAGAGATCGAAACAGGGCAAGACGAAAACAACAAAGTTGACGATAGATGCAAGAACGGCAAAAGCTTTGATAAAACAGGCAATTAAAGAAGATGATGACGAAGTTGGTATCTTAAAATATGGTTGGTATTAAAGTATATTCACACATTTGAACAAAATCCATTTATTTTAGAAAAAAAAAACAAATACCGAAGTGCAAGAGTATAAACGTGATACTTTTCGGTTTGGTGAAGTTGTTCATGCGCCGCCGACACTCTCGACTTTGCCGCGGAAAGCAACAAGAAGTGAAACTGTTCCAAGGGTAATTAAAATAAAATTTTATTTTTCTTGTTGCCGCCCAAAAATTTGTGCTTTTTACATTTTTTTATACATTGAATTGCTTAATATTACGTTTTTCTTTTTATAGAATACACATTAATTAAATTTTATGAGGGCAAAATTTTAAACATACTTGAAAATTCATTAATTAACCAGTCATATTTATTTAAACTTTTTTGCTTCTAACTACCTCAATTAGAACTTTAAAAGCAACACAGCAAACCGAAATTTTAAATGACTACCTAAATAAAATTTTTCTTTTAACAGCCAGGCCAGAAAAATAATTTACTGTTGCAGTCAATGCTGAGCAAAACCACAATTGAATCCAAACCTATTAAAGCTTTTGGAGTGAAATCAAAGCAATTGAAAGGTCAAATAACCAAAGCACAGCTTAAAGGAAAACGAAAGGAACTTCCAGCTGCCACCAGAACAATGTTGGAACAAGAACAAAGTAAAATCATTGAGCTCTATAGAAATTTAAAAAAGTCCAAAGAAAAATAATTTTTAACAATATATACTTGAAAAATTAATTTACATTTAATTACAATTTAATCATTTATAAATGGGCTGCATGAAAAAGTTTTGCAATGGCGGCGCAATCCATACAGCATACTGATGTATGTTTAAATGTTATGAGCGCATAATACCTCGCTGTTTCCAATCTGCCTTTGGTAAAAATTATTTAACACACATCTAAAATTAGGATTAGAATTTAACTATCAAATGTGTCTTTCGAACCCCCTTCTAAAATCCACTGCTGGCTTGCTGTTGCAGCTTCTGTCCAAAGCGATTTGTAATGAGTAACGACGTATCAATAAATCTGTCCACACAATTGCTAAGACAGGCTTCTGTGGAGTTGTCTAGTTTGGAGCCGGGTTTGCCAACACATTTATTCCAGCAGATTTCATTGAATTCGTGTATCTGTATTATATAAAATTTATATCTCGCCTAGGTCAGTAATCAAATATTTTATTTTTTGCGCACCTGTGCATATACTTGAGCTTTTTGCGATTCCAACCTGACGAAATCCTGCAGCTCCGTATCATCAATATTTGGTACCGAATCATAGTCAGTCATATTGTGCAAAATATTTTTGTAAATTCTTTGGAAGAAAATGTACTGATGGTCAAATACGAATTTTACATAACCTCAAACAGATTGACATTCTCCAATGGTTAATCGAGACTCGAATCTAACGCTATATGCGGACTAGTAACAATTTAAAAGTCGCTGCGTGTATTTTTGTGGATTAGTCACATGGTACAATTAAGAACTAAAGAGCACGAAATTGCACGTAAGATAAATCGCACGTCCCAGTTCTGATTTTAGCTTTATACATGGTAGAACTATAGTGTCAAACTCATTCAACCGTGAAAATGCCTACTGATTTTGACATTGCGTTGGAAGAAAATAATACAGAAAGAGGCAACATCGGGAAGTGCAGTTACCATGTTAATTGAATCATGATAAATCTGTCAAAAGAATCAGCTGATTATGTTTGTCAATTTCTATGGTATAAAATTGACAAGTTTCGGCGTTTAATTGTGCAATTAATAAATATTTTTTCTTTACTAACAAATTCAGAATGAAATATAAGTGAGGTAGCCGACAAATGCAATTCACCAATATGAAAAAGCGAAATTATATGCTGCTGGTTATCTCACATGCGCTCATAGGTAAGGGCATGAGTGCCGCACGGCAAAGAAAATATTTGTTTAAATTTGATTAAAACAAAATATTGTATGTACATATGTGCTATATTTGTAGGTGTTGGATTTTTCTTTCTATACGTTTACTATGTACGTTCAATATTTGAGACACGCACTCATTTTACGATATTGTCGCCGTTGGAACGCGAGTCTCTTTTGCGAAAGGAGGATGCACTTTATTTTTCATTTTATAAAACAATCACGGATGAACCCGACTTTATGCGTGGTTATGAAAAGCTAACGAATGTCACAACTATCGAGTATCCAAATAGTGTAAATGTTATAAAACGTTTTCATGTGTTGCCAGAATTGGTGATTGGGTATATATGAAAAAAAAAAAAATTTATAGTGTAGCTGCGACTACGACTGGAACTACATACATGTGTGTAATTTACAGTAATATTAAAGCGCAACAGCTCATAAGAAGCATCAGCATAGTTCTTAATTATTGTTATATTTTGTCCTTTAATAAGCAGAATGCGAGGAGCTACGGCTTAACGCCGGCACCGAACGGCTTAATAGACATACTGAAAATTTGAGTGTTTACTATTGGACTTCTGTAGGTATCTTTAGAAGGATGAAAGATCTTGATTCATTAATTTATGATGACCTAAGTTATATTAGTATAGGTCAGTTACTTAGTGTCATTGTGAAATCAGGTTTGTCATACGATGAACCTTTGGTAAACATTCCATGGTATCAAAATTGACCATTATTTAATCTAAGTGATTCGGATCTAATACTGACTGCTTCTCTTACCTTTTTTGCTATGAGTAAGTATGTCATTCTATATAAAAATATATTTTTACTATACACGTACATAGGTATGTATGTTCGTTTATGGTACGTACCACAACATTTTAATTGTTTTTGATTTATAATACGAAATTTTGGGATTATACTCTCTTTTAAAATTAAAATGATGATCATTATAATGAACGTTAAGTAGAAATGTTTTACTTTTCTGCTCTTCAGAAAACTTTTGAGCACAAGTTCGTTTTCATAGTCGTAGTCGCAACGATAGAATATCTGTTTTTTAAATATTCGTTAGATAATTTTTTATATTGTTTTTGTTAAGCTATCTTTTCCATAGCATGCGTAGAATTAGCCGGAAATTAGAAATACCAACTGTAACGTGCTGGACAATAGAAGAGAATTCCTTATCACAACCGCAAATAACGTGCGATGGCATTGGTGAACCCTTTCAGTTCTATCTGGAAGTAGTTTGGGTGCTCGGAGGCTTCACAGTTTTCATTATGTACATGTATGGAGCTTTTCTAAGGTAAGACAATTTTTAAGACCTTTAGCTTAGCTAAACATGCAAGACAAAAATCTTAGTCCAGTCAAGACGCCTACACGTTTCTTTTTAACACGTCAGTATTCTGAAATATCTTTGTTTATACATATATCTGTAGATGCGTTTTATTCGCTCGTTATCTTAAGCTTGCAATGATAATTGTATTGCAATGCAAAACCAAAATCGTAAACATAAACTTAAATTGTAGCTGCTATGTAAATATGTATATGTTACCGGCCAAACAAGTTTTTAGGCCAAACTAGTTACGTGCAGTCTAAAGATGCACAATGAAATTTTAATGCAAAAGCACTGTGGTTAATAAAGTCTACGACAGTAGTCAGACAAAAAAACTTGTCAATTTTATGGTATACTCGCCAAGTGGTAAGTAAGGGCAATTGGTTCAGGTCTTACATTCTCTAATATGCCCAACAGTGGCTTCGCCGCGGTTCAGTCTATAATATATGCAACACTGGCTTCGCTATTCACAATGCTTTTAAATTAAAATTAAATTGCATACTTTCAGGCCTTCAAATTAACTAGTTTGGCCTAGGAAAAACTAGTTTATCCTAAAAACTAGTTTGGCCAGTTACATATACATAGCAAGTTGCTTAAACATCAGGGCTACCCAGAAGATTTATATTTAGTCTATTGTGCAGTTTGAAATGAATAGAAAGAGCTATTTTGCAGAAAAACAATATTTTGAAACGTCAGAAGCAATTTAAAATGACAAAAGTAGAAAGACCAAGAAACGACTACTCGTATAAGCAACGAGTTGGAAACTTAGAGACTTGGTTGTTTTTTTCGCATAGAAGTCGAATAAAACATAGCTTATGTTTGAAATTAACTTACACTTACTTATCAACGTTTATGGCACCAAATAACAGTGTGCCAAAGGTTTTGTATACTTTTATAAAAAATTTAGAAAACTAATAGAAACATTCATTAAATATTAGGAGTTCATTTCGAAATTTGAAAGTGGTTTAAGTCCTGCGGCTTAGAACTCCATTGAAGTAAATGCAGTGAATTGATTGCTAAAATTTAAGTATAAAATATAATTGAAACTTTAAATTTCTTACTGACACCAGAGCGGGGACGATGCTACAATTGGTAGGATCAATTTACTTATGAAAAAAGCTAATTGCTCATTTACTCCAAAGCGACTTGTTACTTGCTGATTCAGAGCTATTCTTTCCTCAGCTTCTTAACTCAATAACATGGTGAAATTCTTCTTCTGTCCTTTACGTTCTCACGAAGCATAGGACCTCCACAAAATGTTTCCAACACTTCCCCGATTCACATATTTCCTGTCCTAGCGACTTACACGGTACAAATGAATATAAAAGTCGGAGCAAATCCTGAATTAAAAGTTTCATACGCCTGTTGTGCGGTAAATTAAAGGCAAGATAGGTAAGGTTTGAAGTGGAGAATAAAAATATCTGTTGCTATGAGCAGGAATGTCGGAAACACATTTCACATATCACAACGTGATGAAATGAAATAGTCAAAAAATTCGTGTTAGGCACATGAAAATCTTCATAGCCATGGTTTTTTGAGTTTTCTGGATTCAAAAGTTAATCTAAACTGATGATTAATGGTCCGCATTCTAGTACATATATTATGTTATCATTAAAAATTCTAAAATTAATTTATTCATTCATTCAAAACTTTACCAAAACTGACAAATCTTAATTGTTTTTCAATGTATTTTTTTTTTTATTTTACAGTGAGAATATTTTTGGTGGCATTTATGCTGTTGTTTCATACATTATGTTTCATAAAAATGCATCCAAAATATACGACCGCCCAGTAGCACGTGAAAATTTTGCATTTCCTTTTATATTCTGGCAAATTTTCTATTTGTGTTTGAGTATTGAGCGAGCCTCACGCGAAAAAGAGCAACAAACCTTTCGTCCTGCGATGGTATGTTAAAAATCACAAAATATAGTAATTTTATACTCATAGCAATCGCAATATTACAGATATTAAAACTTACCATACTAACTACTATATCGTTGCTCTGTTGGCAATTCTCTTCTATCATATTTGCTACACAAATTTTAATAATGATTACACCTTGGAGTCTAGGCGTTGTATCCAGTTCATTTTCTATAGATTACTCAATATCACAGTTTCTTGCCAATATATTTGCCCATTATTTTTCATATGGCAATAAAAAGTATTTTTTCGCGTGGCAAAATGGACCAGCATTTGCTCTTTTCTTCATTAGTCTTGTTCGCATTTATAAATCACAGTCACGTCCAGAGTCCAACCTTAAATCTATAACACTTGGTATATTAATGGCAATCAGCTCGCAAGGTACAATTATTGATTTGCTAGAGAAGTCAGGTTATGCCCGTTCCGATGACAACCCATATACTGTGTACCGTGACTTAATACTCTACTGGGGCTTGCAACGAAAGGTAAATTTTACAACTAGCTTATTAGCTTGTAATTCAGAATTTGCTGAAATGGAAATAGCGGATCTGTGGCAACTGATAAAGACCATGTTTGTTAAACCTTATTGTTTATATGGCGTTGTTGTATTAGCGAAGTTCTTTCGCAAATGGCGTATTAAGGAACCAAAATCTAGCAACTCTGAATATGTAGAGCGCGCAAAAAATTATGTATTGGAAGATTTTCTCGAAGAAAATCATGTCTCCATGAAAGAAATGTCTAATAAGGAAACTGAAAAAGAGCTTAACGAGTGTTGGAAACTGCTTGAGGAATGTGACTTTGATTATGAAAAATATAAATTGGAAAAGACAAAAACTAAAAAAGACAAAATAAATGAAAAAGATGCATTCATAAACGACATTAAAAGACTTAAGGAACAAATTAATGAAATAAACGAAAAGAAAAATAAGGACAAAGATGGCATCGACATAAATAATTTAAATGAACAAATACCGTCCGCTAGTTTAAATAAAAATCAAAAAGATGAAAATAATGAAATAACAAACAAAGACATTGCATCTTCAAACGCAGACCAGCAGCTAAGAGACGACAAAAAATCCAATGCAACAGATACTTCAAAATCTGACTCACAAAATAAATCAAGTGAGTCAATGCCTAAGCTACGCACTGGAAAAACAAAACAACGTTCAAGGAAAGGTGTTGACAAAAATGATTTTTTAAGCTATCATTATTTATATAGCGTAACCCAGTTGGCAGTTTTTGCTGTTATTGGCTTAAGTATTAGAAAACTATTTTTCCTTTGTTATACCCAAGGTTGTGTGATCGCGCCGACATTGTGTTCCAAATTTTGGTATCACAAGCAGCGTAATATTTTTTGGACAATATCTTTGGCTGTGTTTTTAACTAGCATTGTTGATCCTGGTTTTGTGGTACATTAAAAATATCAGACTTTTATTGATGTGAATTTATTATATTTTTTCTTTTGTTTAATCAAAGAACTTACAAGAGGAGTATTATCCGATAAAAGTCAAAACCGATACATTAGAATCAATGTTAGAATGGATAAATATGAATACAGAAAAGGATGCAGTATTTGGTGGTTAGTCAATAAAATTTGATTTGAAGACATACATATATTTACAAATAACTTACAGGTCCGATAGATATAATTGGCACTGTGCATTTGGTCACAAGGAGACCAATCGTAAATCATGCTCATTTAGAAATGCGCCAAATAAGGTAAGCAGAAAATATATAGACGATTCGTGTCAAACGTAACCGCTCTGCGACAAAGCTTGCATTGCACCAAAAAAATGATTTCATGGTCTTAAAAGTTAATGCTTTGTAGCCAGTTTTGCGACCACATCAAAAAAAAATTATTTTTATTGCAATCAAAATTTAACTTCATATGCAATTAATTAGAATCATTCAAATGACAGTTTTGAGAAATTGTGATATGATAGTTGCAAATTTTTCATTTATTGATGACATGATACTGTCTGCAAAGTTAGATTTCGAGACTTTTTCCGACTTAGAGATTACTATGCTGTATAATCGATTTCACTATATCTTTTTTTTTAGTGAGCGCACTGAACATATCTACTCAGTTTTCAGTCGTCAACAATCGTCGGACATTTACAATCAGTGTTCGCAATTGAAAATACAGTATTTAATTATATCATTTACGGATTGCTCTAATACTGCAAAGTAAGTTAACTTGTTAATTTGATTACATTGTGTTCGGTACATTCTTTTTTTCTAGCGATGAGTGCGACATTCTGACAATATGGGATGAAATGCAACCAGCTTATCGCAAATATCCCCAATTTTGTTCGGAGTTAGCAAACAAGAATGTGCCCAGTTTTCTAAAAGTGTTCTCAAATGAGCAATATGGCATCATTAAAATGTTTTCACAGAGCTTACAAATAAATTTAAAATATAGCAAAATGCCAGAAAAGGTTATGTAAAGCAGTTACTAAAAAATAAACTATATTTTTGAAAGCCGTTATTTTAAGTTAAAGCTTAACATTAAAAAAGTTTAATACGTAAGATTACAATAAAGCAAGACGTTTTCCAATAAAATGTAAATTTTAAGCTAAATTCGAAATTAAACATTTTATTAGTACTCCTACTATTTTTAGAGCATACATTACATTTTTAGAGTATAATAAGTTAAGCTAATGTCATCAACATTATGTTTTTATTCTTTTCTAGTACTAAATATTTCCTATCGGTTTTTATCTTGCAAAAGGTGGTGGCGAAATTTTTTTTTTGTGAAGCTTATAAGTATGACGTATTTATTAATAATCTGGGGCTTTCTACCTTGGAGCGTTGCCATCCCCATTCACTTTTCCAAAAATATTTCATTGTCTATCCGAAATAGTTGAAATAAAAATTTTACATTATAAAATGAAGGGCGTGCTGGTATATCGATACTAAGCACCACTTTATTTTAAATGCGTTTTTGTTGCTTTCTTTTCCAAATTCCGACATTGTGTTGAGTAAATACGTGGTAAGCGCCACTTTTATTCGAAATGTGTTGCTGTATACTTTATAATACCATAAAAAAAGAAGAAGACCGTAAAACTTAAACGATTGGCACACTTATCTATACTTGACATGTACCAAAAAAATTAAATCAAAAAGTTTTCAGGCAAAAAAAAAGTATAGAAAATTAAGGAAATATAAATGTCCTATAAAATTTTGAAAATTAACACTATTTATACATATAAGCGACATCAGAAATATGTACGTCACTATTAAGTTGTGACAAGAAAAGTCTGTACAGTACTGTCGCGATAATCCGGACACATATAGTTTCGGGGTATGTCCGAATAACTGGATTTGTCCGGAATGCAGAAAGCTCAATAATTATTATATAAATCATATGTAGAATGCATATTTGAGGCGTATATGATTGTATTTCATTCACTTTTTATATTTTTATAAAGAAATCGTAATCATATGAGTAGGGAATAAAATGACTGAAAAAAATTCACAAATTTTAAATAAACAACGTCCCTGCAAAAACTCACAAGTATGGACATGTGCTCAAAAAGAGCCCCGTAACTTAACGAAAAAAATTTTAAAAAAGTTGATATGTTCGTTCCAGCGACAGTCTATTTGCTAACCAAAACATACTTTGACTTAGTTTTGTCCGAATTGTAGAGGCAAAATTTCAAAAATGTCCGAATCGTAGAGATGTCCGGATTACTGGGAAGTCCGGATTAACGCGACTGTACTGTATTTGAAACTACATATTTTGGAATTAATTCAGAGCAGCTGACTTCAAGCAACTTCAGCGATTTCAAGTGACTTCAGCGACTTCAAAGTGATTTGAGGTGTTTTCAATGCAATCACAATTCTTCCAGTCATGATTCCAATCCAAAATGTGACGTCACCAGAGTATTTGCATTCTTTACGATAGAAAAGGCTGCAGACATTGAAGTCTACAAGCGACTTCATTTTTAAATAGCTGCACTCTGAAAGTGGAATTCCTCATGAATTAAAATTGAAAACGAATGCACTCTTTCACAGCTCTGACACTTACTTACTTGTTGAAAAGAAATTCGGAATGTATATAACTTTTGAACGTAGAAAAATTTATTTTTTTTAAGGTTTAATATTTTAGAATGAATTAAGGTGCGAAGTTTTTATATATTTTAAATTAAATTTTTATAATTTTGTTCTGGCTTATAGGTTTGTTTTTATTTTATTTTAAAAAATATTTCTCCGAATATTTCGAAGAAGATCCTTCTTCATCATCAGGGGTCATATTCAACAATATGTAAAAAATCACAATAAGTTTATGTTCACGAAAAAAAGTAACATAATAATCACACAATTTCACTTAACATAAAACAAAAAATTTAACTGATACAAAGACACAGACTTACATTTAACTTTGTTGAACTAATTTAATTTTTTAATTTTTAACTAAAAGCCTATATATGTGAGCACAATTCTTGGTGTCACTCTTAAAGTTAATTCTCAGGTCAGTGGGAGTATTAATGATGTGAAGCATCTCTAACATTAGTCGTTTGTCATATATGCATAATATATTTTAAATTCTTTCGTGTGTACCTTATGTTCACATATTTAACTTTCTTATGCAATATAAGTAGGAATAGTGAGTCGTAAGATATTAGAATACAATGTTCAGGAACAAATATTGCATTCACTTGAAGTTTTACGACTCATTTATATATTATCAAAAAGATTGGCTTGACAATTAAGCACACACACGACGAAATATTTACTTTGTTTTAATAAAATTTATAGTTTTATAGCATTCCTACTCAGGCTTTCTTCTTCAATGTTAAAAATCAAAAAACTATTGAACCCTTTTAAAATTGAAAAATCGGTTACCGAGAAGTATATGTTAAAAAGAAAAAAACATTAAATAAATTAAGTCAAATCTTAAAATTAAAATGTAATTATTTAGTGTTGAGCTACGGAAAAAGCATTGTGCTTTGATCACAATCCACAGTGATATATTAATATACTTATAATTTTTTAGGTATTTTAGTTTTTAATACTTGCGTTAAGAGAAATTCGTGCATTGTACAATTTTTATTATTTTATTTACATAAAATGTTAAACTATGCGAATAAATGGTCGAAATTGACTTATGCAAAAATTCGTAAGGTAGTTCTATCAGTTTATGCCGAATTTTTTTCAGTTTTATAAAAAAAAAAAAACCAAGAATTTTTCCGTATATGTAAAGTTCACATTTCAGAGGAATCTCAAACAACATGAAATCGATGTGTTTTCATCTGCTCTACGAAACGAAACTTTTTTCATCGGCCTCTCACAACCAGACCCACCACGATTCTGGCGACTGGCGTTTATTTCCATTATCAACATTACTTAAACTGGAAATGTCCTTGAAAAATGCTACGCTGTCTCCCGGACTATAAGAGTTTTATTTTTGGCTGTTTGTGTGTTGTTGTAATTTAAAATTTCTTTTTTGTCCTGGGTTTAGCTCCTTCAAATATGGTCACCGTATATTAGAGGTAAAGTTAAAGAAATACACCTAATTATGTTTTTACACGGTAATTGGTTCCAGGAAAACCCGCGCAAAATAAAAAAATTTAAAACAAAAAGATTTTGAATCGTGCTAAATGGAATAAAATCGTGTAAAAAAATTTAAAATCTGTTTATTTTCAAACCGTGTTAAATCAAAACCGAGTAAAAAAAGACCGTGTAAAAACAGAATTAGGTGTACAGCTTATTATCAAAAGTTGAAAAAAAATTATCATCTATCGCTACCGATGTTCTTTGAAAGCTTTGACAAAGCTTCTTCTCACTAAAATAAGTTTAAAGTTTTTTTTTAGTAGTACTACTTGTAGATAGTTTTTCGAAAGATATAGCAGTAATAGTGCATTCAATTATAATTACAATACAATTGAAAAAATAATAAAAATCTGCACTTGAATCCCTCTGGTTCCAGGTCTTTCAAATAAAAACAAGAATATGCAGATCCTTTAAAACAAGCTGTACACTGCTAAAACTTTTCTGACCAGGTTCAACTTAAATAGTAAGTTTCAACTTAAATAATGAGATTTTGTTTTTGGAAAAATATGTGAAATAAAAAGTCAATTTGTTAGCGTTTGGTATAAATTTGTTATATTTTAATGTATATGTAACTTCTTCTAAAAAGCCTAAAAGTTTCTTAAAACAAATTCTGCAAACTAACAATTTCAGCTGTATTTTTTTTTTTGTGAAATAAAGTATGTATGTTTTTTTAAATGCATTAGTATTTTTGCCATGCTGTTGCAAAGTTACTCCAAGGGTAACATGTAATAAGCTTCAATAAAAAAACATTTTTATATTTATACTTTAAGCTTTTGATTTTAACTTTATTTTAATATTTAGCGTTTTTCATATACGGTATTTATTTAAGCTATTTTTCTTAAGTAAAATTTAATAAACAACATTTCCTACCACGCTTAAAATAAATTTTTAATTAACTTTTTTTTAAGTTTTGTTTATGTAATGTTCTAAAACAATTAAATTGTTACATTGTGTTTTATGTGGAAGCAATATTATTATAATAAAAAAGAACAACACTTTTATGCAATAAGCAAATTAATAATTTTTTTAAAACTACCCAACAATTTTATTTTTATAAAAAATTTATTTCACTTTAATTTATTGTATAAATTATGAAACTTATTGCAATCTACGGTGCAAATTAATTGCATTTAGCTAAATAGTTATGTGTGTAGTTAGAAATAATTGATAAAAAAGGTTTTTTTATTTAAATTTTCGAAAAATCTAGTATGGTATGTAAGCGTTACTGTCTTATCCTGGTAAACCATTCCTAATGAACTAAATTTTATAATAAAAAAAAAACTAAAACAAATTTAATTGCAAAATAATTGCACTTTTATTTCAGAAAATCATTAAGAGTTAGCAACTGATTGAAGTTCTCATCCAAAGTAATGGATCAAAACGTGAGCTGGACTCAGCTACCATAAATTCTTAAGAAAGACAATATTTCAGTTTTAACTTTTTAGTAATTTTGATTAGGTCGCCTGGAACCAAGAAATTTTCAATTCTTTTAAGATATAAAATTCTGAACAAGAGGTTTTTTGATGAGCTCTACTGCACATGCATTACTGAACAAATATTGAATTTTCGAACGACGAAATATTTTAACAATAGTCTAATTTTATCAAAGTAGAGAAAAATGTTTTAAGTTCAAGTTACAGAAAATTTTCATAACTGTCCACAAAAGTAGTGCACGCTTTTTTGGCATACGAAGCACCGTTTACAATATACATATGTACATACATATGGGGCACTCAATGTCTAAGCATGCCAACAAAAACTTAAACTCTGGAGTAATCCTTTAAAATTTTTAATCAAAATATCTACTTTCCCAAGACTAGATAATATAAAATATGAGAATACCCAAACAGGACTAGTTTTTGATACTATTAAAGAGGCTCCAAAGTCAAACTATGTTATTAATGGACTAAATACCAAAAAAGAATTTTAGTTTACTACATGCTTTTAGACTCAGCTAAATTGGCGGAAATTATAAACCCCAGTATTTTTGTTTTTAAATATCACTCGAATGTGGTCTAAAATTTCAACCAATTTAATTTTCTATTCAATTGTTATTTCAGATACTAATTGTAAATATAACATACAAGTCTCTGAATTCGGAACAAAGAAGACGTTAAGAAGCAGATATTGGTTTACCTGTAACGCTCGTACATACATACGTTAAAAACGAAAAAACACTTCTGTTATAAGTTTTAGCATTTTTTAATTCGTGTTAATTGAAAGTTATCACAGCAATAATTAATTGTAGTATAAATATTTTCAATTCAAATAACGATTCTAACGTTATTTTCTTCGACAATATTTTGCATTTGCTAAAAAATACTAATATAATTTACGCTAATTCACTTAATATAGTGTGTTATATTTATAAAATTAAAAAAAAACACTATTTTCTTACCCCATCGTTAAGATTGCAAACTAACGTACATATGTAGGTATATTGTTTTCCGATTTTTCAGGAGAGCAAAAAGAACTGCTTAATACTTACTATGAAAGTTTGAAATTATCTTTATTTCAGGATTGCCAAGTCGTGCAGAAGCAATTCCTGGTCTTCTCAAAAAAAGAAAAAATAACAGTTTCCTCAAACGAAAAAAAAGTAAAGTTTTTTTTTTTTGGAAAAAGTTAATGACCTTTTTTTTTGTGAGCAATATTAAAAAATTAATGCGTAAGATGTTAAAAACTTCAATTTTTGTGTGCACTTTGTTTGAATATAACAAACGTATATTTCATATAGAGCAATTAAATATTTCATTGAGTCAAATATAAAATGTTTCAACCAACACTTACCACTATTTGATCCAAACACGATTTGTTTGACTCAAATAAATATGTGATTGCTCGACATGAAATAAACGTTTGTCGTATTTCTATGTCCGTCCATGTCACAAAAACTGTTCAATTCCCTGCTATTTTAGAAATTTTTTAAGTCCTACCAGGCCCCGGCTTTCACCTGAAATTTTGGACCTGGCTGTAAGAACCCCGGTCACTTGGACAGTGATTTCGACACAAAAATATTTTCAATCGGATTTGCATAACAGGTTCATACTATCGGGCTACATTCAACTAAAAAATTTATTTCAAATTATAGCACCGACTAATGAAAAGAAATAATAAAGTTTCGGAAATAGTCTGTGAAAATGGTTAATACACGTTCGGTAAAATATATTCTAGTGTTGGCGTTACTTGCGGTCAAACTTTAAAATCATGAAAATTACGGGTTACATTTTCTAAAAATAATTCAAAATTCTAATTTTTGTTTGATAAAAATAACAAGTCCGTAGAAGTAACAAGAAGTAGAAAAACCTAATCTGTAAAGTCGTGCGTTCTATTTCCTATTTGGGCATGTTAAACACGAATATGTTAAATGTGTCAAAAACGTTGGATTGGTCAAATTTGTACATTTACATTAGGAATACAAATTTTGTTTGAAAATTTTTGAACATACACATGCATACACAATTTTCGTTAGCTTGCAATTTTACCGATGACTTATACAAAATAAATAAAAAAAACTTTAAAAAGAGGCTAATATCTCAGTGCTGTTTCTACTATATTTATGTTTAAGGTCTTCGTTTTGTGTTTGGTTTTTTCTCTTTTAACTTTCCGTAAAATCAAATTCAATAAAAAAAAAAAAATTAATGAAATGGCTGTAGATTACGAAACTCACAAATTTATAGATAATTAATATGCCCTAAAAATGCAGCTTAGGTTCAAACAAAGCTCTGAGTTCTAGAACAACTCAGCTAACGAACTTGGCTTTGTAAAAAATTATAATTCAGGTGCCAAAGGTATGGTTTTGTCGTACTTTGTAGTTTTGAATGATCAAAATGATCTTGATTTAAAAGCAATGCGAACTTGAACCATTTTTAAGACATCGATTAGGGAGTTTAGTCCCGGGACTTTCGAGATCTGAGTCCTTGCAACTCGAGATTTGCAAAAATATTTAATTATACGACCAAAACATTAAATTGAAATTAATACTCCATCACAAAAATTAAATTAATTAAAAGTGGTATATTTTTGCTCCGCAGATGATTGGATCCAATGTGTTATGTTAGTATGGTCACATGATACATGTACATCAGAATGTGAACACATGCAACAATTGTGACAACAAAAACCTAAGAAGCACTTAGGGTGCCAAATCACCCTCAGTCTCGGGTGATTTGGCGTTTTATAGCATTTTATAAATTTGAAAAAAAAAAAACAAAAACTTATTCATTCATTGGAAATGCTCAAAAATAGGGTCGTAACTAGAGGCTTGTGGGCTCCGAGACTAGAAACAAAAAATAAAGCTCTCCATGCTCAAATTTTTATTTTGAAAATCTTCCTGCCCTGTACAAATGATGAGCAAATAAAGTCTTTAGAAATTTACATGGCTTCATAGCTTTGGGGGCCCGTTATATTCTGGGCTTGGTGATAATTATGACCATGCCACAAAACGATACTTTTTCTTGCTTTTCAACTAAATTAAATATCACATTATTAATTTGGGGTCCCGGATCACAATTATTCAAATCAGATTTGAAAGTAAGCTAAACGAGGCACTTAATGTTACAAGTACTATCTGTACACAAAAATGTTCATGGAGAACTGCAATGAAAATAGTTGCCTCTATTTTTTCTTGGACAACATCTCCAGGAGGGAGAAGTTGTTAGTTCACTGACTAATTATGACCATGCCACAAAACGATACTTTTTCTTGCTTTTCAACTAAATTAAATATCACATTATTAATTTGGGGTCCCGGATCACAATTATTCAAATCAGATTTGAAAGTAAGCTAAACGAGGCACTTAATGTTACAAGTACTATCTGTACACAAAAATGTTCATGGAGAACTGCAATGAAAATAGTTGCCTCTATTTTTTCTTGGACAACATCTCCAGGAGGGAGAAGTTGTTAGTTCACTGACTTCAAATTAGTCAGACAAATTAGTCTGAAAGGCATAAGCTTCGACTACTGTAAATTTATTATCCATTATCCTTAAGTAATTAAAGTAAAAAATAACAATTAAGTTGAAGTTTTACAGAACGTATTTAAAAATACAAAAACATAAAATCAAAACCTACATATGTAGGTAGGAAACCAAAAGTGCCGTGGCAACAATGTGGTTTGTACTTTCACATACGTTTGATGGTGGGACCTGTGAAAAATACTGATACCTTACGCTTGAACTTCTCCATGCGTGGCTCATGATCTGATTCGCTTTCGTAACTATCATCGTCTTCGCCGAATATAATGGTGCGGGCATACGGTGTATCCTGGCCATCTGATTCGCAGAATCCGGGATTTAGTATAATATTCGGTAATAACTCTATGCTGTCCCAACCATCTTCGTAACCTTTGTTTTAAATAACGATGCAATTTAAATTAAATTGGAAGAAAAGAAAAAAATAGACCGAATTTAATTTTTTTTTTGAATTAAAATTATAATTACAAATACATGTATAGCTGTTATAAATAATACAAAAATCTACATAATTGTTTTTTATCAGTATTATATTAATTACAATAAATTGAAGATGTGTATGTACATATGTACCTGCTATGTACATACTGGTGTCTGTGCGTATAATGAGAAAGTTCTTAGCTAAAATTAATTTAGTTAATTTTCAGGAGAAAACTTAAAAATTTTTAATTAAAATTCTTAAAAATCTACGCATCATAGGTAACCCGAATTTATGATATGGGTATGCTTAAGTTTAAATGCTTTAAAGTATTTATTCCGGGAGGATGTTTTAAGTTTTTCAGTGCATTAATCTAGTTTCAAAAAGCCAGAAATTAATAATGAAAAATTATAATAAATAGCTTAACATACATCGAATGACTAGAAACCTTGATCTATTTTCGCTTGACACGCCTGTATATTAATATAAAACGAAGCGTAAATTGTAAAAGTTTATTAGTAAATATAAAAAGATCTTAGGTCACTTTAACCTTGTTTCTGTATATGTTAAAATACTATTCATACTATTATAATTTAAAGGCTTATCTGTCTATGTTTTTGAGTCCAAGTAGTTTTTCGAAAACTTTGTGTATCATGAATTATTATAAAATGTGCTAAGTGTTTTAAATATGCAACAATACTGCTTAAGTGTTTTGAAACATCTAAGTTTCTACATATGTAATGTTTGGCATAAAGTAGATACGAACTTTCTAATTCCCAGTACAATCTTCAAGTATATGTTAAAGTGTTGTGTTTGAGACTGATCTTCTAAAAGATGTTATGTTGTCCTAAAGACGTCAAAAATTGTATTTGTGATATTTTCCATATGTGCATTTGCAATTTTATAAGCGTCACCTTCGGTTAAACTAATATTTGTGTACAAAATTCTGCAATTTTATACGTGTGTACCAGAGTATAAGTATAAGCAAATATTTAATTCCTATGAACTTTGAAAAATAGTTCCACTAAGAATATTTTTATTGTGTAACTAGATCGCTTTTTTTTGGTGAAAACAACTGTTTAACTCTCGAAGGATTCACCTATCACAATCGTGTTAGGTGGGTCTGATTCGATTGTTAGAACCCATTAAGAATTTCAGTTCTTGAATATTTTGGGAACACTTACAGCTTAAGAAAAATATATCTTGAAAAATTAATTTTGTTCCCTCTTTCCTGGTGTACATGTGGAAAAGTACAAAAAAAAATGTTTTCTTTTCTCCTTACATATTAAAATAATGCAGTATCTAAAATCAATAGTCTTGCAGTTTTGCATAATCGCCTCAAGATACTTTTTTTATTAGTAAATTTTTATAAATAAAATAAATAAATGTACTAGAAGTTCAACCTTTGTATTATAATTTGGTACTTTTATTTGAGTACAACAGAAAAAATAAAACAAAATTTAAGAAAAAGTTTTATCGAAGAACAAAACTAATTTTTCTTAAGTTTTTGACGAAAAAATTAAATTGAAGCGCTGATAGCAGCTCTAAATTTTTTTTTTTTTTTTGACAGGCCCTAGTGTATACATAGTATGAGTATATATATATAAAGACAATCAAAACGGAAAATATAATTAAATATAATGTGATCTGGGAAAAAGTATAATTTTCAATAGAGCAAAAAATGTCGTTCAATGGATTTTGACGCTGCGTCTACTTCCACATTGCATCTACTTGGTTTAAGTTCACAACTCACACGTAAGGCTGAGCAAATGCTGAGCTCTAAGGACAGCAACGAAAAGGTATCTCAAAGTTTTCAAAAATTAAAATTTTATTTTCCCATAATCCAAAATTTTCTTCTTATTTTTCTTGCTTCTACAAGCCATCATGCTTTACTCTATACGCTGTCCTCTATTAGAATATGCGTAATTTCAATTTTCACCTCTGGCAAGTTTTTCCCAGATCGCATCACAATTAGTGACAATAAAAACAAGAACAGTAACACAACCTTAAACTTTTTCTATTTAATAAGAAGCCAACAAAAAATAACCTATATAATACATACATATATAAAATGCATAGAAAATATACAGCTTTCAAAATAAAAACAGCTACAATATCCCACACAAAAACTATTAGCACTTAAAGTTGACTGGAGTACGCTCCAATCGTTTGAAAAATATATATGTTCAAGCGTTTTCAAAACACTATCTAACTTTATCCAACCAACTTTAATATTCTTTATCCAAAAACGATTTTTTTAATATAATCGTCATATGTATGCTCATAGTTTTACTGTGGGGTACTGCGTAAATATTTCGTAACACAAAAACCAAACAATTGCAATACTAATTAACTTGATTTTAACTTAAGCAAATGATTGTTTCTCAAATCATAACACAGCTTAGTACATTATTTACATATATCGAGTTTGCTTGCTTGCTTATTTTATACTCTTACAATTTGAACTCTTTAGCTACTTTAAAAATTTAAATGAACATAAAATGAAAGCAAGTAATATAGGTGGGTACGCACATATTTATGTTAAATAAAAAATGATAAAAATAATATTTAATTTTAAGCAATAACAACATCCAACTTGCAGTTGTTACAAGAGGTGGTAGCGGAACAAGCAGAAGATGTTCTATGGTTTGCAGATTCAATACCCATATGAGATGCTTGATAGCATTCTTTCGATAAAACTATACATAATCCAATCGCTAATATCACAAGTGTTCCAAGCACTATACTGACAGCAACAATCCAAATACGAGGATCAAAATTGTCTAAGTCAGGTTGTATAAGGCGTATCAAATCTAAAAAAGAAATAAAATTAATGACGTACATATATGAAATAGATAGAGAAGAGAGTTTTAAATCCTAATTTTACTGATGGCACAAAAGGTAAAGCTGTGGATAGCACACTGACCAAACGAATACAAACCTCTACATATTCCTGCTTGAGGCAATTATTGAAAATATTTTAGCACTTCACAATCTCTAACTAACTTAAATATTTTTTAGTTACCAACTAATCTTGATTGCCCAACATGAGCCATGAGTCCTGGCCCGGAGTAAAGTTATTTTGACAAAGACAAAACGTAGATTTTCTTGCCATCACATTACTATGCCCACTTCATTTTTATTGAAATTTGTTAATATTTAATAACTATACGAAACTTTCATACAAAAATAAATATCTAATTCATATTTTATGTTGCATTCCATGGAGCTTCAACGTCAATTGCAAGAATGAGTCGAAACTAGAATATGAGATTTTAAACCAAATATCCCACATGCTAATGGAATTCATGAAATGTGCAACCGTCGCTGGGCTGAGGAGGGTTGTATACTTAAACACAAAAACACTCTAGTTACGAGCACACATATGTAAATCGGATATTTCAAAAGATAGTTGTGATTTGACTACAACAGTTTTTGAAAATATCCTATTTCACTCATCTTTTTTTAACGGTTTAATGAATTGAAAGTTGAAATAAAAGTTTCAGGCTCGTACTATGAAGAAAGGGGTAATCCTTCACGAGATTCAACATTAATATATTATTTTCCTGACCTATTAGAACTTCACATACTATGAGTATTCTTCTAAGCACGAAAGCCATGTAAAACTCGAAAGTTATCGAGCTTGTTAAAGGGAACACTCCTTTTTATGCAAACATGCAAACGAATAAGCAATGGCAATGTGACATTTTGATCACTGCTGGCACAGCCAAGTATCACACCAAAAGAGAAAATGTATCAAAATATGTAGAATTAAGTGAATAAATTAAGGAATAAGTAATTTTTTTTTAGAAAGCTGGGAATTGCTTCTGTACGACTTGAAAACCCTGAATATAAGACAAACTTCCAAAAAATAATTCGATAACAATACCAGATATGACACTTCTAACAGATCTAAAGAGGATGTTTTCAAATACACAATGGCAATTAAATTTCATTTTAGACTCAAATGGTATATGGGACATGTAAAAACTTATATGAAGATATATTACTTATTGTTAGTTCGAAATTCCAATAAAAAATCAAAGTTTTCAACCATGTTGGCGATCTGTATTTTTGCCATATCGTTTTAAAGGTGCCAAAAACGATTTTTTACCAAAAAATCCACTATACTGATGATCGTATGATACGATCTCTAACTAGCTTAAAACTGATACGAATTAATATATTGTAGATACATATGTTATGAAAGAAAATATCGTATATGCTTCATATATGTATTTATATAAACTAACGAAATTTTAATATGTACAAGGAAATGAACTCATTTCTTATCGTTTCAAATGGAAACTAACACGAACATAATATGTAATAACAAACATGAGCTAAATAGAAAAAGATGAAAACATTCGACTATATTTGGAACATTCTTTGCTAAAACGAAAATAGTTAAGTTTTATTTTTGTTTATAGTATATGACACATAAGTCGAATCGTTGTTGTCCCTTTACAGTTCCTTATGTTCATGTATATGGGATTTTTGCATCTGGGATTTTTTTTGAAATTTTTTTCCTTTTAGTACTACATACATAGTTGAAAGTTCATAATTTTTATCAAGCTATTTAAAAGACATAAACTTTTGAAAACTAACTAACTGAACTTGTTTTGTTTCAAATTTTTTCTTCTTACAAAAAATTTTAAAGTAAATCGCATACACACATATGTACATTAGGGTGGTTCTTATTTAGATTTTTTTTTGCGAAAATCAAATGCGACGTCTTCTCAATTGGTTTGAAATAAGATAAAAAATATTAAGAATTGTTTGAAATTTGTATCTTTAACCCTTACTCAACCTAATTTGCGAAACTAAAAAATATTACGGACAATACCGAACGGTCGAATTTAATATTCTGCAATTCTTTAAATAAAGATCTTAAAAACCGCCTTATTGACCGCGCTATTTGTAAAAAATTAAAACAAAAAATTTTTAAGTTTTAAGATTTATTGAAGTGGATGCATTTCGACTTTTGTCATCGTCAGCACATACGTTTTTTAATACAGCCTTTTATTTTTTCGGAACTTTTGAAAGATGTTTAAACATATTTTTTCAATATTTATCCGATATAATATTTATATTTTTATCAAAGAACATACTAAATTTACCAAAATTAAAGGATTAAATACGTCAAATCGCGAAAGTCATAAAATATAGTAACACTTATGAACTATGGTAAATATTAATAGACATATGTATATAAATCATTCAATAGCTAAAAACTGCATGAGATCCAAAGTTTCAGGTTTCTTAGAACCTAAGATTTATTTACGTATGTACATTTGGGTGATTTTTAATTGAATTTTTTTACGAAAATCAAATTAATTTCAGAATGAAATACGTTCAGTGAGGGTTAAAGATAAAAATTTTAAAAATTTCCTTACGTCCCCAATTTTTTCCTAAAAATCACCCCAATGTGTATACATACTATGTATGGCTCAGTTTTTATGTACTTTAATCGAGTAATTTATGCAATTAATTAAAATCACGTTTTTGGGCTTAGTTTTTTTTTCAGTCTGTTTAAAATTAAACTATGCGCTGCAAGAAACATATTTTATTTTGCTGTACATATCAGTGGTTAGGAATGCTTTTACTATGTTCGGTTAAACATTAACTTCAGTTTTAATTAACGTTTGATATTAAGGCTAATATGTAGACTTAACTAAAAATTGTGAAACAACCGTCGCTTGAAATCTTAATTCTTCTCAATACTGAAAAAATTGTCTTTTAAACATTAGATATAATTTTTATGAACAAATATTCCATTTAGGTGTAATGGACGTTATTTGATAATGGATATATGTACATATATCCATATTACTGTAATCGAATTTTGAAAAGTCTTAACTTCTGTAGTTTTTTAAATAACTGATTATGTAATTTAAACAACATATTAAGAAAGTTGATTTTATCGACTGATTTTTATTATAATTAAACATTATTTAATCGAACTTACAGTCATTCAGCAAAGACCAATATTGTAAATTTTTACTTATTGATCAATGCTATATTTAATAATGTTTAATTATGTAACATATACTTCGACGTTTCTAATACTCACCCTCCTCGTTGGTTTCGGGAAGAGTCGTGACATTGGTTGTAACCACTTCACCGCTGCCCAATTGATTGTTAGCCCATATTCGAAATTCATATGTGGTATTAGGCTCCAAGCGATAGACTTCCATTTGTCTCTGTTATTGTACAGCACGGTCACCAAACAGCCACCACATTAGTGAGTTGCAATAAAAATATGAGTTGATCAGTTAAATTTGTTCGTCGTTTTGTTATTGTTGACAAAATGTATGTCCGTGTTTATAACAACAATTTATTTGTTTATATATATATACATACATATGTTCGTGTGTATATATATGTACATGTTTTTGTTCCACCACAAACAGCGACGTACATACATACAAAATGAAAAAGAAATTTAATTGAATCGAATTCGCATTCGGTGGTTCTCATGCTATAGAGTTTGAAATTCAATTGAAATATTTTTGCATTGTTGTTGCATGTTTTTTTATACTGATACCTCGTATTTGCATACCCATGATACCCGTGTCGTTAGAATGAGTCTGGTGGTGTAATCATAAAGAGCTGGTAGGAATCCTTAAGCATCGAATTTCTTCGAAATTGCAGTTCCTGACAATTGGAATTCGGAATTGACTTTTATCAATCCCTTGGCATAAGGACTTAATTCTTTTGCCGATTCTATTCAGAAATCAAAATATTGAATTGAACAACTTTAATTCTATTCCAAGTATTGTAATAACAAAAATTGATGTTTTAGGAAATTGATATAACAAGTCAATTTTGTAGTAGATTTTGGTTTTTGACGCATTTTCATCATTTCCACATATACATACATATGGGACAGTCTTTTACAAACCGAACGAATTTTGACAAAAATTGACCGATACATTTTTGATTTGGCTGAAAATATTTTTATGGGTTCTGTATCGAAAAGAAGAGATACGAAGAGATAATGTTACTGTGTTATCATTTTGGTTTCTCTGTTTGCACCTACATACATATGGGACTGTCTTTCACAAACCGAACACTTTTCGGATACGAGATACGAGGATTTTGAAAAACAATTTTTTTTTTTCAAAATAGAGCGATTTCAAATTTTGAGAATTTCGTGATTTTTGGCTTGGAAGCTCACTTTCAAAAATTCATAAATCCGGTTCTGTTAAAGCTAGAAAATTGATTTTAATGTCATTTTAAAGCTAAGAAAATTATCTTTAATAAATTATCTTTTTTTAAAGTTATTAACAAATTAATATTGTTATAAACAATTAAATGATTTAAATTGATTAATTTTTTTTTTAACGGGCAAACTATTATATATTTTCTAGCTTTAACAGAACCGGAGTTATGAATTTTTGAAAGTGAGCTTCCAAGCCAAAAATCACGAAATTCTCAAAATTTTAATTTGCTCTATTTTGAAAAAAAAAAAAATTTAAATCCTCGAATACGTATCTCTTCTTTTTCGATACAGAACCCATAAAAAAATTTTCAGCCAAATCAAAAATGTGTCGTCCGAAAAGTGTTCGGTTTGTGAAAGACAGTCCCATATGTATGTAGGTGCAAACAGAGAAACCAAAATGATAACACAGTAACATTATTTTTTATTTTGTTACATTTGATTGTTAAGATCATCACTTTTTGGAATTAGCAACCAAAAGTTGCACAAACAAGCACAACAATAAACATGATACCTGTAATGCAATTTTGAATGCATTTTTTATGTTGTCTCTGCATTTTTACTCAAAGCTCAATAAATCCTTAAATTTAGATTTTTGTTGTAATTTTTGTTGCTTAAGTAAGTACCTACTTTGTTCGTAGATAAGTGAGCCGTTAAAAATTAATAAATAAGTCATAAGGTTGTAGTCAAACTAATTGGTGTTTTTTTTTTTTTTTCTGCGAAGAGGTACAGTTTAAGTGCTCTTAGCTCACTCTTTTTAGTGTTTAGAACATAGACACAAAACGTCTGATGATCAAAATTCATTTAACATCGTTCCCCATCGATTCATGCAAAACTGTCTATTGAAATGTCCAAGATTCATTTTAAACTTCTTGTCATAAAATAGTGTAAGCATTTCTTTTAGTAGAAAAGACAATTGAATTCGTTTTTTCAATTCCTTATTACGATTCCTTGGAAGAGTTTTTGATTCAAAACTGTGATATCATGGGAAAGACAAAAACACATTAACTTCCCATTAAACGACTTGTTATGCATGCATGCTTATTTCTTTGTGTGAATTGTTAATTTTGTAAAATTTTAAAACTTTAATATGTATTTCGATATTTAGTTGGAATATCGCTATTATTTTTATTGGAGATTAAGACCAAGCGTCTAAGGAATATCACTAAGCAAATTTGATTAAAATTGATTTAGTAGTTTTTGTGTGATGCGCGAACATTGAAAACGGCTAACATTTTATTTGTATACATATATTTCGACAAATACAATAGAATTAAGACTTTCAATTTTATATTTTGATCCCTGAACTGGATTTGTCAAAAGAATTAATCCTTTTACCATGGATTTAAAAAAAAAAAAAAAAAGATTCCGAATCCAATTTCTTTGATTGGAATTAAAACTCTTCAATTTCAAATTTTGACAAAGAAATCAATCGAACTGAAAAAGTTGAAAAGCATTCATTCCTACCCAGCTCTGTCATCATAGAATCAATTGCATTGTAGAAGCTGTGCATTGCATGCGTGTATTACTTTTTTTAGGTGTATTATTATAAGCTACAAAAATATTAGATCATCCACAGAAATTGGTTTTCTACGCTTAGGACCTTCCTTTAAGCATAATGTTCACTTTGTAGAGGCGAAAAAAAGTTGCTATTAGTCATAAATGTAGTTAGTAGCCAAAAAAAGGTTTCGAAATAAATAAGGTTTGGTGGACATTGCTTGTTGTTGCCAAACTATATTTTTTAAATGAAATATTTAGAGCTATTGTGTAATTTTCGTACAAAGTTTCTTATACATACCAGGCCCGTGCGCAAAGGGGAGGGTTTTGGGGGTTCTAACCTCCCTCCATTGGAAATTTTTTTACATAGACTTTTATTGGCAATATGTTCTTAATTAAATGAAAAACCAAAAAGACTTGCGCCTCTTACGAAAAATTAAAATTTTTATGAGAATAAAAAAAGACACACATATAGTACATAAGTATATATAGAAAAAGGTATACTAAATGATACACTTAAAAATGTACTTATGTACATATGGATACACTTTTCAAATGATGCCCAGTTTGTTGAGATCAGTTAAAAGGTTTGCAGCTTATACTCGTAGTAATTTTTAGAAAATTTATCCGCAACTTCCGATATTTCACAAACCAGATCCAAGCGAAAGTTGTCGTTTAAATATTCTGTTTTTTTCATTAAAAAAAAAACCTTATTTTGGGAGAAGAATAAGAAATTCAAAGTGTTGGTAAGGTTATCTTGCTTCAAAATTTTTCCCAACTAATACTTACTGAAATCTTTTTTGCAATTAATTTTTTAATTCACAAAAATGTTTCTCAAAAATTTGATATGTACTTTCATATCGAAATTCCCGCCATAACTCTGGAAACTTCGAATTTGTTACTTATGACGCGCACCATGTTTTTTCAACATAAAATTCGACATAAATTGTTTTCTTGTTTTATTTTTTGTTTTTTTTTTTTGTAATGTTATTTTCAATTAATCCTAAGAATGCATCTGCATTCAAATCGAAATTCCCGAAATATTATATTGAAAATATTTTCAGAAAAATTTTTTTAATTAATAAAATTTGTGTTTAAACAAATTTATTTAAATCTTTTTAATTTTTTTTATAAAGTTAGAGTATTTCTTAGCAAAAATTATTAAATGATTTTTTATCCTATCTCCTATAGTTTTTGAGATATTTCGTTTCAAAAAATGATCAAAAACGTCAAAAAAACAAAATGTGCGCTTATTAAAAGGAAGACCGATATACATATATAATATATTTATAAAACAATTTTTGTCTTTTTTTGTATGCTTTGTAGTTAAAAATACCTTTTTAGAACTTTAAAACCTGACATGAAATATCCGTGTGAAAACCTCCCCCCCCCCCCCCCCCCATTGATGATTTCTGCGCACGGGCCTGATACATACGTATGTAATAGGAAACAAACTGTTTGCACAGTTCACAGGAAACTGAATTTTTGGAACAATTAAATAAAAAAAAAACACTTCGGATGTATTTTACCCTCATTTTCAGCCACATAAAAAATGTGGACATGGTTTCACAACAGTGGGTGGCCTCCCATACAACAAAAATATCTAAAACGCTAGGAAGCTCAAATTTTGTGACAATTATTTTTAAGCCCCATGCTAAAACATAGACAAAAAAATTGAGGGCATCTTCAAATATTTTCAAAATAAACACGCCATGTACATTGGCGATATTTTTTGGTATAACAATTTTCGTTCAGAAGTAATGGTAATATCACGTTTAAGAGAGGCCTCACAGATGAAAGTTTTAAGAAATATATTTGTTAATAAATGGAAAGTTAATTGAGTATTTAAAAATTCATTGAAATATTTTCCGTGCTATTCAAATACGGTTTCTTAATATGTATAGCAATTTAATGGGTTCTGCCCAGGGTTGTCAAGTTGAAATGAACAATTCCCGACCTTCTCAAAAAAAAAATGTTCCCTCAAATGGTGAATAGTAATATTTTTTTTTGGGAAAAAGATGACATTTTTTATGGTCAACAATATTAAAAAATTAAACTATAAAATGTATTATTATTATATGTATATGTATTATTATGTGGGAAACACTTGATGACATTCTCATTTATTTTCTTTTTCCTCGTTAAACTTAAATGTTGTCATAAAAATCGTCCAATTCCCGCCTATTTCAGAAATTTTTGAATTCGTACCAGGCTTCCGGCTTCAACATGAGATTTCGGGCTTGGCTGGGTCAATCTTGGCCACTCGGCAACCGTGCGTATTACTAACACTTGGCAACCCCGCACACAGAATATATCTGTGGCCACGAGGATTAACAGCTAAACTCGATATTTGATGAGAATGCGAAAGAACAAAAGTTATGTGTGTATTTATATGACTTATACCGTTTCTTTTTTGTCATCAAATATCGAGTTTAGCTGTTATTCCTTGTGGCCACAGATATATTCTGTGTGCCAGATATGTAAGTTGCCTGGTATTGCGTTATTGCTATATTTTGCTATATTACATTTTGCCCTCAGCGAAATAAACGTATCTCAAAAAAATTGATATGCGTGATTCTTATGGCATCGGATAGCTTAAGACATTACGCATCTAAAGAACTGCGCCAAATGCCAGTATCTTAGTTCATACAGATAAAAAATCTCCAAAGAGAATTTCCTCTATCGCAATTTTACAAATTTTCAACAAATTGACATAAACAAAACATCAATTATCTCGAAACGCGTTTTTTTGAGATACGTCTATTTCGCTTCCGAGGGCAACTTACTAAACATAACTCTGGATTTTCGTTCTTTTGTAGCCTTAGAAGTACCTACTGAGACAATGTGATTATAAACATTGTGGTCGCCTCAAGTCACGATCTACTTCAAGTCTTTTGTATTATGTTGACTATATACATATGTATATCCTGACTGTCGAGATTTTCAGTTGGCTTTTATATTTTCAAATTAATTTCTCTTTTTAATAGAAATAAATGATAATTTTTTTGTAGGTAAGATGAGCTAACTATAAAAAAATTAAACACTAAACGGCTAAAGAAGCTATAGGATATAAATACTATACATACATACATATATGTTATAAGAAATACTTAATGTCACGTTACACACCACACAAAACTATCTACTGGTTTCTTAAATAATGATAAAGTATTTTTAACAATATCACAAAATGTACCCACAACTCTACTATGTTTTTTGTGGTTTTTTATTTTAATTGTCCAAACGTATAAGAAGAAAAGGAAATACACCGCAAAACTATATTTTAACGACACAAAGTATGAATAACTAAAACGTACAAAGGTTTTTACCACTACTTCATGTTAAAACGATTCAACTGAATATAAAATCAAATGCCACTTACAACATTTGGTGCAATATTTATGGGATCCATGCGACTCCATTCGTGCTCGAGTGTGTGATTGTACGGCTGCTCAGTATAAGAGATATTGCGAAACTCAGCCGTAAAACTCCGCACCGGATATCCACCAGACATGCTTTTGTTGAAGCGCCAAATCAGAAAACCCAAAATGGTTGATGCTTTAAAATACAGCTGAGTCACTGGACCAGGTGGGGTGCGTACACTTAATTTAATCCTTTGCAACGCTTGAAATTCTTCATCAATCCGGATTGTGCTGTTGTCTAAGGCGGCATTTGGAAAGAAATCAGCTAGGCTTGAAATGGAATTTAAGGGCTTTGGGAGCGAGGTAGTTAATGCTGTGGCGAGCTCATTTGTTGTAGTTGTTGCACTGGTGTAGTTTGTTGGTGCCACTGTCGCGGTTGTGTTGTTGCTGCTTGCGATTTGTGCTTTTTGAATTTGTGTTTCTGCGATCGAAACCGCAGTTGTGTTGGTGAAATTTTTCTCTTCGATTGTTGCTTTTTCTGTGACATTGCTTATAGGAATTGAGGCAAAACAAATATAAATTCCACGGTCAAATTCAGTAACATTTTTCAATGTAAGAAATTTCCCTGTCTGAAAAAGAAAATTTCACATAAAAAACTAATCCTTTATTTATTAAAATAAGTAGGTAATATACATAAGTGCAAATATGTATATGAAAACTTGCCATTTTGGAGAGTTTTTTTATCGCAAAATTTTAAGTTCACCTCTCTCCAAAAAATGATTTTTTTCAAAAATTAAGCGTCAGTTCGAAATTGTAAAGGAGTAAAGTTTTTATATCTGCCGGATGAGCGAAGTTAGTCGTCTACTAAAAGTTTCATGAAGAAAATCATCTACATACATATATATATACAGTGCAGTCGCGGTAACGTGAACTAAATAAAACCAAGGTTGTTCACAGTAGCGAAATTGTTCACGTTAGCGGATATGATAATTTACAAAAATTTATGTAGCGCAGTCATATCATTTGCAATAACAAAAACTTTAAAAGAAACAAAAAACATCTTCATAAATTAAAAAAAAATTAAAATAAAAATACATAAACGGCGTATTGCATGTGTTGCTACAAGGTAGTCAATGCAAAATTTATTTCGTTCACGTTACCGCGTTGTTCACGTAAGACGGTGGTCACGTTAACACATAATTCGAATTATACATAAAAATCATAAAATCCATAGCCCAAAAGAATTTTATCGAATTTATGAATTTTACAAAAAAAAAATACTTTTACGATATTTTTTATGTTGACTCTCTTTAAGCAGATAAACCATACAACAGAAAAGTAATAATACATAGGGATTAGAAAACAGACGCTATTGATAATGTCGACAAATCCGTCCTTTTCCCTAAGCACCATCTTAAACGGCATTCTGGGCCAGACAATCGTTTTTCGTACTATGTGTGCTTAGTATTGATTCTATTATTGTAGCGATTTCACGAATGCTCTTTAAATGTTCCACTTTAGCTACAAAAGTGTTGCACTCACCTGAATTATGGAAGAATTATTAAGATTTTCCTTAAACCACATTATTGTGCCATTCGCGTGACAAGGTATAGAAACGCTTTTACCCTTATCCGTTACGTATTCGTTGTATTTGGCGGTTGATGTTAAAACTGTTAGAACTGCAATGATATAAAAGTAGATAGGGTCAGTGGCCAATTCTCTTACGCTTCGACTATAACTTTGAGTGTATATAACCTAACCTACTTAATCTAACAAAAACAAATTTAACTCAAATGAAATTTCTTACCTTACTTACTTAGGATATATTTAGTCCATTTCTTTTAAGCAAACTCAATTGCCCCTGTCGTGCTAACTAAGTGGCAGACCGGAGGCATTGTGTTTATTCGATCATGAAATAACTAAATTTGTACATGTTTTGTGATGCTGCCTCCCTAACAGTCTCACAGTTGTTCACCCTATAAGACACAGAAGTTTCATAGTGATATTAGGGGACGTCCATTAATTACGTGAGCCAAAATAGTGGGGAGGAGGTCCGGCAAAATCTCACCAAGGGGGAGGAGGAGGACAAGGAAAACCTCATGTCAACTTCTTAATGCATAGAATAAACATTAAAAATTATGATTTAAATCTCACGGGAGGTAGGGGATGGGTCTCGTCAGATCTCACCAAATCACACCATGGAGAGGGGGGGTCCGAATTTTCAAAAAAACACCTCACGTCACTCATGGACGTCCCGTTAGCAAATAGTTGGTTAGCTAAACATCACATCTAACACATGATTTTTCTTAACATCTTTTTTTTTTCAACACAGCAACCCAGTCATGTATACGTCATTTATAAAACTTTGCCTTTAAAATGTTGCGATTGACCTTTTGCTTAGTATCATACTAATCTAATCCTATCCAAGAATAATGGGTTGCTTGCACGCAGCCTAAGTTGCTTAAATATCAAAATTTCCTCCTTTCTCAATATTACACTTAAGTATTGTGTGTTTAGTGGAGAAAACCCTCCACATTGTTTTGCCCCCAATTCGCGAACATGGGTGTACTTAAATAACAAATAAAATTGAAGCTTTTTTTGTGTTATAAATGTACGTTCAATAAAAACTATGCATAAAAAAGTTAATAAACTTTTTTCATTTGGAACTTCGCACGCGAAATTGAACTATGAGTAACAAAGGAAATTGCTGACCATTTCCACAATTTTATTTTTAGATTATTTTTGTTCCTTTTTCAGCACACTTGTATTGATTATTGGTATTAAAAAATTTATATGAAGAATAGCTATTTTTTGTTATAGCTTCCAACCAAAAAAAAAAACGTATCATATTACATTATTATTTCTTTCTTCGTCCTTAGGTTCATTAGTTTAGTACCGTAGTACGTTTTTTGCTGTTAGGGGCGTGGCACTGCCCACTCACAGCAAATATCTTTACTCAGAATTTAATGTATCTCCAAACCAAATTTTATCAAACAGCTGCTCAGCCGTGACAGCGTTTTTCTTTCATTAAGGGCGGTTTCACACGCCCTTAAAGATTTAAATAACTAAAAGGGTTCCATCTATCTCAAAACCAAATTTCATCGAAATCAGTCCATTAGTTTGGCCGTGTAAACGTATTTTCCTGTTGAAGGCGTGGCAACGCCTGCTATTAGAAAAAGAATTACATTCTGCACTGCCCCCTTCACAACCTTTCCAACAGAAAAAAAGAGCGATTATGTTGCGAGATGGCAGTTAAAAAGGGATGGAACCGTTTTTCAACTACATACCTAATTATATGCATATACTATGTACATATGTAGGTATATACATGAAAGCAAATTTGTGCTGCATATACATATACCTATATACATATATCAATATAGATCCTACATAGTAAGTGACATTAAAGCATTTTAAACAGTTTGTTCAAAACAATTCACATTCAGTTCACAATTTACATTAAAAAAATGAACGTATCGTTTAGGGGATATTTCTAGAAGACACCCACCCCAAATACAAATATGTTTGACTGCAGGAAACGTTTGATGTATTTCTTATACCTACAAAATTAAAAAACAAAAAAGTAAAAGGTGCTTATTCTGTTTCAGTCGGAGAGCCAGTGACTTTTTAAGGTCTAAAGATACTTAAAGATAAATAAAATATCATTCGAAAATGTGAGCGTTGTACATAATTCTAATGGGCGCTTTTTTAGAAAAAAAAAAAACTTTAACACATAAGAAGACAACTCCATGACATGTGGAATGTTTGCGTGTGCAAGAAGTATTATAAATCGTTAGAAATGTAATGAAATGGACTATTTAAAAAACGGAAGTTTCCATTCTGAACGACCTTTTGTTCCATAGGCACAAATTTGGCTTCGATTTTTTAAAATCGCATAAAATCACTTTAAAACTAGCTTCTAAACTTGGTGATCGGTCGATAATGGCGAAGCCGTGAGTTTTTGAAGTTTCGGAAATCGGACCTTAGTGTGCGCCTTCTTTTTAACCTAAAACAACAAAACCCAACATGTTGTTTTTTGATTCAGAAGAGCACAAATTGAAGCTGTCGTTCATGGCCGACTTTCCCTTTGACATGAAATGAGCGATATATGTTTAGCCCGTTTAAGCTTCATTACATGCTTCTATTTTCTATACTTACAAATTTGCAGCACAAATTTGCGTTCATAATTAATTAAGATTTGTTTTTCTATTCCCAAACGATGTACACAGTTGGTTTGCATGTATTGGAGTTAGTCTTTGACTTGGACATGCAAATTGCATTGTGTAGACCTCACAGCTATCGTGTCATCATTGTCAATTGAATTGTATGCCTTATAATTAGAAATATAGCTGATATAATGACCACAACAATAGTAAATTATATGAGCACTGCAAGATCAATACAACACATTTATAATTTTTAGTTTTTTATAGAAGACTAAAAAATACGCTAGTTAATATTTTTTTTATGATAAAATTGCAAATAATTACAAATACATGTTAACATATTAAAAAATGGAATGTTTATTTTGATGTTGATTCATTGGAATTATTTCGTTTTGGTACAAAACACCATTTCAAATATGAAATAAATAACAGTTTTCAAGTTTTTGAAATAATTTTTCTTATGATAAGGTTCCATGCAAAATAATGTTTTCGATTTCATTCAAAAGTGAAAAAGTTTTTAAAATCAATCTACCCCGTTTTGTGTTGTCATTGCGAATTTCGCAGTAGTTCTCACAGACGACTAATTTTTCGTTACAGTTCATTATGTATCTACTTTGTCATTGGGACATACTCTGTATAACATTTTGTAATGAATTTGTTACATTACTTCACTACTTGTCCGTCGATAATTGACAGCAAATGTGAATTTTTCTGGGGATTTAAGAAGAAGTCTTGTTATATCTATCATTAGTATTATTTTTTAGATATTTTTTTGTACTAGGTATATATGTATGTGACTTTACTAAGAATATAAAGTTATAAAGTTCTATATCAAAGGTCCCAAAGGTCATAATATAACATTTATTAGGGGCCAAAATCATGAGCCACAATTTGTTACATTAATGGTTGCAAAACGACCAATACTTTAAATCGTGATGGACGTGATGAAGGCCCTACAGGTTGAGCCTTGTCAAAAAAAATATATTTTTAGGGTTATGTTCTTAAAATAGCTTTACCTAGAGCAAACTATATTTCCTTGATCAATGATATGCATGGGATCGCGGGGCTGGTTTTAACAGGGATAATATATAATATATAGCTCAGAAAATATTTTTTTGGCTTCTGCGCTTCGCTATATTAAAAATTGCTCCAGTTCCCGTTAGTGGGGCTAAAATAAACACTAGACATTTTTTGTTTACCAACGTTTTGAAATTTTTGGAACTGAATTTTTTACACACACTAACTAAAACAGAATTTTTACAAAAAATCCCCTACATCATTTAGTATATAGTTCAAAATTTTGCATGAGAACGCTTTAGGGTAGTGTAATATGTGAAACGGGCTCCAATATGATTTTTGGGGCATAGTTTGGCTTAAACATCTTGAGGATGATTTTAAGCCACTATTTTTAGATAAATTTGTAGTTCTTTACAAGTTCTTTTAGACGAGAAATATTTTATTGGTGACAAAAATGTACTTTTATTTGTGGTAGCAATATACATATTTGTAGTGGTTCCTGATTGCAGATCTATTTCTCTGATACAGAACTAACAAATTTATATTCTAAGTAAAAGTTGTTATCGAAGATAGTTTTTTGTACATGTAATTTTATTCCAAGCCACTTCTCCTCTTAAACTTTTTCTGTTTTAAATTTGAAAGCTTTCAACTTTTTCAAAATAATTATCCCAACTTGATTTTGACATGAAAACATATATGTACATATGTTATTTGATTTGAATATAATTTTTCGAAAAAAAAATTATAAATGGTTGTTTTTAAAAAAAGTAAATTTTTAAGAAAATGTGAACAATTTCAGCAAGGAATTTTCTTTGAGTAACAAAAAGCCTAGAGACCACTCTTCTGTAAATCAACTTCTTTTTGAGTAAAACAGCGTTTATAACTTAGGAAATTTTGGAAAACTTGACCTTACCGTAGTGAAATGGACAAAAATGACAATAAAAATAAAAAATGTAAGAGTATTTTACTTTTCCGTGCAGAAGACTTATAAAAACTTTCAAAGGAGTAAAGAAAGGACTCAAAATAAAAGTTTCATTATACATACATATATTAGAATGCTTTAATTTGTACTGGGACACTTTCTTGAATTCTGAAAAAATCTAAAGATCATATTGGAGGGCTGCTGAGGTTATAGGCTTCCTACATCAAAGTGTATGTATTATCGGTAAAAAACATTTAATTTGCCTTTCTGTCAATATGTTTTACTGATGAACGTATTGTAAGTAGCACGTGTATAACAGTAAATTGAAAGGCTTCTTTAGTTCGGTTAACGCTTTGAGCAGCAGCAGCGTTCCTAAATAGTCAATATAATTGGCTGAAGCATATAAATACCGTGCCACATTTTGTATTATAAAGTATACGACTAACTTTTAATGGGACCATCCATGGGAAAAGGGATCTTATCTCCTTTTCATCGAAACTGGTTTATTGATGTATTCTCATAAAAGAGAAAATGATAAACATGATGTTTGTTAAAAAAGTTATGGCGTTTTGAAATTTCACGGCTTTTAGAATATTTTTAAAAAATTTTTCGAAAAATAGACTATTTACCATGTGTTTACGAATGAGATATTGAAAACCATCGACAGTAACTCGATCGATCGATTCTTGATTTTTGGTTCTTCTGAGAAATTTTCTAGGAAGATGAGGTCCTTTTGCCATGAGCGCTTACAAATCCATACATAAGTACATTGTAATAGTGTATGTGTATGTATATTCTGTGTTTCTGACGAACTAAAAAGTTAATTATAGTACAGTTCTGTTTTGATTGTATTCAATACTATCCTAAATATCCATTAAAGGTGAGCTAGATACAATTTTTGTTACTTTGGGATGATTTTTCCCAGATTTTTTTTAACTTGATGTACATTGATCCCAATAAGGGTTTTAAAGATATATTTTGCAATAACATTTGTACAGCGTGTTCCTCTCAAAGAGAACTGAGTTTCTACATTTTTTCTTTTTAAATCTCAATCTTGGAAAACTCGCAACTACGTTCAGAAAATCTTGTCCAACAGCAAAAGAACTGATTTTTTTTTTTTTTGTAAGTCAATTCATGGGTTATTCTTTGTGGATAGAGAGTCTTTCTGTTCTCAAGAGAATAATATGAGTGATATGAAATTTTTTTCCATGTATCCAAGTAGCTTTCACTCTCAACATCTTTGACAAATCTTTAAAAATAAAAAAGGACAATGGACACAGCACACATTGTTTGCACACGTCATAACTTGTGCTTTCATGTGAAGTGCCTCAGGCAGCAATTTTACCACTTTTCTTTTGACTTTTCTTTCTCATATACCTTAATTATTTGCTTATTTTGAAGGACTTGAGTACCTATGCTCCTAAAATTTTTCATTGTCACATGCGAACTATTGAAGGTAATTAAAACTTGTAGTGGTATAAAGTGCAATTATAATGCATAATTAGATGATCATAGAAGTGATGATTGTTTTTTTTTAAGCTATAAGCCATAGCAGATGTCGCTGTATATTATAAATGCAATGCAATGTACTTGTTTCAAGAATATGAGTGGACACTTTTTAATTTACCGATCATTCCACAATAGTACGACCAAACAAGGAATTTTCACGACTATGTGAGGATTTATTGAGCACCGGTATAACGCAAAAGAGATGGGTATGACGGGCTCAAGTGCTGAAAGAAGAAATCCGGACTGTTCACTTATCTCTCTAGAGTACATACCTTTGTAATACCTAGGATAAAATTTAATGTTTTTGGACCACAGCTCAAATGCGAATCGCACTCTAGTTTCGGTAAAGTAGGCATTTCGAAGATCAGCAGAGGTGAATTATTTCTTGTACTGCCAGCCATATTAAAAGAAGGAAGGGAAGAATGCATTTCATCATATTTTAAACGCCCTGCACAATGTTGTTGTATACTATTTACAATTTTTTTCAAATTGCAATTTTTACATTGATGTCTCTAAATTACGAACTCTAAAAATGTACACTATTCCAAATAGCGTACACTATATTTAATTCAAAAAGTTAACTTGTTTTTTTTTTTTTTTTTCTTGTACTTGGAATAACTACTTTCTAACATGGACTCTTTTTATGGCGTCGTTTTTGTATGCTTTGTCAGAATGAAAAAAAAAGCTTTAACTAACAGAAAAACATTTATATGAGATGATTCGTGTAAGGTAGTCACTATTGAACAAGGTAATAGAAGATGGTCAAACAAGTCATTTTATTCATCACCCTAATCCCCCTGGAAGAAGAGTATATAAGAAAAATAATGGAAGGGGTAAAACCATGTCTATATTTATGTCCATAATTATGTAACGGCTGTATTGATTTAAAAAATGACATCGTCATATTACAGATAATCACTGGGACTATAATTATGGAATGCAAAACTTAATGTAAGTGTTGCCGTTTTTAATATATATGTACATATGTCGAAATTGGCAACTTTTGGTGCAAATGCTCTAGTGTCAAAAAATCATTGATGGAAAAGACATTTGGGGAATTTATCGCAAATAACGATTACGCCATAACTTCTCCTAACTAACCCACAAAAAGTTTTGGGAATCGCATTAAAAAACTTCTTTATTTGAGGTTTTAAAATTTTTTCTCCTCCCATGAAATTTCAAAAGTATGAGTTAGGGTCTTTCTACCCGAGAGTATGTATTTAAATAAAATGTTCCGTACAAGTAAAAATTTTGAATATTTATGCGTGGCACACGCTGTTAAGATAACTACATATCTTAGCAACAAACTTGCTATGGAAACTTTCAGATATAGATGTCTATATCTTGGCGAAGAGAATCGTGCTTTGCGATTTGTTGTTTAATTAATTATACAATTAATGGCATTACCTAAAGACAATTGACAAAATAAATAGATACAAACGAATCATCACAATATTAGCCTAAAAATACGAAAGAAGTCCGAAGAAAAATCGTTACACATACGCCTGGTTGTAAGACCAAATGTTTTTAAGATCAAAAACAAAAAGACATATGGGCATTTCCACGAAAAAATATGTTTTGGTCCCGTGCGCACACCTTGGTTTTTTGCAATTATCTTGAAAACGAAAAATTGACTAAAATCAACCTTAGCACTAATTATAGAGCTAATTAGGAACTATAAGTTAAGCCCATTGCCAAAATAAAAATCCATTTTATTTTGACTTTTTTTTGCTTTATATGTGTTCAACGGTCGAACGGGACCCATGGAAATGCCCATATGTATGTAATAACAAAAAAAAAATGAATGACATAGAAAACAGCAACCTGGGACCTTTACCGACATGATGGTGTCAACGTCAGATAGATCTGACAAAAACAACAACATAAACAAACGACCAAAATGGACTATCCATTACCACAAAAAAGAAAGAAAAAAAACAAATAGAAAAAATCAATTTTTGTCTCGTAACACTTGAAAATAAATAAAAAACGCAGACTTATAAAATGCAGACTTAAGAAATTGATATTATTTTCTCTTCAATAAAATTGCACAATATCAACATACCTTGTGTGAAAAATAATAAATTAAAAGAGGACAGAGAAACTACGGAACTGGAAGACATGCTTCCATATTATCCAGATATATCAGCTCAACTTAATATATTTTTCTTGTTTTGTTTTTAATTGGTTTTAAGCGGCTCGCTTTTATTAAAGTTAAAATTTTATTTGATTATTTTCCCTTAAAGCAAATTAAACTTTGCATAACACATGGCGTAAAGCATTTTATGTTCTTTTTGTAGTTTATAATTCGCGAATTAAAATTTATTTCAATTAATTTTTTATTAATTACATACAATTAAAAAGTGTTTTTCAGTTTACATAAAACATTAACTGTTTTGTAGATAAATATTTCTATTATTTTTTTAGATTTTTATTTGTTCTTTTTGTATATAACAACACAACCAGTCGAACAGGACGTAAAAGTGAGACTGTGTGAGTGCGTCTCCTGAACCGTTTTCATCCGTTGCCTTCGCAAATTTGCACTCGACTGACGAAATTTCATTCGTCGATTTACACTTTTGAGCTTGTGTTGGTCTTTGTTTTTTACAAACGACGTTTGTCAACTGCCGGAAGCGAGACATAGTGCAACGGTTTTTTGACAGGATATGTAACAAGAACTGAAAGGAAACACAATTATTTGAGTATCACAATAAGAAACGTCAAATATGGATACGCATCGTTTTGTTTTAAAGTCAACTTATCAAAATATCGGGGTACCTAATCGATGCTTTCAAAAAATTATTCTTAAAAATCAATCTGAAGGAAATGATGAAATAATTATTAAATTTACCGATTGTACAAATAAATAATAGAGGTATTCATCTAACTGTTCAAAACCCTCCCAAACTGTTCAAGTTGTGCATTTTTTGACACTTCGTTTACAGTTTGCTCACTTACCCTAAGTTTTATGTAAAATTACTGATGCTAGCGAATCCGAAATTGGGCAAACTTAAGGATGTAAATTCACTTTGTTACAGAGTACTTTTGCATTAAAAATTCATTGCATATTTTTAGGGTTAACAGTAACTAGTTTGGTCTAAGGGGCCGTTCAAGTATTACGTAACGCACTTAGGGAGGGGGGCGGATTCAAACAATGCGTTATGCTGCGAGTTAAAAATCTCTTGTTTTAATTATTATTATCGCAAACGCGACTAAAAGATAACATAAGTCGCTGAAATGACATTGCCCAACATAATTGTGACTTTTAAGTAAACATGGTCACTTGGGTGATACCGTAACATTTAAGAAGAGGGGGGGGGGGGTCAAATATCTACAAAAAATGTGTTGCATAATACTTGAACGGCCCCTAAACTAGTTTGGCCGGTTAAGATACCATAGTACTATATATAACTAAATTGATGTGCAATTCAACTTTCAATGTGAACTATTCCATCTCACAATCTGTTCAGTTTATTAAGCTGTGTAAATTCTGTAAAATTAACAATGAATTTATATTTAAAAATATAATAAAATTTTAAGTTTCACCCACTACACTTTATGTAAATTTTTCCAGTTTTTAATTATGACATACGGTTTCATTACTCAGCGTTTACACAGGCAAATTCGGTGAGATAAATTCTTGTTTATCTCTTTTGTGGTTTTTGTTTGACATTTGCAACATACGACAAATTTTTTACCTCGTCCCTTTGGTTTTTCCCCTCTTGTAAACAAACAACCTATAGTTTCACAAAAACTATTTATTTTTGTATTCGTTCTCTTGAAACCGGTATAGTTTTTAAGCCATTGTCGTCCCTGGAGATTGAGCTAAATTTTGTATTTCGGCGTTTACACACACAAATTCTTGCCGAAAAGTTTCCTTGTATGTTGGCTAGAGCTAGCCCAGAAAAATTGCATCCTCAGGAATTTGACAGTCTTTTGATTTGCTTACTCGGCGTTTACACAGGCAAATTCGGTGAAACAAATTCTGTCTATTCTCTTTTGTGGTTTTTGTTTGGTAGTTGCAACATATGACAAATTTTTTGCCTCGTCTCTTTGGTTTTTCCCGTCTTGCCGACCAACGAGGAAACTTTTCGCACATTAAGTGAAATGTCAAAAGAATTGACTTGGCAACTTCAAAAAACAACGCGTGTTTCGACCATAGGAACATTAGATGAAATTTAAATAAAAAAGTGGAAATACGCTAAAATGGCAGAGTCAAACAAAAAAATTAAATATTTAGTAGCAGATACTACAGCATTCATAAATGCAGTACAGTTAAATGTAAGCGATTAAATTGGCAAATATAATAAAACACTCAAACGTATAAATATAATTTTTTAGGACTACGCAGACAACGTGCTGACCGTGCCAGATGTGATCGCTGAAGTAAAAAGCAAACGCCAAATACGACGTCTTTGTGTTTTGCCTTTCGATCTGCAGATTCGCGAGCCTAGCGCTGAAAACGTTAAGCATTGCGTTAAATTTGCGAAGAAGACTGGCGATTACACGAGCTTGTCGGGCATTGATATAAAAGTAATTTCCTTAGCGTATGAGCTAGAGATTGAAAATGTTGGCAGTGGGCATCTGCGTACCGAGCCAGTTATTTCAAGAATTGTTGCATCCAAAGAGAAACCAGAGGAATTCCGCGATACCACCAAGCTCGCGGGATGGTACAATCCTAATATGGGCGATAACGAGGATTTCAGTGACGATGAAATTTGTGATGATAAGGTTGAAAAAGATGATAAAACGAACCCACAAAGTGCAAACGCTTCAGAAGAATTAAACGAAATTGATGCGGTTAAGAACGAAATAGAAAAACAACTATTGGAAGAATGTCCTTACAATGAGCAAGATGAAGTTAGTCAGGAGGAGTTGGAAAAATGCTTTACACAGCTAAAGTGTGAACCCACTGAAGATGATAAATTTTGCGATATGCTCATATCAATGAGTAATACACAAAGTGATTCAGAAGATTCCGTCGAATGTGCTGAACATGAGGACTTCGGTAGCTCTGAGATAAAACCTGCAGTTGATGATGAAGATGAAAGCAGTTGGATTACGCCTTCAAATTTAAAAAAAGCAAAAAAATCATTGGAAGGCCAAGTTGAAGATGATGTCATACCACTTGTGGCTTGCATGACTACAGATTACGCGCTACAAAATGTTTTGAAGCAGCTTAACTTGAATGTTGCGGCATTAAATGGTCGAATCATTAAGCATTTACGCACGTATATACTTCGTTGCTACGCATGCTTTAAAACAACGAGTATAATGACCAAAGTGTTCTGTCCTAATTGTGGTAATAAAACTTTGAAACGTGTCGCTGTCAGTTTGGATGAGAACGGCAAACAAGTAGTAAGTTTAATTCATAGTTGTAACGAAGTTCAAATGTCTCGTATTCTTCATGGTTTCGCAAGATCTTTAAGCTTTATGTATGTCGCTTAAAGCTTGTGTGATTTATGTCTGTTTCAAGCCTCCGAAATATTTTAGTGAATTATAAGCACCATTTGGTGAATATTACTCCTAAATAATATTTACGATGGTTGCAATCATATACGTGAAACCGAATTCTTCTTTAATTATGACCTGACTTAAATTTTTTATTTTAAGATTCACATAAATACACGTCGCCAACTTACTACCAAGTACAAAAACCAAAGTTTGCCCCGATTCAAGGGTGGTAAACATTCACGCAATCCCATACTTTTTGAAGATCAGCCCATTCCCAGGCAGATGCCATCACGTGTTGCAAAAACAAAAACAAATGCAATGGATGAAGATTATATTGCGGGATTCTCGCCTTTTGTAATGCGCGATGTTGACTCAAAGTCGGCTATGTTGCGCGCTAAGGGTAACATTAAAGAATGGGCACGAAATAATACATATGAAGAAGACCGTCGTAAAAAACATTATAATCGTTTGTATAAGTAATTAGTAGCACTTGTAACTATAGATTTACAACTTAGTACTATACAAAGCTTGTTATAGTTAAATGTTTGCTATTAAAACACACAAATTTTAACTCTGGAAAATCGCCAATATGAATCGTAAAACAATTTATAAATACATATGTATATACTTAAAAAAAATAAAAAGTCAATTTTCGAATTTTAAAAAGAATATTTTTTTATTTTATTTGTAATGTTGTTTTACTAATTATTTATTATATTGTATTTTCAATAATTGTATTAACCTTACAGTTTAACGCACAATTCATTGCCAGGATAATTAGGTAGATCCAATTGGTATTTATCCTGCAGCGATGGCGGTACAAAACGTCCACCTAAATAATGAAAATCGCCTTTAAAATGAACTGCACACATCTTTGGCGCCGTCAAAGAGATCAGTAATTTAGGGTCAATATCACAGCTGTTGATTTTACCTTTTTCCACATCCCATCCGCTCGGAATGTCAATACTATAAGTAAAAAGAGTCAATTACAAATAAAAATAAAATTGGAATCCAAAAAAATAGATGTCATGCTCAGAAATTGTAGATCTACGAAAATGTCTATGCTTAATTGAAATAGTACTTGATCACTAAAAGTAGTTTATCTATTCCATTTTAACATTTATACATAAAAGTTGCATATAAAGCTTAAGTAAACAAACAGTACCATCTGAGTCAGTTTAAGATGCATGGGTATATTTAAAAAATTAACAAAAACACTCAATTACTAAAATGTCAAGTAGCAATAACTCGTAGTAGTAGTAATAAAAAAATTCATTACCCGCGGAGTCAATTAAAGCTACCATAGTGTTCACGTTATATCCAGCAAAAGGTTTTTTTGTTTCACTAGTTACTATTGCTGTTTTACATGTGAAATTTGAATTTCGATGAGAAAAATGTTTTGCATGCTGCATTACTTTTATGAAAAAGATCATTATAAAACTAAAGGAATCAAGGACATTTCAAAGGTTTTCGAGCACACGATAGAAACAATTATGAACAATAAAATAAGTCATGACACCATTTTCAAACTGCATATTTCACGTATAAACCTAGCAATTGGTATTTTTGTCTGTTGTAGCAGCTGCATGATCGGTATAAAGGTATCACGCACTGGTGGTCTGAAGCTAAATCCAAACAAAGCATCAACAATCAAATCAAACTGTTGTTCCGCTTCATCGACAGATGCTGGGGATTTCTGCAGCTGTGTGATATTCATCATTTTACATTGATGTGACAAATTTTCATACAGTGGATTTGGAGTTGGCTTTGGATAATAAGTTTGTGGGCAGTAGTTCATCAGTGAAAGATGACGTGCACAAACCAGACCATCGCCGCCGTTGTTGCCAGGACCGCAGCAAACCAACACACGTCGATGGCTAGATTAGAACAATTTCATTTTACATGGACTTAACTCAATTTTAATTAAATTTAACCTTTTAGCTGGAAAGCATTTTGCAATAGCATGTGCGCAACTTAATCCGGCCAACTCCATCAACTGATCAACGCTAAATTTGTATTCATTGAATAGTTCCTTATCCACATTTATTGCTTCCGATTGATTGAGGTATCGCATTTTAATTTGTTGACTCAGAACAGGTGTCCAATATAGATATCGTTTGTATGGCAAACTGAAAAATTAAGTTATTTTTTTTTTAATTACTGCTGTCTAAGAAATTACCCGCTTCCTATTTTTAGCCCTTGCTTTAAGTATTTGAAAAATATTACTGCGAATTGTCCAAAAAACATATTTTGAATATCTACTGCATCCTACCTGATTTACAGATTGACAGTTCACATTCACAGTCCGAAATATTCTTAAAAAGTTCTGTTCAGCTAGTTGGAGCCATTTTAAGGGGCAGTTCTTCTTCTTTATTTGAAGTTCTGCCTTATCTGTCAATTTCATCTAAAATAATAAAATATGACACCGATATTTCCAAATTACATAGCTCATAATCAGGGGTCGTCCTGAAAAGACGTCCGCAAAAATTCTATAGTTTTAACCCCACCTGTTTGTCCATTTTTGTCTGATTTCGCTAAGCTTTCTCACCCTAAAAGGCGGTACACATTAGTGTTCATGTTTTTCAGTCAAAAATTCATTCAGGGGTTTCTTCGGGTCAATTTTTTTCATTCAGAGAAATTTGAGCAAAATTATCGAACATAATAACTTATGTGTACCGCCTATAAAAGACGTCCACTAAAGATTATGCTATTCCCTCCTATGTTCTTCAAACCATGGCTATACCCATGGTGTATTATTATGTCAGCGGTTACACAGGCAAATTCGGTGAAACAAATTCTTGTCTATTCTCTTTTGAGGTTTTTGTTTGGCATTTGCAACATACGACAAATTTTTTACGACTTTTTGGTTTTTCCCCTCTTGCCCATAAACGAGAACACTTTTCGGCAAGAATTTGTGTGTGTAAACGCCGAGTATTACTCCATGGTCGCCGCTTAAAGTCGACGTTTACACAAGGAGATTCTGTTAAAGAAATTATTGTCTATCCTCTTTTGTACTTTTTGTTTGGCATTTGCAACATACGACAAATTTTGTACCTCGTCTCTTGGTTTTGCCCTCTTCACCATAAACAAGGAAACTTTTCGGCAAGAATTTGTGTGTGTAAACGCCGACAAAGTATTTTTTAGAACATTACTCCGCAACTTCCGATATTTCACAAACCAGATCAAGCTCCTATTCAAATTATATTTGACATGTTATATATGTATTTTTAAGTTAAAAAGGTTTCAACTTAGCTTTGTCACTATGTATTTGTTCCATCTAAAATTTGTTTGACTCAAATAAATCTTTAACATCCGATGATCTATTTTTTGGAAAGTTTTGTTTTACCCGATTTTTTCAACCGCAATGCTTACGTCTGTTTTTACAATTACAAATTTTGTAATTTTTTTTTTGTTTTTAAATTAAATTATTTTTTTTAACAGCGGACATTACCTGTAAAGAAACCAAAAAATCATCTCTATATGCAAAAACTTCAAAGTTTGAATTTCCTACGTCAAATTGAAAATGCATCTGTCAACTAAACTAAAATGGCGTACGCATAAAGTGATAAAAATACATCGAAACAGAAACAAGACAAATTGAAAATGCATTTAATAAGAATTTAGTTGAAATGAACAGAAAAGAGTGATTTAAAAATGCATTTTAAAAATAAGAATTGAAAAAGAAAAATTTTAAAGTGAAAAAAAAATCTCGAGAAGAGAATAAAGATGTACATATGTACATACAACTTGTGGCACTTAATTTCGCTGCAAAAGAAAAATAAAAATTCCATATTGGTATAAATATTAAATAAAAATGATCGATGGCAGTAACCAAATAAAAACAACATACGCAAATAAGGCAAGAAATTCCAAACAAGATTGTGCAAATCGTAAACAATAAGAAGCAACTGGTTGCAATTTGCTAGAAGCCGTTTTGGACACATACAGGCACAAAAAAACTGTAATGGATTCCAACACATCAGGCGCAACCCATACAACAATGACACTGCTAAATGGCAGTACCAACTCGCTGGGAGACTCTGTAACAACGCCATCGGTGAGTTCACGAAACTCAATACAGTCGAGAACAGTACCCTCGGCATCAGCAGTATCCACATCTAATGAAACACGGCTTTCGTGCACTTCCGCTTCAACAGACGGCGCGGGTGGTACTGGTATGCAAGTGAATCAGATCTTTAACTATAAATTAAACCACTTTGTAGACTATTCGCATCTTTGCAACGCTACAAGCGAAGACATTTGCATTGATTTCTCTAAATCTCTTGGTATACTGCCAACCACACGCCTGCTCTTTGGTTTGCGTCAATACGATGCCGAGTGCTGGGTTGCGCCATGCAATACAATGCGTCCTGCTGTTAAATATTGCTTTCGCATGCGTTTTAAAGTGCCACATCTGGATACCCAGTTACAGAGTCTGGACGCTTCTGCCTTCGAGTATTTGTATGCACAATTGCGTTCGGATTTAGTTCTTGATCGTATCCCCGATATACGCTATCCAGCAAAGAAAGATAATGTTGTGGGTCTTGGTGTTGTCGACATGTATATTGATTTGCTGGAACGGAAAGACACTGTGGAGTCAATAGAATCTAACTATAAGCTTTACTTGCCACGTCAACTTGTTAAAACGCATAAATTTTTTGCTAAGAAAAAAATTTGCGAAGGTTTCCATCAAATTCGGCGTAAGAATCATGATTTAGCTTATGTTAAATGGACTTACATGCATACAGTAACTAGTTTGGCACCGAATTATCTGCTAGAACGATATGCGGCCGTTGTGGATTACATACCCGGTGAAGATGGGGTGCCACATTCCGCGAATTTGAATGGTCTGACACATGCAGAGCATGTCTACGTCAAACTTGATTTGTATGACACACCAGAGCCGGGCATGAAGATATCACGGAAGACATCAGAGGAAAAACTTAAGGTGAGGTGTTGCTACTTACCGATAAAGTTTAAACATTTTTTTATAATTTTTGAGATTTTTCCTGAGTGAAAATTTAAACATTTAACGTAGTTTTATAATTGATAGTTATTTTACTGAGCTTACTGTTCAGTACTAAGTGTGTCGGCGCCAAAAAAAAATTACACAAGATAAAGTTTTATTCAAGCTGTAAACCCAAGGTAAACCTTTGGAAACTCAATCCATCTTTTTCTATGTTTTTTGTTCATGCTTGAAACTCTTACATGAAGCCAGTTGGCGTGGCTCGTCCCATATAAGCAAAACACGTTTAATGCTATAGATAGTGTGCAATGAGAGTAATCTTCATAAAATTTGGTGCATAGATGTCAATTATTATAAGCTATAAGCTCCCATATTAATGAAAAGTTGGAAGAGATATTTTAAGAGATCTATTGCAGCAGTTGGAATGAAATTTGATGTAGGTGGTTAAGTTGCTATAAAGTATGTCAGCATCTAAAACGAGAGAAATGGCACCACTGGGCGTGGCACCTCCCAAAATACAAGTAAAATACCTTAAGTGGCATATCTATCGAAATATATGAGCAATCATACTGAAATTTGATATAAGAGGTTTGTTTATGGAAAGCTATTTCTGGATCAAAATCAGTCCCAGTTGTATCAGTGGTTGTGTCAGCGCCCTAAATTGTAAAGTTAATTAAGGCATATATCGCAAACTATACAAGCTATTTTGCTAAAATTTAGTATGTGGATGTCAATGAACCAAAAGTTGGCGGAATTGGAGAAGTGGGCGTGGCATATTTGTATGTATTTTTTCCACTTTTTCAACCTCTTTCTACTTGATTCGACATTTTCTTTATTTTTTCGACTTTTTCATGAATTTTGTATTGTTTCAACATTCTTAAACTTCTTGCAACTATTTTTGAGTATTTAACCACTTTCAATATTTTCCACATTTTTTCGACTTTTTCAATTTCTGCAATGGCTTCCATATATTTTAGACTTTTTGAGTTTTTTTCAACACTTTTCAACCTCTTTGAGCCTTATTACATTGTTTTCGACTTCTTCAACCTTTTCAACGTCTGTGAACCCACTATTGTATTAAATTTGGGGAATACGTTCCAAATCCTAAATTTCTTATAAAAAATTTAATTTTAAGTAAGTCCATAGTTCCAATGAAGTCTTTATTAAGTGACTAGTTATATTACATATAAATAAAAGTCAAACATAAACAAAAAATAAATGAAAATTATAAATTCATTTATAAAAACACATTATATGTAAAACAAAAACTCTTTACATCATTTAATTTTTAAATTCAAAATTTATGTGCACATAAATTGATTTAATTTTAATTAATTTTTTTTCTTGCATAAAAAGGTACAATTTGGAGGGTGAAAAAATCTATGTTTATTATGGAAATGAAAACCATTATATGGAACCTCTATGTAAATTAACTTTTTTCATTCTTGTATAAAAAAGAACATTTTTGGAGAGTGTTTCCCACAAAAAAAAAATATTAAATGTTATTATTGAAATACTTGGGCTAATACAAACGCATCCTAAACAGACCATTTTTAACTAATGTGTACTATCTAAGATATGAGTCCGGGTCGTACAGCTCTACCGTACTGCTATACCAACTGTTACAAGTGCGTAGCTACCAAGCTACCAGCTCGTTGTGTTATCTGACATTTAAGAATTCGCAAGCATACTATGTCTTACTTTTTGCATTGACCAGTTAAGAATCTTATCAAAATATATGCACAGTGCGCCAAAATTTAACCTTTTTTCCTTGTACATATAAATTTTTTTTTTTGTAAGTCTTGATATTACACATTTCTTGCGAGCGCTCCGTTGAAAACTTTTGTGGCGATACAAACGAAGTTGCAAGTGCTATGTGTATGATTTTTTCAATTCATCTTCCACCAGACTTGAAGCCTTAGGGCGATTTCTCCGATTTTTAAAAAATGTAGTTTGTTTTTGTCGACTTATCTTCTATCTATATACAAACATACATACACATATAAAAATGAATTGCCACATGCTTGACGGAGCATCTCTTGGGAACGGCTCGACCGACTTGGCTGATTTCTTTTTTGTTGTATTTGTAATGGTTGTAATGGTAAAGCCTTTTCTATTGTTCATGCTAGCAAAATTATGTTACAACTGGTAGTAGAGCAAGGTTATCGTATTCGTTTGAGTTTTAAAAAGCAGTTGAAGATATTAATTATGTTCTAATTCAAATGTTAAAGTAGCGTGCGTGCGTAAGTTTTTAATACCCGAAAAATTGTTGGCACAGTTTCTAAAAAATCCACCTTAATCAACCGTGCAGGTCGAGGTCTAAAATATTGCTCAAATACATTTGAGGCAAGTAGAATTTTAACTGCATTTATGGAAACTCAAAGTTATGATACGACGATTTTACTATGGAGACAATGCAACGGCTTTTAACTAACGAAAGTTAAAATGCAATATTAAGAAATGGTTTTTAGCAATGTGACACGTGATTAGTTTGTGGGTATTATTGCTTATGTTGAATATAATTATAAATATTATGCCTTTTTACATATCTTTTGATTTGTTTTCAGTGGATAATTGTGGCTAAGTTAGAAGATATTTACGCTCTCTACACGGAGGGAAAAGAATTCGTACGTTTGGAAGTTACTGGTTTTCCAAATGGCTATCGTATGCAATTTGAACGACAAACAGAATTGGAATCATTTATCACTTACTTAGCAGGCTATATACGGTGTTTATTATTTATTATTATCGTCTACATACGTTGAAATCAAAAATATATTTACTTTTACTTTAAAGATTAACCTCAAAATGGATGTTGGACCTATGTGTTCAATATGTGACACCATCTCTACAAGAATTAAAGAATCTACGTTGCCATGGACCCATAGGGTAAGATGAGAAAATTGAAGTCAAGTTTTATGCATATATATTTACTACAATCTATTCTGACTGCTTTTTTATCTTCTAGAGGAGGATTTTCATTTGCGAAAATACGCGATAAACGCGATCAAATTGGCAGTTATTTGATTCGTCAATGTGAAAAAGAATACGATACATACTACATTGATATAAACACAAAAAGGTATACTTTGTCATTGCCTCAGCATTAACCTTGATCTAAACAAAGCTATATTATAGTTCTGGAAATAAAACAGAAACTTTTAAAATAACTAAAGACAGCAGCAATTCCAAATGGATTTTACATTTCAACGATACACTAATGGCATTTGATAAACTGACTGATCTTGCATCGCATATACCAACGGGAACAGAACAGAAGTTTCGTATTCCACCGTCGGAATATGGTATGTCAGTGAGCACTTGTTTTTTCAAAGTTAAATGACTTATATTTTTAAGGTTATTTTTTATATTGGTGCATAAAATTTCTTCAGGAAATTTAAAAATTTTGTTATATAAAAGAGTAGTGTGATCTGTATTTTACACTTTAAATACTTTTCTTTTTGCTTAGATAAACCACAACTGCTTTTAATTTGTTTGCCAAAAAACTTGCAATCTAAAAAGACTGAAACTGAATTAGGTGAAGTAGAACTACAACAAAAACGTCCGCAAATATTTGATCCAAAAATTGATTTGCAATGGTATAAAAGTATGTTCAATCGAATTATTTATAAATTGGTGAAACATGTTCACTAGGGTGATTCAAATTTTTCTTTTATTTCAAACAGGTTTAATAGTAGCAGGTACACGAAAGGAGAATTCTGGTGCAATTTTAGCTCATAATATTAATATTTACTGGTGGCTCATTGAGCTTTTTAGTTTTTCATACGATTTGTATGGGAAGAAATGGTTTACTATATAATTGTCGAAAACAAAAACGCTCAATGAGTCACCAGTAAATGTTAATATTATGAGCTAAAATTGCACCAGAATTCTTCTTTCGTGTACCTGCTACTATTAAACCTGTTTGAAATAAAAAACAATTTTTTGAATCACCCTAATGTACACACTTTAAGCCATAAATATATAATTATAGACTCCTTACGCGAATGCGATAATGGAAAGATGATACAAATGCGTGCTGATTGGATACAACATAACACCAGCTTTAAAGATGTATGTGTAACTCTTAAAGTTTTGAAATCTGACGCAGACTTTCCGGTAAAATGAATTTGATATAACTTAGTCTTCATAGCTAACAAAATTTTATTGTTGTAGGAATTCATGAAACTAGCAAATACTTGGAATCAAATATACTCCCCACAATTTATTAAATTATATGGTCTAACGCTCTCTACACCATACACAATGGTAATGGAACACTCAAAATATGGACCACTTAATGAGTTTCTTTGGCACTTGAAAGATAAAGTTTCACTACGAGCTTTGTTAGATGTCGTACATGGCCTTGTGCGCGGCATTGTGTATTTGGTAATATTCTGAAATTAAATTATTCTGTACCATTTTGTATAAGTGTATATATTATTATGCATATAGCAAGAGTATGGCATCATACATGGACATATACGTTGTTCTAACTTATACGTAACAAAATTTGATCCAAAATCTAATTTACTAGAAGCGAAAATTGCTGATCCTGGTTTTCCTCGTCCTTATCGCAAAGAAGAGTAAGCGTAGTTTCTTAACCAGTTAATACATATTAAATTGTTTGACGGTCTTTGTTCTTGCAGATTACCATGGATTCCTTTTGAGTATTACTCAGATATAAATGGTGCTAAAAGGGATTCTGCTGCCGAACTTTGGGCATTCGCCACAACTGTTTGGGAAATATTTGCACGAGGTAAACCAATAAATAATCTTACAGCTGATATGCTACGTCAAAACTATAATCGATATGGGGGTATATTGCCCATGCCTGGGGATGATTGCCCTGAAGAAATGTACAGGACAATGATGGATGGCTGGAGTATTGAGCCAGATAAGCGTTTCAATCATCAAGAGATTTTCTCACGCCTAATATTTACGAAAGAAACTTCTAATTACTCCAATGTTGAGAACTCTCAAGCGCTATCCGATACATCTTCGCTGAACTCAGAATATAGGGAATATATGACAGACGACTCATGTAAGTTAAACCAGCTCACAAACAATAATAAACTAAAATCTCAATTTTTTCTTGAAGTTAGTGGAATAAAAAATGGTCATAGCGGAAGCGACATAGAAAGTTGCACATTTTCTGCTCACTCTTCCACATGTGACCGTGCTCCATTGTTACGCATTCATCAACAAAATAACCATCTCAATCAGCATCAAATGATTAACAGCCAACCTAGCTATCGTAGTTACTTCGATGATACGCCATCAGTGTTACAAATTCCTAATGGAAAAGTTGTTTATAAGAAAAAAATTGGCGAGGGTCATTATGGTACGGTGTTTTTAGGTGAGATACGTTATAATAACAATCGAGAGCATGAACAAGTTGCCATAAAAACGCTGAAATCCTTAAGACTTAAGCAGCTTAATCAGGACTTTTTGCGTGAAATACAAATTATGCAAGTAAGTTAAATGTCCTTAGGACTTAGTATTAAAAATGATATGAACATGTAACCCGGGAGGCAGCGTTGCATTTTTCAAATTCATTTCCTCCCGCTAATTTTGTTTTGCAATTGATAAGCCGTATCAAGGGAGTTACAATAAAAAAGATGAACAGACAGCTTTCTTTGTTTAACTTCTTGCTTGGGTTCTCAACAACTTCTTGCATAGAAGTGAAACATAAAGCTTGCAAACTCTTACTAATCGGCTTAAAAGTTACTGTTGAATCTTACTAACAGAAGACGAAACTAGTATAACTGGCTTTATCCCATTTTTTCTTTTTAATTTGTCTTTGCAAGTTGTAACTTTGTTGGTGTTTACACACAAAATTTATTGAACAGTTAGCTCAATAAAAAAACAATTATAAACGCCGTTATGTTGATCGGTTATTCTATTAGACTGTATTTTGTTTTTTATGGGGAATGTAAATGAAAGCATAATATTATTATTTTCAATTATAATAAGATTTCATAGCAATACCTCAGAAAAAAATTATTTTACTGAGTCACACTATTTGTAAATGCTATTTTAAAAAGCTGGAATCATTTCCAAAAATTTTATATCCTTATTACTTACGTGGGTGTAAATCATCGAGACTTCAAAAATAATTCAGCTTCCAAAATGATGTAAACAGTCATAAAATGTTGGAAAATGTGTTATGTAATGTGGTGGATTACTTCTCGTCATATAAATTGAAATGCACTTATCATTACCATTTATCTTTTTAATTGTATTGCATTAACATAAATTATTACAGGCTCTTGATCATCCAAATATTGTAAAAATTAAAGAATGGGTTGAAAATCCTATATCAATTATAATGGAGTATGTGGAATGTGGTTCATTTATTGTTTACCTCTCTTCAAAGAAACCCAACTTGACAAATGAAAAACTTTTGCGTTTTGCTTTAGATATAGCAAAGGTAAATTATTAAAAAATATAATTTTAAGATACATATTACTTAAGTTAAAAAAAAATCTTTAGGGAATGGACTATTTGCGCAGCCAAAAAGTTATACATCGTGATTTGGCTGCACGTAATATTTTAGTCGATCGTGATCGGGTGAAAATTTCAGATTTTGGATTAGCACAAATGGCGAATTCGGATGGCTATTACTTTGCACAAAGTGAACGCGAAATACCAATCAAATGGCAAGTTTGTAATCGAATTTAAAGAAACATATTTGATTTTTTTATGTTAGGTATTCACCTGAATCGATTAAAACCGGAAAATTCTCATTTCAATCCGATGTTTGGTCCTATGGCGTGACGTTATTCGAAATGTTTTCACGTGGTGAAATACCATATCTTGATGGTGATAAAGAACTAACACAGGAATGTTTTCTAAATAGGCTGGAAAATGGTGACAGGTAGAATCACTCAAAAATTTTATTGTTAAACGAATACATATAAAATAATCATTTATTATTACTTTAGATTGCGTAAACCAATGCTCTGTCCCGACAATGTTTATGAGAAGCTAATGGTGCCATGTTGGCATGCAAATCCAAAAATGCGTCCCAATTTTAAAGATTTAATAAACGAAATTCAGTCAATTAAAAGTGAAAGTGGTGAATGCATTCAAAATTAACATACGACGTCAATAATGCTACAGATGTAGACTTAAATTGTTTGATGAAATCAAAATAATGAGTTTTAAACATATAGGAAAGAATATTGAACGAATGTTATTTCTAAGTGGACTTAAAGTTAAAAAAACACAATTACTAATGCAAACGAATTACTTATATTTAATAGGTTTTAACTGCAAATGTGAAGTGAAATTTTAAATCGAGCTATGCGAGATTACACAGTTTTATATATATACAATCTTAGTTTGCTATTGCAAAAACTTATAGCATAACATTGTAGTAAAAAATTTTAATTTTATTTCAAATTTACGTTTAAGCAGAATATACACTTAAATAGCGTTGTTTAACGACGGACTCTATACATACATACAGACATATATGCTTAGATCTTAATATATTTTTATGCGCTGTTAGTTTCTTTTATTTAAAATACGTGTTTAAAATAAATGTAAATTTTTATTTTTAATGTTAAGTTAAAATTTAGTTCTGTTTTATGTTTACTACGTTTAAATTATAATAATAAAACAGCACCATATACATAACTAACAAAATTACCTTTATTTATTGTTTGTGTAACCAACAAAACGTGCTTATACTTATAAACTAAAGAATATTTTCTACAAATTTTATATACATATACCATACATAGTAAAGAATATTTTCATAATTTTTTTAAAAAAGTTCACTTTTTATTTTATATTAAACAATTTATAAAAAATGCTGGTTTTAGCGACCGAGGAAAAACTAATTAAAAGTCAAAAATTATTTTTAAAAACCAAGTTTTTGAAGAATAAAAGACTTTCAATTTTTAATTTTATTTTGAAAAAAGAATTTGTTTTTTTCCGACGTTTCGAAGTTTTTTTGACCTCTTCCTCAGGGTTACAATTACAAACTAAACAAATTCTTTTTCAAAATAAAAATTAAAAGCCGTTTTTTCTTCAAAAACTTGGTTTTTAAAAATAATTTTTGTTTTTTAATTAGTTTTCCTCGGTCGCTAAACCCAGCCTTTTTTATAAATTGTTTAAAAGAATATTTTCTATAAACTTTTTAAAAACCCTTTCGTAATATTTCTGCCGATTGGTGGCATACAATTTTTTCGAAAAAATTGTTCCGCAACATCCCTTAAGAGGGTTGGGCACCTCCTTTATGAATTCGAAAATCCATTTTCAGCTTTTCCCATCGATTAGTGCAGAAAATTTTTTTTTCGAAAAATGGGTCCAATACACCCTTTGGATGTTGGGTACATTTGTGACATCCAAGATCCTTTTTCCATATTAACTATTTCTTTGGATTTCAATAGGAATAATCCAAAATATTTTTTCATATTCGTAATCCAAGATATTATGTTAGGATTTACTTTGCTTATTCAATAAAAAAAAGATTATCAAAGGCTTTTACAGATAAAATTCTATATTCGATTTTTAAAAATAAAAGTCAAATAAACTGAAAAAGAAACTTGTTTTCGTTACTTTTTGAATAAAAGTCGTGAAAATAAAATTTTCAAGATCGTTAATTTCAGTTTATCGAATTTTACTCAATATATTCGATAGCAGATATTTTATTTCCGTTTCGTATGCATATTAGGTTTCAATGTTTAAGTTTATTTCAATTAATTTTTACAAGTTAAATTTTTAATTTCTTAGAGTCAATTTCACATTAGTATATCTATAATCAAGTTTATTTTCATTTACTTTTTTACAAGCTAGTTTTTAAACAATCAGGTTTATTTCGTTTGGTTTTTAAAAACAAATAAGTTTTTCAATAATTAGCTTTAGCTCATTATGTTTTCTATAAGTTAGTCTTTCATTTCTTAGGGTCAATTTCACAATTTTAAATTAGTTTCTTAATATTCATATAATGGGTCGTGTATTTTCAAGATATAATTTTAATTAATACCAAAGAAACTTTTAAGCTTTCATCAATTACAATCCGATCCCATAAAAAGAAAGAATTACTCAAAAACATTTTTTTTTGTAAAAATTTTGGTATTAGGTAAATAAAAAAACTTTATAGAGAAAACTTGTATGCAGTACGATATTGTCTTAAAATATGGATAAAAAACTACATTCTATTAAGGTATTTTTGGAAAAAACTTCAATTTAAAAAAAAATTAACAAGCACGGCTAGCGGTAGTATTACAAGAAAAAAATATGTGTGTTGATTACCTCATTCATTTTAGCTGTATGAATTACTTAGAAAGTTATGAGATTATCTTTTTTAATAGTACTAGGAGCCAAAATTTTTGTCTCAAAAATCCTTACGCGTAAAAATTGCAGCTCGCACTTACATACAATCTATATAATTTTAGCATAGAAAATCGTAGCTTACTCATGTGTTAAAATGTTTGAAGTGCTTGTGCTGGCTGAACGGGCCAATGAATAGTGGGATTTCACACTGGGGTCTTACCGTTGTTCTATGTTATTATTATTATTTTCTAAAACACAATACATAGTGGAAGTTTCGTCGTATTTATTTTTTGTAAAAAAATTCTCAAATCGCCATGTTCATTAAAAATGTTGAAATTTGCAACATTCTTGGTGTTGAATCAGCTAATCTATTTTTCGCCAAAGGTTCTTCAACCTACATTGTACAATGTGGGACCAATTGCGCGATTCGTTCATCATTTTCTACTGCAGTAGAACTTATTTTTAGTGCAAAATATGCAAGAATGGAATCATTAATAAACCTAAAGGATATACAAGGGGGTTTCGTACGGATAACATTTCTAGTACCACGTAAAAGTGCAGAGTCGACACAGAACGCTGAAGTCACATCAGATGTTGGTGCCCAAAGTAAAAGACAGAGTCCCAGCACATCCAGAGAAGCAATTTCAGCAGCAACGCACCATATTCAACAAAGCCAACGTGTAGATTTGGACCGTGTTCATGAAATTGTAGCTTGCCGAGATTTTCGGTTAAATACGGCTGATATAATTTATAGCGTTGATAATGCACCAACGGAACAGTGCTCTCCGCCCACTTTCCATGGAAAATTTAGTACAAATGTTAGTTTTGTGTTTCCCTATCTAGAGAAAATGCATAAAAATACAGAAAGTGTAAACCTACTGAAGTACGTCGTAGAGCATATTCATTATAATTGGTTTCAGGATCAGCAAACATTTAATCATTTAGCAAGTAATTTCGAGAAGACTAATAGTGAGCGAATTGCGTTTTTAAATAAACACACAACATTTTTTCTCAACACAATCTTGGCAAATAATGCTGCTTTCAACCTAACTATTTTGAAAATTTGCCAGGATATTCGCACAATTTTCGAATACATTACCTGTCAAGAGTATACAGTTTGGTTTTTTATTCCCTGTCAAGGAAAATACATCGATATGCGTAATATAATATCGGAAGATTTGGATATTGATGCTATTGAAACTTGTATCCAATTAAAAAATTGCAAATCTTCACGCCTTATAGCTTGGACAGATGGGGACGAAGGCATTAAAGACTTACTGCTTATTACTTTGGATATTGCGGTTGCATTTTATAGTAAAACAAATTTGATTTTCATTAACCAAACAGATGCAATTAAAGAATACCAAGCTATGGGACTATGTACCGCGGCTTATTTGCATAAATTTAATGAAGTTGAAGCTACTAAATGGATTAAAAAAAACTATTTACAACATATTATCGACGTATGCAACACATTAAAAGTAGCTACGGTGATTGATAATGTAGGCGGCTTACCCATGCCTCCGATCAATGCACATATTATAAAATGTACAAACGAACCACCATACATGACCGTATCCAATCCAGAGCCATACAATATGGACAGCATTAAAGAGCGTGTGAATGTAAATTTAATATGACTTGTATTTAATTTAAACATATGCATATATACGTATTTATTTTCATAGCCTTCCATAATAAATTATGTACATGATGATGCCGCTTATCCTTTGAAAAATATAATTTTTAATGAAGCAAATGTGCAACATGGACGCGAGTTTTTTAAAAATAAATTAAATGGAACAGGTTTACTTTAGCTGACATTCTCCAATTTTTCAGGGCTAAAATTTTTAAATTTTATAATGAGAATCGTCTTATAATAATTTTTATCGTTGCTGTTTTTATTGTTGTTGGTTTTTTATTGTTTTTGTTTATAAATACACACTTTTCATAAAAATTCATTGAACAAAATTTTTGATTTTCCGGAAAAAAGGTAAATAATTAAAAATTTAGAACAAACTATATACAATTTTAAAGTGAATATATTAAGGTTTTTTAACGTGCTAAAAAAGTTATAGGCCATTAACACATTTTTAAGAAAAACAGTAAATTATCTTTCTTATGACACCCATATATTTGATATCCATACAGGGGTTCCTAACTTATGATCCTTTTTACAAAAGCTATATCCGGAACTTCCGATGGCTATATCTCCGAAACCAGATCCGAGCGACACTTTTTTTTCATATTTCTTATTTATTATTAACCCTCTTACCCCTAAAAAAAAAATTAGATTGAAGAATGTCAGTAAAAGTAAACTTAAGCCAATTAAATAACACGACCTTCTGGCAATCCGTTACACTCATGATCCCTCTTTTTGGTTTTGCATTTGTTTTTTCAACGCGTCAATTACTCCAGCAAAATTCGCTGTCTTTTTCTTGGCTGATTTAGGCGTTGAGTTCTGATTTCGTACACGCATCTGAGGCTGTGCAACATCGTCCATGAAATCAAAATCATTTTTAGCTGGACTGCAAAATTTCAAGTTTTATGTACTTTCTGTATTATATATTATACTTACACCTCTTTTTCTGTGCTTTCCGCTGCATTTGTATGCTCTTCTTTGCCACCTATTGGTGAAGGTTCTCTTCTACCAGGACACTTCCAGTCGAGTTCTGGTATTGTGCCATTTTCAAGAATTGTATATAAATTTTCCAACTCCTCAGCTGATGGAACAAAATCTTCATTCTCAGGCGCACAAGATACTGAAAATGATTCCACTGTTGTAAAAATTTCGTTGGTCATAATTCTTTTTTTTTTCTAGGGGTTTCGGTTTCAGTGTTTATTACATATTTTTAATTTCAAACTAATTGATTTCATTTATCTATCAGCAGGCTTTATCATGATAAAAACGCTATTCACACACACCGAACTTGAGCGCCGTATAAGCAATACGGGAAATGAGTAATGCGAGTGATATGTACACCTTTCTGCAAATGATGTTTGACAAGCAAGCTTGAAGCTAAAAACAGAACTGTGACGTGCGATTTATTTTATGCGTCAAATCGCACCAAAAAATAGAATTTCTTTTTCTCTGCGATAAATTTTGCTGGTGTCAATTTTGTATTCACTACAAACGTATAGGAAAAATCTGGACGAAATTGCACGTCCCAATTCTGTTTAGCTCTTGATGGTGTGAACTCCCCTAATTTATTATAGCTGTCAAGTTCAGTGACAGTATCGCAATAACACTTTGACTAATTTTAGAATTCTTTGTGAAGTTTAGAAAATGGTAAGAAATTAACAATGCTAATACTTTACAATTAAACTACAAGATATATACAATGCAGCTTATGCTGATTATTTTATGCTGCCTCCAATTGACATTTGGCTATGACAAAGAAATGACTGTGCACATCGATGCGGGGAAAATAGAATGCTTCTATCATCACGTAAAAGACGGTGAAACGATTGATATCGAATATCAGGTCATAGATGGCGGGCACGGAGACTTAGACATCAGTTTCTCGCTATCGGACCCAATCGGATTAATCATTGTCAGCGACTATAAAAAGCCAGAAAACATACACCGGCATGATGTGCGAAAGGATGGTGACTATCGTTTCTGCTTCGACAACTCGTTTAGCTCGTTCAATCGGAAGACTGTATTCTTTGAGCTGATAGTTGAAAAAGATGGTGAGCAAAACCTGGGCGATGACCAATGGAATGATGCGTTGGAGGGGCTTACAGCCGAAGAGTATTATGAGATGAAGGTGCAAGATATAATGGATTACATTGGACGCATACGCATGCAAATGACAAAAGCACGTCAGCTGCAGGATATGTTGCGTTCTCACGAAGCGCGCGATCGCAATTTGGCCGAGGCAAATTTTTTTAAAGTTAACGCATGGTCTTTCTTTCAAATATTCGCCATGGTTATGGTAGGGCTGCTGCAAGTGTATATGGTGCGGAGCATTTTTGAGTCTGGAACATTTCTAAACAAGTTCTGGAAAACTGTGGGGTTGTGATGAGCAATAGTTTGGGGACATATTTTTAAAAAAACGGAAACGATGAAGGAGGAACTCTGTGCCAACAAAGATAATTTAGCATATTTTACCAAAGAATCAAGCATTTATGAAAATACTCAAAAGCTAATCATTTGTGTGAATCAACATTAAACTTTTAAATCAAAATGTGTTCTACAGTTGAAGAAAACCAGAATAGATTAAACGCCATGCCACGAAAGTAAATTTAAGTAGCTAGTTCATGCCAACAAAATTGTGAACAAATTTTAAAATTACAGTTATTTGATAAACATATGACAATTTAAAATTTATTGAAGTTAATGAACCAAAAAAAAAATTAATATAAGCATACAAACTAGCCCTTAAGCCTTTTTTCTCGAAGCATTTGGTACGACACTCCCGGATCCTTATGTGTGTTGCGTGCGAAACGTTTGATTTTTTTAGCTTTTTGCTTGCCAGTAGCAACACTTGTTGGTAGTATATTTCGTTCTTGAAAGTTCTTGAAACGATCTACCAGCAGACTTGATTCTGTTTTTACATTACGTAAATTGCCTGCAATGTCGTCGGCCATATTAACGTCCAAATCTGCTTCCTTGAACTTTAAGCCACCTAAACGTTTTGTTAAAAATTTCTTTTTAAGTGCAACATTTTTGCGATGTTTTTTAAGTTCATTTAGATCATCTGCTTCAGCGAGCACTTCCGCTTTAAGTGATTTTATCCTGTCAAAAATATGCTATAAATACTTTATAGAACGTATTTCACCCTATTACCTAGTTAAATCAGCCGTTTGTTTCTTTGCGGCCTTTTTTTTTTGATGTTTTTCTTGCAGTTTTTTTTGCTGCAACTCTTTACGACGGACTTGTTTGCTTTTCTTCTTATTTTCAACAGGTGGATTAATTGTTTTATAGGGTTCGTCTGCATCATTATGTTTTGTGGTCTCCTCTATATCATCTGTAGCTTTCTTTGACTTTTGAGCTTCTTCATCGTTTTCATCTTCGTCGTCTAGGCCAGCGCGCATTTCTTTTAATCTGCGTTGATCTCTTTCTTCTGGTGTTACTTTTGAGAACATATGTGTAGTTACGCGCTGGAGATGTTTCTCATCTTTTATAATTTTTTCTTCACGATTGACTACATTGCTTATTAAGTCCTGATGATCCTCCAAAGAAGGGTTGTAGCTCATACCAGGATGTGGTGCTTTAAAATTTCTATAAAACGAAAAAATACATTTTAAATCTAAACGAAAGTTTCTTACTTCCCATTTAACTTAGCCTTCGTTGTGCGATGTCTTATGCTATCATGTACTTTAATGACTCGCTTGCCGATATTATAAGATGTGTATAATGCTAAATCTCGGCTTATCCAGCCCTTCTCGTCTTTAAGTCCGGGAATTTCATCGCGGAAGTCTTTCTCAACCCAAATATCTTCCTTAATTATTTTATCTAAATTCTTTTTATGCGATTTTTTCTCCAATTGCTCATAATAGCGTTGACGATCCTTGTTGGCTTGAAAATGACGCGGTTTACTTGGATTACGTATTTCCTCTTCAATAATTCGTCCAGATTTCTTCTGTTTTACATGATTACTGCAGAGTTTAGAACAAAACTCAGCATTAGCAGAATATCAAAGATGTAAAATTAAACCTATCTTACCGTTTAACAATAGGATCCTGAACTTTTGATGTATTTTCTAAGGCTTCCAGTGAACGCAATGGCTTCTTGGCATTTAATTTGCGCTTTTGTTTTTCTGTAAGAAGACCTTTTCTAATTGGAGCTGCGGGCAATACATCGATGGTAAAAAGTTCTTCATCCTTTTTTTCTGCAAACGTGCTATAAATGCATTGTTGATCGATTAACTACAACAGTTTTTTCTCTAATTTTCCGACTTACCCAATACGTTCTTCCTGTCGCTGTTCCTCAAGAAAGTCCTCTACATCCTGAATATCAGTTTTACGCCATGCTGATTTATTTTTTTTTGAAATTCTTTTTTTCTTCTGCACAGACATTTTTAAGGTTTAAATAAATCTAAGAATTACAAGAGCACACGTGCAATTTTCCAAAGAATATGGGGAATGTCATTTAATCATTACTTGCGTTCAGAAAGTTTTACGTTCTGCAACCGGTGTATTTTAGTTTTGAGTGATGGCCTCTGAATCCAAACCAAATACAACCTTTAAAAAAAGGTTTCACTTGCTACAAAAAACTTCACGCTTCATTTACCATATATAATATAAGCGTAGAAACGCTCTATAGCAAAATTGTTGTTCAAATAAAAAGTTGTTTTTATTATAGTTTCTATATTCTAAGCTCAGTCATTCTGTTTAAAACGCAAAGATGGGGGTGGTATATGGTATGGTAAGGTATATACTATCTTCGGCATGAACTGAGTTAATTTAGCCATGGGTGTCTGTGGTAATTACGATTTCGAAAAAACCAAGCTAGATATGTGTTTCGCTGCTTTATTTATGCTTTCAAGAACTTTGAATAAAAATAAAATACACTCACAAAAATTCTCTTTCTATTTTCTTAAACCGAAAAACAATTTTTCGAACACTTTTGCTTAATCCTCCTACATTTTAGCATTTTTGCATAAAATTTAGTATTTCTGATTAAGACGACAGCTACTGCCATACTCGGCGCTTACACAGGGAAACTTTCCAAAAAGTTTCCTTATTTGTTGGCAAGAGGGGAAAAAACAAAGAGACGAGGTACAAATATGTCGTTTGTTGCAAATGTCAAACAAAAAGCACAAAAGAGAATAGACAAGAAGTTCTTTCACAGAATTTTCTTATGCAAACGCCGAGATACTGAACCTAAAGTTTTTTGGTGTTTGTGTTTCACACGATTCTTTCACTGACACTATTTGTTTTTGTATGGCTACGCAGATGCAGTTGTTTTTATAGGGGGGATGGGTTGGCACAACAAATTCTGAAAAATAGCTTTCTTGTCAGGCGGGAAAATTAGATTGTCGATTTCCTGTAAAGGCGTACCATCGCCTGCCATTGAAAAAAGTACATTCTGCAAGACCCCTCTTCACAACCCTTCCAACAAAATATCAAGTGATTATGTTGTGTTATGGTCACCATTGTGTTGGTGATGAAAAAAAATTAAACAAGTGGAAATACGTAATATGTAAACCCTATCTCGGCGCTTACACAGGCAAATTCGGTGAAACAAATTCTTGTCTATTCTCTTTTGTGGTTTTTGTTTGGCATTTGCAACATACGACAAACTTTGTACCTCGTCTCTTTGGTATTTCCCCTCTTGCCAAAATAAACAAGGAAACTTTTCGGCAAGAATTTGTGTGTGTAAGCGCCGAGTATGTTACAATTCTTAAAATGTAAGTGTGAACAGCAAAAACAACTTACTAAATTTTCCCAATAGGAAAGGTGAAAGCGAATCACGATTACGTCAAAGCCAGCTGTGCGAAGTAAAGAATCCACCGAATCACAAACCAAAAGTAAAATTTAGAGAATGGAAGGTGAAGTCTTGTGGAGCAATTCTTCATACTTAACGCTACCTCTCGTTTAGTTTTTATTGGCTCAAGGCCTTGTAGCATCAGCTTTAGCAGTAGCACCTGAATAAACAACATTTCGATAACGATCAACACCGGTCGACTTAAATTCATTATAATTTGTACTGTATAGAGCTTGACACGAATGTCGGGTCAAGTGCGGCTTAAAGAAGAAGAGAAACAAACGTGGCACGCAGTACCTATCGAGAACGTATGTTATTAAGTTCAAATTTATAAAAATTCAGCTAGAATGAGTAGACTGTTGCTCAATTGTCTCGTGGTCGCGGTGCTACCCACCCTTTGTCTGTGTCTGCTTGAAGGGCTTTATTGCGGCAAGCAGAACTGTTACGATGTGCTCGGTGTTACACGTGAGTCGACAAAGTCGGAAATCGGTAAAGCCTACCGTTTGCGCGCAAAGAAGTTCCATCCCGACTTGCATCGCGGTGTTGAGGCGAAAGCAGAGGCGGAAACACAATTTAAAGTGGTTGCTACAGCCTATGAAATACTTAAAGATGATGAATCACGTACAGATTACGACTACATGTTAGATAATCCAGATGCCTACTATGCTCATTACTACCGATACTATAGACGACGTGTAGCGCCCAAGGTGGACGTACGCATAGTCATTGTTGTGACGCTTACAGTAATCTCGATAATACAATACTATTCGGGATGGCAGCGCTATGATTCCGCAATTAAGTATTTTGCAACAGTACCCAAGTATCGCAACAAGGCACTGGAAATAGCTAAAGATGAAATAAATGAAAAGATTAACAAAAAAGGTAAAAATCGAATGTCGAAAACAGATCAAAAGGAAGAGTTGGAGCGAATAATACGTTCGGTTATTGAAGACAAAATGGATGTTAAAGGCGGGTATGCGAAACCATTGGTGCGTGATGTGCTTTGGGCGCAATTAATAATTTTTCCATATACGCTGGTCATGTTTATTGCCTGGCACATAAATTGGTTCTGGCAGTTTAAAGTTTTAAAACAGCCTTATGGTCGAGAGGAGAAACTCTATTTGATACGTCGCTACATGAAAATGGGACTACATCAATTTAACGCACAAGAAGATAAACAAATCGAGGAATATTTAGGTCTTGAATTATGGAAAAAGGAATGCTTTGGTAAATGGAAGCAGGATCAAGAAGAGGAAATGAAAATTAAACTAGCTGAGAATCCACGCTATAAGGCCTATAGACGTTACATGAAAAATCATGGTCCAAGTCGGCTTACGTTTGAAGATTAAATGTTAAACTTCACACAGTTTAAAACTTTTTTATACATACAGTAGCTTAGAAATACTTACAGGTATTAAAAGTCTTAAAAACTTTTAAATCAAATAATATAATTATGAACAGAAGTGTTATGATTTACTATCACTATTTACCATCTTTGTGCCAAAGGTTGACATCAAGTTCTATTGATTTCTTTTGGATTTATATATAATAAGAAATTTGCGAGGTAGAAAAAATTTTAAGATGATCTAAAGCTCAGATTCAAAACTATTTCAATTGAATTGAATTGAATTCTTTATTGAGGCTTTAAACATTGATTACAATATAAATGTTTCAACTATTTCAAATTACAAAAGTATATTAAGCCCAAGTCAAAACACATCCGTCGGAAAACAAAAATAAAAACTTGAATTGAGTTACTTATTTAATCTGAAACAAGTTCGTAAATGATTTTAATTAAAAATTTTTAATCAAATAATTTGAATTTTATTTCAACGATTCGGCATTACATAGACTATCGATCAGATTTTGAACTCTTCCCAGCATAACTAAGTCTCGCGTGGTTTGTGTTAAACAGCAAATGAAAAGGCTGATTTAATTTTAGAGAATTTCATAGCATTTATCACCAACAGTTGCTATTGATTATTTCGCCTACAGCATTATTTCGATTAGAGAAGAATTTACATGAGCAAAAAAGCGGTTCAATGAACTCCTATGCTACGACACATAACTTCTGCGTGCTCGCCAAAGCTACTAAATTTAACCATGGCAACGACATTTATCATCTTAAAAATTTAGCAAGCTGTTTGCATTTTTTTATCTTTGTTTTTATTGACGTATTAAGTGAATTTTAATGAATATTTAAACAATTGTGATCAAATAGACACATTACGTCTTTGGCGTTTGAAAAAGAAATGTGCACAATATGTGCTACTATAAGGTAGAAAAGATATTTTACACATGAAGACCATCACAAAAGTTAGCAGCAGGTGTTTATTTCCTTTACGATAAATAAAAAGTTCTAATTTATTTGTTACTGAGACTTTAAGGCACAAGAACTCTATTTGACAATACCCAAAAAGTTCGACGATATTACGAACAAAAAAAGTTTTTCAGACACAAAATTGTCCAGCTAAAAATGTGGTGAAAATTTGCCATTAGCAGAAAGTTACATTTCGTTTGCAAATCTAGGGAATATTCTGGCATTACACTTAAAATTAGCAAAAATTGGTTTAAGTCCTAATATTCGTTCGATTCTTGGCTGGGTAAAGAAAAGATCATACGAATACCACGGTATAAAGTAACGTGACCATATTATCCGCTTTCCGCGGAGTAAGTCCGCGTTCTTGATTTTCTGCTCCGCGCGGTCCGCGTTTTTATTGGAAATAATAAATGACATTTTGCTAGGGATTTCAGTGAAAGTGAGGTCCTTTTTTTAATTTTTTTAGTAAATTAAGTAATTGGAGATAATCAATATCTGATTTTCCTTAAAAATAATAAGAGATATCTGATTTGCTACGGTTTTCGGGATGTGAAAGTGAGGACTTTTTTTTTAGTATGTACATACATACATTTTTTGCAGTTAAAACAACCGTATCTTTAAAAAAGTTTCATAAACTTTTTCCTGCTCCGCGTTTTGGTGAAAAATATCTGGTCACGTTAGTATTAAGTAATAGCAGACTTAGGCGTGCATGGTATAGATATCCTTTACGTATATGAATTTGGCACAAAAAGCTCTGTGGAAAATGTCATATAGAAAACAATACACCACCAGCTCATAAATTTTTTTTTTCGACTTTATAATTTTTATTGCCATAAAAATGATTTAAATTGTGCGTTTGCACAATTGTGAGAAAAATAAAGAGAACTTCAAAAACGTAATTTGTCACATTTCATATGTACATAATCGAAAAAATAAAAAATTAAGACTAAGAAAACACTAATTACAATTTGTAATCTATCTTATCGTTTAAATGAGTTTTTTGAATTTCAACTCTTAAAATAAAACTTAAATATAGTATTTTTTATACTTTAAAACAAATACATTCTTATATTCTAGTTCAAAACTTGATCTGAGTTTCCATGCGTACTTCCTTACTTCCGAGCAGAGCTCTTTTTTAAGTTTTTTTTAGAAATCGTTATGTTCTGCAAATAAAAAAATTTTAATTAAAATATTTCAATATATAGTCAATAAAGCAAAACACAATAAGGAAATCAAAATTAGGGGAAGAAATTTAAAATACAAAATGTGATGTGATAGATTTTTTATATACTTATACATATTTCTTTTTTTCAATTTGCTTTAGAAAAAAAGAAGCATGCCCAACAAATGAAAAAAAGGACGAGAAAGAAAACAAAAGACAAATATTTTTTTACTTAAACAAAAAAAGTATTTATTTAACAAACAAAAAAAAAAAAATCGAAAAATCCCTAAATTTTTATACATATAAATGTGTATTCAAAAACCTTTGTATATATGTATCGTATGTAAATATGTAACTGATAAAGTTGTGTTGCAGTTAACTAATGCAGTACACAAGTATCGTAATTCATTTGAAACATAAAAATGATTTAACAACATACGATATATGAAACGTATCTCATTGATAAATAAATTGAATTATTATTGAAAATTACTAAATACGCAAAGTATTTGTTACACATATGCCTTTGTTGTATGAGCTTGTACTACTTCATGATTCATGGTACTACTTGTATAAATGTATGTAAAAAACATAATATATATACTTATAAAAACTAAATATTATTTAGTTAATAATATACATTCACAATCTTCGAAATTTGATAACCTTGACTTATGTTGTTGAGGAAGTTCTTTTACGCACTAGGTCACTTTATATTTTTCGAATCAAAATTACATCTTTCACATTTGTAAAGGTACATAGTGAAATTCGGACGTTGAGTCTCTTATTGACAGTAGTATTTTTCCATATTCATAAAAGTTGTACAGATGTGGTGAAGCCAAATGGTACTCAAGCAATTGTTTTATAGCAAATTTTTTAAGTTACAATTACCACTTAGAACAGATAGTAGTTACTTCCTACACATTTCAAATACAATGCATTTTTTTCATTAAAATCCAATCGATATAGCGTATTTCCTTAGTTTTGAGCTTTTTAATGCTTCATTTACAGCTTCCTAGATTAAACCTGTGAATGACGCAAACAGTTTGTTTCTTATTACAATTCATATGGAAAAAACGAGTTTTTACTAAAACGCAAAAAAATTAGTAATTCCTTTTCTGCTTTTTCACATTTTCCATATGAATTGTAATAGGAAACAAACTGTTAGCGTCGTTCATAGGTTCGATTTAGAAAGCCGAAATTTTGGGAGAATTTTCTTTAACTTGATTCTATAATATAGGCCTATGGGATAGCAATAAAAAACCATTCGTATGTATATTGCTCGCATTTTCAGCCACACGAAAAGTTTGAGATTGGTTTGACAAACATGTGAGGGCACTTTCGACACAACTAAATTACCTAGAATGCTATATCTATGCACCTAAGACAGATTTCTCTTACGTTTTAGTAAGTCGATAATTTCGTAAAATTTCAACGAAATCGGACACAATCTCTGTCTGCGCCGTTTACAGGTTTGAGCTTGGAAGCTGAAATTTTGTGAAATTACTTTTAAACCCCATGCTAAAACATAAGAAAAAAAAAACATTCTATAAAATTTTCAAAATAAACACCCTATTACATTTGTCTGATCCAAGGTTTTCTTCTTTGCTTAAAAGAGTGAACGGTAATTTTAGTTCTCTTTTTTTTAAATGTTTAAGGAATGCGCATTACTTTTTGTAAAGTTAAATATTAAGAAACCTATTGCAAATACACTTGCATTATAGATACTTTGCAATTACCCCTTCCGCTGAAAGGACTATGATCGGAAATATACTCGTCAAATCACATACATTTTGGAGTAAAACTTGACAAGGTGTCTCTTCCCATTGCAAGGAATTTAACTGGATTAAAGGAATCGACATCGGACAAAATAGCATTAGATAATAATGAACCAGTCATTGAAACACAATCATTCGTATCAAACTTTGGTAAAAGAAAATAAGAAATGAATAATAAACCCCTTAAATTATTTCTTTCCGTTCGAAAACCAATATGCATCAACTTTTATGTTACCTAATTAATCGTTTCACAATTGGAGTCATCTGATTCTTCTGTTTTCTTTTCATGCTTAACTTTCACGCCAACAATATGTGGATATTCATAAGCCGCCGCTTGCAAGTCTTCATCTTCAACCTCTTCATTTTCTTCGAGATGTTCTTCACTCATATTTTCCTCCTCTGCAGCATCAATAAATTCAGTAGTGAAAATGCACTCTTCAAGTGCAACATTTTTGATTGCCATTAAGTCTTCTTGATTTCCAGCCTCTGCGTCGGATACTTGAATTGCAATGCGCGCATGATGCTCCATATGAGTTCCAAGATAAACTTTTTTTGTAAAACCTTTGCCACAAATATTGCATCTGAATTTCTTTTCGCCTGTATGGGTGCGGACATGCACACTTAGTACATGCGCGTAGGCAAAGCTTTTGCCACAAGTAGAACAACGATAGGGACGCTCGCCGGTGTGTGTTCGCTCGTGCTTAATACGTGATCCAAAATCGGAGAAACGTCGCTCACAGTACTGACAGGCGTACGGTTTGTGTCCTGTGTGCACACGCATATGACGCCGTAGCTCTACAGCAGATACGAATGCCTTATCACAAAATTCACAGCTGAATGGGCGGTCATTGTTGTGTCGACGCATATGTGCATTCAGCGCATGTTGGTATTTGTAACTGTTTCCACAGATGTCGCAAATTTTGGTAGGCCGTGAGTCTGGCGAAAGAAATTTCCGTTTGCGAATGGGTTCAAGAGAGACAGCGATTGGTTTGAGCACAGATGACATAATTGCAGAATCTGATGAAGGCAATTTAGGTGAAATATCTAATTTAAGTCGAGGATGCAGGTCTTTTATCGTGTTTTCATCTTTGGCTTCTATTTTGTGAATGGATCCCATCCCCTCTATTATGTGTGTTGGTTTTGAAGTTGTGTCAAGTGATTTTTTCGGTCGTCCACGTCCTCGCTTAGAGGTTTGCTGTTGTGATGTGGGTGGCGTGTTTTCTCCTGCTATGAACTCTTCATCGGATTCAGATTTGATAGCTGTCTTTGATTCATCTTGCGCAATGAATATGTCTCTTGTACCTAAGCTCAGGGATTTTACATGATTGTTGGCTTCTTGTTTTTCAACTTTAATTTCAACTATTTCTCCATCAAAATGTTCTTCAAGCACTTCCTCCACTTCATAATAATCATCAAGCTCAACTTCTTCTAACTGTTCTTCTTCTTCCTTCTCTAGGTCTAACTCCTCCCTCGCTTCAATTATTTCAGTAACAGCTTTTTTTCCCGTTGCTGTTTGTTGTTCTATGGCAGCATCTTGTTCACGATTTGGTTCCGATTCTGCCACAGTTTTCAAGGCCACTTCCTCCATTTGCATTGGTAATATATACGTTTTTGTTTCTGGCTGTATTCTTTTTATTTTAAGTCCAAGTGGTATTTTAATCTTATGTTGCTCTAATTCATAATTTGCCAGTACATCCTCCTGCTGTTCTATAGTGCGAAAAACTGCATTGGCGGCTTCACAATTTTGTCGGAAACGATATGCCGCCGTCAAATCTTGTAGGCATTTAGTGCAGATTTTATCAGGAAGCTTACTGTCCACACTTATACTAAGTTCTGCACAGCATTTTGTAATCTTTTCGCTGATGCTCAAGTCTGTGGCATCGTCTCGATCAAAAACCGATCGCAACTCACCGTCCTGTAAACAAACGACACACACCAAATTTAAATCGATTATTAGCGACATTTGTTGATGAATTCTGGCGCTTCTAACGCTTTGTAAACAATTGTATGTATTGTACTATATAAAGGACTATTATTATTAATGAATTTTCGTCATTCACAAGATAAGGTAGGATATAATGTGACAGAAATGACAAATATATTGTTCGGTGTTTACAAGACTGTCAAATTGAATGAAGCTGCCAGAATGTTAAAAAACTTATGCATTTTCAAACTTTTGAAAATGCTACGAAAAATTTTATGATTTATCAAAAATGCGTAGATCAGAATTGAGACGGGGTCGGGAAAGAGGCAAAATAAATGAGAATTAAATTTTAATTCTAATTCAGAATTGGGACGAGGTCGGGAAAGAGGCAACGATTACTTGCTGTCAAAATAAATACGAATTAAATTTTAAATCTACTTTTTTTTTGACAGGGAGTAATAGTTGATGTTTCCCGACCCCATCCCAATTCTGTTCAACGCATAATTCTATTTTTATCGTCGGCGGGTTACGATCAGTTTTGCATTTCGAATAAGCTTGTGTTAATTTTTTTATTTACGTATAAAATGTGAATGAAAACAAAATGGTTACTGAAATTTCTGTCGCCCGTCGTTCGACGAAATTGTGGGTCTTTAAAAGGCCTGTAAAAAATTCTATAAAACCTTTTTTATTACAAGGGATATATGAAGCATAGTCTATGATATGAAGCTTCTCGAATTAGAAAACTTTGGGATAACTTAGGTGACCATTTGTCCCGTTTTGAACGGGACAGTTCGGTCTCCAAACCTCCTGCCCCGTTGTTCCGAAAGAAGTCAGAATCGTCCCGTTTTCAGAAAATGCATTAACAAATTTTAAAATATGTAATAGCTGTACTTCACGCGTAAAACAAAGCGTCACGTCGTTGGTTGAAATTTGTGATTGGCTACCCGAGCCGACTCGAATAACTGTAGCTACCCGTTTCGCGTTCAAATATTAATAAAAATGTTACAAATCTTATTTTTAAAAAGAAAATATAAGAAAAGAAAATATGTATATGAAACCGGATGAAACGAGTTAAATTACATTCGACAATTTTTATAAAATTTATTTCTTTTGCAGGGCTGGTAAACTAAAATTTTGCTGTATTTTTTTGTATTGCTCTTGAAATTTTATTTTAATCTTAAAACAATAATTCTCATCTCATGTTCCAGTCTAGCTGGATGTGCTTTTTCTTTTTAAAAATATCATTCCGAATCTGCTTAAATTACTTAATTTTTTTAATTTGAAAGTGTTTTTCCAATATCGCATTTAGCCTTTGGCTGCATCCCGTTCTTAAACAACAAAAAAATGTTACGTTAGGCATAACGGACAATTAATTACCACAGTTACTTGGAGGGCTCTGTGCAAAAGTCACCGGTATCGATCAAAGAGTATCAATACTCTTTGGTATCGATTTATCGCTCATCTCTAGTGCGAACAGTAGTTCTACAAAAATGTCAAAGCCATATAAAAGGAAAAAAGTTTAGTAAAAAAAAGGTGGACGACTTCTACGTGAGCAGGGAAATAAAGTATTGAAAGGAGCTAAGAAAAGATGTGCTCGCTGCATGTCGTCCATAGTCTATGATATCGTCTTTCAAAAGCATTTTTTGTCGTTTTCAATGGAAGTGAAGATTTGGCATTAGCTCATGCGGCTTAGGTTTACTTTAGCTCATATTCGCAAACCTTTTTAAAACCGTACTTGTCTTATTTGCTTTTTAATTTTAAGAAGAAATATGTAATCAAAAAAAGTTGCTCGGATCTGGGTTCGGAGATATAGCCATCGGAAGTTGCGGATATAGCTTTTGGAAAAATCATTGTAAGTTGGGAACCGCTGCATGGATATCAAAAATAAGGGTGTCCAAAGAAAGATAATTTAATGGCCTATAATAATGGTGAGCAAGCCTAAGCAATTTAACAATTTTGGAGATATTAAGATTTTTCTGAAATTTTGACCAATTTTTTTTTAAATACCGTTATTTTTCCAAAAAATGTCTGAATGACTTATTACTTTTTAGCTTCTTAAGAAAGCTTAATTTATTCCCCTTAAAATGGTGCATCGTTTGTTTAAAATTTTTGCATATTTATCCCCTTTTTGACCGAAAAACAAAAAAATTTATTCAATGAATTCTTATGAAAACTATGTATTTATGGACAAAAACAATAAAAAACCAACAATAACAACAACAACAGCCCATTAAATAGGCCATTAAATTATCTTTCTTTTGACACCCATATTTTTTATATCCATTCAGGGGTTCCCAACTTATGATGATTTTTCCAAAAGCTATATCCGCAACTTCCGATGGCTATATCTCCGAAACTAGATTCGAGCGACACTTATTTTTTTCATACTTTTTATTTATTTTTAACCCCCTTTTACCCCTAAAAAAAAAAAAATTGGAGAATATGAGCTAAAGTAAACCTGTTCCGCTCATGCAAATACATAGTTTAGTTATTTCCAGCAGACTTTTGATGATTGTGAATATGCACTGCAACAAGGATATCCGAAGAACTTAAAGTCATAGACTCGGCACCTGAAGGATGCGACCCTGTTGAAGCAATATTTAGATAGATCGTACCATCAACATGGAAAACCCGATTGATACTTTAATTCATAATATTTCTGCTTGCTTTATAAATGGCAATTTAGAAGAAAAAAGTAAAAAGAATAAAAATGCATCAAAACTGATCAGAGTTCACAAAGAAAATCTGAGTAAAATCGGTGATGTTAGCTTCCCTGTCAACGAAAACATTTGGCTAAATAATTTTTCTTATTTAAATGAAGATTTACTTAGAAACTTGAGTAAGGTAAATGAAAATGCTGCAGCAGATGCTAAAAAAGTTATATTAGAAAATGCTTCGCACTGGTTGCACCCTGTGCAACAATTGACCATACAAAATGGGCGCTGTGCGCTTTTTCTTAACCGTAGCATATTAATTGAATCAGTACTTAAGCAAGTTCTTAACAGTAACAACAATTTATTTGGTATGTTAAAGAAGAATACGCTTAACAAGTTGCACATGAGAAATTATCCTGCAGACGCAAAAACAATCACCAATTTATCGCATTACCGCGCCTTCCTCATAAATAAAACTTTGCGTAATGTATTATCCTATTCGGAGTGGCAACTTCTTGATGAAAAGGATGTAGATGGTGAAACCTTGGGAATGCAAGTTGCAAGCGTGGCTGATGACTATCACAAAATTATACCTACAATTGATGGCAAGCAATCTGTATCAGTAATTAAATGTGGTTTGGTATGTGATCCAAAAACTGGTAAATTGGCCTCTATAACTACAAAAGAGTATATAAGGTGTGTTAAATAAAATATAAAATTGAATAAAATCAATTCGTGTTGTTTACATAGTTTACGTTCATCAGACATGCGTTTAATGGCTATGCATAAGTATGGTGTACGCGTAAAAGATGATCAACGTTTTTGTGCCTTAATGGATCGTTTGGGTACAGCTGCAGTAACAGTTGATTTATTAGAGGTGAAATACTCCAGTCCTGTAAAAATCATTCGCAATGGTCAGGGTAGCACTAAAGGTAAAGACAAAACTGCTCCTTTAATTAAAGTAGTACACATAAAAATCCTTTCGTTTAAAATTTTTTGAAATTCGTACCCTCGGGGTAGAAAAACCGCGGCCGTCCTAAATCATCGTGGAAACGTTCGCTGGAATTAGAAATACGAGAATCGTAGAAATGTTGGAGAGAATCGAAGGCAAATTGATAAAATTTTTGGAATCGTACCAAGGGTTGCCAAGTTGAAAATGAGAGATTAATTTGTTAAAGTGCAAAAACTTTTCTCGAAAAACGTTGATAACCTTTGTTTTTTTTTGGCTTAGATAAAAATAATTTATTCTCAAATTAACGGCTTTTACCTCCAATTAACGGCATAACGGCTTCCTACGGCTTTGGCATGGTATAAGAGGACCTGGTCGCGTCAAAAGTGCCCACTTGGCAACCCCGGTTAATACCCCACAAAAGTTAAATTTATATGGAAAACAAACTCTGTTTTTGAAAATAACGATTCCACTGATTTAGTACTGAGGACCTTTGAGGAAATTTAATTCTCTTCAAAATGCTGTTATCAGGAGTTGAAAAGAAAACATTTTTTCATGCATCGTTTGCTTTATTTTTTAGGTGCATCTTTCATCTTATATAATTCAGCTCGTCTTGAAACACTTCTGCGCACTTTTGAAGAACGTGTGCAACAATCCTCCTACGCACAATTGCCGGCGTTAGATGAGATAAACCTGTTACTGTTATGTGAAGAAGAGGAATGGCAACTGTTATATGGCTATATATTCCAATTTCCTAATTTAGTTGAACGTGTTGTAGAACAAATTGAACATGGCAGTTGTGGTACACATTTAATAATACGTTTCTTAAGCGATTTTGTGGCTACTTTCAGTGTGTACTATCGACGTATACGCATACTTACGGTAATTAAATATCTGTCAAAAAATTTTTATTATGAGCTTGTAATGAAATAAACGTTCTTAGGATGTTCGCGAACATATGATGCCCTATGTTTATGCTAGAATTTATTTAATTAAAGCAACACGCATTATACTGAACAAATCGCTGTCATTTCTCAACATTGAGCCTGTTGACCTTATGTAACTGATATATGTATATTTTAAAGATATACAGATTTAAGAAACGTTTTTAATCAGTTTTATTATATTACATATTTTAATTTATCACATTAAATTTTAGAACTAATCTGTTGTTAAAATAAAATGTAGATATGCTACCTAAATGACTATAATCATGTGTATAGGTTTCACAATAACATTCTTATACTTACTTATAAAATAATTTTCATACTCCAAGTAATGAACATTTTTGGCTACATTTCTTTTAGAAGTTCTAAAAAATGTTTAACCTAATTAATTTAAATTATTAAAAAGATTTTTTTTACGTTATAACAGTTAACACGTGACATTTTTTTTTAAAGAAGGAACTTAAAAAAATGATCATTTGGATTAAATTAATCGAAAAGCTCAGCTGTTTTCAGAGACCTTTTAGGCCAAACTAGTTACGTTAAGCCTAAGGATGTGCAATGAAATTTTAATGCTAAAGCACTGTGGTTAGTGAAGTCTACAACAGTAGCAAAGTCAAACAACAAAATTTGTCAACTTCATTGTATACTTGGCAAGTAGTAAGTGAGGATAATTGGGCGGCCTTCGGCCGCTGTTCAGGATTTCCATCCTCTAATATGTCCAACAGTGACTTCACAGCGGCCTTCGGCCGCGGTTCAGTCTGTATTATGTGCTACACTGTAATCGCTATTTACAGTGCTTTTACATTAAAATTAAATTGCATACTTTCAGGCCTTCAAATTAAGTAGTTTGGCCTAAGAAAAACTAGTTTATCCTAAAAACTAGTTTGGCCAGTGACATATATAAAAATAGCATAAAATGGATTTAAAATGTGCAATGAGTAGTCGTCACAAAAACAGTTCTCGAGCCTATAGGATTTTATCTTATCACGACATGATATTTGTTTTTATTGAATGAGAATCTGACGAGATTGCGTAACTCGGACTCTTCAAATTAGAGCACAAACAACAATATTGACAGTGACAATGATGATGATTTTTACTGTCGTAACCAACAAAATATGAAACACCAAATATTTTTGTAATATAAATTGAATAAAGTTTTCTGAAGGTTTTAAAAAAAAATCTTTCCTTATAAATTGTGATTTTACAAATGTCGCTTGCGATAATTTTATAAATATTCACTGCACTTATAAATGCTTATTAGTCTGAATTTTTTGAATTTGCACGATGGCAATCTTAATACTAAAAAGATATAATTCAGTTATGAAATGGCAAGTAGTCCAACTAGTACATACAAGTGTAAGGAACTGCTTATATACATACATACTTAATTGCTGCAATAATATCTAACACTTTATACTTTTTTTCCCTATCTTTCTTCTTTTTTTGCACTTAATTCTAAAATAAAATCCAAGTTCGCCTTTTTGCTAAAAAACAACTCTTCCATCAATCTCGTGCTGCCCAGTGAATTAGCTTTTGTACCCAGGCACATATTATACTGGGCAGTTTCTAAGTTCACATCACAGCTAATGTCGTGATAGATATGCACCAGCGTAGGATCAGGTGCACGAAAGATACTTAAACGTCTCATTTGCTCTGCTGCATCGTTATAATCACTAGGCACTTCAGCAATATTGACTAAAAAAGAATTTTGCCGATTACCCATTTTGACAATTTTCTCTAGAAATTTAACATCTTCCAGACCCCACCCAGTTATGTCTTTGTCAAAACCATTGATATCCTCATCCATAATATCTGATTTGTAAATGGCACAGATACCAAAGCCAAATTGTCTAAAATAGCCAGTTTCATTGTTAATATCTTTCGAAGGCGCCTCTGTGCCTGCAGTTCCACGTCGTCTTGGATCGTACTGACTGAAAACTATTGGCAAATACACCTGTTTGCCACGTATTGTATTCATACGTATGCGCTGCAGTGTTTCTACCTTAAACACCATGTCCACATCTATAAAGAGTATTATGTCTTGCTCTTCTATGTAAGATGAACGTGCGGCAGTATCTAGTGCTATGCCTCTAGAGAATTCCTCTCTACGTTGTATAAAACTAATTTGTCGATAAACGTTGCGACTACGCAGTTCACTCAATAACTGCAAATGTTCCGCTACGGCAGTTTGATTCCCGAAAATAACCACCAAAAGTTCACAGTTTTCATCCTGCTGCAGCGCTTCTTGTTCATAGTTGTCTATAAATCGCTTGAATGTATTGTAACGCCCAGAAATAGGCAACACAAATACAATTTTTGAACTGCCTGACCCATGCATATCTCGAAAATTGGATAGTGTTAATGTATTCGATAACTTCTCAAGGCCAGAGTGAAATATATTTTTAATCTTGTCTGAGAAATAGTGAAAACTACCATGAGTTAACGAATCCTCAAAATTGATACGTGTGGTTTATACTTACTTTGCTGCAGTGTTACATTATAGAAGTCCTCATCGAACTCTTTGACGAAAATGCCTGTGAAGGAACGTTGTACATACAAATGCCGACGCACCGGCACAGTCATCTTTTTACCTCGATATTTTTTGTAGATTAGCAATAGGTCCAGAATTAAATCCTGACCGTGTAGTGAGTTCAGACGCGTATAGCCATATAATAGCTCACGAAATTCAATGACTCGTCCCCTTTGGCGAGAATAGTTATTTATATTTTCCATTACTTCGTTGATGACATCCTCAAGACCTTCGCGCATTGCCGAGTCGATTTTATGCTTTGGATTCGCATGATCCGTTGAATAGAGACTACGTGCTATAAATGACCATTCAAGCAGATCCTCTGTTGACGTTGGCGTAAATTTATTTAGATCGGGACTGATTCCTGTAAAGATATTTGATAGTTTTGAAAATGATGAAAATTATGGATAATTACTTTTAAGCAAAATGACACGCTGCCAGTTGGGCTGACTTCCTAATGACAAGACTATAGATTTATTTTTAAGGATGTGAGTTGTTAGTTTTTTCATGTATGTATAAGCCAAGACAAAGGGAATCCCCCTGTAAATGCAAAGCACCGTGTTGGTTTGGTGACAAGTGTGAGGTTAGTTAGAAGGGGGATAGATAAAATATTCGGTGACATTCAGCGGGGAAGCCTTCTACAACTTCAACGTTCGGCTAATGAATGAATTATCATGATAGTGCAATGTTCTATTGACCTCCGGTGTTTTAATTTATTCATTTACCTGACAAAAAATTAAAAATAATAATATCAGAAACTAATCTTCATCACTGGAGGAAACAAAATAAAAAAATTTCGTTGGAACGTTTGAAAAAATCTGACCCTATGTCGGTGCTTAAAGCTTTATATAAGAAGTTGATAGAAAATTAGTAAAACAAAAAAAAGCTTCTTCTCTACCTATTTTAGAGAGAAGTACAATGTTTTTTGAAAAATTCAATTTTTTTTAAATTATAGCACAGATACTGTATTTTCTGCAATCTTAGGCCTTAGACAATATTCTGATCCATTTTTCGGGATTAAATTTTGGTTCTCAGGAATAGAAGTTATAGCATGAAACGTAAAGGAACTAAGTAGCTTTAAAACGCAAACTAACCTGTTCCGGCTGAAGGGGGAAAATGCAACCCTGCCAGTCACACAATGTTTTTCTTCTCCCGATTCAACAAATACAAAAACGAAAAAAAAAAAATTTTATTCAGCTAGCTTTTTCTAGACGACCCACAGTGGATGGGTTTGTAATAATTGCTCTAGACTCTTGAAATTTGTTACAGATGTTTGTAAGGTAAAAAAAACAAAAATTTGTGAATATGAAAAAAATCGGTTGGGGTTTGGTTGAGACTTTTTTTCAAAATGGGTATCAATTCCCTTTAACTTGGCAATACTGATTTCAAAAATGTTACTAATTTTGCGATGTCTTTTATAGTTTTCAAGTTATTAGAGAAAAACCAAAAAAACTGGCCATTAGCAGTAGTAATAGCGCTAGAGTCTTGAAATTTGGCACATACGTTTTTTGGGTTAAAAAATCAAACACTTGTGAATATGAAAAAATTCGGTTCATGGACACGCCTACCTCCCATACAAAGTTGGGATGTGGTTGAGACCTTTTTTCAAAATGGGTATCAATTCCCTTTAACTTGGCAATGCTGATTTCAAAAAAATTACTAATTTTGCGATATCTTTAATAGTTTACAAGTAATTGGAGAAAAACAGTTTCAATAGTTTATCTGTTCCCCTTCCTTCACACTGTGAGCTTTTACGATTGATAAAATTATTGTTAAGCGATGCAAAATATGAAGAATAAAAATATTTTTCCCTTCAAATGTTGCAGTAGAAAAATAATTGAAAAAAGCAGCTGAATCCTTAGATTTTGGTTAACCATACTTTCTCACATTACATATAAAAAGATTTCCGAAATCCGGGGATATACTTTTTATTTTTTTTCTGTCAAAGTTTGGACGTTAGTTTAGTAATTGGCCTACAATGATAACAAATCCTATTTAAGAAAAATTATTCTTAATTAATAAAAAAAAATTTTTCTTATACTTAACACAAAAGAACTTGAAAAATATTGCTACCATCTAGTATATGATATGTTGCCAGTCACAAAAAATAAAATAAAAGTAAACCAAAAAGACTAAGCTAAGGTCATATTTGCTGTTTTATTTGTTCAGTTATTTAATTATCTAAAATTAAGGCAGTGAAACCCAAAATGATATTTAAATAATTTAAAAGAAAGATAAAAATACTCGTTATAAAATTGTGGCCTCACAGCAGGATATAATTTTGCATGTCAACCAGATATAAAAATGTAGACGACTTTACGCAGTGTATAGGTAAAATTACGAGGCATTACACTGAGCAATTAAAAACAAATTATGTATATGTTAATGGATAAACTAGTTTTTAGGATAAACTAGTTTTTCCTAGGCCAAACTAGTTCATCCTAAGCGTGGAAGGATGAACCAGTTTAGCCTAGGAGGAACTAGTGATATTGTTTACTTAACAGCCGCACCTCCGATTTTCTTGAAATTTTAGTATGATAAGGTAAGTGGACAGCCTTTGGCCGCGGCTCAAGACTTACAGTTGATTTACAAATATAATTTGCTATATTCAAACAAATAGTTTTCTGTGTAAGAAAAAAGTACAGACGTTATTCTTTCAAACCAATTTTATTTTGTTCCGATTTGACTTTTCCCTACCGAGATGATTTTTAAATCAAAAATTTATTTACCATAGTTGGCACCGGAATAAGACTTTGTAGGGCCTGGGGCGAAAAACTGACAACGGACACTTTATCAAGTAAAGAATGCATTGGAAGCATATTACGTTTTAAATATATACGTTTTACTACATATTGCAAATCACAAAAATTTTAGTAGGCTTTTGTTTTGTAACTATATTTACGACTTTACCAATAACAAAAAAGTTCTTAATTTTCCGTTTTAAACAGAAGAAGATGGGAGCCCACCTGAGATCGGGGTCGGGGGATTCATATAATCCGATGCTGCAATAAATTATAAAGCTCCTCTTTAGAATCTTTATAGCCAAATGCACTTAATATTTTTTTTTGGAGTAAGCCCATCCATATGCCCCACAGGAGGTTGGAGAGTGTCAAAAAATAATGTAATTAGATTTGGAGTATGAGTTACCTCGACTATGAGAAGTATTGGAAGAGAAAATCAACGAAAACGATGGTGGTGGAGACACATCAATGAAATTTTTAGAAATTTACTTTTTCGCCATTTTGGCTTGATTGAAAAATCGGGTCTTCGGACTGAAGTTGGTTGAAATCAATGAGCTAATGGCATCCCAAAATGAAATTATTTTCCCTTAAAATTCTATAAATTTGATGAATTTTTTTTCCCGTTAAATAAAAAAAAATTCTTCAATTGCCGCTTTCTTCTGAAAAATCCTATTATTAACTAATGGCTTTGTGTGTAGCATAGAGCTGTTGGCTAACCACGTTTGACTCAAAGATTTTGAGACAGGATGTCAGACATTAAGAAGCTGAGTGACTTTTACTTAGCTGATTCTAGCATGGATGTCTTTATTGGTACCACCATCAGGTTGAGCGAATGTACATGCTTTTTGTTTTATTTATGTTGACTTTCAGACCTAATTCTTTAGAAGAGGACCTGACGGCAGTGGGTTTTTCTTGCATGTCAGACTGCTTCGTGACATGGAGGCATGTCAACATTGGCGAGGGATTCTAAATGCTCGCTGAAGTTCCAGTGATAGCAGACGACATTCACGCACACCTGAGGCGGACTCTGTAATGCTCCATATTTGAAAACTATGTACGTATTAAGCCTTATTGAGAACTATGATCTTAGGTGCTGCGCCACTTCATTCCAGATGTAATTGAGGCTGGTGCTATCAAAAGCGGTACTGCTACTCATTTATCTGCTCCACGATAATGCGATGGATATTACTTTGACCAATACAATCTACATATGCAGATCGCGATCTGTTGATGTAATTATGCTTCAAAAGCGTTCAATAGAACCGAAATGAAAAAAAAAATAATTTAATCGTTACATAAAAATACGCAAGCCATGGACTTCAATCTATTTAGGACAGAAAAAGTTTTTTTATTATTTTTGTGACAACTCACGTTTTGATTGTTAGCTTCTCATTTAGATACTTAATCTCAGATCATAAAGTTTTTAATTTTTGGATATCATTGTTTTTTTTCTATGCACTCAATACGAATATGTAGGTATGTTTGCCAAACTTAAATATGCACAGAAAAGACAAAAGTAGATAAATTTCAGCAAATTATTTTTTTATAGAGAGTGTAATAAAGCGTGTGCGGCAAATAAATGTTGGTATTTAGTTTTACCACGTTTTCTGCAAGTGTAGCATTACTTCTTTAGCTGCGAGCAAATACTTTAATTTTAATTCTTTTATTTATTTAAGATATAGAATCGCCTGGGTAGTTCATTTAAAAGGAGAACTTTTGGTAACTTTGCTTAGACTTTCGTCAGGGTTCATCGCAAAATGAAGTACGCCATGAACATTTTTATAGTTATGCTGGCAATATTCGGCCTGTCGAATTCAGGTAAAATTTAACATTTATAAAGAAATATTTTGGAGTGCGACTTGAAATCGGTTTTTTAACTATTCTCCAGAGGATATATTTCATTCGGCAACTGGAGCAAATCGTGCCTATAATAGCATGGCTGAAGGAAAATACACGCCACCAGAGGAAATGGATACAAGTTTCTGGCTGAATCAGGCACAGGCTGATCTAGAAAAACGTCTGCTTCAACCCATAAATACAAGAAATGCTAAGAACATCATTTTCTTTTTGGGCGATGGTATGTCGATTGGAACACTGACAGCGGCTCGTATTCTGAAAGGACAACGTTTGGGAAAAACTGGTGAGGAGAGCAAATTAGCACTTGAAGAATTGCCATTTGCTGGTTTAAGTAAGGTGAGAACTTGAGAAATTCACAGAATTGTTTGTTTTATAAAAATAACAAAAAAACTCAAAACTGAAAATAAACTTCGTCATAAAGTTAAGGAATAATAATATGCCGAATATAAAACAAGAAGTGAAGTGAAGTTCCTAAAGAGCTTTCTGTAAAAGGGATATCAGATTTAGAAAGTTTTATCTTAAAAAAAATATCAAAATAGAAAATTTTTTTGGCACTAAATTTCCCAGTTTTATAGGTCATTTTTCCATTTTGAATTTGAACGGAAATCATTCCAAGAGCTAAAATGGCTCTTTCAATAACGCCCAAAACTTTAGTTCAAAATTAATTTTCGCTTCCGTGCATTTATTTCTTTGTTTGCTTTGTGCAATTTTCCTGCAAGCATTATTTTTTTTGGAAAGATTTCTCTTCTTGCGTGGTTTTTCATTTCAATTAATAACCAATTTTATGGGCGATTTTGACCACATCCAAAAATAGTCAAGATACAGAGCTTTAAGTTGCATATCTGTTGAGAACAACCAACAGCCTAAAAGTATCATATCAAAGAAGTAAAATCTGTTTCTTTCATATTAAAGACATATTGCACGAATGGTCAAACCCCGGACTCAGCATGTACCGCCACAGCCTACTTGTGTGGTGTTAAGACCAATATATTCCTGCTTGGCCTAAATGCGCGAGCAAACTACAATAATTGTTCTGCCAGTGCCGATGTCAATAATCATGTTGAATCCATTGCAACGTGGGCACAGCGAGCTGGCAAATCAACAGGTGTTGTAACAACAACTACCATAACACACGCCAGCCCCTCAGGCAGTTATGCGCACGTTGCCAATCGCCTATGGGAATCCGATGCAGATATACTGAAGTACGGCGATGATATCACTGGGGGCTGCATTGACATTGCTACACAATTGGTAACGCAAAGTCCTGGTCAAAATTTTGATGTTATCCTTGGTGGTGGCACAGGCAAATTCGTGCCGAATACTGAAGTGGATCACTTCGGTCTAAATGGTGAACGCTTGGATGGCGTCAATCTTATCGATAAATGGCAGTTACAGAATCCAAATGGTGCAGTCGTACATACGCGCGATGATTTGATGAACCTCAATTTTGACACAACCGAAAAAGTTTTTGGTTTATTTCACTCAAACAACTTAGAATTCCACCATAATGCTGCGGTCGATAATCCAACACAGCCAAGGCTTAAGGAAATGACCGAAGCTGCTATACGCATGTTGCAGAAGAATGAGAACGGGTACTTTTGCTTTATTGAAGGTGGGCGCATCGATCATGCACATCATTACACTCAGGCCGGCTTAGCATTGGATGAAACACTTGAGCTAGATGAGGCTATAGCAACGGCATTGGCAATGACAGATACGCAAGATACATTAATTGTGGTATCCTCGGATCATTCACACACCATGACAATAGCTGGTTATCCAGGACGTGGCAATGCCATATTAAATGTCAACGAATATGATGTTGATTTGGATGGTGTGCCCTATAATACAATAAACTATGCAGTTGGTGTTAAAAATTATATAGGAGCAGATGGAAAGCGCGAGGACTTAACAGGAAAAATAGATGATTGTAAGTTTGGAATATTTGATTTATTGAAAAAGTATGTGGACATGACTAAATTTTATTATTTTTAGTATCCTTTTCGCCTAGCTATATCAAAGCTACGATGGGTACACATGCTGGTGAAGATGTTGGTATATTCGCTTCAGGACCGAAAGCTTATTTATTCAGTGGCATTATACAACAAAATGCGATTCCAATTACTATGGCTCACATTGCAGATATTGGTAATGGTCGCAATTACGCTGATTGCCAAAAATGTGGTATTAAAAAATGAGCATTTTCGAGTTTTCAAATCCAACTTCTTAAAACTATAGAATGTCACCAATTTCTTTTGAATTAAACTTACCTAAAATATTATGATCTTCGAAATGTCGTTTGCCATTTTCTTTCTCTGGTATAAGCGTAATGCCCGGTACTAAATATTTACTATCATTTGGAATTTCTAAAAATGTCGCCATGCGTTTGATATCACGATGCAGTTGTAAAGATTTTTGACGCATTTCATCCGCTTTAAGGCCCTTAATTTAGTAGAAAAAACACCACAGTATTAAAAAATAAATTTTATTTCGAAAGACTTTTATTAAAGTTTCTACCTGTATATACGAATGTAGACGATACATTAGCGGTCCTTGCTTAATTGGATGCAACGTTATTGCGTTGTGTATTTCTTTTCTCTTGAGTTTTCCGGTATAGGCATTACGCCCACTAGAGTTGTGACGTAGTATGTATTGCATCTTGAACAAAAGAAAACAAGGTTTTTTGAAAAATAAACTCGTTTCATTCCAATTTGGTGTTTTTACCTCATAGTTCCATGTGCACGGTATACCAGCAAACTTTTGTACGCAGCGTCCAACTTCCACATCCTCATGGGTGCTGTATAAATTTTTTAGGCAAGTGGGTATGTGAGGTGCCACTGAGAAAATAAAATAGTTTTAAATATACCGATTTGACAAAATTTTGAATCTTTAAATTCAGAACTACACTCAAAATTCAACTAAGCGGACTGTCGATTGTTGAATTATTAAATATATGTACATACATACTTAATTCAATGAAATGTAAATTTTTAAGCTTTTTAAAAATACAACTCCAGTAATTGTTAATTTTTGAGCAATCGAAATTCTTCTTCCGCGTGTTGCTATTTTCTGAGCAACCAAAAATGTGAAGTCTGGTCTATATGTAATCCATTTTTAAAAAGCAACTATGGGACTAAATAATTAATTCAAATACATTGCTGCCACATAAATATTGCAGATTTTTATTAATTTAATTAGTTTTTCAAGGAGAATAAGTAAATGTATGTAATCGGATATCATCCACATATTTTAGTTATATTTCGAAAAAAATCGTGGCCAATAACCCAGAAAATTGTGGTAGGGCATTGAACTGAAGCAAAAATCCTATCCCTTCATCCCGGACACAAATTTCTCAAAATTATCGCAGTGCCTCTGAAGTTTTATGATTTTTTTTATGACAAATTAGACAGTTTCTTTAAAGAGCAACTCTTTTTGAAAAAATTTTGACAGGAAAGCGGGATATGTAAGCCATGCCCTATTAAGAAAATCTTTAAGGTACTCCATATTTATGACTATTAAGAACTTTCTGTCGCTTGGTAGATGTCAAAGCATCTACTGCTTGTATCACATTGTATTACAATGATCAATAATTTCGCTTGAAATATCGAATTTATACCATAAAAACAGAAAATTTTTTGATTTAAAAAAATATTTTCAAAACTCACCTCTTCGTAATGTTTCACTACTTAATATAACACCAGGTCCACCCATGCAAAAGTTTTCATCGAACTCTAATGACAGCAAACCAAACTCTTCGCTATTACCCTTACCCGCCTGACCTAAAACAGCAAGTTCGTTAGTAGACAAAAAAGTTTTGAGTGTAACGCATTCATACTCACCAATGAATTGTGGTTTTGAACTATCAACTGAACGTAAAAATCGTTCCAATTTATCGGGATCCATGTACACATCATCATCCGCACGTATAAACCATTCAAATTTATCAATATAGTGTTCATACATATAGTAAAGCATCATGAAAGACTTCTTTTGCGGTGGATAACGATCATCAACGTTTTTAAGACCAATCACTGGTACTTCGTCGGAAAATGAACCCTCTGAACTGAAAAATGCTATGCGGCCAGGAACTTCTTTGCCCCATGTGTCGTACACGGCCTTAGCACGACCCTGTATAAAATTTTTCGCTGTCATCACGCCAACAAAAACAAGATTATGCTGTGAGTTTTCTATGGTATCATCGGGATTCAGTCCGATCACTTCAAATGGTGATTTTTGATTGCTAGGCCTTGGATTACAGCGTTTTACTATTTCGAGAGCGCGATAATTTTTCAACACTGTCCCTATGCAAAGGCCAATGGCTATGCCAAAGAAGGCAAATATCAGCGTTTTCCGCTTGGTCATTGTGTGCTGTAACATCATCTTCTTATGCTTGGCATTTGTCTAAAAGATTATGGAGTATTCTGAAAAGCAAAAGAAAAGAAAAAAACAAAGATTTTTGAAGTTTTATTTTGGGCGATTTGTCCTCTATGTAATTTGTGAAGAAATAAATATAATATAATTTATAATTTGAATTTCATATTATTCTCTTCATTTTGTAATAAGTGCTCCAATTCTAAAATGACACTCGAACTCATACGAGACTATTTATAAATATGTATGTAATAAGCAATTATGCAGGCATGCTTTTACAAAGAAAACAAGCAAAACCCTTAACGCACTTGAGTTTTAAATTGGCTTCGACATTCTGGTATATGTATGTACACTGCTCAGACGCTGCTGAAATCTTTTCCGGGTGATTAACTTAAATATAAGTATCATATTCGTATCATATATATGTCGTTTTTTATGGCACTTATCTGTATTCGCGTTACAGCCTCAGTACTTGCACTTCTTCATAAAAAATGTTTTTTGTATGAAAACTGAACTGCACTGGAAAAAAAAGAACTGGAAATTCAAAGTTTTCAAAAGTGGGATTTTGAACCTAAGTTATGGATTCTACTATTTTGAGAAGGGAACAACATTTATTATTTATCTAGAGATCAACTAAGTTGATGTGTAAAGAAGGCCCATGAGAAACCACTCTAACTTTGTGTAATGGCTGCTGCTACCTTGGTCTACGTGTTAAAAAGGACTACAGATCATAACAAATCAAATCGAAAAGTAAGGATCTTATCTCATCTACTGTACATACGTGCACTTACATTAGTGCTTGTCATATTTTTACTATAAATTAAACAACTTGTTATGAAAAAACTGTAGTATTTTAAGGCAAATTACGCCGAGCAGGAGCAGGAAAATTATATACTTAGTTTATCGAGTGTGTAATCTACTTTTTGTTAAAAGAACCCAATTATGAAGATTTTGAAAATTTCTAGGATTGATCAGATGTTTGGTAAAATTCAAGAAACGAGCAAAAAAACCTGGAGTTTTCTTTAACGTGCGAATGTTCTTAAAAGCCGAAATCAATGCGACTTTTTTTCCATACTTTTGTCAAGTTTATATTTTCGAATTTAATGGCCAAAAACAACATTTCGAACATTTTAGTCGGCTACATGTGGGAGTGCCACCAGTTACAGAGGAAACTTGAACGCATTTTACTTCCTTTCACTCAATTAAATTTCTTGAATTATTTTTTGTTTTTCAAAGTGAAAATCTTTTATTTGTTAACAAGGCAGCAATGCGCTGACTCTGACGCATTAAAAAAAAAAAGATCGTATGAGTTGTTATTTCCTTAAAAGATATATTTTTCTCGATGTAGCAGACACCCTAATGTATACTCATCGTTATCAACAAGTAGGTAGATGTATTTGAATTCTAATGAATGAATACTTTTCATTGATAAATTGCTGCAATAATAAAAATGTATCGTTACGTCTCACTACAGGAAAAACAATTTTTTACAAATTTTAATGCCATATGTTGGAGAAGTTTTTTGCGATTTTGACATTTTGAGCGCTCTAAAAATTGTACAACTTTTATGTTCAAAAGATGAATTTTGCCTTATGCATATTAGTGCATAAAGTATGTAAAAACAATATCGTTGCACGAATCCTTGGGATAATTCAAATGTTTGACCCTGAGGAATGTTGATATGAGTCGCCAACACAGTTAAAAAGATTGGTGTTTTTTAAGATTTCAGGTAGAGAATATGGATGGAGTCACGTGTTCAAAGTTGGATTACATTTTTTGCTTAGTAATTTCATTAATTTTCACACTGCTAATTTTCAGTTAAAAGAGCAATGAATTACCCTCTCCATCATGTTTCAATGCCTTTAATGTTTCTTAAACATTAATGTTTATTTTGTACTTCTTGTGTGGCCTTTATTTGTCATGTTACTTGAAAAATTAAAAATCAAATGTTTTGTCTATTTTTTAAACAATTCGAATTTAAAAAAATTAAAAAAAATTTTAAGATTACAGCAAAAAGCGCAGGTTAACATAAACAATTCAATTGAAATTCTTTTACGTACTCGTGCATTGAGTTAATATATCTTACATACGTTGAAATAAACCGAAACTTATGAGTAAACAAAAACAAATAAACAATTAGTTACCGCCACATAAGAGCAAACGAACCGACAAGATATTTAGAAAAACTGTAAAAATAAAAAATAAAATGAAAATTGCGTTTGTTTGAAAATAAAAGTGAAAAGCAAAAGGAATAAGAATTATTATAATTATTAGTCGTATTATTTTAAGTATGCAGAGCAAATGTGTGCGAATTGCGCGCCGCTGTTGAACTCAATTAATTAAGCTGAAATGTGTATCTGCGCGATACTAGACCAAGGTATTTGGTGAGATGAATGAACAAAATATAAATTTTATTGTAAAGAACAGAGAGTCTGATAAGGGGGTTAATGTATAGTATAGTACAGATCGATTTCAAAATTTGTATAAAACTAAAAGTATTCAAAAAATTGCATATTTTATAATTGTGAGTTTCGGCCATAACTAGGAAAAAAATTAATATGATAAAAGTGTAAGACTTAACAGAAATTCAATGGAAAATACGTAAGATAGGAAAATTCCATAATAATTTTTTTTAGAAAATATTGTATTTTAACCAAATACGGATTTTCGTTTTTGGCGCCCTAGCTCATGCCACCGTTTTTATATAATAAATTTTCAAAGTTCCATACGACAAATATAAATTTACCAAGAAAACAAAGAAAAAAGGGTCATTGCATTTCAGCAGAAATAACTAATGAATCATCACTTATTAAAATTTACTAAAACAAGAAAGGAAGGTTCATAAAATTCTATTGAACTTAATATAAGTTTTTAATTTAATATTACAAGGACCATTTTTCCGCCCTCCCAAACCCCCCGCGTGCAGCCCATACGTAGGTCCGCCTCTGATTTTAGTCAAACAACGGCTATAAAGTTGACCTCAAAAACAAAAATGTATTGAGATATTGGCAAGTGGTCTTACCCGGCCAAGTTCGGAATCTTATGTCAACGCACTGAAAAAGCCGAGAGCTGCATCATTTTTGTTACATTTACTTAATTTATTTTAATAACAAAAAAGTTAAGTTTTTCCCATACAAACAAATTTAATTTCTTACTTATTATTATAGTAATTATTTTTTAAAATTATTTTACTTTTCCCACAAGAAACTGTATTTTTTACTATTTATTTTGAGGATAAACTATTTTATTTTGGGAAGGCCGGGAGTTCTTTCTTTTCAACTTGGTAACTCTGGTCAATAATGTGTGTTAAAATAATTTGTCTCAATTTGTTATTAAAAAGTTTTGGAGAGAATTATATTTTACAAATGCGAAGAAAGAAAGAAATTTTTGGTGCAAATATTTTCAGTAAACAAAATCAAACTTTTTCTTTAATTTTTTTTTTAGCAAAATGCATTGTTTTTTAATGAATTTTCCAAAATCACATGAAAAATTTTTTTTTCTGGGAACTGCTGGGTTAAAACACCCCCTTGGATGATTTCTGCGCACGGACCTGCAGTAGACTCTCCGCTTACACGACAGGTTTATATTTCCGGTATAGCAGGAGTTTAAAAGTTCGTAAATCAATTCTAATAGACCAATAAATAAATTATTGAATTTGCAACGGGTGCGGCACTACCTACTTTGAAACGGATATGAGTCAGTTTGTTAATTAAAAGAACATCTTTGCAGTATTGCTTTGATTGAACTTATTCAATACAATGGAAAGAATAATCCTAACTTAAGTAATTTCGCTTATAGGATGGCATTTCTTTTGGTCATTATTTTTTAGATCAAAATATAGAGATAACACGAAACATGAGATTAATTCAATATATAAAAATTTATATATGTACATACAAGTTTTTGATATCTGGTGAAAATAGATAAAATTCTGTATCACTAAGTGAAAGAATTTTTGAAAAACTTTTTACCGCTCTTCCGCAATGCACTTTGGTCTTTGACTGTGGACTGTAATAAACGTATTTTTTTAACAATTCGAAGCTGTTTTTTTATGTACCTACCAAAAAAACTGGTTTTTGTTTTGTGAAAAATTTGTTTGAAATATTTTAATTCGTTTCGTTGTTCGTAAGCCCAAAAATAAGTACATTTTGATTATAAACATAGACATACAGTTGTGCGAAAGGTGAGGTGGGGCAAGACTTTTTCAATTCAAAATCAAGTCAAAATTTTGATTTTTTCTTTTCTTAAACCGACAAATCACCCAAAAAATTCTCAATTTCGAACACTTTTGCTTAAACAACCGCAAATTTAATAATCCTTGATCAGACAATATCCACTGTCATACTGAACCTAAATTTTTTTGGTTTTTGTGTCTCAGACGATTCATTGTTGCAAAATTATGTTTTCCTATCAAATACCCAACAGTTAACAACATTTTTGAATTCCAAATTTTTGCATAACAGTGCGTTTCTCAACATCGTTTTTTTAAGTTTTTATAATTTTGCAGTTATTGGCCTTTGGTCGCGTTGCGATTCCACGCAACTGTTTTTTTTAGGAACAATACATATAAAATCAGCAATATAGAAAATAATGTAGTTTTTCTAAACGAGATATTTTTTTATTTTGACGCAAATAAATCGCACTAGTGAGTTATGGTTTTAGGCGACTTTGTCGTAAATGAGCACAGGTAGGCTTCTCAACTTACACAATGAGTGAGTACCTTTCGACCCTACTAAACGTGTAAAAAGCTTACCATCGAATTTCTCAAAAGTTTCATTTATCGCTATAAATTATTGTCCCAGAAAAATAACTAAAAAATAGAAAATATCTCACAAGCCAAGCGAGACACAATATTTTCTGTTAAATTCGTCGTGTTACCCATTTGTGTTGATCCTGCAGTTTTAAGGAATTTGAAAACAGCTGAATTGATTGTATTTCAACTCAACTACAAAAGACAGTTCATTATAAGTATCTCAAGTGTATTTTTTATCTACCTTTGTTGTTTCGATAGTATCTTATTTATTTTGGCCTAACTTTTTTTCTGCGTCGCTTCCACGGATACCTTAGTTTTCTTTTTAGTAAAATGTTTACCTTTCGGTCTATGAGTATGATATAAATTTTAATTTCTGTCCGCGTATTTCTGCGATACGATAACTTCGACTTGTTTGTGATTATCTAGCTTTATGTAGAGCAACTTGCAAAAGAGTCATAAATGAGGTTAAGTAACACGTTTATGAATGAAAACTTATTAAAACGTCTGTGATATTATGGCGATATCTTTTGTAAATACAAAATTACCAGCGTGCATTAAATGAGTATTAAAGATACTCGTACTCACATGTGTCGTCATCCCATATTTTATTTATTGCTCTTCAGTTGAGGTTTATGTTTACTTACTTAGATTAAGTGACATAACCGCAAAATGACGGCAAATAATTTTCATTAACAAACATCACAAATAAAGGGTGTCACAATAAGAACACAGACTTGAATTTTTCAATTCAACACGTTATTTATTTGAAAAGAGATAATATTCATTTCATTGAAAAGTACAAGCGTTGCGATTAAGTATGGAACAAAATGTCAAATAAATGCGCCCAATGGCAGTTAATCTATTAGTTGAAATTTTCTAGAGATTGATACGATCTTGGTGACAAATTCTGGTCTGCATTGCTTAAGGTTATACGACTTGGTAACTTTTCTCGGAGCAACTCAGTTGTACAGCCCAATCATTGCACCTGGTCAAAAATCGCACCAAACGTCTTGTGAGCACCGATGCGACCCTCTCAGTAAAAACTAATGCATCGGTGAATATTAGGGTGGAGTGATTCGGAAATGCTAAAAAAATTTGCACTCTTATCCGAAAATATAATTAAATACATGAACAAAAATTTAAATAAGAGCTTGCAAGAATATGCCAAGGGTGAGCGCAACGCCTCTTTTGTCGTTTTTTGGTTACAATAGATAGTATGGCAAAATTGTGGCAACATTTTTAGTACATAAATGTATATAGGTATGCACATAAATTATTAATTATAATGAAAGATTAAGTAAATTTTGCAGCCGAATTTCAATGTTAGGATATATGTGTATCTACAATATGTGAGAATAAAATCTTTTTTTGATAATCGATTTGGTATTTTTAAAAAAGAGATCACCATCAAAGTTTCCTGTAGATTTTTCAGGCACATAGTTAACTATTCCTTTTTACATATAAAATATATTCCAATCGACTAACTTGACATAAAGAAAATTATGTTATATTTCAAGATACATGTATCTAAGACAAGATTTTTCATTTATTTAGGATCACTCCACATACTTAGTAAACAACTAAAATGATATTTCTTACAATGTACTGTATGGGTTAAAAAGTAATATTTTAATACGAAAATAAGTATGTATGTATGTGTGTGTTTTTTCGCTTTAATAGAAAAAAACTCAAATCTGAAATTTTTATTTTTATTTTAGATATTAAAACAGAATGACACTGTAAACAAGATTTGCATTGCGCTAAAAATAACAGCTTAGTAATAAATACTTAAATTTTCTACGATTAAAAATTACTAAGTCCAACTTTGCTTCGTGTCAAAGCTCAAGGGTTTCACTAGCAAACGGAAAACGTTGCAGGTTTTTTAATTTCAAGCAATAACACTAGTTTACAGGGTTTTCTCCTTGAAATAAATAGTATTTATTATTAGTGATTGAGAAAAATATGTAAAAATTCTATCACGGACATTTTCTAAGATATATAAAAACAAGTTCTTTTAACGAAGATATTTCCTGAATCGCCAAATAAATTGGCATATACTCAGTTGGTTGTCATACTCGTATGTTGCATATCAAAATAAAATTTTCAAAATTTCTATCATAATTGTCCACATTAATTTTAATCGCTTGCAAGTTGATAATCGAAATACATAAGTGTCAGTCGTCAGAATGTCGTTGTGAGAGGTCGAAGAAAAAAGTTTCGCTCAATAACTCGGAAAGCCACAAGTAGAAAAATATGTTAAGACCAATGTTGTAGAGGAGATAAAAGCACATTAATTTCATGTCCGAAAAATCTCCATCTCACTGTTTTAAAGTTTCCAATAAATACTGTAATTTTGATCAAAATAGTTATTTGTGGCGAAAAATATGGTTTTCAGATCTGAACTCGTAATGTTATTTTAAAACTTTCAACAGTAGTTTTAAAACTGTGAAAAGTGGGTCAAATCTTGCTATGTCTAAATTTTCCGGGCATGTGTCGGCCCACTACGATTCTTTCGACTGACACTTATTTCGAATATCAGCCATACTCAAACTATCAATTAATTGCAAAAGAATTAAGCAGAAGAAAATAACTTTGAAAAATGTAACGCTACCAACCGGACTAATAGAAGTTACTGGCGGCAGCGCACCATTTTACATATAAATAATTGTTATCAAACCGTTCAACAAAAACTTTGCTCAAAGTTTATAAACTAGTGTATTCATTCGATTGTGCTTAAAAAATAAAATAATTAAAAGAAAACTATGCACAATTAACTATAACTACCAGTAGTGTCGCACAGTGGCAGCTCTGCATACAAGTGAAAAAGTTTCAAATTTAACAAATATGTTTTCTAGAAAATAATAGAAGTACGTATGTATGTTAATTAGTATAAAATTGGCCAAGGCACTCGTCCACATCCTATACAATCGAATAATAACTAGCGTGCTTTTTATCCTTGGCCTCTCCAAAAATGATTCTGTATTGAATTTGGCAGCATTTACTCAAATTTTTGTATTATTTGATAATATTGCTCTAAATATCTTCATCAGTAAAGTGTTTTGAATAGGCGGAGAGCCCGCTGTATGCCAAATGATAGAGCTCGAAGATTCCTAAATATAATATAGTAGATTGCATTGCTGAATCCTGTCCCAAACATGGGTTGCCACCGGTTTTTTGGGCCAATTTTCATTAATGAAGATAACAGCTTCAAATGTGTACCAAATGGTAGAGATCGAAGAGCCTAGATAGAATACATATATAGGGTTACCTTGTTGAATCCTGTCCCTAACATGGGATGCCACTCATTTAAGAAAATTAGCCCTAAACACGGGTAGCAACCCATGTTTAAGACATGATTCGACAAGGTAACCCTATATATTCTGTTTAAGGTCTTCAAGCTCTGTCGTTTGACACACATTTCAAGCTTTTATCTTCACTAATGGAAATTGACCCAAAAAACCGGTGAAAACCAATGTTTAGGACAGTTTTCAACAATGCAACCCCTTAGATCTCTTCAAGTTCTATCACTTTGCATACATTTCGAGCAGTTTTAATTAAAACAATAAAATTGGCTAAAATTCGGGCGTTTTCGAGCATCGGGACAGGCTTTGGCAAGGCAACTCTGGTTGGTTAGTTTCACCACAATGCATTATTATCATTCCCGTACATCTTATCCTGTAATCTTATACACTCGACTTCTCAACATCGGGCTCTTGCACTAGAAGTTTCGCTTGTATGGGAACTGCAACGCGCCTTTAAGGATATTCGTTCAGAGCTTGTCCGGACCATTTCTGGTATGTGTGTGAAATTTAATTGCAATACCTCAAGTAACTCTCTCAATAAAAAGTGTTTTAAAGGATTTGTCCATCACAAGATTTCACCGATTTTTAATACCACACAGAATTTCACAAAATTACCCTGCTTTGTTTGCCCAATGTCATGATTTCCTCAGACAGTGAGACAGACTCACTAGGTGACGCTGAGCAAGAATTTATGTACTTCCTTATGCCACACCCCCTATTATTTACAGTCCATGTAAAGTTTTAAAAATTATAATCACCAAATTTTTTTAAATCGAATTTCGCAAAAGGTTCATGTCCTTATTTAGGTAGTATCTTTTTCCATTAATAGATATTGATTGGCGACTTAAATTTGTTTCTTGAAAGTGATTTTCAACACATAGTTCAAAATTGTATTTAAGTCCTTAACACAAATTTGGAAAATCAAATAAGATTCCATGGAACTAACTTCGTTACGTATGAGATATACATTCGGTATGGTAAATTATGCGGGAAAAACACTTTGGTTATCATACTATGATTTTGGTAAAAAATAAGATAATTAAGTTATTTAAACAATTTTTAAAATGAAATTTTACTATCTAAAACAACGAAAAAAAAATAGCATTTGCTTGGTTGACTAAAATATGATCTTTTTTTTAGCTTCTCATACTTTAGATATTTTCTATCGAATGGAATAAAACACCTAACACTTTAAATTTCTTCAAATTTACAGCTCCAAACTGCTACTGTGTGATATTCGGATACATTGAACCTGGTAAAAATTTTGACTGCTTGAAAAATTTTGAGATTTGGAAATATATGATAACTGCGACACACATTGTATTTTATTTAGTTGTTTTTCTTGTCAAAGTCGTACAGTCCTAGATAGGAGGCCAGTGGAAGGAAAAAAAAAAATCTCATCATGATGTCACTACCTTATGAACTTTAAAATATAGGTCAAAGGTAGGCATATAATTAAAGTTCTTAGAAGCTATGTATATTTGTTTGCCATTTATGTATGTTAGTTGGAAAATAGAAAAATGTCACTCGTCAAATGCTTCTTAATTAAAGTGCTACCATAATGGAAGACTCTAGGATTTTTATTTCGTGCTCAAGTTCCATAGCCACAGTAGCACATTTCATTATTTAATTTTTCTTAAAATTCACAGTTTTCTCTTAAAATTGTTTATTTACTTAACAGAATTTATAGCCAAACGAAAATTTCTTCCCATTAAATTAACTACACTGCGATGAATGATTGACTTTTTTCTATGCAAAGCAAAGATTACTTATACGACTTGTTACCTATAAATTAATAGGAATATGGTTTTTAAATGGTTCTGCAAAAATAATAACAAATCGATAATTTTAGCACCGTATGAATGATAAAACTTAAACATCAAACAATAAAATTAAAATTTCAAAAATATCTTTTGGTGGATAATGCAACTAAAAATTAAAATCACAATCAGTGAGACAGTGAGCAGGCCTTTTTTTGAAGTACGATTTGACCAAAAAAAAAAATCCATCCAGATGTCTTTCGATTTGTTATAGCAAATGCTATAAAAAATGATTTATACGAAAAAACCTGGGTATACCTTAGGGTGTTTATTTTGAGAATTTTGTGGATTTTTTGTCTATGTTTTAAAATTGGGCATAAAATAGTTCTCACAAAAATGCAGCTTCCGAGCTCAAACCTGTAGGACCAAATAGAATTCGTTTCCCATACAAACAGAGAAAAATGCAAATAACGTTTTTTCCATGTTCATTATATGGAAAACAAACTCTGTTATGTAGAGGCCTACAGCCTGGGCTAAGTCACTCTAGTTACTCCAATGTTTAGAAGGTAAAAGTGTCTGTATCGACTCGGACACATCATGTGCTCCGAAAGACAATGACCCAACGCAGAGAGACAGACCGAACCTTCGCTTCAGTGACTAGGTGATCACCGGTTATAAATTCGGAAGAGTTCGCATGGAAATAGTAATTTTCATTAGACGATGCCACTGCTTCCACCTCATGTGATCGATACCAAGAAATTCTAGATTGATGTTATTCGTTGACCTAAATTGGATAGTTCAAATTTTTACCTTGTCGTTTTTTTAATTTATTCCCAATTAAAAGTTAATGTAACGCGTGCGATATGTTGCTATCTTTTTCCTCTCTCACTCTTTCTCTTCATCGGCATCACTTTAAGTCAAATAACTGTTGGTGGTTGGTGGTGTTGGAAACGTCAATTTTGACAACTTCTAAATATCTGCTGGGTGGACAAACATTGAGCGACTTATGACTTGAGTCTTTATTTATTTAGTAGGTTTTTATTTTTGTTTTGCTATTTCTTTTGCGTTAAGTTTACATTACTTTTTTGATATGCAGCACAAATTTCTTAAACAAATATACACTAACACGCACGCACAAACATATGTATATTAGGAGTAGTCACATAAACGAACTCACGCCATTAAGCTTAAGTAACTACTCATAAGAACACGCGACTACGACAAAAGAAGACTCTGACTGAGGCAACGCGTCTTAAGTGAAAAATTACCGGTATCCAGCAATTTAAAGCATTTCCTGGGCGCTATAGCTCTGTTGCTTGCAAGAGTTTATGCTTTCTTCAACTATTTTGTTTTAATTAAAAGAAGGCGTGTTTATCAATTAATTTCTTTTGGACTTTCTTTGTTATCACATTATTGAACTTAGCGAGTAAATTTGAAGAAATCAAAGTCGAAGAAAAACTATCACAAAGGAACGTCACTTGAAGAACGTCAAAAATCGCTGAATTTCGTCGAAGAACTAAAGTAGAATGAAATCTTTCAACTCTTGGCACTGTATTGTTGAGATACATTTAACACGATCGCAGACTGTGGCGCTGAGTGTCTACGTCACATTTGCTGAGCCAGAATTTTTTGTTTGTATTCTATTGACTGGTTGTAGGTACGATGAAGAAGACAGCCGACGCACGCTCTCTGTGGGAAAAACAAGACAAATTTATTCAATTTGTATTGTTGTTGAGTTTCGGTTGCGCGCGTATTCCTTTGCCATGTGTATCTCGCTATCTATGTATCTGCAAGTACGCTTCAATAAGCACCATGTGCATAGCTACCGCTCAGTTAGTCTCTCTCGATTAGTTTATTTTTGAGTTTAGTTCCCATTACTGCCCTGTCTCGCAGTTCTTCTTGGCTCACATTTAAATAAACAAAATAACCTCTTTATTTTGAGAATTTGAAGAAGCATGTGTTTTGCGAATTCTACAGTATTGCCACAGTTAAACACAAAGCATATACATATATATGTATATGTATGGATATGTATGTATATGTACATGTGTACAAATGTATACCCATGAGGTATAGTTTGAAAGTTATTTAGCAACTAGGCAGATAGCAGCTCGCATCTGTCTTTTAAATTTTCTATAACGCCAAAGAAGTTGATTAACCTTCCTTGAAAATTGAATTTCCAGCTACCGTGGGCGTTGCTACTTAAAAAATTATTTTGTGCCAAGACGGAAGTATGTATATCAATGGTGTTTTATTTCCCATTTGCATTATGATGACGTGAAATATATATTCGAATAATAAAAAATCTTAGCATTTTTCCGGCAAAGACTACACTTAGTTTCGTTCGAGGTGCATTTTTTGTAAACACAATACGAGAGGAAGACTTTCTTTGGTCTTATTATACCATTCCTAGAAAACTTGGCTGCTATTTGCTTGCCTTTAGTAGGGGTATTCATGTCCCCAATGGCAATGTGATAATTAACCATTCTTGATTATATTTCGTGAGTAATGATGAGTGTAATAAGCTATCCGTTTTTGAATTATCAGGATTGAAAGGAATTACTTATTGTTTTAGTATAGCCTGCTCTACGGGAAATCTGATTGCGTTCCTAACAACTCTTTTGGTAAAAGTAAGGCTGCTGCTCTGGATATATTGTATATTTGATCAAGTGCTGATAAGGTATATGAATGACTCCTTCGCTCGTTGAATAATGAAATTCTACGGGGGCAGCTCCATCCGTGATATGGTAGACGGTCTCCTATCAATGCTGCAGCATCCTATCATGTACCTGCTCTTTTTTCTTAGTATGATCTTCTCTAATAGTCCTCCAACCAACCCATTCCTTTGCGGACGTAACTTCTTTTGGGATTCATATTGCCAAGCCAAGCCCTTTGGAGGTTGAGAGAACATTCGATTGAAGTTGCGCTAATCGGTTTGATTTTAATGCAAGCAAGACCCAATGTTGTCTCACAGACGAATATATAATTCTCTCCTACCATCGCTTTAATTAGATCTCTGTATGTAATTAATAAAGTAAATTGAGGTGACTAAGTAGTAGCGCTACAATTAAGAAATAGAGAAAACTTATGTTTTCGATTTTTGGTTCTCGCTGCAACAATTAAATTATTATTGCCTATGAAAATAATTAACTTGTATAGGCTAAGGAAGAGGATCAATAATTTAAAGAACGACGCATAAATATGTAAAATAGCTCTTGAATAGAAACCTTTTCATAAAACCTCATAGCAATCATTTATTAGAAACTTTCTGTTCCTGTTGTTACAAATTGAAATTAAAGAAATGGATTTTTCGGCCCATCCTAATAACCATTCAATTGCATAAATAATTTGATATCCAAATAGGTGACTTCTGAATAAATTTGCATACACATTTTTTGACCCATGGATTATGTATATTAATTAACAGATTTTTCCAATTGGCAACATTTTTATTATCAATTATCGGCAACTTGGTATTTCCATACTCGCAGGTTTTGCCGGTACTCACAAACACAAACATAAGTAAACACATTCAACTACTTTCGACTCTTATGCTCTCAAGTATCTCATGTATACATTGCATGTGTTAACGTATCAGCATGCAGTCAATTTAATTTGATAAGATAGGTAAGTAAATATATGAACCATGAATTCCTTATCAAAATTATATTAAATTTCTTCACCTATTACATTTTCACGTTATCCGGTGATATCTTATCTAAGGGAATTCTCGTTTTTAATGACAAGGCCGTTTGTAATTCTTATGGCAATACATACTTACATATATTTCCTGTATTTCTCACTAAACAGCTGGGAGGCACTTGTGCAACAACCCGATTAGTTTTTATGTTCTTTCTTTGCTCTAACTCCTATGACGCATAATGTTTAATCTCTACGTCTTTCAGATAACGTGAGATAATGTATCACTTGAAGTGGTGAGTCTCACGCAACATCTAAAGCATAATTTTAGGCTTACTTGTAATTAAACAATTTGAATTTGAAATTTTTGTTTAATGTTTAAGTTTTGTACTTTTTAATGTGTAGGTACACTTAAATATAAAATGTTTTTATCCAATTGTAAAGTTTTTGAAGTCGTTTTGTACCTATAATTAAAAAAAAGCTCAGATATCATTTTTTCACGTGGTTATCTGCGAGCATGATAGATAAGGGTGTACGTTAATAATAATTTAAAACCAGAGCTTGAAATAAACTTTTAAAAATTTTTTTTTAGATAAATGTTTACTCTTAACTTTAATATTCTTAAAATAAAAGTAAAAGTTTCCTTAAAGCTTTGTAACTTATATTTCAAAAAGTCAAAAAAACTTAAAAAAAAACTTTTATTAATTTGGAAGTGACAAGAGAGGTCCATGACACTCCTAAAAAAGTGTTTTGGACCCAAAAAATAAACTTTTTAAACAGCAAATTCGAGTATTTTTGCTAACAAAACAAAAACACTATTAAAAAAATGTTTGCTGGAAACTCCAACTTTGGAAAATTTTCAACTCAGTTGAGGAAGCCTTGCCCATAGCGAATAAGGAAGTTTTTTTTTTGTTTTTCAAGCAAATCTGTTATAAGCAAAACCTGACAAAATGTTAAGTACCTAAAATTAAGACCTTTTAACTGTCAATCGGCTAGAAAATTTCAATAAGAGGCAAGATCACACCCATTCACCTCTATCGAATCCAAAACATTTTTGGAGTGTAATTTTAAACGGGGCTAAATCTTTCTGCCAAATTAAGATTTTCCACACAAGTTGCAATTTCTTAAGATATTTTTGGTATCAGCCATTCCTTTAACGATTGAAATTTAAAATTATGGCAGCCATCTATTGTGTTTCTCAATATGTTTTCGGCCATAAACAAACACTTACAAGATTGCGACAATAAACATGTTAATAAATTCAACACAATAATTCATAATAATTGTACCCATTTATCATCATCATCATTATTCGAATCATCATTCGTATTATTGGGCAATAAAGTTCGCTATTACAATATTTTCATATAGACATTAACATAAATTGTTTAAATGATATTTTATTGTAAATTTACATCATGCTGTAGCGGCAGCAAACTAATTTTGCATTAATAAATCAAAGTAGGCAAAAATTGCATTGCAGGCAGGCAACAATTAAATTGCAACAGCAGCCATCACAGAGCGCAGCAACGACAACAACATCACTTAATTATTCAAATAAAAGTGTCTGAGTTGTGTTGCTACAATGGAATTATTGCTCTCATTAATTTGGGACCATTTGCTTGTTTATTTCGAAACAATAAAATTAATTTTTCAAGTTGTTTGGAAATTGTGGAAAACCATTGGGTCTCTTTTGGCTGTAACTGTGTTTAATTATAATAAGTTTTTTTTCTCTTGTAAAATTTAATTTTTGTGAGTTAGCAGCTTTATACTCTTAGCCGACGATATGCATCAAATCTTATAAAATAAGCATTTCAATAATCGACTCAAAATCGATTTCTGTATGTTTTAGTTCAATTTGAAATTCTATCACTCCAATAAAATCCTCATTTATGTATATTTAAAAATAAGAGCTGATGAGCAAAGCTCTGAAATCATTTTTGAACTCAATAGCCCAAAAGCATTTTCGAAAATCCTTATAAGACATAATACTTTAGGATGTTTCCGTGTGTAATTTATTTTTAAAGAAAAGAAAAAAACAAATAAATGAATGTGGTGTGAATGAATCATTGGTGTTCAAAACTCAATTTTCGGTTGCAAATTTGAGCCATTTTTTTCGAGTGCTTATCACCGATTTTTAAAATGACTGAATCATGTTCGAGATGTAATTGACTGAATTTGTTTCCTGAACACGATGATACATATCACCAGTTCAATATAGCAATATATGGAAATCTGTAATGTTTGCTTTGACAAATTTTGACAGCGTGAAAATACTTTGTTTGGGAAATGGTTGTCGCTCTAAAGACAACTCTTAATTAAGTATATTGTTGAATTGAGCTGATTATATTGAAATTTGTCAATTATTTTGCTCTTAATTCTATTGTCAGCATTTCCGACATGTACTCATGAAAACGAGTATTATTTGTATATACCATAAATAAAGGTTGTGTTACTCGTAAATTGCTCGGACTAAGGCGTTCACTGCTGCTGCTGCTTGCTCTATATTACCAATTGTTTTATTTGATTGATTGTGCGCTGGAGGCTTTGCAGCAAGACATTGCACAGTATGCAAGAAAGCATTCAAAACTGGTGATAAAATACATTCATTTGAAATTTGATATGTTTTTATGCATATTGTTTCCTCCTAAAGTTCCGTGGAAGTGTATCTTCGTGAATGGACTCATACTGCTGGTTTTCTGCATACACCTGTCGAACCAAACTACCCCAGAAGTTTTCAATAATATTTAGGTTAGAAAAACGCGCTGGCCATCCTAGAAGATTCAAGTTGATGTCCCGGAAAAACTCTTTTACTATTTTCGCTGTATGAACTGCCGCATTATCCTGCTGAAATATCATGGTATCACTGGTTGATTGCTGCCTACTAATTGCATGTTTTTCATTTTTGGGGGCACAAACTTTATTTCGGATTTTCCCTGGAATCAGATTCCAGCCCATATCATGAGCGTTTCAATATATGGGCTGAAATCGGAAGATCCGAAATACAGTTTGTGCCCCAAAAATGAAAAGCGTGAACTACTTAAACTTAATTGGAAATGAACCAGCGATTCTATGATATTTCATCAGGATAATTAACTACGGGACATTTAAAAATAAACCGAGACAGCATTTTGAAATACAGAACTGTCCCGGGAAATACGGGACGGATGGTCAACGTAACTATGTTTGTATACACTTTAGCGCAAGCTGCAAAATGCTACACCGAGAGAGTTATTTAAGGTAAAGAAACTTCACACAAAAAGTTGGTGTGATTCGGAAAAGCTCAGGTCAACAAGTAGGCGTGGCAGTGTATAGAGGGTGCGTGAATTTTAGCCTAGCTGCATTAACACCTTTACTGGTCATATTTGACTCTATTGACAACCATTAACTTCAGTTTCTGCGAATAAAAGTTCTACTGTGCGTTCACATTTTTGTGCTGCGCGCTGTAATAATTCAGCAAAGTTGAGCGCCTGCTGTGTAATTTTCGCTGTTGCTGTTTTCTTCACACTAATTAGAGCATTTGTTCATCTGTGGCTGTTGCTCTTATTGAATCAATTATTTTATTAGTCGCTTTAATTAATGACACACTGAGGTAATCAATTTGTGATTTGTAATTAAATTATTTCATTTGCATACCAATGAATTGATTTTGACCACTGCGTCAATTTTATATGCTCGGGCATTTGTCACGTTCTTAATAAATTCCATTCAAGGTGTTAATAATTTTACATCATCGACTTTATTAGATCATAACTATATTTAGCTGTTACCGATGCTGTTGTTGCAGTTGTTGCTTGCATTTGCATGTTTCACAATAGCAAATGCAGTAAATGCGCCATATGTACAATTGGGAGCAGAATATGTGCCAGATAGCACAATTTGTTGAAGAAGCATGGGAATGTCTTGGCTAAATCGAAAACTAAAAATTTAATGTTACTCACACGCAAAGCCGTATTAAATGCATCGATTTGATGTTTAATTGAATAAACAAAATAAACGATTGCTCACGCTCACGCTCAGCTTAGGCTCAGGCTCAGGTATCAGTTAAAATAATAATGATCAACATCATCATTATGCAAATTGCAAATATTAGTTTATGAGTTTCTAAAACGCACTTGACTCAAATTGCATGGCGTTTGTTAGGTATTCATTTGCGCTTGCGCACACCAATCAAACGCTAATGATAATTGCTACTTTATTGTTATTGTTAAAATATGCAAATCGTACTGCCATATAGTAAATGCTCGTGCCAAGCCTCCGGCTGTTTTTTTATGAGTTCGTTTTGGATATTTAAAAAAAAGAGTTAGCGACTAATAATATTACTGCTCTCCAAAAAAAATAAAGTTGCAGAGTTCTAAGCTTACTTTCATCTTTGGAATTATTTATTTTAACCTCAAATATTTATTGGATATCATTTTAATTGAAGCCAAACTTAAAAATTAAAAAAAATCATAGGTTTCACATAGGTGCACAAAGAAAACCATCAGACTCATCAATTTGAGAGCCATTATTATTAACTCTGAAATATAAAAGTTTCTATGTATAAGAAAAAAATTGTTTATATCCGAACCCGCGCATATGGCATAAATTAAGTGAAACGGAACACGTTTGACCCGACTATTTGGATTTTCAAAGCAATGTGTTATTTTAATACTACAGGTAATAACTAAATAAGTCCCAGAAAAGGTCTTCTAAATAACAATTATTATGATTGTTATAAGCAATTTAAGTTTTAGATGAACTTTTTCTTTGGAAAATCATATCTCGGGAAAAAAATTTTACGGCAACTTGGTATGATACAATAACTGATAAAAACATTATGAATTGTTAGATAAAAAATATTACGCCATGAAACAATTTTTTTTTGAAGCACTTTTTATAAACAAATTTCATTTTTCTAAGATCCTCCGCGTCTTTTTGATGTGAGATTTACATCATAAATGCGCAGATGTATTCTGCGTAAGATGAAAAAAAAATTTCTCAGAGCACTCAATTCATGTTCTAATGGCATCAGTTTTTCCGAGCGGCCGCAGTGCGATTGCATAGTAACCACCACTACATCTTTCTCTTATCTTGGCAGAGAAAAGTGTCTGTGCACAACTCCACAATAAATTAAAATCAAACATCACACCAAACTGGGAACATTAAAATCAAATGTTCAATCCGTGAATTATCGTCTCTCACAAGCACACTGACGAGATGAAGTAGGTGAGTTCCAACTTGAGCTTTGGTGGTACTCACGGAGAAATAGATGCAGAGGACGGCGCAAAACATCGTGATGCCGAATAACAGAAAGTGGTATGGCAAAAATAAGAATAAAATAGCTATGGAGATTTTGTTAAGGCCATACGCACCTAACGGAGTTATAAGAGAATAGTTGTAGTAGCTATAAATGATTTCAACAAACATTCGAAATGCATACTATTTTCAAATTTCTGCCGCCCGAAACAATCCATCACATCATTTAAAAGTTTAGTAACGATACTTATTTTGTTAAACTGGTACAGATATGTTTCGTTGGATATTACGTTTCATTAAAACACGGCTTTCCTTGATTTCGCAAAAATGAGGGAAAATCGATAAAATGTCTGTAACTTTTCCGTAAATTTAAATGTGACAATATTTTCTAGAATGAAACAGATCAATCCTCTAAATTCCATATTCATATTACTTAACATGCACCTACATATGTATATGTGATCTGGTCTATGAAAAGGGGGCTTAGTTGTCAAAAAATCACTCTCCACTTTTTTAGTCGATTCGGATAGAGTTTGAGACGCTCTTTCACATGGTGAAAACCAGAAAGTCATAATTTGTTGAAAAGTTTACTAAAAATAAAGAGAAAGGTGAGTACAAATACAAAAAAAACTGTTTTTTTTTTTTGAAAATCTGGAATAAGATGAGAGAGAGAGACAGATTAAGCCTTTATTCCGGGTCAGTCCTTAAGACTTTACACGAGACTTTTGGACTAAAGTGCCAAAACTAAGTATTGTGTACATCGGTTTTTAAGATAAAAAAAAACATTGTTCCATGCCAGAAAACCATTGATACGTAGTTTTTGTATTTTTCTTCGTCGTCGTCTTTCTTGGGACCTTTTTCGTGTTGGTTGTGAGGAAGATGGACCTTATTCCACGTCTAGTTCGAGAACATCTCCACTAACCTCCGCCTTTCGTGCCTTTGATGTTAACTCCTTTTTCGGTGATTCGAACTTACATCATCATCGGACCCGTCATGACTCTAGACGACACTAACCTCCTCATCAACACTGATTTTTCTGCAAAAGACCAACATAATCGATTACATTAACGACGAAAATGACGGCCAACCATATAGTTAGACACCAGGAAATATGCGGAGAAAAGGGAACGTAACGTAAGCCCCATTTTTATAGACCCGGTCACATATGAATTTATTTGAAAAAATTGAAGGTGAACTTAAATAAATATCGCTTGTGCGAATTTAATGAACGCCTTCTCCCAGTAATCGTGCGCCATAAATTACACCAATTTACACGCGATCACAGACAGCATCGGCAACAATAACAAATCTGCATAAACAATACAGTGTTTGTTTTAGCAAATTAAAAAAAAAGTATTAAGAAAAAAAACAAATACATAACTACGAGTGTGTTATTAGCATCGAACACGGGTGTCAACGTGATTTGACCCCTTGCCAGTCATATTTGCATGTGGCGCGCATGACGTCAGACACGCGGGTGACTTTCATGCGAATGAGTGGTCTGTGCTGGCGTCGGTTTTATAATTTCACTGTTTTTATACATATCAATCTATGGTTTCTTTTCTTTGTTCGCTTGTTGTTTTGTTAATTTTTGGCTATACATTTCAAATATCATTACTATTAATATCATGTTGCCTGCCTGCTTAAGAGGATGCCGTGGAATTTTATTGCTGTTCTGCTTTTGATTTTCGTTTCGATCGTCAATGTTGGCAACCCAGGTTCAAGCAGTGGCCTTGAAGCAATTTTTGGGGACCTGATATGCTGATATATCCCCACATACTATTTGTAAAAAAAATGTGTAAAACTAATGACTTAAGGCTACAGGCGTGGCACTATAGTTCCTTGTCATTATTTTATGAATTGAATTTATTTAAAATTAGAACTTTAGCAATTACTAGAACCGCACTGAGAAAACGATTTGTTTGAACATAAAATATTTGAAATAGAGCAATTTAGTAATTATTTGAGTCAGACATATTATATTTGAATCAAATAGTGATAAATGTTGGTTTGACTCAATCAAATATTCAATTGCTCTATATCAAATTAAATTTATTATATTCAAACAAATGGATTTCTCACAAATCGATTTCTCAGAGTAGACTATGCAATAGATTATTGAAAGTTGAATATGAATCTGATGAACTTACTTTTCCGCCATTTTCTAAATATTTTTTTTTTAAATTTACTCAGATAGCATGCTCACTGACGCGATCCTGCTTAGTTTTTGTACAAAGTGTAAGGCTACACAATCTTAAAATTAAATTTCACTAAAATATGTTCAGCAGTTACCTTGGGACAGAATGGGTTAACAGTTCACTTTATTTATTATGTTCCACTTTATTTATTATTTAATTATTTGAATGCAAATTAAAGGAAAAGGCCAAAATTGGCAAAAAAAGATTATATATATTTGTTCGGAACTTCAAATTAATTTTGTTTTTTTTGCTTTTCTCTTTCATTTCAAAAGCTGTTCGGAAGAAAAATGAAAAAAAGGTAAAATCAAACAACATTTCGTTTTTAGAGTTGCAAATAAAAACCATTGATTGTTGAATGTTACTTTAAAATTTAAACAGTTAACTTATAAAATCAAAATAAAATACATCTTACAATTCCACCTTAGACCAGAGTGCTTTGTAGCTTGCTACGCCCTTTTCAGCAAGCACGTCACTTAAGGTGCTGCTGGCTGTGATACTCAGGCTGGCTGCACGTGAGCACAATTTTTTTTTTTGTAATTTTGTTATTGAAATTATTATTATGGAGTTTCATATTGACACTTAAGTGGTGACCTTCTAATTTTTTCATGGGCACGCCTAAAACTCATAAGTTTTCTCCTCCAACAGCGTGCATATGGTCGATATTTTAATGTAGATACTATTCGTAACCAGTGTCAATAATCAATGCATCGGTGTATCATACGAAAGAATCATTCCTTCGGAAATGATACCAGCTACGGCCAGGATTGCCAAGTGATAGGGATTGACCCGGTCTTCCTCACTGGGTCGTCCAGTTCATCAGATTTCACCACTCCCGAAAATATTTAAAATATAAAATATGTTTTATCACCGAATTTTGTATATTACAGCTCCTGTTGCTCCATTATGCCCATGGCAATTGTCGCTTTAAAAACAGAACTTCAATCTTTACTTTGCGATAAATGTAGATATGATGTACGAGTACATACAATAGTTACCTCAAACTCATTATTAATACACGCGATCATTGTGAACAAAAAATTATTAATTACGGTGTAATTATTTCAACAAGCCAATAAAATGATAATCGATCCTCGATGCTGCTGCTGCTGCTGCTGTCATCGTCAACATCATCATCACTGATCAAATGTCAATCGATCAGTTGTGCAAACGATCGATATCTGTAGAAGATGCTGAAATGAGCTTGAAACAGCAAAAAAAAAAACTTATTTCGATTAAAACAATAAATTCACAGACAGATAGCATCTGGACAGGCAGGCAATCAACTAGACGGACAGGTACCCAAATATATGAACAGCATTCCAGCATTTTGTGACATGAAACGAGGTGTGGGTGTGAATGTTGTATTTATAATTAGTTTCGAAAAGATTTTTTTTAATTAATGCATGTATGCGTAACAAAAACTAAGTATTTAATTCTACATATATTGCATGACTTACCATCTTTCGGATGAAATACAATACCTACCTAGTATGATGACTCAAATTCGTTTATAATAAATAATGATGTTTAAGCGTAAATGCTCTAAAAAGGCCACGTTCTAGTATTTTCTCACCGCAATTCTGTTGCGTACATTAAAATCGTTCAGATAAATTTTTTAGCCATTTTTATGCTGTTCTATGACAAATACCATCCCTTTGGAATCATTATTAATTTATTTTTTTCCCGAATAAAGATTTCGCATTAAGAAACACTGATTTTTTTACGAGGAAAAATACTTAAATCGAAAAAACTGATCAGACATTCCTCTCCCATCCCTCTGAAATTCGCGATGCATTGAAATGAATTTTGTTTTTCTAACTTTCCTGAGGAACACGCTAGTGCAATTAGCTTAGCATCAATGTGCATATTACTAAAAAAATATTAATTCAATGAATGTAAGAAATTTGGGGAAATATAATATTATTTCATACTGATTTCGGTAAATATATTTGAGGTTACTGCCGTTTATTGTGTCAGAAAACATTTTTTAATGACTTTCAAGTTCCAAGGCATCTGTAATTTTCAAAAAAATATTTTAAATATTTGGACCCGTATTATTATGATAACATAAGTGCCGAATAAAAGAGCTTTTCTTTTCGACAAAGCCCTTCAAGAGAATGTCGAAAATGTCAAATTTTATAGTTGTTTCAATACAATCCTGACCTACTTACTACTGAATAGCAACGTTACTGGGAGGTGAAGGGCGTTGAGGGCAGCGAAGGGATCGCCACCCCAGGTGGCAAAATGGTCCTCGGTATTCATTGAAAATATTATTAAATTAAAATATTAAATATTGGTACGAGTATTGATCAGAGGTTTTATTCAATTTTAAATTTTATCCGAACGTTCTTTTTTGTTTTATTTTTATTATGAAAATATTAAATTTTTTCCAAGACAGGGGAGCGGCACATAAACTGAGTACGCAATTTTACTACATTTGACTTTTAGTTTTGGTTGTCTCAATTTCTTTTACGTGTTAAAAGTGTCATCGCGCGGTGTAATGCAGTGAATATTTTAGCCATATTCTCCACTTCAGGACTAATTTTGCTTCAATTCTTTTTTCTCCACGAAAATCTGATCAGTTTTTTAGATTTTTAATATTTCTCTCGCAAACCATAGCAGCATAGACCAGCATAGTTTCTCCGATGATTATTTTTTTATTTTTGCATACGAATGCGAAGGGACAAATTTAGTAGAAGGTCAATGCAAGTGAAAAAGAAGATAGGGCCAAGTCTATAGACTTATAAGCCAACTGAAACATGGCTGTAAATTATGGAGACCAAACTTCAAAACTCTCGGTAAAAGATGAAGACGATCAAAGAAATATTTTTACGGAATTATGGGCACCTACACATTTGTGGATTTAGAAATTTCGTCGCTATTAATGCTTTTAGTTGAAAAGTTTACAGTAATACTGTCCGGTAGTGCCATCGAAAAAATATTTTCTATGAGATTGGCGTGATTCCGGGAACTTTTTATCATTTCCAACAACACCTTTTCGCCTTTTCCCATCGATTCATGCGAAAAATTTTTTTTCGGAAAATGGCCCCAGAAATAATTTTCTATGATTTCAGTGCGGGCAAAAACGACTACGAATTTTAGTCCTTTTAGCGTGAATTTTATTCCCAAATCGATTTTACGCTGATCCCCATGTTCTGTTACACGCCTGTCATATAGGCGCGATATACCACAGTCGTGTTATTAATTTTACAAAAACCTTTTAAAAATTGCGAAAAATGTGTTTAGCAGAATTCTGCTAAATAAAGCTAAATATTGTGAGAAAAAGCCATATGAGTCAAAATTACTATAACTTTTTGAAATTTTTTAATTCTATTCAACAATGCGAAATAATGGATGATGATGATGACGATAATAACGCTGACAGCATTAGCTACGATAAGTGATGTTGCTGATAAAGATATTGTCAACAGCAGTGACAATCACAACCCGCAGCATCAACAACAGCAATCAACGGTCGCTGCTACACCTCATTTAAAAATTTGCATATTTTAGATTTTTGTCTTAAATATTTTTGCTTTGTTTCGTTTTCCTTTTGCGTTATTTTAACTCATTTAATTTATTGTTTATTCGGTTAAACGTTGACTTTTTGTTAAATAAACGAACCGTTTATTGCGAAGGTACACGCGATCGCATTGTTAATTAACGTGAACGGCTGCCTTTTGCCAGCTACTACTACAATCAGGCAACAATAAAAACAAAAGCTAAATCGAATTCCAACTCTGAGGCAAAGGTAGTAGCATTAGTGGGAAAATATTTACCGCCCCGCTTGACTTCCTTCCACCCCCGCCGCTGCTGCCATTGACAAAGCGCTTTCGTTCAATCGCTCGCTCGCTCGTTTATTTATCATGGTAATAATTAAGTAAACAAGGTGTGACAATGTTGATATTGAAGTCAGTTGCGCGGCTATATTTTAATTTTTTTTTTCGTCTTAGTTGGCAGCTCTGTTATGTCAGCATGGCTCGAATGAAAGTGAGTGTATTGCGGTGAACCGTGAAGGTCTTAATAGATATCAAATTATAACATTTGAATTGTAGTTTATACTTTTTGAGAAATTTATTTATTTTGCATCGCAAATAATGGTAAATATTTAATTAAATAAGAGCATATCTTGTTTTTGCAAGCAAAAATAAACTGTTGGTCAAGATCTTAAGAGCATTTTTGGATTATGCTGCCCAACTTACCTTCTCGAGACACGATCGTCTGTCACATTATGACGCTACTATCCTGGGGCAGTGATAACTTTTTTTCTTGTAAGTTGTATAGTCTGCTGAGTGAAGCATTTTAATTTTTTTTAATTGTATGGCATGTGTTATGCCCATTCGCCTAAACTAGTCGGTTTTTGGGTCAGTGTTTGCTTAGTTCACCAAATGTATTGAATTTCACTTACCATTAAAATCGCATTATTAAAATTACGTACTTAAGGTTTTACTTGCATGGTAGGTGCCACGTCTTCTTGACAAAGTCCTCACACTTTCTGTCTATTGATTGCTCCAACCATTGCTAGCATATACTTGGAATTTGTCTGCGCTACCTTTCAAACTCTCATAATAGAGTGTTTTTATGTCATTTTTTGCACAGAAAATGTCACGCCCTCTTGTACAAATTTCCTATTTTAGTTTTGGTACTTGTCAAATTTATTAGTAGTAATTGAGTAAAGTTTAATTACATTTACTCAAATTGTAGTTTCAATCTCAGCAGATGTACCACTAGGCCCGGATTTACCTTACAGGCAGAGTAGGCACGTGCCTAGGGCGGCATGAATTGCGGAAACTTTGAAAATTTTTTCTATTTGTATAATAAAAAATATATATTGCATTGTAAATCTAACTTTTACGCAGAAATCATTAAAAATATCTCAAAAATATCAAAAATATTGTATTGTGCTCTAAAAACCTATGTACTTAGTTGGAAATCAATAAAACGTGAATTTTTTTGATTGAAAAAATGTTCGTACAAAATTATTTCACCAATGAAAAAAATTTTAGGGGGGAGGGGAAAGGCGGCAATTTTTGCAACTGCCTAGGGGCGATAAATTTCTAAATCCGGGCCTGGGTACAACGTCGATTTTAAAATCTATATATGTAAAGTAGAATTGTTTTTAAGAAACTCCACTAGCACTATATTCCGAGTATTACCGCCGTTTGGTTTCTGATCCTTCAAAAAAAAAAAAGTTGGGGTAAAAGTTTTCAGAAGAAAAGCGAAGAAAATTATTGCAGTGAAATTGAGATGCTCTTAAAAGACGATTTCGATGATTGTACTGATACGAGGCTACCTACTAAAGAAATTTGTTGAGATCAATGGAAATTAGGTAAAAAAAGTAAAAATGATGAAAATCATAGACATATAACTAAGACTATTTGTGTCTGTCTCTCAAACCTTTGAAACTGTAAAGCTTTCACTAGCTTGAAGAGTTAAGCACAGTTGGGACGTGCAATATCGACCAGATTTTTCCTATACGGTTATAGTGAGGACATAATTGACACTAGAAAATTTATCGCAGAGAAATAGAACGAATACTATTTTTTGGTGCGATTTGACACAGAAGATAAATCGCACGTCCCAGCTGTGTTTTTAGCTTGAGTGCATGGCGAAGACTAGAGAGGATGACAAGTCGAATATTTTGCTCTGTTGGCGGCTAGATTTCTGTCAATCTTAAATCAGTAATTTTACGTTTTCTCCACTTTATTTTCACCGATCTTCTTGAAATTTTATTTGAAGTATTGTGTGATTTCAACAAATCTCACAACATAAAATCTCGGAAAAAAGGGTACAGATTGCCAGTTATCGAAACAAAATTTATAGAGTAATTTTCAAATATTTGCTCATTTTATTCTTAGCTTAGCGCCATGCTCTTTGAAAAATTTTTTCGGAAAATTTACTCAAGAGTTGGTAGCATCCGGTGTAAACAAATTATGAGCCACAAAATTTGTCGGAAAAATGTGAAAAAGATCTTCGAATATGTTTACATTTGAAAATCCAAAACCGGAATAAATTATTACTTTTGATAAGTTTTTTAACCTCGTATTTTTGATTTTTCAAAATCTATGCTTCCTGAAAACCAGTCTACAATCAAAAGATGTATTTTTTGTTTGTTTTAAAAATCAGTTTACATTTTTTATTTTGTGATTTTTTTTTTAGTTTTTCATTGTTGTTATCTTTATAATTTAAATTTTTTTTTATACATAAATAAATAATAAAATATGAATTTTATATTTTTGTGTTGTTTTTTCAAACTATATAATACAATAGTAAAAAAAGTACATAGAAATTGAATTGTATTGGAAAAAAAATTGCAGCATGTCTGTATGTAGTACAAATTTAATTAAACTAGAAAAAAAAAATATTATTATTATTACAATTTTTTGTTTTATTGTTGTTGTGGGTATTAATACATACACGTATAATAAAATTTTGTTAAACTATATATGATTGCATGCATGTATGTATGTGTGCATTTCATATATGAGAAGTTAGTGTATACTTTATGTTTAGGTATATGTGCAGCTAAAGGCTAATTATGTGTGTAAGCATGTATGGGTTAGTTATTTTTTATTTAGATGCACTTTAAAATAAAATAATAAGAGTATTAACTCTACGCTAAAAAAGACTTGTAAATAAACATGAGAGACTTTTACAACGTAGTGTAATATTTTAGAAAAAGATCATTGAACAGAATTAGACTTTAAAAAGAAATGAGGAATTGTTAGAGAATTTCACCTAAAAATAAAAGCAAAAAACGCCGAAATATAAAAACAATTTATGCGAAAAAAAGGATATCCTTGTTTCCAGAGTCATATCTTTATTTTGAAAAACTTTTTTGATACTTTCGTGGTGCAGACCAAACTTTTTATTTTAAATTTTGGATCTATGTATTATAAACAGAGAATGAAGCGATTGAGGAATACTTTGTCTATTATTCTAATGCAAGAGATTTTACTTCCTTTCATTTATGAAAACAAAACAAAAATTCTGAATCGGCTAAAAAATCTGTAAGCAATTGAGTATACTTTCCTAAAAATAAAAAATGACAAAAAAATATTCCATCTCGTTCAAAATTTGCAGTTCGACGTCGACTTCTTTTATTTTTTTAATTTCAGGGTGATTTGTTCTAAGGAAAAATTGTCCATAATCCAAAATTAAAATGGACAGAACAATCTTTATATAAAAATAAAGCTGAAATTTATGTGGAACATTTTTGTTTCTTTTATTTTTAGGCTACTATTTTTTAGAGGGTGAATTTTTGGTTGATTTTCAATGCTCTTCTTAAATTTCCATAGTTCATAGTATTATATGTATATGTGTCGCGAGAGAATGCATGTTGCATTAAACTGCCTAAGTAATGCATTTGAATTTATAATTATATAATTTAATATATAAAAATAAATACAATTTGAAGGCATTCTTAAAAAGACAAATCGAATGCCATAATTACAACTTTTAAATTTTTGCTAAGAAAGCACATTGACATTGATAAGATTTTTATGTTATTTATTTATCATAAACATCTTGCAAATTACAATCTACAAATAACTTAAAAGAATAATAAAAAATTAAAAATTTTACAAAATGTGCTTATGATAGATATAATTGCTTTGTAGGTAATTTTAATTAAGCAAATATTACATTATTTTTTTACAGTACTTCATTGCGTTAACATTATAACTATTTTAATACAATTAAAATCATATGAACAAAATGTATGATTTTTTTAGATTTTTTTTTGCATATGAAATTTTTTTGTTTAAGTGATATGAATTTTTTTTTATTTCTAAAATGATATTCTACTACAACTTTCTGCACAATATTAATTTTATCAGTTTTAGGAAAAATCGGCACAAAGTATTATCTCCTCGTCAAAAAAAAAAATGTATTAATAAAAGGAAAGTTGCTAATAAACGGCAATAAAACAGTTTCCATATAAAATTAAACTCACATTGATGTTAAATTTTTATTTTTTTGTTGATACGAGATTTTAAGTATCATCATCTTCTTCTTCACTATCATCAACAACATCAGTTTGTTTAAGATCTTAATAAGAAAATGTTACCGACATTTATGTACTTCCCATTTTTCTGCCTCAGTTTTATGACGACCACTCTAGTGCATTACAGTGCTGCCAATTATTGCTACATATGTATGCATGGCAAGGTTTGATGCTTGGCGCACTGGTTGACACTCCCAGAAGTATTTATGGTATTGAATATTTTCTTTTGTTGTTTATTTTTTATGTATATAAGTATATGTATGTATTAATATAAAAATAATAAAAATAATAATTATTTAGTTGTGTAATAATAATAATAATAATAATAATAGTAATTATAAAATATTTAACAATAATAATTAGTTATGCGTAAGAGTAAAGAGTTCTTTGAAAACTTATACTATGCCATTCAGTCAATCAGTCGAAACTTTTGGGATGTGTTTCTGTTTTCATCATCATCATCATCATCACTAACATCAATATCATTGCAATGATTATCATTTATTTTTTATTGAAGTTGGATTCGTTTGAATTTACTTAACTTTTTCATAAAAATTTTTTTTTCCATTTAAAGAAAAAGAAAAAACTCAGCACAGTTTCTTTTTTTTATTGGAAGACAAAAATGCTTACAACTGCACTGGTTTATGTTTCCGTTTCCGGTATGAGAAAAACATCCTTTTTAATTTTTAAATGTTTTGTTTTTTTACAAAGCAGCCTGTGTTTCTTCGATTTAAAGATTTTCTCACATTTTTTTTTCATTCGTGTTACTTTTTAATTCATTTACTCGCTTTAAGTTCTTTTGATATATTGTTTCAGTTTTATTGCTTGCCTTTTTCTCCAGCTTTTGTTGCATAATTGTTTTTCTGCTTTCCTTCATATTTTTTCAATGCCGTCCTTTAATTCAGCTGCGGTTCGTATTCGTTATTTGTTGTTGTCGTCTTGACTGTTGCTTGTCGTCTTGTGCGTTTGCTCCTCCTCGATCCTGATGTGTTCGCTTGTGATGCCTCCGCGTGCGCTTGCATTGCGTTGAGCAACATTCGTCATTTGGTACTTCCGCTGTTGTAGTGCCGGGTTTTTCGAAAATTTTTCTTTTAGCAGAGACACGTGTCTGCTGGCATGTAGAACGTGAGCAGCGCTTGCGATCGCAATTTACTTTTGAGTCCTATGTAGGAAAAACATTAAAAATCGGATGTTAGTAAAGTACAAATAATAAAAATTTTAATAAGAATTTTTTTTTTATTCTCAAAACCTTTCTATTCTAAGACTATCCAAAATATCCTTAATCAAATGATAAGAAGCAATAAATTTAAGCTGAGAATGAACCAGAAGAGTCCGAATGAAATTATAAAATATAAATATGAATGAAAGTATAGGATACGTCTGAACCATCCAGAAAAAATTTCAATTCGTAAGCATTTAAAAATATTTTAATTAAAAACAAAACAATCTTCTGAATCGTACAATAAAATTTCCAAAAAGGTTTTACACGTAAGCAAAAGGGCTATTCGGACTTCTACTGTACCGCTCTGAGCCAACACTAAATTTTTTTTTTAATGGCATTTTGTTTTTCTGTAATACTGAAATTTCATATAAAAACTGTTATTTCAATGTCTAAGACATCGCGTTTTCAAGAAAATATTAAAGGAATTCAACTCCAACAATGAAGGCAATCACATATTTTCAGAAATTGAATCTAAGAATGCTACTTAGTTTTTCGATAGTTTTCAAACGAAACGTGGTCATTTTGTCGAAATTTCATCTGGAAAAATTTCGAACTTGAAAGCAACTTGGTAAGAATTATGTCTCCAGAGTCATTCAAATATTATTTTTAAATGGTATACATAATATATTAATAAAGAAACGGTGACTATATGTCTTAAAAAGAAGTTAGGATCATTCTGAAATTTATTATTTCGTGAAGAAATTTTCTAACAGCCTAGAAACCGAAATTCGCATAGTAAGAGTGAACTAGGCAAACAATACGAGGTCACTATGTATTTGCATAAAGTGATGATGAAGTAATTTTGCTTATACTAAATTTGCATATTGCTTTGAGACAATATCTACTATGTATAATTCTTTTATTTTCAAAAATGTATCTCTTACCTTGCAACGACACGTAATGCATTTCTGCTCGCCATGCGATGCCAGCACTGGATGCCAATCGTGTCCATTAATGTAGATTTTATTAAGCACCTTGCAGCCACCTTCGTCTAACAACTCCTCCGATGTTTTTCTGTTTGAACGATCTGCCTGATCTTTTGGCATAGATGGATCGAACGCACCCGCTTTATCTATCCGTGAGCTCATTTTTCCTTCTGGACAGACCTTGCAACACGCTTTTTTGTCAGGCCGATATGCCAATTTGTCCGAACATGCCAAAGGTGGGCAGACCATGCGTGGGCAACGTATCTCCAACGATAGCGGATCACAGCTGCATGTTGTGCAGGTGTCAAATCCATTGGGTGGCAAGTATGGATGCCATGTAGCACCCGCTAAGTGAAATTGATCACCTAAACGGCAACCCTGTTTCGACTGATCTGCACTATTTGATGTTACAATATTAACATTTAGCGCAATGCAAGTTGGACAACATTCGCCGTCACGCTGTATCAGTTCTTCATCCTGCTTACACTGCACCGCAGGACACTTAATAGGGTCACATGTAGCGCGTCCGTGCTGGCAAGCGCACATCTGGCATGTGTCTTGCGTGCTGCGCCATTGTTCGGCTTCATCGTAGAAACGTCCTGAATGGAAACATTTCGCATCGGGTGTGATCAGGTGGTTGTCGTTGTGATCTCCTGGCAGCAGAACGCTTGGCACATTGTTATCGGTGTAAAGTGGGAAACAGTGTGCAGGTACCTTCGTCGACTTTAATTTGCCGCGCAGCAGGAGCTCTTTTCGGTCTCGTGAATGAATTTCTAGGTAGCACACGCTGGTTTCCAACTTAACTAGCTCATTTGATGGCATGTTGAGTACGAAACCCTCCATGTATGAGCCACTGAATTCTTCGAGTAGTTTGCGAGTCACTGGCGCACCAATCGCTTCGATTGGTTTTTCTTCTAGATAAATTTGGAGCTCTTGGGGATTTGCCTGAAAACCACTGACTGTTATCTCATAGTGTAGATTACATTCACTATCAATGGCCAACCAAGCCATGCCCATTGAGTGCAGGGGCGAAGAGTTAGCTGCTTCCACTCGCTTTAATAATATCGGCTCAGATGAATCACGCGCATCGGCAACAGGACGGGGTGCTAAGCGTCCACGTATAAGACTGGGTTCATTTTCGATTGCAATGTTGACACCCAAGTCGCCAGCATAGAGTGACTCGAGTACTTTTGGCCCTAGTTTATCAATAGTGCCAATTGCTTGATTAAAATTAAAGCTTGGTGTTAGGTCCTCCAACATAGTTTTTCGCTTTCCCAAGTCTTCGATAAGACTAATATCGGGGCGGTCTCTCACATTGACATGATCTGTTTCGACATTGTATGCCAATGAGCCGTCAGTATTTAAAAATACCCAAGCCAGGCCACTACTCTTCGTCTTTGACTCAGCATTATGAGGCGACAAAAGCGTTTGGAAAATTTCACAAGTCGTGCGTGTCACAATGTGTCCTTGAATGCGTAGATTAGGATTCTTTTTAGATTCCACCGTCAGTAAGAGTTTACCACGTGACATTGTACGCAGATTCTGTATGCTAATCGGAGAAGAGATTTCCAACACGTTGACCTCAGCAGATGGTTTGCGCACCTTTTGTACCTCATCTAGAATAACTTCTTTACGATCGGGTAACTCAATACGTATATTAATTGGCACGTCTGCGAACTCGTCCGCACTGAAGACACCATTGAAGACTAAAGTTAGATGCATGGAAGAAGCGGCACCGCTACTCGTCGACACGATAGCAGTACCACCGGCGCCAGCCATTAGATCTGGTTTAGTACCTGGAGCGGGCTCCATCAGTGAACTAAACAATTCCGTTTGCAGCGCCGTGTATTTTCCAATTTTACCCGCTAAAGCTAACTCAGCTTGAAATTTGCTACCCCACAGTAGTACGACATGTAAGCGTTCATCGCGAAGCAGACGCTTGTAATCACGTGGCACGCGACGCCACACGCCACAAATTTTGCCCGTAGCATTTTGATAAGTACTAAGGGGACCAGCAATTGGGGTCTGTAATTGATGTTCTTCGAGTATGGTGCCAACATCATCCACAAATTGTATGGCACGTGGACGACTAATTTTCGCCGAAGTATAAAAAGAATAGTAAAGATTCTTTTTGTGGAACATGAAGCGACCGGTGGCAACAATATTCAATGGATTGTGTGTAGTGTACATGGCTTTCATTTCCTCACCTTTCAGGAAATACGATGTGCGACCAGTGAGCAGAGCGGCGAAGTCTGAAAAGAAAGAAAATTCATTAAAAAAGAAGAATTTAGAAGAAATGCAAGTCAGTAACGTGTTGAGAACTGAAGTTAGAAAAAAAGATATCCAGAGTCAAAATCTAAATGAATATAGTCCTCATGGAGCTCAAAGCTGAAAATTCTCAAAACAAATTTCTGATACACCCAATGTGACTCAGATACCTTTTACCCCGCAAAAAACCAAACTTTAGATTACAGAACACGTCAGTCTGTCATTGTAAAGAAATCATTTGACTTTCAATAGACTACCGCCAATCTGTTGCAATTAGCTTTCAGTATTCCGAAGAGCAGTCAGAAACTTATTACAGAACTAATGATATTGAAAGTCGGTAGTTTGGTTCGTTTCTAATTCTTTTACAAATTATATAATAAAATAAATTACACTTACGTTTCATATTGCGCTCCTCTTCCTCAACATTAACTGGCATTGGCACATCTAAAGCGACATCTGTATCTGTAACGATAAGCCAAACAATGACATTAAGAGATAAGATAAATTAAGAACATGACAGCAGTTAAGAAGAATTTAGACACAATAAAAAATAATCATAATAATAACCATGCGAAATGCTTAAGCTGCCTTCACCCCGAAACTAAACTCGAAACAGTAGAACCTTCAGAGTCTTAAAATGAAACAAAACATGAGGTAAACTGGCAGGCAACAAGACACGACTTTCAAAATGTACAAAGTAACACGAACAAAATAAAAGAAATTATGAATGAATGAAACGCATAACAAATGAGAGAACCTACCAACGGTGACATTGTTACCGGCTTAATACCCCGAAAAATACGATCGTAAACCCACATCACGTTCGCCGACTATTTAACGCACATAACGTAGTCAGTTGATCGGTTGGTCCGATGTACGCATGCAAAATGTTGAGGATATTTAGATTAAGATTTGTGTTGGTTGTGTGCGTGTGTAAGATGGGCTTAGAAGCACTATAGTGAAAGGGTCTGAGTTATATGCTCGTGTTAGTGTGTTAAATAGCAATGGCACCACTCAGTCGATAGTGAGCGAATACGTAACTTGACCATAAAATGAGATGAAAAGCCGTAATTCCAAGAATCCATTCACAAAACCCAAATGAAAGGAGCGGAACGGAACTAAATAACAAACGCAAATAAAAGGTGAAAATCTCCTTTTTTTTTTGAGAAACTAACGAGGCCGCTTAGTTTGAATATTCGATCGACAAGCAACCAACGAAAGATTTGATAATGTCAAACCGAAGTACCGAATGTTATAAAGAATTACAAACGTTGTAAAGGATTTCAAATTGAAAAAAAAAACAAAAATTTTATTGGTTAATCGAGGTTAATTTAATGTGTGGCTAAAATTTACAAAAATTAAAAGAAAAAATCGTTGCTCGGAATACTTTTTTCCTACAAAATGAATCCCAAATCTTGGCCAAAATGATCCATTGCATCCAAAAATTAGTTTTCCTTGGTGGAATCTCATACCGCATGACGATTTAGAAACTTTACATGAAAAATTGTGCTCAAATAATTTAGGTGACTTTGCCAAAACAAATATTACCCTTAAACTGAAATCTTACGAGTGTAGAATTCCATTTTTTGGGGTTTAATCAAGGCTCCTATGAGCTGGCTTTCAGTTATTCTTTCTCCTTCTTCTGGTATTTGGATAAAAAGACATGGTACAAGAAGTTCAGCGGTGAACAACTGCGTGATAGCTTTCAACATTTCGTCCGATGCAATGTTGTTTCTGAGAGATTTCATAGCTTTAATGAAGGCGGGAACGAGCCCAGTCGCTGTGGTCATCTGGACTATGATTAGCTGGCCATCTGCTCGTTTTTGCTCATGTTTGGCCGATTTTTTCCGAACTTGCTGCATGCCTTAGTGATATTTCATAAACGGTGCATCCGACGGTCTCTGATTTTGGCGGCTCGTTGAGCCTCGTACATATCTCGTTTGTCTTTTTTTAACGTTCAAACTTTTCATTTGTAAATAAGCTTAAGAATGCTTGATATTTTCAGCGACATACGAAACTTTAATATCAACTGAGCTTACAGATCGATTTTTTATGTTAGAAGCAATTAATTTTTAATAAGGATTTCTGTGATGCATTAAAGTTGGCATTTTCAAGTAAATCATCAAATATGCAGTGGCAATTTCATCGGATTTTACTTCAAGGTATTGACAAGGTAGGGCAAATGTAAGCAATTGGTGCACTATTCAGAAAAATCGACTTTAATTTTATAGTTCACGTTTCCGTGTATTTAGTTACCAAAATAGTTTAAGAAACTGGTTTAAAGCTTCTAAAAGTTGAGCAAATGAGATAAGTTTTTTGAAATATTCGTTATTTGGCAAAAGTAATTTCTTTTGGGAACTAAGACATCATAAAGATGTTTGGTTTTAAAAGTGCCTCGATTTACTATGAAATCGAAATACGTTGGAAGATTATAGATAGTACGTGAAAGCGCTTTGCCAATTGCTTATTGCAGATATAGCTTATCAGCACACCAAAGCTATTATAAGACCGTACTTCTTAGTTGTAAGTCAAACATATCCACAAATTTTCACCTTAGGACTAATTTTACTAAGAACTTAACTAAGAACCGTCTTTGTTTATTACGGCCGTAGCCGCAACAAGACAACTAACTGATGCTAATCAAAAATTAACCAAATGTATAGAAAGGCGACACAAATTGTGGCGGCGTACGAATACGTGTTGCTATGAAAGATGTTAATCTTGTCATGCCGTATTAAAACAAACTCGCCGTAGTATTGCACCCTTGGTTAAATTATGATTTGCTAAAAAGTCTGTGAGAGCAAAATTGAATTATGATACGTATTCATACCGGCCAGCCAGCCAGCGCACCCAATTTAAGCTGCCTTTATTCGCAAAAGGTTAAGAAAAAAAAAAATTTCAAAAAATATACGAATTTCTTAGCAAACCAACATCAACTACCAAGAAATCGCAAATGAAATTCAACAACGACAACAACAAATTGTAAATTCCTTCCTCATGCACGCCTGAATGAATACCTACTCCAGCAGAGTACGAGTGAACTTAACGCGCAAAATGTGCTGATCTGCCATCTCAGTGACCGTTCGATCACAATGCGCCCTTTTGCTTTGACTCTCATTTGAATTTCTTCCCCACTGCTGATCCGCTGCTCCATGGTTGCTGGTTAGGCCAAAACTTAGTTTGCTTGATATTCGTAGATATTGGTTGTTGGTATTCGATGTCGTTCGATTCGGTTGGCAATGCATTGCTACTTACGTTGGCATTAAGCTGGTTTGCTGGGAATGCGAAAGCGACCAAAGCCAGAATCAACCGCCTCGCACTGTTGATGGTGCTATAATGAAGGGCGACAAATCTGACACCTTGTATAGCATTTTATTGAACGCCTGCTTGCCTGCTTGCTTGCCTGTGAAAAGACACAAGCTGGCTGCCCAGGCACAGGAAGAAGACCCATGGCGTTTTTGTACAAAATTTATTGTATTTATTTTTTGAACGTATTGTATTAAAGCCAAGTGTTGGCCAAAAAATGTACTTCGCAATATATCGATACTTACGACAATAAAAACTATGAAATATGTACGAATAGTACACGTAAAGCCAAAAAAAATTAAAAACAATGCCAAATGTGGAACAAATATGAAAATATGGAATACTGTATACTTATCTGAGTAAATCAGATAGCTGAAGTTCGGTGAATGTGAATTTTATTGCTAATTCCTACGAATTGACACTATTCCATAGTTGAAACCTATCTCTTATTTGGTTTGGTCAACGTTCTTTACTTTCTTATGGCACAACATTTTGTTTTAATAATTTTAATTATCTTGACAGAAAACATCACTTAGTAGTTACTTCATATAACCCATTCTATTTTTGAATGGACGAATAGTCTCGGGTCATAGAAAGCACTTGCTCATACGCATTCTTATGCATTTCAAAACATTAAGTATCGATACTTTTCTTTAGCACAACATCGCTATGTATTTTGCATTTACTTATTTTTGTTATTGTCTTCAGCTTAGTCTGTCCGTGGACCATGTTGCTAAGCATGATCCCAATACAACCGTCCGGCGGAAGGTAGAGGCTGCCTGATCTTATCGTTTGATCTTTAATGCTGGTTTTCTTTTGAATAGAATTTGACTGACGGCATTGACGTTGAGCGGCGCATAAGTTAAGCCAGCGAGTAAGGGAGTTGAATTGACCCTTCCTTCGCCACCTTATGCATTTTTTATGAGATTTATTTAATTTTTTTCTTTCTTGTAGAAATTCCATAGCCACACTGAATTTTCGGAACTTTTGTTATTCTCATTTTGCTGGAATTGGGTTCGGCTATTTCTTTGGCCTCTACTTGGTTTTATTTTATTATTCGTTCGTTATTTTCTTCTCTTCTTTGCCGATGAATGAATTTGTAAGCCAAGATAAATGAGGTTTTGGCTTATTCTGGCACTCATCTCACTTGTCATTGAGTCAATAGCTTGGTATGCGTTATTAATTTTGTTGTTACCAAGGAAAGATGCCGGTGCTAACTCATTCACACACCGAGTCTTTGGATTCTTCTCTTTTTTGTTATTGTACTTGTGGCTCTTGATTTGTTGGAATGCGCCCGCACACAAACAAACTAAAACACATCATCAACAAATGTCATCAAAGTCAAGCAACGATCACCGCATACCGGGTACCATTAAATTTTTGGTGCCCAAACCGCGGATTTATAAACGATCCAATTTTTCTTAATTTTGTTTTTTATTGCTGGATTTTGATTCCTTTTTGCTTTTTTTTTTTGTTCAATTTTTGGAATGCAGCAAAGAAACATTAACAGCTATGCTATCGAAAAACATATGGTGCTGATAAACATCAGCAAACATGGCCTGAAACCTCAAAGCTAAACCCATGTGAAATGGTGTACAATGGTAAAAATGTAAGTTTTATGATACAAAAAAAAACTACACATCTTGGAAGGAGAAACTATTTGTTGAGAGTAATTGATCGATCAAGATTTTAAAAATAAATTCGGGTCAGATATGTTATGGACCTGAGCTCCCAGGAAGTTGATAATCCTTGCATAAAGGCATAAATATTTCATTGCACTATATCAAACGTAATTCACTAAATATTCAATCAAATCGTTTTTTCCGTATGGACTTGCCACAATGCATCGCGTAAGCAAAAGGGATTGATTGAGCATTGAGTTTTTTGTGAATACTTTCATTTAATCATTTAATAGTTTTAGAGTTAGGGCTGCATAATTCATTAGGTTTTGAATCGGCCAACCTATTTATTGAGCGAATTCGAATTGTGCGGCTAAGTTACCATTAATGTCAGTATTTTAAAATATTTTCGCCCAGAGGCTTTTTGGCCGCTTTCTGTGAAAAATTTCTGATTGCACCAAACGTAATGGAAAAATTCAACAAAATTGTTTTCAATAATTATTTTCTAAATAAAAAATAAATCTTATGCACTGTGCGGTGTGTCGTCTGCTTTTTTAATTTGAAAACTCTGAAATACGCCGATTCTTAAATGTCACTGATGGTGCCATTAATTTTGGTTCGTACAATTTAATGTGGTTTGTCATCAACTCAAAAATCTTTTCAATTGATGATGGCGCGTTAAGATATCTGGACTTAAACAAAAACAAAAACAGAAAAGTTAAGAATCTTAAAACGAAAAAAAAAAGAAATCACAGATTTTAACGATAAGTACCGCCCGCTGTTATAGCCATAACTCCGAACTAAAATGCATCGTTGTTGCTGCAGCCGCTGCTGCTGCTACCACTAAATGAGATAATTTAATAAGCGTTAAAATGCTCGAGTTATGTCATTATAAAAATTACAGCAACAAAATACAAAAAAATTTCAAAACGCATATATTAAAAAATCGAAGAAGCAGCAACTTTTCATGCTGTGCTGCCTGTTGATGATGTTGCTATTATTGTTGTTGTCTTAGTAGACGTTGACAATTTTGTAGTCATCAGCAACATCATCAGCTGGCGGACTGGTTGGTACGTTGCTTGTCAGTCGCTTGTAGGTATGCAGCGGCTGCCCAAAATGGACCGCTTAACGAAGCAATTGTGTTGATGATTATATTCAGAGGAGCCGCAGCAGCAGCATCAGCAACAAACAAGACGACTCTTTTTGCAACAAAATTGAGCATAGCAAAGCATAGCACGGCTATAGAAAGGCATGCAAGCTTATAATGAGTTTTGTTAACTAAAGACTTTTTTTGTTGGTATTTTTCTTCATTTTTATTTGTATTTTTGTGCACCTTTTTTGCGTGTGAGTTTCTTAAATATAGCGATGCCTGCAACAACAACAACAATAACATGTAATATGCTGACGAGCAACAGTAGTTAAAATCCTGCTGCAACTAGTTTGTACTTTAAGATTGCATACATCTGCTATTACAGATGCAACATACTGCCACTGTCACTACCACTACGACTATGACTTAGTCATGGAGTCAAAACTACTACCAAAAGACGTTGGTACTATCTGTGTTTTAGGCTTTTGTAGTAAAAAGTTGCTGCTGTTGCCAATATTCCAAGTTAGCCTATTGTTTGCTTAGTATGCAACTAAAAAGTGAAAATTTGCAAAGGTTGTTTGGTCTATACCCAATCAGGAATTGCGTACAATATGATTATGTTAATAAAATACAATTTAATTTGAAGGATAGAATTTTTTTTTTTCAAAAAACACTGGCCGCATTAAACATTTACATGTCTTACGTATTTTCCCAAAACTAATTATTCGATCTATCCCTATTCGATCTAACCCATAGAATAGGCCGATCAATTAATTTTTACTAAAATATTACCAACTTACATATATTACTCAAGAACCCTCTGTTAAGTTCAAAAATTATTTTCAAATTTTTACCTTCTGACGTGGTTTTATTTTTTTTAAACCGGCGCCAATATCTATTTGTAGACACCGCTATTAATGTTTAGTTTAACTTAATAGAATTTTCACGTTCAGGTTCTTTTAATTCCACTGGTCACCTTAAAGCAGCGATGGGCAAAATATGAAATATGTGCCAATTGCGGCTCTTTACAACAAAGACGTAATTTTTCCTAAAATTTTTTTTATTCGCGCCTTATACACATTCGATAAAGTAAACAACAATGCGTATATTGAGGACGGCTTCTTTCGTTTCGTTTGATCAGTGTACCTTCATTTCTACACTCTTGTTGTTCATGTTTGATCCTTCGAATTGGCTTTGGCTAAAAACCTGCAATAAATTTACATCAGATAGCTCGTATGAGCCGAAATACGCACTCGGCCTCAACAAGTAACGGGTGATTCATTTAGAGGAACTCTTTTCAGTAGGGATCTTATGACAAATCACGAGTGAGTCTTGTCAAACTGTCATGGCATTTATGTTCAGTATTGTTAGACATTTTATCATTGAAAGAATTACACCGCAACAAATTCTAGGAATCTACAAAATTCACGAAAATTTCATCTTCGAATTCACATTATTACTTGAAATATCGGCCGCTTAGATCATGTGATATCACACCCCTAGACTTTTTGCTTTGGGGTTTCGTAAGGTTCAAGTCCTACATGGATAAGCCGGCTAAGATTGCTGCAAGACTGTCATAACTCAAAAAACCCAAAAATGGAGAAAAATGCATTTAAAGTTTTCAATAAATTACTTTTTATATGAAAATTCAAAAAAATATGTTTACAAAAACTTTTCTCACAACGCAAGTTCATTAGATACCTTTCTGATTTTTTTTTCACAAAATGAAAAATGAAATGTCGGATATTTCTGCTTAATTCACTCGAAAAATAATTTTTTTTCAGCTCTGACAGTTTTGCATCTAAACGAATCGCCCCATACAATAAAATGTCTTCTTTTGCTTCTCGTCAAATCTTAGCGAATATGCGTATGAATCTCCTAAAAGTTCGACTTAACTAAAATACTCGTCGTATTTAATAAAAATTACAAAATAATTTGATTTTTCCTGCTGAGGAAGCACTCATTTCTCTATGCTACAAGGGTACATAAATATCAACTAACTATGTACATAGAATTATTATGGGATGCGCCACTAAGTCAAGTTGGTCAAGTCAAGTTAGGTTATGTGTCCAGCTAGTAACAACTATAGCAGCAACAGCAGCAGCAATGGCAAGAGTTGATTGTTCAAATAAGCCAGTAAACTCAATATATGTATATGCCAATATTTGCAAAAGAGTTGCATTTATATTGAAGAAATGTCTAACCAATATAAAATTGTTGTTATTCGAAGTTGGTAGCTATTTTTGGTAATGGAATGCGTTGACTTAAAATACCTGCTGGAGTGCTTTTTTACTTAAGAGAAAAATAAGTGTTCTTGATTTCATAAAAAAAAAACCGGGAAAAACTTAAAATTTATTCATACCCTTTCGGAAATTTAAAAAGTAAAAATAAAGAATTTTCTCTTGCCGCATTTTGTGCTTTAATTGAAGAGCGCTTTGTTTGCTGCTTCATGCGGACACAAAACTCTACTTCGGTGAAAAAAAAATATTTATTTGAGTTAGAATTGTGTATTGGAAAATGTTAAGTAAAAAGGCGGTGGTTTTATTTGCTTATTAACTGCTGATTTCATTGAGAAAATATTTGAAAATTAAAGTTAGTTTCGGGAACAGGGTTGCCAATTTCAAAATGAGGAATTAACGACCTTCCAAAAAAAAACGAAAGCATTTGTTAAAACGCATACATTTTTTGGGGAAAAGTCGATAACTTATTTTCGTTTGTCTAAGAAGAGTTTTATCTGTAATTAATGGCTTTTATCTACAAATAACGGCTCAGCTACTTCACTACGATAGGCAACAATTTATAAAAACGTAAAGTTACTTAGTACACACATATGCAATATAAGACTATGCCACACCCATCTCCAATATACACTATGATAAATGCTGCCTACTATCAATAGAGTAGTAAACAAACCTAGATCAACTTCGGATTTCATTTCAACCGTGATACTTACTACTCAAACTGAAGTAAAAATTAAACATTTTGTTTAATTTCAAATTTTTAGCTTTGAATCCAATGTTAAAACTGAAACATTTTGATATCCGATTTCAAATTCTTGAAATTATACAGACCGTGTGTAATTTTCTGACCCAAAAAGCGCAAATTTTAATTTAAAGATGAGGTTTGTATAATTACGGTGGCAATGGTAAGGGGACGTCCATTAATTACGTGAGCTAAAATAGGGGGGAGGGGGTCCGGCAAATCTCACCAAATCTCACCAAGGGGGGAGGGGGTCAAGGAAAACCTCACGTCAACTTTTTAATGCATAGAATTTACATTAAAAATTATAATTCAAATCTCACGTGAGGGGGGGCGGGAGAGGTCCCGCCAGATCTCACCAAATCTCACCAAGGGGAGGGGGGGGATCCGAATTTTCAAAAAATCACCTCACGTAATTAATGGACGTCCCCTAAAATGGTAAATGGTAAGACTCATATTGTCTAGTATATATTCTTTCAGTGGTGTTACGCTACTAATAAATTGTTTTTTATGCCAATAAATGTTGAGCTTTCAGTTTCGTGCATAAAAGGTTATTTTCCTGCCAAAGTTTAACACGCATATGCAACAAATAACTTGAGCGTTGACTTTTGAGTAAATTCAGTAGCTTAATTCAGAACCTTACCCTACCCATAGTCGTTTCTGCTACAATGTACTCACACAATAACAAGTTTATAGCAAGCAGGACAAACGAACTTTCAAAATCAAGCTCAAATCGCTGCCACATTAGAATGTGACTAATAACTGCGGTAGAAAAAAGGGCTTGTTGGTTTTTTGTTGTAAAACAGCTTTTGGCTGGGTGGCTTAACAACAAAGATGGCGACGGCGATGGTGGCGGTGGCAGTGGTGGCTCTAGGCAAGCGCCCGAAGATAAGAATCTTAGAAAAATCAGGGCAGACCGGATTTGAGTTTCACATGCGAGAAGCGCAGACCTGGCTTAAACTCCATGGCTATCAAGATAATGGATCGATTGCACAAGTGATAACTTGGCAAGAGAGTTGCCATATCAAAGCAAAAAAAGATAAAGAAAAATTAAAAAAGGCCACTTTTTATTGTACAACTCGTATAAACTGTCAAAGTCTCAAATGAAAAATTGCACAACTCTCAAATTGACACACCTCAGCGGTGGAAAGCGGAAGCGTTACCACACAGTCAAAATAGCAAGAAAAAAAAAAATTCCCATAAAGCGGTTTCTTATGAAATTCGCTGTCGTTTGCAGGGTGCCGCAACGCGCTAATGGGGGGTCCTCGCGCCCGTATAGTGGAAAATTAGTCAAACTCAATCAGGCGCATTTGTGTTTGTACCAATAGGCGTACCAGCAGCGTCCAAGAAAAATTACTACAAAACTCCAACTAATGATGTGTTACAATAAACGCAGTGTGCGAAACAGCAGTGCTGCCAACTGTGCGGCACCAAAATAAAAAGACTGAACGAGGAAAGAAATGAAAAATTAAAGTTAAAGCCGCAGTGGCAAAAAGAAAAGAAGTCGCTGTTGCTGCTGCTGTTGCTGTTGCTGTTGATGACGTTGAAGAAATGCCGGCAACCAGTTTTACTGAATTCCCTGCAATGTGTGGGGAAATTTTTTATTCTTTTATTTTTTCAACTTCTTGGCCAACATTGGTGATGCCACACACAAGGCGCGTTTGCAGCACGTTGTCTCGGTTCGATTCAATTTGCTGTTGCAATCGCAATAGCAACAGCAAAGGAATTTCGCAGCTCATTATTTGGCGCAACATGAAATGTTGGCAATATTCTTGTGGCAACTCTGTCTATGCTTAATTAATGAATGGTCGTTGCTTGCAATGACATTTCAAAAATATACCACCGATTAGACCGAGAGTCGTACGCGACTTAAGTTGACAACATTTTAATTGATGATGATGCAGCACGAAGAAAATAGTTTCGGTGAAATGTTTTCGGCAATACTATATGTACATAATTGCAAGTTTGTGCTCAAAAGATGCAAAATGCAAATGAAATTAAATGAAAGAAATGAAATGAAATAAAATAAAATGCAGCTATGATTAATGAGGCAGTGAAGTGGAAAATTAGGCATCAAAAATGGCAGTTTGAAAAAAATTATAAAATTTGACCTGAAATCAAGGAAATGTTTGCACAATAACCAGTCTCTATAACTTTTTTGAAAAAAATATACGCAGCAGAGTGGTTCTTAAAAAAAATCTTTCAAAAGACTCAAAAAATGCATATCAATATTTACACGGGACCCAACGAGGTTAAAGGTTTATTATATTAACCCACAAATGCCGAAATTTTAATTTCCTTCTATATGCAAGTCATATAACTCAGCTGGCCCGAAGATGGACAACTCAAAGAAAAAATTTTTTCCCGAACAATTTTATAGCTTCTTCTTTAATGTTATTCAAAATCGAACATATATCATTTTTACAATAATATTTATTATTTAAATTTAATTTTATTTCAAGCAGAAAATTAACTAAGCTGATTCACCAAAATTTGTGGTCAAAATATGTGTTTTTTGTTGTTGCAGTGCATAGACATTTTTTAAGAATTGTTAATGTGAAAATTTCTAAAAAAAATTTAAGTTTTTTTAGATATATTTATTACATAAAAAAATTATAGATAGCGGTTTTGTGTCTTTGAAATAAAATAAAATTTAAAAATACTAGCAAGAAAATAAACGAAAGAAAAAGAAGAAAAAATCAGCAGGCATAAAAAATTGCTATTGCTGTTAGACAAAATCAAGAATTGTGGCAACACGAACGTGAATGTCTTTCAAGTTATTTTGGCGTTGACGGTGTAGGCAACGGCCAAATTGCGTAGTAGCCTTGAGTGTGATATTTTTTGTGATTTTTTATTCTCTATTTTATGCACAACATTTTTTGTTAATTTGTGACTGTGTCATATGTAGAAATGGACTTGCTTTCTTTCGTTTTTCAAAGTTAAATTTCGCTACAGGGTGCATTCATTCGATATACATATGTGGGTTTAAGTGTTTAAAAGCAGAGGAAAAATTGAAGCTCATGAATGTTTAATTCTAAGTATAATCGACAAATTCAAAATTAAAAACAGAAGTGGGAAATGAGCATTTTATTTTGTTTATATAAACTCTAAGCTACATGTTTATCATCATTTTGAAAGTATCACAACTGCAATTTATGTGATATATTGTTTATTCCAAAATCTTTATGTCACACACAAAAACGCCATAGCATACAAAAAGTGACCCTGTTTATTTTTGTTTTTTATACGAAATATTTACATTGTTATTAAAAAGTCGTGTCAGTGATAATAATTTTATTTAGCTATGTATTTTGAACTTTTTTTTTTAAATTGTTTTCAATTTTTTTTTTGGCTTTTTGCTGTCTGGCTTGTAGCGCGTGTTTTCATTTGATTTTTTTTTGTTTCTTATTCAGTTTAATAATAAATAAAATTGATATATAAAAATTCGGAACAGATGCAACTTTTTTGTGTTGCTCATGTTGTTGACTTGCTAATAAAATTAATATAGAAAATTAAGAAAAGAAAAACTATAGAAAATGTTGAGCTGTAATCAAGCATTCAACATCTTTGAGAAGAATCATCATTGACAATCAGTTGACAAAAAATGTTGCTGCCTCTAATAATTTCGGCTTTTTTTCAACATAAATGTGGCCAATACTATGTACAAGTAGAAGTCATAAACAACAACGATGACATTGGCAATTAAATTTGTTAATTTTTGTGCTATTCTGTTCAATGTTGTCCGTGATATAAGCACAAGAACATTTATCATATGATATATAAAAATCTATATATTTGCGATTTTTCAGGCTGTAGTAAAATCTCGCAAATTTTTAAGAATGTTGATAATTCGCAAAAAAATGCTATAAAACATAAAAGAAAACATTATTTTTAAATTATGTCCCATCATAAGAAAGAAATTTACAACTTAGAAATGTTGCGTATTGTGATAAATTTCAATTCTTTTCAACACTAATATTTCAGAAAAATAAATTAAACAATATATAACAGAAAGCACCATGCCAATGTCTACAAGAATAAGTTTGAAAAACTTAAAAATATCCAAAAATTTTATAAAAGTTTGTTATTTATTTTTGTATCATAAACGATCCAAATTCTTGGTGATAATTTAATATCATGAAATTTAATCTTTCGTTTGCACTTGGGTCTTCTGTAGTACATATATCAATATATGGTGTGGTCTCATAAAATTTCCCCAGGCCAATATCTCGAGAACTAAGTAAGATAGTGATAAATGTTTTTCAAAGTTAATCCGTGGTCAACTGTTTTTTTTAATTAGTAAATTTAAGGCCTAGAGAAAAATTTTGCATACGAAACTTATCTATTTTTCCCATAGAATACAAATATGCAATAAAAAATATAGGTGTCTATGTAAAAAATCATAGTTGACCTCGAGTTCACCTTGAAAATTGGTTAAAAACCTTATTACTTTATACCTTTCGCCATCACTAAGTGATATAATGACATCAGTGATACATATGTATCGCACTTTAAAGTTATTTTCTAGTATCATAAAATGTGCTTATTAATCAAGGTCGCACGCTATTACCAAACATGTTAATGTACATGTCAAAAAATATATTTTTTAAATTTCTTGAAAAATTTTGAAACTATTTTATAGTAATCTTATGTTTTTCAACAAAAACCGTTTTCCAATCACAAGTCTACAGGAACTTTAACAACTTACAAAAACCTATTCCAAACAATTCTATCTATAAATATGAAATCTCTCACAATTGTGTCTATAGCTATAATTTCTTGCAAAGTTTTCTTTCCGACATTAATTATAAATATTTTTTCTTATTCATTTCAGTATATCATCTCTAATTATCCATTTATTATTTAAAATGTTTTTGTTGCTTTGCTTTGCCTTTGTAGTTGTCTAATAAAATATTATGATATATGAAAATTATTCATAAAATACGCGCCCGCAGACACTTTTACACAGATCATCGTGTTATGGCTGAAATCCGTTGTGATTTACGTTATACCATGATGTCAAATTGAGAGTGTCAAAATATTGACTTAAAAGAAAATTCATGGTATTGCGGCGGAGACGGCACTTAGAAATACCGCAGTGGCAGCAACTGAAATGAGGTAAGCAAGCGGCAGCAGTTAAGGCAGCATGAAAGTGGCCAAATACTTAATAAGCCAGTGAAGGCTGTGATTCATCGTGGTTGTATGCTGCTGCTATGTGAAGGGGGAGTAAAAATTATTTACGAGTCTGCTCAAAATAAATAAAATATACCTACGTTTTGCTGATAATACGAGTAGTGCTAAACACAGAGGGATACATTCTTTTTTTTTTAGAAAAAATGTCATGTGATTGTTTTACTCCACAGCTATTTAGTCATTTAGTGTGTATAGCTGAAACAGGTGGCTGATGTTTTTAAAGAAATTTTTTAATTAATTTTTTCATACATAAATGTGGTTCTAAATATAATTTGTAAATTTAAAATTTCCATGCTATTAAAATTTTTGTGGGTCGTTAATCTAATAAAATTTTCCAATTGTTGATATTTCTGAAAAATGTACCATTTTTATTTTATTGTAATTGTATGATATAGAGACGTTTTTAGTTGTTATGCGGCATTTCATTAATTCATGAGAAGGATTCGCTACTTTAAGAAATTTCTTTAAAACAGCCCGTAGCTCAGTAAATACGATCAACATAAAAGTACTTATCATGAAGAGATTTTAAAGCGCTATTTGCAGCAGTTTGTTTCAGAAATGTATGATTTAATTTTGTTCCCAAGAAAATTCGCTTTTTTTTTGCATTTCTTATTTATATTATTGGAATTACTTTGAAAAATATATATATATCAAAGACATACCGGTTTTATCACCCGGGCATGCTTTACAGCATTTACCCGGCAGCAAAATGGGATCATCACAAAGCGCTGGCGGACATTCATTTTTGATGTTGCGGCATTGAACGCGCGCGACAATGCGTCGTTTTTTGGGAATCTGCAAGAATATTAAAAAAAATAAAATTTAACAACGCGTTATAATTTGAAAAAAAAGAATACATATATCATATTATTGCGATAATAAAAAACATTTTTTCAAAAAAAAAAGTATTTTTAGTGCGAAAAACACCAAATTGTGGGTATATAAAAATATTAACTTGACCAAAACATTAAAAAAAATTTAATTTTTTTAAAATTTTAACAAAAATAACCAACGAAAATTAGCGCAAGTCTATCAATTTTTGATATTTGCAACATTTTTAGCATTTTTGTGAAGCCTTCAAGTGTAGCCGCTGTCTGCTGTTGTTGCTGCCGTTGGCTGACTTAATTAAAACGCGTATGGCGGCTGGCGTGTCGCGTTGGTGGCGCCAACGAATCAGGCACGCATACTACATATCTTGGCTGCTGTTGTCTTCTTTTGCGCAAGAGATGAGTGCAGTGAAGCTGTTGCAAAAACGTTAAGGCAAGCAGTTGCGTTTTTCTTCTTCTTATTTTTTTTTCTTGACAAAACTGTTGCGTGTTCTATAATCTATGTTCATATCTTCGTGTGCTTTAAGCCATATTTTGTGTATTAAGTTTAAGACGCTCAAAACGGTCTAATCGTTGCAATAGTTTCAACTAATTTATTTCAAAAATCAAAAATTTGCCCACTACCAGACATAGTGATAGTATAGCCATCACCTTTGGACTCTTTAATCCATTAGGTTACTTCAGACAATTCCGCTGTGCAACACCTTCCAACTTGTGATATATTTAATTGATTTTTTTATCACAGAGTAGGGCTTACGACTTTGTACGAATTTGATCGATTTTATGTATTAATTGGTTTTCTGGCTTTTACTATTCATGCCAAGCATTTGGTGAAATGAAGGATTCATAATAAGGATGCATAATTTTTATAATCAAATAACTTCTGAACCTGACTCAGCCTAACCATTCATTTTTTTTTTGTAAAAGAATGGGTATCATCTCAAAGTGCAACGATTTTTGTGTAAGCATTTTAAATAAATTCGGTAGTTAATGGCATACCATTAATCATTTCGACATAAGTGAAACCATTGATACGCTCCAATTTTTCAAAGCTTTTAAAAAATAGTAAGAGAATTAATTTTTCAAATATTTTTTATTTCTCTGAAAACATTTCTAAAGACATAATGTGTTAAAAATTAGTTTTTCTTTAAAAATAAATATTTTTCTAACTTTTATTCTTTAAGAGCAAGGGCATAACTTCAAAATTGAATTTGTTTTATTACTTTTTTTTTATTTTTGGATTCTGCACAGTAAAAATATTATTTCTGTTGAAAATTTAAATAAAAAAAAACGAAAAAAAAGATCTCAATGAGATTTTATTTTGGCTTTAAAATATTTAGTTTTGTATTTTTGTATAAATTAAAAATATAAAACAATTAATATTACGATTACCATTTTTTTGAATAACGGTCAATTTTTAAGCTTAACTCAAAATATTATTTTAATTTAATTTTTTTTTTTTTCAAAAAGAGCAACTAGCTTCTAACGTTCTTACAACTTTTTTCTAAGAGTCGATATCTAAAGAGATAAAAATTAATTTGATATTCCTTACCCTTAATAGTTGTGAAAAATTGTAAATTCACTTGATAAGTCAACAAGTCAAATACTATCCACAAAAAAAAAAAAACATCTTCAAAGTCAGAGAAGTCATGATATGATACATCTCTTTCCATTTTGACATAGAATGCCCCTTGAACGTCAAATTGAATACGATTTGTTAAAAATGTATATAACATACATAGCAAAATAGAAAATTTAATTTAAAAAAAATTGTATAAATAGTAAGGTAGTTTTTTAACCCATTAGCCATTAAGAAAGTTAATAACATTTATTTTTTGGCCGCTATAAAAACTGACAGTCGACAGACGCTCATCAAATTTTATGGCTTATAAATGCTACTTTTAAGTAAAAATTTTTAAAATTTATTTTTAATATTTAAAATTCAGATTTTATTATAAAATTTAATTTTTTTTTTTTGGATTTCTCCTTTTGTATTTTGTGCCAACAAAAAGTTTCCACAATCTTTTTTTTTTCATTTAATTGAGTGAATTGAAATCAGCGTTGCCAACTTTGGCTGTGTGTCAACATTTGGTCACATACGATGGTTTTTTTTTTTTTTATTTCTCAATGTTAATATATTTGGCTCTATATTGATTTTATTTATACTTATTAAATTTAATTTATATAAGAATTAGCAACAGAAGTTTCATTGCGCGACAAACATTAATCATTAAATCTGCGTGCGACAGTGCGCACACGCAATTAGTTGCTAGTGAACAAAATTGAAAAAAAAAATAATTTTACCATTTAGCACAAAAAATGTTTTTTTTTTTATTTTAAGTTAATTTTTTAAGTAAAAATGAATGTATTTTTGGCACGCGAATTTTTTTCGTTGAACCATTGAACAGTGGTTAGTTAACAAATAAAAACTGGGGAAAAATATTTCAATGAACATCATCTACTGCTTAAATTGTTTAAATAGTTTAGATTGAAGTGGTTTTTGAAAAAAATATTTTTTTCTATTTAAAGGCAAACGCTGCCTAGAAACTTTGAAAAAAAAATTTAAAAAAAAAAGAATAAATCTGCAATTTGAGCTTGATATCTTTTTTCCGACTTAAAACGAAAATAAATTAAAAAATCTAAAACTTTCCAGTCCTATTCCAATGGGAATTTTTATAAATTGAGTGAATATATTTTCTTGATATTTGACCATGCTAACACCATTGCTATTTACCATATCGTAGCAGCATTTTGTTTCTGTTGTTGCGCACAACAATTAATAAAGTTGTCGCAACAATTTGCGAAAACGCTGGTTGCTTTTACTATTTTTAATTTTATTTGACATTAATTTTTAAGTAGATTTTGCTGAATTTCAAAATTTAAAATTTTTTTTAAAAAGTTTTGTTTGAAAATGTGTTCAGCCTGATTCGTCGTCGTGTCGTGCAAGACCTTTAAAATAAAAATCAATCACGCAGCAAAATGCTATAAATTTTCTGCCAACTATAATAATTAGACACACAAGAATAAGTTGTGAAAAAAAACAACATTTTTTTGAAATATGAAAAACATCAAAATGCGAAATATGCCAGAGCGTACGAGTATGTTAAAAAAGCAATAATAATTTCACTTTTAAGTCTTTCACCAGACTGATGCATAAGATAAATATTTCGCAACATAAATTTTAAAATCTGAAAAAAGCACTAAATCTTAATTTATTTTTCTATGAAATATTTCAAAAAATGTCGTTAATTAATTTACACACTTTCTGGGAAAATATTTGCGAGAGTTTTGCAGAAATTCCTTTTTTTGTTAAACTTACCGCTACGCATTCACATTTAATGCAGTACATAACACCAAATGGCGGCCCCAAATCAGCATACCACGTTGAGCCAAGTTCACGCAAGGTTTTGCCAAATTGACATTCAGAAACTGAAAAATAAATTTAAAAAAATTGATTAAAATATCTGTTAGAATTTATAAGAGAAAATAAGATCTAAGTAGAGACTTCTTAAAATTACTTTGAGCTGTGATAGAGTGAGCTGTGTTAAAGCTACACATATTCAAGTTGGAGAGGGAGTTAAAAAAAATGTTTAAAACTAAAAAATTCCTCATCTTATTTTCATAAGTCTTGGATGCATTTATTTTCAGAGTCGACAAAACAAGTGCCTGACGCGATTTGGGTCTACTTCGTGAAGATTTTTATCTAGATACTTTTAGAATACTCAGATTGAAGTTTTTATTTTGTGTAGAATCGAATTTCTAACTATCCAATGACACCAATTTTGGTTTCAGCAGGTTTCGAAATATGTAAATTAAAAAATAAATTTTATAAATATTGACAATTGTCAACAAATTAAAAAAATAATTACGAATTAAATGTTTAAATTTAAAGTCAAGCAGCGTAGAAGGAATCTAAGCGTGCAGCGTGCGATGAGTCAAAACAAAGGAACGAGTCTCTGACACGCGTTAGACTTGCGCTTGAAAATCTTTAATAACTTCCGATCTAATAGACACTTTTTTGTAAAATGGGTTTTGTAGATAAAAAATTAAGAATAAAATATTATTTTTTTCAATTAATTCTAGTTGCGGAAACAGCATGTTAGAACTAATTAAACATTTCATTTTTTGTTATTTTTTAGTTGTTGATAATAATCCGACATTGATCGGATCAGTACAACTGGAGATAATATACTTAAAGTATGAGTAGTTTTGACAAAATCCATTCAATTATCGAACATTCATATCTGGGTATTTTCGGAAAAAAAAAACTTTTTTTAGCAAAATCCTGATATACATACGTCATGTGTCAACTGAATTTCTTAAAAGATGCTGGGAAAAAATTTTCATCGCATTTGGAGAAGTCAAGGTTTTTATCCTGAAATCCGTCCAGTTTGTAAAAGAATGGCCGATAGGTATGTACATAAGTAAATTTTCTGAGGGGTCGTATTTTTATAAATCTGGGCCTTAGATGATATTTTGACGAAAGCGAATTATCTCCTTGAGACTTATTCCGATTTGTTTTGGCTTTTCTGTAGGACTGTGTTATTCTAAAGATATTTCAAACTGAAACCTGTAAGGCTTTCCAGCAAGTTTTCTTTAATTTCCATGATAGAACCTATTTCATTTAGTGTAAGAGATTGAACTTTTATAGATCCTTTTAGATTTGCAAATAAAAACAACATTACATTTTTAGAATTACAATAAAAGTTCCAAGGCTATCTGTTTCTAATGGATTTTTATTTGGTGTTTTCGGATCTGCAGTTCTTTCTAATTTAAGAAATCTTAAATCTCGTTGGGTTGACTGATGTTGTCTTTTTTAGTTTTTATTTGCAAATTTGAAAGAGATCATCAAAATGCAACCTTTATCCAAAATAGTTTTCAAGAAAAAGTATATGCATATGATGGGTTAGATCTGTAGCCTTAAAAACTATACACTAAAATGCTATTATTATAGTAAACCTTTCAGGTGCAGCTTTTCCTTAATTTGGAATACTAAATTGACAAACAACTTTATAAGTTCCATTTTGCTAAGATATCAATGATTTTTTTTTTTTGTTTATAGATACATAAATAAAGGGTGATTATTTTATAGGTACTTTTTTCAAAAATAAAACAAAATACAAATATTAAATTTTATTGGGTAATCTTTATTATCATACAAAAGAAACATCTTTTACATGTAATTTTTAAAGGCTATTGTCCTAAAATCCCTACTGCAAAAAGTACATTTGAATGAACCACCCCACCCGTTACATAGCTTTGAACTTCTTTGGTGAACATTAAGAATGATAATGTTTCTTATATCATATAATTTTCGTTTTTAACTGACAGGAGAAAAACAAAAAAATATAAAAACATCTAACATCAAATGAGTGCACTTTGCGGCTGGTGTTGCCAATTATTTCACTTCCAATAAAGATAAGTCCGCTCGTCCATGCACACGAATTAGCACTATGTTGCACTAATTTAGTGCAACATCTACTTTTTTCCACTTCGGCAATCAATCAACCTAAATTTTCCAATCAATTAAAAATGTTCTTTGTACATACACATGCACATATGTATGTATGTATATCGATACATTGTATGTATGTATATATGTATCTTTTTGCTTATGTTCTTACATTTCAAATGCAACAATTTCCCATAATTTATAGCTTCCTTTGCTTTGTAGCTTACTATAATTCATACAATAAGAAAATAGCAACAACAAATGTATCTCTACAATATAAGTTGGCAGTAAATTAAAGAAGAAGAAAAAAGAATCATTGGCGCCAGTCAATCATCATAAATTTTCCATTATTGAGATGTTTCGCGTTGTATTGTTCTTCTTGTTGAGATTATTTGTTGCCGTAGTTGCTACACCAGAAAAACAAATCTGCAGACACTTGCGCAATTAGTAAAAAATTAATATATTTTTTTTAGTTTTTTTTTCATATTAAAAAAAAAACTGAATTTAATGAACTTTTTTGATGCCGGGAAAAAGCGGTTAACGACTTTTTTTACAATATAATTGATTTTTTATAGCATTCTGACGACTGCAGTTGATACATTTTTTTTTAAAAATCCATAAAAGATGTTTGTACTTTTTAAAAAATTTTTGCATTTCGGCTAAATTTAAAATTGTACTAAATTTAAATTTTTTACTTCATATTAAATTTTGCGAAAATACAACGCAAAATTGCAAAACTGCAATCATGCGGAAAAATAGCTTGTAAGAATATACAATAACAACAACAATAAAAACACACATTGAAAATTTTTCATAGTTCTGTCTAAAATTGAAATATTTACATAGCTCTGAATAACAAATGCAAAATATTTTCGAAATGTTTTCATTTTCATTTGGCTTTCTTTCATATGGTTATTTCTCATCATTTAAGGCTAAAATGACCATGAAAATATCACCAATCTGTTGTTGTTGTTGTGTGATTCGATTTTAAGTTAAATTTCTTACTGGGGTTTTTTTTTTTTTTTTTTTTTTTTTTGTTGCCTGGTCTGATTATGATTTTGTAGCTTTCATTCAAAAACTATTATCACTGGCTATATTTCAGCTAAAATAACTTATTAAAATCCAAATAACTTCGAGCTGTCAAGTAACTATATAAGCATATTTGCTGCTTTATTCTTCGAAGTTTCACTTTCTTATAAGCCTTTTTCCAGCAGAACTCCTCCATCATAATGAACTCTTAATAAGAATCCTCTCAAAATCTTGCTTTAAATCTATTACCCTCATCAAATGCTTATACAAGATTAATACTAATACTACTTTCATCCTAAAACTCCGTTTGGAGAGTAGAGCCTGAACAAAGTTTTAAAGCTATTCACCACTAACCGTCATAAAGCACTCCAAATTAAGAGCACAGCCCTAATTAAAAAAAAAATGCCTTCTTATAGATTTCGAATCATTGGAGTTTGTATATATTATAGTCAAAATTTGGATTTCCGGATCTTGCAATTTCTTAAGTTTGATAAAAAAAAATTATACCAATATCATTTAATAAGAAAGTCTAAAACACATTGTCACTTCATTTCTATCACGACTTAAATATTCTTCTGGAGCCCTCATCATTTGGGGGCCTCACGTTGCTACGCCAGCCGCCACAAAATAGGTTGAAATTTAGAGCACGAATGGAAGTAACAGCTAAAAAGAGTGTATGGAGCACAAAAACTTAAATTTATCAAAAACAGGAAAAAAATAAAAAATTCAATGAAAAGTAATAAAAAATTGCTTGCAATTGAAAGAACGCATTTTATCACAGCAATTTAACCAAACAAATTATTTCAAACGATTGAGAACGGAACAAGAGGCTGGCGATAAATAGACAAAAGAAAAAAAAAATCACAAGTAAGGTGTGCGGTCTGCTATTGAGTAATCATAGATAAACGATATCACAATGATATTTCAACACATACAAAGATAGAAAGGTATCTTTTTACGTATTCTTTTGCTGCACAGCTTGATCATTGGTGTGATCAATCAGAAACTGCTTTAAACAGGCAATAAAAAAGGCGGCAATAAAACTTGAAAAAACTCAAAAGAAAAGAAAACAATAAAAGCGTTTTATTCGAACAAAAAGAAAAATGAGATGACTTCAAAATCACAACGTGATCCAAAAACCAAAACTCCAATTAACAATAAAAAAAAAATTATAATTTAGAAAAAAATCGTTTGGAGTTGGAGGAATGAAACGTAAACAGTAACAGTGGGAAATAAACTAATGACAGCAGCTAGGTCCGACACCAAAGGAAGGTGTGAAAAACCGCTTGATAAATGATAATGAAGCAGTTGAGGTAAAAATAAAAACGCAGCGAGTGATGAAATAAAGTGACGGGAATTTGAAGCAGAGTCAGCATGTAAAAGGCATGCGATAAGCGTTGAGATAAATTAAGGTGAGAAAATGCTATGATTAATGATGAACGGAAGGAACAGCAGAGCTGAATAAAATAAGCAAAATTCAAAATAAATTTGGAAAAAAACCCCTCAGAGAGTTGAAAACAGGAATTTAATCTCAAAGAAAAAATTAAAACTAAATAAAAAAATACAACGAAATTATTAAAAAATCAATCGCGAAGTACTTAAGCTTGAAATTGATTTGGCAAATATGGAAAAAAAGCTCCAAGTTCGACAAACAAATATTGACAAAAAAAAAACAATTCTTTTCTGTTCGCATATCTGCAATTACGAGCCAGAAAAATAAGAAAAAAAAAATTTATTTTTAGCTTCTCAATTGCAAGCTGATGATAAATCATTTTCAGCATACAAAATGTAGGAAGTAATCAACGCTGAGGTGGCATGCAACAAAATTGCTAAAGCACAGCCCAGCACAGCATACAGCTCGTGCCTTTTTTCTGTGCTTTTCCAACTGATTGTGAGCGTAGGTTCATTTCGTATGGCTACAGTTTTCCTATGCAACATTGATAAAATTGACAGTTTTTGGCGCTGAAGTTTTAAATCATTATTTCGTTGTTGTTGTTGTTGTTGTTATTGTTGATCTCTTTCACTGTAATTGTTACTGTGGTTGTGTTCGTGTGTTTGTGTGTGCACAGTGTTAAATCTTTGCGTAGGTTGTTAGTTGGCGCCGTTTTGTCTTGAAACGTAGGCAAACATGGCCTGCAGTCACCAATAAGCAAGATACCCAAAACGCATTTCCGGCATGCACTCCAATTCAAAAACAAAGAAAAATCTAAATTGATAAAGCACCAAAAGTTAAAGTTAAATGTTTTTTTTTTACATAATTTATTATTTTTATAACAAATTATTTTTTTTCATAAATGATTGAAAGATTTTTATATTATATGTTCATTGTAAATATTGCCTGTAGGCTGTTATACCACTGATTCTTAGGATAAACTAAAGGTAGTGTTTACCGGAAAATAAATTCAAGAGGAAGCAGAGAGAAGTTTAATCAAAATTCGCATAAAGTTTGAACGTAAAATCTATAAGATAATTTTGATATTACAATAACATTTTATTATTAATTTATTCAAGTTGAAAAGAAGAATCGCAATGTTGTGTAGTAAGTCTAATTAATTTGAAAAAAAATATTTTATACTGTGACCACATGCAGCAAATGATTTCGATTTCCTTGTGAAGACGCAATTTATAAAATATTGGTATCGAATTTTTCACGCATCCTTAAAAACAAATATTTTTATGAATATTTTGCGCACAATTTAATTTTAATTTAAATCAAAATAATTCAATTTTTTTTTATCTTTTAATAGCAGTTTGCGAGACAAATAATGTCAGCGCTTGAAAGCTTTCTTCCGCAGCTGCCATTAACCTACTTTTCAAAATCATTTTAAATCGAATAATTTTTGTTTTACATTCATTTATAAATGTGTTTAATATATAATAGCATGTTAAGGTGGTTCCTAAATTATTAATTATGTTATTTAAAAAAAAAATATGGAATTTTAGCGATTAGGATTTAAGAAAATAGTATAGAATGGAAAATATAAATTTAAACGAGTTGTTTTGTCTTGTCTACTCAAGAAAAAGTTTTTCAATTGCAGAACAAGAAAATTTTTCATAAAGAACTAAGTTCATGTCTTGTTGTTCTTTTCTTTCCTAAGCAATGAGATGATAAGATTATAATGAAATATAGTTCGATCAAAGCTTGAACATGGCGCTTTTATTTGGAGACCATGTGGTTCATAACAATCGAATTGAACGCGTTCAAAAAGTTTTTATTCGTTATGGGTTACGTTCCTTAAATTTTGCTGACCCACTTCCGTCGTATATAGCAAGGTGTAAGATTATCAATCTTAAAACTCTTCAAAGTAGAAGAAATATCCTTGCCTTAAAATTTTTGTATGATATGGCTTGTAGTAGGATAGATTGCCCCTCTCTCCTTCAATCCATAGGATTCAATATTCCGGTTAGATTTTATTTATTCTTAAAGTACTTTCAAGAGACTACTAAATTCTTTGTACAATTAATTGCCTGTGATTTATGTTTAAGCTTAATGTATCATTGTTTCTAGTCAGTAGGGAAATTACTTACATATATGCTCCATTGATTTAATAAATAAAAAAAATAAAAAATAGTTTCTTAAATAGCGATAATTTCTCAAAATTCAGGTTTAATATTTCTATTTTTTATAGTTCTTAATATGTAGGTATGTTTATGTGAAATATTTAATAAATATTGTCAACACAGGCGAAATAAAATAAATATTTTGGTACTTCTATGTATGTATAAAATTTTTTTATACAAGCAATTGAATTCGATGTGTTTTTTTTATACGGGTAATCTGCTTTGTGATAATCAAATGCAATATAACAAATGGCACACAAATTGACTGAAAATATTTTTGTTATCATAAAAATACGATTTCCATTATTACTGTTGCTGCAGCATGCTCTTGTGACCGACCAAGCTCCATATGCAGCATAGCGCCTGCCCCGATACGGATTCATCAATATCAACTGCATTTCATGTGATTTTCATTTTTTTTTTTTTTCTTGATGACAGCGTTTTATTTTATTTCATTTCGATTTCAATTAAGGCAACACTACTGCATTCAAAAGTATTGCGATTATCTGTATTTACTGTATGTGCACATTAACACAAATGTAATTTTATATCGTTTTATATTACCCACATACCACACATACATATGTACATATCGCATATAAATGTTTTTTAATTGTTTATTTTTATGTATGTTAATTGAAAAAAAGTGTTTTAACATTTTCGCACGCAAATAAAAGTGGCGCCAGTGCTGATACATATTTTATTTAATTACATACATACATACATTCGACAATAAAACAACAGTAAAATCTTAACATTAAAAAAATTCTTAAGAGAAAGATTTATGCGTTTTGATTTAACGCCAATACAATGTGGCACATAGTTGCACTTTAGTAATGACATACATTTTTCAAATAAATGGTGTAATTCTTTTACTAGAAGTTTGCTTAGAGGTATAACATTTGTTCTATCAGATTTTTATATTGATCAAATATAAGGTGCGGTAGTTTAAATGCATAGTTTTAAATGAAGCACTTCCAGAGATTATTAGCTTTATAGTTTTTTATAATTAAATGAAAAAGATTACGGAAATTTCGTTAGCCTTAGTTCACAGGACTGCAGTGTTCGAAATAACAATTCATGGCAAACAAACGTTCCGAAGCTTTTAAGCCACATAACTTGTCAGCACTTTCCGAGCAACGAACGAGCACTCCAAACTAACCATTCAAAAAACATGTGTTCCTTCTGCCAGACCCTATCTATATACTCTAACATATACATACATACATATGTACATTAGACCAGTCCAGAAATTTTCGAAATATGAAATTTTTAATGCGCTGAAAGCTTATCTGTAAGCTCTATGTATGTATTTAAATAAGATTTGCAAAAAAAAGTTGAAAAATATTTGCGCCTTTTCGCCGCAAGGTCGAATTCGAGTGTTAGTCAGAATTTTGAAACGTTTTCTGAGAAACACATAAATAACTTTTATTTTAGAAAACAAATGTGCAATTTATTCTAATTTTTCTAATGCCTGATATCACCTGTATCTTTCATATTTATATCTTTAACTCATCTCTTATACTTTTCTATACCTCTATGATGCTATTTCTTTACTTTATTTTTCTCTCTCTCTTCATTTCATATTCTCTAATAATTTTGATCATTTATGTGTAAAGTGTATTTTTTCAGTAGTTTTTAAGTTTTTTTTTTGAAGTACATATTAGAAACTTCTTATTTTTATTTTATTGTAACTTATATTCTTATCATATGAAAAGGTTAAAATTTATTGTATAACGATTAAAAAAATATTGCAAAATAATAATAATGTTAAAAAACTATTTAAAAAACTAAAAAAATTAAATTTTTTTTTAAATTTTTTTTAAATTTTTTTTAAAAATTTTTGTGTGTATCGTTTTTCTGAATGGATTGAGGTGTAGTCATTGGTTCACAAAAAAGAAAGGTGACGTAGTTTCCTTCAAAATGACGATCCACAAAAGAATTTCTGACGAAAATTGGCTGAGATACGGCCGTTCACAATTTTCTTTTTGTACCTGTTATGCCCCCTTACATACGTTACATACGGAATGACAAAATATAAATACCCTGTATCAGTGATGGCATTTTCGGTACATTTGTACTTTTTTCGGTACATTTGCGTCCTGAAAAATCGTCGTCAGTACATTTAACAAGTTTTCAGTACATTCGGTACATTTGCCGCATTTTTAGTACATCCGGCGAATTTCCAGCACATTTTCAGTACATTTTCGGTACATTTGAACAATTTATAATAATTACCTGATTTCGGTTTAACTAAATGAAAATAATTGCAATGTGAAGATATATAATAATTACCTTTTTTTTGATAAATAATTGCAAGGTGTATTTTTTGTAATTAATTTTCATATATATCTCATTTTCCTAGGGTTTTTGAGATGCCAAAACTGAGGACCTTTTTTTTTTTTTAGTTATTGAGAAAATTTTACAAAAATTTCGTACATTTTAGTAAAATTGGGTGTTCACGCCAAAAAAGTACATTCGGCCTCTAAAAAGTACATTTCAAGTCTCGATTCAGTACATTTTCACAAACCCCAAATGCCATCACTGCCCTGTATACAAATTTCGGGAAAAACTTTAAGGTTAATAAAAATAGCAGAAAATTAAACAAAATCACGGTCGGCGACCTCAATAAAAACATTTGCTTATATTGTGATTTTCCTTGTTTATGTGTGTGTGTATGTGTGTGTGTGTGTGTGTGTGTGTAGTATGTGTGCGAGCAGCAGCATATGTGAGTGGATCTGTATCAAATAGCTAGAATCGCTTGCAAACAGCGCCAGTAACAAAATAAAAAAAAATAAAACATTTCAAATGTAAATAAAAGTGGCAAAATCAGCAGCAACAGCAAAAGCAAATACACATAAGGAATTACAAAAACAAAAAAAGTGGCAAAAAAATTGTAAATAAAAGTAGTAGCAGCGGGCAGCGAGTAACAAAAATGATTTTGCCATTTTTGTAAGAAAAACGAGCGGTGAAAAATTTTATTATGAATGAATTTTTAAAGTGGCAACAACAATAACGGCGAACGGTATTGAAATTCAAACTGCGCGCCAAACGAAGAATGCAGAAGCAACAACAACAACAACTTGTGGTGGGTGTTTGCTAGTTTTGCTTAAAAATGCATATCTTTTTCACACTCAAAAATAATCAAAATAAAAATGCTAAATAAAATCAACAACAGCAATAGTCACAGCACCAGCAACAGCAGCACCAGCAGCAACAACAACAACAACGTTAGAAAAAAGCTCAGAAAAAATACCAACAAAACAGAAATTGATTGGCGCCATTAGAGATAAAAACTAAGTAGGCAAAATGAAATTGAAAAAAAAAATCTTAAAACTAAAAAAAAATATACTACGCTTTTGCGGAAAAGTAGCTTAGTAGCGCAGCAGTAATAAAAGATGTGAAACAAGCAACGCAATCTAATAAAAATAAATTATTTACGAATTAATTAAAAAAAGTTTATTTTTACATTTAAACTTAATTGCGGGAGATACAAATTACACAAAATCAGCTATAAATTACAACGACAACAACAACAACCATAACAAAAGTGGCAATACAGTGAGTGGTAGACGCCACCAACATCAATACTCGTAAGTCTACGTCTACAACTACTTACTACTGAATAAAGGGTGTTTTTTTTTAGAGTAAGAAAGCTTATATGCTAAGATAAAATCCAAACTCTTCATTAAAACGATAATTTTATGCGATTAATTTGTTAAAAATAATTTCCAGAACACGACTAGCTGTAATAAGTTATTTTAAAACTTAGAATAAGAAGTTACGCTACTAGATGTAACAGCAAAAGCAAGAGTTGTACATGTATTGGTTCTTTAAACGTACATAAGTATAAATTAATCGATTATATTGGACAACAATTGATACTTTGGAAATCAATCAATCCTGTTCTGATCTCGATGTATGTAGTTCGGAAGTGGAATTGAAGTCCGAAGTTGAATACATATCAATAGCTCGGAATTCGCTATGGACTCTTTTAAACTTCATCAACTTGAGCTATTATAGTTCTAATAATATGACGGCTTTCCCTGTTTTGAATGATCCTGAAATAAATTTTGAATTTCAATTCCGTTTCCGAAGTAAGTTTTGCAAAAAAGACCACAAAATCGGAATGGTCAAATGCATTTTATAGCAGCTGAATATACATTTACGTGAAATTATATTTTAACAATAAACGTAATAAAATAATATTTTTGTTTAAAAAAAACTTTATTTAATTTTGAAGCTCTATCACTCTAAAAACATCACCCTTTACAACTCGTTCGTACTACTGACATATTGAATTTGCATAAAATTGCGTTTTTGCATTAAAATTTTAAATGCGTTGTTTATTTATTTTAAGTCGTATAATAAATTAATTAATTAGTTTTGCATTTTAATTTAACACCTTGAATGTTGTAAACACCATCGACAGCATTACTAAGTAGCAACATTTATAACAATCGAGAACGGTTAACATCATTTATAACTCAATAAAAACAATGGTGAAATTAATAATAGATATAGCAACAACAATTTTTTCATAATTAGCAATTTTTGTTTAGAGTTTTCTTTAAATTAATTTTGTGTATTGACACAATTTAATTAATTTAACTCTGTCCTAAGACCAGAGTCTTAAAAAAGAAAATAAAAAACCTATGTATTTTGATGTTGTCATGTCAAGGAAGTGTCAGTTTCTTATTGCATTTATTAAGGAGAATATTACTGTTATTCTGATATTCTAATTATTAAACATTTATGAATGAAATTCAAAAAATTTAATCAGAAAACTATCCCTAACTTCTCTGATGGAGAAAATTCCTTTTTTGGGCTGAGATGAGAAAAGAAAAATAGAACGCACATAGTTTCGGATCCGGATACTTCTTCGGCCGTTGACAAACTTGATAGTCTAGCTGGAGTATCAAAGACGATAAGAAATGATATACCTATCTACCTACCTACTATACCATACAGCGCAAGATTTGATGTGTATATTGTCTACAATTAGGAAGGGAATGAAGATATTTCTTTCGTTGGGTTTTTTGCAAGGCACATTCAGGCTGCTAATATAGACGAATCTCGAATAACGCCAAAAAATCTAAAGCTGAAAATTAATGGAATGAACATTAAACTTGTCTTGTTCAAAGCTGAACATTATACATACATGGTGATAGTTTAAAGTCTTGTATTGAAGACGCTTCAGAAGCATAGATGCTGAGGAAAGTTCCATCCTGTACTTTGAGTTTTTTGAAATAACTAAAAAGGTCTGTTGGTTCTTGAGCTTACTTCTTTGGTACACAAGCAGAAGTTTAAGTATGTCAAATATTTTGTGTGAGTTCGAGAGATTATAATAAGTAGAGCCCACTACTAGTCAATACCAAAAGAAAGATTTTGAAGAAATTCAGTTTTTAAGTAGTTTCCGGATATGTACGATACATAAGTTTCCCCCCTTCCCCATTTTATTGTTTGCCTTCAAGCAACACATTTAAGCTGTATAGCGCTTGCTGTTTATAAATTAATTTTCAACTTGAAAGCGCATTAAAAATAAATTTCGCAAACATAATTAATTGGATTGTTTAAAACGCTTAAATTTATTTTTGTATAACAACGTTGTTTGCATTTTTAATTTATTGGTTGTTTTTGGTTGTCTTATTGTTATTGTTAATGTTGTTTTCGCTCTTGATGTTACTGCCATTGGTGCCATAATTTCTTTGCCGAATTGTTGTTTTTTGCTGTTGCCGTTGTCTGATTATCAGTATGTTGTTGTACTTATTAGCATTCTTGTTGTATTCAACAGTTTTTGTATTAAAATCACATTATTTGCATTAATTTGTTATATTTTTTATTACCACTTTTTGGTGTTATTATGTTTCATGCGAACATAGTTTGTACTCAAATTTTAATTAAAAAATATAGAAGAAGTAGCATCTTGGTTGAGAAGAAATGCTATATTCAAAAGTGATATAAAAAGTTGCTCAGATAGTCAGGCTGGTATTAGTTTTTCTAAGCTTACTTGTGGTCCTGGAATGCCGCGCATCTCATGAGATAGCATTGTATTTTAACATTCATTTCGTCTGGGTGATTGGGCCATGTATAGTAGATTCATGGCTGATTTACTTGCAAGGCTGTTGAAAGCCAATATGGTAAGTAAACAAAAAGTAAAACAAAGCGCTTGAGTCCAAGAGTTGACAAGGCAAAGCTGGCTAGAATGGGATGCTATTGGCTTTTTAACACTGCTATACCGTACCAGAGGGAGTATCTCTTCAATTGGTGCTATGATAACTAATCACTATCTCATCGAAAGATACACTGAAGGATTAGGATTCCGCTATTTTGACTTTTGTATAAGCTGTAGAGTAGCATTTTCTTCGAAGACGGCATAAACCACTTGGTTCGTTTTTATTTCAATCAAAAACTTCGATTAATTATGCACTAAATGTTTTCATTCAGAATCAATAAAATGAAACCATCAATAATTTTATTGCAACAAACGTTCATGGAAGACAGCATTGTCATATCGGTGAAAAAATAAATGTGCAACTACTGTTCGTAGATACCCAAACGTTTCATTTTTCTTACTATTGACATATTAAAGTGTTGTAAAATGAACAGCCATAAAAAAATCAATAAAATAAGGAAGTTTTCATTTAGCTGCTGTTGTTGCTGTCAAGTTGATTTATTATCTCTCAATTTATTAGAGCCATTGGTGTGAAAATAACACGCATTAAAAAAGCTAGAACATCAATTGTTGCTACTCAAGTTATGATGCAAATTAAAGTTGTTAGATCATGTATTAAATGAATTAACGATTACAAAAAAAAGTACAAATATTTTAAAAAATTCATCGTTTTTAGTATACCCCTTTTGAACAAAGTACCTGCACCATTAGTTTTCTGGGGTAATTTACTCTCATAAAAAATTTGTAATTAATTCAATTTCATAAAAAATCGATCAGGTTGCGTTATATCCTTAAATAAGTCCTAAAAACCATACTAAGCAATTTCTTAATCTTTAATTTTGTTTGAAGTTCTAGTGAATATGCGGAACTTCTTGCAGCATTCTATTCATTTATCTTCTATTTTCTTACTAAAAAAAGGCATCCTTAAACCTTCAAGTTCTCAAGCAAAAATATCTCATAAGATCTCATAATTTTTTACCTCCCACTCAGAAAATAGCGTGCCATTTATTATTTTATTTTATTATATGGTCGTTGATTTAATTTTTGTTTTGTATTTTCTACACCTCAAAACTCATTACAGCTTTAACAAGCTGCATTTCCAGCTCAAGTTCTTAAATCATACTCTACCGCCGTCCGGCATAGTCTTCAGTGGTTGGTTGCTTGTGGTTGTGGTTGAGGTTGAGGATGAGTCCACTTTTTTCTTTAAGCTGCGCCTTAGTGTCATTTTCGAGTGTCGAGCTGCCAGACGTAGACAGAAAATTGGCGCGTCTTTAAAAAAATAAATCTGAAAAGGTGATGCAAAAACAGCAAAATAATATGAATTGAAAAAAGTACGACAAGAGATACTAGCCGATAAAAAAAGATACTCTGCTTCAAAAATATCACCAGAAAAAAGTTGGCTAAAAAAAGGCGCTGAATTGCCTTTATGGGCGGCTCAAACTTGTTATGCTGTTAAACGCCAGGCAGCACATTGCTGAGGCATAAACACGCGCATATCGCAATAACAACGTGATGCAGCACAAAAAAGCAGTTAACTCATTTTTGCTCCTTGCAACACTCGCTTGTGCTACAGGTATGTATGTAGGTATATATTTGTAAGTTCGTTCTTTTTTTATGACGATTTCTTTGTAGCGCTCAAAAAAATATAAACGCGTTAATTATCAAAAGAAAAACACCTTCTTTCGCATAAGAATCTAGATAACGTGTGAGGAAATACCCAACGCGAAAATGCAGGAGCGATTTAAATTGGGTGCGTTTTATATTCCAGGTTGCTGCTATTTTTAATAGCTTTTACAATTTTTATTTTATTGATTGATTATATGGTTGATACCAACATTAAACGGGTCAGGGTTACCAGGTTGAATTTTATTTTGGACCCCTGACCCGATTTGATATATGTATGTTGGTACATTTATTTATAGCTCGCGATTTTTATAGGAAAACTGAAAACAAACACCTTCATATACGAGAATTAATGAAGTTCCAAACCATTAATCATTTTTCTAATTTTCATTAAAATATATCCCAATCTAATGCTTATATTTAGACATCCCCAAGAATGGTATTTGCCACGCGAATAAAAATTTTAATGTAATGATTTTTTTATTAAAAGATTTTAGTCCATATTTTTATTTTAAAAAGAAAATTTCGCTTTAAGCAAAGACCCAAACCTTTCAATGACATACAACAAATAAAAATGTATTAGTAGGAGTATCACAATTCGTATGATCCGAAAGGAGCGATTCATTTTCTCGTTGGGTACGTATGACGTAGAATATTTTGCTGGTGTTGTTTGCAACTTCATCGCAAAGTTATTTTTATGCAACAGCTAACTCTCAGATTGGCAGCACAACGCAGTCGTAGTCGTAAATATTGGCAGCTTAAAGAATTAAAGAGAAAAAAAATGTGCGGATTTTCGCACTTGCGCAGTGAGGATGATGTTAAGTGGTTTTGGCATAACCTCTAAGAGACTTATGGGGAGCAAATAATAAAGTAGTAATAAAAAAATAAGAGATTTAAAATTGGTGCTGAGGTGTAGCAAAAAAAAAAAACAAAAAACAAACTGCAAAAAAAGAAGTTGCGTCGTATCCAGCCACGGTCAGCGCTTGTATACCCTACACTTTACCCCAGCAAATTAAAAACAAAATTTTTGTGATTTTGGGAATTCAAACATCATTGCTTCTTATTGTAGTGAAGTTCTCAAATAAATTATTTTTGGGAACTCCAACGGAAATCTTCTGAATAAAGGGTTTTGAAAAAAGAAAGGCAATAGATCATTGCCACATGTGGCTTGCTGAAAACGATAAAGATCATACGGCAATTTCTGAAAATTGAAAACAAAACAAAAGTTTAGAATGTGGCCGTCCATGGGAAAAGGCATCTTATCATTCCGGACAAAATTTCTCAGGACAGTCAAAAATCAAAAAAATTATATAATTAGTGTGTGACAACACGAGACATAGTTCGTCCCATGAAAAAGGAATCAACTTCAAAAGAAAAAATTTCCGGCCCAATGCTTATTCCACCCTAAGCTAAATTAGCTGAAATATTTTGGAAATGAGTGACTACCCTAAAATACAAAATCCAAAAAATTCAAGACGTCATGACTTTACGAGTACAACAAGTTAAGATAAATAAATTCTGATGCATAACAAAAATAGGTGAAAACTCTAAAGAAAAGAAATGGTTTCTGGAATGGAAATATTTATTTTTCTTAAGGTTTTATAGAATTTTTCACGAAATTAATATAAAAATATTTAAAGCCACAAAACTAGTAAATACAATTGAACTTTTTACTTATTTTTTTATTCGGAATTTCGTACTGAAATTAATTTTTTCACAATTTTTTTGAATTATTTTCTAGACAGAACTTTTTTATGATACAAAGTTTTGTCGAGAATATTATTAAACGTATTTTGAATACAAGTGTTTTATTTTATATTCTAGCAAATTAATTTGGCAGGCCTATAATAACAGCACGTTGTAGATTTTATTTTCTGTTTTTTTTTTTGTGCCGTTGTTGCGATTCGATGCAACCTAATAAATTCGCCTAAATAAAATGTCTAGACACAAGACAAGCAAGTCATATAGTATGTATGCCGATTTAGTAGGCTTTTGCATCCCTAGATGCTACCACCCATATGTGTGTTGTGCTTCCTATTAAAAACGACTGAAATGACCAACAAACCATGCTAATTGATTCCAGAATTAATATTTTAAGCAATTTACATGATTGTTGCTCCTATCTGACTGCCTGTGCGAAAATAGTAGTATGTAGTAGGTAGTAAAATTATTCAGAATATATGCGTTCCTGTGTGATGCCGCATCACGCTTCTTTTTTAAGAATTTATTAGCAAAGTGTCAGCTTATCGCATTGAAGCTTAATATAGGCATAGGAGTTAATAAAAAAGGGTGGCAGTGGCAATTCATATATAGCTGATATTTTATGTCTTGCGATGCGATGTCTTGGCGATTTTATTTTTTAATAATACTGAGTAACAGGATTAGAGCCAAGAGCTTTAAACCTTTATGCGACCAAAGCTAAACTACCAATGGTAAAGAGTGGGAGAAAAGTATTTCCACTCAATTAAGGATTGAACTCTTATTCAGTTAATGTAATATTTTGGAAACTAAATTCCACAATTAAACTTAACTCCACTTTTGAATCATATGTGCCTCCACTTTAGCAATATAGGTATAGCAGTTATAATAGAATACACAATGACGATACACGCCCCCAATAATAGTTGGATTGTGAGTCATCTATAATACTAAAATTGTTGGTGTCATAAGAAACTTGACTTTGAAATTCAAATTAAAATTGCTCGTGCCTTAAAGCCGCTTTGTTATACATTGAGTGTCAGTAGAAATTAATTAAATACAAACTGCTTCGATAATATCCGATTAAATTTTTTATTCCTATACTAACAATAAGTATTATTCCATCAATTCTGAAACACAATTTTCGTAACAAACGAGAAAAAGATACTTTATCTGAACTGCTTGCAACGACAAACAATATGTGTTACCAGCGCACCAATTTGCAGTGTGCAATTTATGCTTCGCTAATTGCAACGACAACATTTACCCATTACAGAGTAACAACAGCAACAAGACAATCTCTTTTAGCCTTTGCCAAGCTTTGGCATTTTTAAAACTAAAAATTTTTTTCTTTGTGGGTACCTATTTTATTTTTATAAAATTAAAACATTCCATTTGAATTACGCACACAAATTTTGCATAAAAATGCTGCCGACCAAGCAATAGCATAGACAACAACAACAACAGCAACAGCAACCGCAACAACATCATAAGGAACGTACAGCAATTTTAGTGTTTGTCACAAGCGCACGCCTTCAAGCAAATTTAACAATAACAACATCTCAGCCAGTGCTTTGACTCCAACGACTTTTTCTTTCCACAAAAAAAAATCCAACACACTTGCAATGTATGTTGTTCCCCCTTTTTACGCCCTTTGCTGCTGCTGCGTCACAAATTATGTTGAAAATTTCTCAATGCGCAAGAGATGTTGCTGCCGCTTGCATAAATGGATGCAAATTTAAATCGATTTTCCTTGTAACTGCCAGCCAATTTACGGTACGCTATGCGATGTTGCACGCTATACAATTACACCAATAATGAAAATAATAACAACAACTACAGAGCCGAGTGAAGGGCACAATTCTGCTGTGGGGCAAAATGTGCGGGTGAAAGTGTGGCATATGCAATTATATAAATAACTATGAAATTATAGACAGGCAACTCACACTAAAAGATTTGAATTTGAATTTTAGTTTGATTTAAAGTTTACTCCTCGAAGCTTATGCACGAATAGCTAAGACGTCTGAAAACTGCACTAGCTAAACTCGATTATTGTTATTTGAGTGTTGTAAAACCAAATAGCTGAACTGAGAAAACTGCTCACAAATTTAATTTTCTTTCGCATGGATAAGAGCGAAAGCTCAAACTCAAAGCCAATATCCATTAAGACCGGAAACTTTTAAAGAACTTCCTATCACCTACATACATACCTACTACCTCCTTCACGAACAAGGGCAGCGACAAAAAAGAATTTTCGGTTACTATTTATCTCTCCATGGTTTAGAAGGGAAATTCCTGTTATGAACCTATTCTAAATGATTAAGAAAAAAAATATTTTTATCATTATCTATTTGTTAGCACAGCTTGTACGGAGAAAAAATGCATTTGCCTTGCGAAAGCTTGAACATGTTCCATTTAAAATTTAAACTTTCAGATCTTGGGTAAGATCTATAAAAGGTGTATATTGCTTTTGCGATTCTCTCAGTGTAATTTGAAATAAAAAAATCAAATACAAGGCGGATCAGGCAAAATACGAGTGAAAAATAATAAAAATAGCTCACTTACATATAAAATAATGTGTTAGCAAATAAAAGGTTGAGCCAAAAAAGGGGTCAACAATTTATGTCCATCATTAGCGAAGTGAGGGCGCGTATGAGAACGTCACTACTAATCACAGTAATTTGCAGTGATACTTAGGGATATTATAATTTTTTGCTTCTTCACCTTTCTGGACACAGTTTTATTCTTTTTACACCTAATACTTAGGGTATATTCGTTAAGTCCTATTGCTTGAAGTGAGCGCAGCACATTTTTTTGGACTGACCAGCTAAGCTTTCTGCAGTGGCCATGACCGTCTATTTATTTGCTTCAAAAATTTGAATTTTTTTCAAACAATTGGTTGGTCAGACTCTGCTCCGGTTGTATTGATTTTTTTTTTGTGAAAATTAAGTCACCCAGAATAACTTACTATATATCAATGGAAACTCGATTTTTCTTAAATAATTTAAAAATGCACATTTTTCATCGAGGCAAGGCCTAAACTGTGGGCGTATTCACTTAAAAACAGATGCTTACTACTACTACCATATTGTTTTTTTGTAATGATTGTAGCTATTGTTTTTAAAATATTTACTGTTTTGAATCTTCATCATAATTTATTTCTTATATTTTAATTTCAAAAACGTACTCAATCTTTATGAGTACACCCAGTGGCGTCAATTCGGTAGGGCTGGGGAGGGAATTGCCCCGCCTCCCCCAGGATCTGATACTAGTCATTATTCAATAAAACCATCTAACAGTGGTGGAATTATATTTCTCGGCCAACCCCGCCACGATTTTGGTAAAGTGCCGCCACTGAGTACTCCCTAAATTTTTCACACAATGTTGCTGTTGCTGCGTGTGTTGAAGTTCTGCCGACGTGAAATGCAAAAGAAAAAAAACAAATTCATTTAGCAAAAGTATTTGTTTTTTTAATTTTGTCTTTTTTCTTTTTTGTTTTGCTTTGCCAATTTTATTTTTATTTTATTGTTACTTTCAACTTTGCGTTAATTATTTTATGCGATTAATTACCGTTAGCTTGACCTTAGCCACTTTTTGGCAATATTTTAATTTTCGCATACAAAGTCGCCGCGCAACAGTCGCGTCCATTAAAATGTATACTTTGTGTGCTGTTAAGTGTCACGGAATTGTGGCGCCTGGTGAATTTGTTGCTGAGAGATTAGCGAGACGCGAGATTTTTAATGTGAAAAGTAGCCATAAATATTAGATTTGTCTTGATTCCTATCTATTTTTGTTAATATTATTTGTGTAGCTCTTGTACAATATATGTTGCAAATAAATCAAATTTCATCATCCTAAAAGTACTTAATGTTAGAAAATTCGAAAAATAAAAACAATAAAAAAATATTTTTTTATATCACAATAAAAATTTCGACATATAATTTTTTTTTTATTTAATTTCAAATTTTTATAGTTTTAACCGCGAGATTCGCAAATTTTTATGAAGCTTTGGTTTTTTACAAATAAATAATGAGTCGAATGACAACACGTTGTCAGCCCATAAGCAATAAGGCAGAGTGTAAGTCCTGACGTTTTCATAAGAAAATAATACTCAAGAAAAAAAAAATTTCTATTTGATATTATTATTACGATCCAAGCCATATGTGATGTACATACATATGTATGTAAATGATCTCATTTATTTCGAAAAAGGAAGTGTTAGACTCCGATTCAGCGTTAGAAATTTCGCGGGAATTGATAAAAAAAACTGTTTAAAAATTGAATCGGAAAGCAATTTTTAAATTCGCGATATAAAATTGAGATAAATCAAATTCACGTTGTTTCCTTGCCAGTGTGAATTGCTTATAAGAAACGGAAAAGTCATTTTAGTCAAACTTGCAGGTTACCATAACTTTTGAATGTGCGCCCATGATCTTCAATAATATCAAATTTTCGTAACATTTCGATTTTTTTTTGTTGGTTCTATTGAATGTTAGCAAATATGATATAAATTTTTATTTTATTTTTAATTGCTCCAAGTAAACTATAAAAAGTTGTGGTTTTTTTCAACAATCAAAACCCAAAACGAAATTAATATACATTAGGGTGATTCATTCAAAGAATAAAAAAATTTATTTTTTCACTCAAACCAAGTTGTACACCTAATAATTTTGTGTTACAAAGTAGGTATGATTAATGTCACATGAGAATTTTCTTTTTTCAAGATATTCTTATTTACGTATCTTCATATTAAGATACTCCTACCATAATTAAAGGTATAGCTCATGTGCGATCTCTGGAAGCGAAAAGTATGTTTATTTAATTTGAACCACCCCAAATATGCATACAAACGCGTAGATAAAAAATAGCGGAGTATCGCAAGGCAATAAAAACCATTTATCGTGCATTCAACGCGGCCACGTACATACATATGTAGCTTCATTGAAAGCGCATTGAACGCGACGATTGACTGTCTTTTTTGACATTTAACAAATATAGCATATGGCCTGAGTTGATAGCTTTTAAGTAGCGCCAGTTAGGCAAAGAAAACATTAAAATTAAATATTTATTTAAGTTAACACTTAAACGACAAATAAAATTGAAAATGAAAAACAAACGAAAAATTTACCATCTACATTTTATGATCGGAATTTTGTATTTATTGAGCTGCTGTTTCTTAGTTGGTCATTCAAAAGCTGAGCGGCGCATGCCGCTCTATTGATTTATAATCTTTTGCTGCAGCTTTTATTTGTAGTAGCAATATAAAAAACAAATATTCTGTTTAATTTCGACTCGAAATTGACAGCTCAACACTCGCAGCTGTCAAATTTTAATCATGATAATATTTTATTTTTTATATGTTCCTATTTACAGGGTAGCTTAAATGATGTCAGTGTAAAATCTTTTTCGGATATACATACATACGTGGCCAGTGCAATACGAATTGACTCTTTACAATAAAAGGACAATACTGATGACATTATAGTTTTTAAAAGTTTTATCCTTGCAATTACTGTTTTTCAAGAAAATTCATCTTTTGTTACACTAGTATTTAATTTTTATTTTGGATTTTTCATTTAACTCATCCACAAGTTTTCATTTTCATATATATACATACTTCGAGTCGAATACCAGCGGCTAAAGTTCTGTTAAAAACCTTTATTTATTAATTTTTTATTTTAAATTTTTAGAGTTTTCTTAAGATTTCTTATACATTTTCTTATCGGTTTTATTTATAATTTTATATTTTCTTCATTTCTAAGTACAGCGGACGAAACTCCCTGAATCCATATCGTATTTTTTGTTCTGGTTTTATAAATTATAAAAAGCTTCAGCTTTAAAATGCATAATGAAAAAATCAATATCCAAGAGTTTTTTTTAATTGTTTTTAAATCAAAAGATGTGCGTTCGCTACATTGGAAATTCATAGAACCGAGCATTCGTTCTAATGGACGTCAACTATATTTCTTAGGGACTATTGCCCTATCGGGAAAAAACTGGTATGCTCTATCCAATGGGCTTAGTTCCGTTCCTATAAGATTTTTCTTTCATCAGTAAACGTTGATATTATGAGCTCTCCTTGCACCAAATTTTTTCTTTCATCTACCTACAACTATTAAATCTGTTTGAAACAAAGAATCACCCTAGTATACATGCTACTAATAATTTTACTGTGCTGAGATACTCTCCTTGTGAAAAGTGATTAAAAGAGTTTTTTTTTGTCCGCACTTTATAAAAATTGAGAGTCAGATACACATTATCCTTAAGTAAAGCGATAGACAGAATAGTCAGAATACTTTTTTATGCCACTTTTAATCAAAGCAAGTGACCCGATTATTTCCAACACAGTTGACACCTAAAGTAGCAACGTCTCTAACTACTAAAATGAAGTCATTTCTTATATAAGAATTTTGACATTTAATTACTTAATAATTAATAATAATCTCATCCTGTCTTTTGAGTTCTGCTGTTAATATCAACAACAAAATATGCAGTCAGCAAGAACCAAACTACACTTTTTTCTGATTTCCGCAATAAAATTGCAAAATACACAAGAATTTGACCAAAAATAAACACAAAATAAACTACCGCTTACATATTGCCAATAGTATGGAGACCTAGTCCATGTATGGGGAGCCAAGTAAATTTTATGCAAAATTCTTAATTCAGCATAATGACGTATATACTAACGCTATTGCTGCTGTAAATCTTTTATAAATGTATTGCTGGCACAAAAGCAACAAAAACAAAATTCAAAAACGTAGCCAAAAATTTAACAACAAGAAACTTAGAATGAAACAAACAAAAAATGTAAACGTGACGAATTGCATTATAGATTATAGGGGTCTGTCAGAATATCACAAAAAATTGCAAAAAAAAAAATTGTCAAGAGTAATTTTTGTCAAAAATGTAACAGAAAAATATAGAAAAAAAATTACAAAGCTCACCACTTTTTAGTATTTTTGTGGTTTTAGATTAAAAACAGCTGTTGCAGTGCCTATAAAACTGTACGAGCCGGAAATTTGTTGTCAACAATAATTTAATTAAAATTTAAAAAAAGAGCTTTATAATAATTCACGTAATGGAAAGATCTTTGAAAATAAAATAATTAACGAATCTAATTTTCATTTCCAAAATATTCTTTACAAAATTATAAATTTTGTGAGAGAGAAAACTTCCACATAATACTTGTAGTGTTCAACTTTCATATCTAGTATATAAAATTCAGTATTTGTCTGTCGGTCTTTTATGGACGCGGAAAGTATCTGCCCGATTTTGATGAAATTACAGTACATATGTTAGTATCGATCAGGCGGGTGTTATAGGCTATAAAGCTTTTATTTAGGGTGAATATTTAGAGTTGCTCTCAAATAAACTTATTTTTTAATTTTCATGGTCTATGAAAAGTTTTTGCAAAGTTTGGCTTAGAAAATCAACTACTGGACCGAGATAAATGGAACTTGATATAAAAGGTACGGGCGAAAGTAAGTTTCAAAGGGAAAAATGAGGAAACCACGCCTCCCATATGAGAATAATAACATTTTGTATATATCAGCAATTATTTGATGCAGATGAATGGGACTTGGTACATAGACAATGACTATAACAAACTAAACTTATCGCCCCACCTACCAGTAAGGGCATTACAACGTTTGGTAGGCCTGCTACTATATGTACACATGTAAAAGAGTAGGAACAGAAGTCAGTTTCACTGGAAAACTGGGCTGTTTCGCTTTTGCATTCCATCGCATGATTTCATACTACATTGCGCCACCTACCTGAAAGGGCAGAAGAACATCTGACGGAACAGCTAGTATACTCTAAAGACAAAAACAGCCTCTTGTTTTTGTCATTGTTTTGTCAATCGTATAATTTTACAAATGCAAAATATTGCCAGAAAAATGATTTAGCTCTAGAAATTTCGCAACTTTGTAATTCAAAAACTACGCAAAAATTGCTCAAGCACACAGAGTGTGACTAAGTTTTTGTATCATTCAACATTTTGCTTAACTTTTTTTAATTTTTATTTTTACTTTTAATTAGTTTACACAACTTGAGAACATGTGATCGCGTTGATCGTGATTTCCTATCTATTTTTAAAGAGACTAAAAAAAAATTTATAAAAATGGGCGTGTATTTGTTGTTTTTTTTTCGGACTGTGTAAAATTTTCTAATTTTGGGTTGTAATCTATTTGGATGGTATTCCGGCAACACGTGCTTCCTTATGTTGCTACTGCCTCTTTTAAATTTTTCTTTGTCCTCTTACTGATCTGATGATTTTGCCTCTTTTTTCTTCTTTTACTTCAACGACTTTGCCTCATTTGATATTATTTTTCTTTATCCCATTTTTTTCAATTCGTTCTTTTTATTGTCATTTAAAATATGCAAATTGTTAAATGGTGTTGATCGCTGCAAAACACTTTAAATGAACTTTATTGATCGTTTTGCAAATGCCAGAGATAAAAAGATACAATTTTGTTCTTGATCATCGTTGTGTTGTGCTACACAACTATTTACAGATAAAAAAAGCAACAAAAACAAAAATGCCTGAATTGCGATAACTAATTTTAGTCATGTTTCTCACGTTGTTGTTGTTGCAATTGTTGATTTCTTTTTTGTTTGTTTTTTGAACTCAGCACAACATCTGCGACCGTTTGACCACATTGATTTAATTTTTAAGTCTTTAGATCTAATAAATTACATATTTGTTCGATCAATTAACCCGATTTTGTTAGAAGTCAGCTGCAAAAATGACGCATTCTAAATTGAAAAACTGTTCGAGAAAAAAAAATTACAGCAACTTTATTAAATTTCAAAGTTAAAATGTAAAATGTTCCCCAACGGAAAAGGACACATAAAATTTTTGTAAAATTATGAAATAAAATTAAAAAATAAAAAACAAAAAATATTTTTATGGTTTGTATGCATTATTATTGAATCATAGAAAACTTTCTGAAAATTATTAGTTTTGGTCAAAAATTCACATTTCATTACATTTTTCTCCAAAACTATCGATTGTCAGTAAAAATCGCATAAATAAAAAAATCTTAAATTGGGTCAAATTATTCAGAAAAACTATTATATTATTCGCTCTTAACTGTGGTAGATATGAAGATGAAAAGTTCACCGCCTCATCCAAAATATGCTTCTGATAGTACAAAAGAAAAACAAATAAAATTTATAAATAAACTACCCCAATCATAAAGGAGGATTTTTAAAAATCGCACTATAACTAGCAGCTACCTAAGTGTGAAAGTGCTGCCAATTTTAGAATTTTTTGTTCTTTTTATTTAAATTTTGCATATGCGCTCAGAGTGACAAAACATTTCCGACTTATTTTTATTTCGATACAAATTTTGCATTTCTTGCATTGGCATAACGTTGCTGCTGATGATGATGCTGATGATGATGATAATGATATTTTTAATGTGCCGTTCTGTCTGTAGATTACATATCTTTTTCAAAAGAAAGGAGGGAATATAGCGCAACAAAAAGGAAAAAGTATCATTAGATTTTCGCGCGCGCTTTATCGCGATGCAAGCACGAATTAATTTAAGAGATTGTTCAACTTTGATAATTAATGCAGAACAAGAATGCGGCGTGCAATGAATACGACAGCAGAGGCAACAACATTCATAGGAATACTATAGAGACCAGCAACAGCAATATGGATTTTAATTGTAACTGCCCTCAGAAGCGAAATGGGCATATCACAAAAAGATGCGTTTCGAGATAATTGATGTTTTGTTTATGTCAATTTGTTGAAATACATGTAAAATTGGGATAGTGGAAATTTTCTAAGGAGATTTTTTATAGGTTTAAACTAAGATACCGTCACTTGGCGTAGTTCATTAGATGCGTAATTTCTTAAGCTATCCGCAGCCATAAGAATCGGGAATATGAATTTTTTTGAGATACGCCCTTTCCGCTTCTGTGGGCAGCATAGTATTCATTTGTAGCACTAAGCACTAAATGGGAGTAAAGACGAACTACAAATGTATGTACTATGTATGTATGTACTCATTACTTATTATGATGCATAATTTAAATGTAAGTCTTTCTTGACCGATTCAATTTGCTTTAAGGAATTATTTGTAGAAATGTAGATGAAAAGATAAATATAAAAGAAGGTCTTTGCAACTTTTTCATATTTTCTGGATTGTCCAAAAAGTAACTAAATAAACTTTCAATTAAATTCAGTTAAAGTTACAGCTATCACTAAACGCTAGATGTATAAATGGTTTTTTATTTAATTTCTGTAGTAAAAGGGAAAAGTTAAACCGAAATGTCAAACTATTCATTCATCTATATCTTGATAGCGCTGAGTTAATTTTCAATGAAATTATTTGAAGCACATACGCTTTTTTAAGTAGGTACCTGTGACATACTAATCTATTTTAGTCCCAATAGTTCTATTAACAGAACAAAAAGGTAATAAAATGAAAAACTTTTAATTGTAAATGTCAAAATTTGAAATATCAAATGATTTATCCTTAAAAATTTTTAAAAAAAAATTTGAAAAATTGTATTTGGTATGCAAACAAGAAATAAACGAACAATTTCCTATTTCTAGTTTTTTTTTTAAATTGTCTTAAATTTAAAAATAGGTAGAATTCCAGTTTGGACTTGAATGCAGTACACTATGCATAATTTAAACATATGGAAGAAGGTCAATGGCTTGTTGGAAGTGCCATCGTTTTGAGTTCACCACTTTTGGTTTGATGCTGCATTGTTTACATCATATTCACTAGAATTGCTGAAATTGCATGCTCAAGAAAGGAAGCAGCAGTGCAACAGCATGAGCAGTGATGAGTAGCAAGTTGCGTGTTGAAAAAGCCGCCTACGTACGATAGAAAAGTTAGTGAAAGGCAAAACTTTTGAAAGTAATGGTAATGATTCTAAAATCAAATTTTTATGGCAAAATTTATTGCCAATACATAAAACTCATATGAAATAAAAAATGAGTGAGGACATTAGCTCATTAAAATTGCTATTAGAAATTATTTTCTGTTCAAACACACAACTAAACAAAAGACATTTGCGTTTTTATCTCATTGAATTGGCAGGAATAAGTGAAAAAGTGAGTTTTCAGAATGTAAAGATATTTCCTGAAAAACCAATTGGGAAACTATAAAGGAATGCTATTGCATAAGGCAGTTAACAAAAGAAACTTCCAGTGAGTATGATATATCTTTAAATTTAAACTTCAACTTCGCCTGATCCTCGGGTAAGACTCAAACTCCTCTTGCGTACGCCTCTGGCACTGACAGTTTTAATTAAATAATTCCAATTCAACTTTCGAGCCATTTCATTCGATTCATGTGATATATGTATGTACTTATGTACATATCAACAGTCGCATTACACATTACGACATTAGCTGAAATCGCAGTTTATGCTTAAAAAAGTGTTTTCTTTTCGAAACAAAATATGATTAAAAAACTTATATTATTATTATTACTATTACTTATTTCATTAATATTATTATTATCATTAGACTTATACTGGGGTTATATCTACATGAGATAAATGTTCAGGCCCTAGTAGCAAACGGGGAAGTTATCAATCCAAAAATCCAGCTCTAGTAATGTCTTTGAAATATTTTGCTAGGATTTTCGATGAAAGTGAGGATATTTTTGTTTAGTGTAGTAAATACAAATAATTGTAGATAGTAAATATCTGATTTTCCTTAAAAATAATTGAAAATATCTGATTTTGCTACGGTTTACGGGATGTGAAAGTGAGACAATTTTTTTTTAGTACAGAAAATTTTTTGCAGTTAAGAAAACGAACCTTTAAAAAAGTTTCATCAACTTTTTCCTGCTCCGCATTTTGGTCACGTTCATCTAGCTAGTGCAAGATATAAAACCATAGTAAGGAGAGACGTAAAAATGTCTTTAATGTGCATTTTTAAATCTTTTAATGGGCTTTTATGAAGACATTGTGTACTGTATAGAGACACACACGAGACATGAGGTACTTATAAAGACATAAGGTAGCATGACTCATGTGTGTCTTTGGCATTTCTCGTGTGTGTTTTTATACTGTTAACATAAAGCTCACTAGAAAGACATGCCACCTCATATCTTTATATCGTTAATTTTTTAACTTTTTAAGGTGCATTATCCGGACAAATGTGAGAAAAATGTGATTCGCCTTTTACGTTTAATGTATAATATATCACAGACAGCCCAGTAACACATTGGTGTGAGACCAATATGATTCGACAATGATGTGACATTTAATATTTCTTTATTTCTTCAAAGATCTACAAAAGACAAAAGAGTCTCTTTGAAAGAACTCTACATAATTTTCTGATACCGTACTCTTTTTAAAGTCCTTGTAAGGTGTCTTTTAAAGACCTCAGAAATATACTTTACCGAGTCTCTCTACTTGTATTTAAAAGGCCCGTAAAAACTATGTAAAAACTTTTTTTTTTCTGCTCGGGGGGCTTATTACAATCCTAATATCTGTAAAAAATTGTTAGTTCTACAAGGAAAATTTCATACTTTTAGAAAAACCAATTTTCAAAGAATCAATATTCTTTGCGTTAACTTCATTGGAAACTCAGTAAAAATCTAAATGCATTTTTCTAAAAATGTTGACATAGTGGGAAAAATCTGAAAACAGCTGTGTCCAGGGCACTTTAATTTAATAGAAAGTGGGGAGTAATTGTATTCGTTCGAGTATTTAAAAAAAAAAATCGTTTTTGAGAGCAAATAGGAAGTTTCGATTTTTTTTTTTTTTTGCAGAAAACGCTTGCGTAATTCATAAAACGTCCGTAATATTGGTAAAGTTTTTTGAAATCCAACCACATTTTATTTTTAATTTCAGAATACAATGAAATTTATTTTTATTCATTTCCTTCTAACTAAAATTAAATACATACATACATACATACCTACATTGTATATAGAATTAGGAATTAATAGTAGCAAAAATAAATTAATACTGACAATAAAATGAACTATAAACGGCGGCGTTTTAAACTTCAAAATAATCTAAGCTTCTTTGACTTTTACACACACCATCTATCTGTTTTATTGCATTAACCATAAATGTGTTAGCTACTTAAACTGTTGATTATTGTAATTATGTTAATAATTATATTACTATATTATATATTTGATATTATTAAAAAAAAAAAAAAATTAATTTTATTATTGATGTCATTGTTGTTGCTGTTGTTGCTGTTTTTTTTTTTATTGATGGCTAGCCCCTTCATAAGATACGAAATAGGGTGTTTCAACAACAACAACAACAACTTAAGCAGCTTAAACAGGTGCCGCCGCTGAATTGAAAATAACAGTGTCCAAGATGACGCGTAGATGTTCGCAGCTTGTTTTGCCACATCATTAGAGATGTCTTTTGATTAAAATTACTTGTATTTTATTACCCCGTATTAGCATATTTCTATTATATTCGTAATATACATGTGTCGTATGTTGTCAATGAAAGGTGCAAAAGCAGATGAAGTACAAGAAGTAGCAGCAGCAAATGTTGTGGGCAGCGTTAAAGCGGTCTGTTTTTGATGTTTTTTGCGATTTTTATTTTTGTTCTGTCGTTCTTTATTTATTGTTCATTTAGAACGGGCTTAGGTCGTTCGCTCAAACATATACATATATCTACATATATAAATTCATTGTATTCAAAAGCTAGCCAATTACACAATCTAACATTAAATGGAAGTAGCTTTCAATAAACAAATTGAAAATGACAAGACTGCTTAGCGTATCGGGTAAATTGAAATGAAAGTAGGGTTATAAGGATTTCCATATTCCTGCTGATGAGCCAATTTAATATATGTATAAACATTTATTTTTTTTTTGAAGATGTAATTGCAGATGAATGGTGCTTAAGTTGGTATCATAAAATCTAGAGTAGCACATGAAGAAGCTCTCTTTATTTTTCGATTTTCTTATAAAAAAATATCTTATCAACATAAAATAATGTGCAAAAGACTTTCTAAACAAATATTCGTGTTAATCAGTGTCTTGTATGATCTAAGACAATCAACCCAAATTTACTATTTTCGGAGACAGTAGCTTTTGGGCAAATACACATACGCACACAAAAAAGCTGTCAATCAATAGAACCTGTTTTATTTTAATGGCATTATCAGAGTAGCCAAATTTAATGAATGAATGAATGGACTAATGACTGAACATTTTAATTTTTTGTTTTTTTTTTTGTACTGAATTTGGCTGACAGCAGCAACAACAACAGCAACAAGAATTCGTAAAATAATATTGGACTTTTTTTATAAGAGTTTTTTTATAAATAAGGCATTTTTAATGAATGAAAAAATTACACACGCTTACACAATCCAACAAAAATATCAAACACCATAACGGGCAACAACAACAAAAACATTAAACAAATAAAAATTTATGCCAACCACAACAACTACGCACTTTTTTTTGCGGCGGCGCAGTCAAGTCAGCCAGGCGACAATTTCAGGTCGTGCTTCCTTCAGCCTCCAGTCATAAGGCGGCCATCAGGCGGCCCACCGTTAAAAAGGTGTTAAAAACTTGTTAACTTATTTTTAATGAGCTCCGCGCACGCCTCACCAGCGTTTAACAGCGGCGGGTAGGCTGGCAGGAGGTGAAGGGTGCGCACGCTCATTCATGACGCGATTTTAGCCAAGTTTGTTTATATTCGCCGTTTGCCTTTATTGTGTATCTTTTAGGTTTTTCTTAATGAAAATCTAATGCTCTTAACAGCGTCTGACAGTCGGACGCCAATGGATGTTGTTGTTACGTTTTAAGCCATTTTTGGCAGAAGGCGTCGCGACGCGTCGTCGTTGTCGTTGTCGTAATCGTCTTTATCGCAGTTAGTAAAATATACATTTGTATATTGTATCTGTAACTGATTGCACTGTGTTGTGTGCTGTTTTTTTTCGCTGTCTGTTTGTTTATATTTTGTTTGGTTGTTATTGTAAATTTGTAAATTGTTCATGTGGGCAGAGGAAGCACTAAATGCCCACAAGGTGTCAAATTGCAACAACAAACAAATGAACACACGTTGTTGACTTTTTGTGATGTTTTGTTTTTTCTTAAAAATGCATTTTAAATTAATTTATTTTGTGTATTTTGTTATTGTTGTTTTTTCAATTTTTTTTTAATCGGAGCCTACGTGAAATTTTAGTCGTTCCATTAAAAGCGCACAGTTTGCAATGGGCTGCTGAAAAATTACTGACATCCGCTTTGTGTTGCATGACAGACGAAGGCCTAAGCAGTGAAGGAAGCAAGGATCAAACAAAGTGGATACTTAAAGTTTAGAAAAGCGTTCCAAAATACAATAAAGCTCAATGCAAAGTTCCCCAAAGAAATAATGCTCAAGAAAACATAAAATAAGGCTCAAGATAAGGAAATACAGTAACTAATAGCCTAAAGTTTGATTTAAGCTCCTAACAAAAAAATTAATTCATTCCATCTAAGTCTAAGAAGTGGTCCACAGTGATATAATAATACTTATGAACATTGAGAGAAATATCTTATTGAGGTTTCTCCTCTTGCCAGAAATCATTTTAGTACCTAGTTATATAAATTTGGAATGCTCAGATGCCCAATTTAAAGTTCTTAAAATCATTACCAATATCCTTCGATCATCTAATAAAAAGTTTTTAATTTTTTGATTTTGACAATTTCGTAATGTCGTGCCTTCTGAACGCGACTATTGATTTTACTTGAACAGATGCCAGATATAGCTTATTAGATCTTTCAGTATGATTGATTAAAGACCAGATAGTTGACTGTGTGGAAGCCGTTACTCAAAGTTTTTTGATGCTACACAATTCTAATATTAGTTAGGTCTATTATTAATTTAAAATAATTTATGAAAATATACATATGTAGCTGGATGATTTTTTTTGTTTTTTTTTTGGTGGAAAAATTTTGGAAATGAAAAAATCCAAAAAAAAAATTTTAAGTAATTTTAAGTTAAATAACTAGTAATAAATTCCAATATATTGAATTTGGTGAAAGTGCCTCGATCTGTTATTCGCTTGCTATCTAAAGATTTAGAGTTCAGTTATCAGCTTGACCAAAAGCTTTTTTTTATTTGTATAGCAGTTTGATTTAGCTAAATTCCTTTTCATTTTTTTTAGTCTGATGCCGGTCTAAAATTTGCAAAATATATTTTACCAATTCAAATTAAAATAAATTAATTTTTCAGAGGTAATTTCGAAGTATTTCGGCGGTTTTGTGGAAAAATGTAAGAGCTTAATTTAAATATTTATTAATTTATTACTAATTTTTGTTAAAAAAAATATTTTAGTTTCATATAGCTATAAGCTATAACATAATCTTCTACCTATGTACATATGTCTACTTATGTTTCAAACTTTAGTTTCATAAACTTTCTATTATTTTGTAGTTACATTTTCTTTAAACTGTCAAACTAAGTCATTCAAATCGTCAATCTACTGGCCATAATGATTGTTGTATGCTCAGTCAACCTGAAACTTGACAATCTTTCCAAGTTCAAGAATATTATAAAATTTTACTTGGGTTTTTTTTCTCCTCTTGTGTCTCTCAACTATGCAGCTATGTATGTATGTTTAGATACAAGATACTTGTTGGACTCGTGCTGCAATGCGTCGGAAACAAATTATATATTTATTGGATACTTCTTAACTACATACATGATTCTGCTGCTGCTGTTGTTGTTGTTGTTGTATGTATACTCCTTTTAGTACGGAAACAACAACATGCTAGCGGCAACAAAGCTAATAATAATTGCGTTTAGTATGATGATGATGAAAAGACAGAGAGACATAGAGCTAAATGCAGTTGCGCGCGGGACTTGCTCGCATCTTCTAGACAGACGTTCAGAAGGCGCAACAAAAAAAAACGTTTTTTTTTTATTTTGTGCTAAGCTTTTATTGAACAACAAACTTTACTTTTTATTGATATTGCACTAAAGAAAACGCTAGACAACCGCTGGAAGCTGTTGATTCAGGGGCAACGGGGAGGAGGCAGTGGCGAAGATGCCGCCGCGCGCGAGTTCAATGCGAAGGTGGTTACAAGTATTGGTAGTCGCGCCATAAAGTAGCTTGGAAGATTAAAAAAAAAAATGTGCGAAGATGCTGTTTATTTGAAGTTTATATGTGGGCGGCTATTTATTTGATTTGGTTTGGTCGACAAATAAAAATAAGAGATTTTTTTTGGTTTTTTTTTTTACTTTACTAAATTGTGTTTGTGCGGGTGAACTTAAAAATAAAAGTACCTACTAAATAAAAATAGATACTCTAGCAAAAATTTTCAATTTATAAAGTAATGTTGTAAAAAATATGTAATGTCGTTACTTAAAATGTTTTATATTTTTATTAACAATTTAGTATTATGTCAGTTTTTCCCATAAAAAAATGCGTTAGTACTAGAGATCCAATTGGCCTGATAGTTTTTTACAACCCACCAATGTAAGCAAATTGCATTTAAAAAAAAAAACAACAAAATTTTAAGTACAGCAACTGCTGAGAAAACCAACGACCGACATACCGCCTATCAAAAGTGCTAAATAGTAAATAAAAGATTAACCAAAAAGCAACACAAACTGTTTAAATACGGCAGCATAAGTAATGTGGAAATCCGGCTCAGCGGAGGATGCCTAGATATGCAACCAAAGATAAGAACAGAAAATTAAAAAAAAAAAAATAGTTTGCTACTAAGTAGCTTATGTATGTCGGAAAAACTAACAAAAGATTTGTCGAAAAAAAGTTCATAACTCAAAGTATTCAGTAGAAAGCAAAGCAAAGTAAAATGTAAAGGAAAAATTTGAAGAAAAAAATGTAGGTAGACAGCATGGCACCTTTTCATAAATATTATTGTTTCTAGATACATAAATAAATTAAATACAACACCTTGTTTCCCAATAAAGCAAATGCCCGTGGGTTTGCTGAAGATGCTAGAAAGTAAAACATAAAATTACACTGGTCAACATAAAATTATTCAGTTCACAAGTGGCTACTACAGCCAATCTTCACCTTAAACGTTTTCGGTAATACAGAGCCAAATCGATAAATTTAATTTTTCGATAATCTGTTCAAGCGAATTTTTTGCTGGACACATTGTGAAAATAAAATAAATAAACTCGGGATGCTCTTATTTTGAAATCAAGTTCAATTCTGATATTCTGAACTTGGCATCTGACTAAAAATACCAAAAATAATACTGGGGATCAAACTCAGAACTTTGAATTGCAATTTCAACTTCAGAATGTAAACTTAAATTTATTCCTATCGAGATGCAAAGAGTACTCGTTGTTATTTGTATGTAACCACACCCCCAGTTAATTTATGTGTTTCATAGTAAATAGAGAAGAGTTTATGATATCGAAAATGAAACATTTAAATTAAATAATGGGGATGTGGTTAAATAAAAACACCAACGAGTGCTCTTTGCATTTCGATAGACATTAACTCTTTTGCATAAATTTTTGCGTACAATAAAAATCAATGGAGAATTCACTAACCGCCTGGTGAAAAATAAATATTTTTTTTTATTTCTCTCAGTGTTCTTGGATTCAATCTTTTCTCATTTAAATCCTTTCTACAGAAATACAGAAAACTTCATACTGAGTTATGCGACTACTGCTTTGGCTATTAAGTAGCAGTAGCGTACCGTCCACTTAGGGCGCCCGTAGCAAAAAAGTTATTTGCCGCCCTCTACCGAAAGAAAATTTTGAGTTTTTTAGCAAAAAATATACATTACCCAGAAAAAAGTTTATCCCTTTTGACTTTCAAAAACCCTACCAACTCAAGATATATTTCACTTTTAATTCGAAAATCCTCACCTACACATTCCAATTTACTATTTTATTTTCACTTACTAAAAAAAAAGTTCTTACTTCCCGTTTTTGTTTCATAATATTGGATAAATTATCTACTATTTCGAAAAGCACAGTGCTGCGTAGTGAAAATAGTGCGCCAGCTAAGTGGCCCGACTCTCTAATCCGAAATCAATTCGATTCCAAAGCCAATGCGATTCAATCCATACAATTTATGTTTTCAATTGCGATACGATTTTGTTTCGAATCGAATTATAGAGCAGGGCTCCAGGAGTGAGTACAAGGAATGTATGCCTGAAATTGAAAAGTTCTGCTTCGAACTTCGATGAAAACAAAATTAAGTTCTGAACTTAGGTGTATTTTGCAGGTTTTGACATCTTGTCTATTATTATTAAGCCCTTGGACTACACTCAAATATCCAAAAAACTATAATCGAATTCGAAATAAGAATTTTTTAGCACCTTACAAAACAACAAATTTCAGCAAAGAAGACATTGCCAACATCAAATTATAAGAGAGAACAAGTAATTTTTTGTGTTTCATTGACTTCCAGAATGCAAATCAAATTTCTATCCAGTGATGGTCATTAAATGGCATTCCGTTCGTCTCTGCAATGCAACTATAAAGTAATTAATTCTTCAGTTTTGCGCTATTTGTGACTTTAATCTTTTTTGCATATTTGTAGCTCAGATGAAACTACAAGGCGGTTGGGATAAACTTCAGCTATAATATCTAAAATGATTAGACTGCTAGTACTTAATATAATGACATCGCGATTTGATTCCTGTCTCGATGGTAAATGTTGGTTTTTTTGCGAAAATTTATTTTTCTGCTAGTGAAACATCAATTCGGGTGAAGTTAAATCTATAAATCAAAAATTTAATCAACAAAAAATCTTTCAGTTCTTTTCTACGTAGACGCGAACTACCGTGCTAGTTTATCCGGCTGGACTATTTAAACTTGTTGACCAGTGTTTGCTGTATATATACATCGTTATATAGTTGTAAAACTAATGGTAGAACTCACAAGCATCTCAACTTAAGCAACAACAACAGCAACAATAATCATTGAAACAAACAAACAACAGGGGCAACAAAAAGTACGAAACCATCATAACAATGTTAAACATGTCGTCGTGAAAATGTCGCACATGTTGCTTTTCTTCTTCTCGACTTATGTGGGAAAAATCATTAAGAAGAAAAACTTGGATTTTATGTTGCGCTCTTTTGGAATGCCATGATGGGCAGCGTCTCACTGTCTGTTGTAGTCAATGTCAGTATAAACATAGGTTTATTATGTTGGAGCTCAAATTAAAAATCTAAATTGCATTTCACGCACAGGTATGGACTCGTACATACTACGTACGTATGTGGAAGGAGTAAAAAAGTGGTGATTCACTACTGCATCGGTACCTACTATAAAAATATAATGTGAACCATAAAAAATGTATAAGACCAATGATAGGAGGTTTCTTGTATAGTAAGAAGCGAAAAAGTAAACGTGCAAAACGCTTGCATAGAAGCATGGGCAATACGATGGGAATTCCCTGTAGTTTTCCGGATCAGCAAACGTAAAGTGCAGCAGGTCACAATGTACGGCAACATCTGTGCGCTAGCGTAACGGACGAGCTGTCTGCCTTTGCGTCTGTGTATTTTGTGTGTGCCTTGTGGGCACAGCCATATTGCACACAGCACAGGATTAAGGGTGCGAGCATGTTAGTGTTAAAATAACTTGTAGTTTTATTTCAACACACAGGTATAATTCAACAGAACACATTGCGGAAACTATCGGAAATTTTGTCAATCAAATCATAAAGTAATAAAAGTTTATGGATGAAATAAAATAATGTGGGAATTCCCACAATTCCGGCTGGTTTTATGTATATTTAGCTGAGAGATTTGGAAAAAGGATCTATAGGATTTATCACATTGTAAATTTAGTCAATTTTGATGTTGGAATATTGTGTAATATGCGATTTGTTAGAATTAACTTTTTTAATGCAGGCATTTGTGATCCTGCAAGTTAATCTATAATTTCTCAGTGGGCGCTGGTGCAAATTGTAATTTAGATTTGGCCGGGATAGTGCCACCTTGTAGAAAAAAGCTTTTATGTCTTTAACATTATAAACCATTGAAAGAGTGTTGTTCTCAACTGAGTTGAAAGTTAATATATTTTCGAATATCATTAAGCGGCGGGAAAGTGATAATGTGAATGTAATTCAATTTATTTTAATCGGTGCTAAGAATTGTTCCTATAAATGGCAGAGCATCTTACGGAATACTTTTTCAAATGCAACTTTTGAAAGTTAAAATACTGAAATACATATTTCAATAGAAAGAACTGGCTGAAAAATGATGGTAACAACAACAATTCATAGCTTATTAAATTATATAATTTTGTAAGATACAAAAAAAAGTGAATATAAAAGTCAAAGCCTGGTTACTCGTTTTATTAAAACACTTTTTTTTAGGATAATCGTAGTTGATGTGGAATTTTCTTATTTATTATAAGCAATTTAAATAACTTTTCGATTTTATAGCACAGACCATGAAGCTGAAAAATTCGTCGAAACTTAAAAGCCTTCAAAGGCTGAACCGAATCAATGATGGGACATTTTTACAACTCTTGTCAGAATACGTTATATGAAATCGGAAAGATAGTGGTTGCGAAAACAACTAGGGGCCCAAAACTTTGTTTAACTTGAGTGTTCTCAATTATTTCCACAAATTGCTTTCAAAATGAAAAAGAGGTCATTAGGAAACTTCAAAAAAAAAAAAAAAATTAAAATTCAAATAAAACTGAAATAAATAAATTTCAAAAATTGTTTTCTACGGTATTGAATGTCAGGAGTAAATAAGAAATGTGTCCTACGAAGATGGTACCAAAAATCGTTAAACATATTAATGGAGCTGAATACCAACAGCGTAATTCCAAGGCAACAATATATTGAAAGGAAATCTCAAGAAGATGAATAGAAATAGAAATAAACTCTGTTTCTCATCCAGACTTTGTGGAAATGACAAAGAAATGTGTTTTTACATAAAATTAGTGAGGAAAAATTTAAAACGAAAAAATGTGATTTCACTTACCAGCTGGTCTATTGTTTCTTCGATTGCCTTCTGGTTCCTCCACAATCAACGGCGAATGCCTTCTACCGCTGACAACTGTAGTTAGGCATATTAGTGTAAAAATGATGAATTTGTATAAAAATGATGTAAATGATGACGATGATGTTGCTGCTGCTGTTGGAAACGTTGTTAATCTTGGTGCTGTTGTTGTTTTTGCCATTTTGTTATTGTTGTAGGATTGACTTGGTGAATATATCTTTTGCACTACTAATTTTTAAACATGAAATCTATGCACTTTTTTGGTTTTAGATAAAACGTGATTTTATTTTTTTTTTTTTTGTTGTCGACTAAAAAGCACTTTAACAGTTACGTATCTGAATATTTTGTAGCTCATGTATTAGGATATTTTTCACATGCTAATTATTAGAACTTGTATTATTTTTAGTATACCATAGAAATACCACACTTGGTGAAAAACAAAAAATGGAATTAACAAAAAAAAAATATTATTAAATTACTGATTAGATAACACTTTTGTATTTATTTTTGCGTTGCTTCTTCTTCTTTTGTGTATTTTATAGCTTGCTCGCACTTTTACGTTGTTGTCATCGCCGCCGTCCCATAGAAGACACAATTTTTATCAATGACGATTTTTTTATTTTTCTGTTTGCACTTTTCAACTTTTTCGTTCTATTCGTGCGATTGTGCTGCAATTCTCTAACACTGTCTTGGATACAAATTTTTTGTCACTGCACGCTATTGATTTTGAAAATTTGATTTCTTTTTCTTCATTAAAAATTTGTGTTGTTGCAGCAGAATTTCTTCAATTCATTTTTTTATCTTACACACGCACGCAGTTTATTTTTAAGTTGGGTGTAAAAATAAACGCGACTATTTTTTTGCGGCGAAATTTTTAATCGCACGAGACGTTGATGAGACGTCGCTGTAAAAGTAGCTTAAGTTGGCTTGTTATTTTGTTATTTTTCTCAGCTAAATTCAGCACAGCAAACTTTTATTTGAAACGACAAAAATATATTAAATATTTTTTGGTAAAATGTTTAAAATATGTACTTGTCTCAGTTCAGTTACACTTTGTAAAATTTTTAAAAGTTTTCGCGAAAAAACCCAAAAAAAAATTTGCGAAAAGTTCGCCAGTTGCTGTTATTATTATTATTTTATTTGGTGTTACTATTTTTTGTTGTTGTCGTGTTCCTTTCAGAACGTTTCGGAAAATAATGTCTACACACGGGATCGGTCGTTGAATAAATAAACTAGCGAGCGCCGCGATCACTGAAAACTCTTTGCTGGCGAAACACAGCACGGCACGGCTCGAAAGCTAGATACAAATACTATGCAATGCGCTAAGATACAGATACAAGATACTCGCGATACTTTTTCCCCCTGAGCAAAGTTTTTCTCATAATGAAATGTGTAGGAAAACAATAACAACACAAATCGTATGAAATTCACGTTGATCGCTCACTCGCGAATTCTGTCTGACGTAGTCGTCGTCGGTCTTTTGCCTTTAAAGAGAGAGCACCACTACCACCGATCGCTAATGTTCACAGTGTTGTGTTGCGGCGTGTAGCCGTTGTCGCAACGAGCTGCTCAAAAAGTCTGACAAAGGCCGGAAAATGAGACTCAATGACGTAAGCAGCGACGTCGCTGTCGACAGTGACAGCACAGCAGCAGCGACGTGGCAAACCATGGTGCCGAGGCGGAGTCGCGCGCCTGCACATACAGCCAATACACGTTTTGAGATCGCGCAGGTAGTCGTCGGTCGCATATTTACTTAAAAGCATAAAGAGACGATATCAATGGTTAGCAACATGTTGTTGCAACATTATAGTCAGCATGACTTTAGTGTGTGTGAACACTTTTTGTATATAAATCGTACACAATTTAATTGAGAACATTTTTAATGAAGTACTAAAACCTTTTTATTTGTTGTAGCTGTTGAAGTATTGCCGACTGCTGTTCAGTATTGCCAGATTTTTATCTTAGAAAACTGCAAATTCTCATAAGAATAAATCTGATTTTTTGAAAAAAAAAATAATTTGCACTGCGAAGCAATTTATAAAACGGTAACCTTATCTAAAAATCTGTAATATACAGTGATAACTGTAAATATGGCAACACCGCCGCTGTTATATGCTGCTGCAACTTTGGAGTGGAAAACATTTTGTTAGGAACATCAAAATTGTATGTATATAAACAAGAATGACACTCCGCTTAGCAACTTTGAGTCTTGTGGCACGCTTCAGATTTGACTATGTTTTTTATATAAACATACATAAATATATGGATTGAATTGAATTTACAGAACGACATCACATAACGCACCCAATAGAAATACGAGGAGTTGGCAAAAAACGAGTCATGAAATTGTATTGCCAAACGGCGCTGATTATGAAGCGAGCCCATTAACTAAATCTTGAAACTTCTACAAAAATGTCGATCTTTAAAATTTGAAAACCAGCCGTCGCTCCCGTTGAAATCACCATTTTCGTTTTCGATTTTGCCATGCAACTGGAGTGCCATTGACTTTCAGATACCGATAGGAATAGGCAATTTTTTTTTTTTACTTTGCTTAAGGAAGCACTTATATAAAACCTTTTGCATTCAAGCACATTCACAAGCTCTTATTGCTACTTGCTTTCTTGGTCCGAACTTTGCATCTGCAACGAATTTTCTCAACGCAGCTTTGTTTTGCTGAAGTCTGGCTATTGTGGAATTTATCTACTTTCTACTCTTGACACATCAATTTAATAGATTTTCCTGTATCGGTGTCTTCGATTATATCACTTTTTAGTTTTATTATAACTTTGACAAAGGCTAAAATTTTTGAAATTCTGATTTGAACTGCTTACCTCCGGTTTTGTACAAGAAAAAATTCAAATTTCGAATCTAATTTCATATATTATTTCATATATATATTTTCCGCTATTGGAGCAAACATTAATTTTTGAGACATACAAACGAAAATATTGTTGTGATTCATTCTGTTGCTGCTCTTTTATGTTTTCGTATACGTGTTCACTTGCATGCCCAACGGGAAACGGAAGCGCGTTCAAAGCGCTTCGGATGTGCATCAAGGAAAGCAGAAGCTGCTCCCAATGCGCTTCTCACTGCTTATCTTTTTTAACACACGATGCCATTGCGGGGATGCACATCTTTGGAAGCATATTGGATGCTGAATAGAAGCACATCTTCGGAAGCTTATGAAATGCGCTTCTTTGGATGCTGAGTAGAAGCACATTGAGCTTAAATTGAAAAAAAAAACTTACTTAATTTTTTGTCTCCGATCAGACTCGAAACTAGGCACCCTGCGTTATGCCAGTGTTCTGAACTGTATATTAGTTTCCTGTCAAAATGAAATTATGAGTTTTTGATTTCTACTGTTGCCTCTTTATAATTCATATAATATACTTTTAGCAAGCTTATATCAAGAGAGTTGGCTGCGCATGTAACAGCACGGAATGCCTTGGTTCAAACCTCAGTGGATGCGCAATGAAAGTTTTTTTTTAAATTAAATAGATTTTTGAACTAAATGCTTCCGGAGAAGCACATCGGACGTGCTCCCCTTGGAAGCGACTTCCAGATTTCCCGTTGGGTGTATACATACATATACATACCAATGTATGTATGCATCTGAATCGGAAGGAAGTACGGAACTAATCAATTTGTCAATGCCTTCTAAAAGTTGTCGTGGTTATTACCTCTGTATAGTTGTTGGCATGACTTACGATACTTTTTGTTATGCTTTAACTGTTTAGTGAAACTGCAGCGCATGTGTGAATCTCGGGGATACACATTTTTCTTGGTATAAGCGTGATAATTTGTGCGGTACTAAAGGGCATCTGTATTATGATTTACCATGAAGTTGTGTTTAATTGTTTTGGTGTTAAATTCGTTGCGTTTCGTTTTCTATTTTTTAGTTAAGGTGCTATTAAAATAAGTATCATAAAAGAATGCATATTTCCCCTCTGGCAATAATCTAACACTTTCTAAATTCCAAAAAGAGTTAAAAAAATTGTGTCCATGTTAATTTATATTATTAGCTGTACTAAATTATGTCCCATGCAATGTATTTTAATGTAATCAGTGATGCGGATTTTTGATTATTCGAAGAGACTTTCTTTATGGAATAACGAATGAACGCTTTTTTTCCAAAAAAAAAAAATTATCGAATAACATTTTGTAAATCAAAATTTAAGGACCCCTAAGAGCCTGTGTTGTGTTTTTCAATCGATGAAAAAATGTCGAAAATAAATTTTGAAAGCAAGAGATATACCCAACGGAGATGTTTTTGTTATTTTTGCGGAAAACTATTTTATTGCATAAATAAAATATAAATACAATTTTATTGGACTAAGCTGCAGATAAGGGTCCAAAAATAATTTTGGAACGAGGGAGTACCCTACAAGGAACTATTATGAACCCATTTAAGGAAACAAATGTATTATCCTCTTCATTCTAAAATCTGTTTTGGGCCTTTTCCAATTGACTTCTTTTTTTTCGAAAAAATTGACCTTTTAAGAATTTTTTTTTTCATAAATTGGATCAAGAAAGGGCTTTGAGCCATTCTATCCAAAACCCATTTTGGAATATTTTCTATATTTTTAATTGTTTTTGTGTTTTTAATGACTTTATTTCTTATTCGTATAAATTTCGCACAACTCTCAATATATGTAATTGCGTCTTTCGTGTTCGTTTAGTAAATTGCTTTGACGCATCAATAGCTAAAAGTGCGTCAAAAATTATGGATTTAACAGCGAGCATTAATTATTCAAAAACAGCTAATTAATTTCAGAAAAATTAATTGTCCAACGTTGCTGTTTTTTCGCGAAATATTTGGTTTTAAAAGTTGATTTAAAGCTAAAAACTAGCATCAGTAACATAAAATTATCGGGCTCAAAAAATCTTATAAATGACTTCCCAATTGCGTTAAAAGTGCTTTTAGAGCTAGCTCTTAGCATTTATTGCACAGTAGTAATGCTACTTGGCTAATGTGTGCTACGTTCAATGTTCAAATCCAATTGCTGACGTATAAAATAAATGCTAGCAATTGGAAACCATAATGAAAAGATAGTAAACTGAAGGAGTCGTTGTGGAGTGACCAAAATGTCCTCTAGTCTAAAATTGAATACTTTCAATACAGAGCTCGTATTTTTGTTTCTCTTAATGTACGTAAGAGTAAGTCAAATTATTTAAGGACAAACAAAGACAAAACCACGACACTAAATGTAAATTAAAATTACATATGTACATAAAACAAAAATTATTCTCATAAGGATCATAAAATGCTCAACCATAGTAAAATTTAAATTTACATTACTTAGCACAAATTAATTAAACGATCTTCATCGTCGCGTACTTGTCATAAGTAAATGTAACTCCAGCACAAGGCTGTGCAGCAAATGATGCAGTTGTCTTATGTTGCATGTACATATCTCTCTATGTTCTATTTATTTTTTCTCTTTTTTTTTTGGGCTTGTAATCACTTGATAAAATTGTCAATCATCACAAAACCACAACAAACATCATCATCAACATCGACAGCATTTGCATCGGCATCAGTACTGGGGCAACAACAACTACAGCGTCGCTGTTGCAATGCCAACAGACCCACCAACACCACAATAAATAAAATGAAATTCAATACAAAAGTGCAACGATGCATTCAACGGTGGTGAATTGCGGTGTACCATGCTGTGAATGTGTTAAGATAGCGCATAAGTGAATAAGTTACGTACGTACGAACGAGACGGTGAGATAATGTAGGAATGAGACTGAGAATATTTGAAGAAGGTAAAGCACCACAATTTGCGGTTTCTGTGTGAATATTGCACAGTAGAAAAATTAAGTTTATTTTTTTTACAGATGACAAACGGATTTCTTACAACGATTTGAAAATTGCACGGTACAACACAAAAAATCTCCGGGTTTTGTTATATATTTTCTAAAGTATTTTTGGTCGTTATACACGATGCAGCCTTTAGATTCTTAGGGCCAGATTTTTTTTCAACAAGCAATTTCACCATATGGTTAACTGTACAAGATCAATAAGGTAATATATGTATGTATATCTAAATTATATGAAAAACCTTCCAAGAAACAGAATAACCACAAAAGTTATACATCTCTAAACTAAAAACAACCAAAAATATACATGTTTATAATGTATGAAACATTTTAAAGTTTTTTTAACCTTCAGAAATCCTATGCTACAGGGAATTTTGTTTGAAATTATTGGAATAATTTACACTGTGTGCTGCTGCTAAGTAATTGTATCGAACCTTAGTGAGAAGATGTCAGCTTGCAATGTGACAACAACAAGTTATCACATTGCTATTCATAAATTCGTGGTTACTATTGTTGGTGTTGTTGTAATTTGGCTTAAAAGTGTTCACATTAAGGTATGAGTGGTATTGAATACAACTACAAAAATTTATTTTTTAATTTTGATTTTTGTATTTTCTTCATCATTGAATTGATCATGAAACAATTGCCGTTAGTTTATTTCTTCGTTCAATGGTTGATTGAAACCTATTAAAAGTTGACAACTGACAGTTGACAGTTGCGCATAGATTACAGCATGAATAACAACAAAACTGATATACATATTAACCTTAATTACATCGCTCCGAGATCATTGCTAATTTGTTCACTTGAATCATATTCACCACATGGAAAGATTGTGGGATAATTAAATTATCTCTGCGACAAATTCTTTGAAATGGAAAACTTATACATGGAGCAATTCATCATTACTTCATTTCATTTAATTTTATTCTATGTATTTCGACTCATTTCATTACATAAAATTTCGAATGAAGTTTTTTAGTGGAACCTTAAACTTTTTCTGATGTTGGCGAAGGGACCCGTTCTTGTTTTAAGCCTCGAGCCCCACAAAGTCTTAATCCGGCGCTGCATGTACAAGGAAGCTATTAATGTAAATATGTTTGTTTGTTGATACAAAAATGTACTGAGTCCAAGGTTATACCACTTATTCTAAAATCTACTTGCTATACAAATCTATATTTACCTAACTATGACCACCCGAGCGATGGTTGGAGATAATTTACAGCATTGAGAAGATTACATCAGATTCTCTCTTCCCTTTTTAAGTTAATAACACGATAATCCAATTTCGATCCACTGTGTAACAATTTGTAGATAGATCTTTGGTTAGAAGCTACTACTATTTATACAAATGATTTGTTAAGTTGCCAACAACACACGCTATGGAGTGACATGACTATTAATTAGTACTGGTATCGTGCAATTCATGTCTAGTTTGTCAGTTAACTTACTTTTCCCATATTGCATATGAAAGGGTTATTTTTTTCTCCATTTATTGTTGTAATTCGATAGTTGCAGCAAAAGTAGCAGCAACACATTTGTTGCTATGAAAATAGCAATGATTTCATCGGCATTCTGTTTTAAATAATTAAATTATAAATCATTATGGCATAGTTAAACTATAAAATTAATTTTATGACGAGTTTTTACTATGGCCACTGTAATATACATACATATGTCCGATTGAGAACAAAATTGAATTTGGAAAGGGATGCAAGTCTTCTACTTTTATGGATATTGTAAAAAAAATCAAAAAACCAAAACAAAAACCGTAAATTGCAATTTAAGTAAATTACCTATTAAATTTAAGATTTGAGTTTAGGAACATTTTTCACTGAAATTTGATCTGCAGCTATATACCTACTACATCTTATAATCTTACTTACGAAGTGTATGGAAAACACAATGCAACAAAAAATGTCTTACAATTAGTAAAATTTACATTTTCTGATTCGATTGAATAACGCCTTACAGAGAACATTCTAACAGATCACAAAAAATCGAAGCCTGACGGCATCTGGCGAGAAACTTGACATTGGAAATGATCCTGGTCCACAAAATTTTCGGAATTTTTCGAAGAAAAATATTTACACTGTAACATAATAAAGTAGCGTAACTTAACTTATTCGGCCGATATAGATTTCTTCCAAGATTTCCCATGAGTATTTAAAAAAAAATGAAAGGCGGTTAAGAATTGGGGGTTGGAGCCCAGAGTGCGCCTATGCAAACTAATCAGTGAACAACATGTTATAGCAACTAAAACAACAATAACAATTACAATCAGCGTGTGCCCGCAACTGCTGTTCAGGATGCTGCTAAGTGCTGCAGCTTCTGTGACTTCCTTCTGCCTTTCTGTTGTTGCTGCATTCAATTTGTGTTTAAATGCAAATTAATTGAAAGGGCAATTAAAAAGCATGATGAAGGAGACGCTGTAGTGTGTGGGACGCTAAAGTTTATAATGGAGCAGGAAAAATAAAGTAGAAAACTGATATTAGCAGCAGCGGCGTACCTAAGATGGGGGAAGGGCGAGAGAGCGGTCGCAACGTTCATTTTGCTAGGGTCAAAAGTAAGGAATCTTTTTTTGTTTTAATAAATGAAAATAATTGGATATAGGAAATTGCAATTTTATAGGTGCAGATTTTAGAATATAAAGTGAAATATATCGCATTTTGCTAGGGTTTCGGAAAGTCAAAAGTGGCGACCTTTTTTTTTTTGCTAAGATAAATAAAATTTTTGCATGAATGTCCAAATTTTCTTTTGTTGGGGGGCGGCAAATAAATTCTGTGCCCCTAGCGCCAGATGTGCATGGTGCGGCTCTGAGTAGCAGCAGTTTTTCATATAAAAACACATTACACTTAAGTTAAAAACCCTAATGTTTCGGAGTTCTGTAATTTTTAACTGAACCAAAAATTCTTTATTTTCAAGATATGCGAGTATAGGAAGTTCAAATAGAGCACCTGGACCCCATTTTTCTTTCGTAAAGTGATTATATTTTCTTTGCAAAGTGCAAAGGTTTACGATTAAGTATGAAATAAAACGTCAGACAGATGCGACCCACAACTTTGCTGGAAATTATTTTCCAAAGGTTCAACGAAAAAGACCCATTTTTTTATGGTTGTTATTTTGGGTAAAAAATAGCATAAAATTCAAGTGTGGCAGTTTATTGAAACACCCTACATTATAAATTTCAAGTATACTCGTTATAATGAAACTCAAGTTTTTTGCATAATGTCGTGCATGCTTGTCATCGCTGAAAGTAATTACGCGATAACGTAAAACAGTTAGAAGATTAAAGTGCTATTATCTCAATGTCTAGTTAAGCTGTAACTGACATTTCGAAAAAGATTCTTTAAATTGCATGTCAAACTACCTTTTAGAATCACAGTGAGCATTTGACAGGAATATTGAAAAACAAGCCCTAAATAGGACACCTGACACATCTCACTTTTCAGCACATTTGTACAGCAAATAAGTCATATTTTGCAAATGAGCTCTACTATTATACATTAAAAAAAGATAAGATGAAATGAAAGTAGTACGTCGGTTACACGCATTTTAATAATGCAATAAATCATCACTAAATTTTAAATGTTCAAGAGTGAAATTTTCATAAACGCTTATCATCATTACTTTCTTCCTAAAATACGTTCTACGAATTTTTGTGCCAAAATCTGTTACAATCGGTAATTGTGGCTCATTTAACCATGCCCGTATTCAATGTCGTATAAAGTTCACCATGAACTTTTTACATAGCCACTGATTTAGAAATGGCAACTCGAAATATTTCATCATAATTTTAGTTTTCAAAAAGCATACCCCTCGGGGAAAATGAACCACTCTAAGATCAATCCTGGATAGCTCCCTTCGGATCAAAGGACCACATCATTCGCGACCGTCTGTAGCTTATTTTGCAAAGGCTAACTAGGAAATCTGTATTGCTCTCCTAAATACTAGTATGTCAAGGCATAGGGCATTTTTCTCATTTTTCTGCTGGGGTTAGCATTCCTTATGATTGTTTATTAAAAATAAACGTAATCGTTATTGGTAACTATCAGTGTTGATAATCGTAATCGTATGGTCAAAAATCGTTGCATCACAATTTGGAATCATTTAATTTTTTGTTTGTATAAAAAAAAATACTAGCGCTCGACAAAGCTATCAATGAAATGTTAGCACAGTAGGCAGAATGTAGGGTATACTATACAATATTTTTAAAAAGCGGTCAAAAGTGTAAACAACTGAAGTGTGTACGTTTTCTTTTTCTTTTTTTCTTTTATATTATTTTGTCATCATTTCTATTTTAATCAACCACTTCTAGTTAATTCAGTTTGAACGATTTCTCTTATCAGTGGCTCGATGTCAGTCATACGAACGAGCCTTAAACCGATTCGTTTTACTGATAAACAAAAGCAAAAACTGGAACAAAGTAAGAAACGGCTCTAAAAGGTTTAAAAGCTCAATGAAAATACAGAAAGTACGAGTACACACTACATATAGAAAACGAAATTTTCAATAGAAAGTGCAGAATGTGAGGAAAAAAACTAAGAGTTTTCGTTTTTTTTTAGACAAAATTAAAATTCTTTAAACTGAATTCATATACATATGTACAACAATCTGCGTGTTCCGTTCGATATTCACCATAATATATTTTATTTAAGAAAAATAGTGAGCTCGATATGAACTATCAGAGAATAACGACATTTTCATGGCATTTCCAAAATGACATTGCTAGTAGACGCAACGTAAAGAGAACTTTGATGTTTTGCAGCCACAGGTAATCGTCCCGAGGCTGCCAGCGTATTAGCCAAACGCGTTAACTAGTGGGTAACCCAAAGCCAGAGCATATATCAATAAGTAAATGGCTAACAGATTATGCCTACAATAACGAGTGAATGTCCGAAATCGACTATAAGTCAAATCTTGATGAAACCTCTAAAAGAGAAATGAGTGAAGTTTACTTTTCTGGCGTCTTGTACATACATGAGAACGTTATATGTATTTAGATTCAGAACAAACGTAAATTATATACTCAAATCATGAAGCAATTCAAAGTCATCTTATATCTAAGACTACGTATTAATATCGTACCTCTTTTTAAGGTTACTAAGTGAAACACTAAATTAATATGCCTACACTGCGTGTAGGGTACAGTATATACTGATACAATACTTGAAAAATTACAAGCAATTATCGTACTTTAACAGTGGTATCAGTTCTGTTTGATTTCGCAAACAACTCAATTGTCATATGCCTTTGGCGCCAAATTGACAGCGCGTAGAAATGTGCCGGAATCAACTGCCAAAAAAAATTTAGTTAAAATGTTTAATATATATATTCAATCAATTGTACCGAATTGATACTACAAAGATCAATCAGAAACTTTAGATTTGTTAAAGAAAATATAATGAACATTTACAGTCTGTTGTCGATTTTAGGGTAAACTAAAAAATCGGTACTAAATTAAAATAATGAAAAGGACCACCAAAGCCATAATTTATCTAAACTATACCAAGCTCGACCTTCCACCATTAGACGCAGTTACCATAGCTGAGTTCTTCCAAATTATTGCAGCATTGCCGTAGGAATTAGTCTACATGGATTTTTTTCTAAAGAAAAATCACCCAAAATTTTATGTCCATAAAGGAATTATCAGATTTTTTTTTATTTCTTCTCAATTCTGAAGATATTGCCATGCAAGTTTTAACGCAAAGGCTTTTTTTAAAAAGTTGAAAAAAATTAAAACAAGAATCCAGATAAATGATATTGAGATACATATGTATTTAAAAACAGAAATACCACATCAAAAAAGGAACTTTGAAGACATCAACATTTGTTGTTTCTTCCAATTAACCTCATTAGCTCAGAAAACCGCCTTATTATATTTTACAATAAAAAATGGCAGATTTTGGTTTTTTTTTCTGTGGGAAATCGTAGAATATCTAATAAATTATAGGAACTTTGTTGAAACTCATTTTTATTTCTAAAACCTATATTTTTGGACGGGCTTTTATTTTCTTCGGTAGTATTCTTTGGGCGATATCAAATAATTGGAGATTCCATAATATTTTGTTCTTTTCAATTTGTTTTTAGAGTATTTTGCTGTGATTTTTGGATGAAATTCCTAGGAAATTTTAAATTTTTTTTTTATGGGAATATTGTTTGCGGCTATATAGCAGTAATTTTTGTAATCGGTACCATGTGTAAACAGTGTCACTTGAAAACTATACCGGTGCTTTGCTACTACTCCAAAGAATGCAATTCAAACACAACACGACCCCAGCGGCACGATCGCAATGCAATGAAGCGCATTGAAGCAAACGACAACTGAACCAAAGTCACACAACTGACTGACTGACTGACAGAATGAATGATTGACGTTCGCAGCGACAAAACATTCATCGTCTTCGCTTGCGACTTTTATCATCGTCCTCATCTTCATTGTTGTCAATCGATGAACGATTGTTGACGAAAAAGACGCGAATGATGACAACGACGTCACCGTTGGTTATGTCGCGAGGTCGGTCGTACATAAGAGAAAGAGATGTATCGATTTGCTGTTGCGATTGCGAATTCATTAAATGCCCCCACTCGATCGGTTCGTTTGTTCAAATTGCACGAACGATGAATGTGTGAAATTATTATCGATAATGTTGTTGTTGTTATTTTTATAGTTCTCATTGAGCTTCTGCCGAATGTGCAATTGTTAACGCTGCATTTGTATGCAGGAATTTAACGCGTATCCAACGGATGCACGGTCGCCACCGCCACATTTACGATTTTTTTTTCTCTTTAATTCCATGCATTTTGCTGTTGCACAGAATTGGAATTCTGAATCGAAATTTACCACATTTTTTTATATATATTTTTTTTAAGGTGCGTATTATTGAAAGATGTATATTCGGAATATTTTAGTAAAACGCGAAGAAAAACTTTAAAACATAACGCATTTTCATAAATATTTTTGTTAAAAAGAAAAACACTAACAATACACGGTCGTGAACAATAATAACGATAAACACACCAACTTTAAATAAAACGTTGGCTAATATGACGTTAGCGCTATCAATGGCCACACCGGCTACAAACGTTGGAGAGCGCGCGCGTTCTTGGACTAAACTGAAGTTGAAAAGCTTCAGTGGTGACGGACGGCGCGCGAGAATGTCTCTTGATGTTATGCGGTTTAGCTTCGGTGCGATTTACCGCTTCAATTCAGTTGCGGTGAGTTGTGCACTAGCAGCATTAATAATAACAACAATAACAAAAACAATGTTCAGCAATAATTGCTGCTGCTGGACAGCACACAGTGGGTTCAAATCTTTAAAAAAAATTTAAATGTAGAATTCAAAATATGTATTTACATACATACATATATACATATCATTAGATAGATTTTTGGGAGTTTTAAATTCTGACCTGCGGCCGACTCTTATGTAAAATTACTGTGGCTAGCGTAGCCGGTGTTGGATATAAAATAGCCACTGCATATCTACCACCGGCTTCGCTAGCTCCAGTAACAGCGGCGGAACAGTCTATAATACATCCAACACCTAGTTTGCTAACCATAGCAATTTTACCTAAGAGTAATTTGACATTATTTCGCTTTTTTGGTTGACACTTACGCTTTGAGAAAGCGCAATAACGTCAATTGACCTTATTACCGCTGACCTTATTACCTGTCACCGTGCCAAAATATGCAGATGACCTTGAAATTTCTCAAAACACTTTAAAAAATGTACGCTTGCTGACCAATTAATCGGACTAACTGACCAATTATGACTAATTCGCGACCTAATAAACGCACTTGTGCCAAAATATGCAGATGATCTTGAAACTTATAAAAATATTTGTAAAAAATTTATTCTTGCTGACCAATTAGTCGGACTAACTGACCAATTATGTTCAATTAGTGAAATATTAGATGCACTTTTTTTTATCAAAATTCGCCAGATGGGGTGGAGCCTTAAAGCTCTAGTAATTTTTCTATATTCTCATCTTCTACTATAGTATAAATAAATACATATGTATGTATATGTAATACAGTGAAAGATCCCGTCGCGGACAGCTCCCGCAGGCGGACATCTCTCATGGCTTGGTTTCTTGATACCAAGTTTTTAGTTATGTATGTTTTTAGAACAAAACACATTCCGATGGGCGGACGCTCCTTTGGTCGGACAATTTCACTGGAACCGTGGGTTTCCGCCCACGGAAGCTTTCACTGTATATAATGTTACTTCTGGAACTCCAAGTTCAGCTTGATTTTCTGTCATAGAGAGCCCTTTGAATTTCAGCCTATTCTGTGTCACATTAACAACTCGAGAATATAAAATAAAACTGAACTCGGCCATATTTTGCATAAATATTTATAATTAAAAATTATTCATGATGTCTAGAAACAAATATTACGTTCTAATCACACTGTGCAGCACTGCTACGGTTGCTGTTATAAATCTCATACTGAAAGTTTCTGGCGTACCAGCACAGCTTTTGATTTTGTTTAAGATATCGTTAACATTGCGTTTTTTGATGTGCTCAATTTTTTTCATCGATGTTGCTCCATTGTCATTATAACCGGCTCAGATTAATTTCTATAGTAGGTATTTGTTTTTTCAATCGTGTTCTTATAAACAGCCAACACGTTCGTTTCTTTGCTAGCGATAAAAGCGTACACCCACCGCCCACCACCCAACCAACCCCACATTTAAAGCTACAACTCAAACTGCCGTTTGGTGCTCGTTGCTCTATCATGCGGATCGCATTGAAGCGCTAGATCACCACCAGCCAAAAACTCATTTATCGCTCTTTCGTCTGCTTAGCAGTCAGCGTTGCCGTGTGTTCCGATTTATAAGTAAAAATTCAATAAGAAAAAATATGCAGAAGACTATAATATTTTCAGCACAATGATTTCATCTACAGTACCGTACCGTTCTTTTTATCATTTTCACTATTTTTTTATTTGAGCTAAACGTCAAAATAGTCTTGACCTCCATTCAATTTGACCAAATTAATTTCAAAATTATTTTGAAAAGGTGTTTTCCCGAATGTATTTCAAATGATTTGTTAAGTTCAAGTAATAAAGTCGGAGCTGCCGATGCCATGTTCGTTTGCTGGTGGAAATTACGATCACGAGAAAACCAAACAAGAAACTTGAATGAAACTCGGTACAAAGGTTACACCTTCAAACAAGATTCTTGTGTGTGGAAATGGGCAAAATCAGTTTACAGACACGCCTACCACCCATAAAAATAAAACATTTAAAACGCTATGTTAAGAAAAATATTTGTTGCAGTGTAACTAAATTTTTCACAAGTACTAGAAATAACTTGGACAAGATCTGGGATAAAAGTTAGGGATTTTCGATGCAAAGACTTCAAAAGGCTTACACAAAAAGAATTGCTTAAGGTTATGAAATCATGTTTGACACAAACAGTTGGAACGATTCGGAAAAGCTCTTTGCAAGAAAATTATTTAAAGTAATGAAAACTCGTTTCTGAACTTTTTGTTTTTTCTGTTGATGAAAGCTATATTCTGATTTCGATTTTGGCCTTCCGTTATTACGTTACATTACGTATAACGTCTTGAAAACCTGGTAATGAATAAAAACGAATTTTAGAGCAGATGAAACTTTCTCAGAGATGTTAAAACAGATTTAGTTTTATTTGATGAAACAATTTTGAATGAGTATGTTGGTTATTTTTGATTGAAAATAACTGTAATTTATTGTATGTAAATATATAAGTAGTTATGTTTGTGTACTTACTTAAATTCCGAATTCAACACTTCAAATCCTAAAATCCCGATTTGGTAAAATGTTCATCTGGCAACGCTGTTAGCAGCATATCTGAGTAACTAACCTGGGCAAATCAGTTAGCGGCGCCTGAATGAAGTGAATTAGCAAGAAAATATTTTTATTTTTGTTTTTTTGTTGGTTGCTAATGCTGTTACTGGCAATGAGTGGTTTTTATCCGGGCTCCGCTAAAAAGTAGCCTTTAGAAGCGTTAAATTATTGCCAAACACATAAAAGTTGTTGGTTCATTTCATTAAATTTTGCATTCAAAATTTATTGCTGTTTTAGCGTAACTGCTTTTTTAAGTGTTATAAAATTATTTTGCTTTTTAGAAGCAAAACTTACACAAAATGAGTGAACAATTTTTAATGAGAGCTGCTCTATTTTTTATTAACAATTTTATTCCAACGAGAGCACCGTGTTATAGACATCTGAAGTCATGAATATAGCTTTTCAAAAAATCATGAGTTTGGAATGCCTAGATTGATTTTCAAAATATTGTTCCGAGGTTTTAATGAAAAATGAAAAAGTTACTTGACATATGGTAAAAGAAATTCGATAAAATTAACAAGATATCTAAATTAAAAACGCAAAAAAGTTATTATTGATCACAAGTGACTTAGAGAGCGGAGCTTCCTCATTTGTGACTAAGTGACGCCATAGAAATGACATTCAAATGACGCCGCCTCAAACTACACCCTCTTTTTATGATTTTATCTCCAACATATGTACCTACAAATAATAAAATTTAAATAAACTGAAAATAATCGTATGAATTAAATCAAAGGCAGGTACTTTTGTGGTTATCATCAGTGTTGATGGAGTAAACAATGAAATGTCGCAGCGATTGTTAAAAATGACACAATCAATTACTTGGCAATTCGAATTGTCTACGAAATGATTTAGCCAATGTGATGATGTAGTCGTGACCATATGTGCAGTTGCTACGCTATTTCCCAACGGGAAACGGAAGCGCGTTCCAAGCGCTTAGGATGTGCATCAAGGGAAGCAGGTGCTGCTTCCAATGCGCTTCTCACTGCTTATCTTTTTTAACACACGATGTTATTTCGGGGATGCACACTTTTGGAGGCATATTAAATACGCTTCCTTGGTTGTTAAGTGGATGCCAGTGTTCTGAGATGTGCACATCTTAACCAGCTGAGCTACTCTTATTATTAAAACTAAATATGTTTCTGTGAAAATAAAATTTTGAGTTTTTAATTTCTATTGTTGCCACTTGATAGTTCATATAATATACTTTTAGCAATCCTAAATATAATAAGAGGGTTGGCTGCTGTCTAGGTTTAAACCCCAGTGGATGCGCAATGAAGGTTCTTTTTTAAATTAAATAGAATTTTGAATTAAATGCTTCCGAAGAAGCACATCTGACGTGCTCCCCCTGGAAGCTGCTTCCAGATTTCTTGTTGGGTTATTACAAACACCAACATATCTTAACTCAAAGGACACACATACACATGCAGTATATTCTGGCACTGGCACTGACACTTTCATAACATAATTTAATCAACCATTAAAATGAACTTTAATTTTACTGAGCGACATTTTTAATTTTTTTATTAAATTTATGATATTCTTAAGAATTCTTTTTAGCACCTAACCAAAAAAAAATGTTTAATAAAATGTTATATACAGTGTACAGTGTACAGTGTACGCATATGCATGAATGTATGAAAACAAATTTAAGATAACCCACTAGGAATTACTAGTCCCTATCTTTAGAAATATTTGGAAAAAGTCGGGTTGGCATGACATTTACAGTTATGATGAGGTCTTTCCCAAACAGTTTCTTTCATTGCATCGATCGCTTGAGTCGCTTCAAAAGTTATTGCTTACATATGCTTCGCCATGGTGGCATTAAAAACGCACGTGGTGAACACAACAGAAAGTCGAGAGAAGCGATTCCTGATGATTATTTTTTTAATATTTCGGCTTAAGTCTATAGGAAGCTGAAATTTTGGGAAAACTTTCTTCAAAACCAATTCTATAATATAAGCCCATGCGATTTTGGACACAGTACATGCGACACACGCCAAAAAAAAAAATTAAATTTTTTTAGATATACATTCTGAAGAATTTTCTCTGTAACTTCACAAAAAACGCTGTGCTGAATATAACAATGATTTTTTCTTTACCAATAATTTTAACTTTGGGGACGTTTATTAATTACGTGAGGTGTTTTTTTGAAAATTCGGACCCCCCTTCCCTTGGTGAGATCTGGTGTGATCCATCCCTCCCCCTCCCGTGAGACTTAAATTATAATTTTTGATGTAAATTCTATGCATTAAAAAGTTGACGTGAGGTTTTCCTTGACCTCCTGCCCCCTTGATGAGATTAGGTGAGATTTTTCCGGACCCCCTCCCCCCTATTTTAGCTCACGTAATTAATGGACGTCCCCTTTTATACTTTCACAAACTCTGGTTATTTAGAATTAAATTTTTTTATTTTGTGATTGTGCTCCAAGGCAGTTTTTATTTCAACGTACAAGTTTTTCATCAGGTCTTATTCTCGACGGGTTAATTCCTATCAATATCTTTGCTTATACAATATACCAATAGCAAATTTCTATCTTTCCATCTGTCCACTTGTTTATCGCCATCGTAAAGCTGTCGCATGTATTTCCAAACGTATTAGTAAAAAATAAACAAATTTAACAATAAAAAATTAAATGTATTTTTGTAAAACATATTTTTGTATCAGTGCTTATTTATAAATATTGCTGAGTTCTCACGAATTTGAACGTTATCTCTGTTTTGTTTATTCGAAATTATGTTTTCATTCAAAAACTGAGGAAGTTAGTACGAGTAGGTACCTATGCGTAAGCACATGCATAGCCTCCCTCTTTCTGTTGATTTACAGTCTTTTAACGTTTCGATAGTCGCCATAGTCTAGTAAATACAATAATTTTCCATTTAAGTCTTATTATAAATAAAATTCTACTATTAATTGATGAGTAATTGGATATGTTGCCATGTGCACCAAACCACAAATTCATCACTTTGTAATTGGCTCAATCGATCGGCTTTCGTGTTTTTATGTGAATGCTGTCGATAAGAATCTTATTATTACGTCAATTTCAATTAAAAGTAGCGTCATTTGTTTGCTTTTTATCATACGATTCTATGAAACCATGCCTAATCGTCTTTCTATGAAGTGTTTTTACCCTTTCTTTCTTTTTTTGTTAGTTATAAAATGATCTCAGTACAATAATTGTCGATATTATCGTTAAAATTTCCATCGACATTGTACACTATGTATTTGTTGCGGGTTTCTGAAGATTCGCTTGCCTTCTAAGTACGGCAGTCTGAAGTGAGCTTAATTGGTGCTTGGGCTGGTGTAGTTATATTTAAGAAAGCTTTACTCATTCAAATCTTATGTCAAAATATGAATTTATTGATTTGTTACCAGCAGCTTAACCTTAAAACAGAGTTTTTGAAGTGACGTTTTTGAATCTGACTATCTTTCTTTTTCGATGTTTTCTGATATTTACCGACTTCGTTTGAGATTTTCGATACTCTAAAATTTGTTTCTCTATTGTGTGATTTTACTCAGTTTAAAGTGCTTTATAATATGTATTTAACAAAAAAAAATGCTATTTGATAAGACCTTCCATAACGAGATGGCGGATGAACAAGTGAAACAAGGAGTGCTTATGGACACAGTCCCGTTAAGTATCGCAGCGCCAATCCAATACTATAACTCCAAAATGGACATTTGCATGTTAACAAAAGCTAGCACACGCTGGGTACAGCTAAACACTAACAAAAATATTTTGACCTAATCTTTATACGACTAAAACTGAATTCCTACTGTCTTTATCCCGGGTAAATTGCCGAATCTTGACAGGATAGAAGAATATAATATTTTTTTGTTTATGTCAGTCTAATGCGGCGGGATCGTAGTCAGACTTTTGGTGAAGAGATCACTTTTTTTCAACTCGTCATTCTAACTCACTGTCCAAATTCCATATTTTTTTTTTCTCCTTTTGGCTTAGACTTGAAGATACGGTATAGCACTTTGAAGATTTTTAATTAAATTCTTTAATTATTGCTTCGCACAGGGGCCACTCGTAGTTATGGAAAAAAAACAGCATATTGACATTCGAGAGATCATTTCAAAACCTGATCCAAGGCGTACAGCAAAAACGAGCTGATACATACAATATGCATGATAATTGTGTATTAAGCCACACATAAATAGGTCATGGCCACTAGAACGTATAATTTTGTGTTGTATTAAAAAATAAAAATTGGATGTACTATACATATGGACATCATACGTATCAAAAATATAACAATACCTTTTAATGTTAAGAGGCATAAAAGACATTAAAATATACCAACAACCTTACTAAGCGTAGTATCATCCCATCAAATTATAATACATAATTACTAGTACTCCTTTAACGAATGCAAACTCAAAAAAAAAACTGAACCGAAAACGAATTAAAAATCCCTCGAAAAAAACAAAAACGATAAAGATAAAAATGTCAAGATAAGGGCGTTGATGATGAATTATTATGAACCACCACCGCCGCCACCACCACAATCACCAACGGCAAAAGGAAAACAAATTTTAGCGAATAAAGATGCTACACTATGTAACTGATAACATCAGGAATTCAAAACATTATCTATGGAGACAGACAGACAGACTGTTAAGAATGCGCCGTAGATCGACTTATACACAGATGCGAAAATGTTCGCAATAAAACATATAGTATATTGTGAAGTTTTTTTTGATCCCAAGTCTTGAACGGATTTTTCAATAATATTTTGCAAAACAAATCATATTCACTCCAATAATACCAGATATAGGAAATCGCACTCAACGAAGTAAGTAAATGCTGTGAACTAACGAAACATCTTTCGAAATGTCAATTTGAGATGGCAAAGGAATGAACGATTTTTGAAAGTCCTTTTTTCAAATAATTTCGTGATGAGGATCCGACATCCGGCTTTATCTTCGACTATCAAAATAGCGTAACTTCTCTTTCGAGAAACGAAAGCACTGTTGGACACAGTATTAACTTTAGGTTTGTATACAGCATAAAATGCGTAAGAACATCATAGGTACTGTGCACACAAAATTGATTTCTTTTAAAAGAAAATCTTTTACCTGAAGTGTCCAAGCACTGAAATATTTTGATTCTTGCTAAAACTTCAATATGAAACATAATTTTGTTAAAACAAACGGTTTGTTAAACAAGAGATTTTTTCAAAGCTATTTAGCTTCGAAAATACAGTACCGTGCAAGTTGTAATTAGAAACGATCGCTGTATTTTTCAAACATAATAAAAAAATATGTAACAAATTTGCATCCAATTATTTTTTTTTGGTTTGCTGTATATGATCTCTATAAATAAAATTGTGTTCTACAGTGTAATTAATTTGTGTCAACTTATTGATCGACAAGCCACACATATTTTCGCCAGTTTGCTTTGTTGGATAATAAGTACTTATGTGCCTCGAAATACTTTTGTCGAGAGAACTGGAATAATTTCTTCGTCCTTTTGTTGTCATTAGAGAAATTTTTGATTTCAAGATATTAGAGATTATGTAGATCCAAGATCGCTGCTTGTTGGATGGAATATATTTTACCATAAAAAGTGAAAAAATTTTAAATGATTCATGAAGCATAAGCTGCTTTGAGTAGACTCCACCGCCGTGAAAATTACCATTACTTTTTCAAACAGCGTTTGTTGCGCAACCACTTTTCTTGAGACCTGACTTAGAAGTATCATCACAGTTTACCATTGGCATTAATCTCCTGTTTAATTCAATCATTGTGTTTTTATTCGACATGTGGTCATCTAGATTCTAGAAGATGTTATCAACTTTATGTTGAGTTGCGGTTTTTGTAGATATTTTCTAGTGGAATATTTAAAAATTTTGCAATTGCCACAGTTGTATTCTCTTTTAGAGATTAATACAAGAGTTGTATTTATGTATTGTAAGCTTAGAGTGAAACGTTTTCATGACTTCCACTGCACTCTTCCGAACCGTCAATTTTTGGTTGGTTTCTGGAAGTTTATGCACCTGAAAATCAAATTACGTTGAGTGTATCAAAGTGTAAGAACTCAAACATAGTTATTTTTCATATAGAATGTTTTTATATCGTTAATATTCATTAAAATTAAGAGAAAAAAAATTATAAATATATTATTGCCACATTTTTTAAGAAAGTACGAGTAACGTGCGTGAGAAGATCAAAATATCACAAAGCACAGATAAATCACATCACATAAAATGGATTCTACGCTGTACAGTGTAACATCCTCATACAAATTGTATCCAAAATTATAAAATAAGTAATTTCATATCATACTCTAAGGCTGAATATATGTATTCAACAGGATTGCTTATAGGGCTTAAAATTGAATTTCACTGTTTTTTAAAGTTTAAAATATCCTTATTGGCAGCTGTCATTTTAAGGCTTTTCATGGGTTTAATCTACAAGTAATGCTCAAAATAGATAGAGTAAAAGATCAAGACTGCGAGTGATTTTACATAATAAAACTAAAATTTCGTTTTTCTCCAGTATTCTGTATCCAGAGATAAAAATGCATAGCAAATTTACATTTCCAAACCTAAAACCAAGTTATTATTTAGCAGAGGTTACACTGTTTTTTCTTTTTGACCACATTTATTACACTGTGCAAATGCAGTGGCAATAAAGAAACAAGAAACAATGAGCAACGGACTAAAAAACAGAAAAAACGAAAATTCAAAAAAAAATGCGACAACACTGGGAAGCAGCTATCGCGCGCCGGCGCGTACTAATCATGCGAATTGTTACACGATCTACAAAGTGACTGACTTGCTGCTGTTGTTGTTGTCGGTGCAACAAATGACTCACGGTTAAATTTTTAAAATGTGGGGATAACTGGGATGGACGATGACTAGATGGATTGCAGTGGTTCTCATGAAGTCCAACATAACAATAAAAGCAAAAACAAAACAAAAAAGTTGAAAACATGATAACAATGATACATTTTATTGCACGCGTGTTGATGCGGCTCTTCCAGCTGAATGTCTGTAGTTGAAAGTTCCTTAAACCAATTTTCTCTCAACATTCATCCAAAACGTTTGTAACTGAACAGAATGAAAGAACTTCGGTCAATTTAAATGATGTGAACGGTCGAATTGACTGTGGGATTTTGTGAATTTACAGTTTGTCTAGCTTAACAGTAGCAAAAACTGAACTGTTCAGGTATTAACAGTAAGCAACACTTTATGTAGGAAATGCTCTAATCTAAATCAATGGTAAAAATATGTATGTAAGTAGTATGCGTAGGGTATACTGGCTATGTGAAGTGCTATATTACAGTTGAAACTGTTTAATACTTAACAGCTCTGATAGAACGTATGAACAAACATTTCAAAAGAACTTTGTCCCGATGCAAGTGCAAGCAATGCGTCAGCGATGGCATATACCCCACCTTGACCTCGACCGCGATGCAGATGATAATTATGAGCGACGTGGACCATCTCCACCTATGCGGATACTAGAATAAAGAAAATGATAGCTTATAGGACACTAAAAATACGCGCTTAATGCTTGGAAATCCATTAAAACTTCTCAACATTATTTCTTGGAGTAGCATTACGAAGAAAATGTGACTGGCTTATATTTTCCGAGAACACCGTCGACAACTCTGCTACTGTGATTCCTGAGTACGCTCAACGATTTCTTGCTGCTGAAATTTGACGAATTCAGTTTGTAGAGGAAATGGCAGCAACCATTTCAGGAACTCCAGTCAATGTAAAAAAACCTTATTCAGTTTTGACCTGCAACAGTCAAAGTCTACTTACAAAAGTATTATACATTTACATATGTGCAAAATGGGTTAATGTCGCAGTGTTTTACAAAAATTCTTTAGCGTCATCCCCATATATTTGAAATTCCTACAATTAGGGAGAACATTGCGTACTTTTCTATCGATAGGAAAAATTTCTTGCTTAGAAAAAGCAACAACATACCATGTTGCTAACACACTGCCTTCCTCTTGTGAATGTTGTTGTTGTTCCTGGTGTTGTTGTTGTTGTTGTTGTTGACGAACCACCGTTTAGTGCTTGTTTTGTTGCTGTCAGTTGTTGTTGTTGTTGCAGAAATCATTGTTCATTCCATTGCTGATGTTGCTTTTGATTGCTGCATGCTTTTGCAATTTTTATATTAGCAGATGAATTCCATTTTATTGTAAAGTTCTCACATAGTACTTAGATGCCAGTTTCAAGGCAAAAAATGAAAACAATAACAGCAAAAAAAATCTTCAAAACTAAAAATTCCAATTGCAGAAAATTTTACTTTGCAAATTGGAGGTTTTGTTTCCGAATATCAAACTCGATTTCTTGTGGACGTCAACTATAGAATTTCTATTTAATTGTTTTGGGCCTAAAATGTCGCTGGCCCGCCCCTACGGGAATATACTGAAAACTTTAAAAATTCCAACACATGTTAAAATGTCTGAAATTTTTCACTGACGTTTCTTAATTAAACAGACTGGTTTGTTATGGTCTGCATTCAAAAGATCTCAACACTGATATTTCTGCTAGACTGCCGGATAAGTGTAGCGCTTCTCAAGCTGAGGTCTTTGTTATTGGGTACTTCTCTTGATTGAGAGTAACGTGGGTACTAGTCGGGACATCAACATACATACATATATCCCGACATACAGGCTGCCACCAAGCTCTATGAGTCTTCTCGTTTGAACTCTTTAGTTACACTTAAGTGTCGCAGGCCCCATAACTGGATAGCCCGACATTTCAACATTCACTATATCTAAGTCTGGAAATTTATGGGAAAAGGGACCATATTGGTATATCAGGATGGCCAAAAATCAATTAAAGATTATAAACGTAACGGATATAAGAAAGTCAAAAAATTCCGGAAATTTCTTTCTTATATCAGTTTTTTCTTATAGAAGTACCACGTTTATAAGAAAAAATTTTCTTATATATGTATGTACTACTGATATAAGAAACTTTATTTCTTATATCTGTGTCGCACAAAAATCAGCTGTGAGTAATAAGTGCTCTCAGCAACTGCAATCGTGACACTTGTTCGTTCAATTTTGATCGAAAAATGATGACATAAAGAAAGCACGTTTACATCTGTCACTTATGTAGTATGTTCAATTTTGACCAAAGAACGAAAATTACGATTTGAAAAAATTTCTCACAAGCGTTATTTTTTCTTAAGATTTTTCATATTGGTGCTTGGAAAAAGCTTTCTTTTATGCGTTTTTTTCTTATAAGAAGTTTCTTATATAGATTGTTTTTTACCTCAAAACTATTGGGAAAAAACGCGGTGCTTTCGAAAATGTTTCTTATAAGCGTTCTTTTCTTATAAGAATTGTGCTTATATCCGTTACCTACTGTATATCGATTAGGTTTAGCTGATGTAATATAGTTTTCAACTCAATGATCTTGTTTGCGATATATTATCGAATCTAATCGAAAAACGTAAAAACCGAACCAGAACAGAACGGAGCTTATCTTCCCAACTCAATATCTTGGATTAGAACTATTTTTTTAATGTTGTTTTCACAATATCCAACCTTTGATTATAAGCTTTAACATTATTAACATGATTGGTTAATTTTTCAACACATATGACAGTTTTTCGACTTTTTCAACATTTTTGTGACTTTGGCAACTTAACTAGTAAAAGTCATAGTATCGAAACACGACCTTCTCCAATTTGGCTCAAATATGCATTGGATAATACGTGGGAAAAAATATTACTGTTTTGTCTTATGAGTCTTAATTTGGAGGCTCAAAAACTGAAGTTTCGCCAAATGAACTTTTTTGTACATTAATTTGGACCCACACAAAATTTCTAGACCAACTATTTCACCATAAAAGGAAATGTTTATAAATTAAAGCAGTAATATAAAAATCACATCAAAGAAAGCCAATCTATCTCTATTATCTTTTTGTCTCATTGTGCATCCGTTTCGACCTTCTATTTTGATAAGTTATTTATCTATTTATTTATCTACCCATCTATTTTTTAAAAATAACCATTGCATGTTTTATGAGGGAAAGAGAATGCTTATTATATTTTCATATACGTACATTTATCAAAATATACACAAAAATCTTAGAACAACCATTTCAACGAATTTACATTTTCAATAAATAAAAGCCAACAAATTTCCCAAAGACACCAATGTAAGCAAATTAAGCCTTTTATATATTTTATCTCTTTTATTTTACCTACCTTCTGTTACAATTTCTGCCAGCATTTCGAATTTTTTACCTCTTTCCAATGCAATTTTGATCCATATCTTAAGGCTTTACACATCAAATTAAACCAATAGATCAATATCGTGTCTCTTTATTTGGTTTACAATTTGGCTGGGCGAAAGTGTCGTATATTTATAAAAACGTGATTCGTATTCATTTTTAAGCCGATATACAAACATAGATATAAATTGTGCACATCCTAAAGCTGTTGCTAACATTAAGCTCAAAAACTGAAGTCCCCTGTAAGTGGTTCATCCATAATAAATAAAAAAAATTCATAATTTTTGAAATCGAAATATTAAGAATTAATATTTCACATAAACTTTTCCGAAACGAAGAACCGCTTTCTTATTTTCTATTGCCATTCCACAAACAAAAGTCCCACCCGAATTCACTGCTACTTAAAATATTTTGGAAATTCCAAATTGCCAACATTGTGCCCTCTTCACTTGAAGTCCAAATTCATAGAATGCAAAAGAAAAACTTTTTTTTGTTTTCTCATTTGTAATTTGTTGAAAACTAACAAGTAAATGTTTTGTTACGAAAATCCGTGCAGGAAAATCCCTGCAAACATGAGGTGCGATTCGGTGTTCGACCAACCACATTTGCCTTCCAACAACAACATTCCGAATGCATCACAAATTAAACAAAACAAAGACAACAAGCCCCGCTTATTTAAATTGGCTTTTTGCCTTGGCCCACCAACTAACTATCTGTGTACATACTGTATGTGTTACCTGTATGCCTGCTAATTCGGGGATTAACTAACCTGTAAAACCTTTTTTTTTGTTATCTCATTTTGTGCCACCAGCGCACGGTGCATGCGGTGGTGCGTGAGAAAGTAAAATTTTGGAAAATTCATTGAGGGAAAACCCCGTACAGAAACGTGTCATCTGGGATTTTATGGTTTATCTTTTGTGTATCGCGGCCATGATCATAGATGTCGCATTGGATGCATGAAGAAATATGTTATTGGCGGATTAGACAAATAATTGTGATGCGTTCTTTTCAGTGGGATGAGCATTTAAAGAAATTCTTTGGAAAGTAAAAAGTTACTGTGTCTTTATTTTATTACTATTTGTTATTTACATACACATATTTATATACAATTTGCTGTTTTATTATGCTCGTATCTTATGAACTATTGTTATAATAAATCACGTACATATATCAGACTCAATACAGAAATAAAAAGATATCCCAGCCGACAACTTCAAGATTGTTGAATCTTTCAGCCGATGAAGACTGATTTGAAAAAAAAATAATCATTTTATTACGTATTCTTAGGCATTTCTTAAATATAATATGTATATATGTATAGTTCATCGTTTTATGATTTTATACATGTACATACATACATACCTATACATACATACCTAGCAGTTCTGTAAACAGCCTTCCATTCTTTTCCTTCTTTTTTAAGACAGTACCAGTTTTTAAGACAGTACAAGTTATTGATTGGTATTGATAATCCTTGCAGGCATTAGCTAGGTTAAAATCAATATTGTATTGATATTCATATTGATGCTAAATTGCCGTTTAATGAGCGTATTGATCAAATTTGTAAAAATCTTAATCTCAGCTTGGCTTCATTAAGCTTTGGGCAAAATAATTTAATAGCCCTTTAATATCGGTGATTTTATATAATACAATTATACATCCTCACTAAGAGCACACAGGTCACCATTTTAAATTCGGTCATATAAATTATTATTCATTTTGCTCTCAAAAGCTTAAATTGGATTGATGCTTTAAACCTTTCTCCTTATGAGAAGGAATGTACTCTTTGAGAAATATTGTGGATATAATATATCTGCATCTGCAATTTGTAATTGGATCTTTGCTGCACCAGAGCTGCTTAACTATATTTCTTTAAATACTACCCGGAGAAGTACTCGCATCTCTTATCAATTATTTTATCAACCAGTTAGTAGAATTAATTATATGAATATACATATGTAGCTCCTTTTAATCGCATGGCAACTCTTATTAATAATTGCCAAGCTTATAACATTAGCTTGTCAAAAGGTAAACTCAAGCTTAGATTGAAAGCTAACTGTAGCTAAATTCGCACCTAAATTGTGGTTTGAGTTTTTAATGTTTATGTTGTCCGATATGAATTTATACATAGTATAATTATTTAAGAAAAAATTATAAAAAATAGCCATTACTTTTTAATAAACTTTTTAATTGATTTGTAGCTTCAAGCTAAATAGCTAGGACCGCTAATATCTGTAGAAGCTAAACTATATTATTATAAGCAACAAATAAATTCCATTATTAGAAACCACAACTTCAGAACACTATACTGACGTCAGAAGCGAAATAGGCGTATCTCAAAAAAATTGGTATTCGAGATTCTTATAGCATCGGATAGCTTAAGAAATTACGCGTCTAATGAACTAAGCCAAATAAAGATATTTTAGTTCAAACATATAATATAAAAAATCTCGTAAGAGAATTTCCTCTATCTCAATTTTACATGTATTTTAACAAATTGACATAAACAAAACATCAATTATCTCGAAACGAGTTTTTTTTAGATACGCCTATTTCGCTTCTGACGGCAGTATAGTGCGTTTTTAATTTAAAGCCCTTTAAATTTTGACAAAAAAAAGATACATATAAGTAGTTGTAATTTGCTATTAAGCTAAATCGAGGCATCCCTCACTCGAAGAATTTTGATATTCTCTTCAGCGATTTTAAAAAGTGCACTTGACAATTGCAAGAGCAACAAAAAATCATTTAAGCAACAGCAAAAATGAAAACATAAAAATTTAAAAATTATAAAGAAATATTTATCAATTAGAAATCAGAAACATGTCCACATTTACAACAGTTCTTGTTGTCACTTAGCGCGTGTCTTGAAGTTACAGTGTGGCGTCTTCGTCACCATGGCCATACACTGAGAGTGCGGGGGGGAATTCTCAGCAACATCGTCACCATCACCGTAAGCATTAATTTCACTACATTTACTATGAGTTTGCAACTAAGTGTAAGGGTGACCGGGCGTTTGCCTAGCAATAGTGTATCTACACGCAGAAAAATTTGTCATTAGAAATTACTAAGTTTACATGAACATACACGTAACAAAGTTCAACTGTTATGATATTTTACTTAGTTTGTAACGTAAAATACTAACAATAAGACATATGGATATATGCGTAAATTACTACCGAGAAGCTAGAACTTTACTGTTAAATAAAGTAAAAATATTGTCATGGAGGGTTTCATTTGTTTTTCGTCTCTTGAAATGTAATTCACTTAAAGCATCGTTTATTCAATGACACCAGTATCCTAGTGGATAGAACTCTCTTCCAACTATTGAACATTATTTTTAATTTTTTTTAACATGGCTTATCATCTCGATTATGATGTCGATGTTCAATATCATGCAATCAAAACGTTTCTTTAGTTAACTCAGCTAGATTTTCAATTCTTCTAAAAGCTTTCATGCGACTAAATTTGAGCGCGAATCTTGTAACATAAAATTATTGTTTTACAATGAACTTTGCGATTATTATCTTCTATAAGATGATTTAATTTAACTCTTCCAGTAGAACTTATAACTCTTTTGAATGAGTTAAAGTGGAATCTTAGATCAATGTTGCCTGGTCGGTGCTTTACATACATACATATATGACACAGCGGTTAAAAAAAACTTTTTATGTTTTTCACGATGTGCCAACGGATTACAATAGCCTTATATAAATACCGATTTTTCACTTTCTAGTGGCAAAAACGCCCCATATTATTTTACCGCAGATCCCGTGATACATAATTTTTAATGCATTTTTATTTGCTTAAAAGAATGCCGTAAACTGCATATCATTATATTATTTCAAAACCAAGATATCTGCTTTTTTCTAAATTAACATATCTGGCATAATTTGAAATTTTTGAAAATCATAGAAAAGTCTATAAAGTAGTTGAGTTATGCCAGATCTGTTAATTTAAAAAAATCTTGGTTTCGAGATGGATTGTCTTAAATCTTTTTTTAATATATGTAAGCTCTATTACAAATGTTTTTGTATTTATGGTACTTGTTATGGTTCAAAAAAAGTGACGTCATAACTCGTTATTTGTGTAAATTGAAATTTTCAATAACATTTTTTGTAAATAAATCCCATACAATTAGCTTTAATTGCATTTTAGTATCGAAAATTGAATGAGTACTACATACATGTCATGACATACTAAATGTATTTTGGTATTTTTAAAATGTTAATTTTTAATTGAAATGCCTCATTAAACTCAAATCACTTGGCGCCAGTCAGTCATAAAATTGTGGCTTTAATTTGCTCTTGAAATTGAAATAATGCACACGTTCTTTCAAATGCAATTGATTATGATTTATAATTTATTTGCGCATTTATATTGAAAATCGTCTTGTGTTGAGTTCAAAATAATTTATTTTTATTATACATATAAGTAGGTATATTAATAATAGGGAGCAAAGAGCTAAGTTTTCATTTAGAAACAGACGAAAAATATTAACAAATAGATAGCAGATCTGCGATTTACCAATAGGTGGTTTCTGCAACCTATAATAGATTGCTCAATACGCCAGTTTACATAATAAGGATGCTGAGCGTTCACATCCCTTTAAAAAATACAGAATACGTTTGTAGCTTAGGCTGCGAGATCGTTGTACATTTATTCGCGTTTGTCCTTTTTGGGGGAGGCCCTCACCTCTTCATTGAGGACGTTATATATCTGTGCAGCGTCTTACCTCTGGTTCGCGCTTCATCTCTCGGGTGAACTTTTTGGTTGTTGGGTTTGTTAAATATTTATTGTCTAAAGCAGAAAAGAAGATCGGGGTCAATGCTGGTGCTTCTCCTGACTTTTACGTCAGGACAGTAACTTTAATTTCTGCAGTTGAGCAGCTTTATGCAACCCAAAAGCCTGAATGAAATCGATTTAAAAGGGAGTGTTGCTTAAGATTCTTCACATAATTTTCTAAAGGTAGGTATAATATGAATGGGTTGAAGCAATTTGAATAACAAAAGAACCTTTTGATTTAATATGTGTATCAAAAGCGATAGTGATATATTGCTTCCAATATGTCGGACACTTGTTTATATTAGACAATGTTGTAAGCTATTATGATAACTATTTACGTATGATTGATTCAGATGAAAAATTTATTTAGAAATAGTTTTGACCACAAAATACGCACCGAACTAATTTGTACTCCCAATGAAATTTAATTTTTCAACAACTTAAGATCGGCGATCTAGTGTTTAACCTTTATCGATCTTATGTCATGAAACGGTTGATCCTATATAAACTTTTGTATTACATATTTTCGTGTTCTACATAATTTAAATTAAAAATCAATTTCATTCTGGCCATCAGAAAGTGATTTATCGATAACAATTAATTTTTCTTACCCTTGACCTTGAATACACCGTATCGTTTCAAGTTATGCTTTGACCAACTGAGGCTTTGGTAAAACGCTACAAAATCTAGCCAAACTCATACATTTTATCCCGGTACCTTATCGCCGCCGCCCATTTTATAAGGTTCTATTGCAGCAGCTCTAGATTTTTTTACGATTGAAACAAAACCGACACTTTAAACTTTGTAAGATAACATCATTAAATTATTGGTAAAGTTGGTTCATTTTGATTTACTAATATGCAATTCTGTTCTAGAATTGTCAGTGTAATGTAAGAACTTTACATTTAATGTTGTCATAACAAAAAAACCTTTCATTCTACTACTAACAATTCAATTCCCAGAACACGGCTCACTTACCACTCATTTAAACAGAGTGAATAATTTTCACTTCATCGCACATCAATTATTTTCTCACTCTTGACGGGACTTTGACGTTGTTGTATCGGAGTTAAAGGAAAACAGAAATAATGTCACACTAAATACGTGCTAATCGATCAGATCACGTAAATTATTTCCAGAAACAAGAAAATGATTGCCGCTACCGTCTGTCTGTCTGTCTGTCTGTCTATTTGTCCGTTCTGCCTGATCAAATGCTGGCTAATCGCTGTATTGTTGATATGTTACCATTTAACAAAATGTGAAAATAATTGTAAAAAAAGAAATGTTTTATAATTGAAATGGAATTGAGAATTTATTATGGCAGACATATTGTCACGGTCATACGAACAAATTGTATCTGATTTATTGGATTTCAACGTATTTATGTTCCTAATCGAAAAAATAAACCAAACTAAAGAAATTGTGACAAGCTCGTCAATCACCATCAAGAAGCTTGATTATTTAATTGGTATCTCTAAGTTTTCTTATATTTCTGTTTTATAATTCGCAGAGACATCGCCAAACTATCGTACATGTAGTCGGAATCAATTTATTTTGATGCACCCAGAGAGTTACCAATATTGGTATGGAAATCTCTTGTGACCCAAACAAAAGCTGGGCAACCTTTAAATGTAGGCGTAGGGTGTATGGATACCCACAAATTTACAACACTACAATAAGGGAGCAACTTAGAGACAATAAATAGCGATTTTTAGGGGCCTATTTAATTTTAATTCATGCTTATTTCATTCGTTCTCGTTGACAGTCATTTCATTATAAAATTACCCCCAGAAAAAATTCCAATGAAGAGCTAAGACCCACTTTCATTTGATACTCTTTGGGCACTTTTCCAGTTTCGTTGGCTGATATTCACTTGCACAAAATGCATTGGACTCTTTTTGTACAAGGACATGTTTTTTTTAAAAAAAAATACATATAATAATAAGGTTCAGATACAACTCGAGCAGGAGAAATATTATTATTAACGGAAAATATTTTGTGTGTAAAGTTGCACAGATGAAAAACTTAAAAAATTATTTCATGTTTTGCGTGATTGTTCCTAAATGAACGTCCAAAATTTTAATAAGTTTTCGTTGATTTTTCGCTATGAACAGTCCTCAAACATTCAATCGAAAGAAAAAATCCTTATACTTAAATGCCTATTTTATTGGGGGTTATCTAAAATTTTTGTTTGGTGATTTGCTCATACTTCTCGGTCACTGTTTAAAATTTTCTCCCATTTCATATATTTTGGTCATTATTTCATTGGGTTTGGGGTTGTCCACTAAAGATTGATAACATAAACTATTTCTTTAACATTTTCAAAGTTGCACCTATATCTTAAGCAGGAATTTTGTTCGCGAATGAATTCACATGATTTATACCCATCAAAGCATTTCAGGAAAATCAAGAATACTTATTATAATGAATGTAAAATGAGTCAGTTGAGAGTTGTTTTTCCTTCAACTGCAATTGCTTTAATTAAATTTCGAAAATCACATATTCCCTACTACATCTAAATAGTTTTAAGCAATTTAACCCTTGACAGCTACGCATTTATTGGCTGTTGATGGTCAATTGATGTTTTTGTGCCAATTATGTGTGCAAAGATTATGGACGCAACGATGCATTTAAAGTTCGGATTGAAATATTAACAAAGATCTTAAATTGAGATGTAAGTTCTGCAATAAATTAAAGGCCGACAATGAAACACAAGATGCGTTTATTGCATTTAATTGAAGTCAATAACAACGTAAGTCGTTGAAAAAAAAAAAAATCTTTTTCAAATAAAATTACAGTCTGTTTTTACAGAATCATGTACATGTATCTTTATATTAAGGTTCTCTTAAAAATTATTGAATTTTCCATATAAAAATGTATTAGAGTTACAATTCCTTTTTTCTAATGGTCATATTTTTGAAGGAAAATTAATGGATCTGCAAAAGCATTTAGAAGCTAACGTATTTTTAATTTTTATAGCGCTGATAAAATATAAAGAGTTTTACTTATGATATTTACATAGAAGTCATTCAATATTTGTATCATCATCAGGGTAATATTACTTACAATTTGTAAAAATTTTTTTTATTATTTTATTTTGATTTTCGTCCTTCTATCTCTGCATTCCTATCAATATTCAATTAAGCCACTTGTTAAAAATCTAAGTCGCAGCAGTAGTTGCTGCAGTATCAAATGTGTCTCATTCCATTTGCACTTGGTCTTGGTCATCGTGTCGCCATGTTAGTTATGACAGTCATTTAAATGATGTGCAATGTTGCTTATATTAAACTAAATTGAAAATAAATTAAAGCCACTTCTCTAGGCAAATGCTAATAGTTCCATTGTTAAAGCATATAGCGTTGCATAGTGTAAAGTAATGTGCGAATGATTGCGAAATTATCGTTCTGTTAGTGAGATACTGTAAGTCATGAGAAACAAAGACGCCTGCGCATAGCTTTCAATAGAATCTTTAAAGAGTTTTGAGTATGATGCTGCTGCCATCAATCAAATTAAAGTTCAGCAACTTTGCGTACACTTGGCATTTGATAAAACATGCAAAATGATCAAAGTACATTAGTTAACATATAAAAGACAATAACCGGCGCAAATTATTTCTTTTGGTAATAAAAAAATTAAGATTAGTATAATGTATATGAAGTAAATGCAATTTTTTGGATTTTAAATTAACGCTATGACTTCCTGAACTCCATTAAAATCTTTATGGTTACGAATGAATTATATGTTTGCCAGACATGTGTTATAAACAATTGGTGATTAAACTATTAAGGTGCCTTAGGCACTGACAGCTGGTAGGATGTCCCTGCTCACTGGGTGTTGGGCCATCAGAATTCTCAATTAACATGGGAGAAATTGTTTGTAGATACTATTTGTATACACCGATGTTAGTTAAATCGTGCCAAAAATTTTAGAAAATTGACCCAAAAATATTGGACTTCACTAAAATATAAAAATTACAAAATCCAATCCTAAAATAAAAACTACTAATGTGACTTAATTTACATTCTAAAGAAATGAACAAGATATGTATCACAAGCACTTCTTCCCAAATTGGATTTTGGAAAAGAAAATTGATATAAAATATCTTAGCTAAACAAATACATATACTTATGACTAAAGATTGAAGCTTGTTTAAATGTATATCACTCGTTGAAGTGACTATAAATTATTTGTCTATTAGACGAATCGTCTATTTATATGCAAAATCCATGTCAACTTAAAACATGAAGAAAATAATTTGATTTTGATTTATTTCTGATTACAGGCAGATAACATCACTCACAAGTAGAATTAGTGATGATGATTAATTGCGGTATGAGTGCGATTATTTAAACGACGAATACCTGAGTATATCAAAGAAAACAAACTAACTGAAAAACAACAACCACAATGCAAAATATGTAGCCGCAACATGGCATTGAATAAATTGACACCAACAACGCCATGCCAAACCCACCCACCCAACCAACCAACCACACCCACTTATTGCTCACGTAAATCACGTACAAACAAATGTATGTACGTACAAGTATGTCACGTGCACAATATCCCATAAATGCTCTTATACTTACGAGTATTCGCATGATATTTTTGCACCGCATTCACTACATATTATCCAGACTTGAAATAAACTGCATTTGGGTTTGTTATTTTTTCGCTATTTTTCCATATTGATTAAATTGATTTGTTAAAAATTTGTATCGAATAATAACAACAACAACAATGGTACTTTACATTGACAACAACAACAAAATAACACGCAATTTCAAAATACCGCGAATGGCGACAAAATTAGATGCGAATTATCGTAATTACTGTTGACAATTGTACTCGCATATCTGTCTATCTGTCTGGAAGCTATGGATGCGCCACCACCTCATTGCAGTATTAACATATGTACAGAGGCGTAGCGTGAATTTTTGGCGCCTGGTGCGAACACCCTCTAAGTACAAAAAGAAAGATTTTGACGAGCAAAAAAAAATGAAAGGTCCTCACCTTTTCGAGAATTTCCATATATGCATTGAAATTTCCTACATACCTATGTAGATTTACTTTCATTCACTAAAAAAAAGTCTTAATTTTTGACTTTCAAAAAACCCTAGCAAAATGAGATATATTTCACTACCATTTTGCCGCCTCCCTTTGCGCCTGGTGCGGCCGCACCCTCGGCACCACCCTAGCTCCGCTACTGCATATGTATGTATGTATGTACATCAAAAGAATTTTACTTTATGGCTAAAAACCAGAGAAAAAAATCGCAAATTTTTCCTTACTTTCGTACCTAGCTCGCAACACACTCGCTTAGTTTCAGAATGCTTGTCCTCTTAAAAGCCCTTGGAGAAACATTTCCATGGTCCGTCGAATTTGATCTACACTACTCTGGTAACATCATTTACGAGGGTTTGAAGCTACCAAAATAAAACAATGACTGACTTGCTAAAAAGTACAAACATCCAAAAGACGTAATACCAAAGATCTGCAGGCGATAAGTTTCCACATTGTGGGTAATTGAATTTTTTATTTTCTTCACTTTTGCTTTTGAGAACGAAGTTCTTGCCTTTGAGAATGGTACCATCGAATGCAAATCGATTGTCTACAAACGTGGATTTTGATAAAATTACCAGGTTATTCTATCTAGCGAAGATATCAACCTTATTTCACCACAGACGGGTCGAAGGTTACATACATATCGCTCACTTATTTCAAGAGTGGCATAACTCAAAAAACGTGATTTTTGAGTTAGTGATGCAGAAATATTCGCCATTTCATGTTTTATTTTGAGTCAAAAAGTCAGATAGATATCTTATAAACTCGCCTTGTGAGAAGCATTTATGTAAACATACTTTTTTGAATTCTCATATAAAAAGTAACTTATTGAAAACTTCAAATGCGTTTTTCTCCCACTTTGTGTTTTTTGAGCTATGCCACTCTTGAAGTAAATGAGCGATATGTACATTGGTTAAGATGTTTATGACATTTACTTCAAAGAAGTGAAGTTACGTATTGCTTTGAGGTCGTTTGATAATTCAAAGGCAGAGAAAGGCAGCATCTTTCCTCACTGGAAATGTATTTGACTGAGACACTAATATTTACTCAAGAAGGCAACGTGCTATAAACTCTCTTCGATACGTTTGTCCATAGCTTTAGCAGTTTTAATGACAATTGTTAGAAGAGTAACTTCTTCCAGGCTTTGATTTCTGAAATTGAATCGAAAAATGAAAACTGGAAATGGATGCCATGGAACTGGAAAAGTCGATATCAAAATCTAATATCTTAAAATGCAATCTAAATTTTTAAGTACATATATACCAATCTATAATTCCTGTTAATCGACAAACAAATCAATTCTGTTAGCAATGGAAATGGAAAACTCATTTTCAAATTCCAATTCCCTTACTTGCCGGCATATTGGTATGAGAAATATTCTGATTGATACTAAAAATTTGTTTTCTTATGTTACGAGTATTTTTTTATCAGTGCACCAAAACCTTAGCCGTATGTAGCTGCTCTCCATCGCTGTTCTTAAGCAAAGCAACGCTTCAAAAACTCGCACTGCAAAGTCAGACACACCCATTTTTTATCCGCATTGCGCTGTGCAATAAGCGCACTCGCGCTGTGTACTCGTATGTCATTAGATGTCAACAAAAGCATTTTTTTAATGGAAATTTCTTTCTATTTCAGTTTGTTTTTCTATAATTTTTGTATTATTTATTTTGCAATAAATTAATATCATGACATGATGGAAAGTCTTTGTTTTAATTGAAGCAATTTAATGGCGTATCTAATAATGTTCTTAGCTTCCACATTGAATTTTATACTTCAAAATTTATAAAAACTAAATTTAATCAAAATCTATTGCAATAAATAGTAAAAAATGTTTATTCATTTATTGAACGACATGCAAATGGAAAAAAATAGCGTTTATGAAAAATTTTTATTTATTTTACTTTTTTTTTTTTGTAAAGATTTATTGATTTTTAAAGTGCTATAAAAATCTGGAATGTCTTGAAAATAAATAAAAAATCAATCAGTTTTTTAGTCACAGACTTACAATTAATTAGGTTCGGTCACAACAGAGGGACTCTGTTTTTAACGTAACACCAACAAAATGTTTTTAGGGGAAAATCTTTAAGTTAAAAACCAAAACTTCAAAAGGGGCCATCGTACTATATCAGATATCTGATATCTATAGGCTTTCAATTGTTTCAGGAACTTCCAGTTTTTTACAACTGCTATAATTTATTGCTGTTTTAAGGAGGCAACACTATTCGACCGATTTATTAAATTACCAATTAATTTAAAAATTTTTAATTTATTACAATTTTTCCATACATTTTTAATATCGGCTTTGTTTTATTTTTTGTCCGCTATTACAATTTCGATATTTCATAATTTTACCTAAAATAATTCTTTGGTTAAAATTTGGCAATTGTTTTTGGAGGGAAATCAGCTGTTTTGCGTACAGTCAACTTAAGGTAATAAAAGTTACCTTTAGGTACATGTAGGTGAATACCAGTATACAGCGGTAGGCCATAAGTTTTGAATCTATTTTCTTAATACTTTCGAATGATTTAAAAAATAACTTATCTTAAATAAAATTCTTTACTCAGTTCTTGCACTTTTATTATTTCCTAGAATGGCAACGAAAATAACCCAATGAGTAATACTAACGATTAGACTCACAGACATAATTTTTATTAACATTCGATTGTGATGAAAAAATATTCGATATTGTAAACAAATCAGCTGGAATACTTGTGAAAACATATTTGATTAGCAACTTATACAACGCACTATGGGTAGAAATAAGCTATGTGGTTAAATAAAACAAAATTATTTATTCATCAATTATTCCGGCGCTTTTCCATAGAAGGGTTGAGGAATAGCATTCAGCAAATTTGCTTTCACGGTTTCAACCGACTCAAAGCGCCTTCCCCCAAGTTGCAATTTTAGCTTCGAAAGACAGACCGGGCCACATCAGGTGAATACGGTGCTTAGTCGATGACACTGGTTAAGTTTTTAGCTAAAAACTCTTGCACAATGATAGATTTATGCAAATGTTCAAAATCTATGAGTAGACATTGTTTCATTTTATTTAACAATTGTGGATACTTTTTTCACAAAAGGTTAATTCTTTTTTGTTGGAAAGGTTGTGAAGAGGGGCAGTGCAGAATGAAATAACAGGAAAATACGTTTCTTGGTTTGAAGATAGATTGAATCCTAAGGAAACATGACACCTCCCTTAATGGGAAAAATGAGATCATGGCTGAGCCGCTACACTGAAATTTGATGTGAAGATAGATTGAATCTTGAGTATAGACATTTGTTTTGAGTGGGCGGTGTCACGCCCCTAACAGGAAAAAACGTTTTCACTGCTAAACTTAAGGACCAATTTTGATTAAATTCGGTACAAAAAAAGATTGAACCCTAAGGAAAGGTATTTATTTTAAAGTGGACGCAGTGATGCCTCCAATTGGTAAAAATGTTTTCACAGCTAAACTAATGGACGGACTTTGATGAAATTTGGTATGGAGATAGATTGAGTCTTAAGCAAAGGTATTTGTTTTTAAGTCGGTGGCGCCACGACCCTAAAGGAAAATATCTTTTCTTAGCTAAACTAATCGATTGATTTTAATGCAATTTGGTATGGAGATATTTGTATTGAATTCTAAGGAAGGGGTAGAGATAGAGATAGGGCAACATGACACCATGTATTTTATTTTTGGAAGCTATTAAAAAAATAACTCTTAATACCAAAAATTATTTTTTGATTTTGCTCTGTCACTATAATGGTTGAATTTCAAACACTGGGCGAAATTTAGTTTGATCTAAGGAACAGTTGAGAATCATTGCTCTTAAGCTGCAAATATATTGAAAGAATTGTCATGTGATAAAATAATACAACTTCGAGCTGCTAACAACATTTTAGATTATTCAGGAGTCAAAAACTTCTCATTCTTATAACATAATTTCTTAGACATGCGATTTTGTTTTAACTACTTAATCTCGGATTTATTCAAATTAACTTACTGTAACCAAGCTAGCTTGTAAACGGATTCATCATCAAACAATTCTAGAAAGTGAACAGGTTTAAATCCTGATTTAAATAAATTTAATTAAAAAATGTTGAAGTTTGAACCCAAAATTACTTTAGAATACAGAATGGAATACATTAGCATAGGGGTTTCATTGGGGGTAAGTAGCTACCCTCAGCTGTACCGGTAGTTAAAATGCAATGTAGAGAAAATCAATAGAATTTTAACTAAGCATTGCAAAATTTAATCAAAACATTGGGGCACTGATTACAGAACTAATGTTGTGGTTACCGACTGGGTAGTACTATGTTTAATTGCCTAAATTTTCAAATTTTTATCCATGAAACGGTGCTGAAATTATTAAATTTTAATTAATTTTACAGAAATTATAAGCACTTAAAAATCATTACCCAATATATTTACAGACAACATGTCGTATAAGTAACCTCTACTCTCTATAGAAAATAAATTGTGTGTACTGTATTTCCTGAGATAACTGGCTGGAACTTCCGTAAAAAATAATGACACCGTTTTAAAGATACATTTTCTTATAATTAACAAATAAAATTTAAATTTCGGAAATAAATTGCATTGGCTAAGCAATAACGCTAAAAATAAGAAGTCGGAAAAATTATAATGTAGAAATTATAAATTGGGGCTTATGGTAATTTTACCCATAGTGCAGTGCTTGGGTAGCTTAATTTGTTATTTATTAATTGGATAATTGTATTAGTTTGACGGCATACACCTGTTTCTAATAAAGCAGCTAAATTAATATGATCGCAATTTATTTTAGGAAAATCAAATTTACGCAGAGTGCAAAAACTTTTTTTTTAAACTTTGAAAGACGTAATGAGCATAGCCTAGTGAATCATTTCGGTTTTCATTACACATCCAATAAATAAGCGACTTAATTATAAATTTTCCACTTGTCTCATAAGTGATTTATTACATATTTATTACAATGTAAGTATTTCATATGTGACCACAGCTTAATTATCACTGATCAAACCAAGCTACTAAAAGTAGCTATAGCATGATTACGACATACAATTTTCCTCACTTCAATGGATATGTACGTTTATTTATGTATTAAATACGATATTGGCGACACCAAGTCTATCGTATTGTGGCTTGATGGTGAGCCTCCAAACCTGGCTCATTCATAACGTTTACTTATCGTTGTCGTTCGCCGATAGCCAAACGCTAAAATAGAAAAACATTTTGTTTTGTAAAACAACTAGGGTGGAACCTCAGAAAGAATATTATTTCTAATCATCCTTGAAACCCGAAAAATTCAGGCATATAATAATATTGCACTTGTTTTGAACATAAGAACTTTCTTTAATTTTTAGCAAAGTATCTCTAACCTCACAAAATGCCCTACACTGCATTAACAGCAGAAATGGGATAGCCTACTCAGCTATATGTTAGAGCATCCACCATTTATCTGTTTCACTAAATGTTGTATTTTATTTCTTATATAAAAATTAACACCCGCTCGCTTTTTTAAAATTATTGTCTTACTTCAATAACGTCCTCAATGTTGCATTTTAAGTTATTTATTTGTAAAACAGCCATTTATCCAAACTGGTTAACTTTTTGTCCACTCACGTATCTACATATATTGAATTTTACAAAATTTACTCAAATAGCTCTTGCTTGTAAGGAGAGGTAAAACTCCCATTTTTAAAATCTTCCCAATGTTTGTCTAGGTTTGTCCGAACCATTGCACTACCTCATATAAATCATTCACTATATCATTTTGAAGCTTTTGCTCCTATTGAAGGTAGCACGCGCTCTTGTGAGAATCCAATAATTTTTTCATCCAAACCATTATTCCTAACTTGTATCTGAAACTAGCCCAATTATTGTCTAGAGCTTGTCGAATCCATTATTAGTATCTGCATGAAATTTAACCGTATACCATAAGATGTCACGCCACCTTATTAAAGTCTTCTCTTTGTATAGTGATGGTTTTGAAATTGATTGCATTAATTTAAATAACCCTGTCTGCATAAATTTCAAAGTTATTGCTTGGCCTTCCTGCGAGGGTCGCTCGTTTTATTTCTAGTATCGCATGGATAATCTTACGTAAGTTAGAGAAATGGTCTGAAATTTGTGTTTGCATGGCACCTTCTTATCACACTTTTCTCAAGAGATTTTCTTTGAATTTGTGTGAAATATGATTGCATTGTCAAACGTTACTTTCTCGATTCGGCATTTTAAAGTTTTATTTGTGTGGGCGGTAGACGTGCCCGAGAACGAGGTTCGCCCGTTTTCAATCCAGCGAGGCCCAATTTAAAAGTAACGGGTGCTTAAAATTACATCCAATTATCACTCTCCGTTTGCTGGTAACCGTGATTTCCACAGACAGACCAAACCATTGCAAATAGCTCACTTTTTGACTAAGGAGATAACGCTGTTCAAGAATATTTATATGTTGTTTTCTTTACCTGTCACGCCATTATCTATGCGTTACATACAAACGGTGTATGTAGGTATAAAAAATATTTGTACGTACCATATGAACTTGGGTGGTCCATAATTTTTTTTTTTTTTTTCAGTTTGGCCAGGAAACAAACTGATTCCGCCGTTCACAGGTATGATCTAGAAAGCTGAAATTTTGGAAGTATTCCCTTCTGATCCAATGCTAAAACATAGGCTAATATGTCCGCAAATTTAAAAAAAAAAAACTCCCCTTTGGGTGTATTTTGTCCGCATTTTCAGCTACATGGAAAATGTGGATGTAGTTTGACAACAGTGGGTGGCATCTCCTATACAAATAAAATACCTAAAACTCTATATCTTCGCACCCAAGGCAGACTTTTTCTACGTTTTAGCAAGCCACTTTTTTCGTAAAATTTCAACGAAATCGGACATAAACTCTGTCCGCGCCGTTTACTGGTTTGTGATAGGAAGCTCAAATATTGAAACAACTATTTTTATTCCTCAAGAAAAAATATAGGCAAAAAAAAAAAATAAAATCCATTTCCAAAACTTTGACAATAAACTCCCAAATATGCACATTTCAAAGAAAAACAGCGTCGTTTATATAATTTATACACAACTTTTAAGATACATATATTGTAAAAAATTTCTCTCTGATGAGCCACCCTAATATAGTACACCCTTTATGGAAAGATACAAACATACACAAATTTTGTGGCGAATAACACGGCTTAGGGGACGTCCATTAATTACGTGAGGTGTTTTTTTGAAAATTCGGACCCCGCCCCCCTCCCTTTGGTGAGATTTGGTGAGATCTGTATAATTCGAAAAGATAATGAATAATTTAATTCATTTTTCTCACTTTTAATCACTGCACTGCATATTGACTACATATGTACATATACATATATACGTATACTGCAAACAGTATTTTCATTCCCAATTCCAGAAAATATACATTTTAAAATGAATCTCTTAATGTTTATTCTCATTCTCGCTTTTTATATATAATTTTCTTACTTTCTTTTCACTGGTGTATTCACAATGGTCCTAATCATGCTAGATAAGTCTTTAGAATTTCTATTCCGTATCAATGAGAAAGCAGAATGATGATGTTATATCTTTGGCTCTACCGATATTTAGGGTCCTATACTGCAATAGCAAAAATAGGTGTGGCTACCACCGTGCTTATTGTTATTATAATATAATAATTATAATAAATAATTATGACTTTAAGCCAAAATTTTCACTTTAAGCATTAAGTGGACTTAAGGGATTATAGCGTTTGACCATAAAATTTTCGATTCGGGAACACCAATGACTGCTAGACTTATAGATCAGTATTGTGCCTTTGTTAAACTTTGTGTTTTAATTAAAGTCTTTACTTGCACTTATATGCATATACATATATGTATATGTACATGCATATATACATACATACATAAATGTGTGACTCAAACAAAATATTAAATGCAATACATTAGTTATTTTTGTATACATATCTGTAGCCACAAGTAATAACAGCGGAACTGGATATTTGATGACAAACAACATAAGTTACGAGTATATTCACATAACTTAAACTGTTTTGCCTTGTCATCAAACATAGAGTTTAGCTGTTATTCCTTGTGGCAAAAGATTTATATTGTCAACTCATCGATAGTGTGAATTATAATTACAAAGGGGACATCAATGCTCGCTCTTGTGCATTTAAATTAAATAATGACCACCATTCTTGGTGCGTTAATTTTTTTTGTCAAAATCGCAGGATTTTCGATAAGAGACTCGTAGAAAGATGATGGAAACGCCATGCCAAAACTGAAATGTTGTTTCATAAAGCCAAAATATTCAGATTACGATATCACCTCTACATCAGCTGTTTCATTTAAATCCTTTGAACTATCTCCGGGCTACATCGTTGTCTTTTTTTTATTTAACATATTCGATTTATTTTGACGTGTTTTATCGAAAAAAAAAATCAAGGCGCCACGGAAATCGTAATCGTGCCACCGGATTGAACCGAATTGGCAGACTGAGTAGCTATCTTAACTCGATTTGACTCGAGTTAACAAACCGAGTTCGCCATCACTACTGTCGTGTAGCGCTACAAAAACGCCTCCAATCAAAGAGTTTGACCAACTATTTTGATAATGTGAACTCCCTATAAGCGAAAATGTCAAAAGGAGTGTGAAAAAAAAACATTGCATTTACGAAAGTTAATGTTAGTTTAAACATGGAAACAGGTGATCAACTTATTTTGGCCACTGGTGGCTATGACCACACAATCAAATTATGGCAAGCTCATACCGGCAACTGTATCCGCACAATGCGCTTTGTGGAAACTTCGGTTTGTCCAATGTCCAATGTCCAATAATATGTTATTTAATCTCAATGTTTGCATATAATTACAGCAAGTTAATGCACTCGATCGCACTCCTGATAAATCTAGATTAGCGGCGTGTGGTAACCAATGCATCCGCCTATACGACATGGAATCCAATTGTAATGTGCCCGTTATCAATTTCGAGGGTGTGCAAAAAAATGTCACACGCTTAGGCTTTCAGGAAGATGGTAAATGGATGTTTACTGCTGGTGAAGATCATCGGGTGCGCATTTGGGATATGCTGTCGTCGGCTCCGCATTGCTCGCGAGTGTTTGACTGTCAAGCCCCGGTAAATGCTGCCTGCCTACATCCGAATCAAGTGGAAATCGCTATGGGTTCACAAAACGGAGGTGTTTATTTATGGGATGTGAAATCAGAAAATCATGATCAACTCATACCTGAAGTAGACGCATCCATACAGGATATAGCCATTTCCCCAGATGGCCAGTATATGGCTGCAGTGAATAACAAAGGAAATTGTTATATTTGGTCTCTAAGCTCTTCACCAAACCAGAAATTAACAACTTTACAGCCAAAATTAAAAATTTCTGCTCACAAACGCTATGTACTGCGTTGTAAATTCAGTCCTGATTCTCGTTTATTGGTAACTACATCAGGCGATGGCACAGCACACATTTGGAAAACAGATGATTTTTTATTGTGGCGCGAATTGTGTGTGGAGAACTATTGGGTGTGGGATGCCGCTTTTAGTGCCGATTCCAAATATCTTTTTACTGCCTCATCGGATGGTATAGCACGACTTTGGAAACTACAAACAAAAACGCCAGAACGCAAATACACAGGACACACGAAGGCAATAACAGCACTGTCGTTTAAAGACGAAATTGTTTCGGAATAGTTGTAGACATTTGTATAAAAAATGTTATGTAAACAGTTTTAATTTTATAAAATTGTATAGTTGACACAATAAACTGCATCCTTTGCATCCTTTATAGTGAACGCTTGCTGCGTTAAGTATTCTTGTATCTTTTTCATCTTTAAGCTCCGCACAGCATTTTTGAGCATTGTAACGATGAAAGATATCATTTACTAACTTTGTGATCTGAAAAATTATGAATCAATAAAGATTTCTTTAAAAAATATTAAAGTAACCCTTCTTTCATTTTGAAACTTTTCAGTTTTAAGATGCTCCATATTTTTGCTACTACTGATTTGTAAAGAATTCGCATTTACCATTTTTTGTGCAACTAATATTGCTGTAATATTGTCAATCACATCATTTGAGTCATGAGTTTGCATTAGTAAAGATTTTCCTCCTTTGAAATTGGAATATTTATATTCTGTGTAAAATCACGCTTTACTACTGGCAGCGTTGCGAAGAGATTAGATAGCATTACTGTTGTACCTACGCTGCGATCAAGTAAGACTTTAGTTCCTTTTGAATAAGGAAAAATCAAATAAATATTGCTAAGCACAATGTTATTCACCGTTTTTCGCATAACTTGTAAGTGAGTTCGTACATGAATGTAGAACAGGGCCCGGTAATTGTTTACTTTAGCAGCCTTATCCCCCATTTGGATATTCTGTTAGTGTGTGGTATTGCCGTTATATAATAAAGCCATTTGGCAATATTTCTAGCAGTCGTGAGTTGCAGATACATATATTGCTATAAGTTGGAAGCACCTAAAATAATTTCGCGTTGTCTGTACACAACTTTTCATTCCAATTGCTTTATCCGACAATATTTTTTTTGCTTTTATATGAGGTATAGTTCTCAACTGCACAATCCCGCCTAATTTATGTCTCAAATATTTTCTTGTGAAGTTCCACGCCCACTATTATTTGAATTAATTGCTCTCGGTAAGTTCACTCCAATGAATAAAAAAACGAAGTCTATTTTGATATGTGTTTGGGAAAATATATGTGAACTGGTTCACAAGAACAAGTGTGCTTTGCTTTTGGGTCGGTCCACCGTGTACCTTATGCACGAGGGGGTGGCAAACGTTTTGGTCACACGCTTCAAAGAGTAACTCCTCTAGTGAAGGTTATTTAGTCTTTTTGCATACCCCACTTTCACCGAAACGTCATCATATAGACGTTTCGTCCAATCGCCATGTCCATAAAAAAATGTTTATTTTGTTGAACTTTAATTGAATTTGTGTAAATGCCTTGCTAAAAATAAAGTAATTTTATTTACTAAAAAGATGATATTTATATGCGTACTTAAACAGTCTAACAAAATTACATCCAATAAGATTGTTCCATTTAACGTCGTGAAATTTCGGAACGCTTCAGCGACGTTAAATGAAGTACATATGCTTTTACTTTTAAATATACATTCCCGCAAAACTCTAGCCGCAAAGCAAAACAGCATGAAGTCTATGGGCATGCTGTTTTATTATTATGTATTATAAAAACTACAATGGAATAACAATAAGAATAAAATATAATTTAGAAATGCTTCCTCAGCTTATATCTAACGACTATTCAACAAAATTTATGTTTTTAACCACTATAGATTCTTTGACAGGATCTGGATCATCCTGCAATTTGTAACCAACAATGCATGTCACATCGACGGATTTGCCCGTTGGATTTAATAATAACATTATTTGATTTATTGGTGTTGGTGGTCGAAAGGGTTTATAGGGAGGCATTGTGACATCCGTTGGTGGCAATAAACGCACTTTGCATGGCTAAAAAAAGAACAAGTCAAACTCAAAGAGATACAAATAAACAGAGGACAAGAGAAAAACTCACCTTTTTAACGCTTGCCTCGAATTGGAAGTCTTTAATTTGCATTTTACTTTTGTTGACAACTGAAATTACTACAAGAGAAACGTGTTTACTCGGCCGATCCTTGGTAAAATTAAATGTTACTTTGACATCATCATCATCAAGCAAAGTGCGTGATTCCGCTGTTGGAGTGACATCGTCCAAATCAATTTCAATTTCTGATAAATGCTTAACGGGCAACTCAATTTTATTTTCTACATTTAAAGTATCAGAGCTGTTTTTTATTGCTTCTGTGGACAAATCAATTTCATTTGTTGTGTCGAGCATTAAGTCGTCTTTCACATCATTTATTTCATTTAACATTGAAGGTTTGGCTTTTTCTTTCTTCGAATCCGTTGGGCTAGTTGCATACAGAGTGTTTTTTTCAGGCTTTACATTGAATTTTTCTTTCACCAAATCATTCAGTGTCACCTTCTCAATCTCTCTAATTTAAAGATTAAAAACAATTTCAAAAAAGGTTAATTAAAAAAATCTTTAAGAGCACAAGAATTTGTTTTCCTAAAAACTCTCAAACAGCCACACGCTAGTAAAAGATAGACTATACAAATAAAAATAGATGGATTTGAAACGACATTTCTTAATTATTCAAAACATTGAAATACATATTTTAATAAATATGTGTGTGCTTTCAATTAGAGATGGGAACGGGTCTAATTTTTGAGGCCGGGAACAAAACTTGCATTTGGGAAAAAGCCAGGGTCTGCTCAAATATTTTTTGTTCAAGGCCCAGATCGGCCCGATATAGTATTAAATTTCATATATACACTATTTTTATGATATTATTACCTTACGATTAACACAACTTATTAAGCAACAACGTGACGGATTGTGTGAACTGGCCTAATGATAGGATACAATATTTGCTAATTCCAAACGCAAATTTAAATTAGCCTCAGTTTAACACTGCACTGCACATCTCATTTTGAAATATTTCTACAAAAATATTTTCAATATAACGTAAAGAAACCCTAACAAAAACTAACACACAAATCAGTTGAAATCACTTGGAAAGTTTACAGGACGTCAAATGAGCCACCATGCACTTCCGTTTTTGCAGCCTTGTTTCACAACAAGAAGGTATTAACAAATTGGAAGTTCCTTATTCTATCGTTTCCGAAAGATTAACTTGAAGGCGATATTTACATATTGCATTAAATTTATATTTATAAAAATTATCATGCAAATTGTATTTTAAGTCGTGTTCTTCCGTGTCTCCTTGAGCTTTTTTCAGGCTTTTGTGGTTAGGCCCGGGCCGCACGAATCTTGATTTCGTCGCCGGAAAGGAAAGGCTCACATCTCAACCGGGTCTTCCTTAAGAAATCTTTAAGGAATCAGGAATCCGATTTTTTTATTTAGTACAGTAAACATGCTCGAACCTTTGGAGCATGTAGGAAATGTATAAGTGTCCGGAAATTCCTCAACAAACGGCAAAGACAAACGATAAGGAAATTTCGTCAACAAACAACATTCTTTCCAACTAGTGTCTTATGAGACGGTTTCTTGTAGTTTAATTCAATAATTTTCTTACTTTTTAAATGTGCCTATTCTCTCCATGCTCGGTAAACTTTTATTAAACAGCTCATCACTCAACTGATCAATATCTTTTAATTTTTTTAAACCACAAATTCCCTTTGCCTCAATACTGTGTTGATTTTGATTTTCAACGGTTTTATTGCTTGAATATACATTTTCTGGTTCAAGCAAATCAAAGCTGCCAAATATATCACTGGGCGATTTAGCTGACCGCGGAGTTTGGCTAAAAATTGCATTTAATTCTGCAAGAGTATCAGAATTAGTAGCTGCTTTTGCAGGTGTAAAAGCAGATGTTGATGTTACTGCTTCCTCATTGAGACCGTTGGTTCTGACCGTAGTAGTAGTTGCAGGTAAATCACTCAACAATTCCGTAAGAAGATCTGAGCTACTTTTGTTATTAATACTTTTCACATAATTTTTAGGCATTGGAGATGTCATTTGTAGTTGAATTTTCGATTTCGGATGCACAATGACTGTCTTGTATCGTTCTAACACGGCTGCCAATAGCTCATTGGTTTCATAGGTTTCAGCTAAAAAAAAAAAATTAGATATCTTGTTACATTTTTTTTAGTAAGTTGTTTACAGATTAGGTCTTGATCCGTATTTTCAATTATCCCTGGTAACCGTTGCATTATTGGCATTTGTTTTCTACAAACCATGTACAGTTCACGAATCAAAGTGGTATTTTCTTCACTACCACCATCTGTTTCATATGTGTCGAGCATTTCGTTTAGTAATCGTACTGTGTTTTGAACTTCCTGCACTTCGCTTTTATGCTGTAGCATTAGCTCCGTGCGACGAGACTCCTAAATGGGAAAAATTAAAAAAAAATTAAATTCAAATTAAAAGAAACATTTAAATTATGGAGGATGGACATCTGAAGTATGAGGTTTAAATAAAGCATTGATTCTGTCTCATTTTCTTGGATATGTATGTTCAAATTATAGGTATAAAGACATTTTTTTTTTCGTTTTTTCATATCTCGTTTTTAAGAACTTTTAGTCGTATGTAGTGGCAACAAGTAACCTTTTTCAGAATATTAAAGGAACATTTTTAGTTTTTCTTTCCGTTTCCGTTAAGCTTTTGTACCATTAACATGACTGAGGATAAACTGTATTTGCGACATTGTATATTCTATGAGTTTCAAAAAAAGTAACATTTTGCAGATAACAAAAAACTTGCGTGAAGTGAACTTTAGTATATGTATATGTATATACATATCCTTAAATAAGCTGATTGTAGAACTACATATGAATTTTCTAAAATGCACACTTGCACGGTTTAATCAGATTTTAGAATAAACTTAAACTAAAAAGTAAAAACAAAAATGTTTGTGGTTTAAAATTTACCAAACACTCTCCCAAATACAAGTGATACTATAAATGACGTCAATTTAAATTATAATACCGTACCTGACAGACTCGATGCTGAATAAGCAAGTTTGCACGCTTAAAGTTCTCTGGATCACCACTATGGATTAACTTCGCAAGCATTTTTTCATCAATACCTAGTGTGCTGTCCTGTTTTGCTGCAGCTGCTGACGCTTCGCCAACTTCTTCACGACTTTCTTTGCTGAGTGAATCGTAAGCGCCACGTATTTTCGATTTTAGTGGAAATTCTGTCGTCCATAGTAACAAACACTCCATTATACGCGTTTTAATCGCTGCTGGAGTTATACCGCCCTGATATTTTATTGAAACCAAACGTATTAAGTTATTTAAAAATTTAAATTTGTCAACAACATCTTGAAATTCGCTGCCACATTGTATCGTACACTGTTCTAGAAGCTAGAGGTATAAAAAATTATATTAACCAAACGAATGTATCAAATTTCAACTTTCATTATGTTTATATATATTTTTTTATCGAATTTTTTTAATAGGGATATTTGTTTTTTACGTTTCCTCAATTGTTGTTTTTTATCTGTAGTCCAAAATTTCATAGACTTAAAGCTAACAACCGATTCCCTGTGTAAAGTAGTCTCTGATACTTTCTGAACAAAGAATGTCGTTCTGAATGACTAATAACAAGTGAACCAATAACACCTGATTTGGTGTCTTGAAGTTCCAGCAGCTTTAGGTCGAGCAAAATATCCACAGCAAATCGATTAATAGCTTTTATTTTAAAATTTATAGGAGTTAGGAACTTTAGATAAAAAAATAATAAAAATAAAATAGCTCTCGCCCGAGTGGAACTGTATAAATTATATTTTCATGCAGTTGTCTTACCGAAACCGCTCTTAACGCTTCGGTAACATTCATTGAACTTATCTTCTCGATTATCATATCAAGCGCCTTATGAATCAACTCTGCGTTGCTGCGCACGACCATGCAAAACATCTGTACGGCCAGTTCATCTGCAGTGGCCTTATCAGGATTTGTCGCTCGCTCTGTACATCAAATCACAATATAAAATTTTAGATATAGAACTCTGTACAAGTCAGAGGAAGTTTTATTTACCCAGCATTTCCTGCAGTATATTTTCATCCGTAGTCATTTCCGTAAATAAAAATCTATAAAAATTAATAAATAACAAAACTTAAATTACGCTGCTGCAGAGTTGGTACTGTCAAAACCAAGATAAAACAGATAAAGGCGTACAGACCATCAACATTTTCAAGATGATAGCAGCTGAACGAACGTTTGCACTCGATCCGTCTGTTTTGACATTTAACCCAAAATGTTACTTTAGCCAACGAATCGAAGCAGCTGTTATGACGCCAAAATTTTTCGTTCACTTTCGATCAGCTAAGTACGTTCATTTTGGCTATGAACATTGGTTTCCTTATATGTACTTGAATTTACTCGTTACGTCTCGTTACGTTTAATTTGGTTTAGACTTTAGTGGTCAATTGAGTGATTGGTCATGCGAATGATCAATATTAAAATAATTGATGCAGTTGAAAAAACGCTCACACGAACAAACAAGCCTTAAGGGATGAGTTTGACAGTTTAATGTAGTAGCTAAACTCTATTATTACTATTATTATTATTACTCCAAATATCAAATCAAACTGCATGCCTGATAAGTTTAGTTTCAATTAACATGATTGCAGCAATGGTACAATCAATGTGGTTGAACTATCTCATCAAACTCATAGCAATTCAAACGCTTTCAAGATTAAACTAAGCAAAAGACAAAAGTTATAACAACGTGTGCTTAATTCGAAATGTCTATGCATTATCTTAACTGACTTTGATAGTTAAGATAGAATTTATTGAATCATGGTAAAAGATCATGTTTGAATAATTGGCAAATCATGGTAAAAGATTAATAAGTGGAGAGGAAATTATCGATATAATGCACTGTATTTCTTCCAATGAACGTACCCTACAACGTCAAAATATTTATTAAAATCGATGAAATTTTCTTTTGCAATGTATTTGCGAAATATCTAAAGCTGTTTACGTTAAAAGTGGAATTTATAAAGTAAAACGAGTTAAATGTGAAAAATTTTTAAATTATTGAAATTAAAGCACATAAAATGGGCGCATTTAGTAGCAGGCAAAATGCAGCAGTCGAAGAAGCTGAGCAGAGTTCGAACCACGCCTACAAGTATCCACCAAGATCGGGAAACTTCTTCGGTAGTCATTTTATAATGGGTGGAGAACGCTTCGATACTCCACAACCAGAAGCTTATCTTTTTGGAGAAAACGCTGACTTAAATTTCCTGGGTAACAGACCTACTGCTTTCCCGTATCCACCACCACAAGCCAATGAGCCAACCAAAACCCTAAAGAGTTTGGTGAACATACGTAAAGAGTCGGTACGATTTTTACGTGTGCAGGAAAAGATTGAAGAGGTTGATGGAAACGTGCTCTGCATTGGTGGGGTAGGTACTACTAATGGCGACGACATCGCTGGCACAGAACGTATTGCTAATTGCTCTTATAATATCGAATTTACATTTGACTCGGACGCCAAGTGCGCCATTACAATTTACTACTTTTGTACAGAAGAAGTTAGTCCAAGTGGCGTGACTTTAGTGCCGCGCGATGGCTTAACCTCTGAGACTTACCATTATGAAAAGGGCATGAATCAATACTTCTCACAACCAACACATGTTTTTAATCCACAACTCATACCTGAAGATGACCTTATATACAATTCCACTAAAGAACAATATCCAGTCGCCATTCATTGCGTTATAGAGGAAGGTAACGAGGAATGTCGTCAATCACACACAACCATTTGTGTTATAGATCATCACTCGGATTGCAGCTATGTACTGCGAGCACTGAAACAGAAAATATTTGTCGATGGGTTGTGTTACCTACTACAGGAAATTTATGGCATTGAAAATAAGGTAATATTCGATTTAGTACAGTTAAATTAAGCTCCGAACGACAATAATAGAGAACAGCCTTTTATCTTAAATTATACTCAAAGCATTGCCAGTAACTTTCTAGAAGTGGATTCGTAAATAAATATATTTTTACTTATAACTTCAAACCAAAAACTAATTTCAATTATAGCACAACCTAGCATACTACTACTTAATCTTCTATATACAGTTGTGGACAAAAAATAGGGTCACTAAGAGCTTTGAAATATACATTAAATTTTTTGGCATTTGGGTATTACTAGCTCCGAAAATGATTGTTTGGAAACTTTGAAAAGAAACGGTAAATTATTTACATTCTCGACATTGCGAAAAGCAGCAATTCTCAATGTTTCAATTCACATTACAAACAACAATAACTCGGGATTTGTGATTTAAATTGTTTGCCTTAGCAGAAAAAACTAAAAATCAGGATACGCGTACAAAGTCGCGGCCATAAGTCTATCAGTAAAGGCTATTCTATCACGTTTTGAAATTGTAGAAACAAGAATAACTAAATTTTTTTTCGTGCACCTTTAATATTCCTGTTTCCTTAGTTTTAAAAAGTGACAGCACTTAGCTCATTTATGATAAACACTTTTAATGCAAAAATCGATCTAAATAAAAACATAATATAAAAAAAAAGTATTTGAAAAATTTTAAAGGCATGGAAGTATATTCATAGATGTTAGCCAAATTATTACCAAACATCTTAAGTTAGCAAACATCTATGAATATGAGCCTTTATTTTAAAAATTAATAATTCATAGGCTGTCAACAAAAGCACCATTGATGAAGACATTGATGACCACGGTAGTGAATGCGTTATCTGCATGAGCGAAACACGGGATACACTCATACTTCCCTGCCGACATTTGTGCTTGTGTAATTCATGTGCTGACTCACTTCGCTACCAAGCAAACAATTGTCCAATTTGTCGCGCACCATTCCGTGCTCTACTGCAAATCCGCGCCGTTCAAAAGGGTGTCAGCTCGAATCTTTTGCATCAAGGAACTCCCTCTGAACCGGTTTGTGATCAACACATTCCCGCAGGTTATATAGCAGTATCTCTAATTGAAGCTTTAAATGGACCACCACAGTATGTAGCACGTACAAGGTAAGTGCATGTATAGATTATATTTATGCAAATACATTGAATTTTAATTTTTTTAAATCAAAAATTGTCAAAATCAGTAAATGTGATGCTTAACTTGAAATAGCCAAGATCTTTCAATAAAACTTTTATTTTTAACAACTTAAACATCAAATTTTTTAGAGAAAGTAATATTGGCTTTTTAATTGTAAAAGTAAAATATTGAATTATATAGCTTTTCAATTTTTTTTATTGCATACGGTTGCCACGTCTAAAGCTACCACAGTATTACTGCCCCATGCTCCGGAAAAAGTCCAAATTTTTTTTTAATAATATTTTTGGTGACTTATTATTTTTTATCAATATTAAATTTAGTATTAACTACTACTACATATAATTTATAATCCAAAGTAAGAAATTATCTTTTCCCTAATGAAACTACCGCTCCTACGGGACGCCGTTGCTGCCGTTGGCGGTAATGCGGCCCTGGCCATGTCCTGTCGTCCAATTCCGCCCACATGTTGCAAGTTACTTGGCACAAACAACATTAATCCATGTATATTTCACAACAGTTGCTACCGTGCCAATATAAGTGTTTTAAGTGCTTTTGTTGTATGATATGTATGTACCACTGCCCATTACCTAATCGTACCCATATTTTGCAAAGTGCGTTTTACAAACAATATAAATCCATGTATCAAATTTTTTTAGATTTTTTCACCATGTACATATAGACATTATTCAATTCAGTTTAGCGAATAGTCTGATTAATTCTTGGCTTTGCAATAATCTGTTTCAACATCAGAGTAAAAACAAGATGAGAGTAATTGACCAATTAATATTTGTGAAGAATATTTGGAATAATACATTCTAACCCATTTTTTTAATGGATTCAGTTAATTGGAAGAAAATTCAACTTAATTAAAAAATGTTCTTTATTCAGTTCCTTTAATATAAAAAAAAAGTGAAGTTAATTTAAAAATGTTTTAATTGAAAAAAGTTTTATCTATGTGCCCTGTGCATTTTATGTGTAAGACTTGTGAAGTACTAAAATGCAAGATCAATAAAACTTCAGTATTAAAAATGTTTGACTGTATTAGAAAAAACATTTAATTACCAAAAAGTTCTCTGAAAGAAATGCAGAAAGTGAGCACACAAAATTTATTTAGTAACTCAAAATAGAATTGAAAACTGTTTCACTTTATTTGAAGTAAAAACAAGAAAAACTTAGTTAAAGATTGTTTCATTTTATTTAAAAATTGTTCCGTTCAATCCAAAAATTGTTTAATTTATATTGAAAATGGTATATTTCCATAAATGTGACTAACATAAATATAAAAATATGTAAAATCACTTAGAAAAACTTATATTAATATTTTTAGAAACACAACCGACTCAGTAACCATAACTGGCAACACAGTAGTTGATGGAACAAATCATAAAAATACTTCTCCACACAAATCAAGCCAGCGTCGTTCCAAAAACAAGAAAACTAATGCTAACGCATGTGCCGTGAATCATGTTGACACACTTCCCAATAACGAAGCCAATTCTGTTGCCGCAAAAAATAATCAAAATCTTTCCGTTGTAGAGATATCGGAAGATAATTGCGTTACAGCCTCACAGAAAAAATCACCCAAACCTGAGAAAATGGATAAACTACAATCTCGTCATTCGCAGGACAAACTACAAATTGTCAACGAACGAAATAGTCTTAAGTTACCAAAATCAAAACGGAATTCTGGCAGCAACAAAAGCATCAACAACAATTCAACTGCACAGCAAGAAGCTGATGAAGATAGTGAAAATGAAAAACTTTCGCCATTGCTATCACCAGGAAGCAAATGCAAAACTGTACCACACCAATTGAATAAAGCATTAACCATTGAAGGTGTTGAAGAGGCCATTGATGATTCATGCGAAGAAGATGCGGAAAATATGAAAAACTATGAATCGCTAAAAAAACATAAGCGTCCAGCATTATCAAACGCAGATGCCGCTGGAGATGGCAACCAAATAGCAAATAATGCAGAAGACTCTGATTATTACACACCAGAAGACACACAAAACTCAATCCTTAGTCCTTTATGTCCAGATAAAACCAAAACTGGTGAAAAACTACAAAATCAATCAAAAAGTGCTGGTAGTTTTAAAAGCGTTAACAACATCGCTTTGAAAAATTTACATAAAAAATCTACTTCGGTGGGAAATATTGTTGGTCCTACCGGTGGCGTTGGGGACTTAAAAGGAAATGTCAGCTCATTACCAGGTGGTTATTTTAGTTTTTGTCATGCCTCTATACAATACACATACATTTTTTTAATTTGTTTTTTTTTAACTCTTCAGACATGCTTGATAACCCTATTGTTGGTGGTGCGGGTGCCAACTCAGCTTCTACACGCAGTTCCAGTGACAGTTATTCATCCAGTTCTTCTACAAAACAACTGCTCAGCTCAAATGCAACAACTGCTGTGGCAAATATAATTGTAGACGATAAAACTGCATTGCAAAATGCAGTCAACGTTTGAAAGTTGAGGAGCATATTAACTTAATTTTATTAAAAAAGATCAATGGAATGGGTAACTTATACTAATGCAATTTATACAAAATAAATGGAACAAAAATAATTTAAAGTATTATTTATTACATTAAATTTAAAGCTCAGATTGTTTTTTTTTTTTTTGTTGTGAAAATATTGTCCACTATTTTTATATGTATTATAAAAAATTTTGTTAATTTAAATATTGGTGGCTTCACTGCCAGCCACAGGAGCTGTACGATCTCGATTTCTTAACGAATGTATGCAAGCAAGCATGCGTATCATGAACGCGGCAGGTACAGTAATGGTATCTTTGGTTTGTTCTAACATAACAGCATTGCGTTTCATGAGCTGTAACAAAGAAGTTAGGTTAGGTCAAATATATATAAAACAATATAGTTGTGCCTGTTTACTTTCGTAGTTAAATCCGTAGTTAAATAATTTGAGCGAGAAGAGCGCAATTGTTCTCAAAAAGATAAAAAAAGTGTCAAAAACGAAAATTATATTACGATTTTTCGATTTTCAAAACAAATTTTAATTCACTACAAACTTTTTATTTTATATTATTTATTTTATTTATACGGTATATATTCCGTAAAAGAAAAATCTGACACGTACGGGACCATACGCCTTGGAAAGAGCATTTTTCATAAAAATGCGTCTTATCATGTTTATAATTATTTTCGAGAAGATAACATATCGTCAGTTGTTTGTTAGCTTACAGAATTTAGGAATATTTCGAAGATTGCGAAAAAATTGTTTACTGGTGTTAAAAATCAGCAATCTTGGCACTTAAGATCCAAAAAGTACATTATATTGACATTTTAAGAAAGGAATTTTTGTGAACTTTTTTTTTTCATTTATATTTTTTAATAAAATTCCCAAAAGAAAATTGGTCTGTGGCGTGTTCAGAGAAGGACTAAAAACCGATTTCATTTAGAATATTTCATCTATCGTAATTTTCCAACACTTAAATTGTTCAACTAAATTTGCTCTCAGTTGTAGTTAAACATACTAACTATTCTTAAAGCTTTAAATTTTTACGTGTGTTTAACTATTAAAGAGATTTGCATAACATAAAAATCTTCATATTGTACCGTATTGCATTGTACATAATAGTTTAGTTTAATTGTTAAGGCGTGTCACTTGGACATACTCATTTTTGCTGTCGGCATTCGATCGCAGCATAATAAATTTATATATAAATTAAAATCAAATTTTCGCATTTTAATTCGCTTAAAATAAGTACCAAAAAAGCTTGGTACTTCGGGGTTACAAGCGCTTTCTAAAAATCGCATTACGGAATATACTATATGAACGAGCTCTTATGTATATTATTGTATTAAATAAAATATTAAATGTAAAGTATTAAGCACTTACATCATCTGCCTCAGATTCATCAAAGTTATTGTTTTGTAAAATTGGTGCCCAAACTTTGACATCATAATCAATGCCAGAACTTGCAAGATATGGTAACTCTGGGTGTGGCTGCAAACAATTGACAACGTGCTGATCAGCTTGCATTAACATTACCAGTTTTCCTGTGCGACGATCCCACGTGAATATATGTCCACAATCAGAGCCACACATCACATGATTATTTCCCCAAAATGTCGCTTCTTTAATCATAGTGCGCGCATTTCGATGCCCCACGAATTTCATAAGCACATATTCATAAATTTCATGTTTAGTCTCCATATCAAGTTCGGCAAGTTCTTTATTTAAAGAGGCAGCATCTGCATCCAAGTTTAAGTACGATGCTGGCATTTCTACATCAGCATCAACCACACCAGTTTCATTCGGTCTGTCTTCTGCGGCTGCAGATTGTCTGGCCAGATTTATACCACGACTGGCAGCTCTGCGCCAAGCAGCTGAAGTGGATGGTGCTGTAGAGGACGCTGCTGAATCTAAACAAATATTATTCATTTATATTTCATTTTACTATCAAAATACAACCATCATGATAGTCCCTTGCTGCCGTTTCAAAAAGAGATGTTTGATTTTCACGACTTAATTCATTTTGGCCTGTTAGTCCAATGCGTGTTCGTGGGTCATTTAACATGCGTGCAATTACTTCAGTCATCCGATTCATCATGTTGGCCTGCAACTGTGGACGCACTTGACCAATTTCAACACGACCACTAGGATCGCTTTCAGGTCGTGCGTCTGGTCCAGTGTCTGACCAATCGCCACGAAGCCTAAGCTTCCGCGTAACCTGCTCGCCAGCTATAGTTGCCGGTGAGTTTTTCCCGTTATTGCTGGCACATAATTTATCAACATCCACACCCTCATGCTTTAAATCAAATAAATACAGGTAATCAGAAGAGTAGCTTACTAACAATTCTGATTCAAGAGGACTATATTTAACTGAGGTAACGCGATATGGTCGCTTAGAACTAGTAGGTATATGATATGCTTTAATTGGCCTTGTATGGCGTTCAGTCGTAGGGGTATCAGTAAAATCTATTAAGGAGAGATAGCGTCGATCATAGATGCGAATAATACTATCTGAGCTGCCCACCGCTATATAATAATTTGAAATAGGTGCTAAAGCCATGGCGGTAACAGCAGATGGGCTAAAAATAAGTATATTATCTTTGCAGCATGTCTTATGGCAACTACAAGCATAAAATAAAATGTTACATATTTTTTTGGGTTCAATTTATCTCGTTAATCTTACCTAGAAATTTGTCTTAAATCAAATAAGCGTACTGTTCCATCCTCACCGCAGCTCATAAAAGACCGCGGCTCTGTTGGCACCGTCAGCACCTCGTATGTTGTGCCACTCTTATGGCAATTGAAAAAATGTAAATTAGCTTCTGCTGTGAGTGCTGTAGTATCATGAACTGCTGAATTATTGGAATTACGTTGACGCCACGGTGCCATTAATTCCGTGTGCAATACAATACCATCACCAGAGCAGGATACGATTGAATGATCATTCGACTGGGGCATAAATCGTGCACTAAAAATGTTCGCACGATGTGCAGTTTTATATTTTAGGAGCACTTCTTGATTATGCGGATTTGTGACAGCTATAAATTGATCATCAGAACCAGATAGCAAATATTCACCAGTGTCATTCCAACAGACAGAATTTACGCAGCCTGAATGAACTTGCAGACGACAATGTAGACCAAGTCGTTGCACATAGTCCAGTGAGTCTATAGAAACCAAAAACAAATAATTCCCAATGTTTGTCATATCAACAACGACGTTAATTACCTTTAGCGCTGGCAATAAGATTTCTTCTGTTAACATCTGGTTGGAAAAGATCTTGGTTGTAAATACCACGAAAGACACTAGCTGCTGGCGTGGAACGTGACAACATTGCACTGATGCTGCCCTATGACAATTTGTTAATATAATAAAAATGCAATAAATTAAATACAGTTTTGTTAGACCGATAAGCTTCAAGTTATTACCTCAGCAATCTAATCAATGTCTAATCAAAACTGCAAATGCTAAAAATAATAAACTGATATCAAAATATTATTTACAAAATCAAAAATCTTATTTCTGCATTTTTCCGCTACACCGAATTTTCTCAAACTATACATCTTAAACTATTGAAATTTATCTTTTATAAAAAATTCCAACAATTCATTTGAAAGCTACTGCTAAGTAGATTAATTGTTTGTATGACGTCTAATCAAAAAAAGTTGTACTTTTTTTAAAAAATCTGCACAAAAAACCGAAAATGTATCAAAATTAAAATGGGATCTCCAAGGCCTTCGATTTTATCAAAATTTTAAGAAAACTTTATTTATGCTGAAAATTTGCCATAGTTCCTATTACGGTTTTGATACTTTTTCTTTCTGTGTTAATTTTTTAATTTTCTATAAAAAATTTTAAATACGGAAATTTGAATTTTGTTGAATTTTCAAGTTTAACTCAAAACTTAATTTTCATATACTGTTTCAATATCAATATACATACGTGTCTCCTATCAGGGATTGTACAACTTTGACACAAAAAAAAAAAACAAGGTACACTGTGCGTCGGTATATTGGATGTACCGTTTTTATTGAAAACTCTTTTTTCTCAAAAAAAGTGGTTTGTTACGAAACTGCCTAGAGACACTTTATGTGCATTCTCATCACATGTTATACTCATGTTAAGAACGTTTCGTGATACAACTTCTTTAAATTTTTCAAATTGGATTTTCGTTTTCGTCAAAAAACTTGTGCTGGATAGAACGGAAATTTTAGTTAACTAAGTATGCAGAAATATCCGCCATTTTATGTTTTGTTTTTTGTTTAAAAAAATCAGAAAGAACATGCCTTGTCAAAAGAGTTTATGCAAACATACTTTTTTGAATTTCCACACAAAAAGTAATTTATTGAAAACTTTAAATGCGTTTTTATCAATTATGAACAGAAGTGTAGAAGGTTCCGATTTCCTTTCGACTTGCTCCCAAAACAAAGGTTTTAATCATAAAAATTTAATGCTAGCATCATCACTTTCGCTTTGATGAGCTGTCCGTAAACAAAAATATAATATATAGGTATATAATAATAATGAGAGAATTAAAACACAACACGATGAAAAAATGAGCGGAGCGAACGTTTAAAATTTAAATTTTAAATGCATTCTTCGTTGCAATGGACGAGCAGACGAAAAAATGCCTTACCAATTCGAAAACTATTTTTATTTAATTGAATGAACGCCTAGGTACGTACCTAGGTAAAAACGAACAAAGCAAACCCTCCGAAAAGCTTAATCTGATACTGACAAGAGTTGGATAGGAATGAATACGAGTTAATTTATTGCTTTTGCCATGGAATTGAAAAAGTCGATTCCAAATTGTAATTTCTTGTAATTACGGATATTGAGGAATTTAATTTTAAAAGAAATGTGTTCTACTCAGCTCCGATAGTAACCTTGATTATACATAATTAATTTCGATTTAATAAGTTTAACGTGGATAATCAATAAAAGTGCGCTCCTTCTGAAGTTGAAAAACAAAATTAAATAAATTTATACATGCACGAAAAGCGCCTTTGTGCAAATTTATATCATATTTTTTATGTACACACAAATATACATAGGTACCCATATTAAGTACATATTTATTATTGAAAATCATTTTTACACAACACAATACAGCGGTTTGGTTTCTTTATTTGCACTGCCTTGTTTTGAAAATTTTGGTTATATAAATTCAAATGATTTTCGTAATATATAAAACAACGTCACTGGGAGCACTTGTCAACATTGACACCCTCACTTACTTGGATACATTTCTTGTTATATTTTTAGTTACAGGTTTAAGGTCTCGTCGATTGAGAATTTTTCTTTGTATCTTATGCATTGCTTTTTATATTAAATAACTGGCGTACCTGAACGTTTATTTTATTTCCTAACAAGGTATCGCAGAAAATTACTGCCGAATATTTTCTACTGCAAGACAAACAGCACACTGCGCACTGTTTAACAATTTTGATGTTGCTTTCTTATCCGTTATTGTGTGTGTTTGATGTCTGATTTATTTTTATTTGCATTTCGATTTTACTATTACCTGCAACTGTTCAAAAACAAAACAAGGCTAATGATTAGTACTAGTGATTTCAAATCAGCTGCTCATTTTGACAGATTTTTGTTTACATGCTTGCTTTCGTAGCGCTTTTATTTATCAAACGTTTACTCGTTACATTTGCCGTCAGATTGATAGTCAACGATTACACAAGGAAATTCTGTGAAAGAAACTCTTGTCTATTCCCTTTTGTGAATTTGGATTGCGCTTACACACGAAAACTACGGTTCACTATTACCCGTCCCATCACATTACGAGCGCATAATCAGACCTTAAGAAACGTTTTAGCTTTTGAATTGGTTCAATTTCTCTGCGAAAAATTTTGCAGTCACTATTAACGTATAGAAAAAATATAGACAATAACTCACGTCCCAGTTTGTTTAGCCTCTAAGTCTAGAGCATCTTAGCCAAGCGGTGAATCTGAAAAACTGCAACTCTGAAAGTAAGTTAACACGTTGACGGACAGTTGCGTCTATAGCCGTCAAGTTCAAGTTCACTGTGTGACATGACGGCAATAGCCGTCCAATACGAAACGGTCGTTTTTAGACACTGCGGCTGTAGCAGCACAAATGTGCATTTACCAGCGTACAAGTAGAAGCCTAGTGTCATGTTTTCGAAAAAAAATTTATTTATTTTTGTTTGATCATGAACTAACATTTCGTGTAAAACTCCCAAAAATACTTTGTTGCTCACAAAAAATTGCTTATTTCAGTCATTAAACCTGTCATTTACGTTTTTAAATTTTTGCTGTTATAGCCGCCATCGTCCCATTACATAGTGTCTAGAGTCCGCTGGCGCCATGACGGTTGTAGCCGCAACCTAATTAAAGGTGCTGAATTAATCAAAATTAAGTGTATTTAAGCAGAAAGAGTAAAACTATACTTCTAATATTCTAAAAATTACAAAAACATATAGTGTCAATTTTCGAATTTCACTTGTTTCTACTGTCCGTCAACGTGTTAAATTTCTCTGAGACTTAAAAAATAAAAATGCTTCCATGTATTTGGTAAATTTTATTGAAAAACCGTTGTTAAAATAATTTTAACTAAATTACGTGTGAATTCGCATTTCTCTGCGATAAATTTTGTTAGTGTCAATTTTTTACTCACTACAAACGTATAGGAAAAATCTAGACGATATTGCACGTCCCAATTCTGTTTAGCTCTTGACACATTGCTATTTTGTCACGTCCCAATTTTACTATGAACTGTGAATTACATTAGCCAAAAAAAAGAAACAGAAACTGTAAACAGAAAGTTTGTGAAATCCTCATTTTTCACATAGTTTTCTACTATGGCAGTAAATAAAATTTGTAGAGCAGATGCAAGTCGAAATTTATTTTGCTTTTAGCTAGGGAATTTTCCTTTATTCTTCTGGATTACTATACATGTATATGAAAAAGTTGTAGATAAAATTTCGTCATAGGCATCAATTGTCAACAATTTGACCAACTAAAGCTACATGGAATTTGAACATGTGAACACTGATCAAATTGTTTGATGAAAAAAAGTTAACTTTTTGCTTATTTGACAATAAATTTGCTGATATAAAACACTCGTCAAATTTGGAAGTATTTTTTTAACATTTGCAAAAAGGAAATTTCAATTTGTTTTGGCTGTGGCTAGAGGATTTGATTCTTGAAAAGACAAACAAATGTTTGACATTCCTTAATTATTTTCAAGGTAAATGTCTAGAAGTGCGGACAACGCTAAAATGGGGGTAAAAAAAAAAGTAAAATGCTCAAATGACGTGCTTTTTTATAAAACTTATAATTCCGTCGGCGGAAAGTGAAAATTATGCACCGTTTTTTTTTTATAAACAATTAAAGATGCGATCCTTGGGTACGTCAAAGTCCATTTTTGGCCATTTGGTCATTTTTAATTATGTAAAAAGAATTCTGATATGAATAATAAAACGGAAAAAATAAGCGAAACATTTTTATGCAGCAGTTCTTCATGAACAATAAATATTTGTAAAAAAAACTTTGTACAATCGGAAAACGAGTCAAAGATGTTCTACAGCAAGTATTCGCAAAATTATGTCATTTCGAACAAACCTGCAACGACTGCTGTGCTTTAATTGTTTATAAAAAAAAACGGTGCATAATTTTCACTTTCCGCCGACGGAATTATAAGTTTTATAAAAAAGCACGTCATTTGAGCATTTTACTTTTTTTTTTACCCCCATTTTAGCGTTGTCCGCACTTCTAGACAATTACCATTTTCAAAATTGATTTCCTCTTTTATTGAATATAATAATTTATCCATCATCATGATGTATAAATTGACGAAAAAGTTGAACATGTGTACGCTTGAGCTATCAAATGTTTGACAACAGTTTGACCAGAACTTTCATTGGAACGGAACTCTATTTTTTATATTGAAGAAAAGTTAAATTATTAAAATTTAATAAATGTCGTGCAATTATGCTGACGGTCTTTCTCCATATGAGAACAAGGGAGTATTGGGAGTACCAGAAGTAAGTCCTCTGGAGAGATGAAAGGTTGTAGGATTTGTCTATTTCTTTTCTTATTTGAAGAAATTTGAAGAAGATGCACAAATTGAAGAAAAATGTAAAGAGCTTGCCGAAATGCTGCAGAAATCTAATCATGTTGTAGTGCACACTGGGGCTGGAATTAGCACGTCAGCGGGCATTCCGGATTTTAGGTAGAAAAACTATTTGATCTAAAGCTTCACTTTATTTTTTTTAATATTAGAGGACCTAAAGGAGTTTGGACATTGGAAAAAAAAGGTGAAACCCCAATTATTAACATTTCATTTGATGATGCAATTCCGACAAAGACCCATATGGCACTTAAGGCGCTTGTTGAAAATGGTTTCGTAAATTACATTGTCAGTCAAAACATCGATGGATTGCATTTAAAGTCTGGCTTGGAACGAAAATACGTTGCTGAATTGCATGGCAATATGTTCATTGAGCAATGCAGCAAATGTCGAAGGTTGATAATTAAAAAAATGTTATACCTACTATACCTGCTAACAAAATCAAAAAAAAATTTTATATACCTCTACCTACATCTTACCTACCCACTATTTTTTATGTGTTTTATTTCAATCAGACAATTTATACGTAAATCATCATCAGACACTGTTGGACAAAAACCTAGTGGTGGATTATGTCAAGCAAGTAATAACGAGCGTGCTTGTCGTAATGGAGTTTTGCTGGATAACATTTTGGATTGGGAACATGATTTGCCTGAACGTGATTTAGACATGTCGTTAATGCATTCTAGGTAATATAATTGTTGTTTATATTGATTTCTTCGTTTACATATTTAATTTATTTTTTTTATTCAGCTTAGCTGACTTGAATATAACACTCGGTACAACTTTACAAATTATCCCAAGCGGCAATTTGCCCTTGAAAAATAAAAGATATGGTGGAAAATTAGTTATATGCAACTTACAACCCACTAAGCATGTAAACGTATTCTTATATTTTTCTTATGCAAAATCAATTGTTTTAATTGCAATCTTTTTATGTAGGACAAAAAAGCCGATTTAATAATTTCTACATATGTTGATGATATACTGGTTCGTGTTTGCAAACGCTTGGGCATTGAAATTCCCGACCATAATTCCGATATTGATCCAACAAAATCAACTGAAGAGATTTTGGATTGGACAATATCGCTTAAAAGTATCAAAGAACTAGAGAAAAATTATAACAAATTAAAAACAGCAGCGCAGCAACGAAAATCTGGAAAAATAAGTTGTCCTAATAAAAAACGTAAAATCAAGGAAAAATAAATCAATATAGTAAATAAAATTTAAAATGCATTGTGGGTGGCGCTTTATTTATTTTAAATTGTACTGTAATCAATTCCGAGTGCTACGAGCAGTTTAGTTGAGATATTAGTATTATTTGTTAGACCGGTTCGAAATTTAGATTCATCCCGACATCGACTTAAAAGTTAGATGGACCCTTAAAAACGGTTTTTGTTTTTTGCTCTTTTATTCCTTCACAGAATGGATACCCAAATTTGTTCGAAGAATAAAGAGTGCGTTTTTACAAAAAAATTGACGTTCAAAAATTTTTCATAGAAACATTCAGTACTAAAATTCGGTTTTTTTTACATTTTATATTTATTTATTTTGCTTCAACTACTGTAGATGCTGCATTTATTATTGGATTTGTATCATTTTGATCTTATTAGAAAGCTAATTATATCTTTTTTTCAAAGAGAAACAGTCAAGCTGCACGTTAAAGATTGGTTCAACTTAATTAGACTCATCTGCAAAAGAGAAAATTCATTGGTTACAAAGTAATACAATACGACCAAAATACCAACCTTTATATGAGTTGGAGGACATTTCCCAATCAGAGAATTCTTCAACTGTTGGTGTTTTCAAATGTTCCACACCAGAAAGTGATTGTCATAGCTTAATAAAGAGAAATCATCTTGTTTTGTTGCTATTTTATGTAAAATTAGAAGAATTGCTATTACTATAAATGGTATCTTGCATTTTCACTACTTTATAATGTTTGGCTTTTATTATGCCAGGATATCTTCCACTGGGTATCAGATCTTGGCAACTTTCAGTTCAATTTGAACCTGGTGCATGTATGCCAGCGTCGAAAATCATTTTTATTCTTTAGGATATTAAATACAAATGAATAGTAATACATATAAATGGCATATCAGTAAATTTTTAGCATGTTCTGATAACCGTTTGATATAAATGTAACCTTTTAGTGTAGACCTCTTCAAATACTATATGTATGATAATTATACTTAAGCTGAGTCATCAAAAGGTTTACCTAGCATTGCGGATTTATCATATCAGGATTTTTGCTAAAATGCACCGCAGTGTCCCTAAAAAAAATCAATTTCGGCGATGAAACAATATGCTTATGTACTGAATGTCTGAAATTATATTTAGGGAACGTCCATTAATTACGTGAGGTGCTTTTTTGAAAATTCGGACCTCCCCCCTCCCCTTGGTGAGATCTGGCGGGACCCCTCCCGTGAGATTTAAATTATAATTTTTAATGTAAATTCAATGCATTAAAAAGTTGACGTGAGGTTTTCCTTGACCCCCTCCCCCCCTGGGTGAGATTTTGCCGGACCCCCTCCCCCTATTTTAGCTCACGTAATTAATGGACGTCCCCTTAGACATATTCACAATAACCGTTTTATAAAACGATATTGAATAATAATTACCGAAAATCTTTCTTTCCACAGAAACAATATTTTAACTTTTATTTGAACTTTTATTTATATTGAATAAACATTGCTTGGCTTTAACTTTCAGTTTTAAGATTATTTTGTTTTTAAAAGTATGTATAAGAAAGTTGGTTTTTTTCTTATTATTTTAAATAGATATATCTTATTTAAAAAACATTGATATAAAAAATGGAGAGTTTCGTTTTGAGAACATTTTGGTGTTTTTGGTTTCAAACAAGTTTTTAAATTTTTTTTTAAATGATATACATATATGCACCTCAATAAGCATTCTATAAAGTTATCTTAAGATCTCTTCATTTTATAATTCGATTGAGATAACAAAATACAGCAACAGTAGATCTTTTCCACATATACGTATATTTTCATATACAAACTTAAATAGTTAGTTTTTAAATAGTTTATACTAAAAATATACAACAATATTTTATACGGAAAATATTAACAATTTAGAAAAACACGCTACGCTTGTGGAGCACATATTGTTTAAAAATACATAATTTCTGATTATCAAATAAAATTCAGGAGTTTAAAGTAAAGGGTTACGTCGGTAGATGCAAATGATTTTAAAAATAGGCACAGTCTTGAGAAACATACAAGCAAAAGTTAAACTTAGAACTGACCCACAACTTAAAAAAAAAGGCAACGTATTCTACAGTTCATTTTCTTTATATGTATGTATATCAACACGGCGAACGTCAGTTGAAAAAAAAGACGACATGAAAATAATAAATCAATGAATTTTCTTTACTTAATACCTTTTTGGACTTTCAGCTTTATCATGGAAAACATAAGGGACTTATTCGATGAAAGGACACCTCAAGCAAGTAAGTAAATTTATGACATCTGGGGTCTGTTTGGTAATGCAGTGATGCTGCAGCATTGCGTTCTGAGAAAAGTTCTATTACTGAAGCATCACAAGTGAAAATTTTTATTTATTTTTAGTAAGAAGGAGAGGAAGGAAAAATGAAAATTAAAGCTGAGGCCTAAGTCAGCAACTGTTGCATTAAATGAACTCAACATTGAAAAAGAATTTCGGCAAATCACAACAAATAATGGTTTTAAAACCATTTTAATTATAAACAACATTAATTATGAAGGGGAAGGGCCAAATAAGGCCTTGGCCACAGAGAGGGCCTCGGAAAAAACGCTAAAAATATTCTTTTAAGCAGAAGGTAAGTTTACGATGAGTACTTTAATTTTATATATAACTAGCTGTCCCGGCAAACGTTGTCTTGCCCTTTCCGGTAGGTGTTCCGGATATTTCGTGAAAATTCTATTTAAAAATTACTTTTGTATGTGGGCCACCTTAAATTACCCATATAGGGGTATGAAAAATAGTTTACCTCCTCTTCTCAGACCTACTGAATATACACACAAAATTTCATAAGAATCGGTCAAGCCGTTTCGGAGGAGTTTGGAGCCTAACACTGCCACATTTTCATGCCAAATACCAATACACAGGATGCTGATATGCCTAACAAACGTCGAATGTAAATTGTGTTTCCCTTTAGAAAAAAAATGTTTCTTATAAATATTTTCTATTTTAGTTTACGCTCAAGCAACAATATTCAAGCTGACATACATGCTCCAGGTTCAATGTTCTCCTCCAACTCATATACAGGTTGGTATTTTGCTCGTATTGTATTACTTTGTAACTAATAACTTTTTCTCTTTTGCAGATGAGTCTAATTAAGCTGCACCAAACTTTAACGTGCAGCCTGACTGTTTCTATGGAAATAGTTTAAGCCTAATGGTTTAATACCTCCAAACAACAATATATATATATCCATTTTATAAGAAATTGCGACTTTTTATTATTCGACTATGACCAGGTTAGTTAATATAGTATCCATCACGATTTGTAATGTTATATATTCTAAGTAGGATTATTTGTGAACATAATGAATAAGCCACAAGAGTATTTGATTTTAATGTAAACACTTTGTTGAAAACCATTAAATGCAAAATAAAAGTATTTGTTATCTTAATTCGCACAAGTGAAAAATGTTGCTGAAAAGCAAGAAAATATAGGCGTAATATTGTACTCAGTACTTTATACAGAAAAACTAAAAAAAAAAAAATAAAACTAAATTTAAAAAAAAAATCCATTTTAACAATTATTCAAAAATAAAATATTACAACTATTTCTACAGTCAATTTTTACACATACTGTGATGGTTTAAATGATTTAATGCTATTGTTGCATTATGGTGTTGATGACCACTTAGGGCTGTAGCGGCTGCTGTTTTCACTAAAATAATTTTTTGGTTCAGACTTGATACGTTATTGCTGATTGTAGTGAGATGCGTTGTTCCAACATGGCTCTGATTATGACTAAGCGGCATTCCGCAAACGTTATTAGAATTGACTGATGTGTTTATACCAATAACGCAATGTCCTGGCGTTGGAGTTGCAGATAATTTCCTGCCATTCATATTGCTGATTGTCGCCGCCATCGTCGGTGATGGTGTTATAGTAACAGTGCTTGGAGCAAGTGCTGACATTGCTGCCGTTTGCGATGAGGCTGTAAGTGATGAAGCTGGCACAATTGTTGTTACACCATTTTCATGTTGTATAGTGTTGTTATATATTGTATGCATTTTGTGTGATACACTTCCGCCTACGATTTGAGCAATTTTTACGGCAGTTGTATTCGGTGAGTTGTATGTGGTTGAATGTTGTTGTTTTCGATTTTGCAAAATCTTGGCAGCCACCTCATTACCTGTTAACGCTAGATTTTGTTGCTGACCTTGTATTTGTACACCGCTTGCTAGGAACATGGTGTGTACGCCGTGTCTTGTGTCTTGCTAAAAATATATCATAATATTTCGTTATTACAAAATGCAAGAAAGTTTTTTAAAGCAAATGTTAATAAAAAATATACGTATTCTTACAATTTAAGTACGCATTCGTATTATTTTAAAGTATACATTGCGACATTGACATTTTTGTTTACAAAAATTCATTCTTACCAATGGGCTAGCCGATTTTCTATCCTGTAAGTTTTCATCGAAGCCAGAATCAGATGAATTATCACTAAATTTTGTTGCTGAAGACGATGATGATGAAAGTGTTGCAGTTGTATATGTTGTTTGACTTGGACTTATAATTGATATGTTTTTATTGTTTGTGTGATGTTGCTGTTGTAAACTCACTGGAGCTGCTCCTTGGTGAATATTGTGTTGTTTTGTTAATAAACAAGATTTATCTACAGTCTTAATCATGTGCCGCATATCATGCAAATCGCCAGGTTTTAGACGAACTGCTGTATTAATTTTTTCCAGGGAATGTTTAACAATTTTTCCAGTTTCAGCTTTGACTTTATGAAGAAAACTACTTGATTTGTTATTGTTGCTCATTAGTGGTGTCACTATTGTGGAAGATGTGGGTGAAATTGTTGTTATTTTAGCCATTGAATGCCTTGGCATCAACGGCATGGATGGTTGCTGAGCACCTGAAATTATTGTTGTTATTACTGACTGGGTTGGTGGTATATTAACAATCAAATTTTTTGTCATCGCAGTTGGGGTTAAAGTTGTAGTTGGTGTTTTCAAATCTGTTGCTTTTGTTTTCAATGCTACCGCTGCTGTTGTTGTATTCTCTGTTGATATTTGTGAATCAGTCTTTGTAGAAGTTGTAATTATCATTTCGTTAGCATCATTATTGTTGTTGACAACACCAAGATCCGCATGGGGAAAACATTCTGACTGCCTCTTGAAGAACAAATGATGTTTTTTAAGCACTGGTGTTGGATTTGTATTAACGTTGTTACTAACTGCTTTTATATTTAATGTTGTTGCTAATTGAACCACAGCTGGCATTGTGGCATTGATTGTTTTTTGCGAGAACCGAGTTTGCTGTTGTTGTTTCTCAATCAAAATTTTATCCTTCATTTTGTATTCCTTGCATGGCTTATAGTGTTCTAAGTCCAGCAACAATGTATTACTTAGGGCCAGACACTCATAAACCATACCACAACAGGATTTACGCTCCCGCCATTCGCTTTCATCAAAAAATTGCACAGTTTCAATTTGAATTGCACGATTATTTTTGCGTGGTGGTAAACATTTGCGCCGTTTGCTGCCTATTGCCATAACGATAGAACATCTTTTATGTGAACCAATTGGCGCGCTGTTGCCACTACTATGAACAACATTGCGTGATCTGTAGGAAGAAGCACGTGTTTGTGTTTGAAATTGTACAACTGCACTTGAGGGCGATGTGATGCGATTGTCTTCATAATCACTATCAAGAGAATCCGGGGTACTGGGCAATGATTGTGAATGATGACGATTGTCCCAAGATTGGTGTTGTGTTGATGCAAAAGATATTTTGCGTTTAGTGTTATTGCTGCTGCAGTCGTTGTCTTTTTTGTCACCTACTGACGATGTCACAGATGTTGGACTATTATTTTTTAACTTTTTATTTTTTTTAAATATTTTTGAAAACTTTTCCGGTATTAGAGATTTACTATTATGTGTTTGTTGATTGGTGGATGTAGTTGGAGAAATGGTAACTGAATCGATATCGTCACGATGCTTTTTGTATTTTGTAAGGGACTTTGTGCCAGGACCAGCACGGGCATCAACAACCTATAACAAAAACAAAAAGATAAAGTATTAGAAAGGCTACGTTTATATTATTGTGAAATAAATACTAACATGTCCCCAATGGCGATTGCTTCCAACTGGTAGGCGTTTGAAACGCTTTACTAACAGTACACAAGCATTACAAATTTCACCATAACGTGGCTGCTTAAGATCAAAGCATTTCATAGAATCATTTTCATATTTCTTGGAGTCTGTAAACCGTGAGCTGCTTGATTTGGCGCGGCAAATGCAACAACCTTCGGTTGAGCGATAAACACGAGGCTTATGGAAGGAAAACATTTTTCTCTACCACATATACGACGATAGTTCTAAACTAAATGCGTGAAACTTTTATTTTGCGTCTGTGTTTATTTTAAATTCAAATATTTTGCGAGTAAATTGATATTTTTTTCACAATATTATATTATAGATAATTCGACTATTTGAGGATGCTGGCGACCATTATTAAATTGAATTCGTTCTTTTAATCTAAAAATAAGAAAAAAATATGTTAAGAAAGTGTTGTTTGCCATTTCAAATTTTTTAGGTATGTGTATACGGGACTAAAAATTAATTACGGACTTCTGTACGTCCCGTGTTTCTTAAAAAAAAAACCGGAACAGCATACTGAAATACAGGACTGTCCCGAGAAATACGGGACGGATGGTCACCGTAGGTATAATAGACAGACACCTTAAGAGTATGTTACAAAATTTTAAGCCTTTTGTGGATAGCTTGGATCTTAAAGGTAATTCTAATAGGACAGCAATCCCCATATATATTTTTGTATAGTTTTTAAACTTTTGTCCAACGAATTTTTCGGTTTTTAATGAATTTACTGTTGCCATGCGATATTAAAATTTATTTGTTTTCTTTAATTACTGAACTACATATTAAAAATTGAATACATACATTTTTGTTGAATTTCTAAGTTTAATTTAACCCTTTCAGGACAAATGTTGCCTATAGGCACACAGCAAGTGCCGAAAAATTTGAGAAAAAAGGTCCTTGTGCTTTTAATTAAATTATGTGAAATAGATGACTCGGACTAAAAAAAATAAGTGCTTCAATTGGTTCAAAATAGGCAAATTAATAGATAAGAACATAATTTGTGTACGAAAATTGTTGTGTTGTGTCTAAGGAATTTTCCGAAGTAAATGATGCCTATAAGCCGTAAGGACGAACAAGGATACGTAGGAATTTGAAATTGATATCAGTTAACCTTTGTAGTCGTATTAATAAAAATATGAGTTCAAATATTCTTTAAGTCCACGCACTTTAATTCGTTCCTGAAAGGGTTAAAAGTGAAGTTTGAGGTATGTACATATTTAAACTTTAGTCCCTGACTGCATGTTCATACATACATACATATTCTTGATCCGTATGCAGAACTCTACAACATACAGTGGCTCACAGCTTATTTTATGCAGTGCATACTTTCAACTTCAACACTCTATAATTTTGAAAATAAATAGAATATAAAAAAAACTTTGATATCATTTGAAAGAGAACAAATTCTAGTTTAAAAAAAAATGTTTATATTTTGTTAAAAAGTATGATCAGGAATTTTAAAAATTAAAAATCAAAACCAACTACTAAATTTCATGTCACAGCTTATTTTATGCAGATGTGTGGAATGTGGAATTTTTTTCCAAAATCACCTATAAATTTACAGCAACATTAAGACCTGGCGACTATGCTGGCGATGCCATCAAATCCGGGCACTTGCATATTTGCCAGGATTGAACTACGCCCGCTTTGTGTTTTGGGTCTTTATCTTGGTATAACCGGAAATTTGTCGGTATGAACATATTTTCTGCACTATGCAACAAATTGTGCTTGAAAATCTGAAGACACATATCAATACTCATAATATTTCCTATAAAATCCAAATTTCCGGTACCAGCAGCTGACATACAAGCCAAACCGAAAATGATTTTACCTAGCGAGTTGTTCGCAAAAAGCCGTTCATCAGTCAAAGTGCGATTAACCGTCTTATTTTCTTGTTTTGAAGACCCCTGAGTACTGGAATTCAGTAATATTCGTGGATGAATTAAAATTCAACTTTTTGACTCAGATGGCATGTCGCGAAAGCCGAATACAAAAAACAACAGGGAGAACCTACACGCGATATAAAACATGTTGGTGGCAGCGCGCATAAGGCATTGTTGCGACCTGAGATAACGAATTTAGTTTTTTTTTTCTCTTCTGTAAGGATGTACATCACTATATTGGGATAAATGAATCCCACTTAAAAAGTTTGTTGGGACTATATATCCCAATTCATTGGGATGTTTGATCCCAGTAGGGGCGGAAGGGTTAAAGTCAATTACCAAAAGTTTTACTTAATTCTAAAAATTTCGAAAATACCCTGAAATCTGTTTATTTATAAAATAAAATGTCCGATATAAATCGAAGACTTTTCGATATTTCACTACTATAGCTTTTTTTATATTGTGTTTCTTCTGTGCCACTGTTTACCTGTCTGTGTTTGTGCGCTTCGTCAAGAGTGTGCAGCACTAGTACAGCACACCACCCTTTAGCCGGGTGGTCGGATAATTTTTTTTGGATTGAATACCACAAAAACAACGTTAAATGAAAATCAAACAAAAAAAATTCATTATATTGGTGGTTAGTATGTATAGAATTTATATGCACTTTAAAGAAGCGCTATTTTCGATTTGTTGCTTTGATGTTAAAAAAAATTGACGTAGTTGCTTTTTCATTTGTATGTATGTATTAACTTACATATATTTAACTCAAAAAGCAACAAATTTTAGGCTCGAAGGAAGTCAACAGTAAAAAAAAACCAAGAAAAAAGAACTAGTGGCAATAAACAGGTTTAATTATTCTATTCAAAAACAATGCAAAAACTTTTAATATGCATGCAAAGTAGTTGCAAGTGTTTTTTTTTTTTGTTTTTAAAATATGGTCGAAATGCAAAATATGTATGTATTATATATGTATTTGCTTCAAAACTCTTGTCAAACACTTAACAGGCGCAATTAATTTTATTTAAGCCAATTACCTGACAACATAAGTACACTTTCCCTATTTTAAGGCTTTATATTTCTATAATTCTGAATTTAAAATACAAATTTTCACTTTTTTCACGAAGGCTTTTAAATTACATCAAAACTCGAAATACACAAAGTAAAAATGAACCGACGAATACATAAATGAAAAATATGTCGAAAAGGAATACAAAACGCGAACAAGAAGCGAAATAGAAAGAGAATAATAAAGTGTGCTTGAATGAAGAGACAGCAAAACCGAAGTGAGTCCCTGGATGGATGCATTTATTGCAAACAACAAATGCAACACTTCTCTGGTACAGAAAAACGTACACAAACCGAGTAAGAAAAAATGTGTTGCCATATTATCACCTCAATTCTATTCATTTGAGCATTGCACAAGCAATAACGGCCGTCAGATTCAATTATGTATATGAGCCTATTGTACAATTCTCATATGTAGCAGCAATTCTAACTCGGCGTTTACACACACAAATTTTTGCCGAAAAGTTTCTTTGTTAGAGGGCAAGAGGAGAAAAACCAAAGAGACGAGGTACAAAATTTGTCGTATGCTGCAAGTGCCAAACAAAAACCACAAAAGAGAATAGACAAGTTTGTTTCACCGAATTTGCCTGTGTAAACGCCGAGTAAGTGACAGTTCTTCTTCTTTATTTTCACGCCTGCCTTTTTTTGTCAAAAGATTTTGTTTTGTATAGTAAAAAGTTTTATATAACTTTTCTTCAATCTCATCAGTATTAAGAAAAAATTTCTGACCCGTTACCACAGTAGAGAGGGCGGAGTTATGGTATGGACAGCAGTTTCATACTACGGAACTATTGATCTTATCGTATTATTTTATTACTGTGGCAATAAAAAATAGTTCAGCCTATTATTGACTTATGCTACGCTGCTCATCGTTTTGTTACAGAAATTTTATCCAAAGTGGCAGCACTGCTCATAAGTCAAATCAGAATATTGATAAATCAGATGCAATAAGCAAAAGTAAAGTTGATAAACAGCTGTTTAGTTGTATATTATAAAATGGAAAGCTGCAAAGCCACCAAAGTATTTCAATTTTAAGCCACTGCTATGTAAATATATGATTGATGATGTTATGCTACTTTTTGTAAGTAAATTCAAATTTAAGCCTACGTGATGCTGTAAACGGTAAAAATAAGTGGGAATTTTTACAAGTAGGGAAATGGGCAAACTCAAGAAAAATATGTACATGTGCACACGTAAAATCGGAAATATGATGAAAACGGAATATAAAAGAAAAAAGGCGCTAAACTAGTTCTCGGCAATTTCCTTCTATGCCACTTTTTAATAAATGTAGGTACATATACATATCTTGTTAAAATAATGAAACTGGTTTTTGGCCGCTTCTGAAATTTGTATTTTTTCATAACCATACTACTAGTTAATAACAACGCTTAATAATAAAAGATTTTGTCGAAGTTTTGTTTTGCTATACATATTTATTTCTTTAGACAATTTGAAACTTTTCTCTAATTTAACTGTGCTTGACAAGGATTTACAGATGTTTAGTGCATCAAAATAAATACGAAAATACGTTAGTACGAAGCTTGATTTTAAAAGACCAAGAGAAAAAGAAAAGTAGTTGCACGAGTTCGAGTACTCGGTAACAGATTAATGCACGAAACACGTAAAAAATAACTAAACACTTTTTGAAAGCTAAGCTCAATTTTGGCTTGATTTTCTTAAAAATAGACTAATACATAATAATAATGCTGACACAATTTTCTTCGTCATTAGGCCCAGACTTTTTCAATTTGGCCTCCAAAATGACCCAACATAATATTTCTGCGGTAACGCTGGAGCATTTAAAATCTAATTTGGTTTTATTTCAAAATGAGCGAATGAAAAGTACAAAGGAACAAAGTGAATACAATAATTGCTTTTGTTTTTACTTAAATTTTGTTTTTGATTTTTATTTTTGCATATTATTTGTTTAATTTTCTTTTCACACATTTGTAGTAACAAAACAAAAATCGTAAAATTATGCGTATACGAGGCACAGTATGTATGTATGTATCTACATATTTGTTGTCCAATTTTATATTGCTTATCAGTCCAGTTCGTTTTTCAGCTGGCTTTGTATTTTTTTTACACTGTTTCTTTAGTCGACTATTCGTTATTTTTGTGCTTGCTGCAGCCTAAACTTTGAAGATTGTACATGTGGTAGGTTTTATTGTATCATCGTACACAAACTTATTCATACATACATATGTACGTATGTACACAGTACGTTTGCCCGATTTTACTATATGAAAATGCAAAAACTGTACTTGCTGTCCCATTGCGCAGAAGTAAGAACTGGACGAATATGGATTGGAGCGAAAAGTAAGCTGTGAAATAGACTATCCGTTATTTCTCCAATTTCTTTAATCGTAGGTAAATCAATATTTTTACTAAAAAATATACCAAAAAATTTTTTTTTGTTTTAGCCCCGGGGGAGATATGATATCCGTGGCGCCGCGATATGACAATATTTTTCGATAAAACACGTTAAAATAAATCGAAAATGTTCAATAAAAAAATCCATATCTCGTTTAGTTTTCGAGTTATTCTTATGTAAAATTACTGTGGCTAGCAAAGGTGTTGGATATATTACAGACTGATCCGCGTAACCGGTGTTGGATTTTTGGGAGTTTTAAATCCTGAGTTGCGGCCCTAGTTTTTATGTATAATTACTGTGGCAAGCGAAGCCGGTGTTGGACATACTAGGTATATAGGGTTGTCATACGTACTGATTCTATCAGTACATGTACTGATTTTTACTAATTTTCTTTAAAAATACTAATTTTTTAATATTCTGTAATCAGCAATCCGAATTAAATCTCAATCATTTACTTAAAAAAAAGGTGCGGTACACAAAATTTAATTTAATTAAATATGCTTCAAAACAATGACCATTTTACAGCCTCCTAGGTACGCTACTGGTAATAAAAAATCTAAAAATCAGTATTAATGCTTAAAACGCTTAAAATTTGAAAAGAAAAAAACTTCTAGGGTTGCTACAAGAGCTGCAACATTTACATTTTTCAAAAATTGAGTAAAAAAAATTGTATTTTTTATTTAAAATTTGTTTTTTTAAATTTGTTTTTTTTTCTATTTTGCTGTTGTATACATAAGGAAGTACCGAAAAAAAAATTACCTTTGCTATTTTCCCCTTAATACACTATTATGTATTTGAAATTATCAATGCCACTACATGCATACCGCTTAAATTAAAATAATTTTCGGACATTTCTTGCTTGCAAAAAAATTCATTCAAACCTCGAAAACAACTTAGTCCTACATATTTCCTATTAAAGAAAAAATTTACAAAATGAATTTTTTTTTTTCATAAAATAATGAAGAAAACAAAATATTTTTTCTGTAAGTTTACAAGATCCGAATGTAAACATTACGTGAAGTGCTGGATGGCACGATATAATTACGATGGCCATATTTTTGAGAAATATGGAAATCGGAGATAAGGTAAAATGTATTATTACATCACACGAACAGCAAAACTTTTATATAAGAGGATTAAATACCATTGTCAGAAAGAAAAACAAACACATTTTATGAAAATTTTAGAACGAAGAATTTTTTAAGAACGAAATTTCTTAAAACAGAAATAAATACGTCTATGAACCTCCAAGAAAGAAACTGTTACCCTCAAAATTTGCTTTGTATAATAAAAATATGTACTACTTTATGTATTAAACAGAATTCCGGCGTAAATGCCGCTACCACTAACGGTAGAATTAGATTTGGTTTTAATTTTACCGTCGCGGTAGAGAGAGTAGAGAATTGCAATCTTTTCTCCCATACGATTTTCTTAGCAAAAATTTTACGCTTGCTGTAATGCATTATTCTAGGCTTTTACCTCGAATTAACGGAGTCTTGCAAAATTTTTCCAATTCCTAAACAGCTTACGGGATTGGCATGCAATAACCGGCCTGGCCATTTGACAACACTGTGAGTACACCTAGCTCTTGGATTTTAGAAACTTTGAAAATAACGAAGAGTCTAACACAGTTTTTTTTAATGCTGGAGCTCGGTACATTATAATTTTTACTAAATTAAAAATAATTTAATTTTGCTTAGTATCCACTTTTTTTCTTAAAAGTTTATAATACAAAGGACAAAAAGCTTGTAAAGTTTTTCCGGCAAGTCTACAAGTTTTTGAGTAAATATTAAAAAAAAACCAAGTTAAAAAATATTAGGTCCAAAATTATATATGTATGTTGGTATTTTATTTTTTTACAAAAACATTAAAATACTGCGAGTTGCTTAGAAAGAAATTTTGAAAATAACGGACAGTCTACTGTAAAGTAAGTAACTAACGAATCATAAATATCCGAGTATTTTAAGTATAACTTAGCAAAGCCACCAATAAAGAATGATCATCAGAACAAAAAATTGCAATAAATTATTGTTTAATAAAAATTAAGCTAAATTATATCTTGAGATAATATGGCAACGCCTATTACAATGCAAAGTTGCAAGTATGCATATTAATAAGTTCCCTACACCAATAATATGGTAATTTAAGTGCATTTTGTATTATGCATTTCGAATAAAAGAATTTAAAACTCGTAGTTACACAGCTACACATTAAAATAAGAAAACTAAACAAAAGGTTTCAATAGACTTGTATTATTATCGTTTGTTGCCTTCAGACATCTGGGTATTAAAAACGTATAGCATCACCGGCATCGGATATTTCGCAGTGGTATGCACATGAAGAATAACGAGTATGTATGTACATAGGTTACTGTATACGTAGCAGTTCCAATACATTGACTTGTTACGACTAACTAACTTAAGTAAGACACAAGAAAAAAAATGGAGATTTAAATTATTTTTTGTTCACAGGGAGTTTAAAGAATACGTGCCCGTATTGAGAGGGTTTTTTGCCCACAATGCACATATTTTTGACATAATTAAGGCGTTATCCTCTTGTTTCCTTAAGTTAGAAAAATCGTTTTTCTCCATTTTGATTTCCTTATGTTTCTATATTGTGTACCAACATTTTTGTCGGAAATCTTTTTGCTCAATGCGAGTTAATACATACATAGTTAATAACTATTAGTTATATATATATGTACATTCATATGACTTCGGGCCGCTAAACATACATACATTAGACCGGGTCGACAATTAGATTCAGCTCGACGGGGTCTGAAAAATTAGAGGGACTCTTAAAAACGATTTCTGCATAATTTTTTTTTCGATCGGCGAAAAATGCATGAAGCGGTTTTCAAGTGAAGGTCCTTTTTGACAAAATAAAAAAAAAAATACAAGTATTTTGCTTTGTAATTTTTTCTTCATAAAATCCATAGGTACCCAAAATTTTCTATAAAAATTTAGCTCTTTCAAATATTTTGGCAATAAAATTGTTGAATTGAATTGAATTTACATACATTTAGATTTATGAGAAAGGTATTGACCTTTTTTTTTCATATATCGCATGGTGTGTGGGTGAAAATTTGTACGCCAATGGGCATTAAGTACAAAACTTTGCAAAAATCCTTAATTTTTTACTGGAGCATCCTCTGAGAAACAGTTACCGGATATGACTTCAGCGAAGTTTTATCGAAAAAGAATAGAATTGGTAACAATTTAAATATGTATAATATAAAAAGATCGATGTTTCACGTTTTGATATTTTCCTCACTTAGTTTTAATTGGATCACACCAGTAGAAAGAAGAGCTAAATACTTTTCGAATAAGTTTAAATATATGTAAATTCCCTCAGAAAACGACCTTTTATGTTGGTTTAAAAAAATGATATACATACATATGCAATTAAAAAAAAGATTGGGGGATTTTTTCTTTTAGTATGTATTTGTATGACCAATATATTTGGTGTAGTATGAATGTGTAGATTTTGGGCTTTTATGTCAATATATTTATGATGATATATTTTTTCTTTTTCATATATATTGACTCTAAATAACATCCCAAATAATTTCCCATTAAAGTTTTTTAGTAGTTGAACTTTGCATTTAAACTTGGTTAAAGCTCACCGTGGTCACGTAACAACGTATGTACCTCGGTCATTCTTTTAATAAACGCACTCTTTGTTTTTTTTTTGACGATTTGAACATTTTTTGAAACGAAATATCTCAAAAACTATAGGAGATACAGGCAAAGCTCGGAAATTAGAAAAAAAAAGTTTTGGCCAATTCTAATTTCCAAGCGTTTTTTTACAAAGAAAATTTAAGTACTTACACCAAAAATTTTTATAAAGAGATTTGAAAATACATGGTGCGCGTCATCAGTAAATTCGTAGTTTCCAAAGTTATGGCGGGAATTTCGATATGGAAGCACATGCATCCTTAGGATTGATTGAGGAATAACATATAAAAAAATCAAATAAAATATTAAATATTCTGAGAAAAATTGTTTTAATTAAAAAAATTAATGTTTTAACAAATTTATTTAAATTTTTTTTATAAAGTTTTAGTATTTCTTAACAAAAGTGATTAAAGTAATTCATCCTATAGTTTTTGAGATATTTCGTTTCAAAAAATGTTCAAAAACGTAAAAAAAAAACAAAGTGTGTGTTTATTAAAAGACTGACCGACCTACATTTACTGATTGTAAAGTTTTTGATTAGTTTGGTAGAATCAACGAATTTGAACGCGCTGAAAATATCGACGCCGCATCTGAGAATGTTTTTGAAAATCCAGGTGTGGCCATTGGACCTATCCGCAACCATCCATTTTGCATAAAGATTTTGGCCTACATGCTTATGTCCAGTTGACATAAGAATTAAAACCAGCTGATCACGTACAACACTGTAGTTACTGTCGCTATTGATTTAAAATGACACTTCTTGTTGGATGACTCCTTAGGTGTACGAAATTGCCCCCAACGAAATACACCCCAATGATAACACCGCCTGCTATTTCATTAAGAAAAAACTTCACAAAATGTATGGAAATGTTTGATGATTTTTTCATCAATTTTTTTGGGGCTTATTTCGTTGGGGGCTATTTCGTAGCGCCTCATTCCTTATTAAACTTCCGTTATTTCGGAAATTTCTTTTCGAACTTCTCATGGTGTTTCATTGCACATATTTGTTAAAAAAGAATATTCAAACAAAATTCTTATCTCAGAGTAGCTTGTCACCGAGCACTACGTCTTTACTTAAAAATTTGTAGACTGACAGAATGACGTTTTGTTTTTATGAGCTTTTAAGAAAAAACTAATTTACTTAAACAAAAAAAACTGTCGAGAAAATTCTTTTTCCTAAGAGCCTACCTAATTAATTTTTATGAATATAAGTTGTGTTTATAATTATGCAACTCACACTTCTTTGTAAATTGGGCTGTTAAGATAACAATGTTGTCATTTTACAATATTTTACGAGCATATTAAAACGTCTAAAAATCCGCGCTCACAGTTGTACAATTTGACATTGTAATTTTGTTAAATTGGAATTTTAGAATGAAGTGTGATTATTATTTGAAAATTGAGAGCTATTCATCTAATTGTTCAAAACCCTCGCAAACTGTGCAAGTTGTGCATTTTTTTACAGTTCGTTTGCAGTTTGTTCAAAACGAGGGTTTGGAACAGTTAGATGAATACCTCCAGATGTACATACATGTCTCAAAAAATTAATTGAAAAAGTCTGATTTACGCCTGGAGTTGTGTAGAGAGAAAGAGTTTATACCAAAAAGCAATGAAATTTCACAAAAGGACGGCAGTCTGCAAAGCTACTCGTGGCGAAGCTACTCGTGGATTTCAATGTTTCAACCTCATATCTGAATAAAAAACATAAGCAATTTACAAAAAGGAACAGGTTTACTTTAGCTCAAATTTTCCATTTTTTTTGGGGTAATAGGGAGTAAAAAGCAAAAAAAATATTAAAAAAAGTTTCGCTCGGATCTAGTTTCGGAGATATAGCCATCGGAAGTCGCGGATATAGCTTTTGTCAAAATCATTATAAGTTGGGAACCACTGAATGGATATAAAAATATGGGTGTCAAAAGAAAGATAATTTAGTGGCCTACAATAATGGTGCGCAAATCTTTGAAATTTAACCTGAAGATATGGCGTTTTTTCTGAAATTTATATTAATTTAATAAAAAAAACGTTATTTTTCTCAAAATATGTATTAATGGCCTATTTTATTTATTTATATGTCAAGAAAGCTATATTCTTTCCCTTTAAAATGATGTAATATTTTTATATTTTCATTTCATTTTTACCCTTTTTTTTATCGAAAAAAACAAAGTTACTTTGGTGAATTTCGTATTAAAATACGTGGTATTTACTTTAACGGTCACACCCCCAATTTTCTTGAATTTTTTGTATGTTGTACAGTTCAGTATGCTAATCAAGAATATATTCATCTGTTGGGCGTGGAAAAGCCTCCTTAATATTTTTTTTACCTTGAATATTTATTACATCCTATAATATATCCAACACCGGCTTCGCTAGCCACAGTAATTTCACATAACAGTTAGCTCATGATTGACATCCTTCAATATGTCTAACATAACGTGACCAGATATTTTTCACCAAAACGCGGAGCAGAAAAAAGTTGATGTAACTTTTTTAAAGATTCGTTTGGTTTACACGCAAAAAATTGTATGTTCAAACTAAAAAAATAGGTATAGTGCAGTCTCGGTAACGTGACCACCGTCTAACATGAACAACGCATTATAGGTTAAATTTCAAAGATTTGCATACCATTATGGTAGGGCATTAAATTATCTTTCTTATGACACCAATATTTTTGATAACCAGCGGTTCCCAAGTTATAATGATTTTTCCAAAAGCTATATCCGCAACTTCCGATGGCTATATCTCTGAAACGAGTTCCGAGCGACTTTTTTTGATTACATATTTCTTGTTAGAATTAAAAAGCACATAAGAAAAGTTTGGTTTTATAAAGATTGGCGAATGTGAGCTAAAGTAAACTAATGTGTTGAACAGAATTGGGACGAAATCGGAAAAGCGGCAACAATTAAATCTAAATGGACGGGTATCCGTCGGTAGGTTCAATTTCATAGGATCAAGAGTTATAATTTTTGATAGCGGATTTCCGATGCCGCTTTTCCGATTGCGTCTCAATTCTGTTCAACACATTAAGCCAACAAAATCAAATCAGTTTTATTCCACACTCAAATTGTAACCTCCAACTAAATCACCCTTTAGTAATAAATTAAATACCAACAGAAAAACCTTGACAAATTCAAAATAAGTGTATGCACATACGCACAAACTCACAAACGTTGGAAACGAAATGCGAAAATACAATGCGATCGTGGTGAATGTAGTTAAACGGATTTATATTAACTGGAAAATAGTATGATTCTTGTTTTGAAAACGAAAAAATCATACAATCCTGAATTAGCAGAGCTAAAGCCGTTCTCAAAGGACCTGTAATAGGTACACAAAATTGTACTAGTAAAATGAATCTGTTATGTTAAAAAAATCTTATGGGAAGCGCTCACCTGATTGTATTGAAATTTTATGCAAATAAAATTGATAACAAATTCAATAAAATTAAATTGTTACTAGCATACTGTGTACTGTGACTTTGTTGCGACCTCCTCGTATTTCTTTGGTTTTTAATTTTCATCAATCCTCACTTGACACTTATTAATTTAATCTTGTATTAGTTTTAGCACACAATATTGTCCAAATATTTTTTTTTTATTAAAAACCACAACTTTTTATATGAACTCACCAAATTTCACTTCAGCTGGAATTAATTTTAAAAATGGCTACATACAAACGTTTTCCTTTTCTATTGCTTCTAGTTATTCTTTTTGTATTTCAGTGTGCTGCTGTTTTGTTGCTATTTTGTTTTTTTTTTCTCATTCGGCTGGGATTTTTGCGTTTTGTCACTTTTGATTGCGTTTGTTCTGTCTTTATTTATTGCCGTGGTATTCGCGTTTTTACTCTTTCGTTCCGCTTCGTATTTTTATAGGTGCACTAAAAGCAACATAAAAAGGATATGCAATATTTGTAAAATGGTTTCGTAATTCAGTTGCGAAAAGGAGAGAGCAACAGATTTTCTTAGCCGAGGTCACACTTCCGATTTTACTTTTTACTGCCGCTAGATGAACGCACAAAATTAATAATTCAATATGTTGTTAATAAAATTCGAAACCGCGACATTTATTATTGCTTTCATTTTCAACTCGCGATTTGTGCACTACGTTTAATCTCTGCGTTTACACACACAAATTCTTTCCGAAAAGTTTCGTATTTTGTTTGCAAGAGGGGAAAAACCAAAGAGACGTATAAAACTTATCGTATGTTGCAAATGCCAAACAAAAACCACAAAAGAGAATAGGGGCGTTCACATTATCCTTCATGCTGTCCAACATGGCTTGACAAGCCGACTAACTGTAAATTTCGTTTTGCGTTCACATAAATCATAGAGTGAACAACGATGGTTTACGTGAATAATAAAATGTTTTGACAAGATTTATGTTTTTTTAGGGACACATCCGCGTTGTAGGGAGTTGAAAACAATGTTTTTTATTATTACACCTCCGAAAAATAAAAAACAAAGAAGGGAAGTGAGTAAAGTGTACACCTCGAAATTTTTCTGCAAATGATGTTTGTCAAGCATGTTTGATAATTTGAACGCTAAACGAAATTTACAGTTATTCGGTTTGTCAAGCCATGTTGGTTTGTGAACGCCCCTAATAGCTGTATCGGCAATTCAAAACCATGTGCATGTTTCAATTACTTTGGACTAAAGGAAAATAAAAATCGTATGAAAATCCACAAAAATACACGGAGCGATTTTTTAAGCGATACGAAACAAAAGGAAATGTCAAAAAAATTGCCGGCAACTATTTGTTTAGCTGAATTAGGACTAATGTGAATGCGTAGTGTGTGGGGAAAAAAAACCCGGTAAACTAGTGGTGTCGAGAATTCGCTTAAAAATTGCAGTCGATTGGACCAATAGACAAACGGGTGAATAGAAAGGAAATGTGGAAAATGAGGATTATATTTTTATAAGAGTGAAAACAAAGTAATTTTGAGTACTAATACGAAGAAAATGATTGTTTACAAATTAATTAGAAAAGTTGTTTATGCTAGTAATTGAAGAGAAAAATTGAAGAAAAGATATAAGGGAATATAAGTGAAGCACACTTTTTTGCTATAGTTGGGGATAGAATTGGTAATTTTATAACATCGTTCAAAGTGTTTAAAGCTGAAGCAGTTTGCTTTTATTAATGAAATTGCTCAAGCCAAGTTGGGTGCATCACGATGGTAAGTGGCTTATATATAAGATGCTTTTAATGCTCTTCGTTGGTCAAGCTGTTTTATAAATTCCTCAATTTTTAACAGAGAAACCAATCTTCTCAGTTGACGTTCATCAAGAATGTCTTAAATTCGCTACTGGCGGACAGGGATTGGATTCCGGTCGTGTTGTCATATGGAATTTACTGCCGGTGCTGTCGGAAAAGGCAGAACTCGATGACAGCGTACCAAAAATGCTATGCCAAATGGACAATCATCTGGCTTGTGTGAACTGTGTGCGCTGGTCGCAAAACGGACAAATGTTATCATCCGGTTCAGATGATAAACTAGTCATGGTGTGGCGAAAATCGAAGGTAAGTTTGCAATGAAAGTTGTGTTTACATATCCATATAAAAAGTAATTTTATCGGAGCTTTGATTCCGACCGAAACGAAACTTGAAAGGCAACACCATCATCCTAGAAAAATATTTATATCGTCCTAGAATACTGAAAACATACGGACAAAGTTATTATCATTTTTTTTATATATATATGTATATACATACATACATATATCATTCTCAAACAAAATTTTTTATGTTTATATATTTTAAGAAGAAACGTATTGCAGTTTTAAAAGCATTCACAACTTGAATATCAGTTTTTCTCTATAATATATTTTTTTGTAGGGTCCAAGTGGTGTTTTTGGTTCTGGCGGCATTCAGAAAAATCATGAATCATGGAAATGTGCCGCTACGTTGCGTGGTCATTCCGGTGATGTGCTTGATTTAGCTTGGTCACCGCAAGATCGTTGGCTTGCTAGCTGCAGCATTGATAATACGATTATAGTTTGGGATACACAATCCTTTCCTACAATGGTTGCCATGCTTAAGGGTCATACAGGCTTAGTAAAGGGTGTTGCCTGGGATCCAGTTGGAAAGTTTTTAGCTTCCCAAAGCGATGATCGCAGTGTTAAGATATGGAAAACCAGTGATTGGTCTTGTAGCAGTACCATCACAGAACCCTTTGAAGAGTGCGGCGGCACTACACATATTCTCCGGCTATCGTGGTCACCTGATGGTCAGTATTTGGTATCGGCTCATGCTATGAACGGTGGTGGACCCACTGCACAAATTATTGAACGCGAGGGTTGGAAATGTGACAAGGATTTTGTGGGACATCGCAAGGCAGTAACTTGTGTACGTTTTCACAACTCGATTTTAAAGCGACAAACACCGAAGACCAATAAACCGCAACAGTACTGTTGTCTTGCTGTTGGCTCACGTGATCGCTCGCTCTCCGTGTGGATGACGGCTTTACAGCGTCCGCTCGTCGTTATTCATGAACTTTTTAACGAAAGCATACTCGATTTGTCCTGGGGACCGGAGAAATGTATTTTAATGGCGTGTAGTGGCGATGGCACTGTGGCTTGCTTGCAGTTCTCGGAAACTGAACTCGGTACGCCACTTTCAGAAGAAGATAAGGTAAATTGGTATTCTGTTTATATTTTCTCTAAATGACTGTCCATGGGGATATTGCCTTTATATTCTTGCAAAAGATTTCTAAGTAAAATCATAAATTTATCATTGGGGATATCACTTTGTTTAGGTAATTTATCGTAGTTTTTGCATTCATTGGTCTGATTTTCGATTTATTATTGAGAAAAAAAATAATATATGCATAATACAATTTTATCTAATTTAATTTAAATTGGAACAAAATAAATTAGACAGAATGATATCAATACATAAGAGATGATAACTACTTAAATTTAAAACATCAAAGGTTAAGTTCTTGTGAGATTTGTCAATACGTACGATATAATAAATTTTGAAATACAGTGAATCAAGTATTTAACATAAATACAGTGAAATCCCTATAATTCGTACGACGTTAATTCGAAAATCCAATAATTCGTAACAAATTGTTGGTCCCTTGAAATAATCGCTTTAATTCGTAAAAATTCTATACATTCTGGTGTCCTCGATAATTCGCATATTTTTTTCAATATAAGTTCTGTTTAACCTCTTATATATCGTAATTGGATTTGACCTCTTATAATTCGTAATGAAAAGCAAAAAACATAAATATTAAAAAAAACTATTTAACATGTTTTATAAATTTTACTATTGACAGAATTCACTATATCAACGTATTTATGGAAAAAGTGCCATAGCTGAAAATGGTGCAAATGGGGCTGATGATTTGCTTATTGAAAATCCTGAGCTGTTGAACTCATCTCAAGACAAATTAAAACCACCAAATTTATTAGCCCAAACTACGAATCAAAATAGTAATTTCATTGAAACACCAACACTGCCATCCAATGGTTTTGCTCCGATGTCAGAATCATTTCAAACTAACCCACAGTTTCATGGTTCGGTGGAAACAGTAAAAGGCAATTTAACACCAGTGAAAGCCATAAGTAAACAGACAGAAATTCGCACAGCAGATGGTAAACGACGCATTACACCCGTTTTCATCCCGCTTAACCAGGATATAAGGTTTATTCATAAAAGTCTAAATGAAACTTAGTTTAACTTTGTGTTTTGTAGTGATAGTGTACCTCATTTAAGCAGCTCATCTCGTCCCATGGCCGTACCAAGCATTACAGTAAACACAAATACCAATACAACTGTAATGGATGCTTCAAAGGAAGTCTCATCAAACGTTTCAGCAAAGCCAATAATAACAGAAGCTGAACAGACGTATATTTTAATTTTTGTATATTCATACGGACATAATAAGGAAATAATTTTTTTCAGACGCTTGGATTCGCGCCTGACAAAGATGACAACTGCATCAGCTAAAATACAACCAGCGCAACCTAACTTAAATGCGATTAAGGTATTTCCTGCAGTCAATACAACACAACAAAGTACAACACCCACCATATCGACTGGCACGCACTATCAAGCATCCACTTCTGGACCAAAGATGAATATAACACCCACAACAAAATGTGAATTTTATAAATCAGCACAAGATTATCGTCTGCATGTACATAATGGATGTGTTCAAACGGCTGCAGGTCTATTATGCAAAGTGACTGCTTGGTCATTGAGTTTGGCAGGAAAACTGTGGGACATATTTATAGGTTTGTTGAAAGAAAAAAACAAAATAAACTATATAATACTTTTTGCAATATCAGGCTCACCTGTGGTTAATTTCAACCTGTGCTCAAAACATGTGATTCTATGCAGCTTAGATGGTACACTGAGAATTTTAAATATGCTCTCAGGATCGGCTGCACTGCCTGTCATAAGCCTCACAACAGCTGCCATACAATGTGGTTTTGTAAGTAAAAAATTGCGATTATGTCTGAGATTATGAATTAAACTGATAGCACGATTAGCAATAATGCTGCAACTAAAAAAATATGTCAGTTAATTACCTAATGAAACTCACTCAATTTATTGGTCTGGATCTATTACTTAAAATGATATGAGATAATTTATAGTTCAACTTTAAAATTTGTTCGTCCATTAGTATATGGTAGTGTGTTCATTAAGTAAAATTGTCTTGGCAAAATTTATCGTAGTAAAATTTCATTACGATTGATTTCAGAATAAGGGCCGTTAACTTATATCCCTTACGAATTAATAATATTGTGTGCAGTGAAATTGGTTGAACATCGACTGAGGTCAAGCTAGGTTAATTTTGGGTCGCTGAATCTGTTAACGGTAAATGACTTGGGACCTAGTCAAAAATTATAAACAATCGAAGATATGTATTCGTACTCACGCGTCTTGTTGACTTGTCTGGAGTTAAGGCAATCCCAATTTCGCAAACATAAATCTTCATTTTAATCCTGAATTTTGCAGTAAAAATAATTAAAAATAACGTACGAAGGTAAGTTAAACAGATTTTAGTGCAATTGAAATGGAATTAAACGAAATTTTGTGTGGAAAATGAAAATTGCCTTAACTCCAGACAAGTCAGCAAACAACATTTTCTATGGCGTGAGAGCGAGCCTTTCTCTTCATATATTTATGCTTTTTGACCTAATCCGATTCTAATCAAAATCGTATCGAAATTGACTAAATTGAACTCTAAAATGCATTGAATCGTATTACAGAGGCCTCCCGATTTTGACACTGTTACTAACGGTTTTTTATTACATTTTTTTTCAAGCCTGAGGTTTGGTGTTCCTGATCAAAAGACAAACAATTACATATATGTATGTATGTACATAGTGGTAACTTAGTAAAATTACAAATAGTACCTATAAAATAAATAAAGTGTATAAATCTATTTTTCAAAACTCGGCTGTCGAGAGGCACAGACAAATGTTTTGTTTCTTGTCCATTACTACCGGGTGTTTACAAACATCTATTATTACCGGTAAGGGAAAACAACTTTGAAAAACGCTACGCTACTTAAAAAACAAAATTTATTTAAGAATTTTTATTTATTTATTTATTAAATTTAAGAACTATGAAAAGATGCAGGGCAACAAGGCCATATGCACCGATGAAATTTTATAAAATTATATGTGTGCAATATGTCTTTTAATTATTTGTCATGGAGAAGGTTATGTTTTTCCATTATCACCTTGATGAGCTTGATAGTTTCTGTGTTATTTAAGAATTTTTTTTTTATTTGTTTTGACTGCAAAAAATATTTAATGCTTTGAATATCCTTTTCCAATTATGTAGTGTCCCCATGGTAAATATGTTGGCATCATTTCGGAATGTGGATTGTTACGAATTTGGGACATTGAAAAGGCTTGCGCTATTCTCGCTACCAATTGCACAGAAATTTTGGGAAAATTCGGGCATGTAATACAATTTAACATTACTGAGCACGGTGTGCCATTTGTTCTTTTTGCAAACGGAAATTCATATTCGTATTCACCGCAAATGCAAAGTTGGCTGGTTCTCAATACAAAAGATCCAATATTTAGGCATGGCTTACAAACTACTATGCCCAAAGAATTTATCAAGAACTTTCACTCGTACCCACTAATATCAGTGCAAGCGTCCGTACATAATTATATGGCAAGCTGCAATGCCATTGATTTGTAAGTTATCTTATTTTTTAATATATATGTTTAAGAATTAGCACTAGTTTAATTTTAGAAATCCTAGCGACTGGCAATCAGCAGCTAAAATTTTCTTTATTGAAAACCAAATAAAATTATGTGAAGCCATTAAGTCAGAGGTGGAGCTTAGGCATTGGTACGCTATGTTAGCATTTCAGTTGGCTGTTAATGGCAATGAAAAACGTTTAAGACTGTTATTGGACGAGCTTTTGGGACCTGCACACAGTTTTACTACAAGGTCGAAACTGGAAGAACGTAAAATTCTGGTAAGCATTGGCGGCATATCATATTATAAAAAAAAAATTAAAATTAAACTTTTTGGTTTTTCAGTCTATTACAAAACTAAGTCTATTTGAAAGTGCTTTAAATATTTTGAAAGCACAACCAAAATGGCAACGTCTTTATATGGAGTATTATGAGATATTTTCAAATATTCAAAATTCCAATAGCACCTGCAACACAGCAGAGTCTGGTGATCAAGATCATAAAATGGATACTGTCTAGCTAGTAGTTTTTGTGCTTTATAAACGTTTTTGTACTGTTCGAATAATGGAAAGTCGTTTAGTTATCTTTTCGTTTTCAATTTTCGATATATTCAAGCCTTTTTTATGGTATAGATTTGTAACATTTCCATGTATTCATAAAATTACAATTTCGTTGTTTTCGCCACTCACAATTTTAACATTACATTGTGTACGTAGTTTTATGTAAATACTATAATTAAAAAAAAAACGAAAATATAAAAAGAAAAAAGCTGAGTATGAACTTTGCATTTGTTTTATATTTATTGCATATAATGTGGACCAGGTGTAGGCACACTTTTAAGAGGCGAATCAAAATCTACTTCTACAGGTTCCGGCACTGGCCCTTCTTGCATTGCTGTCCCAATTCGTTCCTGCAATGTTTCGTATAACTTATGCACGGTATCATTGTGCCCAGTTGTGGGTTGCATTGATTTCATTAGAGTGCCCAATCGACCAGCTGGCAGCTTATTGTAAATATACCTTTTAAATAAAAAAATATGAAAAAGGGATAAAATTAACAAGTGTATACGATGTACCATAAAAGTTTGAGCATATGACGTGTGACATTGTCGCGAGTAAGGCCTGCGAATAGAAACTCATCAAAAAGTGTTGTGCAAAAGTCTTCAGTTGTAAATTCTTCGGCCATTGGAATAAGCAATGCTATCTACAAAATATTAAAAAACAAATAAAGTAAAATGTTTTTCATTATTTATATGCTTTTTATACCAAGGAATGTAAAAATGGATCTTCATATGCGCGATCGTCCTTGCAAGCTGACAATATAGCGAGTACACGTAAAACACCAACACGATCTTTCTGACGTGCTGTATGCAAAGTATAATACATAGCTAATATACTAGCTACAGAACTTTCTTGAATATATGCTTCGACGGCATCCGGTGCTGGTCCGGAATGTTCAATTGTTGTCAATGCAGATTCACGCTCATCTGGTGGTAATTTTGAGTGCAAACTACGACATTGGTCGTCTACCATTAGAGACATTAGAGCTGGTAAGAATTTCGTTACGACTTGACAATCTAATTTAGGTTCTTTAAAATCTTGTGAGTCTATCATAACCCAAGCACTGAGACCAAGCGCTAACATGCGCAAAAGTAGTATTAAAATAGTATTATCGCGTGGCAAACCTTCGTTGTTAATTAAATGTTGCAAAATTTTTATAGCTGATGTTGCCAAGAAGTTTATAGCATAAGGATCGCAAAGTGTCATGGAAAGATCACCAAGTACCTAAAACAAAATTATAACGTCATTGATTGGTAAGAAATATTTGATCTAAAAGTTATTCTAGTTCGACCTTGCGGACAAATAATAAAAAGTATTTATATTATAAGCACCAGTAGGTCCATGGGTTCGGATGGTTTGATTGATTACATTATGCGAGGAATTCTTTCGATAAGCGTCTCCTTGTTTTGGCTTGAACTAGCGACTTGAGGACATTATTCGTTCAAACTCAGGCGGTTTTTAGTGGCATGTGTGGAAAAAGTCAAGGGAATGAGTTTGCCTGACACCTCAATGTCGAGAACTTATTTCCCTTTGACGTCCAAATGGTGAATAGCGTAACTGTCGATTTCTCAGAAGACAGCAGCAGGTTTTTACCTTTGAAAAATCTAACATCGGTGGGGTATTCGTTGATGTTGCAAAACAATTGTCTACGTTAGATACCAATTTTATTCCGTCTGCGGAACTCGGTATGTTGGCAACGTAAAAATTGAAGAGGATATGTGAAAACATCTTGTTTTACTTTCCTATAGCGATATTTCACGTTCCTGAGCTCGACCTCCTCCTCCTTCTCTGCTTGAATAATTTGACAGCCATCGGTGATTCGAGCAGGTCAGTCAGCAGAGTTGCATGGTTTACGAGGTCAAGCGCTTTGGACAGGTCAAATCCCACCAGTGAAGTTCTATCGCATTGCTTCGTTTGGTTCATTCCTTAACTGATTTGTGAGAATTTTCTTTCTTTCACAAAAAATTTAAAATTTTTATTTTATTTCCGAAAAAAAGAAGGTCATCAGTTTTTACATCCCAAAACTTTATAAAATTTGTACCAAAATTTCAATTACATATTGCAAACACCTTTGCGATCGGGGCGACCACCTCCTTCGACCCCCCTTAGATACGCTAATGAGTATAGCCAATTCTTACGATTGAATAAAAAATCAGAATCAACGTTCAGATTTAAAAAAAATTTCTTCACCTGTGTTGGCGCTTGTCGGAGGTCGTTGTTAGTTTTAAAACTTTTGAAACTCTATGTATACATATTTAATTGTGTCTAAATTTTGTAATTTTTGTTTTCAATGTTGTTATGGTCGCTTACATAATTTTGTTATTCTAATGAAGTATGCCTGCGGAGATGGACGAAAAATGTTCACGAAATGAGGTTATTGGTCCTGCAGGAAGTTCTTCCATAGAGTCTGCTGTGAGGGTAGGCTTTCTGAGTATAAACAAAACCGCCATTTTCTTGGTGAGTTGAAAATTGCTCAACGATATGATACTTTTTTAAGTTCCCTACAATCTACGTTGGGGAATTTTTTTACCATGATTTCGAATCTAAGTTTAAAGTTCCAATTGATCAAGTGACGAAACAAAATTGATTGCATACTTGATAAACTGACTCATCAGAAAAAGATACTAGCTGCTAATTATCCTCAGAGGATTCGTTTAATTTGTTCTTTTAATTAGCTTAGTGTTCCCAAAATAATCGAGGTGCACATGAAATTTGAAATATTAGTGATCGTTCTCATTGCCACTCTCACAATTGTAGAATTATTCCGCTTTGAGTTTCTGAACCATCTGCCATAATAATTCAACTAAATTATGTCTTTAAATAATGATAAGAGTAACATTACGATAAAAGGAGTTCAAAGATATGCCGACAGAAGAAAGGAAACGTCCGCTCAAGGTAAAGATATTATGAATACAAAAACATACTTTTTGGTTAAACTATAAATTAATCAATATAAGATATTTTTAGGTAAATTTACCTGTTCCTGTCCACGCTTTATATTGTCGAGAAATCCTTGCAATTCACGTGAACGTTTTATATCGACGTTTTTCTCGCGAATGCATGCGTCCAAACACCAGGTAAATTTATGACATGGATCTACCGAGATAATTTCTTGCACCTCCAAATCATGCAGCGCCATAAGCAATTCAGCCCTCAATGTACAATAATGAACATTGCGCGTGCGCAAAAACAGCGTTCGCAAGAATTGCAACACCATATCATAAAGTTTTACGCTTGTACCAATCATATTAGCCAATTTCTGTACCACTTCACCCTGACGTCGCACTTTTGGGGAAGGCTGAAAGAACAAGTTGTTCAGATTTGTATGGTCAAAAAGCACATACTCTTTTTCGCGTATATACTGCGAGAGTAAAGGTGAAACTTCATCACCAAAAAGCGATTGATTATCGCGCCATATTTGACGTTTTACTTCGGTGTCAGTGTCTGAGTAGAGTTCCCGATCGCGAACCAATATGCGCAAATATTTATCATCAATATGCTGTGTATTACGCAGTATAGCCATAATCACAGGCCGTAACGCCTTGACACGTACTACAGGGAAACTTTTTACCAGCAATTCCTTTAGTTTCTTGTCGCGTTCACGAGGATCTTTTTGGCCGAGTTCATTTATGTGTGCAATTAGTTTTTCACGCAGTTCCTAAAATTTAGTTCAAAATTTATAATTTTCTTCTATCAACATATTCCATATTTTTTGTATTTACCTCCATTAGTGAAGTGTGAAAGTCCAAACGCCGCACGCCATGTAAATCAAGAAGAGGCAACATGGGTCGCAGTGATGGAAGTAAGACTCCATTCTCCAACTAAAATTAAAGTTAAAATTATACGTTTATAATTTATATAGCAATTTTCAGAACCTGGAAGCTTTCAATAGCTTTAAGTGGATCAGTGCAGGATGTTAGCGCCTCCCTCAAATATGCCTGTCCTGGTATGTTGACTTCTTCAAGCCCAGTACCAGTAAATTTAGGTGGCGCTGCCATTTATATTAATTAAACGTAGAAAAGCTTAAAATTAGCGAAACCGGCCTCTTTTGCATAGAAAAGCGGAATAAAGTTAAAAATTACCGAAAACCACTTTGGGCTTAATAAATGTATTAACTAATGCAAGCTGTCACCTGTAAATTATATTGTATCGTTAAATAAATGCAGATATGTAGATAATATGAATGAAAAAACAACAAATTTCGAATAAAAGTGGAATTGTGTAGTGTGGTGTTTGAAAAAGAAAACAAATATTTTACTCCCACTGGACTGAAGTTTGGAATTTCACTTGAGGTGAAGAATAAATAAATAATTTTTTTGCCAATCTTATTAATTGCCGCTCAAAAAAGAACTGTCAAAATCGAGCACAACAAAACGTGATAATTTTGGTTAAATCTTTGGGTAAGATTTTTTTGCATTTTGTCACAGAAAAATCTAATTAAAATTACGTAAGTCAGCGTTTACACAGACAAACTCTTGACAAAAAGTTTCCTTGTCTGTTGGCAAGAAGGGAAAAACGCAAGGGTGGTGTACAGAGTTTTTCGTACCCGCAAATTCTCTTTCGTTCTATTCTTTCGCTGATATTATGCTTTGAATTTACGTTCGTTGTGGCGGGTTGACACAGTAATTGCTTTGGCATTTTCAAGCACAAACAAATTCTAGTTATCTTGCCGAAAAGTTTCTTCGTTTGTGTTGCAAATGCCAAACAAAAAACACAAAAGAGAATAGACAAGAATTTGCCTGTGTAAACGCCGAGTAACTAAAAATTTTCCACAATAATGATGTGACGCTGTTAAATCCCGCTAATTTTTTACACAATTTTTCACTTTACTTAATAAAATTGGAAAACAAAAAATTTATAAACTTTTGTGAATTGTCAAATTGAAACAAAAGTAGAAAAAACCAAGTGAAAATATTGTTTAACGCAGTGACTTCATCTTGCTTTTCGACTTGTAACGCAAACTTAATTGGCTATTGCAAGTAAGGTTACCAGATGACCATCTTGCAAAAGTAGGTCCTTTATGTAACAAATTTTGGGACAGGTTAGGTTTATATATAATAATTTACTGCAACCGAATACTCAGCTGACCCAGCAATATGTAGAAAATTACAAATACACATTAAGTGGCCTTTAGAACAATATAGAAGGACGCTATTTCCCTAACTGTGTGTCTGCATCCTCGGAGCGCGCTTGATTCCCGCGTTGAATTCAAAATAAGAAGTTAAACATACTCGATGATATTCATCTAAACGCGCAGGTTTGCAAAATTGTGCTATGTAATAGGCAACTTTGCGTGATGTATTTCATGAAAGCCCCTTCGAATACTTAGTGCAATTTGAGGCAGTATCGTTTTTGTGAGAGAATCGTAACATATACAAAATTTTTAAAGAATATAGTTTTGGTGAGCGAATCGTATGGGAAAAGAGAGTGACAACAATTGTACAATTAGCAGCACAAGTTTGCGCGACCAAATTGTTGTGCAAGCTTGCACAACTTGTTCAAAAAGTTTCCATACGATTTTTGGCAGTTCGTTTGCACATTGTTCAAAAGTACACAACTTGCATAGTTTGCTCAGTGCAGAGCTGCCATAACTCAAAATATTAATACATTCTCTTAGAGATCGGTTCAGATCCATGAATGTTTTATCATTCTTAGTTCAAAGCAACACGTAAACTAGATTATTTATAGTTTAATATATTATAAATGAACTACATCTACCAAAAAATTAGATCATGATAACGAATTCTAGTCATTGGTGATACAAAGGCCAAGATAAAAATAAATAAAGTTCGGCAACTTTTGGATGTTAAACACTGACATCATCCGACGTCAAATCAAGCGCATGGCGCAATCTTTATTTTATTTATTCATGGAAAGTTATCAGGTGGGACAAAATCACACAACTATTTAGTTGTATGCATATATGCGCAGGCCATAAGCCTAATTCATTTAAAACATATATGAGCCTTTCCCAATCGATTTCTTTTTACCTAGGCAAATCGCGGTGAAAACGTGGTGAATGTATATAAAATTATGGTGCAGTTTTTGTGCAATTTTTTATTGTAGTCGAAATAGTTTTGTAATTTTAGGCGAAATTTGTTTTCCACTCAGTAATTTTATTTCCAGTAAAAACATCGTTTTTCGTATAAAAACTACTTTGGCGGATAATTGGTTTTTATTGACAACAAATGAGAAGTTTCTAATTGAAGTAATAGGGTCAAACCTTGTGCGGATGTTGAAAATGTTTTCATCTCTTCTAGGCCTGCCAAGCTGGAATTGAAAAAGTTCGAGAAAGCCGTTAAGGTAGGAGTAAAAAAAAGATCATTAAGTTTACTTACAGCAAAATTGTCATTAGCGACTAAAAAAACTTTTTATACTTTTCGGGAAGGCTGTTAATTCATTGATTTCAACCCTCTAAAATTTTTGAATAGCTCGTTTTAAATCTAAGGTAAAAGTTAAACGTTTTTGGCTCGGACTAATGTGACTGCTCCTATATGTATTTCCAAGTCAGCAAGCCAAATCTGAACTATACTGAAGGTATCTGAAATCTTTGTCAAGTTACGTTTAAGTACTATATTATAAACTTTTATGAATCACCTCTTAATCTATAACTGTGTCAAAACAAAGTCATGTAATTCATAGTAGATTAACGTTCAGTTGCCTTTGATTCACATCGATTCTTCTTTGGTGAGTTGTCAAATGACTATACATTAGCCTTCCTCTAATATACGTTATAGTTTTTAGTGTTCTATTACAATTTAAAAAAAAATCTCAGGCCTTCCTGATATGGAATTATCAAACGCCTCTGGGGGTCTGGATACTCACACACACAAATATATTGAACACATCTCAACAAAGTTACCAGATGCAATTAAATAGTCCAAATATAAAAAGAAATAAGTGAGGGATTTATATCCTTTATTGGGTTCTCATTAATATACAATATGGTAAAATAATGCATTTATTAGCAAAGATAAGCAATTAGCAACGTTCCTTTAATTTGATTCATATTTATTTTTTTCAATGTATTTATGAGCTTAAAATATAGGTATAATTAAGTGAAAGTATTTTTTTATTACATATTTAAATAACGAACATATGCATTTGTAATCAAAAACAAAGAGCGGTTTTACTTGACTAATAATTAATAAAATATTTTACATTCTTTAATACTAAAACTAATTTAAGATTTTTGAAAATTTATATTTTAACAAAAAATTATTTTTATTCTGAAATAGAATTTAACACACCAAACTAAACTTAATTCAAATTTAGTCAAAATGTGTTCTAATTTTAGTTTTTCTTAAAAAAAGTTTCAACGTTGTGCAATGTAAATTACAAAGTGGCTTTTTATTTTTTAACAAAAATTTTAAATTACACTACGCATTACTTGATCTTACGTAACTCAATTACATGCTTGTTGCACAAAATTTTAAGCCTATATTAATTTTTTTTTATTTTCCATACCATATTTTAGAAACTTAAAAGAAAAACGATTACATGGTAGTATCCTATACAAGAAGCAGCTTTTTCCTTTTCGGAGCGATTCTAGACACACAGCGCAAAGTTTTAAAATTAGTTTAAAAAATTTATAAATATTCAACGTTTAATATTATCAATAGTTTTAAGGGATTCGCAATTCATTTATGTTTGAAAAGCAGATGTGTATAATTTTCACAGGTTCCCTTTCCATTCCATACCGGGTCTTAGGAAATCTACTTTTGACTAGGCCAAATTAATTTTGTCGAAGCGTGTTAGGACAAAATAGTAAATCTATACACACACAGTACTTCTGTACTTCAGTACTTTGGGTAAGACCTCTCTGTGTTAACATTCGGTAATAGAAAAATCAAAATAAAAATTATCAATTGAAAAAACCATACTGTGCCTTTTGGCCTTTAGAAATTCTTATAATTTTGTACTGTGTAAGAAATAATGATTCGACAGAGACAATAGCAGGGAAAATAAATAATTTGCGTAATATTGGAACACAACAAAAAAAAAGGTATTCATTCAATAACACAGTTCAACAGTGTTTTTGTTACGGAGTAACCAGAACATAATCCTGAAAGAGAACGTTGCCTTGCTCCATTTTGTCGAAAAAAGTTATAGCCCAGTAAATCCTATTTCCTTTTTATCTGTATTTAAAGATAAAAGAGATTGAGGTTAATTTTCTTAAAACTCTCAAAAAATAGCTTCAAATGTATAAAAAATTTCTAATAGTGCTAGCAGCTTAGGAGTTATCGATTTTATGCGTTTGTCCTTTTCGCTTAAATAAATTAAGTGATAATTTTTTCTTTGGCGAGTGATAGGTTTTTTATATTTAGTCAGCATTATTGCAATTATATTTCTCTACCACATATCTGTCAACAATTAACATTTCTGGTAATAAAAAATAAATTACTTATAAATTCTGTTTAGAAAGATTCAGTTTTAAATCTTGGCGCTATGATTATCTATCGAATCTTTTTAAATTATATCGCTGCTCTACACAAATTTTTCTTAATTAAAAGGGAGATTCTCATCCAATCCTATTTTACTTTCCCAGTTATATGTAGCAAAAAATATATATATCAAAGAAAAGTACATATTTCGCTTTTAAAACGTATTGTATCACAAGTCATGTAGTAGAAATTACAATCGGAAAACGCAGGTTTTAAAGATATATAAGAAAAGTTTTGATATATAATTACATCAAATATAAAATATATATTCCTTTGGTTGATACAATACGCTCTTAATGGGGAATATCGTCCTTTAATATATATATTTCTTAGTGTACAGTTAAAAATGTTTGATGATTTAGCATTTTTGGAGCATGTTTTTAAGTAGAAACTGATATATTTAGTTATATCTTATACATATCTATGTATTTGAAACTAAAAAAATCAGTTTGCAGAACTGTAATTGTATGCTGTAATTGTGTATGCCTCAATAATAAACAAAGAACTAACTTCATTCTAGATCAGAATCGCCCATTTATAAATTATGAAATAATTTAATTTACCAATAAATTAATTGATGAATATGCTTCTATTGAACTGTTGTTGTTTGCTCTACAAAAGGACTTTGCAGCGTCAGTTCATCCACCAGTTGCAACAATATTTCCACTTCTGTTAAAGAGCTTATTTTAAATGGAGCACCAATGAGCTTTACATTTTTGCCATCGATATTTGTAAAGAAAGTCTTATTTTTAAAAATTACCGCACGATCATACGGTAATCGTGATTTAGTTCGATCACTGACGGAACGCCTAAACATCACACATGATGGTTGATACTTTCCACGATCTTCTTCCGGTATGTTCTGTTCTGATATATCTCCAGTGTATGTGGTGTAGTTTGAATTCATTAGTGCCGAGGAGTTCAAATGATATAATGTTACCTTACTGTTCCAGCTGCTGGTTGGTAATTCGACTAATTTCGAAGAATTTGCTAATTTTATAAGTGGAATATCAAGTTGATTTCTCACTACCTCAGCTGGACGATCTTCTGGTAAGTTGATGATATACCACGTCTCAAAGCAGGTGATCTTCTTTATGATTTTGTCGCCCTGCCGAGAAATTACGACTTTTTCTGGTGAGAGCTTACGTTGTGGTAATGATGGCAGTGTCGTAGAAGTTTTCACTGCGTTGGTATGCGTAGGCAAACGATTTGTCGCTGCTAATGAATTTTCTTTTGTGCCTGGTGGTGGTTTCTTTGATCCAATAAATGTGCGACCTTTGCTAATAGTGTTGGGTGAAAGCATATCGAGGTCTTCTTCCTCATCGTCAATATCATCGAGTTCATCTTCCAACGACAGTGGATAGCTTTCATCTGCTGAATCGTCCATATTGGCAATCAACGGTTTTATCGGCAGCGTTTTTTTGGCCACCATTGAATTGAGTATACGTGGTGCTGGTTTATTCGATAACGCTTTTACATTGGAAGCACGCGTCTGACGTTGATTTGTATTGTTTGCATTTTTGCTTGTAAGAGCATGATTAAGTATGGTTTGTCCTGGTTTCTTCACTGGGATGTTGGTGGCTGCGCTACCTGTGGGTGAGCTGATGTTTGATTTTGATGGGGCAGTGATAGTGCGTTGTGGTGGAGGTGTTTTGCTGGCACTTGCCGTTTGTATTTTATCCGAAGGTAATGTAGTATGTACATTTTTACGTCGATTTTGTTTGATTCCCGATTTTTTCGCACGATCTCCTTTAGTAGTGTTATCTTCTTCATCCTCTTCAGATATCTCGTTTACATCGTCATCAATTTTTTTGGATTGTGCTTTAGAAGAGACTGATTTTGTTAAAGCGTTAGCTTTTGAAATAAGCACATCTCCTTTCTTATTTATAATATCATTGATGTTAACAATAGTAAATGTGGGCATTGTCTCAAAATCATCAATGGTGGCTGATGGTGATGTTTCTAACTTGTCATTTTCTTTAATTTTTGATGCTACTTTAGGGGCTGCAGGTGATGACGTACGTTGACGGAGAACAGCTTGCTTTAATGCCGGCTTATTGCCGGTCGTTATGGACAATGGTTTTGCAATCAGATTCTGAGTTGTATGTTTAGTGGGAGGTGTCGCTTTTAATGGCGGTGTTGTAGATCTCATTGACTTTTCCAGCAAAGCTTTGCGTTTTTCGAGTAATAAGGCCGTGTTGCTCATTTTAGAAGCAGTGCTGCCATAAACAACTTTGCTGCCATTCATAGTCTGACTATTAGATAAGCTTTTACGTGACATAAGCGTTTTATGATTTAACGCATAAGACGATTGTTGAGACGACAATGAAGCGGCTACTGAAGCATCCTTATTTGAGTTAGACAAACGTTTGCGTTTGACTGCAAAATTATCGCTATCACTGTCATTGCTGGATTCATTGAGTTTACGTTTATTTGCCACAGCAGACTGCATACTCGCAGCTGCTATCGAACGATTAGCGCTAGCATTCGTTGTGAATATGCTTCGACGCAATTGTGATAATTGTGTTTTTCCCAAACCAGATGCAATTGCGGCTTTCACTGCTGTCGGCGTATTTGTCGATTTAAGTGTCGGCGTATTTATAGTTTTAAGGGTCGATATTTTTGCTGTTACTGATACAGGGGTTATATTGGGGCGCGCTGATTTTCCTGCTGTGGCTGTAATAATATTGGCTGTTTTAATTTCTCGGGCACGGGATTTGAAGAAACGTGGCGGTAAGTCCAAGTCAGAAAAATCGGAGTCAGAATCATCGAGCAGCTGGTAAGGTTTATCTTTGCCATCATGTTTGGCGTCATAATCAGCATCACTAGAATCTTTATTATAGAAATCTTCAGAGCTACTCGACGAGAGTTTACGTTTCTTATCAGCTGCGGTTGAGGCACTAGAAGTTGAACCCGCAACAGCTGGCTTTTTGCCGTCCTTAGCTGTTGAAAACAACGATGAGCTGCTTGAGAGCGTTCCAACATTTTTTATCATTTTTGGTGTGATCATGTCAGCACTAGCATATTTTGGATTTGGTTTAATTGCACGTCGTGATCTTCCAGCAGCAATTGTAGGTGTGGCTTCTTCTTCTACTGGTGGTGTAGCGGATGGTGATGGCCTTGCTATGTTAAAAGATGTTGTACGTTCTTTATTTGTTATCATTATGTTTTTTGGCGGTGCAGATGGTTTGGGTGTTGTAAATGGTCTGGGTGTTGTAGCTGGTCTGGGTGCTGTAACTGGTCTGGGTATTGCAGCTGGTCTGGCTATTACAACTGGTCTGGGTGTTGCTGTTGGTTTCAAAGTAGTTTTCGGTATTGCTCCTACTCTTAGTGTTGTGACTGCCTTTATTGCTGCAGCTGCTGCTTTCTGAGCTGCTGCCGCTTTTAGGATAGCTGTTGCCCTTGCTAATGGTGTAGCAGATGTTGTTATTAAAGTTTGTGACATGGGACGCTTCTTTAAGGGACCTGTTATTTTTTTGGTGTCTTGTGCAATCGAAGATGCAGGTGATGTTTTTATGCTGCCACTGCTACTTCTGTTCGCTACATTTTCGCCGCTTTTTTTTGTTGTCTTGCCATTGTTAAATGGTGTACGAACCTTCTCTAATCGAACAACACACGAGCGTGTTCGTTTTGTTTCCACGACATTGAGTTTTTTGCCCACGCGCATTTTGCATGTGTTTTAAGAACAATTCTGTAAAAGAATAAAAATAGTTATTATTATTAACGTTACAATAAATTACATAGCTTAAAAATAAATAATTAAAATCATTACAGTGCTTGAACATCAAATTCAATTTTTAGCAAACTAAATTCAACAAGCAAAGTTATTTCAACTTTGTGCAATCAAAAATCCGGTTTTTTGTAAAATATAGTCTACATTTTCAAAACTTAATTCAACCTTTAGCAAAGGAATGCATTTAAGAACTAAAATATTATATAAATATGCGAGAAATCCTACTAATAGTATAAATATGTACTAAGTATTTTGGTGAGATCCGGATACGAAAAATGCGACAGCTTAAATTCTGCTACTGGGTCTTTTTGGGGCCAAATTAGGGTATCTCTTTTAATATCGCTTGTACACAGGCCACCTAAAATACTAAAAAGGGTAGAAAATTAAAACTGAACAACATGGCACATTAGTATTATTAAATAAATAAATAAATAAATTTTAGCAATAAAGTATTTTTGAGGAAGGAACTATGAATTTTCAATTAACTTTTAAAAATTTAAATAACTAGGCACACTGTGGGCTGAAAAGGACAGAAAACTAAATTTTGTGTGGAATTCACTTATCTGTTGCTAATTACCCGAATTTCGGTTGTATGGCGTTTTTCTTGTAACTACATAAAACGAATTTTCAAAGAATACATATAATAATAAATGAATGAAACTCTAAAGATTTTTCACATCCATTTATATGTTTCAAACAATCTTAATTATTATAATATATTAAAGCGCGACTGAAAGCTTGCAACGGAGCGTCTGTATGAAAAATGTAATATCAAATGAGTTGAAAAAGCTACGAGTAAGAAAAAAGAATATTTGCTTTAGCTCCTTTTTTTTGTTAATTTGTTTAGTGTTGACACACTGTATTGAGTAAGCTCAGTAAAATAATTATAAATTATTTTGTTTCGTTTTGTTTTGTATAAGACATTACGAGTTCAGGAACCTTAAGGGCTGTACAAATATATATATATATTACGTAACGCCCTTAGGGGGGAGGGGGTTAGTTCGGGAAATGTGACTGTCTGTGACAATTTGAGTTCGGGCTTTTATGACATGGATGGGGAGAGAGGGTTTCGAAAATGTCGAAAGACGTAATATATGAACAGAAAAATTATAGAAAATAGTTATCAAAAAACATACCACAAAGATTACTGTCGGTCTTTCGATTTGTCGAGTACAGACGTGTTTTCGGGTGCAGTCGTTCGCGTGGGTCTTAGCGTCTAACCCTTTCCACATGCTTTGATCAAAGCGGTGAAACGTTTAGTTAAGTACGATTTCAATCCTAGTGGGATATCTAGTTTAAGTAATTAACAATCACAACACTAAGGACTACATAAAAACCTCGTGTTTCGGTAGGCCTTTCCCTCGTATATATGACTGGCATATTGTAAGAAAAAAGATGACTATCATTCCGTCACTGAACACTAAAATCGGCTTTATCAGCTAAGTGTTTTTTCTTACAATAAATTTGGGTAAATATTTATAAAAGTTTACAACATGTGATGGTTGTGCGAGCGTAAATCTGAGTTAAAAACCGCAGATATATTATTATCTATATCTATGTATATATTAATACGTGAACATCGAAACTTATGGTACACTTTTTTAGTACATAGTTATTATAAAGAGATGGGAATCAAACTTATATCAATTGAAAGGTACTGTTTTGTAGATGTGCCGTTAAGGCAGGTAAAATAAAGAAAACAAACGCGCATGACCCCCACATACAAAACGCTTTAACGAACGCATTTTGATCGCGTTCATCACTGCAAGAGGTAGAGGAAAGGTGAGGTGCAATGAGGTAAGGTGAAAAGGGAAATTAAAAAGATCATGGTCCAATTACAAAGACGTTTTGTTCGTCATAGGTTGGCAAAATTCTTCCAAAGTTAAAACTTGGAGGGTACGGTCGAGTTTCGACCACAATACGATACTAGTTTATCTTAAAATTTTTTTTTGATTGATTGAGTAAGTTTATTAGTGTTTTAAATACTTTGAATAGTTTTCGTTTCTTGAATACAGCCTTAAAATATTGCAGTTTATTATTTACAAGTTTGAATTACAATTCATTTGTTTTTGTTTTGCTTTGATGAATTCTAAACAATTACTTTTAAAAATTCTCATATTCGATTAATTTTTTATATCATTTGTAAGTCTGTTAAATAATTGAAAATCTTTATAAAAAAGGGTCCTCTGGGCTGCTGCTGATCTCTGGTATTCGAGTCTAAAATCACTCGCATTTCGAAAACTATATGGCTGGGCCTCTTCTAAATATTTTGTAAAACAAATTAACCCCTTCTATTTAAAAAAAATGTTTTGTACAGTATGTACACGATTTTTTTACCGTCGAAAATGTACAGCAATGTATGTTTAAGTAATGGACGTGAAAAACAAATTATGTAATACCTTTTATTTATAACAAAAAAGTAAACTGAAAAGAAAAAAAATTTGTTAAGGGGACGTCCATTAATTACGTGAGCTAAAATAGGGGGGGAGGGGGTCCGGCAAAATCTCACCAATGGGGGAGGGGGTCAAGGAAAACCTCACGTTAACTTTTTAATGCATAGAATTTACATTAAAAATTTGTATTTAAATCTCACGGGAGAGGGGGGAGGGGTCCCGCCAGATCTCACCAAATCTAACCAAGGGGAGGGGGGGGTCAGAATTATCAAAAAAACACCTCACGTAACTAATGGACCTTCCCTAAAATTGTTGACGGTCAAGCCCCAATCACTATGACGACGTGAAGAGAGGTTGTCAAAAATAAATCAATCAGAACAAAGTTAAGCATATTGTAAATAAATTAATTTATTAGAAAGTTCACTTTAAGTTTCAGTTTTTTTTTTCAAAAGTGATTAAGATAAATTGTTCATACATATCAAATGAGCCAAAATCCCACTCAACTAATCAAATATCAGCATTCCGATTCCGCATTCTTCCTGAAAAGTTCTACAAAAAATTTGCAGCAAGAATTTTAATTGATTCTCGGGTAAAATTGAATACTGGCGGTAATATAAGAATGCAATTCAAGGTTTTTCCCCAATAACATCAAAAACTCATTTACATTCATGCAACTTTTAATGTGTCAGAATAAAGAAAATTGCTAAGCCTCTTCTTTGTTTTAGATTGTTCTTTGAAGTAGCTTTGTACAAAAATACCTATACCTCTAAATCATATGTACTTTGTAAAAATATATTTGGTCGAAATATCTGAGATGAGTGTTTGCTCCATAGTATTCGCGCTATTTAAAGCTGTCAACTCCCGTTAAGTTTTCTTTTTTGTTTCTGTCTGTATGGCAAATAGCGTAAGTGTCAAAATGTATTTAATAATAGCGACATGTTTTCACATTGCTTTTTGCTAACAAAACTTAAATATTTCGTTTATTTTCTATTCAATTAAGCCTACAAATTTCCATTTATACATAGCATAAGTATTTTTCACCCTACTGTACTTACTTGGGCTACAGAGTAGACAAAAAATTCAATAGAAATTCTGGCGCACTGTGTGGTGGCGCCACAACAAATGTAAAATCAACAAATAATCACTTACAGTTTTTTATATTTCACAAATTTATTTTCCAATTGCAGTAGTGGTGGATTTAAAATGCAAATCCAAGTGACGGTGGTCAATTCCCGCGCTGCGTTAGCAGCAGCAAACGTCGAACTACGAAAATTGGAATTTAATACAGCGACTCAATTTAACAAACACGCCGCTTAAATTAAGAAATCCTTAATTATTTCGATTTTTACACACACAATATTCATAAATTGCATTTGCAAAACAATTTCAGAAACACTTTCAGCAATTTATCGAATCTCGAACTGTGCAATAGTAATTTGATAATTTACAAAAAATTAACTACGGCTACGACGACCAACGCTTTATGACATTTCTGTTGTACGAATAAAGTATTTTCACACAACTGCAAAGATGGCGACGTTTTGACATTTGCAAGGGAAAATTTAATAGGCATGAGTGAAATAACCAGCCTATTTCAAAAACTTGTAATAAATCAGTGGAGAGCTCACATAGAAAATGGCGGAATGATAACACTCCCGAGCTATTACAATTTTAACATGAAGCAATTTTAAGCAAAAGAATTTCCTACGATATCTACAAAAGAAAAATTTACTTCCGAAATTGGATATATTGGTAAAACGATATTATGAATAAAGGGAAGTACATGTTTATTGCTCCAAATAATGCAATATACGCACTTTGGTGTTCATTGTAAAAGTTTTTTTTTTTTTGAACGCTTCCAGACATGAATTAGTTGACATTTACAAACTCTCCACTCCAATATGCTGTCAAATTGTTGACATTCGAGATTGAAAAATTTTTTCAATCCATTTACAGAAATTTATTGAACATTTACCATGTCGTCCAATGTAAGTTGTGTTGAAATTTTATATAAAGAATTAAAAACAGAGTGGAGCAAGAAATGCCCAAATTTAAAAAAATGCGGTCAACTTTTGGATAATTTAAAGGTAAGTCTTCATTCAAGCTAACCTTAAAAAGTTCTTTGTTGATTTGTGCACATTCATTGCAACTTTTTTCTTTAGGTAGCGCTGACAAAATTAGCATTTTTGCCCACAATTGATGCACAGTCTTCTAAACAAGAAATGATTATTGCACGTGATGTGCTTGAAATTGCTGTGGAGTACAGCGTGGCTAGTAAGGACATTCCGGCTTTTGAACGCTACATTTCTCAGTTAAAGTGCTATTACTATGATTACAAGTAAGTTCCGAAATTTAGGCGATATAAAATGTGTATGTGCAATTAGTTTGTCCTCAAATAATTTTTGACTTATTTTATTATCTTTTATAGGCAACAAATTGGCGAATCTGAAAACATGTATAAGTTACTGGGCCTAAATTTACTATTTTTACTCTCTGTGAATCGCGTTTCGGAATTTCACACCGAACTGGAACTATTATCAGCTGAGATTATACAGAATAATAAGTTTATTGGCCCTATTCTGGCACTGGAACAATATATAATGGAAGGACGCTATAACAAAATTTTCCAAGCAAAGGTATGTACGATTGTAATAAAAAAAATTTTGACAGAATAAGCAATTCTCAACTATCAATTATTTTCCTTTGCATACTTTAGAATAGCGCTCCTTCTGAAATTTATAATTATTTCATGGATATTTTGCTGAATACTGTGCGTGATGAAATTGGCGCTTGCATTGAAAAATCTTATGAAAAAATATCTGCCACCGAAGCTGGTAAACGCCTCAATTTAAAGACAATCGAAGAAGTTAAAGCTTTTGGACAAAAGCGAAATTGGAAACTTGGAGCAGATTGTGTTTATAACTTTGTGGACAAAACTGCAAAGCCGAAAGAGATTTTACCTTCTGTAGAATTGGCAGAGCAAGCGATTTTCTACGCTCGCGAATTAGAGATGATTGTTTAAATAGCGTTGTCCTGCTAATTTTTCTATTTAATAAAATAATTTATATCACAAATTTAATTAAAATAAATGAATGATTTATATCAAATAAGACATTGCAAACCAATATTGGAGTGCCTTTATCGCCTAAAACATGAAAACCATGGAAACCCAATTACTTTGAATGTATTAATGTGAAACCTGAATTACTTTTTATACACTTAAATGTTTATTCAATTTTTTGGGTGCTTTGCGGCACCAAGCCCCCCACAGGAACAGCCGCTCCCGAAGCTAAACTAATGGACTGATTTTAATGAAATTTGGTTTGGAGATATATTGAACCCTAAAAAAGAGTATTAAGAACTCTTAAATGCTTTAAGTGGGCGTGGCACCGCTCCTAATGAAAAAAAAATGCTGTCACGGCTGAGTTACTGCACAGATTTTGATGAAATTTGATATGGAGAAGGAAAGAATTTTGATTTTGGTGGGGCGCTGCATCAAAAAACGTTTTTACTGAAAACTAATGAGCCAATTTTGATGAATACAAAGAAAGATTGCACTCTGAAAAAGATATTTAGTTTTGAAATGGCGGTGTCACGCCTCTTATCAGAAACCATGTTTTTACAGCTAAACTAATAGACTCACGAAATTCTGTACGGAGATGGATTGAAGCCTAAGGAAGAGATAGAAATGGACAGCATGATTGCATATTTGCAAGCATTGACATCTATTCAGGTAAAATGGTACTGAACTGTTTTGTATTTTAGGTTTTAAGACCCGGAATAGCCCTTAAACCTCAAAAATTGCTACCCCGTCTCTAGACGGTCTTATGCAAATAGCTCTAAAAAATATTCAGAGTTTTGATAAAAAGAAAAAGCACCATGCCCTTTTAAGAGTTTTTGCAAATTTAAAACCTAACCCAATCCTGATTTTGTTCACATATTCAAAAATCCCCAAGTTTCATCAAAATCGCAGCAACTTTTTTCAAAATGGGCTGAGGTATATTTACATAGATAATGGGTGGTAGGCCTGGTCGAGACCCAATTTCGCTCAATTTAATATGCTAGCAGCTTGTAAGGAGTGACCTATATATATTTTTCATATTGCTTAAATTATCATTTTTTTCTTAAATAAGGAACACTGAATTAATAATTTGCATCACTTCATCTGAAAATTAACTAATTAATTAATTAATTTATTTATATTATATTAAAGTTAAAAAACAAAATCAAAAACTTTTTTCAAATCAGTATGAAACTGCCTAACATTGTCTCATTTTGCTCGCTACTGTATATTGAAAATTTAATAAATAACGACACAAAATTCAATCCATAATACATATACTGCACTTTTTCATATATAAATTTAATTTGCTAGACATCTTTTATCCCATGTTCACTTGGGCTTGAAACGATTTATTTCTGAAGTATTTTCACTATTTACAGATTTTTATTGACTATTTCATGTTCATAATTTTTATCCGTTTTACTTTTTCAACGCAGATGGTTGTGGGCAGCGGTATTTAGCCATTTCTACTTCTGCTTCTGCATAACTGAAGCGATCGAAGCAAAAATATTCAGGCACCTTATACTCAGCATTGGCTGCTGCACCTGGTCCTACTGGACCCGCTGCTGCTTTTACGCATTTGCTGCTTAGTCCAGGCACATTGGCGTTAATGCCACCTGCTGTCTGTCCACTACTAGTTCTAGAAGCAGCACCGCTAACTGGCGTCTTTTTTACTCCTCCCGCAGCTTCACTAAAAGTACGACGCGTAGCGTTGAGCAGAGATCTGGAAAACATTTGCGAAATATTCGCTTAACTTTTAATGAGATGAGGAATTTATTTCGAGTTCACGTAATCGATCGCAGCTGTTCAGTTTGCCAAAAATTAGGTTTTGTAATGGCCATACAATAAGAGAAAAACTTAGTTGTAGGTACGCGTTCAAATGTCATTCATAAGTTGTCAAAACAATCAACAAAAAAGTAAATATGTTACAAAACTGTCTAAAATTAAAAAGGAAAAATTAGTAATACATACTAAATAGTTGTGTTTACTGGTCTTACGTTAACTTAAGCCGCCATTTTTTGTCAAAATCTGATTCGTGTTTGTGAATCCCCTTCTGGGGTCGATGCCTAGAATATTGCTTACTCGGCGCTTACACAGGCAAATTCGGTGAAACAAATTGTTGTCTATTCTCTTTTGTGGTTTTTGTTTGGCATTTGCAACATACGACACATTTTTTACCTCGTCTCTTTGGTTGTCCCCTCTTGCCAACAAACGAGGAAACTTTTCGGCAAGAATTTGTATGTGTAAACGCCGAGTTACAATCGTGTTGATAACGGTTAATTTTCGTTTCGTCTTTCCAGGCTTCGTGCTCCCAACCTTCCTGGGTCTATTTACAGTTTTATCTGACAAAGCTCGTTTCGCAGTCTACTTACCCATTGGTTATTATTCATAAAAACTTATCGTCCATAAGATCTTTTTTTGTTAAAATTTTTTTTTTCACTTTTTTTACCTTCGTTGTGTCGTTAAACTGGAGAATACGATAAACAGAATCCTTGTATCGTTTATATTTTTATAGAAGAAAAAGTTTGTCAAAAATTCAAATCCAAAAGTTGCAAGAAAAATACTTGAAACTAATTTTTTCACAATGAAAATCTTTTCTATCGTTTTTTTTTAATAAAAAAAATATTCAGAAGAAGAAGGACAAATTATCATATCTTGAAAGCTTTAGCACTGATAATTCAATATTACAGCTTATTAAATTACCTATCGTATCACACCATATTTTAGAAATCGATTCATTCTGTGAACCAAATTTTTGAGATTGCAAAGTTTCGTCTATATGTATGTATATCGTTTCTGGTGTAATGTGCAACTTATCGGTTCACATAAAAAAGAAAATTAATTACAACCATGATTTAACTAGACCAAAACTGACGAACATGATCGCTAGTATGTACCGCCTTTAAATTCAAACGAGCTTTTTTTCAGTTCGCGTTTCAGCATAAACTTTTTTGTGTTGTCTATGATGTGAAACTGTCTCGAAACAGTTTATTTCAATTGAATTCAAAAAGTATTAACGCGAAAACAATATTCAACCGCCGCGCAACAACGCATCTTCAGTTCGCGACCATTCGTTGGCTCAATTTTCAACTTGAAAAATTGTTATTTTTATCAATTATTTTATTAGTATACGAGTGTTTTTCTTGTTTAAAGCGTTATCCGGCATAATGTTAAAAAGGTATATTCCTCACTATGCGATTGTTTGGCCGCAGCATAACTTTTCATACCTGTTAAATAATGTTTCCATGAAAAATATTTCCACGTCAAGAAAATCCAGTGAAAACAGTAAAAATGACAAAGTAAACAATGGCGTCAGGCACAATCAGATGCAACATATTTTATCCTTTTTAACTCTCACGAGAACCAACAATAGAGGCATTTCAATGCAGTTGACAGATTATTGGGATTTGCTGGGAAAGTGCATTATGCTCTGCGTTGAGCAATTTTCGTACAAGAAAAAAGTTTGTATGGCAGTTAAAAAGATAGCTGACGTGCAGGATCAGTTAATAACTGTAGGCGATAAAAAACGAATAATTTTATCCAACCTGGAAGGCTTAAGAAATGAATTGCAAATAATACACAGTGATATTAAACGAAGCGATGATAAATCGTCCGAACGTTATCTGCAGCTTATAAATGAAGAAGACCACCTGTATCGAATAGAAAAGGATATAAAACTGGACTTTAAAATTGTCGATGAACGTGAACGCCTTCTTTTTAATGAACTTGCATTAGCGATTAGTGATTCACATGAGAAAGAAAGGAATCATAACAACTATATACGAATATGGACTACGGCTGTTACGTTTTGTATTTGCATTGGGAGCATTATTGTACGTAATCGCATAGAAAAAAAAAAGCAAAAGACTGAAAATTGGGGAAATTATTTGAAGCGGCACACCGGAAGGATTTATGGGTGGGTGTGGCCACAACAAAAAAAATGATTTTGATTTTGACAGCATGTGAACGTAAAATACATTTGAAGTCGTGATCAAAGTTTAACTTGACATAAGAAAATTACACATAGTTTTATTAAACAAAGAGTAGAATTTTATCGCTCATATAAGATATACGACCTGAAAAATTTGTAATAGGTACCTATTTAATATTAGTTTACCTAAAAAAGAGTTTATAAGTGTAATAATGTATTACATATAAGACAAGTGCCACATGCTGCTAGTGGGGAGAATTCACGATACTTTCACATGTGTTAATAATTTAAAAGTTATAATTTTATATATTTTTTAACGTGACTTGTAATTATATGATACATTTTATTTACCTAAGGCTAAACTTATAAATAAAACCAATTGATTTTATTGATATATTTATATGATATATATTATTTATTGATCAAAAAGGCAATACATAATTTGAAATTTTGAAAACTACTTTCAGAAATGACTTTGACAGCTTAAGCCTAAACCAAAATAGACGTGACGAGACGTAACGAGTGAGTTCGAGTATATGGAAACCAATGTTAATAACTCGGCGTTTACACAGGCAAATTCGGTGAAACAAATTCTTGTATATTCTCTTTTGTGGTTTTTGTTTGGCATTTGCAACATATGCCAAATTTTGTACCTCGTCTTTTCGGTTTTTCCCCTCTTGGCCACAAACAAGGAAACTTTCCGGCAAGAATTTGTGTGTGTAAACGCCGAGTAACCAAAATGATCAAACGTAACTGATAGACACTTTTTGACGAGAGTTCCGTAAGAACCGAACTTCAAAGCGTCACTACTCGTCATAACAGCTGTTTGCCGGCACACAAATATTTTCAAAGTAAAATTCAACAATAAATTGCTGCTGTGAGAATTTATTAATTTATTTGCAATGCGATTGCGAACAGCTGATTTATTTCACTTCGTTGGTTAACGTAACATTTGGGTTAAAAGTGAAAACAGACACACAAACAGCTGATTCCGTACAAGAAAGTGTGATCAGTTTCGCTCTTTGCATTTAACGAAACTTTTTGTTAAGTACGTTGTAGTCTTAATGTACGATTTGTGCCAATTCGCATAGTTGCATAAGCTGACTTTAGTCCAAAGCGTACAAAGGATACTCTTTGCTTCAGTCAATGCATGCATAGTTTAGTTGTGCCTTCAACATAATTGACTGTCACACATGTTGTCGTTAACCACGCAGTAACTTTGTTTGACACTTGGCAATTGTATTAAATTGTAATTTTTGTGCGTTAAATTAATTATTTGTTTCTGTGCCTACCAAAGAATTAAATTGCGTTACACGACGAAGGAATCATTTTTGGCAACCTGTTCCTTAATTTCCAGCACTTGGGGAAAAACACAGTATCGCGATGAATATCGGAACACAAAAAATTCAAAGCGGAAACAAAGCGATTTCCAAAGAATTGAGAACAAAAGCCAATGATTTTCTTAATTCGCGGCGACATGCCAACAATTTGGTCGATATAATCGGACACCTTAAGGTAATAGCAAGATTTTTGGTTGTAATTCATGTGATTCTGTAAATATTACACTCGTTTTTCCTATAGCAATGTGCCCAGCAAAAGCAACCAATAATCCCTGCTTTACTTACACTAGAAGTTATTTTTTCGGAGCTGCTGAAACGTCGTGAGATGAGTGTTGAAGTAACACCACTCAAGCCAAAAGGTGCGTATGTATTAGAAAAATTGTCACTCGTAGCATCATTGCGGAAAATATTTAGAAATGATTTCAGTGTATATAATCATTTCTTAAAAGTCTAGAAGGCTGTTTTGGCTTAGATGTACTTTAGTCCCACTCTTCAATTTTTATTAAACTAAACTATTTTATATTCTTTTTGATTCTAAGAATAAATATCCACACAGAAAATGGGAACAATTTTACTTTAGGGCAATGCTCCAATTTTTTTTAGAAACATGGAGTTTTACCCCCTAAAAGCGAATCTGAAAAAAAAATGTCATTCTCTTATGGCTTCCGAGATAACATTGGTCAAAGTTTGAAAATTTCATCGAAAATGTTAAATAAAAAAAATAGATAGGTACCTCGTTTGGTATTCGAAATATCGATACTAAAAAATATTTACATCCTATAGTATGACCAATACCGGCTTCGTTAGCCACAGTAATTATGAATCAAAAGTAGGGTAAGTGGGCGGCCTGTGGCCGCTTCTAGGGATTTTAAACTCCCAAAAATCCAACACCGGCTTCGCGGCATCTTCACTCGGATCAGTCTATAAATATCCAACACCATGTCATGTTTGTTGAATAAAAAACAGCATTGATCAATGAGTAACAATTTACAATATTGGTGTTTACTGAATTGACCGTAAGTTCGATTAAATAATGTCTAATTATAATATCCAACACCTTTTAGCCACTGTTTTTCACTGTTTGCAGGATGCAAAAATTTTTAAGTATCGATATTTCGAAAACCAAGCGAGGTATCGATTTTTTTTATTTAACATTTTCGATTTATATTGACGTGTTTTACCGAAAAGCAATAAAAAATTTTTGCACTATTTTCAAACCAATGTTATCTCGGAAGCCATAAGAGACCGACATTTTTTTTTCAGTTTCGGTCTTAGGGGGTAAAACTCCATGTTTCTAAAAAAAAAAAAAAATAAAAAAAGGAGCAATGCTCTAAAGTAAAATTATGCCCAAAAAATGTTTGTCGGATCTAGTTTCGGAGACTTAACCATCGGAAGTTGAAGATATATCTTTCATGCAAATTGCTATAATTAGGAACCCCTGTATTGATTCTCAAGTATGCCTGATGAAAGCTAATTTAATAAACTATAACATTGACACAAAATTTAAGGGACACCTGCGATTTTCTTGAAACTTTAGTATGCTGTAGAGTTCAGCATGCAGATAAGAATTTATAAACCTATGTATATGTGCATTTCCACAGATTTTGTTATTTTAGCCGGCCACGTTTCGATTTTTTTTGGAGCAGTTTCTTCAGCCATGGTTTTTTTTTTCAAGTTAAGACTATCTTGAATTAATATTCAAGGTCGAACAATTAAAACTCACATTGCTATTTTTTTAAATAGCATTTAAAGTAAGGGGCGTCCATTAATTACGTGAGTTAAAATAGAGTGGAGAGGGGGTCCGGAAAAATCTCACCAAATCTTACCAAGGGGTTAAAAAATATAATTTAAATCTCACGGGAGGGAGGGGAGGGGTCCCGCCAGATCTCACCAAGGGGAGGGGGGGGGGTCCGAATTTTCAAAAAAACACCTCACGTAATTAATGGACGTCCCCTAAAAAATATGTGTAACTTTTCATGTTTTTTAAAATTGTAAATTTATTTGATCTTACGCTTTAGTCAAAATACTATTGAGATTGAAGAAAAGTTATATAGTACTTTTTTATTCTACTTAAAAATGCAATATCTCCGGTTCTATTGCAGCTTTTGACTCGGGCTCAATGTCTTCGTTTTTACGTAGAATAAATATTAATTCAAGATAGTCTTAACTTCAAGAAAAACCATATGGCTGAAGGATTTGCCAAAAAAAACAAACCAAAAAACGTGGCCGGCTAAAATAACAATTTCTGTGGAAGTGCACGAGCATATATGTACGGTGGGCGCGGAAACGAATCCTTGAAATTTTTTTCTTTGGCTTGAAAATAGCTTCATCCTAAAATACATATGTATGTATATCCAACTGGCGTGAAGGCAGTGTTGAACATATTGGAGCCTCCAATTTGGAGGATGTAAAACCTGAGCCGAGATCGAAGGCCGCGCACTTAACCTAACTTTTATGTTAAATTACTGTTGCTATCGAATTCGGTTTTGGATATAATATATCCATGTACATATTATGTACATACTATTGTGAAGATTGCGATTTTCTTTTGTAAGAAAGAATATCAATTAAGCTCTACCAATTTTTCACATATTGTTCTGTATGTGTTCTTTATCTCCTGCCGGGCCTTAACATTCCCCGATTCACGATCGTTTCCAAGATTAATTTGAGTGAAAATCGGATCTTGATGGCAATTGATGAGCAGTTTGGTATGAGAGATAAGTATTTCAAATAAATGGATTAGATAAAATTATCTTCTCCTGACAGACAAGATACAAGTTGAGCGACATTATTTTTTCTTTTAAGTCGAGTTCTATGAATTTGTTGAACTTATTCAGTAAATTGGTTAAATTATAATACTTTCACCAAAAAAATTACACAAAGCAAAGAGTTATTCAACAAAAAAAGTGGCTAAAGCTAGTCATACTAGTCTCGTCTGTTGCTAAGGGGACTCATCAGTGACTTAAGCCGATTAGTAAGAATTTATAACCCCTATTTCCTATTTTGCATAGACCTGTTGAGAACCAAGCAAAGCAAAGCAAAAATTCGTTTTTCTCTTTTTTATCTATGTTTTTGTTCCCGCGACTTTGTACGCGTAGCCTGTTTATTTTTGGTTTCTCATCGGCAATTCTATTTATTTTATTGAGTTTCTTTTTGAAATCAATTTACTCTCACGCTCTCAAAATTGCTAGTAATTCAGCACGCATGTGCTCTCCTTACTAAATTCACCCTGTATAATTGCACCATGGAGAAAACAAAACGAACAAGCACAAACGCACTAACTTGCCATTAATCGTTATGTTTGCATGCTTGATTCCACTCGCGCAATCTACTAAAATAACACAGAATTTGACAAACGATTATTTTAACAACTATTGCTTATCTATTTTCAAAACTTTAATCCCTCTACTGAATCGATAAGTATTTAGGTCATCAATTCCCGTAATACATTTTTCAAACAAATTATTGAAACATTGTTACTATTCTATAATCATTATTTTAATTTTTAGACGATAGCCCCGAAATCAAATACCGTGAATGGCTTTTAGCACGCTTTGAGGAGTCACTAAACCTCATATTAAATTGCATAGAAACGTCTGAAAAGTCAAATGAAACAACACAAGCTTTAGTGACTAGTATGAAGTTACTTTCAGCAGAAGGTAAATATCCAATAAATAAAGCAGAGTCAACATTTAAAACTCTACGCCTGCGCAATATACTGCTTAAACTACTCTTGCCACATAAATCACAATTGGCAGCCATACAACGATTCAAGGAATACGCAGAATTCTGGGACATTGTATATCATAGTTGGAAGTTGCTACCAACACTTTCATCTAAAGCTGAATTTGCAAACGAATTGTTTGCATGTAACTTTTTAGAACTGATCAATGCATTGCCCCTCACACAGGAAGTACACGAGGCACAAAAATTCTTATGCTACATATGCCCAAAAAGCTTAGAATATAGTGTGACTCATAAATGTGTTAACAAGTTATGGATCGCTATGATGCAATGGTGCGATGGCATGTGTGAGGCTGTACACAAGCAAGTTTTGATTGTTTTACTAGAGCGAATTTTACCACATCTAGATAAACCTATACTCTTGACAGATTTTCTAATGGATTCGCTAGATTCCGGTGGGTTGTTAATATAATAAAAATAAAATAAAATCTTAGTCAGGCGAAAAGTTATTTTTCGAGGGAATAATTTGAAACAATTTTTTTTTCTGTAAAATGGTTCATTTGTACTCACTAACAAACCGCCGAATGATATAGACTTTTTGCCGTTTTCTATTCTACCATTCGTTTTTCAGATTAATGTCTGGAAATTTTCATAGTGAAGGAAAAGTTATTCGCACGCATTATTTATTGTATGAATTATCAATATTAAGCTAGTTTTTGTTAATTTGTAAGCTGAACTTTGATGACTATTCCCAAATTCAAATCCGCCTTGAAAAAGAAACATTTGAGGTGTCCAGTTGCGAAACCGGACAAGTCCCTTTTTCATACTTTTGCAAAAACAACGAGAAACGTTTATCTTCATCTATGTTCATTGAAAGATTAAAACGTATTTCCCACATAATAGCTTATAAATTTTTTTTACTCAAAATACATCTGATCAGACCCTCCGAGTTCCATCTGCCTATGTTTTTATGAAAACAATTTTGGTATTGGCGGGTTATGATCCATTGAACATGGACTTGGCTGGTTTTGACATAGTAATCAAAAAATTTTGTTTGAATAAAGAAGACTTGACCAGTTTTCATATCAATGTACTGGACTTGGATTTGAAAGCAAGTTCATGGACTTATTTATTGATGTAGCTATCCTAGATCCAGTCAACTTTTATTATTTTAATAAACATTTTCGTCTCATTCTATCGCAGTTTAGTTTTCTAAAGTTTTTACTTCTACCACGTGTGAACTGCACACGTGATTTTTTTTCTCCTTATAATAAAACAACGGACGTGATACCGCAAAATGGACATTCGATTAAGATTCAGCTACTAATTAAAAATTATAAAAAAAATTATTTGTAAAATCTCAACTGTTTTGAAGAAAATTGCTCAAGAACCCAAACAAAAAAACCTGGACAACTTTTCTTTAAAACTAATTTTTTAAAAAAAATTTCCAAAATTTTGAGCTTTTTGGGGGTTTGTTAGTGACAGGTTAATAAATTAATTGGCTCACATAGACTGGTTTGGTCCATCGTGCTAAAGCAAGTCTACAAAAAATGAACTATTTCCAAAAAAAATGCTGTTATCTATTTCCAATTTTTCACGGCTTGTAGACTAGCTTATCTGATTTGTTCTAATTTTTAAAATAGGTGGTGTTGTGAGCTTATTGGCACTTCAAGGTGTTTTTACGCTTATACAGAAGCATAACATAACCTATCCAAATATTTATGAGAAACTCTATTCGATGTTTGAGCCCGAGATCTTTCATACCAAATTCAAGGCACGTCTTTTTTATTTGGCTGATATTTTTCTCAGTTCAACTCATTTGCCTGAGGGGCTTGTTGCTGCATTTGTTAAACGATTGGCGAGACTCAGTTTGCTGGCACCACCACAAGATGCCATTATTATTTTATATTTCATTGGAAATCTTATACTGCGTCATTCAGGGCTTAAGCGGCTTATTTGTGCACAATCAGCTTTAGAAGGTATTGAAATTAATCTAGCAATAAATTTTCTATATTTATATTACCAAGCTTTTTAATTCTTTGGTTGTTTTAGTACCAAGTGACCCATTTATTATGGATGAGCGTGAACCTATGAAATCAAATGCTCTTGAAAGTTCTCTTTGGGAGATAGTTTTCTTACAAAAACATGCACTACCTGCAGTTGCAACAGCTGCTCGCTTCATATCACAACCTCTACCAGCAGCAGAATGGGATTTGTCAACAGTGTTAGAAGTGAAAGACGATGATGTTAGTTTCTTCTTAATTTATATTTTCTTTGTTTTTTTACATAGTTATTTCTTTTATAGGTATTTGATCAAGAGATTGCAAAGAAGACAAAACAATATGCGCTTGCATTTGAACGTCCACAAAAGTTATTTTTAGAGAAAAATGACAAAGTCATACAATATTGGAAGCTATTTTAAATTTAATCTAATATTTACAAAATAAATATTTATGTTAAAGGCTTTATGCTTATAAAACATGTTAAAGGAGGTTTCCAGTGTCTACTTTTATTGTATAACGAAACGAAGTAGATCTTTGAGAACCATCTGAAGCAATTTTTCGAAGTGATATAAAAAATTCGCTGAAACCGTAATTATTATATTTTGAGTATTGAAATTAATGCAAACAATTTTTGCAAAAAAAAAAAAATAAAAAAATCAGTTTCCATCCTTACTTCGAAGAGATTGGCAGCATGTCTTGGGGAAAGTATGCATTTTTTTTCTTTGACTTCGTAGTTCTTGGCGAGAGCTAATTTTGAAAATACCGAAGTGAATTTTAGTTGCAACGGTTTTTTCGTTGTCGTGCTTTTTCACACGAAAAATTAGATAACACAATTGTGTTATGAATGGAAGTATCAAATCAAGCTCACAATTGTGATATCTGATCTATTTGACTTTTCCTAGGACTCTGACCTCCTAAGGCCAAGGCGCGCAGACGAATTTTGTCGTAGGTCGTTCGATCCGAAACGCGAAAAAAGTCCCCAGAATCTATCAAAATTTAAATGCGATTGCTTAGTGCTTGGTGAAGGTGAATTTTGAACATTTTTTGAAATCGAATATGACGGAAAGACTGGAGAATAGAATAAAAAATATAAAATCAGAATTTAATTCACTTGAATAAATTTGTTTAAACATCAATTATTTTTTATTTTATTGAGCTTAGGTACTGTTCAATATAAACCCAAAAATATAGATTCAACAGAAAAAATGGATTAAAGCTAGTCATGCTAGTTTCGTGGACTCTGCAGTGACTTAAGCCGTAAACTCCAAAAATATAGATTCAACAGGAAAAATGGATTAAAGCTAGTCATGCTAGTTTCGTGGACTCTGCAGTGACTTAAGCCGATTAGTATGAATCTCTAATTCTGATATATTTTCTTTCTTGGGTAGATCTGTTGAGAACCCAAGCAAAAAACGAAATTTTTTTCTTTATAAACATATTTCTCAAAATATCTTCGAAATATCATCTTATTCTTTTGATTTTTTTATATGTTATTCTTTAATCAAACGCTATATGAAAAGAAAGTCTCAATAAAGAATTCAATTCAATTCTGCTTGCAGATCAAAATTCCGACCATTTGGATAATATGCTTCATACAATTTTAGCTCGTTTAATTATAGTAGACATGATTATATGACCTGTAGTACGTAATTATATAGGAACAAAAATTATTTGTATGTAAATATGGGGCGCCGTTTAATAAAAAACTAATATATTTTACCTAACATTGTCATCGCAGAACTATGAAATTTGTTTTCCCACTGAGATGGTATTTGGATTTTGTGAAAATGTACTGAATCGATACTTGAAATGTACTTTTTATATGCCGAATGTACTTTTTAGTCTTGAACACACAATTTTACTAAAATCTAGAAAATATTTCTAAAAATGACTAAAAAAAACGGTCCTCATTTATGATGGCATTTCAAAAATCTTAGCAAATTGAGATTATATATTTCACAGTGAAGTAAAAAATGTACACCTACACATTGCGATTTACTATCTCGAATTATTAAAAAAAAAGGAAATTATCATACATTGTCCAAATGTACTGAAAATGAGCTGAAAATTGGTCAAATGTACTAAAAATGCACCAAATGTAGCGAATGTACTGAAAACTTGCCGAATGTATTGACGACGATTTTTCAGGACGCAAATAAATATATGGAAAATGACATCACTGGGATCTACTCTGTATTTCGTTCCGAAAATCAAATTATTTCAAAAATAAAAATTGCGACTCAGCAATTCGAAAAACTGAATGCTGTTTCGGAATTCAATACCGAAAGTGAAATATTGGGACTTCGCAACTCTAAGAAGCTAAACATAACTGGTACGTTGATTTAACTTCTGTGTCAAAATAGAATTGGTTCTATTTCTATTTTGTAGTATCAATTTTATACTCACTGACAGACAAATCATTATGTTCATGAAAGTAGATATTTTGATGAAAATGGAAAACTTTGTGTTATGCTAAAACGCGCGTTAGCTAATGCGTATCTCTGGAGGAGTTAGTAAATGCCTGAATAAAGAACTAAACACAACTGGAACGTGCAATTACGTCAAAATTTTTTCTATACGTTTGTAGTGAGTACAAAATAGACACTACAAAATTTATCGCAGAGAAATAGAACAAATTCTATTTTTGGTGCAATTTGGCACAGAAGCTAGATCGCACGTTCCAGTTGTGTTTTTAACTTAACAATGAATTTGTGAGCGATAGTGAGGACTTCTAATATTTTGTTTACTGGCACATAAATATTAAACGTTTACCAACACTTTTTGATAAGAATAGTAATAGATTTTTATGACATCTTGTCAATATAAAAGTTTTCTGATAAATAAAAACAATAAATTTTGTCTCTATAATATAAACAGAGAATGTCGTCGAAACAGTATGTTTATTCTGGCCTCTGTTGTTTTTCCATTTTCCATTTTATTTATTTTCAACAGATATGGTCTTATCATACCAGGACAACAAAAGAAAACCACAGCGCCACCGAGAGAAATATCAAAACCCTCAATTTTCGATGAAAGCTCTAGTGACAGTGATAGGGAAGCGCCACCGCAACTTAAAATGAGAAATGCTCCAATGGCTCCCGGTGCAATGGAGCGCAGAATAGTAAGTTCAATTTATATGTTATAAATAAGTTATACTATTTTTCTTATGTTGTGGAAAATAGGCACGCCGGCAACAGGAAAAAGCGCTTGCAGAAGATTCTACAATTTTCCAATATGATGAACTCTACGACGAAATGGAAACAAAGCGAGAGGTTGAACGACAATCAAAGTGCAGTGATCCACGGAAGCCCAAGTATATTGAACGCTTAATGCATTGTGCCGAAAGGCGGAAGTTAGAAAATGAGCAGCGCATTGAACGTCAAGTGCAAAAAGAACGTGAAGAGGAGGGTGAAGAATTTAAGGATAAGGAATCCTTTGTTACCTCTGCATATCGCAAAAAACTAGAAGAATTGAAAAAATTGGATGAGCAGGAGAAACGTGATGATTACTTAGAGTCTATCGGAGATGTCACTAAGCAGGCGGACTTAGATGGTTTCTATAGGCATCTTTATGAACAGAAACTGGGTACAACAAAAGTGGTACAAAAACTAGAAATCCTCCCAACGACATCTGCTGGCAGTGAAGATATCAACTATAAGCCTATTAAATCGATTAAGACACAACAGCAAAGAGCCTATCGCAAACGTAACTCATCTGATGGGGAAAAGGATGAGTATGGCAATGAAGATCATCAGCTGGTAAAGAAGTCCCATTTGCAAAATAATATAGATGCAGATTCAGATTTTAGTATTGATTCATCTTCGGATGAAGATGGCAAAGATGAGAGTAAAGGGAAATCAGATAAGAATAATGAAAAAAATGTTTGTGACGAAAAAACTCCCAGTTCTACTGATAAAGAAATTGCATCTTGTGATAGCAAAGTTGATGCAAATACTATTGCATTAAAATTGGATTTAATGAAGAAAGAGCAAGAAAATGAAAATGAGCAGCAACTAGGTAAAGCTGAGTATGAGCCTCCAATTGACCCGCCTAAAAAAGATAAATCAGAAATTTGGAAAAAACGTACAGTAGATGATGTATTTGATGCTGCCGTAAAGCGTTACTTTGAACGTAAAGCTGCGAGAAGTGCTTGAATTGTGTTATGTACATACATATGTATATATTTTGAAACTGACCTAATTTGTATTTGGTCAACTTAACCGAGCTAGGTTTTATGCTAAACTAAACTTAAATAAACCATGAAAAACTTGCTGCCAGCATTAAAAACTGAAATTATGCTTATTATATTTTAATATTTCAATTGACGGACTTAAAACCAAAGGAGTACAAGTGTATCCAAACTACTTCTCGGTAAAGTAAGTAGAACCTTTTATTTCTTAGTAGTACATAGTATTAGCAATAATACATTTAATTGGTTTAGTGCGTTTAGTGCCGTTAATAACTTGATGGTAGCATTTTCAATTTACAATTTAACCAGTTTTTAGTAAAAATTAGAACTCGGCACTTGTACCCTTCTGGTTCTATGTTTGTCAATTAATATTATTACCAGCTGTCGGCTATCTGCTTAAAAAGTATAAAACAATATTTTTAAGTTATAGAATACACTACATATTACAAAATACAATTATTTTAAATTTTGGGCGACTTAAAATACATGAAAAACAACAGTCGTCAAAGCATATTTTAATAGTAAACCTACATTTCGCTTGAATCAAATTATGCCAGATATGTTAATTTAGAAAAATGTAGATATCTTGGTTTTGAAATAAGATAATGATATTCGGTTCACGGCATTCTTTTAAGCAACTAAAAATACATTAAAAATATAGTACAACGGGATCGGTGGTAAAATAATATGGACCGATTTTGCAACTTGAAAGTAGGAAATCGGCAATTTTTTAATTTTTGTCCGGGCAATTATAAATTTTTTTATAAGAAAAAAAGAAGAAAAACTGATCACGGATTCGAATTTCTTGATCGATAATTAACCATTTTTTAAATCAATATTTTTGAAAATGGGTAGGCAACTTAGAACAGGCGGCGGCAATCCAGTTGTCAAATTTGATGAAAATCCTTATGGGTTGTTTTGTCCAGACATATAAGGCTATTGTAATCCACTGACACATCGTGAAAAAATCGAAAAGTTTTTTTTTTTTGAACCGCTCTAATGTACATAAGGATTATCCTGAAATTTTTTTTAATATTCACATGTTAATTTTCGATAATTTGCTAGATTTTCTCAAATCTGCTTGAAATTCATCATCGCCACTTGTACTGAATGTATCAATGTTTTTTTAATTTTAAGCTTTGTTTCGTTAGCTTACGAAGTATGTATGTATATTAAAAAAATGTACCTTCAACAAATGCATAATTATAACAATTTAATTGTTTAAATAGTTTCTAATGCAAATCCCCCTACTAGAATTAATTTAAAAAAATTATCTACAAAACCAATTTTTCGAAAATAGTGGAGCCTCTTTTAGATCGGATGGTATTAAATGTTTTCGAGCACAAGTCACGTAGCATGTTCCACGTGCATCGGAGATCTCAGACGCCTAAACATAAACACACACGAATATAAAATATACGCCTGTACTGATTGATTAAGGTCAGCGCTTTGTCCGACGCTTCTATAAACCTAAAACGAGACGTCTTCCCGTAACAGCTCAAATGTTCAAAAAAGACTTTTGGAGATCGCATAGTAGCGTTTCGTAACCAACCTTGTTGCAATTGCTCTGCACGTATTCTAACGTATTACTTAATCATTTTTTGAAAAATATAATTTTTACTATGTATTATTTTAAATTTTAAATTTATTTTTCATTACTCTCCGTTCGCAAATATTTTTGTTTTTCGTTGCTCTTTCTAAAGGATAGCAGTTTTGGGAAAAAAATGACAAGCTTAGACAAGATCTTATCAAACTTTTCGATCACTTTACCATAGGAACTCATAAACTCATGGTATTTATTAATTATACAGGTCTGTGTGGTTTTGTGGTTGTGTTGCTATTTTGCAGAATATGTCTATCAGGTCCGGATTTTGAAATATTTAAGGCTAAAGAAACCAAAAATAGTCTTTTTGGCTACATGTGCAGGACTTACTTTGCACCATTTTCTACCAGTTGCAAAATTTTATACCATCTATCCTCTTCAAAAAAAAAAAACAACTTATATATGGTTTTTCGTAGCAAAGTTATGGCTATTTGAAGGTGAACGGTTTGGTAAAAGACTCTGTTTACCCGTATGTAATTTAAATTACGTAAGTATTCGTGAAATGATTTTGAAGAGAAAAGATTGTACTGAAGAATGCAACTAGTAGAAAAGAACCGAACATTTTTTTAAGCCCTGCAAATGACCTAAAACACAACCAAAATAGCCATTTTCGACTATTTAACCTTAAGATCTCAAAATCCTGATGTGATGGACCAATAAGTAAAATTCGTTGCCTAATAACATTCATGACCCCCTTATTTTAAATACGGTGCAAGCTATTAAGAAGTTGCAAGAGAATTTCGTTCAAAATACGGTAGAGAAAACCATGCTATTAAACTTATCATTGTTAAATTTGAAGAAACTGGTTCAGTTCAAGATCAAAGAAGCATCGTTGTGGTCGTTCAAGTAAAAATATTGCAGCTGTTAGCACAAGTGTTGCTGAAGAGCCAAGGCCATCAATTCGTTGTAGTTCACAGCAATTGAACCTCAAACAACTTTGTTCTCTATTTTACTCAAAGATCTATATCTACAAAATACAGTTAACACAAGAATTAAAGCCAATTGACCACACATTAAATCAGCGATTCGTTAATAAGGCCATAGAAAAACAAGAAGAAAATAAGAATTTCTTCAAGGAAATCATCTTCACCGATGAAGCTCATTTTGAAATTGGCCGCTATGTCAACAAACAAAACTGTCGAATTTGAGCTGTTTAAGAACCCAATGAAAAATCGATCTTTAAAACGGGAAGAGTATTAATCGAATAACTTTTCGAAGAACAGACGTGATTGGACTCGATTTCGTTTTATGGGGGCTCCCGAACTGTTCAACACCTCAAAGACAACATCATAGAGCAAATATGCGATGCCTGCCGAGTCAGTAGAGGAGGTTACTTGAACGATATTCTTTTTCATTATTAACCGGAACAAATGTATTTTAATTTCCAATGAAAATAAATACAGATTGCTTACAATTTATGTCTTTTATTTAAATTTAAAAAGATATCTCCAATTTGAACACCTTTTATCAGCGAATGAATTGGACAAAGCTATACTGATAATAAAGCTATTGAGATAACAGTCAACTCCGCTCTTCAGTAAAATGAGTCGCAATATCTTTCAAATTGGATTAAACTTTCATATTCCAACGCCGTGACTACTATTAAAACTTTGAAATGGTTTCTCGAGGAAGCGCATTGATTATCATGTTAGAGTGTAACGAATGTTAACAATTTATTATTTGTATGTACATAAGATTAGCTAGTAAATCCTTATACCTTTTAAACCAGGTTTTTCAATGTCACAATTACGAAAGTTCATATATTTCAACAAATATACATATGTACATAATTAACAAATTGACTAAATTATTAAATAACTTAACGCCTATAACTAAATATTTGCTATAAAAACTAATACTTTTTCGTCATGAGTGTTTCATAAAGCATCCATTGCTTAGTGCGCTTTTACTTTGTAGGTAACTTTCCATACCTCGAAGAGGCAAATTGTGGAATGAAATCGGTAGAAAATTGCTAGAGGCATTGACACATGTGTTATGATAGTCCAACCCCATACACCGAAAAATATTAGATGTGTCTGTCGAAAAACGGCACGTCCCTTTATTAGTGTGTTTATAAACCAAAGTGCTATGTTTGCCACTAATAAAAATGTAATTATTTCTCGTCCTGGCTTCTTGCGCTGCTGCTTAGCACCTTTGCAACGACGATGACTAGCGTGTAAAATGAACATAGTTTGGAGTGATGTTTGCACCAAGGCAAATGATTCAGCAATGATGCCTTCGATGCGATCGGGTACTGTGTCCCATTTCGAGAAATAACTACCCAATATGCTAAACATACTGTATAGATAGACGCCAGTTTGTGCCACAATCAACAAGAGATTATCTAATTCCATGCTGTGGTGTTCGTCGCTGGATTCCTTAACGTATTTAAGATCTCGCATGAGTATCATTCCTATGAAAAACAAAGATATGGAAATTGTAATTTTATGTTCGTAAGCTTAAAGAGATAAAGCAAAACTTTCATGGTGAGGACGTTATTCTATCAGTTGTGCTACATTCTGAAAGTAATGCCTAAAAATGACCTAAGGCCTAACCTCAATATGTTATTTTTGCGGATACCTCAGCTGCCATAAAAATTTCAATCAAAAAAATGAGGTGAATGGAGCCTGAATGAATTTTGACATGCAAAGTGTCGTAAGTTTATCGTCTCTGTCCTTACGACGTGAAAAAGTGGTGAGAATCAGTACGATTGCTCTTCATATCGAATTTGGGCAGCAGAAGCCATAAAACTGCAAAATATTTCAGATCGATCTATTCATATTCATTTGTTCTAGACATTAGACTAGACATTAGGCGATAGGATCGAAACTAGAGGCATTTCAACGACAGGTCAGCAAAGATCACGCTCACGATCACGTGCTGTTCTTTCCCGGGACTGCACCCAAAAGGACAACTTTCGGCAGCAACTTTCATGTAGAGATTTTTCGTAGAAGATTAGAGAATATTATACTTCACTCAAATAGATCGTAAGTTAATTTGCCATTGGTACCATTTAAGATTCTGTGCCAAGCGGACGAGCTTTATCTACATTATTATGATTGGCAACCAAAAAATATCGCCCTGGAATAAAACGATCTGTCTTCCTTAGTATCATATTCCATATTATTTGAACTTGTCGAAACAAAAGAGTAATGAGCTAACCGGAAAACCTTGTAAATAAGATCGTGGCTCGGAGAGGTGTTTGAATGACAAACGAGTGCTAATTGAATTCTCCTTGAGAGAAAATAAAATACCAAGTATATATGTACGTATGTACATATGTATATATATTCCAACTTACCGACAACTATGGCCGTTCCACATGAAAAATACATTATTGTTTCCCATAGAGTGACTTCTTTTGTCGCGATGAACTCATATCCTGATTGTGTGTAGAATACGAAATACATTATCATTGAAATAATGGTCATTACAATTATTAGTATGCCAAAGAACAGACCCTTGTGGGACTGTGAACAATCAACTGAGAATTGATGAGCTGGCTTTTGTGTTGTTGGTTTCAGTGAATGCTTGCGGGTTTTATCAATATCCGGAATTGATTTAACTGATTTCCACATTTCATACAAGATTACGGCACAAATTAAGGAATACTCAATTGTGCAGGGAAAAAGAAATGGTGAAACTTCCTGCACCAAAGCACCCATTATGTTTTCACGTGAACAGCCCCCACTAGGCGAAACCTCAGCAACGGTTTTATTTGACGGAACAACAGTAGAATTTGCTATTATATTAGCAACACCGGAAGCCACACGCGAAAAATTAACCATTGGAAGTGCCGCCTCCACCGCACCTCGATTTGGAATACTAAGTGTGTCATTTATAGCTGACCAATCGATGCCACCATGAGCACCCCCATGCAAAGCAGGATCATTTACATCATCAGTTTTATGATGGCCTATATGATGGATTTCATGCTTTGTTTCCTCGACGAGCACGTACAACCATTCACAAAGATTTGTGCCTACCATGTGCATGAGACCGAAACGTGAGGTCACCTTGTGGCGCGCCATATCAATGTAGGTGGTATTGAAAAAGATAAATTGAACTTGAAAAATGCACAACACTATACGACAAATGGGCATGACGGCAATAAATACATTGCGACAACCAGGTTGGGAATTTAATTCGAAAAATTGTCCAAATTCTAGACCCGAATAAACCATTGTACCAATAGCGAAAGCAATGGCGCCAACACGCAGATAGAAACTTCCGAAATGCGTGACCTTATGTTTCAGATGTATGTTGTTTTTTTCATCTAAATGAGGACGTTATTAATGCTTATCACAACTTGAACTCAAGTATCATACTTACGATAGTCTTTAAGGGCATTAAAGAGTGTACGATTCCGAAATGTTGTTATATATAAAAATATCACAAACAATATGCTACCCACATAGAGATAAACGTAGAAGCCTTGGTAGACGTAAATAGGAATTTGATTCGAGATCACTTCGGTTATCGGCAAGCAAACACCCAGTAGTACCAATAATTTACAATACAGCGCCGATAGAGCCGAACTTAAAGAATCACTATGGAAGAGTTATAGAAATTATAGATCAGTTACGATTGGAATGTTTGCATTATTTCCATAAATAAACATACTTTCCTGCACGTCTATTTTTCTCTTTAAACATTTTCGCCTGATGACTTTTTGGACCACCGGCCTGGTCCATAGTTACTGTGCTACCATTGGCAGTTAGCGCTATGGAGCTATAAAATTAAAGGAATAATTAATAATTAGTTACAACTTATAGCCATTTATGTACTACATATTAGTATTAGATGATTTCTCATATATGTATTAGTTTCATGATCTCGCAAAGCTTATGGAAAATACTTACGGTTTGAAAAATAATTTTTAACATCTAAAGAAAATTTAATTGTTAATGCGTATCAATCCATATTCTACTTTCACTAAAACAAAAATTTTTTCTTCTAATTTTGCTACATTTTTTAATATTACATTTTCAGTTTCGAAAGACAGTACTGTAAAACTTGTTGTAGCAACATTTTAGCAGCGCTGCTACTGGACCCAAGTAAAAGATAAATGATTCTTGTAAAAGGTGGGTAAACTCTGTGTCCACGCACGGTCCGCTTACGTCTGTTGATGTGAAGCAGATCTACATACATAGGTAAGAATCATTCCATTGGGAATTAAGTTTTCTAAAATTACAATTCCAAGAAGATCGGCTTTATCAATTCCATTTCAAAAATTATTGATTCCTTCGTCGATTCCATTCCAAGAATCAAAATTTGGATATTAATTCCATTTCAAGAATTTGGTATTCTATTCCAAGGTATTAGAACTTGGAATCGCCATTTTATAATTTATTACAAAAGAAAGTTATTCCTTCCCTTTCCAAATACTTGAATCAGAATTATAATTTCATTTCCTTGAATGGAGTCGACAAAAGGAATTGCCATTTCCTTTGAATGGAACTTATATTTTTTGAATTCCAAATCTCTAAAAATCTGTAAATTGTACTATGTCGAAAAAAAGTACGTGGTTAAAATTGGTTTACATTAACGTCACTGTTCAAAAAGTGTAAGCTAAATTTGTATCAAGTACACGTTACAATACAATCTGATTTGTTAGAACTTTATCGTTTCTACAGCGTTTAACAATCAAAACTGTTTCCTGATGAGTTTGGATATATATATGTATGGTTACTAAATGAAACACATACATATGTATATTGCAACATATTATATTTGTGGAGTCTTGATTTTTTAGTGCATAAAAACTCGCGCCCTATCAATTACGTACTAGGTTAGTATTAAATTCAAATAAGGCACTGTACCCAGTATTTCTCTGACTCTTTGGTGGTTGTCCATTTCTCTTAATACTGGAAAACGTCGAACCACGTCTCGGGTTAAGCATATCCTGCAACATTATTGATGGTCGACGTGAAATTTGTAGCGTATGTGGTGCAAGAAAACAATCGGAATCAACATGATGTATATTCGCATTGGGAAGTGGAACAGTTAATAAAGCTTGACGTGCAGCCGCCGATTCGACCAGTTCCAAATTGTTTTGTGATTTTGCCAAAGGCGATGTGGGTAAAGGGCTCATGATGGGTATCTTATGATGGCCACATGAATCACAAGGACTACGTGCAATAATCGCCGCTGCAGATGCTGAGGAAGGTATGCGGGTTTTCTTCAGCACACTAACCGTACTCGCTGACGGGCTAATACTAGGGCTGTGGTTTCCACTAGTTTGCTGTTCGTCGTATTGTTCTTTTGGTATGCTTAGTCTTGCCGAAGAAGAAGATATAGTGGGACCTTTGATTTCAATATATTCACCACTATCCGTGGAGATTTGATTGCTGTAAAAGAGAAAAAAAGACAAATGTTCAGTTGAATTTCAAATAGATGGGGTAAAGAATATTAAGAAAACATAAATACTATACAATAATAGTTAGATAAAATTGCAAATTTTGCTCAAATGGACCATAAAATTCACCGAAAAAAAGGCGATTTCGCTCAAAAAAACTACAACTACAAAAACCTTTCACACAAGAGATATCTCAGATTACTCCAAGACTCCCTTTAGAAAAATTGCTTCAATTTTGAGAATCTACAAATGAACTGGAAATTTTGCGGAGCGTAGCCATCGATGGATTGGCTAATAAGATAACGAGGAATCTAACCACACGTCTTAGAATGTTCTTGTTGCAAAATTAGCATGTTGCTGGTTTTACCTTACTTTTGGACTTAGAAAGCTTCGCTTAAAAGAAAGGAGCTGCATTTTCTTCCTTTCTTTTTCATATTCTTATCCCACACATTACTCATTATTCGAAAAACTATTTCCTAGAGTCGATCGATGTCGCACATGGTTCGCCGGAAATGATTTCAGCCAAAGGTGCGAACACTACAAATGTTTTTCTTGATTTTATATCTGAGACGTCTCACAACGTGACGTGGGACGTCCAACAAAATCTTTGCCAGGGCCGTTTTTAAAAAAATCCGTTTTAAGTCTATGTTCAAGTTTTTCTAGAAAACGATGGAAGGTATAGTAAAAAGTCATGAGTACAAAATAATTTCTCGAGAAAGTTGCAACATAACGACTCACTTACTATTTTTTATTCCAATGGTATTGTTGTTTAAAAATTTCTAGTGGAAAAGTTTGGTTTGAGGAACACCTATGGTTGTAGAGTTCAGTATGCTGACCAAGATATACATATACATATGATGGGCACGGAAACGCCTCCTTCATATATTTTTTGAGCATCAAAATCCCAATTCTTCACCAGTGTAGAACTACTGTGGGTACGTACCAAAGCCGGAGTTGGACATATTGGAAGATGTAAATCCTGAGGCACAGCCGAAAGCTGCTAACTTACCCTATCTTTTATGTAGAATCCGTGCTAGTGACATTGATGTTGGATATACTATAGTATATACCGTATATAGAATAGTTTAGTTTTTTCGGCAGGATGGGTGAAAATTTTGCCGAAAAGTGAAATAGGCCGAACCAAATGAAGTGCCGAAATTTTTTTTGTGCTTTACAGCAATCCATTGATATCTAAGTTTTTTCACTATTAGCATTTCTACTCCTGTGAAAGAAACTATCTTTTGTTTCTTAAGCTTGAAAGGCACTGATTTGTGTTTTTCTTTTGTTTTCTTAACTGGAACTACGACTTCATGACAGTTAGAGTTCAGGACATTTAAGTTATGTAGAAATGTACTGAATAGAGAAATGTACTTTTTTGATGCCGAATGTACTTTTTCGACATCATGCAGTGGGGCTCGGACAACACAAAGATAAAGACCAACTACCATTAAGCTACAACATTAACAATAGTTTTTTGAGTTGACCTTTTGACAAGCAAATATTATATATATCGCAATTATTAATGAGAGTAGTCATGCGATTAAAAGGAGCTGTAGCCATGAAATATGCTTTTAAAATTACTAAAAATCAACCTAACAATAAGTCTAAAATTGTTTTACTAGCAAAAAAGGTCAGCGGAGTTTACTCCAGGCTTCTATGCATATTAAATTCACTAAAAGAAACACAAAAAATTGGTAATTTTTAGAAATAATCGAAATGTATCGAAAATATACTGAAAATGTGTCGAGTGTACTGAAAATAGGTCAAATGTATCGATTGTACTGACGACGATTTTTCATGACACAAATGGAATGAAAAAAGTACAAATGTACCAAAAATGCCACCTTTTTTATTGGTCATCATTTGTATTGAGGAGTTATTTTTTCTTCAACTTTACAACACGAAAAATTTTCAGTATATTGCTAAGCCAAGCTACAAATATCTTGGGCTTACACTTTAAAAAGTCTAAATCTGACAAACCGACGAAGATACCCGACATTTTATGGAATAATTTTGTTTTGAATGCAGTTTACTTTTGAATGAGGGCATGCAAATCAATTGAGAAAAAAACTTTGCATTGGTTTCCCTTGATCTTTCCAACATTGGAGATGTTCCGTCGCAGTTATTGTAAATTTGTAATACATAAAATAATTTGTTTTGAGCAAAGTTTCTGAATAACAATGAAAAAAAAAAAAAAATTATTTACTCTTCAAAGGCTTATATCGTATCCTTTTTCCCGAATGCCTTGTTGTATCATATATTGAACTTTCACGTGACCTTAAATAATTTTCACTTTTAAAAAGTTGATGTATACATACATATGTATGCAGCGACTACCGCTCAACCGATTTGTTTGACGTTCTGTGAAAAACTAAAACATTAGTAACAATCGTGCGAAAACTTCTGATTTTGCAAAATCAGAACTTAGATTATATAATGAAGTCTGCATTAATTGAATTGGAAAAACGTGAAAAAAAGATTGATGAAATAGACAATGTCACTGATGGAATGATTGATTTAGAAAAAATTGTTTTTAGAGAACAATCAAAGAAATGGATACATATTTTGAAAGCATTCATTATATGTAATAAATACCAATTCAATAATATTTATCATATTCTATATAAAAAACCCGTACAGACGTGTATTTTAAGTATCAATCATTGCCTTTATCATAAAAGAATTAAAGCTTTTACAATACATACCAATTAGGGTGTTTTTTTTTAAAATATATGGTATGGTACACTGAAAAAACAATATGTTTGAATATAACAAACGAATATTTCATATAGAGCAATTAACAAGCCTGTCGTGAAAAACGGTGCGTTTTCATTTCGAAGACGTTTTGAAGGAATTTGTCTTCGAAGTCAAATTGCAGACTTTGAATATGAAATTAACGTTTTAACGATTTCGAAAATGTAGAATTGACGACTTTTGCTTTGTCTAAAATTCAGAATTGTGAGCATAGAGCATTAACTTACTTTTTAATGATTTTTATTTTCATTGAAAGCCTATAGGATAGGAAAAATGTTTAAGATTTTTTCCTTCATCATTTTATTTGGAGTTAAGATATACCGTGCTTTTCGATTAAATAAAATTGGTAAATAACCTACAACCTCTTACTTTAAAATGTGCGCCATCAATAAAAAATGGAAATGTCGATATGAAGCAGATACATTCATAAGATTGATTGAAGAATAACATAGAGAAATCAAAAAAATCAAATATATTTTTATAAATAAAAAATAATTAGTTTTTTTGTGAAACTAAAGCAATTTCAAAAAAGAATTATAGTTTGTTTCTTTTATTCAATTTTACGTAGGTTCTGAGACGTTTCGTTTCAAAAAATTTTCAAAAAATCGACTTTTATTCTATATTTTTTTTTTCTAAAAAAAAAACCACCCTAGCACTCGTACAAAACCACTCCAATTGAGTCATCAATTACAAGCTATTCATTATTTAGATATCGCCTTATTTACTTCAGTACGAGTATAAGACAATTTTAAGACACAAATATTAGATAAAACAAAATTTTCAAAATTATGATAAGAAATAAATTTAAAAGAAATCGAACTTGTTGCGAAGGTGCTCGTATACTGAAAAGACCTTAAACTTGTGCGAGCTTCAACTCACATTGCTGGAGGTGGCGATGGTGGTAGTGGTATTGACACATGACTATATCAACTATATCTAAATATCGCCTTGTCTGTCCACATTACGCAAAGTTACAAGTTAATTAGTGCGATAGCTCGCCAACGCGTGGGCTGTTTGGTTTTCACAAATTAAAGCCTATTTATTATTGTGTTAATTTTATTGTAAATAATTTACAATCACATGAAATATTCATACGTTTCCTGCAAATGAATTGATGTTACGAGTATTTGGTAAACAACATATTGTAAAGTTCACGTTGGGTTTAAGTTATTATTGTCTTAATATTTGTCTGGCTCGAAGTAAGTATATTAGTACGGTCACTTGAAATAAATAGTTGAACAGAATTTATCTACCGGCTCGGTAGTTTTGTGACAGCATAGAGAATGTGTCATAGAGCATAAAATAATAACTTATTACATCGAATATAATTTTGTAATTTTTAAACTATAGCCCCCTCCCCACTGAAGACTTCAATTTAGTCTAAATGGCATTTGAGGGACAAATTACGGATAGACCATAGATGAATACGCTGTTTACTTGGTGCCATTTGTCTAGCATCTTGAGACATATTTAACGATTTATTAGCTTGCATCTATCACTATTACCAAGCCCAATTACATATGGTATATATGGCCGTTTTTACATTTACCGGCAAAACTGAAGCCCTAGACGACGATGACGCTGATTTACCTTTTCACTGATTATGCTCATTTTTGCGCAACCGGCGTTTGTTTACATAGTGTCCTCGTTCCAAACTTTGTCAAATTTCATTAGAGCATTCAAATTTTATAAATTATTTGTTTAAATGATGCTTTAGTTAATTCAGAAAACTTGTTATGATACTTTCAGGTTAAACTCTTACAGAATTTGCTTCGCACTGTTTGTCATATTTGGCCATATTTTTCGCCCGAACAATGTAAATGTCCTCTTGTTTCCATGTTGATTAAGCTCGTTTGAAAAACTACCTGGATAAAATTAGTCGAGTGATTCACTTTTCTAAGGGAGAACGGTTTGGTTTGGGCGTTAGTTCTCAATCACAACAATTATAAAACCATCTTGAATTTGTTTGTCGAATTTATATCATCGCTTTCAGTTTCGAAAAAGTACTGGTCGTATTACTATGGCATATCCCCATTAGCATTGAAAATTATTTGTTCGAATCGTTCTACTCCAAAACTTGCAGTAACTTCCGCTGTGTTTTGGATTGCTCACTTTGTGTTCTGTAAATTCATTCCAATCTAATTATTCATTTGACACTGTATCCATAAGCAAACTTTTAGCGTATTTTGCAACCATTCGTCAAGCGGAGGAGCGCACTAATTTAATACTCAGAAAAAAAAATGTAGGAAAGCAAATATTGAAATCTATTCAACGAATGTGGACTGTTACACTTAAAAATCTAAGCCATAAAAAGCGAATCCGCGAAACACAAAACCGCTTATAGCGAGAGTGGACTGTATACACAAAATAAAAAGAATTGCCTACACAATTAATATACTCTGGGATAGTCCGCAAACTTGTATCAATTTCTTTTTGTTGAGCACATTTGTGATGGAAATGATAAAATATTTAAAGTACAATTTAATTTAACTGTTAATCGCTCTGTTTATTGGCTTGCGCCTAACATATAGTTTAACATTATCTATTGCTTAAAGATATACCTACATACATACATATGTATACAAATAAGAAAACGTTCTTTTCAGCTGACTTGAGGGAAATAAACGCGATACAATTTTTCTTGTATATAGTACCGAACTAAAACGCACACCGATGTGCTTTGAACTGTAACATGATATTAATTTGATTTCAGACTTCATCAAGAATCTTAAGATACCTAGGTGACTATTTTTATCCTTGTTAAAACATAATATTTATAACGTTTTAACACCTTTTGCCGTCAAAATAGATTCAGTTTGTACAAGATGAATATATAAACTTGTCTATATTTAACTTGTTAAATATTTCCTTAATAAAAAATTAACACGAATTACTTAACTATAAATACAAACACTAAAATCAGTTAAAGAATCTAAGTGCAAAAAACAGGTTTGTAACGTTTCGTTAATTAATTCTTTATTATTTGTGTTGTATCGGAGCAGAAAATAATTTAAAGTTTGTTTACTGAGCTTACTGTTCAGTATCAGACAATATCAAAAAATTACATAAAACATCAAAAAACCGACTGTACGTACCTAGTTTCATTAATTGCTAAATGGAGTCATCAGTGACCTTTGAGCCGGTGCAGTGAGAATTTCGAAATCTGATATGTTTCCATTTTTGCACCACGCTGAAACGTGGTACTCCATAGGTTTTTGGTCGCTGCGCACAAATCTACTATACTATTAATTTTTTTAATTAAAAGAACTCCAGATAAAATGAGGTCGCTTGAATTCGAACACATTCGGCATTTTAAAAGTTACTTGACGTTCATCCAGTCTTTTGGCGTCACATAGAAGAACTGACTTATGCCAATAATATCACCCTATTGTCATCAAGATATTCCGATATGCAAACCAATCTTTCCGGTTAGCAAATATCTACATATGAGGGCAACATACTATTTTCACAATGTGGCAAATAATCCAGTAGTCAACATTTTCGATGAAAAACAATGAAATTTAAATAATATTTTTTGTATAAGATAGATATGCCTAAGATCAAAAGAAAAAAAATATGAGAAGCAAACGAAAATTCCATTGCATACTTTTAGTTGTCAAAGAAAGGTAGAATTTACTTGTCAAATTTAAGGAGAAAGCAATAATTTTGAAAAGCGCGTGCAAGAGCGGGGTGTTGGAGAACAAAGCGAATAGGGGACGGAGACCCTAGTATAACAATAATATTATAATAACAGCTCACTCCAGCTAGTCGTGGTTAAACGTCATACAAAAGTCTTTTAAATCAAAGTTTAAATTCAAATTTATGTACGGGTGTTTTATTTCAATTGATAGGTCTATCAATCTAAAAAATTAGTAATATATGGTAAGTGAAAATAATGTATGTATGTACGTATGTGCGTGTATTTGTTTTAGCTATAAGTTTAATAGATGCACAAGCGTGAACGCTTGTATATACATATAGCAATTCGTTCCGACAATGACTTCTTAGTTTCTTTAAGCCAAATTAAGTGTTAATAAGTTTACTCATTCCTGGATTGTTAATTTATTTTCTAGTTGAAACTGAATTATAACAACACAAAATTGATTTGAATCAATACAAACACGCTTCTTGTGATATCTACTTTTTCAACATGTGATTTTGGATATTAATTTGGATGTTCTTTTCTCTCAGCTTTCTGATACTATCCTATATTTACCAAAATTTCGTCACTTTTATCTTAAAAAAACACAAAAATTATTTCTTTCGAAATACTCATTTTAATAAAAAGTTTTTTGATTAGCTAGTTCGAAAGATCAGCTCTTTTTTACAATGAAATAGTTATTTTGTAAAAAAAAATCTCATGTGGTACTTTCGAGTAATTAATGAATGAACTGAGGTGAACTGTAAAAATTGAGCTTAACGAATCTTAGACAATACAAGAGTATGTATGAATTTCAATGAAATTGACTATCGAACACGCTCACTTTTTCTATAATTTTGTAGCAATAGTGGGCATAACATAACATTTTTCATACAGACTTTATCTAAGTGTGATACAGAGCTTTTATTACAGAGACCACTTAAGCTAAAAATAAGCATGACCCGCCCACATTTTACTTTTGCACAAATTGCTGCCTGGTACAATTATATGGAAAGTGATCGAGTCAGTCGAACAACTTCGACTTAACTTTATATCTGCTTCAGTATTGACTGGGAACAGTTTGTGCCAAGGTTTCAAATTTTCCTCCTTTCTTACTATTTATGATCGTAGGTTCTATAACACTTCGGAACACTGTGCGATGGGCTATTTTGCTATATTAATTAATTAAAAATACAAAAAAAGGTACTAAGGAACGGTTTATATATTATGTAAAAGGCTTAGAGGAAGGGGTTTCCCATGTAGCGGGCTCCTCATCACATTACCCCTTCAATTAGGAAGCGCTCAAACTGAGTATAATGCCATATGACAAAGCAATTGCTTGTAGGTTCTGAGGGGATAAATGTTGAAACTGAACGTGATTAGCCACAGGTGTCTAATAATATATATGTCGAATCCCATTTCGAAGTTTGTTTGAAAATTTTGATAGTCCTACTTATTTAAGTAAAAATTGGAACTTTCGAGCTTAAAATTAACGTTGGAGAACAACGTTTGGATTTTCGAATTTTTGAGCCCAGGCTTAAGACAAAGGTATGGGTACTGTTGGTATGGGTGCGTGATATTCGGTTACTATTAAAATTTGCTTAAAAAAATTTTTGGTTGAACAATCAATTTCAATCTCATTCATTCACTCTGACAGAACGAACAGTTCACTTTTGTGTTTTTCAGCTTTTTTGCACCATTTGATTGGACTATACCGGCACTATCATCCAAAATCTCGAAATCCCTTAATCTATTTTAGTTACGAAACATATTTACTCACTAACTTTTATAATATTTAAAAGTATTGTGCCACTATTTAAACCTGTTCTGTGACTTTTTCTTCAAAAATTTTTCCAAGGAAATGTCACTTAACAGCTGCTTTAAAATTTTTAAACCACTTTCGTCTGCTGTTAAACTTAAAATACCTTTTTCGAGTTTAAGAAAATTTTAAGCCGACAATCAAAGACTTAAAACTCAAGTTGCTTAAAGCAACTTATAATTTGTTTATATGTAAGTACGGGGCCAATATTTTAAAATTGACAATAAACTAAATTTTTCGTTTGAACACATGACATGCTCAGAACAGAAATGGTTGAAATAAAAAGCGTGAGCAAAATTGGGTTACAATATTCATTTACTGTAGCGGTAGTTACGGACTTACAATTCATAGTAAACAATTTTTTTTTTTGAACACAAGAAATGTATTTTGAGCTTGCGCTTTTGTTTCGATTCACATTTTTTTTTGTGACTATCCATTTTTTGCACAAGCTTTTTGTTTACAACACTTTTTTCTGAGCGCTTCACATCCTCTGAAAGTAGAGTTACAGGCCACGCGTCACCGTTTTATCGACGCACTCGCTTTTGTCAGAAAATGTTAAAACCGTGCATTCGATTAGAGTGAGTTACATACCACGATGCGTAGAAAGTGTTAGGGAGCAGATGACGTAAAACGTTGAGCAACTTTCAAATTTTTCATCGCTTTCTCGCGTCGTGATGTTCAATCAGTTGATTCACTTACTAAACAAACTTAATCACTTACTACATAAACAAATTGATTACGCACGCAGATATTATATAACTTATTTGAAGTCGCGAATTTCGGGATTCCATCATTGAAAGTTGTCCGTGATCCCAGGACTTAGAATTGAACTCAAAAATTGTAACAGAAAAAGAACTCATAAAATATTAATTGCTTCAATATTACAGTTTTTAAATTTAGCAAGATGTTAAGTCTTTGAACTTATTTTATACCAAATATACGGAAATTTTAGAAAAATCCATTGCATTGGTAAATATGAAAATGCTTAAGATTTGGTGCTTTTAAATTAAAATAATTTTAAGATTTCTATGGGTATTTTAACATTGAAAGTTTTATTTTGTCACAAATAATCTACCATCATATGCATAAAGCCCTCACCAAATTTTACTGTCATTGGGCCATAAGTCGAGAAAAAAATATCGAGCTTCTTTTCAGATGATATAACAATGCATCAATTGATATAATAAGAATGAGTTGTTGTCTGGTGGAGTGAATATCGAAAGTTTGCTCTGAATTGTGAATTGTTGTGAGCAATGATTAAAGTTGTTATTTGTAGACATTGAAAGTTATGTATTTAATTGCAATAAAACTAAGCAATCGCAATTAAGCAAATCAATCTTCCTAGCTTAAAAACTAATTAGTTAGAATTAAAAACTTTTTATACCGAAAAAATCTGTCCTTTTTTTGCCGAAGCAAAAAACTTGAAAACATAGCTCTCTGGTTTAATCGTAGATAAGTTATTGCAGAATGTTTCGTTCGTTATTGATATTATGAATAATAGTTAAATTGACCTTAAAGAAAATAATTTCAAGTAAATATTCATTATTACTGTAAAATTGTAAAAAATTAAATAGTTTGCTTGATGCGAGGCGGAGTCATTCACAATTGCAAACTAAATCACAATTGATTTTCACTTCGGATTGACACTTTTCATTTAACAGTTTAAGTTAGTTCCAAGGATAGAACCATTTTTATCACACAAAACAGAAATTAGATCAAGCAAATATCAGACGATATTGATTAATTATTTTTAAGTGGCAAGACCAAGTTATCAAAAGTCAACAAACACACTACACTACACTGCACTTGTATTACGCGATTCTTGTTTTTAGTTTTATTTCGATAAATTCATTAAATTGTGAAGTTATTTTTATTATATCGCACAATGTGTTAGCATTTTCTTTTTTTACATACAAAAACCCACTCATCATCTTTTTTCGGCTTCTTGAGGTCATCCAGGTAACGAACTTTCAATTTTGATCTCCACAGGGCGAATGGTTCCTCACTAACGTTTTCGCGTGAATTTAAATTTTGCAATGACATGTTAAAACTCTGAGGATAAAATGTAAACTAAATGTAAATCAGACGGAATCGGTCGAGACGCTTTCTTATCTATGAGATACGACTATGAGCGCAGTTAAATGACGACTTTGTAGCCGCTTGGCTGGTTTATCTTTAAGATAGCAGGAGAGAAGTAAAGAGTTTGCTAATGTTTTTATTTTTTATTTTTTCATTTTGTAAACAAATCGCTTGATTGATTGTTTAAAAAATTAACACTTGAAATAAATACATTGTGCCGATATTGTTGCTCGCAATTTATATAGACTGGTTAAAAAAAATTTATTTTTGCTAAAGCAAAAGAGTGTTTAAAATAAAAAATATTTTTTTGAGCCGTAATTTAAAAAAATGAATTTTGAGCTTTTCCACGGCTCCCTATTAGGGCGTAATTTATATATGTGCTCATTTAAAGAAAGAAGAAGAAGAAAGTTATATTCAATAAACACACGTTTTGAAGATTATGTGTATGACATATAAGCACAGTGGCAGTAGTAGAAACTAAATGTCGATAGAAAATATCTAAGTTCTAGACGATTCAATGGGTCAACTATAAACAGGGTGAGAAACAGAGTTATCACTTCAAATTCTTGACTTGTAAAGTCAAATTTAAGTGCAGTAAGATAAAGTGTGGTAAGAGTTTTTAAGGCTTTTGAATAATGTCAACAATAAATACATATGTCAGTTATGATCGAATTTCTTATAAATAAAATATGTTAATATAAGATGTAAATATAATAAAAAAGCGTTATATTTGGCCTTGCCAAAAACTAAATGCTAATAACTAAATGAATATATACTCTCTTCTATACCTGCCACGCCCCTTATATGCGTTAGTAACGGAATGACACCCGCTAAGTAGGGTGTGAAATAAAACTAAATAATACTCTTTCATACAAAATTAAGTGTTCAGGCATTTTTTCTTAAACTATAGGAAATTTTCTACTTATACTTTACAGATACATACATACAGAAGGTAATTTTTCGAGAAATGTTTAAGTATATGTTATATAGCTTGTATAGGAGGTGCCACACACACCTATCTGAATTCGACCATATTTTTTGTAGTGTTCGTATGTGTCACTAAACATTCCTATGCTGAATACAAACACTTTTTTTTGTAAATGTTTTTCGGTACACCTCATTACCCATTTACTGTGGGCGCACAGAAGCTGAGAGCAAAATGTAAAATTTGCAAAAGTTATTAACGTATTCACAACTCATTAACAATAAAATGCGAGTTTTTCTCACAAGCCTAATTAATACCTCACGTACGATCTGTCTGAAATTTAAAAAAAAAATATTTGCAGATACCATAATTGATCCGAACGAACGTCAATACTCAAAAAAGAAACTGTCAAAATGTGAGTTATGCGAGAGAATAAACCTAAGGCAGACGGCATATTTGTCAGAACAATGAAATTATCACGTGTTAAAGCGGCAAATTATAGCATCACACCTTCCTCTACACAGAAGTTGCACTTAAATTTTTATGCGAGTAGCTGAATGTTTGTTTTCATGAAACGAGTATACTTTGCAATTACAAACTTATCAATTATTTACATTTTGTAGTGTATCTACAATATTGATTTCGTCACTTTGTTTGAAAAGGGAAGAACAGTTTCACTTTTTTGCAATACATCATAAGTCAATACAATGGCTTACCTGAATGTTACATTTGGCATTTTAATGTTTGATTTTTTACGATTGTCTGTAAAACGTTTACTGTTCGCTTGACGAGAAAAGGTTGACTTCTCAATCGATGTTAGACGAAACTTTATTTGTGAACTATACCCATTATATTACGTACATAGCCAGGCTATCTATTGTTTTCTAATCACGGGCGTTTTTTCCTTTCTTCACTAACCGTAAGATAGTTAGTCGTTTAAAGATATAAATTAAACTGAACTGCTTAATTTCATTTTGGAAATTTATTTCCCTCGTTTTGCAAATAGCGTTTAGTATGTTATTATATCGACAACGATCTTATCGTGTTTTAAAGCATTGTTTAAATGTTGTTTATAAAGCTGTATTTTTTAATTACATACATACATATATGTGTCACACTAAGCAAGTTGATATCAATTACTGCCTTCCCTAAAAGCACATTTTAATTTTTGCACTAAATATTCCGTCTTTATATGTACACGAATATGACAGGCTACAATGTTATTATAAGTGTTATTTTTGCTTCTACTTGTGAAAAGTCGATATGGATGTATCAGCAGTAAATTGGCACAGCAGTTTTTTTAAGGGTCACTAGACTTAATTGAAGTAAGAGATTTAACTTAAATCAATAAAACGACTTCTTGTGTAGTAGTACAGATTTTTTTTTTTTATTTTTATTTTAATATAATTAGTAAAGTAATAAATTACAAATACTAAAAAGGAAGAGTACTAGCTGCCAGGGCTTTCGACTCAATTTAGCTTAGTATAATGAAAAAAAAAATTTATACTAAAAACAAAATAATTTTAATTCGTAGCAGTAGTCTTGAAAAGGAAGGAAAGCTTTTATGATCTTTGAGCGCAGGAATATAGAATATAGCAGATGAATTTTTAACACAGAAATACTTACGTTTTTGTAGAAAAGTTGTAATTTTTTTTCATCAATTTTAATGTTTTATCTAAATAGTGTACTTTCTAGTAAGCCTGACCAACGAGCCGAAATCGTTCGAATAAATTCGAAACTCACGAGGTTTTCACAAAATTTTTGCTCCGAGCCAAGTTAGTTTAACTGGACTCAACTCAGTTCCTTAAGTTCGATGTGTTCGCTTACATCTCGATATTTTGCTTCTGTTTGTGCCTGCGTACAAGTTGTTCGAAGAAAAACATGAACATTGCGGTGCGCCGTACATTAAGAAAAAAGTCGAGTCGAAATCGTACAAACGAGTAGCTCGTAGCTCATGAGTTGCAATCGTATCATATGGGCAACGAACGAGCTGATCATGAGTTGAGTCAAACGAATAGAGTTGTTTGAGTTTGATTCACTGCGTGTGGCAAAAGTTCTCGAACAGCCTTATTATTAAGATGTATAGTCTAAAAAACGCAAAAAAGGAGAAGAAAGTTCAAGGAAATGCCTAATTATTTTTTTTTTTTTAACTTTTATTTTATACCGAAATATGTTCTTCTTTAAGAATATGAAGCTGTTTAAGAATGAGTTGCATTTTGCTAAAGTTATCGAGGTATTTTCTGTGTAAAAAGTTCGGAATTATAAAATAAGACGAGAAAATTTTTTTTTTCATCAAAACTTACTTTGTCGTCATCAAATTAGACTCCAATTATTGCAATACAACAATAATTTTATCAAGTAACAAAACTTTATATTTTACTCCTACACGAGAGACCCTATATGCCAAAATAAATCCCATACATACAGGAGCGTCACTTCACCAAAACCTTGTGGGGGGCAAGAATTATAATTCCATCACCATTAGATGATTTTATTGAATTGTTGTATTGAATAATACCTAGTATCAGACCCTTGGGGGGGGGGCAATGCCCTCCCCAGCCCTACCGAATTGACGCCACTGCATACCTACACAAATTACTGTAGGCTAAGGTACATGTTTTAAAAATGTCTATGACATACTGTTTAAAAAGTCAAGCTGAAAATCCTAACGATAGCATATATTGTTCCAAAGTTTTGTATTGATTTTCAAAAAACGCTGATATATTTTTTTGAATATTTTTTACTCATAAACATTTCCTTGGGTTATCCCTAAGTCCGTACTCTTCGAAAAATTGATTACTCTCAACCATGGCTACGCACCTGAACGCAAGCTTAAGAAGTTTTTTTTTTTGCAAAAAGTAAGTCAACACGTCACGCTATAACTGATTGCCACGAGAATTGGCATATCCGAAAAATGCCAAATTATAGACCACACAAACTTGCGCCGTTATAAAAATTTATAAAGCCCAATGAATTAATTTACTACGCGCCATGACAGCGGTTATCAGGAATTTGAGCATTTTAGATATTTATAAGCGTTCTATAGTGCAAAAGGTGAGTTTTAGATTTAAATTTTGGTAATGATGGAACATTTATAAAAATCATTAGCAAACAAAAATTTACGTATTGATGATTCTGATATTGAAAAGTAGTGGACAACATTTTATAAAAAGCTTGCTAAAGCAATTGACTCAAGAAAAATATAACAGGCAGGGTGCTTCACTCTCTCTCATAAATTTACAGTAAGTACTGGAAAAAGAAAAAAGTATACTAATGACACACTTCATTATTTTATTATTTTTTTATCTTCTACAGTAGTTACCGCTTAATTGATTTGGCTACATAATTGCGCTAAAATTATTGCAATGAAAAGGTAACATATAAAATATATATTAATTTCCCCGTTTAATTGAGTTCCACATAATTGCATTACCCTCTTAATTGATTCCCATATTGGTATTTATGATAGCTACACTTTTGAAATTACTATATAACACCTCTCATGCAACAAATCCACTTAAAACGCTATATTTAGGCACTTATAAGTGCTATATAGTAGTTGTTATCTTAGATACAGCCAATTAAGCGGAATTGATATTATATATTGTATACTTCAAAGAGGCTTTTTGGGGGAAACGGTAACTCCTGCGAAAAAATGTAGTTTCTTAGCAAATAAAAAAAAATCTTTAAAATATTTATTTAAAACGAAAAGTTTAAGAAGCTTTTTAGGCATGATGTCGATCTCGTTCGATTGGATAATCAAAGAACTTAATAATGATAAAGGTTTTTCGGAAATGTCATGATTCATATGCTAAAATTCGGGTTCATGGTTTTGAAAATAGTCCGGGTTATCAGGAATCGTAATATTAGCTCAATGATTTCTCAGAATAGATTGAAGATGTTATCAAAAAATTATTAAAATTTTTTTTTAAGACTACGTTTTGGATGTTTTTTAACCTTTTGGCTTTTTTCCTGAAGCGCGCTTTATCAATAATAGGCTTTTCTTGAACACACATGGGCACAAAAAAAAAAGTTTTTCTTTTCATATTTTGAAATTAGACCATAGATTTGAAATATTTTTGTAAATATATATAGTACTTCGTATACATCCTATGGAAAAGTTGATTGGGCAAAATTTTAAGAGAATAAATTGAGAGATATATCTTCGAGTGTGCCTCTAAACAGAGTTTTTCCTACTTTTGAGCAAGCAGTTCTCTAAGTTCAAAGATTTAGGAAAAAAACTAGCTTAGCTGATGAATTACTTACAAACAGACTTAATCTAGGTAAAAAAGTAAGTAATTAAATTTAGCAGAAACCGCAGAGTGTTCGATTATATCCTCTTCCTTCAAATGCTGACCAATGATCAATTAACAAATGACCACCACCTATGAGGATTAAATCACTGTAACGTGTGGTTATCAATTGAAGTGGAAAGATATTGTTCAAACATACTTGAGGTGTCATCTTCAATGTAAACAGTAGAATAATGAAAATGTTATTAATAACTCCCCTTCGAGGCGAAATTTGCATATGCAAGTATGGTCAAAGGATATTCATTCATCCACATGTCTGCATGTGGTTATTTGGTGTAAAATATTTTACAGTATGAAATGAAAGCAAACACCGGCCAAAGCTTAAAATACGCGTTCATCCTTTTTCACGTTAAAGCTACTTGACCGTCAAATATGTTTAACAATCGCATTAGCTTACGTTTCACTGAATCGATTGTACAACCTTTGGGCGTGTGGATTCTATTGATGAGCATAATGAAAACACCCACTAGAGATTACGCAAATTTTATAATATAATCTATGTATGAAGAGTTTAATTTCAAAGCATATAAAGAAAGCGAACAAAATATTTGGAAAATGTTACACAGTTACGCCCATTTTGGTTATAAGTTTAAGAGGTAGTAATTTTCGGGGTTGCTATAAACCCGAGAATTTAAATTTTGAAATTTTGTCCCTCATTTTTCTAGAATACATTAAACAATAACTGAAGTAGTCGAGTGTTGTGACATGTCGAATTTATAGCTAAATATCTTGAGAAGTACTTACTTATAATATGCAAAAGCAACAAAACGTCCTGAGTACATAATTTAGATCCAACGCACGCATTGATGAGTCATCGCCTGCAGCACCATTGTAACCAAACTTTCAATACCAAATATCTGTTTGCAATACTCGTATCAATTGAAAGTAAGACCAACTAAAACTTGGAAAAAGAGTTAAAGAAAAAATTAATTCTCTATTGTATACACATGTGAATTTATGGCTCATTTAAAACTTTTTTAGAAGGTGAAACTAATGAATAGCGATACTTAACTTTGTAGGCACATTATAATTCTCAAAAAGCATATGAAAACATTTTTATAAATATAAAAAAAAAAAAATTTTTAGTACTTTAAAAAGTGGCGCTGAAGATAACCTCTTCAAAAACATGGCCCTGGTCCAGCTATCGTCGGAACCTGAAAAAAAGAAAGTACATTTTTTTTTTTGACAAAATAGAACGTTCTTAAAATTTTAATATCGGAAACAGAGTATTTTTCATTAGTATTTTTTTTGCATATAAAATAAGATGGAAAGTAGCTTATGTGTTAATTCATCAAATTTCATTCAATTTCGTTAAGTCATTAAAGCGTATTTGCTTAACAAACATCCAAATTTCCACAATTCTGTTAGTAAGATATGCAAGATTTAAGATATATAAACTTTGCTGCATTGTTGTTTCCCTGCAACTTTCCCTTTCCCGCAGCAAAAGACTTAGACTGAGATAGCAAGAGCATTATATCTGTTATCAGTGTGCTAACGTTTTGATTACCCTTTGCAATGCCGAACAGTGATGGCATTTGGGTTTTGTGAAAATGTACTGAATCGAGACTTCAAATGTACGTTTTAGAGTCCGAATGTACTTTTTGGTCTTGAACACCCCGTTTTCCGTAAATGTACGAAATTATTCTAAAATTTACTAACAAAAAAAAAAAGTCCTCACTTTTGCCATCTCAAAAACCCTAATAAAATTAGTTTCACATTAAATTATTTACAAAATCTACACACGAATTCTACACGATTATTTTCATTTACTAAAAAAAAAAACAAAAATAAACGTAATTAATACAACAGGTAATTACTATAAATCTATTCATTGCGATTATTTTCATTTACTAAAAAACAAAAAAAAAAAGGTAAATATTATATATTATTGTCCAAATATACTGAAAATGTACTGAAAATGTGCTAAAAATTTTGCAAATGTACTGAAAATGCCCCAAATGTACTGACAACGATTTTCCAGGACGCAAATGTACCGAAAAAAGTACAAATGTGCAGAAAATGCCATCACTGATGCCAAAGGCTATTGAAATTTAATTGGGTTTTTTTTTCCAATTCACATTACCAGAATTGCAAGGCATAAATAGCTATTGGGTTATGTATTCTAAAGTGTAATTGGTGAAAAATAAAGCTCAAACTACACTTCTTAATAAGAGTACTCACTTTTTTTTCTGGGATATACAAAAGTATGCTCAAAATATGCTAAATTTATAAATTTTTGAACCACTTAAATTAAACGTTCACCGTGCCTTCTTCAAAATATAACTAAAAAAAACTGCATTTTGCTTCGGATGTCACCAGGGGTGAATGCACTGGTTATGCAATTACTTAATTGACTTCATATTACGATTAACCTGTTAGATGCTGGATTAATTAAATAGATCGAAAAAAATCAAAATATTCTTCTTATTTTAGCCCAAGTCAGTAAAATAAGCTGACTATGATGAATTTTCAATACAACTTACTCTTTATACAGTGCCGCACTTAAGTTGATAGAGGCGCTCAGCGATACCAACATTTTCTTGTACACTTACTACATATGAACCTGCGAGTCTTCGGGCATAGCGTATTCTTCATTTCGACCGTGGAACTATTTTAATTTTACAATGCTCGACGAGATTATAGAACTGATCTGCACCAAAAAACCTTTGAACACCAAGATTTGAAAGAAAGTTGACCATACATATGATGGGCCGTGATCCTTTTTGCCCAAGTAGTGAGTCTCAATATTAATCTAAAATTGCAAAAAAAGAGTAATTTTTCAAGTTCAAGTAAAATACTCAATTGAAGAATGATTCGCCATAAATGTTACTGGCATTTTTTCAAAAATGTTAATTAAAACAAAATTACATATTGGAAAAAAGAAAATTGTTTTATGGAAACTCTTTATGACTTAAAATCTATGATTTCATAATCTTAATAACCAATTTTACAGCTTCGTATCTGCAGTCCTCTGTAGCGTAATTGAGAGAAGTTTGGCATAATGTCAGTCTATTTCAAAAGTCAAAAAGCTAAGGCGTATTGTTGTACATTCAACCTTTAGTCAACAGTCACAAATATAATTATTCTCGGGAAAAAAAGTTATCATCAAGTGCAGACATGTTGCAATGAAAGATTTGTGTCGACCACCAATTGAATACAAAAATTGAATCTGTTTGAAATTCTATTTAAATAAGCCGATTAAGTGCAACAGCAGCGGCAGCGGCAGCGGCAGCCAGAGTGTATCATGTTGCATACTCCGCAGAGCAATAGTTACAGCAACGAGCGCATTTCATCAGACACGTTTTGATGAAACTCCACCTTTTCGAACTTCGAAGTGCAGCTCAAATTCCACTATGGCATTAATGCATTGTTGTCTGTTGTATGCAAAACGTTGGCCAAATATAATCAACTTTTAACACTGCAGCAGAGATGCGTCAGTTTTTGTTCAACCTGTCGATGCATTCATCAATCGCTTACATACATATTTGCAACTATAATAGAATGGTGCAAAAGTGTAGTCTTCAATTAGCCCAAAAATCACGTGACTTTCGTGTTGAATGCTTAAAGTTTTCCTTCCTTTTAAATAGAGGCATACGCCAAATAGGAGTCAAAATCAAACTGACTCGTGCAAGAGTACAACAGTTTTTGCACTTTAAATGGTACAATGGTTTGAAGCTAATATAAAAGAATTGTAGACAAAATTGTGCATTTGAGTTATCTAGAGAACACAGCGATCTCTAAACATTTCCAGACTTAACAGAAACAAGATTGAAAATTATCGGTCGAGGCCTTTTTCAGGAAAGTAAATTATTAGTAAAATATTTTTTAGCACTACTATTTTTTATTCAGGGGCCGATTATTTAGTTCTACATGAATTATGATAGGTACCACGCCGAAAGATGTAATCTTGTCCACATTTGAATAGCAAAAGTTTTTGAAAACCTATAAGGTAATACGAAGTTTTAGTATTATTACTCACATATATGTAGTTCACTTAATATATATTTTCAAGTTCTCAAATTAAAATTAATTTTTTTTAGTGTTAACTTATTTCGACTTGCAAGCTACAGTCGAACCCTGGATCAGAAAATGATTTCATTTGTTATTTTAATTTATTTTCAAAAGGCAGCTCAGTAAAAACAAGTTCATGCTTTAAACTTTAATAATACCTTTAGCGTAATATACCCTGTGTCTCCAATTCTTGAGCTGTGTGGGTGTCAATATCTAAAAAGAATGCGCCAATTTTACTCAAGGCATATTGAAATATTTGTGTTTTTTTTTTTGAAGAAAAATTTCGCTAATTATATTCATGCACAAAATACTCACAACATTTTTATACAAAAACAAACAAAATAATTTTATGCATTATGTTAAATAGAACTTCCCACATTTCACCAAGCCTCTTGGCATACAAGACAATGCAAGCCAAAAAGTATGCAACAGTTTCTTACTTTAACATGCTAGCCCACACTCTGCAAATATGAAACTTGTATTCGTCGTTCCCCAATGTACGATCAACTAACTACGCTGCGATGCTAAGCTGTAGCTATTTATCTTTTCAACACGTATGGTGATAAGCGTGAAGCTTAAGGATATTCCTTTTAGGTACTACACTGCGGATACGGATGCAGATTTATACGTGTGCGCGTATGTTGCACATTCACATTTCCATTTAATATTAAACAAATAAATCGCAAGTGCTGCACACATGCGAGTTATTTACCGAAAAGATACAATTCTGCGAAAATCCCTAGACAATATTTGCATTCATTTAGAGCATATGAGCTGCTTGTTTTTGAATGCTGTTTTTCTTGGAATTTCATATATGACATTAGAATTATATAGTTTTCCATATTTTGTTTTTATTTTCCCCACAAGTTTTTTTTTAGTTGTAGGTTTCTAATTGAGTTTGATCAAAATCTTATAATAATAGATGGTATTTACTTCTTCCTTTACGTCTATGTATAAGAAACATTTATGCAAATTCTCAGCTATTACTAATTCAAGCCTACAGAAAAGTGCTTGGTGAGCTTATCACACTGTATTAAGATGATTTTTGTTGATGTTTGTTTTTTTATGGTTATGAAACTTACCTAAGTTCTATTTGGGTTAGAAACCATAAAAATAGTTCAACATAACATATATACATAAGTACTCTTAAAAATTTACGAGAACAGGTCATATAATTCATGCTGTGAATTATTTTCGCACATCCAACTACATGTTTATGTCACAAAATGATATTATTTTCCAAAACGATTTCCCTTTTCACCTCCCTAGCTACAATTATTCTGTAGCTACCTATTGGCTGAACGAAGTTTCATTCATCCGAAATTTTTATACATAAAGCTGTTTCTACATATCGTCATATGAAATCAAAAAAGCCCTAACTTACAAAAAATTAAAAATCGAGTTTTTGATTTATTATGATGCACCATATCAAAATACATGTTTCTGCAAAATTTTACACTCCTACAATTAAAAACAACGTTCTTATCAAATAAGCTTCACCTGAAAAAATTTTGAAAAATTTTGGTTATCTATTCATTTCAGGAAGTTCTTTGCATCTCCTATTAAATTTTTTCAATGTTACTTAGGGCTTTTTTGATTTCATATGACGATATGTAGAAACAGCTTTATGTATAAAAATTTCAGATGAATGAAACTTCGTTCAGCCAATAGGTAGCTACAGAATAATTGTAGCTAGGGAGGTGAAAAGGGAAATCGTTTTGGAAAATAATATCATTTTGTGACATAAACATGTAGTTGGATGTGCGAAAATAATCACAGCATGAATTATATGACCTGTTCTCGTAAATTTTTAAGAGTACTTATGTACATATGTAATGTTGAACTATTTTTATGGTCAAATATCATAAGAAAATCGGCTAACGCTGTGTTATATATCGACACTACTTATAGTTTTGTTTATTGGAAATTATCAAAAAAGTCGGTTAAAGTCAATAAATTTTACAAAGTAAATAAAATTCAAAAATTGTCTTAAAGCTTCCCAAAAGCTGCTTCGACTTAATTCAATTAAATTTAAATTTCAATAAACGTAATTTTTCTGATATCTATTTACATTCTTACATCTACAAAATATTTATTATATTATTGGCAATGAAATCTTATAAAAGAAAAAATAAAATTCGATTTCATTACCTAGTATCATCATTAATATCATCATCAACGATGTCATTATTTAAACAACGGCAGCAACACACATAACATCAGTTGTTGTAATTGTTTTAATTAGAGTGGATTTGATTTTCGTAATAAATCCATCATCATGGAGAAAATCATGCTTATCATTGGTCGCAGGAGCAACAACAACAACAACATGGAGGAATTTCTACCGCCATTACCATCATCTCTATCAACATCATCAACAGTCAGTCAGTCGAGTGCGAATACGCAGTCCATCATCTGGCAGGCAGGCAGACTGCATTGCATTAAATGCAATTACAATAATTTTATGGTTGAAGTGTGGATTTGAAGTTGTAACAGTAACAGTGACAGTGACAGTTGCATTCGCTGCTGGTGGCGGTGTGTCATGTTCACATTAACTCGCGCTTATTTTCGCAGATTTGCTGTGCGCACAGTGCTTCAGGCGAACAATTAAAAAATGTGCTTTGTGCGAAGAATTAAAATTTTTGACCTATGGTAAGCCTATCAGAACCAATATAGATCCAAGAGTTGAGTAAGCCACAATAATCAATTTATATTTTTAATGCTATAAAAACGAGTGGTAAGATTTCCGAATTCGAGGTACCATATGTTTGCTCTGGATTCTTTAGAGCTCATTTTTTTTGATAACTGGTTTGATTTTACAATGTAAAACGTTCAATCCTACTGTCATGCCATGGCAGCGTGGAAAGGTTAACATCGAATGTCCCGAAAACTAAATGAGTTATCAAAAAATTTTTCTTAGTACTCGCTGGTTCTATATTTAAGTCCATGAACTTTATTGATACATATATGAAGCTGAGTTTAGTTTCGTAACAACATTAAGTCTTTTAATTTTGCCATGCAAAGCACTGTGCGATATAATGCACGTACAGTGCTTGTCCAACAAATGTTACACATATGAAAATGGACATGATGCGGATAAGCCGAAAGTGATGATTTTTAGTAGCTTTATTTTATTGTTCCTTGTTAGCTAATACCCTGACGCATTTCAGTGGCCAAATTGGCTGCGGCACCAAGCGTGGCAGTTGTAACTTTACATTACTTTGTCCAACATTTAAATTTTTTTGTTGTTTATGATTTGATTGAATTTATCATCACTTAAGCGCTATGGTATGACAGTGAGAGATGGTATGGTAAAATATTTATTGTTGGTTGGTTTTCAATGATAATTTATTCTTGAAATTTAATTACTGATCACATTTGTTTGAGTCCATTTTTTCGCTTATACTTTTCACATGTTGTTACTTTCAGTGTTGTTGCGTACGTTGTTACTAGCAGAGGCTTAATTCAGTTAATTATACGCATTAAAAATTTTTTGCATATTAATTGAAATATATAGGCGTAAAATATGTTTAGCCAAATTTCAATTTAATTAATTTATAAAATTACCTATGAATATTCCGGAAAATTTTTTTAGCAAATTTGTGTGGTTGTGCGCATTTGAATATAAATTTTTTGCTGAATATTTTCTTTTTTTACAAATATATATATCAAAATGAATTTGTTGTTGGACTTTAAAAAACCAAGATTACAAAAATTGAGTTTCCTAAAAAAATTAAATTATCAATTAACGTACTAAATTACTTTATGTTATATTTTTTCAAAAATTTGTATAATATATGTGCATAAATTGTTATAATGAAAGCTGATGTAGATGAAATTTCGATGAAAACATCAAAAAGTCAACAGGCTTTGTCGACTTAAGTCACATGCAGCCCATAAAGACCAACCACACGCATTTGAGTGTCTAATGCAGCAAAACACTTTTCGATTCATTGTACCAGCAAGGTGTGTGTGTGTGTGTGTGTGTGTGTGAGTATGATGCCCACAATGTCATCACTCACCACTAAATTCTACAATTGTGGTCTGACTCGACTCCATGCTTCTCTACATTCAACACAGAGTTGTTGCACATCAACGCCTTTCAAGCAGATAAACATCTTCAGCTTGTGGTAACAGTGATGGTGGTTACGATGGGGATGCTGCTAAAATTTGTATTTCATGGCACCCCAGCAGAAAATGCAAAGAAAATCTACAATATAGCTTTGTTTTCTATGGTTATTTGATTTATGGAAATATTCTTTTTTGAAGTGATAGCCATAAATTTAACATAAATAAAAAGGAAAATCCTTTTGAAAACGAAACAAAATAGAAAACAAAATAAAAGTGACCCAGAAATAACAAGAAAAATTGACTGTAAAAAAATTGCCTAAGGTATCAATTAAATAAGTTATGAAAAGTCCCAAAAAATATTAGTAGGTACATGCATGGAAAATACATCAATATACCGGACGCTTGTTCTAAATATTGCTCTAGATTTTTCTTATATGCGTAGAATAAATAAGTTAGAAATTAAATTAAGACTGATAATCTATATAATTCAGGTGTGAGTTGAAGTTCCAAAAATATTAAATAAACAGTCGATCGTAAAAATTTCAGGAAAATTCAAACCAACTTTTTTTGAGTCGTTGGCTGTTGCATCTTTCCTGATGTTGTTGCTGCATGCTTACTCGTTTGATTTTGATCTATTAAATAAAAGTTGTATCAAGAATAAATTTGCACAACAAAGTGCTCTTTTTCATATCTTTGTACGATTTTGTGATTCGAAAAAAATCTGAAAAATCAGACATCCAGTCTCTGAAACCTAGTCCTACTAAGAATATTACCTCTGAGGCACTAATTAAGACTAAAAATGGACTCAAGTCAAATTTCAAAAAGTGGAAAAAAAAATTATTTTCTTCGGAATATCTTGCGAAGGAGAATTTTATTGAATACTGGCAAACAAATACTTAAAGAGAAATGAGACTTACAGCTTCATGTACAAATAAGAAAACATCAAATTTACTTAAATATTCCATTTTTTATAATCAAAAGCGACACGAGCCGCCAACTATTGTCTCATACATCTTTTACGTTTTATGGAATAACAACTATAAAACATGACTTATAGAGAATTTTTAAAGCTTTCATTTGATATTAGAACGTATTTTGTATAACCCGCACACGCTAAAAACTTATACTTATAAAGTTGTGCCGCAGAAAATTTGTTGTTAACGGACACCCGTACATAATAGACCCAATGCTGAAACGGATTTCGTAAACATTTTTGCATTATAGGTATTAAATTTAATTTTGAAGTGCTTCTATTTCTCATTGGGTGTCTCAAAATACTATTACATTCATATACTTTGTAATTTTATTGCCCTCACACACACACAAATACATATAAGCCAAATAGCTAAATAAGTGAGTTACATGTTGTTAACCAAAATGTAAACACCATATAAACACCCAGCGAGTAACAAAGGGAATCCCGTAAAATACCTTAGACTCAGTCAACCTAGCCCAAAATAAAAATGGCGCTCAACAGCAAGGAGCTTCAACGCGTTTGCAACAAAGTTTAAATTTACCAAAGCAAAGTAACCAACCAAACAGCGCAAGGGGTGGATATCACCCATACCGCCTGCCAATACCTGGTGCATATCTATGTACGAGCACTTGTAGTTAACTGAAAATCAAGAGTCAAAAGTATTTTCCGGACCAGCAAATGTTCATTACGGAACTTCATATCCGGTACCAAGAAATTAAAGTGCGCGCACACAAACACAACTCAATTGAACTCAATGCATACAGGGTGTTTATGTAAAATGTAGTCACTGCAAGGTCGATTTATTTCTCAATTAAAATCAAAATAATTTTTGATGAAACTTTGCTTTTCATATATTATTGGAGCGGGTAAATTTTACTGTTGACCTCAAACATGACCGACCACTTTTCAATTTCCAGCCTTCCTCTAGTATTTGTTGTAATTTTTGTACTATTTTCCCTAGCAGCAGCGCAAACTTTGTTTGGCTAAAGTTTATGCCAAGTTTAGAACGGAAGTGTTTCTCATCATTGCCATCATATTGCTGGTATTTTTGTTGTTGTTATTGCTGCTGGTAATAGAGCAGACAACACAAGTTGGCAACATTGGTGGTAATAGCAGAAATCACTGTAGACAACGTTGTAGTGTTTTTGTGCCCAACTGTAGCAAAGCTTTTGGAAATTTTGAAATCCAATTTACTTCGTAATAGGATGAACATTTTAAGAGCTATTTTGACAACAACAAAAACACCAACCACTTTGGGCAAGAATGTTGCAACATTTTAAGATTGCTGGCAATCAAAAAAAAAAAAAAACAAAGTTTCCAAAAATTACAACTTCACTTCAGTGTCTATTATGTCATTTAAGTATGTGGTTAATTTGCCGGAATTGAATATAAAAACCTCGTAGCTACAAATAATCGGTAGTATTGATATTTAAAGGTTTCATTCAAAGATAGATAGATAGATAGTCTGGAATCCGTATCTCGATTACACATTAGTTAGTTAGTACGACCAATCAGAATTTTACTTCTTAAGTGGTGCGATCAATTTTGATCCATTTTTATGGAATTTTTCACAATGATTCTCAACACTTACAGCAATCTGTTATCTTTTTTTTGAAGAATGTTGTCTTTCAGAGCTCTTAGGGTCATTGGCGTATTGACATAGACTAAAGAAAGTAGTCTGAAATAGCCAAGTCGGGTGACCTCAAACTATAAACCTTCAAATATAAGTGTATTTTTTTGAGTTTTAATTGCAATGACAACATCCGATAAGAACCACTTGGGTATCAAAATGAATGCGTTATAGTATTTCGAAATATATAGTGAATATAATGACACCTCATAAATAAGTGAATTTCCAGTGTTCCAAAAGTGAGGATTTGAATATTGACAAACAGGAGGAGTAGGAATGTGCCTTGTCAATCATAATGAATTTTGAAGAAAACTGCATTAAGATGGGTTTACAGATTTCGAGTGGCAGCTGGTGCACCATCTGTATTAAATACGTAAACTTTTTCAAGCATCTTATCAAAATACTCTGCAAAGACTGTCAGGAAATGCTTAATTCTGTGAGCCATTGTTTCGTTGATGACGTTTCTGAAAGCTCTTCAACGTCTTTGCATACATATCCTTAGCTGAACATCTTGGTTGGTCTGTCAACCATTGTCCTATCTAGTATCTCCATGGCGGACAATTGTCAATAAGTAATATCGTTTTATTGTCTTTTGCCGTACATGTTGCATCTGCAGGACCATAGCTGTAATGTGCTTTAGAAGGGACTCGGGCAGAGTTTCAAATAAGTGGCGATGTGAATTCACAGAAACTATGTGGTTTTCACACTGTTTGGGAGGGGGGGGTGGTGTGGTAATCAAGCCCTACGAGCTCTATGACTAGCTACGGCCTTGCGCATCAGTGTACTTCACAACTGTCTATATAACGGTGAGAGAAGATGTCATCTATAAAATCATAGACTGTCCTTTTGAGTAAGTACTTCTGTGCTTTGGTTTTTAATTAATAAGAAATTTCGAAAGCACCGATAAATATGTAAAGAAAATCTTCCGTTCGGGAAGCATGAAGTAAAATAGTATAATAAATATGATTTATTCTCTGCTTTACGGAGAGCCCACCTGGGTGCTATCGGACGCATTACAGGTTGCGGATAGTGATATGCTCCGTAGATATGAAGAGCAGCTGGGCGATGTTCGTCATCGACAACGAAGCTCAGAATCTTTGAGTCAAAAGTGAAACCACTACTCTTGTACGCCTATGAAACTTGGCTTATCAGCAGCGATTTTCTACATAAATTACAAGTGTTCACCAACAATTGTCAGATTCCAAATTCTGAAAATTTGGTGGCCTAGGATCATTTTCAATATCGAACTGGTCAGTAGGTGCCGTCAATATCCCATTTGCATTCAAATGATATGGCGAAAGCGGAAGTAGACTGGACACACGTTGCGAAAATCATCAACTTAAATCTGCCGTCAACCATTGAAGTAGATCCTTCAAGGATGCAGAAAATGTGGCCGTCCTAAATCATCGTAGAAATAATTGTAAGAGCCGAAAATACGTGAATTGGGAAAATGTTGGAAAAATTTGAAGGCACTCGCTACAGTTCGTGCACGTTGGAAAAGTTTTATGGAGGCTCCATGCGCCCTGAGGAGATAAAAGACACAATAGAGAGCTGGATTTTGAACAATACATGGATGTATGCTAAGTTAATGGACTGCCTTAAGCGAGTGTTACCGTCGGTATTAATACATGAAGCCTCTATAGAAATATGAGTGTATAAATATCAAAAGTGCCTAAGTCCACTTTTAAACACTTTTTAAAATATTAACAATAATATGTATGTTAATGCTCTTACCAAAGGGCAACTTCTACATGAGTTAGTAAATTTTTTAAAAATCTGAGCAATTTTTCCAAAACTGACCATTATCTTTTACATATCAAACAAGCCTTAAAATTATTCAGATAAAATAGATGGATTAATAAAAATTGCCCAAGCCCAACCAATTTTGTTTGAAAACTTACAAGTAAACATTCATAATGCCAGAGTCGGTTGAAAAGTTAAATTTTAGCTGAAGACTTTCTCCAATTTGTAGATATATAACTGATATATATAGGATATATCAAAACGTCTTTAACCCACAAATAATTTTTTCATTACCGCGTTCCTCCAAAAAAAAAACGGAATAAACTCTCTTCTAATAAAGTTGTTAGATTTTCATATGCACTTCTTCTATTAATCCAGTGAGTGGTATTAGATAATATGTTTTTGAAATTAAAGTTCAAATTGAAAAAATCCGTTCCAAAGGTTTTTTTGAAAGTATAATTTTTTTTCTCAAAAAAATGTTTTTATTAAAAATACAACACTGAAGGTTAAATTACCATTAAAATTATGCAATATATTGTACAAAAACCATTTTCTTTAAATAAACACCAACTATTCATTTGAAGTTGCTATGCATTTAGTAGCATTTTAGTTTTGTAATGCATTTCAGTAGCTCGAACACTTTCTTTTTTTGTCATCACAATATTTCTCATTTTCAATATTATTTACTTGTTTTTGTTGTATTATCCACGCCATATGCAGGTTTCGTCGACAACGAACTGGCTTTTAATATCATACAGTCCGTTGCTAGCGAAACCCGTTTCCAACATGGATATAAAAATTGAAGTAAACACCTTTAATGTTGAGCTGTCGCACTCAACATAAATTTCTGGAAAAATGCATAAAAATATTTTACGATAATTTTTAATTTTATTTTATTTTGCGCGTATTTTGGCATCCACACTCGCAACGCACATACAACTTTATAAACCAACAAGACAAACAGCGGAAAACCAACAATAACATGAAGCATAAATTTCACAAAGTAAATAAACATAAAAACAACTAAAAAACACAATAACAACTTAACAATACAAACATAAACACAAACACAGTATGATACCGCAGCAATGATGACTGCTATTTCGGCATAAAGTAGTGTGTGTGTTTGTGTGTTTCTTTGTCTGCAACACTTTGACAAAACTTACGCTGTGGGTAATAAAAATAATTGTCATCCAAGGAGTTGCCAGCCATAAAGTATGCAACAAAAAAATCAAATAAAACAAAAATAAAGAAAATGCCACCAAGAAAGTGTTCTGGCGTGCAACCAACGCCAACACGCAGTCAGTGGCAGCCACAAAAGGATGAATTGTCATCATAAGTTAATACGCGGCTAAACTGTCACACCTGGCTAAAAGCGAGCTGGCACTATCGCTGCTGTTTGTTATCTTACTCTGTGTTTTTGTCTGAGCTCCCAGTAGGTATTTTTCGAATTTCAAATATGAAATTTTTTATTGGCTTCAGTGTGTTTTGAGGCATCCTTATTAATATTTTGGACATTTTCAAGCATAGATTGTCAATGTTAGCTACACAATTTTTGAGGAAATATAATATCCATAAAACTGTCCATTCATCAAACTTTCGCCGATATTTATCAGTATCATAATATATCAGCTGATTCAAGTGGGACATTCTTTCTCAAAGCAAATAGCTTGAGGTTCTTTGTGTAAACTTTCATATATCAAATAGTCCAACATTTTTGACAATTATTCTCGAATATTTTTTGATCATTGTATATTGCGTTTTGAGCAATTTTCCGCAGAAATTTTTCCGACTGAGATTTTTACATTTGAATATACATAAATGTATTTTGCTTGCTTAAGGGAAACGGAAACAGTTTCAGTACAACCACAAAAACATTTATCACACACAGGCACACATGTGTTCAAAAATCAAATATACATACACATAAAATAAAGTCGAACAACAAGAGCATCATGAGCTACGTTACCATTATTATGATTATCCTTGCGGTCGTCGTTGCCTGATAGTAAATCACGCTGAGTGCAAAACTTTTGACACTCGATGCACTGCACGCGAATAAAACTGCAAGTTGGAACAAGATTTGTGCGCTTAAGGATAACACACTGTGCAAGTTATCAGTTGCCGGATTATGTTATGATATGCAAGACCGTCCAAGAGAGAATCGAAAAAAGTAGAAACAAATTGTCAGAGTCACATGCAAATTGAAATACAAAAGTTTTCACTTTTCGTATTTACAAATATTAAAAGTTTTTTGTTTTATTTTAGAATTTTCCTATTTTTTGTTTATTTTTTTTCCATTTGTTTGTCACAACTATACGCATGTTTTATCTTAAGATGGTTTTTTTTTCATTCACAACTATTTAAACAATGTAGAAGATGATTAAAAAAGTTATCAGAAAGGAACTAAAAACCCTTAGACTTCTTTTAATGGTCTAGCACACTAGGCATGATATCACAAGGGCATCATTGCATGGATGGTTGCACATTAGAGCCTTTCTGCGTTATTTAAGACTCGAACTTAATTTCTATGAATTTCTAAAAACTCCTAAGGATTTATTACATATGTATTTCATATTTTGCACAAAATATGTTTTGAATAAAAAATGCTTTCAAGTTTAGTTCTTGACTTAAAAACCTATGAAGAAAGTAATAGTAATAAGTAATAATAAATAAATGTTGTAAAATCCTTCAAGATTTGGTCAACTCTATCCGCAGTAAATTTAATTTCTAAATTGGCAATTGAGTTACCTGTGCCACAAGCAGAAGCTGCACGTCTTCAGCTACTTTATTTTCAGTCTTTCTATTTTGAGCTACACTTAAGTGATGACACTTTGAAGTTGTCTGTCAACCAACTTCCGCACAATTTCATTATCAGGAGCAAGGAAAAATTGAAAATAAAAATGACAAAACCGGAACTTAAACTCCTGAAAAAAACTGAAAAAATCCAAAAGATGTCAAAAAATGTTTAAACAAATGCAAGCGCTCAATAAAATGATTAAAGTTTTATTTTTTTATTTATTTTACATTTATGTAGGTGTCTGCGTGTAAGCGCTTGTGTGTGCGCCTGTGTTTGGTCTTCAACTTCCTTGTAGTTTAATTTTCTAGCAATTTTCTTTTCAACTGCACTTGAGCGCTTTTTTCTTTACTTTATTTGATAGAGCTTTTCTTTATTTCCTTAAAAAAATATTGTTTTTGTTTTTTTTTGTTTGTTTTATCCTGGATTTTTTCCTTCATGTTGCCGTTTTTATATGAGTATTTGTTGTTATTTTCTTTTTCCTCTCGGTAATGTTGTTGGTTTTATGCTGTTGCTGGTGTCTCAATGCCATGAAATCCTTTAAGCGCTTCTTTTTCTTACAGAAATGTCGTTCACTGTAATCACAGATGCCACCATGCATCGTCAGTGGTAAACAGCAGAGGCAGCAGCAGCGACATTGGCTGCAAAAGCGAGGAAGGTATCCCATTGTTTCGGAAAATTTTGGTATTATTTTTTAATTTGGACGACTTTTAGTGCATTTCGCAAGTTAATCTCTTAAAGCGATTTCCAAAACTTCTTTGGGCCCTATCTCTATTTTGGTTTTCCAGCAATTTCCATCTCGGGCAGTAAAAGTTCCATGTAAACTCAAATCAATTCAAGAAGCTGTTAAATAACTTGATATCCAATAGGTATATTGCCGCTTCTTACGAGTCTTCTGCCGTAATGCTACATTCCGGCTGCCTGTTGCATTTTTGGCTTGACTTTTCTTCCACATAGAAAATATTGTGTTGACTTCTTTTTTGACATGCGGCTGCCGCTGGCTGCTCCTGATGCTTGAACGCTTGGTTGATGTTGCCCTGCGCTTACTTGTTGCTGCATTGGGTGATGCTAAAGTTAAGCTTTTTTCTATGCCCTACAGTAAATTTTTCAATTTTCCCTAAACTAAAATCCAACTTGAAATAAGTTGAAGCAGTAACACTAGCCAGCACAAACACATGGACACTTACATATACTATGCATGCAATACTTGTACTAACATACATGAACTTTCTTATTATAATAATAATATGCGCTTTAGCTAAACTACTAGACTGCAACGAAAGACCAAAGCTAAAGATGGAGATATAGAAATTGTGTGGGGTGTATACTCAAAAGAAGGAGTAAAAATCAGTAAAATGTTTATGCTCTTGAATTTACTGAATATTTTGCTAATTTTTTTTTGAGTGAAGGACTCTGCACTCAAAGCATTAAAGATTAAAAGAAAAATTCCAAACAGATAAAAGAGTCTTAAAAATCGTCCTAAAATCGAAAAGCAAATATCGCCTGAAATATAAGAAAAGTTCCTCGAAATTAAAAAAAAACAAAAATTTTTATGGAAAATGAACATAAATTTTTTGGCGCTTTTTCTTATATTGGATATATTGATTAAAACCTCTTCTTCTTCAAATTTACTAATACCAAATTAAGGGGTCACTCACAATAATTTATAAATTTTGAACGTTCGTTTTGCCAATCGATGCTGATGCTGATTGGGTATAATTTTATGTCATACTAGAGAGCATACTTTCTACATATTATAAGGACACATCGGTTTATTAAGTTTAATTTTTTTTCGAATCGATGCCAATTGTGTGAAAAGACCGATTAGTTTGACGAAAATCTCAAAATTGAATTTGATGATCTGAGTACGATTTTGAAATTTTCAGTATAACATTTGTAGTGTTTCCAATTTACGTGATAAGGAATAATTTTGGGCCTCGCTTGTATCAATTTAATTCCGGTTTTTTAGATATTTTTTTCCTGGCTGTTTTATTGTGCAGGATTCCCTTATGGACATTAGTAGTGTTTTCGATACGGTTTTGCCAATTTAGTCCTTAGTTTTACCGCAATTGCGCATGAGAATAAGAAAAAGATGACTTTACATAATGAAAAATTTCGGTTTGAACCTGAAAATATATTTTAATTTCCTTCGAAGAACAAAATTTAGTTCCACCTTACTAACATTTTCTGTATGTTCTTCTACCAATCTTCAAGGACAATGTCTGTAATTTTGTTTACCTTAGATGATGACTATGTAGCCTTTAATTCTTTTTTTGTTTTCACTTTTGTGCTGCTGCACCATGCACACAAGTGTCGAGTATTTTCTTCGAGGAAAGAGAAAATCATATGTGGCAGGTAATAGAGGTAGTGAAAATCTTTTCAAGAGGAAAATTCACTTGATCCCTACTTTGGTTTTGTTACCTTGTACTTGTAAGATTTTGGTTTTTACTTGTAGACAACGTCTTAAGAGAAAATTCAAATCAGTTGCGCGTTACGGCGTTGCACATGTGGTACCGGCAGCATTGGAGAGACAGCAGTGGTGCAGCAACACTTTCTGCTGATTGTGTTATTTTTTCGTCAAATCCTGTATTCGGCGTCTGGTCTGGGGTTACCTTAGTATGTTGCCACAATTTAATTTTTTACTTCTTTCATTCTATGGCAACTCTGTCTGTTTACATTTTCCTTATGCTCAGATGTCAGTGCGGGTTTGTGTGGTGGGCGTCAAGAAACAACAACACAGCAACGCAGGTATAGCGGAGATGCTTCTTTAAGATATAAATCTCAATAATCGTTTATCATGGCAACGACGGCTTGCATTTGTTGCTACTGTTGCTGCTACTGTCTTCCTTGTTCAGCTGCGTAGGCAAATTGCCAGGCACATTGCTTCTTTAGCATGGCAGCGTAAGATGGTGACCGTGTCTGCTCACGTTTTACCTTTCGAAAGGATAATCAAGATCTATTTGTTTGTTGACAGTTTTTACGCTTTAAATTTCAGTTGCTTTTAGAGTAAACAATTTAAGCTCTAATGCGCTCTAGTAAAAGATAAAGGATATCGTGCCGTGCACAGGATTCTTTTGGAAAACTTACTGTTTAGGTGTGGGTAATTTATTGTTATTTTCATGCACATGTGCTGCTGTGTTTTTAAATGATGTAATTAAGTGTTATAGTTTATATTATTGTTTTTAAATGTTGGTAATTAATATACATTTTATTTTTAAATCATAGGATTGAGGAAGTAAACTCTATAAATCTGGGTGACACCTCCCCGATAAACAAATCTTATAACTCGTCATACTGATGAAGCTGTTTGTGTTAATGCAACCAAACTTGACATCAATACTGGAAGTGGCTTGAGCAAGTACTGGACAAAACAGGGTAGGGATTGAACATGTGAACACCTAAACAAGAACTTAAAAATACTCTACAGGCTGATATAAGGGTAGGTCAGATCAGCCCTAAATAAAAATCAGATGGCGTGCTACCGCCCCTAAAACTTGTTACTGAAAACTAAACTGTGCGTAGATAGGTACTAAATGAGATTCTGAGCAAGTGGGCGTGCCACTTCCCAAATAAGAAAAATATTTGCAGTCCTTCAATTTCAATAAATTTATAAAAATTCAATCTGAGGTGTTAGGTGAAACTATATAAGAATACGATAAGATAAGATAAGATAAGAAACTTCCATGAAGTCATTGACACAGACCTTGCAAGTAAATATCCCGATGAAAATTAGCAATCTATTGATACGTTATTACCCACGAAAATGTTCAGATATTTCCAAAAAAAATAAAATTTACCAGATATTAATGAAAGATTTCATTGTTGATCAGTGTCACGTCCTGAGTCAATCTGATCATGGACAACTGTCCCGATTAAATCAAAAAGAGCAGGATATATTGATGAGATTTGGTGCATACTTCGTGGAATTAAAAATATTATGAATATCGGTTCACGGACACGTGTACCGTCCATGGCAATCTAAGCATTCCTTGAAGTTATCTGAGTCAAGTATCAGAAATTTAACACAGTTGGAATGACATGAGTAAAGCGAAATTATACAGTTCAAGGTAATTTTTTACTGGAAATAATCTACCTTTGAGTTGAGTTTGAGTTCTTAATCATATGTACAGTGGCTCACAGTCTATTTGATACAGAACCTTTTTTAAAGTTCAAATCATTATATCTTCCAAACTGGAAAGTTTTTTGAAAGTGTAAGAAGTTCGCAAGTTCAGGAGGCACTTCCTTCATAAAATGAAAGTTTTCGAAAAAATTAAAAAAAAACATTTGAAGCATAGCATGATTGTATCTTGAAAGGTATTTTATAACTTCATGTAAGTCGTGACGCCATATTTCGCAGTCGTAGGCGCTGTGTTCCTATGATGTTGTTCCAACGAATTTTGCTTAAAATTTCAATAATTAAATTTTATATTAATTATATTTAATCTGTAAACAATCAAGTTTTATTGAATTTTCACTGTTGTTGTCGTGCATTCCACAAAAGTATGCTATAAAATTTTTCTCTATGTTAATACTCAAGTGTTGTTTCATTAAAAATGCATAAATTTTAATGTTTTGTAGCAACCATTCAATGGCTAATTTTCGGAATGACAATACGAACAACAACAACCACAACAATAACTATCACAGCAACATATAATAATTTCTCATTTACTTGCATTGAAATTATTTGTGCGTTAATTGAACAGAATCAGTTAACGGCTGTAGGCCATGTTATGTTGTTGTTATTATTGAGTATATGTATGTATATGTATGTGCAATTTATAAGCACACAGACATATACAAACATAGTCACTGTTACATATGCAGTCACCATTGGCAATAAAAAATCATTGCAATTCATTAATTCGCAATTCGTTGATTTTATATGATTTTCCGGATTTCGGAAATTGCAATGCTGTTATTGCAACATTTGTTGTTGTTGTTGTTATTACGGATGCCACCACCACTGTGTCACTACATAAACTTTTGGTCAATGTTGCCGACAAATTGCTGGACATATTGTTTGCATCGTTGGCTGATTATTGGCAATATCGTTGTTTTTCTCTCGGAAAGGTGGTGCTTTTTGTTGTTGTTGCTGTTTTTCAGCTTATTTTTGTATAGTGTTTGTTATTGTTGTTGTAAGGATTAATGCTGCTACTATGAAATTTTTGAAATTTTTTTGACTGTTGATTTGTCGCAACATTTTTGCTTTAGTCTATCTGACCATGTTTTAATTGGACTTTTCGAACTAATTGAAGTCATTTAACTGGGCTAAGACCACAATTATTCGTTTATAGCAGTGTTGAATTTGCTAGAACTGCGCGTTGCCAATTCGGATGTAGGCAAAATCAATAAAGATATAATGGCAAAATATTTCTTCAAAACAATTGATAATAAATAAAAATGAAGTTCTCAATAAATGTAAATCAAATCAAAGTTAAAAAACACATAAAAATTATAAAAACTCCATACATGTACTTTGGACCTTATACTATGTCATGCAAAAATCCTACAAAATTATTCATTTATTTTTATTCGTTTTGTTGAATAATTTTTTAAGTATTGGTCGATACTTTGCAAATCATTTTATAAAATTTTCTGCGAATACTTACAATTCACTTGCAACAGTTGTTGCATCAAATATAAAACAGCAGCAAATATTCACTTTGAAAGAATCAGCATCGTGATTGGCCCTTCTTTGCCAGACAAATTTGAAACTTTTTTTTTTTGAAGTGAAACATTTGTTTCCATGTGAATTTTAATGCGAAAACTTTTCCCTCATTTTATTGCAGTTGGTTGGTTTTGTGTTTCTTTTTTTTCGCTGTTTTTTCACTGTTCTGTATTGTTCATTGTAATGTTTGTGGTGTCACTTTACACATTGCAACGTAAATTGTTAATAGCATATGGCAAAAGGTGTTACAAACAGTTAACGGATATAAAACAGTGGGCCTAAAATATTTAAAATGAAAATAAATGTATTTTAAATCAATTGTGTAAAAATTTCTTAACATATACAGAAAGAAGTGAGAATAATTCTCTAAATGGGTAACAAATATTTTAATATCATAAGGATTCACAATCTTCATGAGGAAATAGTTATACACGACAGATGGCTTCTGGTTTGGCGTAAGAAGCCTTTGCAAAAACGCAAAACTCTTCGGAATGATAAGTTTCGACTGTTTCATGTCGTGTAAACTGAAATTCATAATCGTTGTTTCAGTTTTTGTTGGATTATTTGAAAAGCATGTTAGAAATTAAGAAATATAATGAGTATTAGCTTAAATTTTTGAGCTAAATTTATGTGACAAGTTGAAATGTTTATCGTGGAATATTATAAATTTTAGATCTTTAAGGCAGGACTACTTTCCGAGCTAATCTAAATAAATAATTTAATAAAAATCTACTCGATTTTTGCGAAAATTGAATTTTGGTGGGAAATGTTGAAACTACGTAGGTTGATGCAGTAAATGATGCAGTTTGCAGATTGGGAACGTTGTAATATTTTATCTATTAATGACGTGAGAAAACTGGAAAACAAGTTGACCCTCGATGAAAAAAATTATACACATATTTTTTGAAAAAAAAAAAAAAATTATAAAAAAATGGGCCAAATATTTTTCTGAATAGTTAATTAATCAGATTTTGGACCCCGCCATATCAAGACTTAAAAATATATACTCAATGGTCACAAATTCCAGATTATATTCGAAGTGAATACAAATTATCGCCAATTGTGGGTGAGAATGCAAAAGTTTCTCATGTGCTATACGGAAATAAAAAAAGAGAACCGATTTCTTTTGCTCGTGCAGGCCTTTTAAATTTGTGAAAAATGTTTACATACATTAGTTTGAGACTGGGTCCTCCAAAGGAAGTACTTTGTTTGGCCGTTGTCAATTTTCACACAAATAATTTCTGGCTTAAGAAAAACCGTCTATAGTTGCAAAAGTTTTCTTCAAAACTTGAATTAATTTAGTCTTTTAGAGCTTATTAATTTTTTTAACTGCCTGTAAACATTAAAGTGAAAGCCTTTTGTCTTGAGAAAATATTTGTCTCCAAAAACGTAGACAATGAAAACTATGTCATGCCGCAGGCACATGCGAACACATAAACAGCAAAATGATCATACCAACCCTGCCACTCTAAATGCCTGCAGCATATTTAAATACACAGTGCGTATCTTTGTTTCATCAAATAAATTCCAAAGCTTCTAACACCCTCAGGCACGCATCCCTGCACACTATCGCATATTTGGAATGGCTTCATTAATTCGTTCGAACGTTGAGCTGCGAATTGCGATTACAGTACGTTGATGACAACGTGTTGCGTTTTGCGATTGCCAATGCCATTGCGATTTCGATTGCAATTCGAATTAATTTAATTTCATTAAATTCTAATAACAGAAAATAAGCAAAATTAATTTTGGCGCTGCGTAATGGAATAGGCCAGTCTATTGTTATGGCTTAAAGCAATAGGCAATCGCATACAAACTCGCAGGGAAACATACATATGTACGCTTACATTCTTGTGAAGTTGGCTTGTAGGAAATTTGTTGAGAGGTGACCTAAAGGATTCGCATTTTGAAAAATCAAATATTTATTTTGATGATACCATACGCGTGTTAAAAATATGAATTTTTATATTAGTTGATGTTGATTTATACAAAAATTTTGAATATTCTCGTGCTCAAATAGCTCTAACGTTAGTTATCTCACACTCGTTTTCCAAGCTACTGAAGTTGGTTGTAATGTTTCCTGTTGATGTTTCTCTATATTTGCAGATTCATTCAACAAAAAAACTGTTTTATACAGGTAGTTGTCTTATCACCCCCTTATTTTTTTCTACTGGGAGTGCAAGGTTCGGTTTTCCTGCTTAAATGGGGTTGCGATTCATAAGGGAAACGCTGATATTTCGGTTGCCAGAAGGTGCCTATCAACGGTCCCAAGTGTGTGGTTGTTGTCGGCACTTGTTCCAACTCAATATTTCTGCTGCTATTGCTTCCAATTTGCTTTTGTCGACATAGCAACTACAACACGATGAAGAACAACAACAATTAGTATCATGAATACTGATGCTGATGTTGAATCCTGATTACGTTTATTATATGCGGAGACCTTGATTATGCTATTCCTGTTGTTGAGGTTCTGCCTATTATTGTTATTGTTGTTGCTTTTATTGCTGCTATTGCTGACGTCGTTGCTGATTATTTAAATATCATTAACAAATTAAGTGCTTGCACATATATTTGTATTATGTTTGTGTTTGTGCATGTTGAATTTACGTTTGATTTTGCTTTTTTGGCGGTATGTGCGAGTGTGTGTTAAGTCCTTCAGCTATAAAGCGTTACAGTAAAATATTTTCAAAGCGACAGACAGAAGTGGTGAGTGCTGAATCTGACAGTTGTTGTTGTAACAGGTTCAAAGGTATTTTTTTATGTTTTATCATCTAAAATGCACGAAAGACCGATATACTTTCCGTTAAGGCTGTGTGTTCTATCTAGCCCGATGCAGAAATTCTAAGATTAACCCGAATTAGGGTTAACTGCTTCCATCTAAAAGAATGTGGTAGTCAAACGGTCTGAGGCATATTATTCGTGTGACCCATCTTAAGACTGAGTAAATAATAGCTGAGAATTCCAATACTCTTCAGGAGTTCTAAAATTAACATAGCATCCAAGTTTTTAAATGATGTTTAGCCATAAGCCTCATTCTAGTGCGCGCATGGGTGACGCAGTTCCCCAAATTATATTCAGAAGAATCCTTGTTCATCAAACAGTATATGCAGGTATGGTTTTCAAGGACACCTGTCTGGAGCTATTTGTCTTCAATTTGAGGAGGCCTGAAGTGCACTCCGAAGACTTTTATGTCTTTCACATATATGGCCACTAAATTATAACCGCTAAGGGCTAAAAAATTTTGTGTAGAAATCCGATATACCGATTCAAGAGTAAAAATTTGAAACTTCTTCTACACTTTCAAAAAATTGGTCACTGTTAAAACATACGTCAATACATGATTAAAATTTTTGAAAAAAAAGGTGGCTGATTTTTAAAAATGATTTAGTTACCTTAAAATTTGATTGACAACATGAACATCTTGAAAATTAAATGAGTTATAAAATGATTAAATTCGCTTGGAGTGAGTGAGTCATTCAATATTTCTTCACTTACATATTTAGATAAAGTTCTTTCTATCTTTCAACTCGCATTAAGAAAAGCAATGTTGTAACGTTTATTTTCATTTAATGCAATCTAACGAGATTAACTTAAAATTGCACAGCAACAAGGAAGGTGATGTTGCTGCTGCTGCCGCTTTCTTGCATCATTTACCACCTACACGCAGTGACGACGACGACGTTGCGACATTGTGTGCAGAAAAACCATGACAAGGTACCAGAAGCAAAGACAAAAAATTAAGAAAATGAAAAAGAAAAAGAAAAAAACCAATAGAATGACAAATGCGCGCAAGGAGAGCGCCAGTTTACCAAATTGAGTTTAAATTGGAAGGTTTGACTTTTGGATTAAACTCAAGCTGGAAGACGATTTTTCTTTTCTTTTATTTTTGAATAAAAAAATAGAGAGTTTTTTTCGAGACAGTGTAAAAGGTGGACATTTTTTTAAATTGCAGGTACAAGCATAAAAACAAAGCGGAAGTTTTGTTTGGCGTTGCAAATCTGCAAGGAGTATACCAAGTTAATGGAGACTGTCTACATTTGGCATGGTGATAATGATGTTGATGTCAAATTTTTTTGGTTTTGCAAATTTTATTGGAGTGGGTTTTTGATGAAATAATTTTTTTTTGCAAGCATTTATTAATACAGACCAAAATAGAAAACGAATACACTTTTGAAAATACATAGGGTGCAGAGTTGTATTGTCTTATTTTATTTTCATATGACAGACAACAACGAAGTTTTTAAGACAGTCATAAAGTTTTAAAACATTATGACATCTTGTGAATTGCCTAAATATTTTTTCAACTTAGTTTGCTAATGACTGTAAATTCAATTTAGTTTAATTGTATTGAAATGTTTCATGGCTATTCTATAAATTGAAATAATCATAATAAATAAATTTTTATTTTAAGTAGACAATTCAGCTTACGAATACATACTTTCTATAAAATCGAACTCATTCTTTTCAATAAATTTTTGGTTAAAACTAAAAGTATTCCCTTTGAAATCTGATTATAAATTCATTTATTATGGCTCAATGCTTGTCAAAATTAATTAAATTACTTGTGTTAACAGTGTGCCGGCTAATAAACGGAAAAGTTGACCTATCGATTTTAAAGTAAATGACCCACAACAAAACCCTCAGTTCAAATAAAAAAAAAAGTTTTGCCACAAATTGCACATTCGAGTTGATCCTTTTAAATGAGTTGTTTTGATTTTTAATTTTTCTAATGCAGATAAAAAAACAATTTCAACATCAAAATTTACATTATCATTATCATAATTTTTCATTAACATAATTTTCGCATTGTTAAACAATAAAATTTGTTATTGAGTTTTATTTTTTCTTTTTTTGGTAGTGCATTCAAGTAGGCGGAAATAATAAATGACAATGCTGCCACCATTTTGTAACGCATTGTTTGGCACATTTTTTCTTCGAAGAAAAAAAAAAACCAAAGCAAATAAACACCGCGTCCAAAGAGTGTTGATGAAGATTTGTGGACGTAAGGCTTAATTTGGTTAAGGGACAAAGTGAAGAGCAATGGACTTCATGCTATTGTTTTCGTGCCGATACTGAAGTTTAACAAGTGCTTGTGATGCAAATTTAATGTAAGTGCGATACTTGAAAATTCAAAAATTTTCGTGTGTGAGATGTATTATGTGAATGGAGGGAAAAATTTATATTTAGCTAAGTAAAAATACTTACTTTGTGAACACACAAATCCATAGATGTCGCAATAAGTGCACTGGTTTAGAGTTTCGCAAAAATTTTCTACTGCAAGCTGTAAAGTTTTCATCTAAGAAATCTGTCAATATTGCAATTAATAAATATGGAATAATTCAGTGTTAAAATTTACAATAAAAATGAAAAATTTAAATGGTATCTTAGAGCTTCAGTCGAATTTTTCATCATATTTATACGCTAATTCTCAAAGAATTTGCTTAAATTCATACCAACTTAAAATGTCTCCATCGTTGGTATTCGGTTTTCTAACCCAATATCTATGTCACAAATTCCTCATTTACTGAACTCACTCATACGCGGCTATGAACTTCCCTGATGCCTAAAAATATTTATGGCTTTTGCATTATGCTATCGAAATACAAAGGAATGCTACCGAACAAAGCAGTACTGGCGTGCCCGTCAGTTTCCCACACCTTCATTTCATCCTCCCTTCTATATTACCTTTCATAGAACAGCACGTTCCCTTACCATTTTCCTTAGATATTTACTTTTTAAGGATATCATTTAGAAAACAGGATAATTAAATTGTTTGTGTGTTCGCTTACCAAAAGATGATAAATGCCTTAAAAGTTGTATGAAAGTATGGCAGTGGGGGCGTCATCATACTTTACAAGTAATTGTTATTTACTTAAAAAAGATGAACACGCACACACACGCGTAATTGTATAGAAAATAAATCTGCTGACACTTCCGCTGCTACAGGTGTTTCCTTTAATAGCGCGTTAATGTGGTTGTTTTGATTTGGAGTTGGGGCAAAAGTTCTCATGTTTTGCAGTTTATTTCTTCAGCTAAAATTAGAAAAAAAAAATTTTAAATTTTAATAGAACAACTACGAGTGTCGTAAGTATTTTCAGTGGGATTTTTTTGACTTTTTTAATATTTAAAATTAAAAAAAAAAAATAGATTTTTAAATTGAAACTCATTTTAATACACTTCGGGAGAAGGGTAACAAAATAAATGTAAAATTTTTTGGATATATAGGGTGAGCTTTAGATTGAAATAAAACATGTACATACTTAATTACGTTTGAGTCTAAATTTTTTAATAAATTGTTTCCTTATTTCAGAAATACCACGACTTATATTGATTACTAAAGCCTCAACTGTAGCTGGTTTATCAGGAAGTGCAAGTGGATACCTTGAAAAGTGTTAACTTATAAAAAAATGGCCCAAAGGTCATAAAAAGCCTTTAATAATAAACCAAAATTGTAAGCCTTTTACGCATGAAGTTGCATAAAATTTTTTTACATTCAGGCTGAAAACAAAAAAAATTAAAAACTGTTTTTGATAGAATCATAATTATATATTTTGTTTTGTTTATGTTTATTCTATCATAAATTCAATATTTACATATATATAACCTTTTGGCTTTCTCAGTCAATTTGTCTAAGTACCTCGGTTGTTTGCATAATGTTCTTATAAAGAGCTTAAATCGAAAAGAACAATTAAATCTCAAAATAAAATAAAATTGTTTAATTTAATAAAAGGACATGCAAGAAGGACAAAATCAGAAACACTAGATATCAGCTCACACAGCAACGTACATTTTCATCTGGCTAATAGGGCAGACAACAAGCAAGTCATTGTCTGACAACAACAATAAAGACAAAAACAACAACTAATGATGACACTTATACCAACACATACATTCACATGCGTAAAAACAAACAAATTTTTGTTACCTTATGCAAGCAAACAGCAAATGCTAGTGCTGCTGCTGTTGCTGCTGTTGATGACAACCACAGCAACATCATTGGCAACAGCAACATAAAAGCATATCCACACATGCAAAACATCGGTAGCAACAACAGCAGTAAAGGCAAAAGTTTACAAATGCCAAATTAATTGTGGCTTAGAATGTAAAAGACAAATATTAACTTTTGGTTTTGGTGCGGTTTTAATTTTGATGGGAATTATATACATAAATTATTGTATTTTAACACATGAAAACAACACAATATAAGCGAACACTCACACATATTCGTACACATGTATGTATGCATAAATTTCAATATAGTCAGTAACAGTATTGTTGCCATTTGCTTTTGTAGCAAATAAATGTTGCATATTTTAATGCGCTAAGTAAAATGTTGTTTATAAAATTGCAGTTAAGCTTGTCTGTGTGTATTGTTACATTTGTTTATTTATAATTTAACATTTTATTAGCATCATCATTATTGTACACAGCAGTGGCAAAATATTATTTGTTTGCATGCTTAATTTATCAAAAAAGAACAAAATTAATTTAAGTCTTAACAAAAGTAGTAAGTAGACAACAATGCCAACAACTATGTATATTATAATAAGAGCAAAGTTTGTGTCACTTTGCATGTGTCACATGTGTTCTGAGTAGAAAGAGTGTGAAAACTACAAAAACTATGCATCTATTATAATAACACGCATTCGTAGTCAAAGCAACAATTTTGCGTTGTTAATCAATCTCAACGTGACTACGCTTTTCGGCCGACGTAAGCTCAACTAAATTTCGTTGTTAATTTAACCAATGATTTTATTTCTTAGGTATGACGCTTTTTTTTGAATTTTTGTATATTTCTTATTTTGAGAATAAAGCTCAGTTCATTTATAATTTCCGCTAACAATTTGCTTATCATTTAAAAATTTTGTAAACGAACAGTATTTAGTTTTACGAAGAAGTAAATGAGCGGCATGTAAAATCTTCTTTTACTGTTTTTATTTCTCTTCCTCTAATGTAAATAAATTATAAAAGCATAAACATTTTAAAGTAATGCCTTTTGAAGGACTCAATGGGCGCAACCACAACATTTAAATCATTTCGAATCAATTGAATTAAATTGTGTCTTCCAGTTGGATTATATGCTGCTTAAGACTGATGTTCCTGCTACGGTGACTTTGTTTTATATGTTGTGTTATTTTATTGCAGTACCCTTTGCTTGTGCAACTCCTTGCTTGCCTTGTAGGTAAATCCTTTTTTACGATCTTTTAACTTTACCAATTTCACATAACATTTTTGTGTTTTATTATTTTTCAAATGAACTGAAGCGTTATCCTTGCACCTTAAGGGTTAAGTCATACGAAAAAACACGATAGCAGAGAAAACAATGAAATGAAAAATAAAAACAAATGACAGTCAAACCTTCCAGCCGGTAAAATACCACGCCCACTTGCATACCGGCAAACACACTACTCGTACGAATGCCAAAAAGACAAATAAACCAAATGAAATAAGAGAAAAATGTGAACTCAACTTTGCAGCAACACTTGAAAGAGATAAATTAACTTTGATGCAGTGGCACAGCCAGTAAAAATATTGTTATAGCATCCCATTCCCGACTAAGTGCAGCACATCTATAGAAGCGTGTTGGTAGGAGTTGCGGCGCAATGCAACTTTACTTCTGCTGACCGAAAAGAAAACATACCGAGCACTTCAATCACGCTTTCTGAAAGCCAAAGTCAGACAGAGACATTATACAAGTTCATGCTCTGACGTCATCGTTCAGTACAGTGCGCCAAATAAAAGTTTATTGTGAATTATTTCTACTAGAAAATTAATAAAAGAACTGAATATATATTAAGTGTTATAGAATTGAATAAGTTCATTTAAATACTTGAATTTATCAGTTGATTTTGAGCTTTGCTTTTGATTTAAATAGAAGAAATTGCTAAGTGTTCATCAGCAATGCTTAGCAATAATGCTTACAAACATGTATAGCAATATGGTTTAGTCACAACGCTTGCCAACAATGCTTAATTAAAGTTTAGGAGAGAAGGTTTCACAATATAAAATGTTATGTAATAGGAATAATATTTTCGAACAACTTTTAGAAAGATTTCGATGCCATAATGTTAAGCAATCATATCAATAAATAATATTTTTCAGTTCGTCAATATAATGCATAAACATTCTATTAGCCCATCACACAGTTGCAAGGAGAAATAAAGTATTCAGTTCAACAATTCAATTACTTTTGTATGTTCGATTTTCTAAAACCTTTTGTCAATATTTTAATGAATTCAAAGCACTGTACATCAACAGCTCGGTTGCTTGGTCACCTCATTCAGTTGCAACACTTAGTACGACTTCCTGTTGCTATTTATTAGATTTTTGTTCCACTGTTTTTTGCTGCCTTTCAACATTTTTAATGTTTACCTTAAATGACAATAATTTTTTTTCAGAATTTTTTTTTTCAAGAGAAAGTCCTAGCCGATGAGTCCTTTGTGAGGTTTCATTGTTATTGTTAAAAGTTTGTATGAAAGTGAAATAAAAGGAAAATACCAAAAAAAAAAAAAAAACAAAAAAAAATCATCAGCAGACATACGAAGCTGGGCTTTGCCACGTAGGTAGAGTACCATAGAAAGCGACACCAACATGCAAAGGTAGCACGCACGCAAATATACTGCATGCTTGCTCCAGAAGTTATTCCTAGAGGGTTAAGTTAGAGTTTGTTTAACTGACAGCTTGCAAGCACCATGTTAGCATTTAGTTGCATCATGGGTACCATACGGGTGAGATTGTAAATTAAATTTTATTTGATTTTAAGTGAATTATTTTAAAAGAAAAATACAATGTAAATGTTAGAAAATATGGCAGCAAAGTTGACTTTGTATTAATGAAGTTTTTTGGGTATGAAGTAATGGTTTTATTTATGGAGTTTTACTAAGGATTTATTTCGATGATGCAATACATCAGTTATTGACTAAAAATTTTCACAGAAAAATATTCAATGAAAGTTCTTTCATCTGATCATATTTCCAATTGCTTTTCTTTTTCAGCAGAAAAATTTCAATATTTTTATAGAAAATATACAACTTAAAACTGAAGTACACTTCGACTGGGCATACTTCGCCAGCAGCAACTCAACGTTAATTAAAATTCAATAAAAAATAACTAATTTATGGTTTCAATGTATCAAAACTAAATTAAAAAGGTTTTAATAAACCTAATAGAGTTAATAAACCTGTTAAAATGGTAAATGCTGCAACATGACATCATTGCTGCCAAACCATAGAAAAACGCTTAAAAGCTTTTAACGTATATAACAAACAAGCCAGCATACACATATACATCCACACACACAAATGCCATGCTACATATACAAATGCAATTTTCAGTTTTAAACGAATTAAAAACTTTTTATTTTAGTTTGTTTGTTAGGCAAAGCTTGGTAAAAGGTAAAATTGGTTTACCTTTGTCATTGACAGCATGCAGCGTGCGTTGGTGAAAAGGCAGGAAATGAGCAACAAACCTAACAACACTCGCACTAGAAGTAGTAACATCAAGTTAACAATAAACAACATAAGGACACTTTTAGTTACCGCACCAAACAGACAACGGTGCGGCGGCACGCTGACGCATCTCTAATTCGAAACCAAATGCTGCCGCCGGAACTTAATAGAGCTGGCAGGCTGGCTGGCTCTCTGGCTGTTGATGTCATACGGTAGCTGCTGCATTTGATTTTAATGCAATTAAATTGCAAATTACATTGTTTTGCATTCCATCAAATGCATTTGATCGATGGTTGTTGTTTGCATTGATGTGCTACGATATACTACGATGTTTCGCAATTTGATTGGACTGCTGTTCTGTTATACTGAAAATTAGATTATTGCCTTGGTTAATTATGTGGTATAAGGGCTAATTTTTCCATGCAATGCATCACTTTTATGAATTTGTTGCAAAATCTTTCTATTGGTTGAGTTTTTAATTGAATTGTGCTCTTTTGATGTTTTTAAATAGGATTCGTACGTAATGTTTTATTATCATTGATATGAAATAAAGTAAGAAATTATTTCAAAAGCGTGAAGTAGAATGAAATGCATTCAAAATCAAGTTTTCATTTAATTATGTGTATTCTGGGACATGCATAAATTAAATTACCCATTCCACAATCAATTTATTATAGTGTGTCTACACATAACTACTTTGTTCAATCTCTCTTAATGCTTATCCTTCCGTTGTACTATCTTCTCATCTCTTTGTATTTATATCGCACTATCTCTCTATTTTTCTTATATCTTTTTATCTTGCATCACTTAATTTCTCTAATTTTTAATCCACCAATCCAACTTGTTCAGTTTTCGTCCATTTTTACTTCTACGGAAACTGTCCCACTTTCTAATCTTATAATTTTAAAATATTTTACAAGGCTTTAATATTTGTTGTTATTGTTTCCCAAATAAAGGCAAATTACCACTAGTCCATAAATTTGAATATGCCCTTGCGCATATTTTAAAAGTAAATTTAGATTATAATTAAGTTGTATAATTTGACACATTGTAATTTTGCAATTTTACGCTGAAATCTGATTCGCATAAATAAGTGAAAATTTCTTTTTTTTTATTTTGCGAAATTTTTTTTCAGTGTAAATATATATGATTACTTAAAACTTTTTCTCTTATGAGCGATCGATTGGACCACGCAATGATTTCTGGCAAATTAGTTTCCCAGAAGAAGTTTTTTTTTTGTATGGAAAAGCAAAGTGTGAAGCTTCAAGAATGTGTCCCTCTTATGATTTGATTTTTAAAAAAAATACTTCCTCAAATGATATCAAGGACACAAAAGGAGCATGTGCTCTAAATTTTATATATATAATATATCAAGTGTGGATAGTTGAATAGGTCGGACATTTCTATGTAATATTTTTGATTCTGTTGCTAAGAAAAAAAGAACCAAACTTTATGTCCGCTTGACCTTCACTAAACAATTCAGCAACAATATCAATTTCCTAAAATATTTTTAATTTCAAATAACTATGCAAACAGTTTACTACAAAGATACAAAACTGTTATCTATCAAAGAAATCGAAAAGCACCTTTTTTGAAACAAAGCAAATATTGTTGAAAGATGGAACCTCTTATTTTTTTGGTGTTGTTCCCTTTCATATACAAAATTCGCTAATGCAAGTTATTATCTGCTACAGACTTATAATTTTTTTTTCTCTTTACTTTATACGAGTATTAAGTAGCAACAATAATTAAGTTGTCTAATGGAAAATTCATTCTACATTACGTCGACAATAACGTCATTATAACGTAATCTACAATAAAGTAATGTAATAATAATATTCCGCAATCTGAACCATAAAGGTCGCAGTCAAATACAAAAAAAAAAAAATTAAAATTGGGTGGAAAATTATACAGGGTACGCACAAAGCAAACAAGCAACAAGGTACAAAAAAAAAACGAAGGTACCCAAAGTTTTGTACGTATGTACATTTATTACACGGGTATGTACCACATAGACGTACTCATGTCAACTCAAAATAAAATCAACAGTTTAAAGAACATTTTCATTTTAATTTTAGAGCTGCCATCATTTAATTTGACTTACGCATAAAAATCTTCTTTAGAGCTGCTGCTTTTCAACGACGTATTTTGAAGATTACAAAATGCTTCCTTTAACTTTTTCCTTTTACATTCTGTGGTAAATTTAAGTAGTCGAATTTTATTATTATACTCCCCTAAGGGAAAAATAAATAAACAAAATATCAAGAAAAAGCAGTAACAGCAGCAGCAGCAAAAACAACAAACAAGATTGGCAACACTGGTAACACAGTATAGCAGCCACAGCAACAACTTGAACTTGAGCTTTTGGGGCAACCCATAAGCAAATAATGACGACAACGACGCTATTCCTTCACTTGCTACCTCACCACCGGGAGTGCACGTTAATGCTTTGGGATGAAATGTTATCACTTTACAAAATTGCTCATTAGCACGTGCTAATACGGTATTTTGGCCCCTTCGGAGTAACACCCAAAAAAAAAAAAAAAAACAACATAAAACCTAAGAAAACCGCACCACAACAAATTCACACTTCAGCATATTGGATCCCTGCCAGCATACTTTTGTTAGAGCACAACCACTGCACACAGAGAACAATTGAAGAGTGAATCCTGGAAATTATTGAGCTGCCATCAATGTTTCAGATTATCTGGGCAGTGTGATAAGCACCTGGCACTGGTAATAGATCACGTCACTCATACACATATGAAATCAATAATTTTTTTGAAAGTGTCATTGAAAACTGTCAAATTATCAGCCACTTGCGTCATTCAGTTTGTGTTTGAATGCCATTTAAAGATAACACTTTTGTACGTTCTGAGTAACGAACAGTGATAAGATTTAGGTTTTTGAAAAAGAAAAAAAGCCCGAACTCTGCACCTTCGTTTACAACTTTAAAATATTGAACAACTGACGCAACTTCGACGCAAACTTAACAGCATTTGTGAACGTCAAGAAAAGTGAATTAAAGTCATCACACACGGCAATAACTTAAAAATCTACGTTATGATATTGAATAGTCCGGTGATTGAAAGTACACGAAGCTTTTGAGGTTAAGAGCGACTCGATCGAATAATCATTTTATGGCTCGATATGAAAGTCGCCTATTCTCAAAGCTTAAAAAATCTTAGTTTTTGAAAGTTTCGAACATCACTTAAATAAGAAAATCTTGCTTGTTGGAGAACATAATCAATTTCTTCCCAAAAAATCTTTTTATCTGATATTATCTTGATACTTACTACTATGGGTCATAGTCTGATATTTTCTCTGAACTAATTTTACTAGTGCAAAAAAATGGCTTGCCTGTATCAGTAATTCAAGTGTAAAATTTCTTTCAGATAGGATTATATATTCTGCATGAACTTTTCATATATAGACATTTGACCAGAAAAAAATCATATTTTTTTGTTCGACGAAATCATCTGTCAGAAATGGATTTTGGGTCGTTGATTTTGAATAAGTCGTCGGTTTTTAGCTATCACACCACGTATTTTTTCAATTCAAGAAATCCAATGCTTTCATTTGAAATGAAATCTGCGATTACTCTTGAATTAAAGAAAATAATTTTAAGTGAAAGATAAAAGTCAACTCCGGATTAGTAGTAACCAACTGAAAATCCATTACTTGCAAAAAATTTCTTATTGTGTTTTCCGAATCAAAAAATCAAAACCTTGGATCAAAACTTAAGGCGGAAGATATTTGGCGTTCCAGAATATCTTACACGTAGTCTACTGACATGCATAGGCAAATTTTCGGTCTCAAAAAAAGTTAAGTTTCGAACCATTCTAATGTTCATCATATTGTCATCAGTGTCGAATCTCAGAACAAATAACGCTTCAAGTTCAAAATTGTTGTGATAACTTTGAATTGTTTGTGACAGAGTCAGATATTGTGAAAATCTATTGAAAAAGCTTTATAGATGCAGCTTAAGCAACCTAAAAATGCCAGAAAAAGTTGCATATAGAAACTTTACATAAAAGCCTAGCGAATTAAAAAAACAGCCTAATACGTGCGGTTACTAAAATCAGAGAAATCAAAAAGAAAAACATCCCAAAAAATCATATAATATTTACTGAATATTTTCTTAGCAATTTTTACATTTTTGTTCGGAACAATTTTTCAGCAGAGTTTTTGCCTAAAAATAGTTTTGGCGAATAATTTTAGCTGATAACGACACAAGGAAGCTTAGTCAAGTTTATCTTACCGTCATCCTATTTTCCTAAAGCAAAACAATCTAAAGAGATATGATAAAACTACCCAAAAAAGTTGAGAAGTTGCGAGGTTCAAATCAAAAGACTGCAAAGTTCAATATCTTTCTGTTATCTCGAATTTTCATTATATAATGTTGCTCAGTACCGTAACTTATGATATTTGTCCGAAAAATTATGCCTTGATTTTTAAAATTTATAAAAATTTTGTTTTTCCATGTAATACTCAAAACTAAAAATCGAAAGGTTTGGGATCGAGCGAATGGCTGCTTCATTCAAAAATTGCCATATTTTACTTTCATTTATTTTGCCTGTCTACTTTGTTTTTTTGCTGCTCTTGCTGTGTGTGCAATGTTGCGTAGCTGTTGCTTCGAGTTTTCGTTGCCTCAGGCTGCAATTCTCTTCACAAAATTATCCAAATTTTCGGAATATCCTTTCGTGCTGCCACATGAAACAGTTGGGTGGTTGCATTGCTCTTAGAAAATGTTCTGCCTGCTTTGGAGGCGGAGTTGGCTTACGCAGTGAGAGAGCGAGGCGTCTTCAAAAATGAAATGATTATGACTTTTAAATTGTTTTCAAATTTGAAGCGTAAGAGTGTGGAAGAAGTTTTCATTTCACTTAAATTTTAATCAGTTTTGCACACGCCAACAACAACGACAATCTATATCCTTTCAATTGCTCACCCCCATAACTGGATGACATGTGTATCGTTCGTTTCGTTTTTTGGCAATAATCAAGCGTGCAGTTTTGTGGAAAAATTAAATCCTTATTCGGGACTTTGTGTTGTGCTACAGAGATATAAAATTCAAAGAAGACTCATCTAATGTGTTGATATGCTTTTGATTATTTATATATGCAAAATGAGCACTTAATCACCACACGTGGTTTTGAAATAATTTTCATTTAATTATAAGTTATAAATTATAACTCATTAAAATAAAAGTAAATGAAATTATTTAAAAATAGACAGTAAATATTTTGGTTTATACTGCTCAAAACAGATAGTTGAAACTAAAAAGGTTCGACTGATATTTCCAGAACTTACATTTTGGCATCCTAATCCTTTTCAATGTAACTCATAACATTTTTTCATAATTCCATGTACTGTAAGTAATATTTGGCCAATGACCAAGTGATGGTGCTATTCAATATTACCGTTTTCTTCATTTCTCATATCATTAGACAGCTGCTCCAGTTTATAGTTTCGGAGAGACCCAGAAGTTTTTGTGACTTACTTAATGTTGAAATAGAATGCAACGATTTTTAATACATTTAATTTACAGTTCTCCGTTTTCATTCATAACGCTAAGACCATGCTAAAACATATTGCATTAATTTTCGATATTTTATCTACCAGCCTTAGCGTTGTATTCAAGCTAAATTAAATATTCTGTGATTTTGAGATGATACGCCTGATAAGATCCGTTTTATTTGATAGAAGAATGAATGAAATCTTCGAACTTAGCAACATAACTTCGCTAAAATAGAAACATCGATAAATAGGTAGAAAGCAAAGCCCTTCTTCTGCACAAACGATGACTTCAAACACATGAATTGAAATAGGCCTTATAACGAATATACCGAGATGAGGATACAATGACTAATGGAAAAAACAACCCTTTAGCATTAAAATTTCCCATAAATATTTAAAGGTAAATTTACTTATTGTTTTAAGAATTATGACAACTGTGCTGACAGCTACAGCAGAAAACAATAAACGTCACCTGAGTATCAGAAACGGAAACATTAACAAACAGACAGACATTTTGGCGAACATGTAAGGATGCCTGTTACAAAATTCAATGGCAACGCTACTGAATGCTGACTGCAAACACAGTTGTGCAATAAAAACGGAAAAGGATATCAAAATATCAAGATATACATATGTTCAATGATATACACACATGTACAAATTCAATTCAACTACATACACGTACAAACACTTGAGCAAAATGTGCAACAAAACACATCCTTTATATCCTTTTTAGCTGTCAGACAGTGAAGTGCTGCACCGACATTTCTAGTCAAAACAATCAGTGAGAGACACGCACCCGCACACAAACGAACGAAGAAACAAACAACCATTCAAACAATCAGCAGCAGCAACAGCAATGTGAGCAACAGTCAACATGTTGCTGTTGTGCAATGCAGCAACATAAAAATTTGTTAACAAAAGCTAAAAGTTTGTCATTTGTTGCTCTTGTTATTTCGTCTTCAACTTCTTCGTTTGCTGCTTCCACTTCATTTGATGAAAGTGTCAACCACACTTTGCGGATGCAAGTGTATGCGATTGTGTGGGCGGCTCTGTGTGTGTGTGTGTGTGAGCGGAAGGTGCCAGCTCTGTAGAGTGGGGTTTTTTTCTCGGTATGTGCAGCACGCACACTTCCGTTTGTCGCTTATCAACTCTCATATCAATAACTAAGTTTGTCATTTGATGTCTGTCGGTCTGTTTGTCTGGATGTTTTAACTTTCTTTTCATATTTCCAACATCCTGCGGCATTGTTTCAAGGCTTTGTTTATTTTGTGTTTTTAATTTAGTTGTTTTTGTATTATTTTGTTAATTTCTCATACCTCAACTTGTAATTTCCATTTTTCTATAATTTTTTTCGTTCAGTTTACGAAAATTCTGTTATGCCTTAAATTTTCTTTAACAGAGTTTTAAATGTTGGCTATGGATTTAAGTTATATGCCAGGGCTGTCTCCTTTCTTTTTATAAAGATTGAACACACAGTTTCCACTGAAGCTTTTGAGAGATCTTTTTTTTACAGATTTTAAAAATGCTCGAGATATAACTATATCGACTATTTAACATTATATTAATAAAGAGAATTATGTGGTAACAGCAAGCAATATTTTCTTAAAGTTATGAATTAGATTGATCAAGTGATAGGTTTTTTATTTTCTAATAATAATTTAGTGGATGACAGTTTGAAGCCTTAAAATAAAATAAAATACAAAGAAACTAGAAGAATAAAGGGTCGTAGTAGAAACCACTTCGGAGGAAAGTTTCGATGAAAGAAATGAGCCACAAAAAGCCTTATTTATTTATAAATAAAATAAATTTTATTCCGCACATTTAAGCCATTAACATTTTTTTCATCGGAACATTTCTTTCATAGGAACATTTGGGTAGTAAACTTAAAATTTGCTAATCGGATGTACATAGCATAAGTCAAGTTACTACCATAGAAAAAGCAATTTTCTGAACACTGTTTTCACTTATTTAATGAGATATAAATAAGGAACTTGACTCAGATCCCCTAATCTGATGTTTGGATAAGCATGGGGACAATTCTGACCTGTGGTACTGTTCATAAACCTTTTAAGGTAACGGTTTTTTTTATTTAAAGTATAGTGCTTAAAAATACAATTTTATCGAAATGCACCACACTAAAATCACTGATATTTTAACTTACGGATAGAACGGGAATATTATGACCTGTGTAGTCGATTGTGTAGTACGTATGAGTCTATCCTCCATAAAAGAAGTCCACAGAAATCTAAAGAAATCTAAAAAAAATGGAAAAAAGGGGGTGGGGGGCAGCCAGCAAAATCGGATAAAAGTCGAGTAACTTTTAAGTTGGAAATTTTACAGTAGCGTGCGAACGTTTTTGCTTAACCGACAAAGACGACATCTTAACTTTGTCTTCAATATGAAAAACACAACGTTAAACCGCCATAGAAAACATACCAGACGCTGAAAACTCTTGCGACATTCAGAACTTTCATTGTCATTTAGAACTTTTGAATTCCTTTTCAACTAAATTACGACCTCCCAAGAGCGGGTGCTTGGATTAATAGGCCAACGCCCCAGATGTAAAAGTGATGTAAGTGTGTAAGCGTGGCAAGGTAATGAAGTATAAGCTTATAAAACTGCGTTTATTCAAATACACAATAAATCGATGAACACTACGATGATGTTGAGTTGTTGAGCAACAACCTACAGCTTCAAATCAATCCAAATTAACATTTAACACAAAATCAAATAGTTAAATGCGATTACGACAATAACTGAGCTCTACGAATAAATTTTCAAATTATTTGGATTTTAAAGTCTTTGCAAAGCGAGCGGCAGCGCCAAAAGGCAAGCTATGGGGGCGTATCGCAAACGTATCGCTCCAACTGACTGAGTGACTGACTGATTGCGAGTGAGTGATGCAAAGCGAAAAAGATATTATTGCATGGGTGTGTTAGCTTGTTAGCATGTGTGTGTATGTGTGTGTCTATGTACACAGTATCAACAGTCAGTTATAAAGCATCGGAACCACGCGATGTGAAGGTGGAACTACAGTTGTTGCACAATTAAGCGCCGTTTGTCATGGTCTATTGCAGATGAATTCGATATCGCACCGCAGCACACGAGCGAACAAGCGACGAATATGCGATGTTAGCCAGCAATTCATTGGAATTTCAAGTGATTTAAGTACAGGGTGTAGAATAGCAGCATATATTTGGAGATTAGAATGAATTTGAAATTGTGTCAAAGTTATTGCTCAAATGAATTTCAGCTTTAGAAGTTTTAAATCAAGAGTGTAATGGTGTTTATTATGCACTATATAACTGAAAAATCCACTAAAATTAATAAATTGAAATTACATTTTAAAATACACTGCTTACAATGCAATACAAATGCACTCCCACCGTTAAAAAATGTCATTACTTTTCGCATCACAAAACTCCTAGCAAAATTCAAATTTTTCCAAGTGGAAATAAATTCGAGGGCTTTTTTTCAACAAAATACATATACATTTTGCAAAAAAAATATTTTCAATTGAATTTGGATGCTATTGATCAAAAGAAAATTATTGTTTTATAGTATAAGCACCATTTTGCCGCCGCCTTCGCCTCTTATAGCTATGCTACTGCATCTTTCAGAACCTCCGACATAAGAACATGCCAAGTCAATATATTCTCATATAATTTGTAAGAAAGACGGACATCGTTTAATATAATATAACGTTATCATTGGGCTTTCAGGCTATATAAGTCACCGCTTAGGGCTAAGAAGCAAGTTTTTTTTGTTAGTATTCAGATAGTTACTCTGTTGAAGATAGTTACTGTCAAAGATCGATACATATTGGTAAAATTTGTATGTTGAATGGTGAATAGCATTAATTTGATATTTTTAGCTATGAGAAAGTTTTGTTTTAGAAAATTAGAAATTTTAGAATTGCATTTTTTCCAAAAAATAAAAAAAAACCTTTTTAGTTTTTGAACATTTCAAGTTTTATGAGAAACCAGATCTCGAGATGAAGCCCAAATTTGTAAACTAGTGTTATATGTATGAGCTATTTTTGCTATAGATATATCTATTTGGCTTTGCAATTAATCCTTACTTGTGTCTTACAAAATGCATAGATTTTAATGAAACTGCTAGAATAGTCAAGTTAAAGTTTTCAGTTGTCTGAGTACTGACATACGATTTTGTTCGACTCACCTACTTATTAAGGTTATGCAATGGATTGAACTGTTTAAAGGCAACTAGGGGAAACTTGGTTCATTTCTTGAATATAATAAAGCTGAAGTATAATTATTTTAAAATTTATTTAAGTAAAACTTACCAGAATATAATGCTGCCAATAATATTAATTTTTTTTAGTAAAATCTGATTTATTAAATTATATCAATTATTTGCGTTTATATCTTCAAATTACATGGTTATTACCGCATCACATAAAGAATAAAATAGCGTACTGCTTAAATAACAACTATTTCGAATTTAAAACAAATTAAAATACATATGCTGTTGTTGTCAATACAAAAAAAAAAAAAACAACAACAAATATGACACTACACCAGACTTTGTAGTTTGCCAACATTGGTTGGTATGGAATTAAAAAGAAATAAATGTTTTGCACATTCGTCAAAATGTTGTATGTAATTTAAAAGTGTTATATTTAAATTTTTAACATTAAAGCTGTTGTTTTTTATAATTACACTTTTCCATATTATTTTGTTGTATTCTTTAATTTAACTTGAATACTTTTTTAATGATGCGTTGCAAACAGCTGTTTTTAATCATTAGTTGTCGTCGTCGTTGTTGTTGTAATGTTATATGTAGAATATGCATGTGCATGTTTGTGTGTGTGTATGTGCTTATCGCTTCTGATAAATAAACTTTTGAGGGCACAATTTATTGAGTTAGCACTGCACAAAACAGCGATGATTCAGTAACTTCAGCGAGTTTTGTTAAAAATTCTTTTCATTTTCTTTTTTATTTTTCGTTTTTTTTCATGTACACGTTTCAACAGTGATGTTACAACGTACGACCGCTGTTTATCAGTTACCGTTACTTCCGCGTTAACGGTTCACAAACGAATGACATGACAAAGATTTTTCATTTACAACGAAAACAACGGAAGCAGGCGGCATCTACTAAAATTTTCCAACCCCCGAAAAGCGTGCACTGTTTTGCTGTCTGCGTGCGTATATGTGTGAGAGAGTCTCAACTGCGTCTGTATGCGTAAATAGCTGAGTGAGTGTTTGAATGCGTGTAATAAAATTTACAAAATCACTGTCACGTTGCTGCGGCGGCTGCTGCTGCTGCGTTTGAATCCATGCGCAGCGACAACAGCAGATAACTGACAATAACAACAACAGTAATTTTTATTTAAGAACAAATGGGAAGTGTTGCCATCAGCTTTATATTTAAAAGATTGCAAAAAAGTTGTGTTAACGAATCGCAAATGAAAAGAATAGAAAATAATTTTTACTTAAAATGACAAAAAAGTTAATTTTTTTGTCTAAAAGTTGTTTCGTTTTTTGGTCAAGAATATTAAAAAAGTTATCCCTACAATGGTAAAAACTTAACTTTTGTTGTGGGACAAAAATATTTTTGGTTTTCATTTTGCTCATTTAAAAACAAATCTTAGGTTAATTTCACAAAAATCGTCCGTTTCCGGTTATTTCAGAAATTTTTGGATTCCTAGCACAGATTGGACATGAAGTTTCCAAAAATGCTATAAACTATTGTTTTTCTAAAAAGAAAGATTTATATCGGACATTTTTTTTAAAAAATGTATTAAGCCCTTAGGTCTGATGGCAATACTTTGGCTAGCTAGAAACAAAAAATCTAAAATCGCTGCTTCGTTCGATTCTGCTGTTTGGCGCATTGTCGATACTGCTGCTGCTGTTCATTGAGCATGACTTAGAGTGTGCTATTGCTGCTGAGCAAGCGGATGCCAACAACAATATCATGCTGTTGCTGGCTGCCTCGTTCAATATTTTTGCGCCAAAGCAATTTCAGTTGACAGTTCAGCCGTGAAAGCATGGAAATTCATCATTTTTGTCTGTTTGATACGAGCTTCCAAAAAAACCCGAGAAACATCAAAAAAAAAAGGAAGGAAGGCGAAGAGATGTGCAAGATGAAAAAAAAAATTTGAGTTTCCATCCATAAGGTGGTTGAAGTTCAACTTGACATTAACATTGTGTTGACTATGATGTGGCTTTTGAAAAGTAGGCTTTTTTCACTTTTTTCTTCTTTTGTCCGAAAATCACCCGCAGCGCTTTATTCAATGTCCATTGGTATGTTCAACCAGCCGTGGTTTTGCTGGCCATGCTGCTTGTCATATCAGTTGTTCTTTCATTCATCGTCTATCTGTCTTTCTTCGCGCCGTAGGTCATCATTATCATGGATTAGTCAGATGCATACGGTGCGCGCTTACCGCGTGTATAAAGTAGATAATCGTATGCGTTAAGCGCGGGAGAGGAAACTTAAATTTTTTGTAGCATTTTTTTCTCTAACATCAAATTTCTACTAAAACAAAATAATTTAAATTGAAATAAAAATTGTTGTGACAAAGTCCAAAAATTTAGTTTCTGATAAAAATATCAAATTGAGCCAACGCTTTTAATCAATAGTGCCCATTTATAGTCATCGTTTTATTACAATGATATTTCAATATAAAATACGTTTGCATAGTTTCTCGTCATGCTTCTTGCCTACAAGCTATTTCGCTTGTTTTTCATAGAAAAATTAATGTAAAAACAAAAACAACTTAAATTCGTCAATGGCATATAATGAAAACAAAAAAATTTAAAACTTAGTTGAGGATAAGCCATATATCTTAAATTTGTTTTGATATGGACAACACCAAAAGAATGATCTGACCACTAAAAGATAAACTACTACTATCGAATTAAGTTCTTAGATCATATAGTTGAAAGTATCTTTACTTACATGCAGTGAGTTTATCGAATTATAAAGAGTTATGGAGCAAGGGTCTTTAAAATGCTTCTAAAATCATTTTTATGAATAATCTTAAATTTCAAGCAAAGTGCTATACCTAAAATTTTTTCAGTGCATGTATATAAATCGGTAATGAGTGACACAAATTAAATAATTTACACATTGTTACTAACTTGAACCATTTTTTTATATACTGAATACAGTATGTTGGATATGCCGAAGTTACTTGTGTTGCATGGGTCAAAACTTAGTATAAAGGCATTCCACATTTTTAAGGGAAAAAATTGTCCAACTTGATAAAAAGGTGCTATACCTCTTTTTTTATTACTAAAGACATACTTTTAAACTGAAATTTTAAATTAACTTTTTAAGCCATTCCATCAATATTTTTCTTAAAATATTTAGGTCAATGTATTGAAAATAAAAAATTTTAGGAATATCACTTAGTCCTTTTATGTAACCTCCCGCAGAAGCGAAATGGGCGTATCTCAAAGAAATTCATATTCGTGATTCTTATGGCATCGGATAGCTTTAGATATTACGCATCTAATGAACTACGCCAAATGTCGGTATCTAGAATCAAACCTATAAAAAATCTCCTAAGAAAATTTCCTCAATCTCAATTTTACATGTATTTCAACAATCTGACATAAACAAAACATCAATTATCTCGATACGCTATTTTCGCTTCTGTGGGCAATATAGTCTCCCGAACAATAAATTGTTAAAAAAGATGTTATTTGAATTGAAACTCTATTCGAATTTGAGTACTGAATGTGCTATCGAGTTTTTTTTTTTTTTTGTCTCAGAATCAGTAAAATTCTACGCTTTCCTTTTCTTCAATATTTAAACATTTGAATCAAATACTTCAAGCGTCGTTTCACTGCAGTTTGGCCAATTTTTCTCTTGAGTTCAGCTGTCTAATTTATTTTTTCTAAGACCGGAAGTTTGACAGAAATGTGCCAAACCCATGTGTGCGCTGGTCTATTACCAATGTTCTTGTATTTGTAAGCAGAGTTGTGGATATGTGATTTCCTTTGTTCTCAAACATTTGCTGTGCTCAGTTAATTTTTTATTGTTAAGTTTCATTTGGTTCAATAAACTTTGCATTAAATCAAAGCTCCGGAAATTGTGTTTCAATTTGTCCTTGTGTTAGATTTATGAAATTTTATTAGTACTTAATTTTGTAAGTAATAATTTTTAATAAATTAAGTTTAAAAAAAAACGTATTTTTTAAAATGTGTCCCAAAAGAAATTACACTTTTGCTGCAAATTTTTTAACATTTCATATAAATCGTGTGGCTAAGTTTCTTCATTCTACATCAAGCAAAATAAACTTCTACTTTGGCTTCTTATTTCGTACTTTTGGTTACGACTTTTAAGTCAAAGTGTTTTACAAAACGCAAACTTTTAGCTCTTGACCCCAGCAGCTCTGGGTCAATGTGAAAACTTTGTCTTGTTATTGGAAGTGAAAAACTTTTGCACAGTTTCATCCCCAAAAAATGTCTGCTTTTAAGTTTCTGCTTCTTGCTGTTGTTTCTTCGTTGAGGGTGAAAAGAACATATTGTATTACATTTTCCGCCTCTAATTGCCTTTTAGCTGTCAAATGGAAATTGATGCAGATTTGTTGCAAACTTGCTTCTTTTCATTGATTTTTTCCCACTCAATATTAAATTAAAAAATAACCCGAGCTTAAATTGATAGAAGCTTTTTTCGGCGAAAAATTTTGTGTATCGAAATTTATAAAAGAAAATCAACAATTTAACCAATTTTTAAATATCATGAAAAAGTAGCGAACTCATCTCAAACATCTAAGTAAATATTTTGGAAAAACAATTTCAACAAAAAGTAACTACCGACTGTCTATTGTTAAGGGTCGAAACCAATCAGGCAAATCACAGCAAAATTAGAATTGATTGAAAGTGTAGAAAAAAGCAATAAAAACGAGAAATATCCACCATAGAATGATAACAGAAATTACTCGTACACGTAAATAAAACCCTACCTTATTTACGTGCAATTGAGCCCATGTTTCACAGAGCAAAGCTTTACCTGTCCATTGAAGTAGTCGTTACAATAAAAATTGGAAAAAAACCAAAAGCAAGAACACCAACAAAAAAAAAAAAGGAAAACCTATTCTCTCTCAATCACTTCATACCAGGTAAATTTAAAGTTATTTACTCTCGCATGCCAGCCAGCAAGCAAGCATGCAAAGCAGCAGCAGCAACACAGCGGCAGCTCAACCAAATCTCAAATACTAAACGAGCGCACAGACCAACAACGTTAACCGATTGTTATGGAACCCAAATATTCACTGAACTGTAATGAAACGAATTAAACGGAGCAATGCGTCCAGAACGTTTCATCAGTCGACAAAAACGTTGATTCGACAGGGGTGGTGCAGCGAGATAAGAGGATGTGTATGGTAAAAATAAGAGGTATTTTGATAGTTCCCAATTTAACACCTTTAACCCAACATTAAACAGTTGGAAATCTGTTCGGTTGATACTTTCACACCTATATGCCCAGCTGGTACAAAAAAATTTTACTAGGCTCTCATTCAAATACATATGTAAAATCTGATAAAAAATTTAATTTTGGCTTTTGTAAAGGACATCGTAACACATAAAAAAAACAGTAGTCTGCGGTTGTCGCCTCTATCGATGATTGCGTTTGTTTTTTTAAGGATTTTGTAATAATTATTAAATCTATGTCCGAAAAAATTATAAAAATCTAAAGAAAGATAGACAGTAAGAAAAGGAAGAAAAAAGCAAAGATCAGGGTTCTAGTTGAATTGGCCAAAGTTATGTGTTTTGCTTTGACATAAGCGCTAATGTCTGTTTGCTACAAAAGTTGATTTAAAAATTTAGGATTAATGTTACAAAGCCAAGTAATTTTCCAGAGTAACTTGTTCATCACTATAAGAATTAAGGTAGTTACGAAATTCGGCCATTTTAAGAGGTATGAGTCATGTTTCCTCTAAATTTGTTCAATAATATTATTCACAAGAAACACTAAAGTAAAATTTATGTTGTACAGATATAAACAGAGTAGTTGCTTGTTGTAAAAATACATTACGCTTAATGACAACTTGACGTGTATAAAAGCAAGGTAGTCTGACTACTTGGGGATAACTACCTTTCAATTAACATAAAACAGTCAGGTAACATCAGAAAGTTCAGTTAAGAGGAAATTAATTTTGTAAATAGCTTATACAATTTGTGAATTATTGTAATCAGTAAATAAAGCAAATATTTTTAGGCATTAAAAAGTGCGTTTTCATACCATAGTCATTGGGGTTATTTTAAGAAAGATTAAGACATCGAGAAAGCTCTGTTAAGCGGAATTAAAGTGTGTAAACAATTTTTTTAATATATCTGAATTGTTGCGGAAAAATAAAATTTTTTATTTTTTTTTGTGTAATTTCCTTAAATGAAGCACTTTTTTTTAAAGAGATGCGATATGACATGACCATTGCTTAGCTATTTTTTTTTTCTCTCGACTCTTCTATTATATCAAAAAATTAAACTAAGCCCTAGTCCACAAGCAAGGTATGCACCAAACTCAAGCGCTTTTTCAAAAATATACTCCATTATTTTAGCTGCTTTAATTTTTTTTATTGAAAATCTTATTTATCTCTTCAGGTGACATTTTAACCACCCCACAATCCATGTAAGTTGCGTTTAATTGGCACTTTAAGCAATTTACCAGCACAATAAAACGATTAATACTTCAATACAACAACAAAGAAGAAAGCAGATTTGCAAGGATATGCCATCACTTTGCTGCAACGTTACAAAATTTAATATTCTTTCATAAATCAGCATCGATGTTGCAACAGCAACATAGTTTATCATTTCACATGACCCGGTAGGAAATTAATGAATGGAATACTGTTTTCCCAAGAGTTCTCAATGACGCAAGAAACTTTCTTAAGCTCGCATCATGCTATCTGAATAAACTTGTTGAAAATTATTTGCTTTACATATGGGCAGTTGATTGAAAATATGAAAGTTTGAAGAAAGTTTGCTAGAGCTGTATGCGAATACACATGGTTAACCAGGACTTTCACAATCGCCAACATTGGCGGCCAATTACAACAACGCTAACAACATCAATATCATCATTCTCATTTGCCCCACCAACGATAACAATAACAATGCCAACGAGACAGACAAACATTTGGTTACCTTTATGACGCAGCATATGTCAAAGTATACGTGTAAAGTGTATGTGTCCGTAGGTGTTTGTTTTACGTGTAAGGAGTATGATCAACAACAACAACATCCTTTCTCGTGGTTAACGAAAGGATTTGACGCCATTGTCGATGGCGACAAAGTGAGATTAAAAGTGACTTTGTTAAATCGTTAACCATCAATCTCGTGACACATACATGCATTTGTATATGAACTTACATCGGCGACAGTGCGTACACGCAAAAAAATTCTAGTAAACGTGTCATCTTTGCTCTTGCCCAAAAGTGAGTACTTAATCAACATCAATTTTTAATTAAAGTTTGTTTTTTCAGTTGCTTCGTCTGATTTATGTGGGAGCAATCATCATTCGTTTGTTTCATTAAATGCTGTATTGAATTTCATACATACAGTTTTAAAACTAAATCAAATTAAATCTGTCAAGCCTAATGCTAGTGGTTATCACTTAATGTTGTTGTATCAATATTTATAACATTTACTTCAATAGATTCTTTAATGAAGCAATGTATGTTTGACAACATTTTCTTAAGGGGTTACACCACTTTGGCGCTTAGAAAAATAGGTATAAAATGAAAAAAAAATTTCACGCAGCTGTTAAATATAGAAAATAATTTTTATTTTGTATACATGCATATGTGTGTACATTAGACCATACAAAAAAAAATTAATTTCGAAAAAATTTTTTTTTTGGCCGAAAATAGAGCTAGCGTATGTAAGATTTTTCATTATATCTCGGCATTTACAGTCCGATCTTTTGGTATGATATATCAATATTTTTGTCTTGAGTAGACCAACTTTTTGATCTAAAGATCATTGACATCAAGTACCCCGTTCTTGAATTTATCAACCAGTTTTCAGTTCCTACCATCCTAATGTACCACCTTAATGTCAGAAAATTAAATCTTGCAAAATAACAATAAATTTTTCTAACTGAAGTATTCCGATTATTCTATTAGAATTATTTTTAAAAATGCTTTCAACGTAGGGGTCGCCTAACCTAACCTAGGGGTCGCCTTATTAAATTTTTCGTCATATCTAGTATTTCTTAAATGTGGTTGCATTATCTTTGGTAACTCTCTCATTACGTTTTAAGTTTTTATTTTTATGAGCTGTAAAGGTAGACGTGTGTCCTTTAAGCAATTTTGCTCATTATTAACATCTCGACCTACTGTTGAAATTGCGCTCATGTACCAATTTTCATTCTTTTCTTTTAATCGTGGTTTCCACGGACAGATAGAAGAATATGGCTATATTGGCATAAGAGATAACGCTGATTTAAAATATGTAGAGTAACCTTTGCCAAAACGAAAGGAGTTGGATCTTGAGGTCTTTGATTTTGGTTAAATATTTTTTTTTCGGGTAGTATGTGTCAAAACATTGTTACGGTAACATATTTGAAAATTTTTGAAAATAGAATTATTAATTTTTAAAATATATTTTATTTCTATTGGTGGGTTCTTTATAAAAATCCTTTAATTTTATGGTAAAAGGTGTTTTGCTAGAAAATTAGCGAAATCTCGAATATCGGATTCAACTGCATTGAAATTATATCTTTTTTATATCTGTCACTCTCCCTTCTATGCATAACGAACGGACAAAATGAACATAAGTCCGCTGTCTTCAAGACATAAAAATACTGTAGAGTTACTAAAATAAGACTTTCAGTTGTTAAGTTATTTCAAAAACCTTATGAAATTTTTTTCTCTGTGTAGCCACATGCAGCGTTTTGTATAAACCAAACAAAGCCAGCATGACCACGCGTGAGCTACATACTTTGGTGTTTCAGTACGTGTGTGTTAGTGTGTTTACAGATTGTGAGTTTTAGTAGATTTTAATGATATGATCAAAATACTTCAAAGTAAATACACTTGCGACGGCTTTGTCATGAAACTTATGTATATTGTGCAGCATGTAATCTCTATCAAGTTATCGTTTAGCGTTTGCTTAAGTTTGGGCGCTTATCGCGTTTATCTATTTAGCTAAATGATTATTATTATGAAAGCTAATTGACCAGCTTAATAGTACAAAAAAAAACATGTAAGGTCTTACATTCAACCGAAATATAGAATCTGAAATGAATTACGATTGAAACGATCAATAAATCTTTGGACACTAAAAATAGTGTATTCCTTCCTTTGAATTTGAAACAAGTTTCTGGAGAGGTAAGAATGGAAACTTTGAGTGGTGGAAAATTTAAATTGCAAAAGCAAGTTGGCCCAATGCCGTCCAATTATACTGCATTTAACGCACAGTGGCTAACAATGCTCAACAAAATATTTTTATTACACACAATTCTTCATTAACATTTTTTTACAACTTATATTTCTTTAATACATCGCTCATATAAGACAAATTGATTTAGTTTGATCAGAGCTTCATAAAAACCATCTGAGAGACCTTACTATGTTTTTTCTTTATTTAAATAAAACGTGCTTAAAGAATTAAATTGAAAATTAAAATCATATCAAAATATAAATAAACTTTTGGAAACCCTTTAGCAATAAATCAATGAATTCGCTATGGAAGTAGGCATTTATTTCTGCAAAAATATTATTTAATATTTAAAAGAAATCTGATATCCGCATGTTATTTCTTGTAGAAAGAGGTGACCATATTGTGATTCCACGCATTCCAGTACGCATAGAAAGCATTTAACTCAGAGTATGTGACTTCCTGGGCAGCCTCTAATCTAATATGAGACACTAAGCTCATTAGTTTGTGATATTTGGCATGTAGGCTGTACCCAATCACAAGGACCAAATTATCGAAATAATCTTGCGTGGTATTTATTTTTAAGGCTTAGGCTACATACTTCTTTTATCGCTACATTTTTTTTTTGCGAGTACCACTGTACTTAAACGGGTACCTTAGTGACGTGAACTGTAAATAAATAAGTACTCTAGTTGAAGATCAGAAAAAGTGATGAAAGAGTAAAAATGATTAATTAAGTATGTAATTGAAGTTAGTAAATCCTGCTTAATATTTAGATCAAAATAAAAAAAAAAAAATAGAAAAAGACAAAAACCAGTAAAACAATATTTCCTTTTCAGCATGAATAATCGAAATGGGAGAATTTCAAAGCGCAACAAATTGAAGCATATGCGAATCACATCCTTCTCTCCATTACCTCAATATTTGAAGTCCTTTATCTTTTCATATTGTTGCTGCTCTGAGTGCTTTGTTTTGCGATATCGTCATCGCTTGTTTGTCGACAAAAGCCACACGTTCCATTATTGACCACTAACCGACCAGCCATCTTATACGAGAAGCAGACCAAATGAACAGTGAAATCCATGCTGGCATGCAGCTTCAAGAGCACGTACATTGACTGACCATTGAAAAAATGCGTCCCCCAATCCAAAGCAGGCTGCTGCTGCTTAACCGCAAGCGATCGAAGCGTTAGTGATTTTTTTTATTGAAACGTTCACCTGTGAGGAATTTATTTAATGTGCTCTCCTTGCTGTTGTTGTTTTTTTTTCTAGCAAGTACTTCTAAAAGTAAACATTTCTGCCCACTCCTTTGCTCCTTTGCTCACCATACCCACTACAACTTGCATTTGTATCCTTTTTATGTGCTATGTGCTCGATGGTGTGAGTATAAAAATTAATTATTGCTTGGCGGGCAAATTCTTTATTTATACGTTTTATCCTGTCGCTCGCTACAAGTTCAGGGTATTAATTTTCTTAGCTATGTTTTGGAGTCACTGTTGCTCATTTTCTACGCAGATGAATTTTTTCTTCTTTTTCCTTTGTCGACTATTTTTTTCTTTTCGTTTTCCATTTTGTAATTTAGAGCTTGGGATTAATTTTTCCCGCTTAATGAGTAAATAGCCGAAGGACATTTATTTACGTAATTGTCACTTAAATTGAATTTCGGTAAAATTATTCAATTTTTTATTTTTCTGCTTTGCTTTGGCTGCTTTTCTTTATGGCTGTTAATAGGCTTTTGAGAGTGCGATTTTATTAACTCGCTGCCGAATCTGACCGCGTTTATTGCGAGGAATTATTTGCATTTTAATTGAGTTAATTATTAAACTTTGATTGAATTTTTAATGACATGTCCATAGTTAAAGCTATTTAGTTTTGAATTTTCAAAGTTTTAATAATGGAATTTAATTTTGCATAATTTGACTGACTGCTGTTGGACTAACGTGATGATACTAAGGAACAGTATATTTAATGTAAAGTTTGAGGTTGGCATTTTTACTAGCTTTTAATCAAATCGATAAAGTCGCTTTTCCTGCTTCGCTGTTTTGTAGGTGCGTTTAATATCTCTGAATTAATTTAGGCTGCCTTATTATAGCAAAAAGTTTCATTATACACTTTGCACATTTATTGTTTTACTTACAAGAAAAAAACACTGTAAGTATTTAGTCCAGTATTATTTCTGTCTTTTAAATCAAGCTTGAACAACATATGCAGTGTGTTTTGAAATTTTGTCTTGCTCAAAAATTACTGTTAAACCACATATTGCCAACTAAAGCTGGACGATTTTGTTGAAAGATCAAAGGATACAGCTCTTTAGGTATATTTCTATCGATGAGTACTAATGATCCCACTCTATTTTTCGAAATACATCCATTCATTACAGACCACCACAACCTAAAACTAAAACTAAAATAAATCAAAAAATTTTACTAAATCTTTAATTTTTAATGAGGTTCGTTTGTACTGCATCTCCAGACCTTTTGTCTAAAGCCTCATCTGTATCAATAACCAATCGCTACTTTGCATTTTATTTCAAAGCCTTAATTGCTATTAAATGTATAAAATTCTTTAAAATATTTGATCGATGCGCATATGTATTCCTTATTGGTATTAGTATATTCATATTTGCATTAATAAATGAAGTTGGTAAACGTGTCCCTAATAGCAAGCTTACTATAAAATTTCCTATGACATTCACTAGTGTTCACTTACACAAAATTAATGTACAATTGTGTTAGTAACTAACAGAGTCAACACGTCTATATGTGTGTATGTGTCAGAATTTCCAAGCAATCTGTGCTGCCCAATCCAATTACATTTGGTATTGGAAGACAAAAATTCTTGCTATGATTAACTTCAACACATCTTTAAATTGTATGCATGTATGAATGTATGTTATATTAAGAGCTCATGTGCTTGCACCTGTATGTTTGTAGCAGATATAGTATGAAGCTCTACTGTTGCTTTTACCAAGTAATTTTAGCCAAAGGCTTATGTTTCAATTAAAAACATTTTGCTTATGGTTGCGTGTATGTGTGTCGTTACTTTGTAATCTCAGAAATCCTTAAAACCCAAAAATCATTTAACTCTAAAAATTAAATCAAAATCAAAGGGTCGCTTACCATGAATTTATTGTTGGTGACTCCAGTAGCTTATGTAGGTTTGCTACCCGTAGGTAACACTTTGAATTTTAATGATTTAATTTGGAAATGCAGCTGAATAGTATGAGCTATGTTTAAAGTATCATAATTTCAAATAAGAGTGGTACCATATGTGTGTATAGCTTATATTGCGACAAGTATAGTCTCAATGAAAAGAAAAAATATTTAGAGAGACCAAATACAGAGAAAAATGCATCTAAAATTGAATGATATTTAAAGTAGACGGAAAAATCTTCTGTAAGAAAGATCAGATTTTAGAAAACAACAATATCGCCCATTGACTTTAAGATTCTAAGGAACTTTTAGTCTAAGGCTTTTTAATCGCACAGAACTTTGAATTCACATACGACTTCTGCAACTTTTCAGTCGTTGGTTTTGGGTCTAGAATGACAGTTTTTAGTCTTAACGTATTCGACGACGGATATGAATTTTTACTTATTAGTTGCTTGTTGCTTTTTATTCGCTAAAAGCTTATAAGTTTCATGCGTTTTTAACGAGTTTTTAGCCGTGTGCGACATTTAAGCTAGAAACGTCTTTTAAGTCTTAGTTCCTAAGCTATTTTTAGTCAAAAATGATTATTCATCTACAAAGAACTTTTGATCGCATGCAATCCTTTAGCCTAGTTTTTAATTGCATGTGAGTTTTTGCCGCATGCGGTTTTAGTATTTTTAAATTTCTTAAGTTGCAATTACAAGTCAGCTTTTAAGTTTTATACATGCGAATTTTTCAGCGCACACTATAGCTAAACTATCACTCAGACTTTTAGTCGTATTCCACTCACCTTTTCTATAAAACAAATTAATTTTAGCATATCTTTAATATTGTGCTTAAATTTGCAACAAATGCTTATTTGAACATCAGCAGCATCTCCATCTTTATTTATGCTGAAAACTCTTCTTTTACGGCAAGAACGAGTTGCAAGGTTACACCATCCAACGCAAGATGAAACGAAGTGCACGCGTTTGTTTATCATTCAACACTTCTCTTCTTGCAGCACGAAGTCTGCTTGGCTTTCTGGTTATCCTTGCATCGTCCTTGCTAGTGGGTTTGGGTATTCTTCGTAATATTGGCTCGCGGTCGTTAAAATAAATACCTGACGGACAGCTTAAAAAAAAAATAGCAAACGGATGAATGTTGGAGATAGAGGGGAAGTTGTCTGTTGCTGTTCACCCGACTGTTTTTTCTTTATACTTTTATTTGAATTTAATTCTTGTTGTCGTCAGCTTGGCGTTTTTTGTTGCATCTTTTTGCTCTCTCTCATTGGTGTTTTTGTTGCGTCACGCTTAAAATGAAATGTGGCGCGTAATTAAGCCGCTGAAATTGTTAAATTATTATAACCATCCTGGTTGAGGTGGACGGCGGTTTTAGATTTTTCACTCTTTCGTTTGGACTGTGATCAGAGTCTGTGGCACAACAACTATAACAATAATAACAACGCCATAACAAAAGCGTTACCTTAAGATTGAGCGAGCGCACGCAGAATGAAGTCAAGTTAATGAGGCGTTAAAATGGAAACTGCTGTACAAGTGTTTGCTAGGGTAAGTCAACAAAAGAGTGCGCACTGCAGAAAAGGTGCAAGGTTTTTTAATCATGCAAGGTATGCAAGAAAGCGAATTTAGTTGAAGGTAAAGTTTTCAAGAGACTTAGACAGAAATTAAAAATCGTCTCAAAACTAAGAGGATATGTCACTATATCACAAAAAGTTTTCTTCGAGTGGGAATTACTAAAAAAATTACTCAATTGCTTGTGTTTCTTTTTAGGAATGTAACTTTTGCTCAAACTGACTTTCTTTCGCTAGCGAAACCACTGAAGGATCCCAAGTTTAAGTTAAATATTAAAGTGACTTCGTTTTGGTTGCTTTTCTCTACAAGTAGTAATTAAAATGCTTGGCTGGGATTCACTGCACGTTCAGTCTGTTGTCCTTTTTATGTTTGTGCTGATTTTAAGCAGTACGACAAAGCAATTGAAGGAAAGTGTAGAAAAATTCAAACAGATGCTGCTTTAATATCCTTTACACCTGCGTTCGCGCCTCATTTAATCATAAAATTATTATTAATATGCATGTGATGTAAAAACTATCAAAAGCAGCGTTTCTAAGGAATATATCAAGTGCGGGGCAAAGCACCGGAAGTGAAGTTAAGCAAATAAACCGCATTTCAGCAACTTAAGTAAGAATCGAGTTGGTTAGCACCAAAAGTATTACATTTTTCTATATACCGTCAGGTACTCTTAAAAAATTCAAACAAATTTTTAAACAAAAAAGGTTTAAATTTTTCTATTTATATTTTGATAGTCCTAGATCAAGTGTTTGGCCTAAAATAATCAATCCTTAAACGTTTTCTGCTAGTGGATTCTATTCAAAGGCTTGACAGCATACTTCTATAAGCAGATTATGAAGAATGTCTTCAATTCTCCACCGCCTGCGTATTTGATCTCGTTTTCTACAGATATCTGTAGCATTTCTAGTGTGCATCGACGTTTGCAATTGTATTTAGCCATCCAACATTCAATATGGGACGGTCTTTTATAAACCGAACACTTTTTCTACGACACATTTTTGATTTGGCTAAAATTTTTTTTATGGGTTCTGTATCGAAAAAGAAGAGATACGTATTCGAGGATTTTAAAATTTTTTTTTTTTCAAAATAGAGCGAATTCAAACTTTGAGAATTTTTGTGATTTTTGGCTTGGAGGCTCATTTTCAAAAATTCATAACTCCGGTTCTTTTAAAGCTAGAAAATTGATTTTATTGTCATTTTAATGCTAAAAGCACCGTTTTCTATAGAAAATTTTAGCTTAAACACGATTATTACATTAAGAATTTAATATAGGGTGGGAGAAATCGTTTAAAATTGATTTAAACATCTAAATTGTTTATAATAATATTAATTTCTTAATAATATTTTAAAAAATTATTTTTTATTTAAGTTCATATTTTTAACTTTACAATTTTATATAGCTTTTAGCAATTTTATAGCTATAACACAACCGGAGTTATGAATTTTCGAAAGTGAGTCTCCAAGCCAAAAATCGTGAAATTCTCAAAATTTAAGAGAAATAATAGTTTGCCCTTTAAAAAAAATACGTTTTCGAAAGAAAATTTGACGTAGAATACGATGGTCACATTAAAAAATTGATACAGGGTAGGGCAAATTCCTAAAAATCAATTTAAACAATTTAATTGTTTATAACTATATTAATTTGTTAATAATTTTTTAAAAAAGTATTTAATTAATTCTGGATGAGAAAAGATGGAAGAGACGGTTTTAGGATATCCAAAGAAACTCTCATTCCATCAATCTATTTGGTCTTTATCGAATTTTAGATGGTACCTGCTATTTTCTATAATTGAGTAGATCTTCTCTTCCCTTTTTGTTTTATAACCATCTATTATTTAGACATTGCCTAAGCCTTAGTTCCATCTTTGCTGTTGGATTGGTTATGAATATTGAATTATGCATATATGTTAAACTGTTTACTGATTAATTATCGAAATCACTGGCACAAAATTAAATTTGAGCCACTTCCTTTGACTTCTTTGGATTAATATTAAATATGTGTTAAGGGGGCAGGTCCAGTCATGGCCGTGAAAATTAGGGCATTTTCAATAATTTTTTTTTGGTATTAATTTAATTTTTTTAATAAAAGTGATAATGCGGAATTATTACATAATGTTTCAACTTAACTTGACGAAAGTTTAAAAAAAAATATTAAAAATAAAAAAAGTTATAGCTGGTTGTGTTGGACCCTGTCCCATACATAGTGTCTTGCGGTGACCATCACAAATCCTTGGAAAATCATCTAAAATCAATCGGATAAGAAAAATTAGTTAGTTAAATAAATAATCTAGTGCCCGATTGAAGGTTTTTATTTTTTTGAAAAAATCAACAAAATGACGGCTTCAGGAACATTTATTTCCAGATTTTTTATGAATAATTATTCATAAAAAATCGATTTAAAAAAAAAACAAAATCCTTCGATCAAGCACTAGATTTTTATGTTTTTCAAAAACTGTGTAAATTTCATTGAAATCTGTTGAGCGGTTTTCGAGTTACGGTGGTCACCGCTTCCGAAAACATAGTTTTGAGAAAAATGCATTTAAAGTTTTACGCTCGGTACTCTTACCACCGAGAGCCCTTTGGTTATTGCCGAATAACTCCAAAAATTATTTTCGGAATGACTTCAAATTTTCAGGATATATTTTTAAGATAGTATACTTTAGGAAAATGCAAAAAAAAAAAAATCGATTTCTCAAAAATCATGACTGGACCTGCCCCCTTAATCATTTTCATGAAAAAATTTTCGGTTTGGGATTTTTTCTTCTGAAAATTAGTTATCCCCTGGCCTAAATGCTATAACATAAATTTGTTTGCCTCATACAATTTTTTTTTTTGATTTTTCGTGTTCTTTTTTTAGTGAGCTTTCTTGGCAATAATAAGCATCTGGCAATGACATTATGGTGTGATAATCATTTTTTTTATAACGCTCTTAGGCAAACGCATGACATGCCGCGGCTTTGTTACCTGCCATTTTCAAGATGTTGTTGTTTCTTCTTATGGGGGTAAGCGACTGCTGTGCATTGGGTTTATCTGCAGTGTAGTATGATGAAAATTTTATATTATTGTTGAAATAATGTAATGATGTTTGTCACATAAAATTAAATACAAAATCTTTTTGTGAGTATACAGAAATAAAATTTTTAATAATTCAAAATAATATTCTTTTCAAAAACAGAATTTTCTGGTGCTTTATAAAAATAATTGTTTTGCTTTAAAATTCTCTTTCAAAATGATTGCTACTAATTTCGTGTAACATGACGTATGAGTAACAAATAATATTAAAAGTAGTAATAATCATAGCATTTGTTTCGCTAATTCCTATTTTTAAAGAATTATATGATCCTGCATACGAGTATACGTAAATACACACAAACATATAACATACTATAAGGACAAACGAATATAAATGTCACTGGCAGTATTCTACGTTACATAAAAAGAAGATGCGCTTAATTTTGTGCTTTCAATGTCCTCCCTGTCACTATTAACACCAATAGAACCCCGAAAGAATGAAAAGAAAAATTATTAAATTTAGAAAAAAAATCTCCAACTCATAGACGGGTATTCAAATCCATTTTGCATTTTTCAGTTCCATTTGCGCTCATAAAAATATTAAGACACAAAAATAGAAAAAAAATGGAAAAATAAGATGCACGTGTATATGTGTATTTAATACATAAGCACATACTCATATGTGAAGCAATATATCATCTACTTCCCCCCACGCTGCTTTAACAATGTTGGCGCTTAGCTGTGATTTTTGTATGCGATACTCAGTGCAGAAGAAAAGAAGAAACGCAGAGTGACAGCAAGTAAAAGCATTAAAGCAAACGTGTTAAACTCATAGATATCACAAATACAACTGCTTCACTTGTCCCCAGCTGTATATTGTATGTGTTGCCTCCATACACCGTAACAAATTGTATGCAAAAATATCATAGTAGAGAAATTCACATGTATACCGATGTGGAAATTAAAGTACTGGTGACTGAAATGTTTTGTGTGCGCAATATAGCGATAACCTCAGAAGTTTCAGGAAAAAGGCTAGTTTCCTACTTGGATTCAGAGCTTCTACAATAGCTGTCTAAGATAACCTGCACTAGTAGTAGCGGTGGAAAGGACAAAAATAGAAAAAAATCACAGAATATTTGTAGCTGTCTGTTTGCATGTGTATGTAAATCTTCAAATAATAGACTGAAATGTGCATGAATATGAATATAAATTGAATTGAATCGAATTTGCGCGCTTCAAAAGCAGAAAAGAGGAAGAGTAGAAAAAAAGTTTGAAAGTGCAAATCGCATTTGTATTCATTCATTTGACCATGAAAAATCGTCGGTATTAAAATGTTCTCTGGAAATATGTGAAAATGGTAAAAAAGACTAAAGACTTCTCTTAAAACTTTAAATTGTAGAAAAAATAGATAACTGAAAAATTTATTGTTTTTAAAGAGATGAAATTGGAAGGGTTTTTTAAAGGAATTTGTAAAAACCAATAATATGAATGACCGAAACAATAGAATACATCTGCATAATATTTGTTGAGGACTGATAACTTCTTTATAATGTGTAGTCTCCAAATCGGTGCTTCGGTGTATCAGTACTTTGATTTTTTGAGAAGTTCTTTATTGCATAGCAATGACATGAAAGTATTGGTAGCTTTCCTAGCTTTCTCGATAATGCTTATATCATGACTGTTAAATTTAAGTAAGCTATTGAGGTTTATTCCTAAGTATTGGACATTTTTTTCTTTAAATTATTCTAAATTATTTATGTTTTTTATTAATATTTGGAACATTTCGACGATGATGAAATCTTCAAAACTCAATGACAAAGTAAATTTATGCTCCAATAAATCTACTACCAAATTTAAGTTCTTGTAAACATAAATGTGTAGCTGTACCATTTTTTCTAATGTCAAAATAGGTATACAGTAAATATATTTATTTTTGAAATATTGAATAATTTAAAAATTATAAACAAACTACAACGTCAATCGTAAGAGTTATTTATTTATTTTTAATTGTAATACTCAATGGCAATATATCATTAAGCTGCTTGTTCGAGATAATTTCTTACAAAACTTTGATGTTATTGCTTTTAAAATGCGAGTTCTTATGGGTGCCAACGCTAACGCTATAATTTTCAAAATTGTTGAACTCGTAATTTGTTTAATAATCTATTACCTTTTGACGGAAGTTGGACTTTTCAATATAATTGAAATAATGCTTGCATATGGCACAACTCAAGCGTATGCCATTATCTGCCTTGTGGTGCTTATTGGATTGTTAACTGACAAATATGGTAATAAAACAACAAGATTAATGCTCTCAATAATTGCATTTTTGGCTTTTATCATCGGTGGTGCATTTATCATTAGCGGATGGCTTGATGGATTTGATACGACCAACAGAACTTTGGCCTTAATTGCTGGAGGACTTATGATCGTTAATGGTTTAGTTTTTGGGGCAGATGCATATATTACTCACATTGAATAAAGACAAAATAAATGCTATTCATCGTTATTTATTTATAAAACTTTCTTTTAGCTCAGATTTGACACATCATCTTAAATATAAAATGCAATGATATCTTTACCATTTAAAAACTCTTTCACAATGATGACAATGTGCGATGGTAAATTATTTAAAGGGCTAAACAGACAGAGCCCGATTTCAGAGTGTTACTTGCAATATATCAGATTATCGCAAGGTAAAAATGCAACTGTTATAATGAAACTTAGAAAATTTGTGTCTTAAAATGTTCTTTTATTTTCTAAAATTTAAACTTAATTTTTTATTGATTAACTACAAAAATTTCATTTAACCCTTCAACAACCTCAACAAGTCTTTTAATATTTGATTACTTCCACAGCTTTTCTTCGCAACTTAATCTGCGAGCAACCAGTGATTCAACCTTTTGAAAACTCAACAAAATGAAAAGTAACAAAAAGATTCGAAATATTCTTATTATTGTTGTTATATTTATTATCATTGTTGCTCTTTTTGATCATAATTTTTTTGCCAACCAACCAAATCAATCTAAGGGTTCGTTTCATTGAATGTACCTAAGTATAAATGAATGAATGAATGAATGAATGAATGTATGATGTATGAATGAATGAATCACAAAATGCTCAAATTGGCCTTTTGTATAAAAGAAGAGCTGCTTCCTTTAACTTCAACTTCATCTACTGCTGCTGCTGCTGCTGCAAGCTTTCATTTTCACTGCTATTTAAGAATTTTCCTTAGAGCCAAACGATGGTTTGGTGTTTCTTCAATTCCACGTAAAAGTAAAATTGCTTGGATTAAGTTTTGAGGGATTTTGAGCAAACCAACTGGAAAGGAGAACTACAGCGCAGTAAGTGGTGGATGATAGGATATGAAATCTTAGAAATCAAAACGCGCTGGTTGCTATTGATGAAACCGAATTCAATTCAATTGAATTGGACTTACCTAGACGCTTCAAAGGAGTTTACTTAAACTGAAGTATTTGGTGTAGCTTATGCGGAGTATAATAAGCAATTGTATGCCATAAGCAACTACGCGGTAATAAATGTTATTAATTGCAGTTGGCATTAGGAAGATAAAATTAGATTCATGTAATATTTTGGAGACACTTTAATTGCTGCAAATAACAAATTCACTTTTTAATTATCTTTATACGTTTCCTAGCTACTTTGCTGCTGTTCTTTACGAAAAATTTCACTTTATTTATTTATTTTTTTTTTAAATTATTTGTTTACCAGTTTCACAATAAAGTTTCTTTTTCTAAAACATTCTCACACTTTCACACAATCTCAAACTTTACACTCACACCTACATAACTATCGACGTCAACTCATATGTTATCTTGTTAACTTCCCTTTGCCGGACATTCGCAATTGTGTGCGTGCATCCTGTATGTTTGCGTAAATTGAAACGCTATATCCGCTTACTTTATAGTGTTGCCATTTGTTCATTGCTGCAAGTGTCTATATTAGTTTTCGGGCTCTTTTTCGATAAGGAGTTTCTTCCGTTTGTTTTCAAGAGTTTTGGCTCAAGTATGCTACTGCGACTTAAGGCGTACATGAAACATGAAACTTTGCCATAACTTTGAAGTCAAAAAAGTGCTTGCGTGTGTGCTTCTTGGTTTCTTTTGTTAGTGCAAAAGGTTACAAAATGTTATCCCATTATGAACAACAAATTACATTCAATTTATGTTTGAAGAAGTTTGCTGCAGTTTTTTGATTTTTATATTTTTTTTTCGTTTAGATTTTATATGACATTTATTTATTTGTATAAAATGATGCTACAAAAAAGTTATAAGTATAGTACCCGTTAGTAATTTCAGAAATTTTATAATGGAACGTTTGGGTTTGGGTGAAAACAAGTCAACTTATTATTATGATAATACTATCTAGAAGTACCAAATACAAAGTTTTGCCCTGGGCTGTTTCTACTTAACTCAATGAATTTTATTTTTGTGTCTAATACTTTATTTGATAAGGGAAATTGCATCAATTTATAATCCGATCCCGTAAAACGAAAGGATTACTCACAAAAACAAAAAAAATTCATTCAGTGGAATAGGCGGCTAAAAACACTAAGTAGGTATTTATCAATAATTAATATATTAAAAAAGTATAGAAAACAAAAAGGCTGAACTATGGGATAGAAATGATAATAGAGTTTCTGAGCTATCCTTGATGTCCTTCCAGTTTTCTTTCAATGCTTTGCCTTAAATCTGAATCGGAAGTCCTGGGAGGTTTGTGTAAATTTTAATGAATTTTTGAGTAATAGCTTTGGAGCATCGATGTCGCGCAAGCTAGGGCTCATTAAGCAAAACTGTATGCAAAATTTTAAACAAATCAGAGAAGATCGTATCCTGGTTGTTTTTAAAAAAATTTGGGAATGTCTCACTAATTTTTATGTATTTTAATCTCCAGCTGCGTTTGACACGTGGAGTCTTGGGATAAGATATCATGCTATGAATTAATATTTTATACTTAATACAATACTTTTTGAATGTTCAAATACTAGGTCTATGATAACAAAAGCACTTTCTTGTAAAATACGTTAAGTCTTTTGAAATACTGTGCAAAATTACATCGTTCTTTAAAAATTTCAAAAATTTAATTACCAAATTCTTATTTGCCATACCTTCAGAACACCTCAAGCAACAACAACTAATCGGACACGAATTTTCGCCATTAAATTCATAAAATTATCTTTATCTATGAAATAACTGTTGATGTTGACATTTCTGTTGTCGGCGTTGTAGTTGTTGTTGCTGCTATTGCTGTCAACAGACGCTTTTATAACCGACGGCTAGACAAGCGAAATTATAACGGAAGTCACTTAATTTTGTTCATTTGCAGCGCGTTCACAACTCATATCCGGCATGGGAGTTAAAGTCAGAGACAGAGCCGGAGCCAGCAAAGCCGAGCACAGTCATATATGTGCTGCTACTGTTGTTGCAATTGTCCTTGATGCGCACCAAAATCTTCACTTCCTTTTTATTACGCTCGAGGATTTTGCTATGGGTGTTAAAGTATTTTTTTCTCTGCTTTCCTCCTTTTGCTTTGAGGTGCGACATAATGTGCGACACTTAAAAACAAATTCTGCACGTAACAGCAACGTGTAAAAGAATGTCGATATTAGTGTGGGCGTGTTGTGTGTGTTTGTATTCGTATGTATGTTGCCAACCTAATGAAAACACAAATTACTTCCGCACATTGACACATCCTTAAAATTTTTTCTTTTTTTTTGGCAGAGAAAAAGGGCAAAATATCGCACAACGCACACTTAGTAAACACACATGAGCAGATACACATACATAAACATGAACAAAGTAGCGCCATTTACAATTACTTCGTATAGAGATCGTTTGGTAATAAAACCATACAAATGCAATTATTAGATTTTCCGCTTATGTACCTTTGCGTGTTGGATGGAAGTGTGTGTGTGTGTAAGTGTAACAGTAGATATAAACAGCAACAGCGTCTTAAGAAAATCTGAAATCTTCTTGAAAATATTGTTTGCTTAATTCGAGAGTATTCAGGGCAATTTTCAGTTAGAATTGATGGAAAAAAAAAGTATTATAGAAGGTCATAGGAAAAATAGCATAGCCCAGCAAATCTTAACTTTTTTCACAATTTTTGAGGAAATGGCTATGGCCATCGTTCTTTTTCTCATATAACATGTTATTGGAATAGAGTTTAGCTACTACATCTATAAGTCTCCTTAGCTATTAAGCTTAAAATTCCAAATCAATTCCAGGAACTTTAATCCTCTTATTCCTTATGCCCCGTGTAGAGCACCATGTGACCAAAAATATTTATCAAAAATAGCGAACAAATCTTTGTAACAACTTTTGACTTGCATGCTGCCATTATTTTATCTGTTTTAAATAATTTTGTCTTTTTCTCACATTTGCACACATTGCATGCGATTGGCTCTCTCGCACTTTATTTACAAAATATCGTTGAAAATATAAAACAGACGCATAAATAAAAACGGAAATAACTCATAAATAAATCACAAGTAAATTGACAGCATTGAACTCAACCTTGGCGCGCACTGGTGCTGCCGCTGCTGCTGCTTCTCCCTGTCATTTATGTTAAATGCATGATGGCATCTTCAATTTCAACGAATTTGAGGTCTTCCCGTGCTGCCATCAATAGTGGCATACTGCTTTTGGCAGTCTAATACAGTTATAAATTATTTATTCTTTATTTGTATTACAGGATTTGTTTATCTTCTGCACTTTGTTTGTTGCTGTGTGAGTGTGTGTGTGTGTGTATTGACGAGTGATTGAACTGTGCGAGTGTATGTGTACAAACTCACAATCAAATTTTTTTTTGCTTGCAATATTTTTGTTATCTTATTCTTCGTTCTATCCTCATTTGTCATGTGCTTATTTGTTTATTTACTCAAAATACAAATTTTCCTTTGTAAACCTTAATCCTTGAAAGTCACTGGAATTTTACGATGAAGCTGTTGTAATGCTTTGGATTAATTTAATTGATTTATAATGAGCTCTCAGCATTAAGTGAAGTAATTAACATATGATTTTTATTGCAATAAATTTATGCCTTAATTGAGTACTTTATGCTCATTCATAGGTGTGATTTTATTAAAGTGCAATGAATAGAAAAAAGTGTTGCGTTCTTAAAAATTTTGAAAGCTAAACTTAAATAGAAAATGCAGTTGCATTATGACTGATACAAGAGTGCAACACAAGAAATTGCGATACACTGAAACTGAAATTTCTTCAAAACAGTGCTTTTTAGTGCCTGTGGTTATAGATATGAGATATCGTTTCATCACACCAAACGTTCGCTCAAAGCACATTTATTTGATGAAACCACAAAATACCACCTTTTTTTTTGACTTTGCAAAGCGATATTTCTGAACTGAAAATATGGCTAGCAATTAAGCTCATCAATATTATTACTCTAGCTTTGTTAATTTTTAAATTATGAGATAATCTACGTTTGTCAGTACTTTTCCAAGATAGACTCATACAATTTTTTATTTAAAATGAACCAACGAATCGTATGCTTTCCAACCCACCTGTATATGTATTTTACTGTTAAGTATAAAATACACTAGCTGTTCAAGAATATAAATTCAGCATGACTTTTGTGACATTATGCGTGAAGTGAAACCGTAACAGAGCACTACCCTGTACCAATTCACTGCAGTATAGAGTTTCTTCTCTACCTGCTTGTAAAGATGTTCACGTTTCAAAGTCCCAACTCCCAAATCAATTATTAACTGTTCAGATTGCTTTGATGAAAAGGAGCCAAAATGTATGCATAATCACACAGAACGAACAAACATTATTACGGTGTTAAGTGGCCGATAGGCTGAAAGTGAAAATCCACAAAGCCCAGAAACACAATTGAACAACAAAGCCTTGTTGTTGTAGTACAATCGTATCTGTGTAGTTGTAGTCATTCATCAGTCTTACTGATGTCTCAATCATTCTTACCTTTGTATCTATTGAACATGTAAGTTACTGCGTTGGATGATAATGAAGAGGATTTAAGAATTTTCTAGATGAATGCAACTGGAATGAACTTACATACAGTAGGGATGTAAGCTTAAATATTCAAGTCTTAAAATTGAATGAAATACTAACTATATAAAATGTTTGTCAAATGTATATCGAAAGTCGGCCCTGCCAAGCACGTATGATTTATGTTAAATTTTGTCCAAGAACTTGCCTTAAGTTGGGTTAGGGTAGAGAAGTGATACTTATGCCTCACATAGATCATAGGAATCCACTTAAGTTTTTTGTTTAAATGGCGCATTTTGGATGATTGGTTATCGGGTACCCTAATATTAGAAGTGAAAAGTCTCGTTATTTGGTTTTTGTCATAAAATTAAGTAATGACGAAGACTTTTGAGCTGAACTATTTTTTGGAATGCTGCTAAAATTAGTTTACCAAAGAAAATCATAATAATTCTAAAAAAATCATTCCCACTGTACAATAGGAAAAGCCATAGCATCAATATCATAATTTACACATTTTTCAACAAAAAACAAACAAAACATCGGAGTGAAGCGACAAAAGGTATAACAGAAATTTTGTGTTCACCAACACTAAAGAACATGCGACATGGTTCACTGCCACTTGGTGCTGCAACACAAAAAATTACCCATGAATATTCCAAAAACAATAACAGCAACAATCCAAACAAACAATGACAGCAACAAATTTTAACAGGCAACCAACCAAGCAGACGATTTGAATTTTTAACGAGGCTTTTACACCTCAGATTGTTTTTGTGCGTCTGTCTGTTGAGCTTTGCAGCCAACTGCACTGTCCATCCTCTTTTGTTTTCGGTTCTATATGAGAACACTTCAATGCACAGTGGTACAATGAAATGAAAATATAAACAAAAATTTTAACATGGTATTTAATTGCTTAACCTGTTAAGTTCTGTGGTTTCTGTTTCTGTGGTTCACGTGGGTTCTTGGGAAGGCGACACTTCCGCTCTGAGTGTCTCCTTTTTGTACTGATATTTAGTTCCAAAGCACATCATTTTTAAAATGTTTATATATAATATGATAATATCTTTCAATCGACAATTCTACTTACCAAAGGCCACAAATGTCACAGTGCATATCATGAGCAAAGTTCGAAGATCATTCGACAGAATTTTGGGAATGCCTTAGCATGGAATACTTCGTAAAGAGTACATGTTACGTCTTAAAGTAACTGATGATACTGTATGAGTAACTTTGATGTAAAAAGTGTTAAGGATATTTTTTCTACTCCAAAACCAATGTAAAAGTATTGGGGGTACAGTAGACTCTACTGGCGTAGTATCAGCAACAGTATAAATAAAATTCTTTTTTGTCAAATCGCTTTGGTGCTATTGATGAACAAAAAAAGATTGCACCTATTTCATGAAATAAACCAATGCTATGCAATCAACACACAACCGGCTTAAACCCTAGGGTGTACTGAAATTTTTTTTTCTAAAATTGTAATTTCCTATCAGAGAAAACGAGAAACTTAAGCTAAAATTTAGAATTTGAAGCAAACTTTTTGGGAGTTGTCTTATTTTATAAATTTGACCTAAATTTTTTTTTACTTATAAAAACAATAAATAAAATTATGAAAATTACTTTTTTTACGAATGTACATTTAGTTTGAAAAAACCTCTTGCAAAACTAACGAAAATGGGGCGACAAAAAATACTCCACCCTAGCATCAACTCCACTTCCTCCAATGCAACTAACAAATGAGGCGTAACCAGCATGCTGGTAATGAAACCCTTTTTTTATGTTGATTAAAGTGGAGCCATGTGCGTTCGATGGTTGTTGCCGTGTTTAAACGACATTTTTATTGCAACACTTGGAAAGAGAAATAAAAAACTGCGGCACAATGTTGGACAAAAAAAAAAAAAAACGTAAAGTTCTAGTAGTCGACGACAGCAACGTCAGAACAATTTTCCACAGGATTAAAATTTGCGGTATAGCAAAGCGGATTAACATGCCTCGATCGGATTGTTGTGTGTAGTTGTGTCCTTATACCATCACATCGGTGTGTGCGTGCGCTTAAACTGCCGCAGGATATTTTAGTATGGGGTTTTAATAGTGTTGCTATTTAAAAACTATTGTACTTTAAGGCAAAGTTGTCGAAATATTTACATGATTATAAAGTTTGACAGTAGTTAATTAAAAGGAGATTTTTCCCACATACTTACCACGTATTGCGTGGTAGATAATTAGTCTTAAAAGTTGTTATTACATGGGTGTAAAGTACTAAAATTCTAACAATTTATATTTTTAATGCTTATATTATTTTTAAATTAAAAAAAAAACATTTTCAAAATATTATAAAATATAACAATTTCATAAAAAAAGTCGAAATTTCACAGTCAAAAGGCTGCAACAAATTTAAGTTTTCAAGTTTTTTGCAGTTGAAAACTCTGCACAGCTTCAAGCGTGTTATTAGCTATGAACTTTAAGCAGAAATATTTTACATTCACTTTCACCGTTCTTACGAGTTAAAAAAATTGCGCAACAGATTTTCATTAACAGCCAACTAATATCCAAGCAACAGCGCTGATTTACTCCAACCAACTAACTTTGCCATCACAACCAATATAACGCCTACAGCAGCGACATCATCTGACTGAGCTCAAACAGCTCAGTTGACGTTTCTGTGGGCATTGGCGGCGCGCGTTTTAGTTCTTCCAGCTAATTGAGAGTGGGGAAACTTTAAGGAATTTGTGGAATTTTTACAGCTTGGTATATGGAAGGGGTAGTTGGTTGTTGATGTTTGGGTGTGATGTTGCCACTGGCGTTTATGCTCTAACATAAAATTATGACAAAGTGTTGTTGCTAATGATTCTTATGCTGTTAAATATTTCAGAAAAAGTGTTCGTGTTTTACTTAATTTATAGCTTAATATGATGAAAAAATTGTAAGTTTTGTAAACTGCTTGAGTAAGGGCTGAGGTTTTTAAGTGGATATAAAAATATGCCAAATATTTATGCTTATAACTCACGCACGTCAGATATGTGATAAAATATGAAAGTTTGAATTGCAATATTGCTAACAAAATATTGAGCAATTAATTTTGGATTGAAAATGATTTATATACTACCAACGCTAAGTTAGGCTTTACCCGTGGATTATGAAAATATTTCAACTGTTCTACTGTAAGCACAAGGTCCTTGACAATCCAATGGCACCCAATCTAGAAACTAAAAATTCAGATAGCTTGAAATCTATTAAAATATTTTTCAATACGCAGAAACATTGAATGTTAAAGTTTAGCTCAAAAAATAAATTTGATTTAATGAAGAGCATCAACATCTAACCTTTGCGGCAAATATACTTCTAAAAAAATCTAAAGAATTTGTACAATAGAATCTGCCTATATCTGCTTCGATTCTCTTGAAAAAATCACTCAAAAAATCCAAAATCTATTTTGAAGTTTATAAAAATTTCGAAATCGTTTCGCATAGGTTGACAGCGAAGTAATAATCCGGTTATACAACGGACCTACTTGTGACCTTAATTATGATGACAATTGTCGTCTCCTGCGCTAACCTAACCTAACTTCTGTCCATACCAAACTATAGGTATTCGATGCCTTTTCCGTTCTCTAAAAGAACGAGTATTACGATTTTAGGGGAGATCCAACGTTAAAGTGCCCTGGACCATACTGAAAAGCTTAGATCACTAACAACGATTAGAACAGTAGTTTTAGTTTTGGAATATCAAAGCCTAAGAAAAAAGAAGTGATTTACTGTTAAATAAACAGTGCGTTTATTTTTCTTCTTTTTTTGTGATTGTTCTTCAGGCAAATACTCAAGGTATTTTTAGTGGATTTATGGAAAATTTAAATACTATATTTTTTGAACGTACCATTGATCAATCGGCCATATTAAATTTTGCAAATCTGAAATGAGAGAAAAGTATAAAAAAATCATCAAAACTAAATTTTCTTTTATTTTATTTGGTTTTATCCAAATTATTTTTATCCAACACTAAATAAAACCTTTCCGCAGAGCTAACTAACGAAAGAACGAACATCATGCATGTTGTTTGGATAGGAAACTCATTACGCAAATCTGCCCTAAGCTACACCGAAATCCCTTTTTTTTGCGCTTGCTTGATTTAAATTTTAACTCCTTATGCCATATATACAAATAGGGGTACGCATGCACTAATACACATACATGCATACGTATGTATATGCTCGCATAAAAGCATGACAACTAAGGATAATGGCATCATGTGTTTTGCATGTTACGCACATTGTAAAGTATTTGGCAGTATTTTTTATTTATTCCCTTTTTTTATTTTGGTACATCAAGGACGAAAATATTTATGTGTACGTATGTGTGTGTGTAGCACAAACACATCAATAAATCTTAAAGTCCTATGCAAACATTAAACCTTTGATCTACATCAATTCGTTCTCGCTGGGTGAAGAATCTAAATCCATGCATTAGTTTTCTTCCATGCAACTTTTCGATTATATGCGCTCAAAAATTCGATTATTTCTTTAAGGATTCTGTAATTTTCCTTATATGTTTTCATATCTATATGTGTGTACTGTATTTTAGAGTTTTTTGCAACAAATTTACGTTGGTTCTTTTTTTTTTCATCTCAGCTTAAAGTCCTAAAATATACACATGATTATCATTGCTGTTGAATATTTCTACATATGATAGGAGATCATTAACATTTTTCTGTGGAAATGAAGATATCCTATTTGTCGTTTCGATAGGAAATATTGAAGAAAGCATATATTTGCTCTATGTTTGCTAAAGCCATAATGAAGTTCAATCAACATAATCTTTACATTTAAAAAAAGAGGAGCGAGAAAGAGGATTCATTAGAAAAGTAAGAAGCCATGACCCGAAAGTAATAAAAGTATTACCTTCTAAAGAGAAGAAGTATCCATAAGTATCATTGCGCCTTAGCATATCGCTTGTTATGTCAACAATAGCGAGAGTAAAAAAATAAATGATTTTAAAAGTTTTAATTTCTTATAGTGATACGTTGACAGCCCACTCATAGACCATGAAATTGGTTAATTTGCTTTAAATTTGCTTAACTTACTTCTCTATTTTACATTTTAGTGTATTTTTCTGACTTGGTAGTTAATTCCTTAAACGATCATGGAATGCAATTTAAGAAAAGTATCTTATATTAAATATATAGCCATCGGATCTCACAGTAAACTCTTTTCTGAAAATCTATTGAAGTAAAGATGGGTCTATTGAAAAAATATGGACATGATGTGAAAGATTATTCAATAATTTTTAATAATATTTAGTAAAACTTTGAAATCAGTCTCTTGAGTTTTGAAATATGAAGATTTTTTTAAAACTTTGATCGAATTATTGTAAAAAACACCTTTTGTCCTCAAAAAGTTGTAAGTGATCAATTAAAAGAGTCAAATTTTATCCGCTTTCTTATCGAAAAAAAATCAATATTTTTCAAAAATTGTGATATGTATGTATATTGAAAACTATATACCTGATAAACAATTTCGCAAAATAATATCAAAGCTTATTCAAAGAATTGTATATCAAATGATATTTTTTTCTCTTTTCAAATCGATTTGTGTCCAGACTGTTGAGGTTTAATATTGATTTTATATGAAAATCAAAGGAATCCCTGAAACTATTTCAAAAATTTGGACATTTAATTATACATAATCTATGAAGCTATAATAGCACATTGAAACTAAAAATTAGCATTAACTTCCAATATGTTAATAATATAGCAGGTTAAATAAAGGTATTTTAAAAAAACCTCAACATTTTTTAAATTTTTTTAAATATATATATATATGTATATATAGGGTCTGAATTTTAATATTTTGTTCGATATTATTATTAATATTTTTGAAATTAATTGAGAGATATATTTTCATCAACGTTTCATTTTATAATCGTTATAATTTTGTTAAATGAAAAGAGCAGAGTTGTATGCAAGAAAAATTAGCACAAATTATCCAATTTAAAGGAAAGTGTATGGGGCCTTAACTTAATCGGAATTACAGAATATTTATAATGTAGCGTTTATTGTAAATATTTTATAATTCTGCTTCCTTGGCAACTTTATTAGTTTTCAAGCAAAAAAAAAAAAAAGATTTTTTTCAATCCACCCTAATGAACAGCCTATATTTGATTCAAATAAAATGTAACGTTATTTTAAAGAAAGTTTTATACGCATTCGTTTTATAATTTGTCCCAAAAATCTTACAATGCTCAAAGCAACAAGCTTCCCATCTAATTGCTGGTACGAAAAACATCCTTTAGCGTTTTTTGTGTTGGTTTTGATTTTTTATTACAGTTGTTGTTTCATATGCTGGTAAAACAGCAGCTCCGAAAAAACTTTAAATGATAAAAAGGACAAACTTTTCCTATAAAACTTTAAGTTTAGTGTTGTAAAATGAGACGTTTTTATGCTTTGTATGTCTATGTCTGCTTACATCGTACATATGATAGCAACAGAGTGTACTCAAAAAAAAAAATTATGTTTTTTAAAAGTTAATTTTATTCGTGTGATTGAAGTCCTTTTATGAAACGCACATACACAAAATTTTTAAAAAAAAACTTACGAAACATCAAAACCAAATAATAAACGGAAGAGCTGCCTAAGAGTTTGAGTTATTTTCGGTATAATATGTGAAGTAATTTGAGATTCACCGTTGCATTGATAAAAAGATGGACAGACGCTTTACACTTCGTTAGGTAGACACATTCTGGAGTAGGCTTCCATAATGACTGGTACATCGGTTGTATATGCATGAACGCTGCTCCATAGCTAAAATCTCAATGGTGTCTCACATGAGTACTTAAGAATTAAATATAATTGCAATAGAAAAGAAAGAACTTTTTTGACAAGCACAAATGAAAATCAATGATTTTTTCTCAAAATGACCTAGTTAGGATATTTAAGAGATCATTTTACAAAGCAAACTTGTGAATGAAAATGTGCCATACTGCCAGAAGAAAGTAAAAATGTCAGTATAATGTTATAGAAAATGTTTTGTTAAGAAAAGCTTACAAGACTAATTTCAGCTTACTGACGGAAATAAGCCTTCTTCTTTATTAAATTTTGAATAATTTTTGGGCAAAATTTCTACTTTCTCAAAAATCCTAAATTTTTTCTATAGTTGATTGTATTTGCATCCTGTTTTTGTATCCATTTGTTACAAATGCAATGCAATACACCAAGACCACCCTCGACTATTTGCAACAAATTTGAAAGTTTGAACGATTAAGGGAAAAGGAAATTATTATTTTCAATCCGTTGCGCGTTTGACACGAACAATGCGAATTATATCCGCTAAAAAATAAAAATAAATGAAAGGCTGGCAACGCTCTACTACACTTGTGACCCATCCTCGCAATTTTCGTGGCGAAGAAAATCATTTATTTTTCTCTTTTCCAGCATTTTCTTTGTGATTTTCAATTGTTTGGCAAGAATCTGATTTAAGAAAAGTATTTTTTTTTTACGAATTGCATGCAAAATGGTGTGCGTCCTTTGTATGGGGAATGAAACAACAAATAATGTGGGGATGTTTTTTTTGCACCTTTTAATGTACTTAGTTATATATTCAAATTTTATAAAATAAATTGACTAAATTGAAAAGAGAAAAAGTGTTTAGCTGCAAATTAGGCTAAATAAGTTTATGAGAAAAGTAGAGTATTTTATTTTTGAAAATTAACTTTTTTAAATAAAATGACAAAGTTTCAGTGGAAAGAAAGAATACTTGAGACTTTCAATTTCAAACAACAGAGACCTTACGGCACATGTAATTCTCAACACTTTTTAAATTTTTGCACTTTTTATATTACATTTTTTTTTTCTTCAGTTACGATATTTTGTTATCTCAACTTCATCGTTCTGCTTATCGCCAACAACAACAGCAACAACTGATTTAAAAGTAAAAGTTTACGAGTTAATTTTCATCATAAAAGCAAACTGCGATTAAAAAAAGTAGCGTCGTACTGAAAATGCATTAAAAAAGTGTAATGAATAAAAGGCATCCGGCGTCAAGCGTGCAGGTAAAGATGACAACGAGAAAAGTAACGCTTGAGGGTCAGTAGCAGCTCGAGGGGAGCAAGAGTCTGCAAAATCGAGTAAATTATATTCGCTGCGTTGTCATAACGACCAGAAAGTTGTACCAGCAATGTTTATTTTGAACCCCTACCGAAGAAAATGTACGGCCGTACAGAGGTGGCACATCAATAGCAAAAATTGTAATACAAAAACACCTTATCAGCTTAGTTACAACTTTGTTGGTCAGAAATCAAACTGAATGTAGGAATTAAAAAAAAAGCGAAAAAAAATGCTCGCTAGGACATGGCAATACTCGCTGTATATGACAGAGAATGGTTTACTTTGTCATTCTCCCTGGGCTTGAGCGGTTTAGAGTAAAAACTAATTAAAAGTTGTAAGACAAGAAATTTTTTTTTTGTTTTTCGTTTTCAGTTTTAACTCATATTTTTTGTTGTTGTTTTGCTTGTGTTTTAACTGATTCACTTTGAGACAAAAAAAAAAAATGCCGAGCATTGGATGTCGTTGGGGCTTGGATTAATAATATTAAGAGGTTAGGTGGCAACAAAGCACAGGTGAAATCAGTTTTTGAATTTGGAAATATATCAACGATTTTTGCGAAAGCAAGTTGCTTCCGGCGAGGATATTTTTGACATGCCAAGTGTGAGTTGTTATTCAAACTGATGTGATATAGGAAGCTAATACTAAAGTGTGTCGAAAACCAAATTTTTTTTCATATCCAAATCTAATACTGTGAGAAATCTACCTACCAAATCAGTTATAGACGTATAAGATTCTTTTTGGAATGTGTAATATCTACCATCTAGAGCCTTACTCTCTAATGCGAATCGAAAGTCAACGCGCTTCAATGCATTTTAATACGCCAGAGTAGAGCCTCTGAGTTTTCGATTCAAGATTTTGATGTTTCGAAACAAAAACGAAATTTTTTTAATCATCGCTGATTTCATACAAAATATGGAAGTTCCAAGTTATCTTTCAATTAAAAAAAATTTATCTGTTGGGCAAAAACTGACTCTGCATTCGGAAGCAGCATTATTTGATCAACTAAGATGTTAGTCGTATAAAACCACTTGGAATTTTATTAGAGACAATGCAGCATCTGGTTCAATTTGCCAAAACTTTCTTACAAAATATTCATTAGCTATTAATGAAGTTTTGTCATGTTTACTAAAAAACTCCAATACCGAAATGATCTTAATGATCACGTAGGATTTGAATTGGAAGTTTAGAATTCAGCTACAAGACCTTGAAAATCGCACGCCATCATAATTAGAATATAATTCATTATATTCAGATTCAGATTATTCTATTTTAATTAAAAGCTTAAATCTGTTAATTTCAACGCAGGCACTCACACGTCTTTTATTTACGAAACGCATATCCTCACACAAATGCAAATACACACACAAAAGCATTTCCGCATCATTCTTATCGCAAAGACAACATACGAGCGCGTACGTTAAACGCAGAGCAGTTTTTTTTTGTTCGACTGACAATAGAAAGCTTAAGGCACAGCGTTTGCTACTTATACGTTTCCGCTGATATGCTTACTAATACACAAGCACCGAGACAAATACAACACAGACACAAATAAAGTAAATACACGTATCGTATATGTGCATGATTAAGGAATAAAAAATGATTGAACGTTTTTTGCTGTAGCAGGAGCACGAGCAGGAGCGGGAGGACGCGTTTTATACTCTTTTTTTTTCTTCCTCATGCCAGCAGTTTAAAACGCGGCATTTCAGCTGTCGCGTAGCTGTCGTAGTTCATTAAGTGTTTTTGCTTTATGCAGGCAGTCGGTATTGATGAATACACTTACACACATACATACAACAGTAAAAAGAGCACAACAACAATATGAGCGTAAATGCACTGCTAGCACACGTTGTCGAATGACTGTGACGACGTTGTGGCAAAGTGACGGTGGTTTTATGAGCATTTTACACTGCATTTAATTTAATGAGAGTCCTTTCAATTTTATTGCAAAAACCGTTGCGCATGTGATTGTGTCGTTGATGTGATGTTGTAGATGAATGGTTGTGGGACTGGCTTGACTCAGTGCTTTAGGGTGACCCGTCACTTGAATTATTTAGAATGGCGGATTTGTGGCTTGCTGATGTTCTTGGAAGAAGGTGCATATTCATTATAAAACTGCAGTAAACTCTTTCTTATTAGAGCAAAAGAAGCCAAAATTTGTCAATCAATAATACAAGTTTGCAAGGTTTCCTTATTCGGTGACGAGAGATCACTTCCGCCGTATGTTTTTGTGCAGAACTTGTATTTAGTCTTAGAATAAATTTGATATAATATGTCGGAAAATTTGATTATCTCACAAAAAATCGTCCAATGCCCAGCTATCTCAAATTTATGAATTCCTACGAGACCCCCGGCCTTGACATGAAATTCGTGGCTTGGCCGGTTCATTCCTTGGCCACATATTTAAATGTTTTTCACGACTTTGCTCCATTGTTTCATTCAAAAATAACTCTTTTTTTTGAAATTGCGATAAAAATATTTATAGATGTGATAGCTGTAATTAAATTTCCGAGACGATCCACCTTATTGCCCCCTATAAATGAGCATATACTTGCCTTTATGTGCGCATATGTTTTGGTTCAGTTTTATGTCATGCCTTGGCATTTTCTTTTATTTTTATGAGGCAACAATTGGCTTTTTGGCTGTCACAAAATTTTACAAATAAAGTAAAAAAAAAAGTGAAACTTAACCATTTTAAAATGCTTTGATGTGACATTCTCCACATACACGGCAAGGCGAATGTCGGATGTCTACGAACATATTTATTCATTCATCTGCGTCGTTTTCATCATCATTTCCTCTTTTATTATTTTTATTAACTTCATATAAATTTTCGTATCCTTTATGACGGCTTATGAGGTTAAAATCGTTGATGCTGTTGTTAAAGCTCTTTTTTTTATGTTGTTGGTTAGATTATGGTTAAGACCGACACTAAACTACCATAAAGTGCTAACCGTACATACATAAATTGAAAGTAAAATCTTTGAAAATGAATGACATAAAATTAGGCTGTACATTGGCATTGATTTCTGGTAATGTTCCCGGTAGTAAATTAATAAACGCCATTAAAAGTGTTTAATTATAAAATAAATTAAAATCCATTCACATAAACTAACGCATGCACAGACACACACATACACATAGAATCTCCTTGAACTAATCACAGCTCTATTAAGTTGTTTTCAAAAATAAGACATCAACATCAAGTCAACATGACTTGTCCCCATTCTATCGCTTCTTGTTAGCAGTCAGCGAGCCAACGTCACGCACAAAGTTAAACAAACATCATTACATCACAATTAAATGCTTCCGCAGAAACGGGGCACAGTACTTCGATATTGGATAAATGTGAGAAAAGTATTAACTAACATTGTTCAGGGGATATTCAGTCGTAATGTGGCATTAAGTATGAATATATATGAAAAATTCTTAAAACAAAAATTTGTTAAATGAAAGATGTAATCGAAGTGATGAATACTTAGTCACTTAATTTTCTTATGATTATAACTTGAGATGGACGCACATAAAAATGGAAATTGAAATTGCTACGCAATTTATAAGAATCATCGTGAAAATGATCGCTAGGACAGGAAACCAAAAAATATTGGAAAGAATTGAAGGCACTCGCTACTGAAGGAGCATTTTGGAAGAGTTTTGTGGTGTTCCAATGCTCTGTGAGACAAGAGAAATATCAATTTCCTCTCTATTTACCTTAATTGGATAGCAACTTGGCACACTGTGCATGAACATCAATATTTAACTTCATTACAGACGTCAGAGGTAAAACCAGCCATTCGGGCTGCTCAGCTCTGACTCACTCGTGCATCAAAATTCTTCGTCTGTCTCAATGTCAATCTTAGCAGCGCATTCTGTCGGGGTAAGTACCTTTGCAAAGTAGAGCAAAAAGCCCATACTGTTTTCATCCTAGTGCTACTGCTCATCAAATTGAAAGTAATTAACATTATCATCATCATCAGCCAACAACGTGGTACCGCTGTTGTTCGAACTCATCTTGTACCCTAACGCAAATACTTCACCGCTCTGTTTCATGCCCTCCCTATCTGTGCGAATTTCCCTATGATGTGAAAGGGAAAACTTCCATCGCTCAGTCTCTGTTTGTGTATTTATTAGGTTTCATGCTAACGAATGTCATGAATGTGCGCAGCGCGTTAAAGTTCCAAGCTGTGAAATTAATTTGAACTTAATTTAAATTTCAGTTATTACCGACCCCAGTAAAAATCACCCACTAGCAATCAAATAACGAACTTAACCCTAACGGCAATAACAACAACTGTGCTATAAATTTACCCGGTAGCGACGAATCAACATACACATAGACAACAGCGTACACATACATACAAGCTAACATCACTTTGGCATTAACAGCAACATCATCATCATAGTTCTGACTTGTAAAGAACTTTATGTTTTTATGCATAAATTTGGATTTGTTTTTTAGTGGATCTGCTAATTTTGTTTCTGCTTCTTTTTTCTTGCCAAACTTTATACTACCTTTCCGGTTAATGTTAATTTTTTCTTGATTTTCATTTAATGTGGGCTTATTAAAAGTTGGCTTGTTAAAAATGTTGCGAACGTTTTTCCTTGACCTTCGTTTATTTCTTAGCAACTTGTTGCCTTTCGCCTTTTTATTATTTATAATGAATAAAAATTATTTCATTTCAAATAAATTTCGGTGAGTTGCAATTATTTTTTGAAAAATATGTTAATTTGTCGAAACAAAGTATTGAAACAATGTCCTAAAAATGTTTTATCACATTAGAAACATGCACAATATCTCCAAAAGTATATTGTTTTCAAATTTATAAATTTTTATTTTATTACAAAAAAATGTTTAAATCATTATTTCCATATCCTGACTTAATACTTTGGGCTTAGCAAAGTTTTTGATCGGAAATTTCTCGAGTAGTAATTTTCCTAAAGAGTACAATATAATTCCGGTCACCAATCTGTCTAATTGATTAATATAGTGCAATTTGCTGTGGTAAACAGGACAGCTTCGATCGCTCGTAGTCGTAGTCGGTCACCTAACTGAGGCCGCCAGATTGTACGCAAAAAAAAGTGTTTGAAGATATATCTTTAGAAAGACTTCTTTGCACACAAAAAATAAAGTATTTGAAGATATCTCCATAGAAAGACTTTTTTGCATAAATGTCCTTGCCAATGCTGATTTTAGAAAGATTTTCTTGCAAACATGTGTGTGCACGAAAACTTTTACAAAAATGTTCTTATATTAGGTCATACTTAAGTACTGTAGATTTTAATATTTTTTCGGCGTTTTTAGAATTTTCTTGAAAAACCAAACTATCCGGGCTGTGCTGACTCCATTTCGGATTTGCTTCGGAAATGAAATTAAAATTCAAAATAGAGAAATCGGCAAAATTATCGGAACTATAACCGCTCAAGTTCGAGGTTAAAAAAAAATCCATAGCAAATTCAGACCATTATATTTATGTAAAATAATTTTTTCAATAACACTTCTAAATCAGAATCAGAATAGGCCTGTTTATACAAATTTGTTTAAGCAATGTAATAGTTTTAAAACATTTCTAAGCCAAACTCTATTTACTTGTTTTCTTAATATTCAGGCTGACAAAATATACGATTTTAATATATAAAAATTCGAAAAAGTTCATTAATTATAACAACACTGTTTAATGGAAAATACAAATTTTTGCGAAAGTCTTAACTTTCATTTGAATAAAAATAAAGCCGCTTAAATAAATGAGCAGGACACTTAAAGTTCAATATGATAACATTTTCAAATTGTGTGGTATTCTAGAAATGTACATACAGATACATTTAGTACATAAGAAATATTCCATTATTAAATTGCAATCTACCGCCCTTAAGTAATCCAATCTATATATCAAACTTCAATAAAGTTCAGCCATTGACAGTTGCCGTTGCCGTGGCTTTACTGCCAACTTCGATATGGCGGCACACACATTTTATTGCATGACGTCAGTAATAAGAAGCAGCAGCGAAAGCACATAAAATCGATTAATCATAAATTATCACGCGTTATATGAGCGAATCGAAGTCCAAGTGAGTTATACGCGAGTAGGATGTATTTCAAGATGCAACGCATCAGACAAAATGAGTAGTGAAAATAAGAAACAAATCGATAAACGTAGACAGGATACCTACCACCTTACCACATATAGCGCAAAAATAAGGACATATGCTGAGCAGTTAGTTTATGACGCTACTTAAAGTTTGAAACAATTTTAACATAAGTGTGTGAAAAACATCAATATCGTATATTGTCTATGGCTATATAACGCTCATATAAAAATGCCATAATTCTTTCAGAAATTTTAAGTACAATAACCATGAAAAGCGAATGTGACCAGGACTATTAAATTTTAACTTTGAAGATCTTTTAATAGTTGACTGAATTTATTTTAATGTTTGGTATGTGGAGGTTGAACTTTGATGAAAGGTACCTTACTAAGAATTTGACAAAAAGCTGTCACGTAAAAAAAAGCAAAGTTTGTAGTATATACTATATATGTTAGGTGTTGGTGGTTGGCCGCCTTCTGCACAGGCAGTCGGCATCTGACAGCTGCTATGCCTAGAATAAAATAAATTTAAGAAGTTTAAAAGATCAAAAAAAAAAACAGCAAGAAGATAGAAATAAAGCAGATGAAGATAAGAAAAAGAAAAAAAAAATTAAATATTTCGTAAGAAAATTTGACAAGGGATGACAGCAGGACACACCATACAATAGGATAAAGCTACCAACAATGACAAAGAGTCAGCAGCAGCAGTCATCACAGTGATGGCAGTGAATACTGGGACAAAAATACCAATGTTTGTTGATCAAAATATAGATTGCCCTTTGGCTATCTCTGTGGTATGTTCGTTTAATAGAATTTGATTTGTTCGAACTAAATTTGGAATTAAGCATGAGCTTAGATCTTCAGTTAGTCGATAAAATATACAAAGATACTTAGACGTAGGTATTTAAAAGTTTATTATTATTAATATTTTTTTAAAATACCTTATATAATCCATTAGAAAGTGAAAAATTTTGAACAGTTAGATGAATACCACTTATTTGTTAAATTTTTATGCTAGATCCAACCAACAATACAACAAGATATTTCATTTGTTATTCTCTATTGATATCGATGTCAACTAAAGCCAGTGAAATTTTTCTCGAATACCTCAATGCATGCAGATCGGAATGACCTTAAAAAATAAAAAAGCGGAAAAAGTTTTTGGGCGATTAAAAATTAACGCTATTTATCATTTACCTCACACAATAAAGTACTCATTTAATTTAGTTATCACTCAAAAATAAATAAAATATCGCTTATTTAAATAATTTATATTATATATTTGAAAGTTCTTACTATGTTTTGCAAAAAAGTACAATTTAATTTTGTCCCACTGTACGCCAGCGATGATAACAAAAATCTGATGTTGTTGACAATCATAGTGACAGGTTTAAAGCGCGCACAAACAACACCGAAAACATGATGATGAAGAGGAAAATTTTAAATGATATACAACACAAATGAGAAAGAGGCGTCATGAACTTCCAGAAAACAGAGGTTTCATTTGACTTTTATAATTTTTGGCTTCATTTCTTCATCGACACAACGACTTTCAGCCTCACTTTCACTTGTCATGTTGTTGTATTATTTTGTAGTATTACGCATAAACAGCTTAGGAAAGTAATGCCAGGCTCAATGTTTGCCTGTCCGCCAGTTTTATTATTTGTAACTTTTGCTCTCATTGACAAAAAACAGCACCAATTGAAAACTTTTTTTGTTTACAAATCTGATAATATTGGGAATTAAATTTTCTCAAAGATTTTATCTCTTTCAAAAATAAGTGAGGAAGGAGTGTGCGTGTGGGCCATGAAATTTTTTTTGGTGTTATTGTAAAATAAACACAACAACCAATGTAGGACGATGTTTTGCTGGTGAACAAAAAAATACAAAAAGAAAAAGAATTTTATTCAAATTACAAATCTGAAATCAATATACTTTTTGGCTGTTGTTAAAATGTTAATGCATACATTTAGGGGATCAATAAATAAGAAAATTACAAATTAAAATTCTGGATTTTTTTATAAATTTCTACATAAGTAGAAAATTTATGCCAAATAAATGTTACTAAGGCTACAAATTTGCTTAAGTGATTTTTAGTTTGTTGCTCGTGAAAAAGAGTCTTTACTCTTAATAATGTGACACTTGCACCAAAATTTGTCTTCAGATATTCCGCTCAATAAAATGTTGCTAAAAACCAAACACTTCAACAGATTACGTACGATACTCACATGAGCCAAAAAATCTCATAAAAAGTAAGCACTCCTTTCTATGTTTTTTCTCTATTGCACTGCTTTGCTTCAAAGCATAATCCACAAACACTCTTGGTTATTATTTCCTTCGTCCTATGAATTCCCGTATATCCTGGCAAAAAATAATTTTTCCCTGCTTTTAGTAAATGTTGCTGGCATGCTTTGTTTATTTTTCTTTTTTTTGCGCTTCTCTCTCTTAACAAATAATGATGTGTTGATGTCAATATCCATGTTACAACTAAATTACTTATTAAGACATTAAGGCTATGTAGCGGAAAACAGTTGGGGAGCTGTCTGAAAAAATCAAAGTTGAGTTCAACCAAGTTTGTTATACAGAAAACTTGTAATTGAAACAATTTAAAAAAAAGTCAATGTCGACACATCCACGGAGTTAAATTTTCCTCAGTTTCTGTGATTTCTTTTTCCCCACTATTGAGACATGACTTACATGAAATTTGTTGATTTATACCATTTCACAGTAGGAACTAAAATTGTCTTTAAAATCCTTTCCTAAAGTAAGTTTAAAAAGAATTTATGCTGTGCAGAAAGTCTTAGCTACTGTTAATTTTTAGTAATTGGCGCCTAATCTAATATTGATATTTCATATTAATAATAATAAAAATATCAAGTGTGACTATTAAGCTAAGGCCTTAATATCAAGATGAGTGCGAAAATAATTTCAGAGAAAAGCAAAAGAGATAAACACAAGCGATCGGTTTACCCTTTTAAGCTATAGAAATTTTAATTAAGTTAAACTTTCTGATTGTTTAATAGTTCTTCCATTTTAAAATAGTTAATTTCAATTTAACAAAATTAAACTTCACTGGTAATTGTCTCATAAGTACGAAATTTAAATAACTCAATTAGCAAGAAGTCGTCACTATGAATTATTTGAAACACTTCATTAAAATTTCATTGAGTCTGTTGCCAGACTAACACAAGCGCACGCATGTAGCAGCAAAATTAAGTGACGACCAACAAGCGAAATGTTGCACGCAAAAAACTTTTACTTAAATTCCCACAAAGAACAAAAGAACACAATCTAAGCTAAACAACCTCAAAGTAATGACCACCAACCATACCACAGCAATAACTTCTGCCCAAACTGACGGCAGCAGAAGGTTGGTCATTCCCAAAACCAAACTCACACCCAAAATAACGCGGTGCTTGTCAGCGATTGAAAAATTTACGATCATCGAAAAACGCGCATTCTTTGAATACTTTAAGAAAGTTCTTTGCTGGCGCGAGGGATAACAACAGCCAGCGCAAAGACAAAGCATCGATTGTTGTAAAGGAGCCCCACTACCCGAAAGTTTTCAAGTTACCATAATGAAAGCGAAAGGGTGGAAGTTACGCCACTTGAAAGGCACTTCAACGCGCCGCATAAGAAAAAGCAACGAGCCGGCTTCCAAGGTATTGAAGCATTGAGGCATAAGTGATCTAATTTTTATTTTGGTTGGTTTGGCGGTAGTTGAAAGAAATAAACGAAAAAAGCACGCGAAATTTATGGCGAAAAAAAAGGGAAAAATAAATTGTGTGATTTTTGGTGGAATATTTTATTTTTTGCCTTTTCTCTCGTCTTTTTTGCATAAAAAGGCAAGCGAAAGTTTTTCTTTTGCTGGCGCCCTCAGATGTCAATTGCGCAATTTTACTTTCAATAAAGTACCCCTAGGGTAAAATGTCAGTTTTTTCTACAGTTGGAGTTTTTTTGTGTTGTGTTCATTCGTTATCACTTGAAAAATTTTTCATCAAATGACAGGAAATTATTATTTTTTCCCCTAACACTTTAAATGACATTGCAGGGAGAAGTGGTTTAGGGCGGTTGTAAAATTTAACTTTCAAATTTAGAGAAAATTAGGAGAATACTTGATGAGCACTCAAAAAAAAAAATTCTTCGTGTGATGAAAGTTTATGCTTCAAAGGATCTCAATACCGAAGATTTTAAATTTATTTTCTTATACAGAATTTTTAAGTTTGAAAGGTATTTGTTATCATTTTTATATTACAAAAAAAAAACAATGTTTTTCGGAGCTCTTCAGCTTTTTAGCTGCACTCTAATCATATATTTTTATCTAAGTCTCAATCGTCCTATGGAAATGCTAATTTTTATAGATTACACATAATTTTCAATTTAAGCAAGGTCTCAAGCAGTAAATTCACTTTTATGGAATTAACGTAAATCAACTTGAAATCTATGCCTTGAATCTTGAATTTAATAGATAAATGCGATACATAATGCTTAAAATGCTTGAAAAACCCAAAAACATTTAGCAGTAAATGGGCAGGAGATATCAAATGTAATACGCAGAAATATCTGAGACATTCATACGTCACTGAATATCCATGTCATGAACTTCATTAAACCAAAAGTGAAGCCATGCATGCGTAGCATTTCAACGCAATTACATTGAAATAAATCTTCTGCCAGTGGGCTCAAGTTGAGCCAAAATAAAATTAGGCACAAGAGAGAGAAAAAAAAATTCTCACTATCCTTATTCTTGTGAGTTGCAAATACGGTTCTAAGAGCAGCTAAAGTGAAAGTCCTTGCATTGAGTTGGTTAAATTGGCTGTGTTGAAGAATAATCAGCTCTCAATGTCTCTCTCTCTCTCTCTTTCTCTGTCTCTCTTTAAGTAAAAGTTCTATCCAAATGTGTTGTACGTAGCAACTCACATCATCTTCACTTGTTGAATTCTTCACATGATTTCCTTTTTGATTGTGATATCGTTTGACTGAATTCAATTGCCAAATTTGTAGGTGAATTGTGTAGAAAGACATATGACAAGAAATGCGATTTTTTATTACACTGTAAAAAATAAAATTTTCAAATAAACTTTCAAATTTAAGCCAGTAGTGAAGACAGTAGAGGTCAGAAAATGATTTGGGACACAAGGAGCTTCTTGACTTGGCATTTCGTTCCATTGGAGATGCCACACCCTGTTGTTAAACTACGCCCACATTATTCCTGTGGAGAAATGTTCGAAAAAATTGAAGGCACTCGTTATTGATCGTGTCTCGTTATTACTCGTGCACGTTAAAAGAGTTTTGGAGTGGCTATATGCTCGTTAGATGATAATTTACACAAGGGAGTAGTGAGAGTATTTGTGTGTGTTTTATTTGTATTTAAATTAATATTTGCTTTGGAATAGTTTTTAAAGATTTTACTATAAGAAAGATGCAACTTTTATCATGATAAAAATCAACAATGTATAGTATAGTTGAAAACGCTCTCTAGTAGTGCCAAGCATATTGCATTCATTCCGATGGTTAAAGAGTCATCTCCCAGCAACGTTTTGCTTTATGTAAATGGACGGTAAGCGTAACTTCCTTAACTATTATTTCAAATTTGGTTAAAATTGGGACATATCCCATTTTGATAATTTCTGTTGCATTTGGTCACCGCTTGCTCTGCTATGAATCGCCTGGTTGATAACAAATTGTTTTGTTTACTTCTATTCTAAAATTTCTTAATTGTTTTCGAAAACAGATTAAGTTTATTTTCAATGTATTCTAAACAAACTACTGCCACCGAGCATAAGAAAATAATAGAAAGTATTCAACAAGTTTGCCACGAGTACCACACCCACTTTTCCACCTGCTACATATGTCACATTCTGCAACAAAAAAATTCTACTAAATTTACAAAAATTTGTCATGGCTGCCACAGGTTGAGTTTTATCAAAGAAAAACAAAAAAAAAAAAACTCTTAAGTAACCAACTGACTTGAGGAGGTACGTTTACGGTTGGTGCTCAAGTTTCGTATGTGAAGTGCTTGCCAAGACGACGACTTGCGCCAGACTTTTTCAAAGTATAGAAAAAAGTAAATCTGGAATAACATTTATTTAACTCAACGCCAATTCAATTTTTTTACTAAAACTTGGTGATTTCTGCTACTATTTATAACTTCATTTGTATTTGTCAGTTTCTTCCACCCCACTGCTTTTTCTTCCACAATTTTGTCAAGAATTTGGATGAAAAAATTCAGTTTTTTTTTTGTTTTGTTTATTTGACTTTGAGCTTAACGAAAGGTATCACTTCCGGTAATGACAATACACGTGGGAGCATTCAAGCGCCAGTCAGTCAGCCAGCCAACCAAAGTCGTGTGAGTGTGTGTGAGTTTCGAATTTTAGATCCCAGCAAACATTTTTAATTGCGGAATGTGGAATTATTGATAAATTTTTGTCTACGAAAGTAGCGTGAATATTTATAGTTGTTTCTTTCATGTCGTAAAGGTTCAATCAAATAATAATCATAATGCAATGAAATATTTACTATTTTGGAGATGCCTAAAAGTATGCAATAAATTAATTTATTTCAAATTAACTTTTGTAGGAGAGTTTAAATTCATTGCTTGGAAGAGGAATTATTAAATTTTCTTCCAAATGTTAACTGGGAAGTCTCAAATACAAACATACATACAAGAATATACGAATCTACCTATACTAACATTGGTTGTTATTGCTATACATTTGTGTTGTTTCTGTTGTTACTGCTGCTCTAGGGATATATGGCATACACGTTTTATGCGTAAATCGATAATAATTATTATTCATTTAGTTGTAGAGCAACTTAAGGATATGCGACAGGACTAAAACTGACTTATTTATTAGATTATTTGTTGGTTTATTGGTTGATTTGGCTCTGGAGTAATGCCACAAATTGTTACACGTGCACACAGATTGGGATTTGTTTGTCTGATTATTGTGTTTGTTTTGATAAGTACTAAGAAAATTTTATGATATATTTTATAAACATATTGGTAATATTCAAAAACGACACAAAAAAAAAATTTTATTTCACAAAAGCGAGCCAGTAAGAATCTAACAATTGTCAAGTATGTATTCATTATGCAATATATGTAGTCAAAGGTAACTACATGAAGCTGTAGCGAGTTTTGGTCGAAAGACTGAATAAGTCTAAACACTGACCAGTAGTAACTTTTTAGTATAGTTTGTTCCTTAAATTTGTTGACAGAATAATTTGCTTAAATTTTAATGAAGAAAGTTAAACGTTATCGCAAATAATGGACGATTTATTGACCAACAAAAACAAAAACTTCAAAGGTTTACAAAAATTTGCCAATTTCGCGGACTATTGTAGTACTTTCATCTCATCATTGTAAAGTCTTAAATCAGTGCTCTTGTAAAAACTTTGCATTTAGTATTTGGTTGAATTTAATACGCAAATTCTATACAATTCCTCGTTAACTCACTCAGGAGAAAAAACTCAAGTTAATTGTCAATTTTCTACATTGAATAAAATTCATATTAAATATCTAGTAAATGGAGATGAGCTAAGAAGGTTCGCAAATTAGCCGCCAGTTATGAAATCTGTACCTAGCTACCTAAATTTTATGCCTCAACGCAGTGGAAAAAACATCAAAAACAAAACCGTCAGTTGATAAGAATCAAAGAAAAATAAAAAAAATCGAATAAACAACATCACGAGAAGGCAACATTTTTCCAAGAAATCGATGCCATCAAGTGCATAGACTAAAGGATGAAATAAATCAAGGAAGGCATATCCAAGGTACCCGCATACAAACTCGTCTCATTTTTTATTTTTTCTTTGAGTAAAATGTGGAAAATAAACAGGAAAAACGTTTTGAGCGAAGAGAATGAATGAAAAGCAGAGAAGCAAAACTTGATTTGTCTGACGATTTCCGGTTTTGTACAAATCGGAAAGAAAGAAAAATTGTATGGATGAAGTGCAATGGAGTATTAAGATGCTATAGTAATATACAAAAATTGATGCTAAAAATGATGTTGGATATTAATGCACGGAAATTTCGATACCGCAAACATCGTTAAATCAAAATACTTAAAACTTTGCATAATTCATTCATCCATTTTAATGCAATCTGACTTCTCCCAAAAGTATTGAGCAGCTCACCACGATATGGTGTTTATTTTGCCTTAGTGAGTACTCAAATCATTTTTTCGTATTAGAAATTAAATTTCTAATTCTGACCAAAGTGTTCTGAACATAGTGAATTTTTGTTTTCTATACACTTAAAACATTTTTAGTCTTATACAAATTCAAATTGATTTTTTCTTCAGTGTACGATCTGTATCTTCTTCGAGTTTGCAGCAATATTTTTAGATCAGCTGGGTTTTTTACACTGTTATCTCTGAACCTAAAAGTTTTCATGATAAAATATGGATCTCTCCTTACACTGATCAAAGGTATATTAAAATCCTGACGTATAAAAAAAAGAATAAGAGACAGGGTTGCTAGGGTGAAAAAGAACCCTAAACATATCTAAGAACATACATCATGCTTTGAAGATAAACTCTTGTAATTTGTTTCGGTACGACTTAACGATTATTTTTCGAAAATATATTGAAAATCAGACTAAGACATAAACAAAAAAATTGGAGTTTTATCCTACTTATTTTGTTGATTTTTGACACTTCTGATAAATTTTGAAAGAGAAGATTACGTCCATTTTATAAAATGAGGTGACGGCAACGCGTCTCAGCGTTAGATCTTGATTAAAGTTCGAATTATAAATTTTCTACATAGAGAAAAGTCTCCAACAGCCCAAAAACTTAAACTTAAAAATATTTGGTACATTTTCTATTTCAAAAATTTATTCTGGAAAAATATTGTAACAAACAAAATTGAGTTCCATTCCTAGGATGTTTTACAATTTTCTTTATTGGATTTAAATTTGAATGGTGACGTTTCCGCTGAATTTTTCTCTTGACTTTTTGATTTTTAGTTCTTCATTCACTGTTACTTCCACTGCCACTATCATTTTTTATGTGTAATATTTTTTCTAATATAATTCGTTTTTTGCCACTTGTTTGAAAAACTTAACGCACTATGCCGCAACCTCATACAACGACCAGATATTGATTGTGCAACAAGTTGTGAAACATTAAGGGTAGAAAAAAATTAATAAAAAAAACGAAATGTGGGAGTAGCGCCATTAAAAAAAAATCGCAATCTAAGCGCAAACCAACCTCTGCGTAGTGACGGAAATGAAAAAAATACAGAATTCAAAATTCAATTTTCTCATAGTAAAAATGCAGTGCCTCCCAAAAGGATAAGAAGTGCTTAAGTACAGGAAACGCGACAGGACATGAAAAGTGTTGCGAAATTAATTTTCAAACAACAGTATTAGAATAGAGAGGAAAAAGAGAAAGAAAAATTAAATAAATTTTTATTTGACCATCTATTGCATAAAAGTGCAGTTTGAAGCAAAATGAAAAGAATCAAATAAAAAAAATTATGTATTATAATAAATTTTTTAGAAACAAATAAAATACACAATTGGTTTATTTTAATTTGATGTCTCGATACAAGCAACTTTTATGAGAATGAGTCGATGAGTGCTAGTGGAATTCGGCCGTGGCTCAGTGCTTACATCCTATAGTATGTCCAAGATCGGCTTCGCTAGCCACAATGGTTTTGCATTAAGATTTCATACTATATATTTGGGCTCAAAGACAACTAGCTTGACCCAGGAAAACTTACATTTTTCTTAACATTAGTTTGGCCGGTAACATAAAATGTATATATTGGGATATTAATATGAAAGAAATTTCTGTAAAGAGTAATTATTTGAGAAGAAAGTCTATGAGATAGAAATATCATATCTGGATACTACTATATATGAAACAATCACTTGTTATTAAAATACTGTATGATCTAGCAATAGAGTTGGCTATCTCTGCGTCAGGCATCATTAACACGAGATACGCAACTAGTGAGAAGTTAGGCCCATGGAATAAAAATGCTGAAACTAATCAGAAGCTATAAAAATTTCATGTAATAAAATTTCTCTAATTTCTCTAAAAATACCATGCAACAGTTATATTTTCTGGTGAGGCACCGAGCATGCCCCATTGGCAAAATGAACATTCCCACATTACAAACCAAATTTTAAACATCATTGTATACCTTTCTCCAAAATTTGCCACAAAGTTGGTGAAAACACAACATCTGAATTTTTACAATCTGCATTGAAATGCAGTCAAAGAGCGCTCTCAGGACTAAGCGAAACAAAGTAGATGAAACTGTATCCTTAAAGATAAATAAACTTTTCCAGGAGGTATCAACCTCCTTAAAACAACAACTCATTTTGCAAAGTGAACCACAATTTTCAATTACGCTGAAAAATTGACACCAACAGCGGCGAACCAACAACAATAACGTGGTCTTCAAGTCTAAAATAAGAATGGAAGCAACAACAACAACAACGGGTTAACAATACAACCAACCAAACACCTCAAGACATCGCTGGTAGTAAATGTCAAGTTAATAAGTGGCTTTTCCTATTAACGTTGCCAAGCTAATTTAAATTCCTTATTTGGCCAAATAAACGCTGACGTTCTGGCGGCCAGACGCTCAGAAGAGACATGATGTTTACGTAACGCGGTTGTTTTCTGCGCAACGCATCACATCGCGTTGTTGCTAAGGAAATGTCAGCTTCGATGTTATTAATTACAAAAGCCATTCATTAAATTTAATTACATTACATTGGGTCAACAACAAGCGGACGGGTTATGCAAAGGCTTTTGCCTGAGTACCCAAAGAAAATAGCCCCAAAAGTGCGAAGGACCAAATGTGCTGTCACGTGAAAGAGTGCTAAGTCAAAAAAAGAATAAAATTTTCGTTTGCAGTGTGAGGAAAGAAATAACAGAATTTACGAAGCGGACGCTAACTGTCAACTTGAAGACGTAGAATTTAGCTTGCTTAATGGTATGCAAGAAATTTAAGTCATATTATTGACATTTTTCGAATGAAAAGAAAATAAGGTATTAACAATAAACTGGAATTTATACAAAAGGCAACTTGATCAGATACTACATTTGAGAAGATTTGGAATTTCAACAATTTAATTTATTTTATAAGAGGTCTCAAAAAGAGCGTATTTTCAGGAAGGTTATTATAGACACTACAAATTTGTTAAAAGGAGAGGTATATTATGCAAAAATACTTTATTGAAAATACCAGTGTCCAGATAGATTTGAATGTTGAGAATAAGTAGTCAGAAAAGCTTTTGAAATGGCGGGTCTTTGTGAAAGAAAGATGTGAGTATTTAAATAAAATGGTATTTTTTAACTTTTTTAACTTTGTAGTATAAACTTTTCCAAGGGCTAAAGCTGAAAAATCAGTTTTTCGGGGAGGAAATTTTATAGAAATTTTCTTAATAGAAGAATATTTCAAAATATTTATGAATTGCGATAGTAAAATTGCTAAAATTTAAAGACTGAACTATCCCAGTCAGTACCTAAGGTGAGTAGTCGCGAGTCGATTTAATTTTTAGCAAATTTACTGAGTTAGTGAAAGGGGATATCTTTGGAGAGCTAAATCTCAATCTGGCTAAGGAAGGACAGTTGAAAATTCTGTTCTACAAACTCTTTCTCGCTTACATCCATGCAACTGTAACTGGTCAATTCTAGGTCAACTGGATATACATATAATAAAATTCAACTTTTCATACAAAATAAATTAATTTTTTTCCACAGAATAAAAATCTGCAATGAAAAATATAGGTGTCTATTTATAAAATCACAACTAACCTTGAAAATTGGTTTTAATGAAAACCACAAACAAGGTTGCTGATATTTGACCCCCTAGAAATCTCATAACTTTTGGCTTGGGGAAATTAAAATGAATCACTCTGGTTATACATACATACATATGTATGTACGTACATATGTATGTACATACATATGTATGTATGTATGATATATATAGAGCATATTACTCTAATCTGTTTTGGTATATACATATTTCATCTATGAAAATTATGTACGAGTAACTTTTTATATTGTTTTAACTCAAAAAGATTAAAAATAATTAATTAATTTATTTTTTTTCCGTTTGTTCCATGCATTAGCATAATGCGTAAATTACTCCCCATCATACCTAATCTCAAAAATGCAAACGTAAGAAAAAACACAAAATCACAACAAGAAATTCCACCTGAAACGTGAAGTAACTGCATACTTTTAGAAGGTACAAAGTGAAAACGTAGAAAAAAATGAAGAAATATTGAGAGAATGAGAGAAAACGTGCAAAAAATGTGAACATTAAAAAAGCGCATCCAGCGGACGAAATGAATAAATCCATTTAAATTGCAACATTCATGTCCTGCGGGGCCATTGGAGTCAACGCAAGCCAGAATACATTTATAGAAGTACAGCAGCAGCAACAACAACAATAATAATAACCAGATGAACAAAAACAGCAGTAAAAAGCTTGTACTGATTGCTATTGGGTTTCGTTATATGTAGTCGGTTGGCTTGCGTCCAGTGAAGGAAACACAAAATCCTATTGCTGGCTAACAAGCGCTAAAGTTAAAAGGACAATCTGTGTTAAGAAAAATATTATGTTCGTTAGAGTATGAATGTATGTTTGTAGGTATGTATGTGCGTAACTTTGAATAATAATACACTGAGAGAAAAGCTTATTTTTTATTATTTATGTCACAAGCCGTATACTTCTCAAGTGAAGAAAACAATTTTATTTGGAAAAGACACTAATGAGGATCCTAAAAGATAGAAACTTTACATGAGGCAAATATAAAAAAAAAAATACTACAATCCTCAAATGCATATATTTTTGCATGAAAGAAAAACTATTTTTTCCATGTAACAAAACCGAAAACAAGTAGAAAAAGACAAAGTAGCACTAAAAGAAAGTAGTAATGGAAAAGCTGAGATATCATAGGGAGAAAAAATATAATAGCAATTGTGAAACCAAAAAGAATGCTAAATCATAGCCAAGCTTGCACTGGTGGAACCAAAATTATAATTGCATTGGTCTTCCTCATCGTCGTCATCGTCGCCATCATCATCATCATGGTGTAAGTCGTCCTTCTCAACATCGTCGGGTTCTCTACACCTATTCGAAGTCATATTCTGTATCACACCGTTGATGATGGCGCTCACCAGATGTTTAGAATGAGTAAAAAAAATGTCTTAGGGTGGTGCATTTCGCGTAGCAGTTTGAGTTAAAAAAAATTGCTTTTGCTAGTGAAATCGATGAAATAAATACGAAAGTTTTTTTGCTGAAAGTTTAATATACAGGGTCATGCAGTTATTTGGTAACGAAATGCGTAGATTGGTTAAAGGTAAATCTACAGTTGTATTGAAAAAGCTCATGGTGGGAATTTATAGATCAAAATCAATCATCCAATCGTTACCGGATAAACCGAACCCTTTATCCTAGATACATGTACTATTGTAACGCTGTAGGCATTGTTTTAGAAATGATTTAAAATTAAACTTTGAGTGAGTGTCGCAAATCCATGAAATTAAAAATTTAATTTTTTTCGTTATTGCTTAGACCAACTCACAGTCGTAAAAACATGAAACAAAATAATGCAAATGCCGTTTTGGAAAGGGTTTTATTTCAAAATCAAATCTGCTTACAAAATTTCATTTCGTTTGTTCTTCAAATGCAATGCATTTGATTGTAGTGAATGTTGCCAGATGGTCGCTTGGTGCCTTATAGATGCACTAGTAAAAAGTAGGCATTGGTGCCTAGATGACCAATACTGTAAATTAAATTTGCCTAGTAGTTTAAAAACTCAATCACCCTGTTTAATTGTTACAAATGGCATTCGAAAAAAGAATGCCTTAGGTTCAAATTGGCTTTGAAGTGTCAAATCAGGAGTAAAAATATTCATTCGGAAGGCAAATCATAAAAGTAACAACATAAAAGAAGCAACATCGATGAACTGAAATGGTTGGCTAAAAAAAATCGAACATCAAATAAAAGCGAACAATACTGCAAGGACCAACTTTCATAGAAAACCGAATGCAAAGGAATACGCTGCTATATAATCGTAGTGGTTTGAAATGGACCAGATCAAAAGCAAAATGTAAATTTTTACTGAGTTGTACTTAAGAGAGGGTGAAGCTCTACTAATGTGAACCACATCAAAATGTTGAAATTATAACGTTTTACATAGATATATGGAATGGATGGTAAATGTTTTTGCTTTGCCCACAAAATGGTCAAAGTGGCGCGAGAAAAATAAAAAGAAAAAGAAAAAACTCAAAAAAATCAAACATAAAAGGAAAACGAAAAGTGTTCAACGATTAACAACGAAATAAAAGACACAATAAAAACGATTCACTGTAAAAAATTTCAAAAGTATGACTGTAGTGTTCGGACAAAAAAATATTTTTTTATTAAAAATATACGCGACAAAATGCGCCTTCTTCCGTCATACTCGTACTTGCACTGGGTTTTGTTACGTTCGTGCTATGTGTTATATGCTATGACGCGACTGGCACGATTGAAGTCACGTGTTGGCATTTAAGTGCGGACGTGCAAAATGAGCCATTTACGTTGGCAACAAAACACAAAACAAGCGGAAGGACACAACACAATTGGAGTAGCTCAATTTTTTTCTCTGTGTGTAGAAACCAATGCGTTTCCTGGGTATGCCAGTCAGTCAGTTCGCAAGCCAGCTTATTATATGGGTGTCAATGCGAAATGACGATACTTGAAATGAATGAAAGAATACGTTGCCAATTCGTGTTAAGTGCATTCAAAAGGACCTGATGAAGATGAGTGTACAAATTAAGTGATTCAAAAAATTTTGAGGAGTTATTGTTAGCAACCGAAATGGCTCTTCAGTGATATTTAATAATAACTTCTGGATTAATTTTTTTCTTGTACAAAAAAAGAAAATATTACACAAAATTGTATTAAGTTCCAAAATTAAGGAATCATGGGGAAAAAGGGACTTATCATAATGTTTTGGAATTATTTGCAAAGTAACAACTATTTCATAAATTATGTTTCTAAGATGTTTGTCCAAAAGCTTTAAAAACTTTGCCAAAGCCATAACATTGAATTTGTTTTTGATGGGTTTTCCAAAACTTCTTTGGGATTTTTTATCTTCGTGTCTCTTTAAACTTGATTTTGGTATTACGAATTATTATCTCGCATTTAATGATTTTGAAATCAAAGAAAATTTTCAGTTCAACATCAAGTTTTTAGTCCTTTAAGTTACCAAGTTTTGTGGTTTTATCAAAGGGTTCAACATTACGAAGCACAAAGCTTATTATTCAAAAAGAATAATAAAAAAAAAAAAATGAAAAACTTTACCACTGACAACAAAGACCAAGAGGAGTTGACATTTTTGTTATACACAAAAAAGGATAAGCGAATACAATAACAAACGCTTTGAACATTTAGGCAACTTGTTGCAAAAAAAAGGCTCTGCAAGAAGAATGAAAAAAGTTGCATTTGCAAAAAAATCTCAGAAAAAGCGCAACTTCAGTGAAATGAAACGAAATGAAGATAACAATTGAAATAAATGAGCAGCAGCGGTTGGCAACGCGTGCATGATTCATACAAATTGAGTGCTAAAGGCTAAATTATTTTTGTTTTTCTATTGAAATTCTTGAATGCGAAATTTAAGTCGCATAATTTTTGTGCTACAGTAATGTAGTTTCATGGTGAGAACACTTTGCAGTTTAAAAATTCAACGAAACTTACAGAGTACTCAAACCTCCAAAGTTAATACAAAGCTAAATGAAGAAGCTCATCCTCATTTGCCTTGATTGTAATCACTTGGTTGAGTATTGAGTATCCAGTTTAAGTTGGGAAAAAATAGCTTCATATCGAAAATTGAAAACACTTTAAAAAAAATCCCTCAATTCAATAATTCGCCGCATAAAACGTTGTTGACAAACTCAATTTCACGCAGAAATCAATTCGAATGCCGTCAATACCGCAATGATAAATTACTTTTGGAAAACATTTCGACATAACGATTTTTCCAATTAAATTTATTACAACGCAGAATAAAAGCATACAGATAAATTGAAAAAAAAAACCAAAACATACTGTCATCAATGTTAAGATTAAATCATTGATGTACCGAAAATGACCACAACATAGAGGTGGGAGATTAAAAGCAGTTGCACTGAGCTTTAAATTAACTTTAAATAACTCGCTGAATACGTAAATTTATACGAAATTGAACAATTTAAAATGATTTTTTTTCTTGTTTTCAACAGCAACACAGTTAAATACGTTAAACTACATCTTTTTTACAGTGAAAGTTTTTTGTCAGAAATTTTTGCATTACATGCCAATGAGGTTACTTTTGGTATGCGCGTGAAATTCCAGTTTCATTCATCATGCACATCGTTACGTTGAGTTAATGAAATCGAAATTTTATATACTTTCGTCCTTGTTGTTGTAGTATGTTTTGTAAGCCTTGTTGTTGTTGTTTGTCTCGGCTACAAATGACAAAATTGTTGTTGTGGCTGGTGTTCTTGTTGCTGTTACTGATGATGATGTCATGGAAATGCGTTAACATTCTGGACTTAAGTTATTAACTGTATCGCATTGATTGCCACTGCTTTATTTTTATGCATTTTAAAATAAATTTATACCCAGCAGTAAATTTGGTCATTGGTGATGGATTTCTTGTGATGATGGCTTTAACTTTATTAAAAAATAACAAAAAAGTCGCAGAGTGCATGTTTGGTGTAATGAGTGGGTGTAATTTAATCACCACTTTGCATGTATTCGAGTGGTCAATGCTCATACACATAAATTGTTTTTTGAAACGGACAAAAAAATTTCTTGCAGTGTTTGCTGAATGTATGTCTTTGCGTAATATCGAGCATACATAGATTGAATGTTTCCTTAAGAAAATTCATGTGAAAGATTTTAAAAATAAATTGAACAAGCCGCTGCTTAAAGTTTGTTATTAAAATTTCAATTACCTAGACATATGAATGTTCCAAGCTTAGGGTAAGGTAGAGGTTTTTTCTAGGAAATAATTTAAAAAATGTAAAATTAAAAGATTTTCGCATAATATTTCCGATTTCTTTCATTAAAAATAATATCTGACATGAAAGAAGGAACGAGACTCCAAACTTTGTCGAAGATATTTTGAGAATCATTTTTAAACATAAAACCATAATGTTAAATTAATTTGTTTTAAGTAAATTATTTAAAAAAAAAAAAAAAAATTTAAAAGTCTTTTATTCTATTCCCCATAGTTTTTGAAATATTTTGCTTCTAAAAATCTGCAGTTACTCGTATTTAAAGAACATCCGATATATATAAAAGATAAATGTACTTTTAACGAGACCGGACATATATATATTGTAGGTCCAGATCATAGAAGGGAAAGTTTTGGAAGCTAGAGCCACTTACAACAAAAGCTACAAAAACAACAAAAACAGAAAAACCACACCATAAATTCGATCTCGATAGCAAAAAATGGATTCTGCAATAAACTTAAAGCCAATTCCAAGATCAAACAAGATCAACATGAGTACATAAATAAGCGTAAGGTGAAGCCAAACCTTCCCCGAAATTTAGTAAAACCATAGTAAATGTTATTGGAATATTCAATATCATGGTAAATAAAATTTGTGCGACTCCACCCAAACCCTTTCCAATACTGTGCTAAAACTAATTCTGTTATGTTACATGATTGGAAAGCCAGATGCTCATAGCGGCTTACCCTTTTACTTCATATCATCAACAAGTGCTCTATTTTAGATAAAAGTTTGGGGGCACTTTGAAAATTAAGACCAAAGCCTCCTGACGCAATTGATTTCTGTTGCTGATGTTCGAATTCGTATTCCACGTTGCATTTTCTACTCGGTGCATTTGTGTGTTTTTGCATTACCCAGCCGAAATCCTCGCTACGTGCTCGTATTTGTTTACTGCAATTTCACTTACGCATTTGCGCATTTATTTACCTTCATTTTGCCATGTTGCATTTACTCTATGGTTTTTTTTTTCGCCAAAATTTCAAATTATTTGCATTGCAAAACTTTAGTTATTTTGGTATTGAATCAATCCGAATTCGATTTCGAGCTTATGGATGAATAAACGTAATTTTGCAATACACAGGTTTGGTGTTTTTTTTTGAAATTTTAATTTGAATAGAGAATGATTTCCAATGTTTTACCTTAAATATTACTTGCAGCAAATTCAGCTACGCATTAAATGCACCTATCTTGACCAACTTCATTCATTTGCCAGAGCATCAGTTGTTTGTTGCACTGTTTCATAAATAATAAAAGTTAAAATATGGGAAAAAAACTTTTTTTTTTTTCGTCTACAAAGTCAAGACAACGAATGAGCGAAATTGCAAAGAATGCGCTACAGAGTGGGTTGTTGGTAATGAATCAAAACAATTTTCATATTTTTCTTAATTAATCTTCTTTTACGCGAACGTTGCGTAAAACTTAAGAAAAAGTGAAAATTTGCTACGTTTGACTACAAGAAACGGAAAAAATGACGGAGAAAATAAAGAGCCAATGGTTTGGGAAAAGTGTCGGAAAAAAAGTCAGTCAGAGTAAATTAGCAGCCAGGAACTTAAAGCAGCAAAGCTGTGTGTAGTTAAAAGCAAAGTTAACAAAAAGCCGGATATTTCGCGGCGAAAATTAAAGAAAAAAAAAAAGTACAAAAGTTAACAATAATAAGAAAAAGAAAACAACGCGTGCCAAGTCATCAGGTGATGCACAAAAAAAGGGGTGGATGTCTTAAAAAGTTATGGGACAGCGTTGGTGGTTGGTTGCCAACAACCAAGTGCCAGTGCTGAAAGGCTCAGTGTGAAAAGTGAAAAAGACAGCACAACAAAATATGGCGTTTTGTCAGCTGCTGCTGATGCTGCAACGGAAATGAAGCGCTGTATTAATGAAGATAACATTTCCTACTGTCAGCACTTCAGCTATAATACAGCACACGCTCACACAAAAAGGAGTTGTACAAAGGAAAAAAAAACAACAAAAAATTCAAGAAGTTCAAGACCAATTTTCTAAAACAATCAGCTGATTAAAGCCATTTTCTTTAGCGTCGTTCTTATTTATTTTCAAGAAATATTTTAATTTTTTCTGTTAACTTTTTATTTCCGGTACTTGAAAGCTGAGACGCAAAATAAGTTATCATGGTTAAAAATTATAGAAAAAAAAACTAAAATTTGAAAAAGTTATCAAAATTATCAAAAAAAAAAAAAAAAAAAGAATTACAATTTAAGGTCTAACTTCAACTTTTTTTGAATTTATTAGAATCCTTTTTTCTATAGTAAAAGTAATGAGAGATAAGATAGAGAAAATATATAATAAAACTAAGAAGGAAAAATTGTTTTTCTACTTTTTGATTGATTTTGTTGTTGGAAAAATAGCAGACATTGTTTTTGTATGTAACCCACCATCAAATATAATTTTTTTCTGATAATCAAAAAAAACAAAAACAGAATTTATTTGTTGTAACATCCATGGGATTAAATCTTAGAATTTATTTGTTGTAAGATCCATAGGATTGAATCTGGCCAAAAACCACCTCAACGGACCCAAATTACCATCTTTTGTCATTTAGGGGCCTGAGGCCACTTCCAAAAAAATTCTTAGCACCGCCATCGCGTTCAGCATCCTCGAAAATGTGGGGTGACAAATATTTTACCGATGGAAGACGCGGAATATGCGATTCCCCCATTTTGGGGCAGATTTTGGCCATTTTAGTGGTCGGGTGAACTCCAAATTAATTTTAAACACCACCTTCGTGTTCAGCATCCTCGAAAACGGGAGGTAGAGGTGGTTTGGTTGCTGCTTTAAATATTTGTATTTTCCAAGTTTTTTTCACAGAACCCACTATAAGCCCATTGTGCAGAGTTACAAATGTATAAATAAAAACTACGTCAAGAGCGATCCATTTTTTTTATCAACGGAATATTGTACTTTAATATTTTTAACATTTATATAATTTTTTTCATTTTTCGATCGGACAGGGAAGGCTGTTTTTCATTAACGTTGAATAAATAAACATGTTTTAAACATTGAAAAATACATTATTTAAAATTGAAAAAAAACTCACTTATACTCTATTTCAATAAGAATCGAACACCGTTTAATTTATAAAAATCGTCGCATCCGTTCAAAGTTATAAGCTTTTGAAAAATTTTTGTCCCCAAATTTCAATTGCCTATAACAACAACAAAAAAAAAGTACAAAAAAAAAATCATTTCACATTTTAATTGCTAGCACATACCACTATTTAAATAACAAAATTTCATTAAAAAATAAAAAAATTTTTTTAAAAGTGGCCCAGTTCGTAAATTCTGACCCTATGTTCAAAAAGTTAGAAAAAAGCAACATGTGCAGTCATTTAAAGAGTGATCGATACACATATATTAAGATAAATTTAACAACTAAAAAATCTGGTCACCTTACTATGAAAAAGCGAAGATATGTATTGACTTTTGCGAACTATACCCAGACAGATAGTCAGTCACAGCTGAAACAATCCATAGAAGGAATCTTGTCAGTTGTTATTGTTTTTCTTATCCAGCTGCTTATTTGTTTCGTAATAAAATCAAACCAAATGATGAAAAAATCCCCAAGTCACAAGACAAAGCTGCCAAACCATAAAGGAACAAACCGGGCACGCTAACAAAAAAAAAAAAAAAAAAAAAATTAAAAGAAAAGCAAATAAATAAACAGCAAAAAAACATAAAAAAAAAAACAAACAACCACAAAAGGCGCAAAGTGAAAATAGCTAAAAATAAAAAAATAATAGAATAAAAATGGTAGTGAGAGATTTAAAGAAAAAAAAAAGTAAAGAGGAAGAGAAAAAAATTCACAAAAACTTGACAAAGTAAAACATCATAGAAAAAGAAGGAAAATACGCTTGTAATCATGATTAATTGCAGGATAAATGACTGCCGCCTCGCCATTGCATTTTCCGATGTGTTGGCGCGCAAATTAAAAATCCGTTGCGATAAAGAATATAAAGCACAACTACATACATACAAGTAATGAAATTAAGAAGAGTCTTGGCTGACTGCATGATGCCCTACATACACGACAGAAAGCGACATTGCGATGGTTTTGGTTTTGGCCATCCACAAGCTCTAAACTTTGGTTTGATCTTAGGTTGATATTTAAAAAAAATTATAAGTTACATATGTAGAATTTTATTAGATTAGAGCTTTAGTAATGGGAAATGGAAGCAATAATTTATATCAATCGATTTTCCAATTTTTATAGTGTGTTCCCAAAAAGCACCATAATTTAGTTTGCCTGTATAGGGTAAACAAATCCCAAACCCAAAACAAACGCATTGCATCACGTTGAACTGAGAAAAAGTCGTACAAAATATGCTAGAACGCGCGCATTTACTCTTAAATAATTCACTTGTAATCCACTTCTGGAGTGGATTTTCGTTTAAGCAACGAGTCCGGCAAAGTAAATGAAAATGACTTTGAGTAAAGATTTGCAGCCATGGTGAGTGACCAACGAAGTGCAGTAGAAAGATGAAAGGGAATAGTAGCAATTAGTTGCTTGCACTAAAAAAAATAATAAAAATCAAAAGATTTTAAAGTACCATAAATAAAAAACTCACAACGCAATAAATATAAAAAATTCTGTGAAGGGGCGTGTCTGAGCTGGTAAAAAATCTCAAGTAACCGAACCGATAATTAATTTATGTATAAACAGCTTATGAAAACAGCTTGAAATTAAAATGTGAGAATGAGAGGCAGTTATAGAAAATATGTATATATTTATTTAAAAACTAAAATTGTATTTCAAAAACGAAATTTGAAGAATAGGACTTTTTTATCACTTAGATTCAAAATAGAAAATCGCTTTGAGGCGAAATTTTAATTTGCTCAAAGGTAGTAGTAGCAAAGTAGTATAAAGCTCAGTGTGTATGCTGTTTATGGACTCCTAAGCACTTCAACCGATCGCCGAAAGATTTAACTCTTGTGTTTTTTATAGTTTGTGTAAGGTTATTTGCATAGTCTGATTTAGAAAAAATTAGCGGTGATACGTCCCCTCATACAAGAGAAAAATGAAATTCATAAAATATTGTCAACTACTTATTTGACGCAGAAGAATGAGACTCGAGATATGAGGAAAAGATAAGTTCCAATAAAAAAGTGGGCAGAACCACGCCTATGATATGATAAAATGCGAAAATGCAATATCTCAGCTACTCTTTGACGCAGACAAATGAGACTCGGTATATATATAAAAGAGAAGTTCTATAACCAAACTAAATTATTTAACCCCTCCTACTGGCAAGGACAGAACAATTTCTGTCAGGCCTACTAGTAAACTTTATTCATCATCGCCAGTCTCTCGAAATATAATAAAATTTTGATGCAGATATTTGATCATTAGTATTTGATTGTTTGACGTTTGACGTAAATGATAATTGTCTACATCTGTTTCAGTAACCAAAGTATTTTTTCATCAAAATAATTTTGTAACTTAGCCACATCATCAGAATTGGAGAGTACCGAAACTTATGAACCATATGTTTTCACAGCTTCGCAAATTACCAGAAAAGTTTTCGTTAATATAAGGTAGCAAAGTGACTGTTTTTTTCAAAATTTCCCAAAATAAATATGGAAGAAGAATACTAAACGCTAAAAAAAAGTTTTTTATGGACAATTCACTCGTAGCTCTAAGCCACAATGAATGTCTTTTTCGCCCACTAAAGAAATATATCTTGATTTAAAAGTTTTTCATAGTATTCCAATACTAAACTCGTAGGTTATGAATGAAATACATGTTGCTGACATATTATTTATATTGCAATTAGGTTTTCATTTACTGCTAAAATTCATTACCGGAGGCTATCGTAACCAGAGCTGCCATTTTCGATACACTTGCGCTGTGTAAAATATGCAACGTACGGACGATTTCTAATAATTAACTTTTTTTGCTAGTAATTTTTAGAAAATTTGTGTAAATTTTAATGGAATATGCGTAAAAATATCGTATTAACTAATTTTTATCTTTAATAAATTTCAATTAGCTTTGGTGTCCATCACAAAAGAAGTACATTAGAGCTCAAACTTTGGTAAAATCTTGGACCTATGGGAACTTAAAAGCTAAAGTGTTTATATATTAAGCTTTTCTTGTGATTAAAAATAGGACACCAATGGCAGAAACAATTATTAAAACCGTGACGCGGTCAGCATTTGAATATTTAAGTGTTTTAAATTTAGTGATTTATAATTTAATGTTTTTAATGTAAAGTCAATGTTTACTTAGCATTATTCAAATTTGATTTGTTTCAAAAATAATAGTTAATTACGTTTCATTGTATTTGTATTTCAGCAATAATAAACATCCCCTGAGGAAGTCAGCAAAAAACTGACGAAACGTAGAGAACAAAGTTGCATTCAAAATTGACATTTAAATCACTACCAATAGCTTACTGGTCCAAAAGTTTCTTTTTTGAAAGAAAAGCTGGAAATATAAAATTGATACAAAGAAACTCTGTAGTATGTTTATTTCAAAGCGAAAGATAAAGTTTGTAAAACATTGTTGAAACAAGGTTGCAATATTGAAAATGAAGACTTAATTCTCATATTCTCAACTTTAAAGTTTCCATACTTTTAGGTCTTATCACAAAAAGTACCTGATTGCGGACGGACTTAAAGCTCTATTTGTTCATGGTAAGCATATGTAAATTTAACTTAAAGCAGAAGAATTTTTTGCTAATAGAACTTTGGACTGATATTCGTAGTGAGCATCAGTCCCTTCGCAGTTGTATAATTTTTATGTGTTTAGTTATGTATATGAAAGCAACACATATGTATGTGTGAAGTGAGTTTTTGATATACATATGGTTCGTTTATAATAGTAATTTGTTTTTGACAGAATGGTCTTTTGCTTGGCGTCAGTTTCCAATTTTAAATAATTTAAAATATTTAAACTTAAATGTGTTGTCTACGATAGTTGATAGGTTTAATTGTTGCTAAAGCTGGGCTGTTCTTGAAAATGGTCGTATACCTGAAATGTGACTGTTTTCAAACACTTTAGTACAAGGAAGTGCAAGTTTTTTTTCATTCGTTTATTTCAAAAATTAAAAAATCAAGTGAAGTTGGCTGAAATAAGGACCATTTTCATAATCAAAACTATATTTTTGAAATTTTTCATAGTTCAAAATCCTATTTTATTAAAATTTTTGGTGGCTCTGAAATCTTTAACCAAAAATTCCTGATTTTTTCAGCAAAAAGTAGTTTTAGTTGATTGAAATTTTTAACTAAAGTATAAGGCAAATTAAATCTGAAAAAATTATCCACAAAATATAAAGTAACGTTTGAAATTTATTTAAAAATTTTTTTAAATACTATGAGTTGATTTGTGATTCAAGTATCTTAACTTGACTTCCGTGCTTGTTTTTAATTAATATTACATTTCTAATTCCATTAAATACTTTTATATGCCAATTCATCTAAATGGTTTCTTATGCTAAGCTGAAATCCTTGAGGTGTTCAAAGGGAAACACCCCAAATTACACAATCACACGCACATTTTGTTTCTACTAATATTTGAACATGAGTAAAAGCAGCAAAACCAAAGACGACACAAACAGCACAAACACACACATCGACCCGACACTAATACAACAATTAATCACAACGTGTCCTGCATATTCAATTGCGAAAACGTGATTGCTGACATTTCCGCCATTTATAGCAGAAAACAAAAAAAATTATGTGTTGTCATTGTATTGCCGCTATGCATGTGTATGAAGGTAAGTGTAAAGGACCCACAAGGATAATTAGATTACATGCAAACTAAACGCCTTAGAGGTATTTCGTAAATGTTGCAAAACGCATCCAGAAACTATATCCACCATATGGCAGCAGAACAGTGGAACAAAAACTTTTAAATTGTAAAACGCATAGTTACCTTATGTTGAAGAAATACAGCATCTTCATGTTCGCTTCATTTTAAAAAATTTCTCTTTTTTCGATTATTAGTTTTTTTATAAAATTTTAGTTCTTTCAAAAGCTTTGCACAAAGGTCTCTTAGTTTTGTTTTAGAATTAAAAATCTGAATTTAAATTTTATCTGAGTCTGAGTTATTGTCACTTGGAGCACGCTAAACTGTCTTCGAACGCGTCAACTCGCCAACTGAAGCATCGTCATTTGTAACATTAGAAAAGTCCTGCAGCAGCCACAAGTAGGATGCCTAAAGTATAAACCGCACACCTAGGCCCCCGATAGGTGCACAAAACTATAGCAGCAGCAACAGTTATCACACAAAACAAGAACAACATTGAGACAGTTGAACCTAACAACTGTCGGGCCAAGAGCCGACAGCAAACGAAACTCAGTACCGAACCTGAACGACGACAGCCATCGAACTTTTCGGATCTCATGTAAAGTTGAAAAAATATCCTTATTGAAGACAAAATATATATGTTTTGCGAAGGACGTCGACTTCAACTTTTTTATTAATATAGAGGAAATATAAGGGGAGCTCCTACCAAAGAAAGCCATAAAGAGTGTGAACAACTTTTGCTTTTCCTTTCAACTTCCTTGAACGTCGCGCAGCATATCCACTACCGTTGAAATTTCGCCGACTTCAAAATTTTTTTTTCTGTCAACACCGTTCGCCTGTTGCCTATAACTTCCTGTTGTATGTCTGTCTATCGAACATGCAACAGGCGCTGGAAAAAACTGTTGCGCTTCACCATGTGTGCAACAAAAGCCGAACCTAAAAGAAACGAAACTTTTTCCTTTTATCGTTTTATGTTATCTCACCGGACCCAACGCTCTCAGAATGTTGTTTCCTTGTTTTTTTCGACTTCTTTTTTTTCTGCCGGCTTTTGTTCGGCTGTTGTTCGCTATTCGCCTGTTGCTCTGTTGAGATTATGAAATTTCAATGCTGCACCTAGTTTCTGTTAGTATGTGTGTTGGGATGGAGTAGCTACTAACACAATTGCAAAAACTTGTGTTCCCCTTCGATGTACTGGTGTGTGTGTATTTTCAGAGAGTCATATGTACAGTGTAGGAAAGCGTTTTTTATTTATTATTTCAAATTAATATGAAATTTTACTCAAGGAGAGACAAAAAATTTCTAAAAATAAATTTAAAATTATGCCATGAAAATTTTAATCATAAGTTTTTACAGGCCAACATGCAAAATCAACAAAATTGAAGATTTTCTCTGACAAGATCAGATCCTTTTTCGCTCGTCACATATGTTGAACGCAATTTGTTTGCAATAAATATTTTCTTGATCATAGATTTCGTAAACTTAATTTTCATCTTATTCATTTATTCTTATTTAATTAAGTCCCCTTATTCGCTACATTTCTCTTATTTTGGTTCTTTATCTCCTTATCCCCATGTCCTTTTATGTCTCTTTAGACCTTCATTTATTTATTCTGCTATAACACAATTTTTCTGTTTTCGTATATATATACATATATATTTATGTACATACATATAACGTTGTCTATACCACTGCTCCTGTCTATATGTTTGCCTCAATCTCAAAACCTATCAATATACATCGGAGTCGAACAATGCATCATTTTTGTTCAGAGTGTGAATATCAACTCTTGAGACATGAGTTATGCATTAGCATATAGAGATGAAAGAAAGCTCTGTTAAGTCCACAATTTCAAACGGAAGTATTATCATTATTAATTTAATATTATCTACAAAGTAATATCCAGAATGGTTCGTTAGGAGCACTAGCAGCCAGGCCATCGGCTCATAGCCGGAAGTATATAATATATTTTTTATGTCCGATATGACTTACATATATATATTATATTATTATCACAAGCTGCATATAATCGTTAAGAAAGTTGTGCGAAGTCGCGCAACAAAATTTAGCTTTACTGAAAATAAAAAATACCAGTAAATTGAAGAGTAAACTTCACACAAAATGAATGAAAAACGATAAAAAATAGAGGGGAAAATTGCACAGAAAATTTTTTTCAGATATACCTAAATTTTTAAGAAAATCAATATGCTTTTTAACGCTTCTTAATTTTTGTGTTAATTTCCTTAGAAAAATTAAGAATATGAAACAATTTTTAAAAGGGAACACTAAATTTGCGGTTTGAAATGAAAATATTTTAAGGAAAGGACTTTTCGTAATGTATGTTTTTATTTATGTTATAACATGATTATAGCATTGGTTATAACTTCACTTTTTTACCATTTAAAATTTGCTGCTTCTTTAAAGTTTTATTATTTTCATCTGCGCTGCTGCCTGTTGCTCCAGTTCGGTATAGAGCTTTTCGTGTAACATTATATTGTAGAACAACTGTTGCTCACTCCACCAGCAACAGGTATAACGACTTTCTCCTACAAACCAATACAGTTGAAAAATCAAAAATCATTGTATGCGTGACTTTCGATGTTTGTGTGCGAAATTTCACGTTTTCACTAGACTGAGCAGCAAAAGAGCGCGTAAAGTAGGCTCCAACGCCCCAAAATCAAAATTTCCTTCTTATCCACACATGCGCATTGAATTGGCCGAGTGCAAAAGCAAAGCTCACCAGTAGAGATAGCAAATAGCAAAAGTTTCTACTTTTTAAATTCTGAGTATAAAGAATATGTTTCAAAATAAAATATTTTAGTTTTACATGTTTTTAATAATATTACAGCCTTATCAAGTTTTTCATTCTAATCAAAATGTATTTTGAAGTTGGCTAGTTGCAAAACTCGCTAAGTTCACCCCAAGCTTGCATTACTGTTTTAATTGAAACATTTCTTAAAATAATGGAAAAATTTGCGATTGCAAATCAACAGTATCGTTGTATTTCAATAGCAGCAAATATTGATATTTAATTTGAAAATATTTCAAAGTTTTGTATAAGTAATATCGAATTTGTGTTAAAATATTTTAAGTGCCACGAGGTACTTGCTACAGAATTATTTTTTGTAGGCTATATACATAGTAAAGATCTACTTTATCAAAGCATACGAGTGACATATGATTTTTACGTTTTTCTGCAGTAAGTTTTTCATAAGTAAGCTACGTCACTGTCTTACAAGTTCTTGAGTGTTGGTGCATATCTGTGCATTTATATACAACACAAATAAAATTGTACTCGTATAATAAATAAATTTCTAACACATACCTACGAAATGTATATACAGACATATTTTTTTGTTGATTTTATTACTTAAATACATCTGTATATGTGTACTTGTTGCAAATGTTTTTCAATCTGTTGCATGTTGGGGAAATCTTTAACGCTAAGCTCTCGCAGTCTGGATATCCAGTATTTGCACGAAGATGTTTTATCGAAAATGCTAAGTTAAATCAATTTTTTACTTGTCCTGTGAGTAAATGCTTAGCAATTGTAGACACTTTAATACCACCTACTTTCAATACGCAAATAATTTCAAACAGCAGCACTATTCTTTAGTGAAAAAAAATATATTTAAGCAATGTTGCTTAGACCATAAATTGAAAACATTTAATTTTACAATCTTGGAATAAAATTTTCAATAAAATATTTATAATATATATAATTCAGTGAGAGTTCCGCATTTGATTTTTGCAAAAGATCCATATAAGAAACACCCTAATGTTTAAACACAGTATGTCCTTTAAATAACCGAACGAGATTTTCAACGTCGTTCATGGTGGCGCCATGTTGATTAGAAACAGATTAGATTAGCTACTGTTTCATGGAAAATCTCATGGAAATCGTTCGACTAGTTGCAGAGATATAAAGTTTTCAGTGTTGGTACGTTTAAATGCGTCTACACAAAAACACGATTAGATGGAAAAAAGATCGAATATTCATTGCAAAATGTCTAAAAACAAGTTCCAGTGATCCAACCTCAGTAGTACCTGATTTGTAACCCTGTTTCCCAAGATTTTGAGCCAGAATTTGTAGATTTTATAGAATAATTCCCATTCATGCTAAAAATTAACTTGATGTGGGGTATATTTTGAACTCACTTCGCGAATTTGCTATTTGGGTATTTTTTTCTTTTATTAAGAATTTCCCAATGACTCACAACAGTGAGTTCTCTTTATATACCCAAAAAATTAAAATGGCTTGCTTACACTAACACATAGCTCTCATGTAAGCAGTTTTTAAAATTTCTGTTACTTTAGAATTGTTGAGCATATTAGATTTGATTTTTTTTTGGATTCCAATAATTCTTTAAAACACATTTTCAAAAATTTTTGGAAAATTGGAAATTTTAATAATATTCTTCCTATTTTTGTCATCAAATCGTTCATTGTCATCAATTTTCAACAAAATTTCTCAAAAAACATAAATATAGATTTAAATATAAGCAAAAACTGCAAATTTATCTTTTTGTAGCGAAGTTAAATTGTTGTGTCACGGATGTTTCCTAAGTTTTTGAACGTGAAAATTAATATGAGTTTCAGATCTTACTAGTACATGCATTAAAAATTCCGATTTCTCCGATTTTATAGTAATTGAGCTTTGTTCCCTATTGATCCCAATTCAAATCTGAAAAAATCATCCACCAATTTAACTGATCTTAAGGATATATGTAGGTTGCTACACTTTTGTTTTTTATTATGACAAGCGAAATATCGATATCTCAGTGAAAGAATTATTGAAAAATAAAGTTAATATATACGTTTTTTTTTCAAAGGTTTATGTAAGTATCTTAAAAGCTTCCACATCACGTTCATTCAATTAAAAGCAACATTATTATCGACAGTTAAAAACAAATTTCTTTATGGTTTATGAAAGAAAAACAAATGTTGAAATTAACTTATGTTGCTCAGTTGAAAATTAGTAAAGCAATCTTATTAAAATGTAGCGGAAGTGAACTATAAGTGCACTTTCACTGCACAAACAAACTTAACCACTTTGACGCTAACACAGATACTTTCGCTTGGCTAGTTAAAGTATGCCGTATAAGTTATACTGCGAAACACAAAGCTTGTAATAAAATCTTATTTATAAAGATGAATAAATTACCGGTAATAAAAGGTAATTCATTTTTCAAAAAAATGCATTATTCTGCTCGTATAGTTCACATTCAGATGTAATAAACTTGCAACAACATAGCGAAAGTTGACGCCAACTTTTCAGTGATATAAATTACATTTGAATGCTTTAGCCTTTGAAATTTGATTCAAGAATTGAATTTTAGTATCTTTATTGTGTTAATACGAAGGTAGTATTTGCCTTACCTTTATAAATGTATACTACGAAATACAATTGTTTCACAAATTTGTATGTAAACATCTCACATTTCCAATTGACCGTCAAAACTTTTCCTTTTTTGTAATCCCATCTTTTTTGAAAAATATAAATCTGCCCTCTTTTATCTTTTTGTCTACATCCATTACTCTGCTTTCGAAATATTTGATCACCCGTATCTGGGCATGTCCCCTTTCGGAACTAATAAGAATATTTTGGCAAAAATTGTCATCGCTCCCAATAGTGTTATGCCCACTCTTATTTGTGGACATATAGACTTCGTTTCGCTTCGCTTTTCTTTTCTTTTTTTTCTTTTCTTTTCTTTTCTTTTCTTTTCTTTTCTTTTCTTTTCTTTTCTTTTCTTTTCTTTTCTTTTCTTTTCTTTTCTTTTCTTTTCTTTTCTTTTGTTTTTTTTTCTTTTCTTTTCTTTTCTCTATTTTTTGAATTGTATTTATTTTTATTGCACGTCAATGCAGGCGACCTTCGTCGTTGGAAGCTTTTTTTTGATTCCAGAAAAGTTTTTTTTTTCGAATTTTGATAAATTGATTAAATTAATTTTGATGATTATTTGTGCTTTAAACTTAACAGCATATAATATTTATACTAAAGTTACTTCGAGAAAATTTGACCGACTAACCTTTTCTCAAATAATAAAGGATAGATAATCGCAACGTAAGTCCTTTGATCTTTCAAGGATGTATGCCAAGCCGACACTATGGTTGTTTAATTAACTAAACACGCATCCTTTTCAAAAAGGTGACTACACGCGTATGTGTTTTAAAGTCCTTTCAATTGGAAACATTTATTTTTATTCTCCCTTTGAGCAGGCAAAACGTGTCTTGCCTAAATTATGTATTTATAGGTGTTTTCAATAGGAATATGTATGCGACACATATGAACTTTCGTTCCACATTTCTATTTTAAGTAATTATGTACTTTAAGAATTAGTGCTCTCAAATTAAGCCGGAAAATTAAAAAAAAGGAAAATTTTTCGCTTCATAAATTCATTCAATACGTATTGTTGCGTTCAGGGTTCGGGCAACATCACAACATCGACCTGCCTTTTTCTGTAAAATGGCTTGCTGCCAAATGCAAACTCCCTAAACTCAGTTTCAATTCAAAACCGGTTTGACTTCTTTGATTTCCCCCCCTTATCTTGAGTAACATAACACATTGATTATGTCGTCTCTAATGAGTGGACCACCCGCTGTTACGGGATGTCAAATGAGTTGATGATGTCGTCCTGTGTGATTTGATGTTTGCAACTAAGTAAGGATGTAATGTTTCTTTACATATGTATGTATGTATGTCATATGCTTCACAATAGAATGAATCGATGCGTATATGTATGTGGCTGAATATTTAGTTTTTTTTTACTTCAGTGTTTTGATACCAAGATTTTCATTGATCCACTATTCATTTAGAACTTTAAAGATTGTGCAAAAATTTCAATCATGTTTTCAATTTTGACCATAAATTTTTAATTTTCAGTAAAATTAATACAATAAATTTCCAAAACGAAAAAATCATTAGCCAGCTCACCACCTTTTTCAATGATTTTTGAACAGTAATAATAACAAAAACCAACCCTCTAACAGTCCATTGTAAATCATACTGTTGGCAGGAAAAAAAGGGCAATTTTTCCTTCAGCAGCTTAACTTCAACTTCAGCAAAATTTTTAATCAAATGAAATGAAAGTGTACTTAAGTTGTGACCAACTTTCTTTCCCGAGTTTGTCTAAATAATATGAAATAAACCTTAAGTGAAATATGAAATTCGAGCGCATTCTCATTCAAATGTCAAATTCGTTGATTTACGCGGAAGGGCTCGAGTGATATATGTGTGTCATCGTTCATTATGAATATGACATGTTGAGGCTCCAGTTTTATCAAAATGTGTTTCATACATACATATTCGGTCTCGTATGGCTTCCGAGATAAAATTGGTCAAAGTTGTATAAATAAATTCTGTAAAATTTTTTTTATTTATTTAAGTCTCTTCGCGATTTCATAACTTGTGACTAAAGAATCTTTCATACATTTTTTATGTGAATATAAATTCACTTTATTCTAAGCCTTTTATGTATATTTGTTTGTATATTACATTCTTTAAAAAAACGAAATTTCAATTATTCATGAGAGATCTTATGCACTACGGGCTTGCAAAAGCCGCAGCTAAGTCGGCATGAAGGACATGCAATCGCTTTTTTTAGGTTTTGCATTTTCCTTTCCATGAGAGAATTTATATTTATGAAAAATCCATATTGTCTCATATGCTGTCCAGCATATGCAACAGCCCAAGAATTTATTAAGCTATGGGGCAATCTTCACCAAAATGAAAGGAAGACTCTGATTTTGGTGCTTTTTTTTCGTGGGTAGCATTTGATAAGTTATCATAAAACATTTTTGCATTAGTCGTAGTTATTGTGCTATAGTTTTACAAAATTTACGAGTGTTAAAGAATGTGTTAATTTTTAACATAATTTCTATCTCTGTAAATATTGACTCAGCGAAAAAGGTTGCAGAAACATAAAGTATTAGGAATAAGTTGATCGCTTGAAAGCATAAAATTAATAATTTAGTAAAAAAATATTTTAAGTTAAACATTAAAATTGGTTAAAGCTGTTCGTAACATTTTATGTTCCGAAAGATGTGATATTACAAATGCAGTTTCAGGTAAGATTAAAAAGTTTGACCATAATTTATCTAAAAGCCTGTTGGGAGATCTGAACCGATTTTATTACAATGGACAGTATTTGTGACAGAAGGTACCATTTAATTGCTGTTATGTTTTGGCATTGGTAGAATTATATTGATGTATACTGAAATTTCAGGAGCTAATGTGATAAAGATTTTTTAACATTAATTTTAAGTTATATAAATGAAAAATAGGTCACTAAGTATGCGATTCATGTACAAATATAATTTTATGATGAATATTTTATCTCTATTAACAAATTATAGACATACATGAAATAACATTATTGTTACTTTGTAATAAAACTTGACAACTACCGTCATGTAAATTTGATAACAACGACACTATCGCAATAGCAACAGCGCAGCCACTTTACATGCAACATGCGCTTGCAAAAAATACACCACTGAAAACACCAAACGAAAATTCAATAAAAATCCTTTTACTTGTAGTTTGCATGCCTGAATGCACCACAAAGGACACTACTCGATCAAAATCAGGACATAACACAATGCGGCAACACCTACGCCTACACTGGTTGATTACTAACAACAGCAGCAGCGTCAACACCTGCTCACAGCGGTGCTTGCAACAAAATGACACAACAACATTGCTGATTGCTGCCGCTATCAATGAAACAACATGCAGCCAATAACAACGGCTCGTGTGCTGCAACACAACACGTATGGTATATCGAAATAAAAGATGTTTAATTAAATTTCTGAAATTAAAATGTTTTGTTTATATAAATTGGAAAATCTCTTAAAATAATAATAAACACTTGACAATAACAAACAGAAACAACAAAACTTTATGAAAAAAATTCGCCGAACAATGTGTACAATGATATGTCCACGGGGAGGTATGAAACAAGCTGTTGGCGTCATTGTCAACACCAATATTGCTGCTGCTGTTGGGTATCACGATGCCTCGTATCACTCATGGCAGTTGTCAATCGTAGTGAATATTTATTCAGTAGCTGTGATTTTTTTATTTTTTTTCCAATCTTTTTCCCACAACTAAGGTGCAAAAGCATACAAAAGGTGTATGGAAATAAAGCGAAGTCAAATTGAATGGCAAATTTTGTTGAGCCATCTATTGAAGCATATGTTGATTATTTTTTGATTGAAGAAATTTTCAAAACTTAGAACGTTTGATGCAAACCATATCACAAATATAATTTGTTCCCGAAATTACTAAAATTCAGTTGATGTTTTAAAAGTCCATACCAATGCTTCGCTTACACTTTTACTACTTGCTCTAGAGCAAATAAAGTGCTCAGCTCTTTGGCTTTCATCTTATGGCTGCAACAGTTTAATTGAAATTCATTGCTGCATGAATGACTTAATTTGGTCATCCATACAATTCAATTCATTTGTGGTATATGATAGAATTTTTCAAAGTTTGCAGTTGGCATGATGAAATTTTCAACAAAATATTCATACACGAGCTCTGTCATATTTTGCTCTTGTTTTTTTATGGCGCTAAAACCAATCAACATTTAACCCGGTGATGGTTTGGAAGAGTTCCTACAATCAATTCCTCATACCACCTCAATTATGATTTTTTGCTTTGCTGAACTATTAACATTCGGTGAATTGGCGCAATTGACCGATGCAATAGTATTTATGTTGTTGGAGCTCTTTTTGGATTCAATTTTGTTTGTGATTTCTTCTTTGCTGCCATTGGGTTTATCTTTTAATCTTCAATTAAAAATTATTTTCAATTTTTCTTTTATTCGTTCGGAATTTATTTGAACAGTTACATTTAGGTTAATGACTTTTATTAATTGACATTGATTATCATTAAAATAGCCATTTATATATTTCTTTCTTTGCAAAGATTTGGCATTGTTGACTTTTATGTTACAACCAAAAAAGTTAGTAGGTACAGAGTGATGCACATGTAACATATTGGGTTTGAAAACTAAAATTTTCTTTTCAGAGGTTTTAAAATACGCATACCTAATTGATACATTTAACTTTAACTCACTTCGAAGAGAGCAATGCGTGGGCTTGCGAATTCGCAGAGGAGCAGTGGAAGAAGCAAATCAACATTTTTGCTGCTTTTGAAAAATTTCCTAACAATTGAATAAGCGGCAGAAGAAGTGACATATAAATGGTTAATGAATTCAATGATCGTACTCATCAAATCACAACCATTTAGAACAAATGCCTTTGGTTGCTACAAAGTCTTCAAAATTCAGAGATAACTGAGCAGATTTAATAATCGACAAACTTAAATTTTTTCCATTTATGCCGTTATGACTGTTAACATAAAATGAGTCGAACAATATATTCTTAATACTCAGCTATTATGCTTCTATCAGCAACAACCAAAATATACCTCCTTTTACGTCAAACAACTGACACTGCGGAATGGAATGAAGTGGTCACATCCAGAGATGCTCACACGTAACGTATTTCGTTACAATTTTTATCATCGAAAAAATTCTTGCCAATTGACGTTGTTGTTTCGTGCGAATACGAGAAGAATGCCAAGCAACGCATAACCTCCAGACAAATCGATGCGTCTGCAAGGATGCCATTGAATAGCGAAAGAGGTGGCTCAATTGCTGTCAGAGGCTACCAGCAAACAAGGAAGAGCACAAAACAAAAAGAAAATCAAGTCAAGAAGAAAAGAACTTAACTGCGACTTGTGTTCAACAACGGAAATGGTTACCAGGAAGTAACAGGATGTGACAATATTGCTTTTGATTTATGAAGCCATAAATTCATTTCAGTGCTGCTGTTTTTTTTCTTTAATGCTGCTGCTACTTTGGTTACATGCGATACTTTTTGATAGAGTCACGAATGCGAGAGCCAGTTGAACTGCAGAGATATGCAGACAAATCCTAGTGATTGTATTTTTAGGCGAAAGGCTGGTGCAAAAAATTTGAATAACGTAGTTTTTTTGTGTGTGATATCAGTATGTATCTAGTTTTTTGAGATTCTTAAGATGAAACAACTTATACTTGTGATGCAACTTTTTAACAAGAGTTAAAGTTCACATAAAGTTTTCATACCACCCATATTTTTGTATTTGCTTTAGCCATGGCATGGGCGTAAATATTACACTTGTTATTGGCCCACCACATAGCCTGCACGACATTGCCTTAGAGCCATATGTTCGACAGCTAAATTGGCAGCAGGCAATGCATACCATGACATCTACAGCATTGATGATGACACCTTTGTGTTGCGTGCAATTCGACCCTAACAAATGCATTGGGTGAGAGAGAGCTACAATATGTGACTACTTTGTTGCATTTTTTGTCTTTCTTTTATACGGTGTGTAGGACTATCGCCGGAGCAACATCATTGTCATTGTTGATAATCGAGAGTTGTTGAGGTTGTTCGTGCAGAATGATTTTTGTTGCAAGCGTAAATTGGCAAGCAAAACATCGAGTCATTCATTGGAGGGAAAGCACCTTTGTTGTCATTGCTGCTGCTTGTTCAGGTTGTAGCCTTAGCAGTCACGTGAGACCTTACACACACATTGATGTACTAAAAGGATAACAACGCTTAGTGCTGACAATTACATCCAACACATATACAGTCACTCACCGGCAATAAACATTACACGCAATTTTACAGCTGCGATTGCTGAAGCTGCTGGTAATGCATTTGTTCGTATTGCTGCTACTGCGTTGCTGCACTAATGGCAGTAATATGTCGCATGCCGCACAAGCTAGTTTGTGTCATCACTGGTGATAATCATTTGAAGCAACGCCAGTTATTGCTAGTGAGCAAATTTTGTACACAGACAGGCATATGACACACTGGTAATTCGAAGAAGATTATCTAATTTGTGTTCAAGTGGCACCATTAGTCCAGCTTTTTTTTTCATTTTTAAGTAGTTGGCATTGAAACAAAATATGTGTATCAGGCGAAAGAAGATTAAAGTGAGAAAATAACAACAAAATAGTTTTTACCAAGAAACTTTACTCGCTACTTAAAGAATGCTGTCTTAATTTTGGAAAAAATATATATGTATTTCATGTATTTTCAAAACTTTCTTTATTGCTCTTGAAGTCGACTAATTTAAGTAAGATTTATCCAAAATTTTTGTCACATAAGCCTTAAGCCATTCTTCAGGGTCCCTTAAAAAGATACTACATATTTAGGGAATACACAAGGTGTTATATGTCGTATTGGTCGTTAGTCGTATAACTTTGAAATAGTTGTAAAAATGTTGTAGCTAGTTTCCATAGAAGGAAAGAATAAGACAAGGCTCTATAAGCAAAGTGCATTTCTTACTTCAGCTTCAGTAGATATAGAAATTTCTTTCAAGTTTCTGTTCACAATTTGAAATGTTTAATAAGATATAGATTTAATTTATTTTTACATCGAAGCGTAACCTATACTTAAGCCGTTTTCTAAAATAGGCCGCTTAATACCACACAACACATATGGTTAAATGTCTTAAGACATTTTTCTGAACACTAAAGAATTTTTAGAATATTTTTTATTTTATTTAAATTAATTTTTCTTATACGCGTTTGACTAATATACTGAAAATCTATAATGCCCATAAATACCCATTGAAGCATTAAGCCAACTGAAGCATATTACAAACAAAGCTGTAACGACAAACTGAACGAATGAGCAAACTTGAAACACAAAATTAACCCCATGAGCACTACCACCTTCTGGAATTGGATTTTCTTTGCGTGAGTATGAGATAAAACATATTTATTACCAACCAACTCACACTCTCCATCGGCGCTAATCAACCCTAATCACAACGACCAGCGCTTGCTGTTATGCGGTTACTTAAGTTGATTTCAATGAGCTGCAAAATGATTTTATTCAATTTCGTCCACCACTTAATGTGACAGCTACAATAACAAAATACATTCTGTCACATGTGGAAACTGTGCCAATACTCGTGCATGATGAAGAGATGAAAGTGTTCAATTGCTGGGAAACTCTTTCGATTCCATTTCACAATAATGTTGCTGTCCATTGAGTGCTGTTGCTACACACGGGTTTTCCGGCTCAAGTGGTTTTTGCTCATTTGAGCGGCGCTAAGGATACTTTGCATGTCAAAATGTCCAACAAGTATCCTTTATCATCTATCGTCCTTCATTCGCGTGCCAAGAAACTCTTGTTCATTTCCGTTATTTTGAACATTGATTATGAAAACATTTTAGTTTTTTTTTTTTTTCAATTTCGGTTATCTCAATGAAGTGCCCTAGAGTCTGTAGGTACTGTATTTATATGTTTCCAATCAAATTGACAGCTTTCACTTTGACTGTCCAAGTGAAGAATGCTTCCTTTGATGCCATCAACATGTTTACCATAATTCTTTGTAAAAATATTTTTATAACTTATTTAATATTCAGTGAATGCTCTTAATAATGATGTACTCGTCTGTGATAAACTGTCAATGATAAGTGCATTTTTTTACGAACTGTGGTTGGAGTTGATAAAAGTAAAATTAGTCCTTACTTGTTTTACTATCTTTGACAATGCAAGAAGTCATAAAATTTTCCAATTTTGTGGTAGTTGAGTTATAGATCTGTTTGTTTCAGTAAAAGCCATAATTTGATTTGTAACTAATCGCATTTAAATAGCTCCCCGAAAACATGGTTACAAAATTAATTTACAATAAGAGTACCATGCCCACTATTCAAAACCCGCTTCGAACAATTTGATAAAATCGTACCATGCAGACGAAGGCTAGGGTATTATGGAACAAAATACGAACACTTTTTTCCACTGACTCACTGGCTTATACAGGCCAAGTGCAGCAGTCGCTCTTTTGTTACTGGGTTTGTTAAAAAACAATGAGTAATCTTAAAAATAATCTATATCTTCTTCAAAGGAGCCCGTAAATTTTCAGAAGTAGTTCGATTTTTTAAGAAAAACACTTATTGCGAACGTTTGTATCGCTTGCACATATTCTGCATATTTTCGAATTCAGCGAATGAAAATAAAAGTCGTGATTTTTTTTGTACAATAGTCAATTAGTAGTAGACTCTTGAAGTAAATGAGGGAAAGCCATATCGACCACTTTAAGCGGTCAGCTAGTTATAAAGTTTTGGCAAGGAACAAAACTATTTCTTAAATGGTCGATATTTGCATCATATGCGAGCGTTCAGTATATGCATATATTCACGAACATCACTTGTGAACAATTTTACATACATAAATTGGTACAAAGTTCCAACAAGTAGTATATGCCACATTTCCAATGATACAAAGCTGACACCTCTTAGCCACATACTACACGATGCTGCAATATTGATAGCGCTTTATTTTGGTCGTTTTGCCATATAACAGCCAGAAACTAAATTTATCACAATCTATTGCTATTTAGTTGTGACTGAATTACATTGGTTGGTTAAGTTGATGCCAAATATGCACCAGACACATACTTGGCATGGAACATACAAACATGACATGCAACATTTGCTGCTGCTGCTGCTGCTGGTGTTGCTGCTACTTTTGTCTGTCAGGATGCCTGCAGCGCAAACTCAACAAGTTATTAATAAAGAGCCAATTTAGCGTTGCAGTAATTGTGTTAGCCAGGCTAATAACGGTAGATGAGAGCTAAGCTGATTATGTAACATTAATTAGTTGTGTGTGAGTGTGTGTGTCCTTGTGTTGCTGCATTAATGTGTGACATGTGTGTCACTACTTTGAAATGTGTGCTGTCATGTTGTCAATAAAATACCACATTACACTGACTGTCATGTGACATTCGGTTAAATGACACTTTTATGTTGCGGTTTTATCTTTAGCGTTTCTGAGAGTTAATTGTTCTACGGGTGCGTGATTTTGACTTATGCATGTATGTGCATTTTTACTTATATAAACGAATGAATATGTAATTGGAGCAATATTTGCCTAAACGATAGGAGTCGGTCCTTGAAGTCTCCCATTTCGTCAGGCACAATGCACTCTTTTGAGAAATTTTTTTTAAGGGCTCTGAAGTAACATTTTATTTTACCAGTGCTGGGTAACTACAGCAATAATTAATAATTTCCCATAACTTTAAAAACTTCTGTAAAGATATCCAAACGTTTAGATTGGTTTTAGTTTGTGAAAATGTAAAATTTATTCAAAAATGAGGAATTGCAATGCACTTCGTGCATAGCTCAATATTTCAATTTCAACCGCTCGTATAATGGAATATCAGCAACTTCAGATTTCTTTGTCTTTTGCTTGAACATGCCGCTTGAGACCAAATAGCGCGGCTTTTCCAAGTTGGGATGCTTGCGATAGAAATCGACGAGACCCTTAGTCGAACGCAAATGGCCAATACCCTTGAATAGTTTTTGTCCGGAAAGTAGCTCATCTGGGAATACAGTAGTTATATACTGATCACTCTCAGAAGGTATCCAAGGTCGCATTTTATAGGGAATAGTGCGACCAAAAGCAACAGTTTCAACTTTTTTGGGCACATTGGTGAGCCGTTCATTAATGTAGTTTTCATACTTCAACTCAATAGCCATCTAGAGTGGAATAACACAATTAATTTGTATGTTGAAAGTTAACACCAAAGCTCGCCAACGTACCTCCGGCAGATTCCATTTATCCGCGACAGTCTTGGCAATAGCTTTTACTTCCTTTGGTTCGGTTTTAATCGATGCTAAAAGCTTGCGGTCACCTTCAATAGAGAACAGTGCTTTTAGTTTGGCTTTTGAAATGTCAGATTCATGGTTGCTGCCTAGTGAATTCAACCACTCCGTAAAACGTTCAGCTGACTAAAGGACGGATGAAAATTAAGTCATGAAAAAGCATTTGTAGCAAAAGCTCATAACACTAAAGTTCAGTTCTTATAAGGGTTGTTTTTCCTTTACACTTACAGCATCCATTAGTCGTTCGGCCTGCTCATCGAGTGTCTTCTCCCATATGTTATCTTCTAGCGAGTAAATTTTTGAGTCCCATTTGACACGTTCCTTGCGTGGCAGACAAATAAATTTGGAGCACCAATTGATTTTGCGCTTCTGTCTCAACTTGTTCTCAATGGGAATGTCCACTTTCATTTCAAATTTCGGGAACTCATTTTCCATGCGCTCGATTTCTGAGCATGTGCTTTCATTGTAGACAACTTCCACCTACATAAATAGAGCAGGTGCTTCAACTGAGTACTTCACTTGACGTTCACTTACCTTCTTCTTTTTCTTTTCCTCATCTTCATCGTTGTCTACTTCATCCTCTCCAAATGATTTTGGTGTTTCAACATCTGACTCCGCTATATAAACATTACGATCGTATTCATCAAATTCATAGGGCAATATCTTAGCGACACGTTTCCGCAAACCCGCTGGTAATGTTACAGAAAAATCATAATTTCTGATCTTCTCATTGCGCGTCTTAAGGAATGCTGCTATTTCGATTTCAAAAATGACATGTTTCCAGTAATCATTGCCAGTAGCGCTCATGAGAAAGTTGCAATTGGGGAATTTTATTCTAACAATAAGCAAAATGTTTATTTAAAAATTAACAAAACTGAGTTGTCAGTTTTTGATTAATGTAGAAAACTGAGCATAATTCTTGAGTTGTAATTTTTTTTTTTTCACTTGAAGTATTTTGACCTTATTGTGCAAAGGAATTTCCGCTTACTGGTACAATCATATAGATTTGGTTACTATACGTTTGTTTAGTCGATACTTAGTACCTTGTCATACTTACGCAACAGTTGTTTGCAATAAATTGCTTCAACCTCCTGATACTAAATCATTATACGTTAATTAAGCTTAGAGAGCTTTTAATATATTTTTCGGTAACTGTTATACTGGAAAGCTTTTGGTTGTGGTCTACAGCTAAAAGCTTTTTTTAAGTTTTGTTTTTTTTCAAGGCCAATGCTAAAAGTTCAATGAAAATGTCCTTGATGGGAAATTATAAATAAACTTGTGAAACATTAAATGCACTTAGTACGACAGTTTATGACCAGTGAGTAGTAGTAATGGAAGCTCTCAGTTGTATGTGAAAGAGGTGATTTCGTCAAACGATGGTAATGCCCATGTGGAGTACATAGAGAGAAAATTTTGATTTAGAAAGGTTATACTTGTGCCTTTAATTTTCAAAATCCTCCATTGTTTTCTTTTTATCTGCATTTGATCATAGGACGTTGACGGGTTTAAGAGGTCACAAGTACATAAAACTCTCAAAATTGTCCAGAAAAAGGTATGCGAAACTTCAGTAGAGTCTGTTTCTTCCAATATTCATTTTGTAGCTTAAATCAGTGAAGCTTTTTATAGAACATTATGTTAGAAAATGTTGCCAACATCTATTATTCCATGTACTACACATTTTTGTGTGCAATTTCCTATTTCATAATTTTTGTCTTTTTTAATTAAATATGGCTGAAATCTTAACTTTTTTGAACGATTTATTAAATTAAGAGGAATGACATTTCAGTGTTACAATTCATTTTTTTTTTTGGGATTAATTGTAACGCATGTCAGCTAATCAAAGGGAATTTGCAAGTTATGCGAGCTATTTGTAAACTTTATATAAATGTCCTCAATACTCAATTTCTTTTCTTCAACTTTATAACGTTGACATTAAAAGGTCTGATGAAAAAGTTTTTTTAATTAAATTCATTGCCATCATATCAAGTTGTATGAAATGTTAATAACATTCAATGGCTTTCATTTTACAACGAAGAAAAAAAAGTTTTTTCCAAAATGTATTGGTAAAATATTTTCTTAAGTCGCAACCGATAATTTTTCATGCTATCGTGGCAAGGATACGTATAAATTTTGCTCAAAAAAACTTACCAAAGCAAAGGATGTGATGCTTTTGTGTGTGAAAAAGGACATCAAAAATTAATTTTGACTGAAGACGCCGAAGACACTGACGACAACGACTATGATGTTGAATACGTTAAATTTGTATGGCTTAATAATTTATGAGTTATTTTCTATGATAGCGCGAAATCGAGCAACACACACAAAGTAAAATGAATGGAAGTTGCAGGGCAACACCTACAACAACTTTACCAAAGCCGTATCATGTGACATAAAGCCAGAAGGACAGACTGAAAAATTTGTCGTTGGAAATCTAGCAGAAAGTCGAAATATGAAGTTGAAAAACTTTTGCAATAATAAATAAATAAATCAAAAATGTCACATCACAAACGTGCAAGTCATAGTCGCGTTTTTTGTTACGGAAAACTAAAAACGTGATGCTCTGGCTGTCTTCGCAGCATTTGACATAAGAAGCACCTTAGCAGGCTGTGTATCCTTAATTTACTTTTAATATTTAGTTCATAATAAAATCACAAAGTGATAGACAGACAGACCGACATACAGATAAACAAACTGTTTTCCGGCAGACAACTGTCAAACAGGTGTTGCCATATTCAATCTTTTTCCTAACATTTCCTTTTCCACCTTTGGTTTCTAAGTCTTGGTACAAATTTTACTGTCAAATTTTATTGCGTTACATTTTAAGCGCTATTTTTTTATTAAGTTTGCAAAGTTTTTCTTTTATGACTAAAGTGCGTAAAATTGCAATCATTTACTTTGCGAAAAATGTTGTCAACTTTTGTTCTGCTTGGGGTAGCGTCAGAATACAGAACTCCCAGTGGTTGTTTGGCAACTTTTTATCTACCAAATCAGTTTTTTCTTTCTTTCCTATTTTGGCGCCATAATGTTGAACGCTTAAATTATTTTAAATGTTTTGGAAAATTTTTTAAAATGTTTTGTACTTTGATCTTTAATTTGGCTCAAAGCTTAAAATGTTTCATAAAAAATTCAAAACATCTTAAGTGCTGTAATTTCGTGGGTTTTTGTTTTCATTACATAAATTCTAAGCAAAATTGAGTTAAGAAAAGTTTTTTGAGAATTGTGTTTCATGTACATATTTCTATATGCTCCAGTATCGGTTTTAACACATGTTCAAATGCCAATTTTTAAATTCAATATCATTAATAAACATTATTATGCAAATTTTCTTGTTCCATTTAATTCATTCCCTTTATACTTTTACTTACAACAAATATTTGCTGAACTGTCTAATTCAATAAAAATAAGCTAACCACTAAAAGTTTTCTTTTTTGCAACTTCCATGTGTTGACTAAGAAATCGACAACTACTCAGATTTCTATGATGTTTACCAACAAGTTGTAGTTGTTGTTCTTGAATAACAAAAGAATAAAAAAGATTATTTTAACAAAGTCAGCAAATCTGAATCTGAATCCTTTTTTTTTGTATTTGCCACTTCATGGTGTTGTTGTGGAAGGTAAATATTCACATAAAAGTAACAAAAGTACGAAGCAGACACAAGTGTTTGTATACAAATGCTGTTCTGTGTGAGTAAATCCCAACGAGAATTTTTTTTTTAAAAATTTTTTGTAGAAAACTTGGCTAGAATTACAAATTAATGAATTAAAATAACTTTTTATTACAAATGCTTTTTGGAAAGAAAAACTTTACTGTACAAAAGTTTTAACTTCCTAAGACGCTTAACTCGTCTGAACTCGTCTTGAGAATGCATTTTCTAACTTTTTCGTAAGGATTTGTTGAGCCCACTAAAAAAATTGGAAACACTTTTTACAAGTTCTATAACAAATCTTTTATTTGCAAATTTGTGCTGAGAAACAACTCTTTTTTGAATTTTAAATACTACTCGAACGATTAGCTCTTCTCATCACATTCTCCATAAACTTTCATAAAGTTTCAGGATTTACAACACGGCTCGTTGCGAATATTGATTTCAGTTGGGAGGGAGTTGCTGACTTATTGATGAACGCTCGTTCCTAGAAGCTTCTCGTCGTCGAAGACATACCATATCAAAGCCATTGTGTTCTTGCAGTATGTCTGCCGCCCCATATTGATGTAATTATAGCTGTGGTATTTTCGGTAAATTTTTACCTTTTTCAGCACATTTAAAAATAGAAACAAATTGCGAAAAAGTCTAGCGTTGACCTGTCAAAAACTTTTGTCGTAAAAAGTTATAAAAATGCGGATAAATTCAGATTTAAATCTTTTGAGAAATGTTTTATTTGTATTTTACTAACAAGGCCATCAAGATAGTTCATTTTTAAACGAAAATTGTCAAAGGAAGTGGATCACATAGAGTTTTTTAGTAATGTTTCATAAACCATTTGTTGCAGAAAGTTATACCGAAAGACTTGGTATATTTCTAACAAAACGGCTAGAAGGGAAATTCAAATACTCATGAGTTAGTAATCAAAGTGTGCACACTTTTGAAAGTTCTTACATAAACTCGCTGGCTTAGAGTGTTGCTTAGCACTTAAGCCAACACTTTTCTTACACGTCGTTTTTAAATACAGTGTTTCAGAACCAATCCTAAAAATGAATGCACGGATCGGATTAATGTCGATCTTAAAATCAGGTTATAATAGTCATAAATTTTTCAGTTTTATTATCATCTCCGTACGTGATTAGTTATGTGCTCATTTTACTTACACACAGGATTCGATTACTTACTTTTCTACTGGGTGCATTTTGTTTGCTTGTATGCAGTTAGAAAACATTGTTTAACACAAGTGAAACCAAAGCACAAACAATTCTATTGTGACGCAATTGTCAAGAAGGCAACCAACCACCTCAAATGCTTACAAAATGAAAAAAAAGAAAAGTTTGAATGAGAGAAAGGATTGAACGTATTGCCATAGTTAAAGCGTTAAAACAACATAATAAAGAAAACAAATAAAAATATTTAAACTATTTATATACTCTTGTATTATTTTATGCAGAGTAGGTTATTTAAGCCAATGTAATACTTCTTTTTCCTATACTTTTTTTTTTCAACTTTATTTTATGACCAAATAGTTAATGTCCTTAAAAGTACATTTATGTATGTGTATCTTCCTGGGAAAAATCTTTAAAATTCTTTTAAATTAACTTTCAAACGTCATTTCTGTTCTTAACGTTTTCTTTATTACAGACATATGAAAACATACACATACTTACATACGTACATAGTCTTTGACAACAACAATAACATGTAACAACATAAGTAAGCAAGTAATTTCGCATGTTCCTTTTGCCAGCTTTTCACCATCTCGAGGATAACAGCAACAATAACAACAACCATAACAATATCAGCAAGTATCTCTTAAGCGACAAACTTGTGAAAATGTTCCCATATTAAAATTCTTGGCAAAAAGCTCTTGACATAAATTAAAACTTTTGTTAACAACTACTACGACATATCGCTGTAAAAGGCCCCTTCGCACTTGTTGTCGCTTCACGTTACTATACAGTGCAGTGCAGCAAAAAGGCAGCCATACACCCACCAACCCTACGAATCAACCAATGTCTTTGGCATGTGCAACCTCACCGAACTCTTTGCAATCCTTTTACGGTTACAGCTGCTTTGATGGCAAGAGCGGATTTTGGTGTAACTCATTTGTTATGCCAAGTAAAACTTTATTTTTTACTAAACAAGCATTAAGTAAGAAATACTTCTGAGGCAAAAGTGAAAAAACAAAAAAATGGGAAAAAGCTTTTAAAAGAAATATGCTAATTGAAACACTAATTTCTTATATGCATTCGTAAAGAAAATGCCATTATTTGTGGTACGCCTTAAATAAATAAATGCTACTCAAACGATATGACATACCACAGAAAAATTTTAAAAATTAAAGTAAATACAAAATTTTAGTTTTAAATTTAAAAATTTTTTATAAGCAAAAAATGTTGTTGACGAAATTTTTTCTTAAATTCTTTTTCATGAATTATTGTAAGCAGTAATCAATATTAATGTAAGCTAACATGCGAATTCAATGCTTTTTATTTGACAAAACGGACACAGGAGGATTAACCACAACATGAACTGATACCTTAACTAAGCTTGATATTAGGTCACCTATTACTTAAATTTATAACTCAAGACTTGCTTTGTTCTGGCACCAAGTAAATATTGTCTGGAGAGTAAGAACTTATTTATATAAAACTCAATTTAAAAAAAGATGGTTCTCAAGCAGAAGGTTGAAGGTTGTTTTTTTTTACTATATTTTATGTAACAAAAAGAAAGATTTTATTTTTAATTTAAGGAAACTTTTTCACTAAATTCAGACCTAGCTTATAAGCCCGAAAAAAATGATGACATTAAACTCTTTGCGATTATAAAAGAATTTACTTTCGTTTTTTTTGTTCTATGTGCTTTGAAGCATTGATTTGTAAAAATTAGCATTATATAAAAAATGTAAAGGTTTCTTATAAAGCTCCAAAAATACTTGAAAAATCCATCTCGTTCCAACTGGGAACTTAATATTTTTTTCAAAACTCATATATAAATTCCAGAAACTTGTCAAATGTAATAAATCATAAATAAAGTAATTCCTCCACATACACCAGTGGGAGCGTACTGATAAACATATGTATATAAGCTTAAGGATGTTATCTTGTCATTTAACTGCAACAATAAGAAATAAATTGGGAATGCAACAGCAATGACAAGTATCCTGATGGTGCTAACATGCTAAAATTATTTTTCTGAACCTCAGTGTAGGTAACAGGGTCTGAGTCTGAGGATTCATCGATACAGAAAAATAATATTATTGCAGGCGATTAAATTTGCATGCAAGTAAACAAATAAATGCAGACACAAATTGTTTGCATAAGTGTGAGTGTATGTCGAGTGCGTTTGTAGTGAGAATGGCTATCGTCATGAACTACGATTCATTTATGAGGCATGCAGTGTATGGAAAATATTTTACATTTTTTTATAGCTGTCGCCAATGCTGTTCCTACTGCAGTCAAAGGCAACTTTGGTTGTATTTGTGCTTGTGGTATTAGTGTCTGCCTATAGTATTTACGGGTTGCATTTACAAAAATTACTGCCTTTATATAGGTATATTCCTGCAAATACAACATGAATTAAGGCTGGCGGTTGCTTTCGCACATAATGCTAACGAAAATAGTTGTAAATGCATGATATATATTATGAAAATGCTACACTCGATACACAGCATTCAGTTGATATATTTATAGATATTAAGAAATATCAATTGTTTTATTGAACAAGGCCAAAGTAAGTGGTTAGTTTAAGATAAGTTATATTTTCTCTAAGTGAGTGCTTAGGATCAAAACGTTAAAGACTAAATGGCTTGTTTTTTTAAATTCCAACTTGACAAAAAGTGAATAAGCTTAGCAAACAAATTAAAATTTGTTACATATAAATAGACAAATTTTGTACTAGTATATTCTCTGGCAAGACATACATTGCGCAAAATGTTCTTTCTCGAATAAAATAAACAACAAAGTTCAGAAATATACAATTTTACGGTTACTCCTAAGAACTTTTTGACCTTTTTTTTACGTTTTAAAAAAATATTTCTTAAAAATTTCAGGCAAATAATTAAGAAGAGAGCTTTATCAATAACTTTACCTTCAGTGATGCTTAAAATAATTAATTTCTTTAAACAACACTTTTTATTTTAGAATTGAGCCAAGATTTATTTTTTAATATTAATTTAGCTTATTATCGGGCCATATAAAAATATTAATCAATCAGTAGCTTATACTGTACATTTTTGTATTTTATAAGTTAGTTCAATTTCAGAGTACTATCTAGTTTTTTTGTTTTAAAATAAACATTTCATAAATAAAAAATTAATTAAAAATTATTATTGAGTTTATATGAGTTGCCACAACTGTATTTTGTGTTGTTGTAATTGCAGACCAATCAACCAAATTTCATTTTTCAATGTAAATTAACAAATGTAAAACACAAAAATACAAAAAAAAAACACTCAAATTTAAGGGAGAAAAATATTTTTGTAAATATTCATGTGTTGCTGTTGCTTTAGCCAATGTTGCTGCTGCATCTGTTGTTGCTGTTGTCAATATATTTTTCACTCGCTTTCATTTTATATTGAAATCGATTAAGTCAACAATAACAACAGCTACGATAACGTTACCAGGAACAGGAACAACATCCAACTTAATTGAAATTATGATTATGTCGACTTATTAATTGCTTATCAGTGGTTTTACATTAATTTACACAGACAAATGCAATTGAATGCAACAATTCAAAGTTGAATGATTGTGCTTATGGGTTTGTGTATTGAAAAGAGGATTTCGAAATCAAGATTACCCAAATACTGCATTTATATCGAAGTTTCTTAATTGAATTTAGTGAAATTGGTTGAATACTATAGTTTTTATGTTTTCTTAAGCAGTTGTATAAATTTTTGAGATTCATTTAGGTTCCTGATAAATCTATCTACGTATAAATCTCATTGTTCTGACTGGCTTGCATTTTTCGCCCGTTCTTCTCAGAAACACAAAATTTGAAATACATATGTATGCGTATTTTACGCCTCAGGCATCATGTAAGAGAGATTTAAAAAAGCAATCACATCTTTAGTGGCTGTTGCACACCCTAAAAACTTATCTTCTTCAAAATAACGATTTTATTTTAAATTTTGTTACATTTTTAATGAATATCGAACAACAGGACGGATGAGTAACATTTAATTTTTATGGTAATGGAATTAGAATTTAAATCTAACACCAGCAGGCTTAGTTAATTTTCTGTGCTGCAATTGTATTAAGGCCTTTTCTCATTAGATTGAGTCACTTAATTTTGCTCTACAGATTTTTTTTTTTACTACAGTGCCTATTAAACTGCCAATGCTGAAGTAATTTGCAAGACTAAAAGTCGTACCGAGATTAAGTCACTTGCAATCGTTTTTCTCTGCTTTTGCTATAGCTCCTTAGTATTACTGTTCTTTTTTATGCAATTTTTATTACCTTACAAGAGCATTTTGTTGCAACTGTCGTTATTGCCATTGTCCTTAAATTGGCTCTAAATGCAAAATTTCAATTTTTCTTCTAAAAAGTGATGTCTTTGTTTTTGTGTCCATTTGCATCATCCCTGAGATATCTTTTATTTTGGTTTTTTTTTTGTGATTCCGTAAAATTTGAATTGCTTTGCAATCAGCTTAGTAGCAGTAGCCTTGCACTCACAAATCGCCCATTTATCGTCTAACATATGTGACCATTTGGCACTGTCGGCATTCGTTTAAGGTCTTGGATTTAAGGAAGAAAAAAAGGAGATAAAAATCTCCTTAAATAACTTAGAAAAATATCTTGTGTAACAATATGTTCTGATAAAAAATAAAAGTAAATGGTAGAAAATGGTTGAGAAGGATCTATTGGATTTAATTTTGGATATTTTGAAAGTGACTTACATATTCTCGAATTGAAATAGCTTATCTCTCTATTACATGTATGCGCTATTTTTATGTGTGTACGTTTTCAAGTTTTCCATTGCCGAAAGATGGAACTAGTATTAAAAACTTCTACTCTGCCTAAGGTAAAAATTCTATCAGGTCATCATAGTCTTTCATAAGAAAAACATATGTAAGTATATATTGTACATCTTATATAAAAAAAAAACAAATTTTATAAAAATTCCAATATTTTCTGGAATATCCTGAGTCTTATTGCCTTGAAATTAGGTTATGACAATAGGTACTTTAAATTTTCAGATGAAATTAACAAAACAGAAAAAGGGTACCTCGAAACTTTCGAAATATCTTTGGTCTCACTATGTAAAAGTTACATTTCAATTAGGGTCACAACCAAAGTTTTGTATAACAATTATCTGCACCTATACGGAAATCAATGCAACTATTGCATATACATATTTTTGATTCTGAATACATGCCAGAAATGAAGTAAAAAACCAAAAAAAAAAACCAAATAGGATTTGCGAGGCAATTGATTTTCGGTTCAACGCGTCTGAATGATTCGAATCAAATCAAATGAAATCACAAGAATGATGTTTTTTTCGCTATCAGATGCAGCAATTGACAGAGCTAGTGGCTACACAGTGGCGCAAATGTGAAAAAATTTGAAATTTGAATGCCACATATCAATGAAATTTCAATATTTTTTTAGAATTTAATTTTTTTGTTACGCTTTCACAAACTTTGAAATGAGCTTAGTCTCTTTTTTGACACCAATTTTTTTAAGCAAACACTTTGTGCCATGTGTGTTTGTGTCATCCTAAATGCCAATTCCTGCCACTGATGGCGCTTAGCGATTGCATCCTTACCATCCGCACATATTGCGGAAAATGAAAATCAATTGAAAATCTTTATTGGCAGTGATTGAACTTTGTGTGGGTTTATTTTTCGATTTTTTTTATTTTGCTTTTCACTGTTTGCTCTGGTTTTTGATGTAGTTCGCTTACCCTACCACCCATTGCCAATCTAATCCGCTAGCGATCCAAAGTTGGTGTTTTTTTTTTCGCAAAAACTGTGTGTCAGTGTATTTGAATATTTTTTTGCTTCATTCATTGGAATTCCTTTCGGAAAAACAATTCATTGAGTCGTCAATAGTCATTTGGTAGTAAAATAGCGCCAGATAGACAATCTCGCTGATAGGCAGCTATGAGTCAAACTGTTGGCAATCGACAGTCAAATGAGTATTCGAGAAATGACGAGAAAAAAAAAATTCAGCAAAAAGAGAAAAATTCTGCCAGTTAAAAATTTAGTTCAGAATTTTTATGGACTTCAATTGCATTAAAATTCATGGATTTGTAATACAGTAGGAAGTATCAATAGTGATCACGAAATTAAAATTTGGCATAAGTTTCTCAATACTAATCGTGTGCATTCAATAGAAGTGGAATAGAGTTCTTTAACTTCATTCGAAAAATATCAGAATAGTGATTTTAGTGGAGTTCGATCTCAATAGTAACAATTCCTAACCTGCTTTGTCTGATACTGAAGTATAAACATAAAATAATCTGTGTGCAATGAAATTGGTGAAACATCGAATGATGCCAACTCAGGGTAATTTGGGGTCGACAACCCCAACCACGACTTTTTTTATTCAATTCCGAGAGGGTTGGCGTCTGACGCAAAGTTGTTCCTCACAAAAAATTGAAATTTTTTGTCCGTTCACACTACCCCTCCAGCTCTACCACTTAGGGAGCATTTTAGTCAAACCACCCCAAATTACCATAGGTTGATATCATTTGACGTTCTTTTATAATTTTGGTTTCAATTTTTCACACTTAAAAATATTATATCATTCCTATAATTTGACCATTTGCTTAGGATATTTTTTTGATTGGTGAACTTTTTTTTTCTGTGTGCTGAAGGCAACGCTAAGTGCAAAGATGACTTAGTATTAATGATTTGCTTTAAAATTTCGATAAAGTTATTTTTATTAAAATTCTGGAAAAATTGAGGTTCTGCCGAATAAAAAATTGGGTTCAATTCACAATTCATAGAGTTGTGGTATAAAAAACCAAAAATTATATTAGCAAAATAAAAAGGTAATTTAAGTGTATGTGTTACCTTTTAAAATGTGTATATTACTAAATATAAAATTTTAAGAATTATCAAATGTTATGTGACAAATTTTCTTAAGGATAACGTATATAAAATTCTTCAATTAAGTGTGAATTTTAAAAATATTTCAATCAACAACTTTTGTTTTCTCACTCATCGCTAAGTCATATAAACAAGGAAACTAGAAACATAGATGGTATCTGAAAAGCTATGTTTGTTGAATAACTATTTCAAAATGAATTTCCAATGAACCTAAAATCGAAATTGAAGCTGATGGCTAAAAGAAAAACAAATTTATTTCAAAACAATTGTTTTGAAAAATTCTGAAAAAAAAATCTGTTTGAAATATAAATGATAGATGTTTGAAAAACGTTGCTTCATTTTCACTTTATTTCAACTGAATTTTCAAAGTTTACCAGTCACCCTCCACCCTTTCCCTCTTAAATTTGAATATCTACACATATTGCAGTAGTTCAGACTATTAGCTAAAATGAGCCTGGCTCAAAGTTTTTGAAATGAAAATTTGTTGCTGCTAACAAAATAAGTTGATTCAAATTTTTTTTTTTTTTGGGCTACACTCATTATTTATGACATTTTCAGCTAAAATAACTTTGGCAATAATTCATCAGTTGTTCAGAAGTCGACTGCTGCTGATGTTGTTGTTCATCTTAATTTCTTTAGTTGCCTTTCATTTGCTGCTATTCTGCTCTTCATCGTCGTCTAGTTGCTGCTGTCAAAATATGATACTACACAATAAGTTGAGTTGGGCTGCGCTCACAGCACCAAGTAGTTTATTTGCTGCTGCTGCTACTTTTTTATATTTGGCATAACGGAGCAACACAATGCATGTTGCTGCTTTTTTCCTTGACGTCTTATGCTGTGCTTTTGTTGCCTACACAGTTGTGTTCGATTATGCTGCAAAAGTACTGCTAAGGCAGCAGATTGTACAGTTTTTACTGTCGAAGAACTTGCAGCAGCAGCAAGAACAATAGACAACTAAAATGTGCTGCTGCAGCAGCAGAAGTAACGTTTTTCCTGTAAAGTGCACTTTTCCGCACGTTCATAAAATTTGTTGCTGCTACCGCTGCTGTTGTTGTCTGTTGTTGGTGTAAATTTCTTAACTGTAAAGTTGCAAAGTCCTTGTTTTTGCAAAACTTTGTACGTTTGTTCGTTGGAGTTTATTTTCTTGTTGGATTTTTTTTTTTTGCATAAAAGTTCAAAGTTTTAGCTGCTTCTTCCTGTAAGGATTTCCGTATCCTTTGTTGTTTTGAGTTTTTTTTCTTATGCTTTGCTTTTATTGCAAATTTCTCTGTATGTTTGTGCGCCGAAAATAATAGAATGATAGGGAAACGAGTTAATAAATTATGAAATCTGGTAACTGATGAGGTTATTGTTTGGGCCAAATTGTGCATTTTCATTATTTATAATTTTTGCTGAATGGTGCAGATTTTTTTAAAGGAAACTTCAACTTTGCGGTAATTTGTATGCGGTGTAAATTTGAGTAATAAATTTGGATCACGTAATGAATATTTTGTGGTGGATTGTTTTTGCTTTCCGAAAGACTAATGTTTACCATATGGTAATTTAGTAGGAAGTTTCGTAAAAATGTTAATGAGCTGTAGATAATCAAAGTATGAAGTTAATTAATTTAAAAGCAGAAAGTTAAGATACATCAATCTAAAAAAAATCCTCAAAAACCATATCAAATTTTTGTCTCCATTACTAAAATATTCTTTATGGGGAAATTAGACAGAAAACTTGCATAGAAATAGAGTATCTCCAAATTTTTGTTTTGATCAGTAGCGTAGCTAGGGTGGTGCAGCCGAACCGGGCGCAAGGCTTGAGGGGGCGGAAAAATGGTTGTGAAGTATATTTCAATTTTTTAGCGTTTTTATAAAGCAATATTGAGGACTTTTTTTTGTTTTAATGAATGAAATGAAATCGATGTAGTAAATTTAAATGTGTAGATGGAAATTTTCACAGCATTGATTGATGACTAAAAACAGATCGTCGTCTATTGGTTTTGCAAGAACTGAACGCTTATCATTCTATACCGATTACAAGTATTATTAAAAGTTGATTATCAATTTTGAAAAATATGATATAAGTGACTCCCGATTGAATCTTCCATCTCTCTCTAACGACTTTAAAACGGTCTGGACTTTTCCGAGGACGGTATATTAAAAGGATGCATTTTTCATGTAGTTCCTTTTTTGGGGCAGCAATATCGGATATAGTCTTTTTTTGCAAAAGAAGTTTGCAAATAATTTTTGAAATTGTCGTCAAATCCTTCAAAAAAGTTTTTATGGTACATTTGAAGAAAAAAAATCACAAAAGAGCAATTCGAGGATTTTATTTCCAATTATTTTCAACTGTTGGAAAAATATAATTATTTGTACCTAATGATTTTTTCTATAAAAATTGTTGTATTGCTGAACTAAATTTCAATGAATTGTTTAATATTAATCATAGATATTTATATAATTATTTTTGAAAACATAAGGTGAATGTTTTACTACGAGCGTAGTGTCAACAGGATGCAATGATTCCAAAAGTAAACAACACAACCTGTCAATAAACTTGATTGAAAGCTAATTTTCATTTTCAATCCATTTAAACTGAAATCATTTGTGGTGCTGCTAATGAAGTAATTGAAAGCCTACTTTTGTACACCGCTACTACCCAGAGGCAAAACTAGATTTAGCAGAACAAAACAAAACAAAACAAAACACATGTGGTCACATCTGACTTGCTTTCTCAGTTGGCCATTATTTGAAATATTCGGTGCGCAGTATTCGATGAATTGCCACGCCAACGCTTACAGCAGAGATAATGCAATGAAAAATGAAACTATGCAACCAGCAGCTGAATTTGAAAATTGAAAATTGATACTTTGGCGTTGGATATGGGATTTTATTATAACACTTGCGTTGAGAGGATACGAAAAGGAAATGAATTGTCATGAGTGTCGAATGTTAGAGTATTACATGATATTTGTGTCAAATACATTCGAACAATTTGCCTTTGAAATGCATAGAACGTGCAATATTTTAATACATCGAAATGAACCTTAACAAAAATAAGGGAATTTCTATTATTTTACTATTTATTTATTAACTTGATCAATATGTTCCCCATAAAATAGCTTTTCGATTCCAAAAAGCACTAAATACAAAATCATTTCCATATATTTTTTTACTTACATAGTACCACATATCCATTTTTTATTTTACTGCACATTGAAGTTGTTTTGTAGGAAATTGCATTAGGAAATTTGCCGGAAATTAAAACTTGTGCAAAATAAATCGTTGAACTCTGCGCACACATTCGCAGCAAAGAAAGTTATATACGGAATTCGCATTCAACTTTGTCTATTTGTTTGTTTGTTTGCTATCCGCCCTAAAGTATGCTACACAACTTGTGTGCGAAATGTTACCAAGATGATGACGAATGCACGGAAGTGGCCGTTGTCCTTTTTTTGTGTATGTGTTGAAGTGAAACTCAAATGATTATACTTTACTATTATACTATGGTGGTGAGTTTTTACATTTTTATGTTGTTCCTGTAAATTCACAACTATCTAACATGTGCACGTTGGAACAAACTTTACTCAATTTAGCGCATTTTCGCTAATGGAGTGACAGTTGGCAAGAATTTATTTGCTAAGAACATGCACGCTGAATTTTAATCGCTTAGGACTTACAATCCATGCTTTACATATTTGCATTTAAAAAATATAAGAACGTGATGCATTTGTAAAGATTAAGTTAATGATGAAAGTGCAGATTTTTGTTTGTAGCACCCAAGTAGCGTACATCAGTGTAGGTAATTACATATTCGTTTTAGTTTCGCATTGAAAAAATGAACATTAGACTTCCAACTCATTCAAAATTTTAAGTAAAATCAAAATACTTTTTATTGTACTGTCTGAAAATAAATCAGCTTGCTGCTTTTTTCCAATAACTCAGCTAATCCTTTAAAAAATAACTAAAAAATCTTACTTATGCTCAAAATATCGAAATGTTTCTCTAATAATAATAACTTTGAAATAAACATTTTTGAATTGTCTTTCCGTCACGAAACGGAACATTTTTTAAGGATTTTTTGATGAAAAAGTTAGCCAGCAAAGCTTTTCACTGGAGAATTTGCCAATAATATTTCGAATAAATGAATTGTTTCTTAATGTTGTAGTTTTGCTTGTAGGAAAAAACAGAGTATCTTTAGGTAAAGTTTTATGAATTGAAAGGTATCTATGGTGAAAAATAAAACAAAATTTATCCGGAAAAAGTTTCGATTTAAACATATTTAACCAATCAACGGATAATTTTAGAAAGAAAAAAAAAGTTAAGTCTAAATGAAATTGTTAAATTTCTTAGAAACAATGCAAAAGTTTTTGATCAAAATTTAAGTAAAAATGACGCTCAAATGTCAAATTTTAAGCGCTTATTTACTGTGAAAAATCGTCATAATTTGATAAACTTTTGTAGCTGCTCTAAAGTAGCATTTGAAATACATTTACATATTTACTGAAGGCCATATATGGGACCGTCTTTTACAAACCGAACACTTTTCGGACGACGCATTTTTGATTTGGCTGAAATTTTTTTTATGGGTTCTGTATCGAAGAAGAAGAAGAGATACGTATTCGAGGATTTTAAAAAAAAATTTTTTTTTTAAAATAGAGCGAGCGAATTCAAATTTTGAGAATATGTATCGTTATTTTTGGCTTAGAGGCTCATTTTCCAAAAACCATAACTCTGGTCCTGTTTAAGTTAGAAAGTTATAACAATATTAATTTCTACAAATTTTTTATTTAAGGTCATTTTCTTAGCTTTACAATGAAATTAATATCAATTTCATAGCTTTAACACAACCGGAGCTATGAATTTTTGAAAGTGAGTCTCCAAACCAAAAATTGCGAAATTCTCAAAATTTAAGAGAAATACCAGTTTGCCCATTAAAAAAAATACGTTTTCGATAGGAAATTTGACGTAGAACACGATGGTTGTATTAAGAACTTGATACAGTGTGGGGGAAATTCTTAAAAATCGATTGAAACAATTTAATTGTTTATAAAAATATTAATTTGTAAATAATTTTTCAAAAAAAAATATTATTTTACTAAAGATAATTTTATTAGCTTTAAAATGACAATAAAAATCTTCTAGCTTTCACAGAACCGGAGTTATGAATTTTTAAAAGTGAGCGTCCTAGCCAAATATCACGAAATTCTCAAAATTTGAATTCGCTCTATTTTGAAAAAAAAAAAAAAAATTCATTTAAAAAATCCTCGAATACGTGTCTTTTCTTTTTCGACACAGAACGCATAAAAAAAATTTCAGCCAAATCAAAAATATATCGGTCAATTTTTATCAAAATTCGTTCGGTTTGTAAAAGAACGTCCCATATGTACATTATACATTAATGTTCTAGAGTTCCTCGGGAAAGCTTAAAATTCGGAGTAAGAAAATTAATTTTAAAAAAATTCCATTGTCCAACAATGTTGAAGCAAGAAAATATGCAATCCAATATTAAAACGTTTTGAATATATTTTGGTAAAAGGAACAGCTTGGCTTGAAACATATTCCGAAATTCATAAAAAACTTTTTCAAAAAGCCCTTTTGTATTCTGCACTTACTAAAATTAAGTTAAAACCCCCCCATAAACCACATAATTATCTTAAATGCTTTTTAACTACTTTATAAAATGCTTTTCTAAGCGCTCACTCTCTTAATTTATGTATATGGTGCGAACTTAATTGCTTATGTTAAGCTTTTAATTGATCCTGAAAGCTTAACACGCATCAATATTTCTAATTAAGAGAGTGTAGGAATTAAGGCAATTGATGTGAAAATGCGTGAAGGGTTGCTAGGGTTTCAACGTTTCAGCAGAGGATAATGCAATAAATTTGTTTGCTGTGGTTGGAAGGAGTCTTCGCATTAAAAGAAATAAAATGTGATCTTTTTATAAGATTTTCATTTTATTGAATTTTAAATTTTTAATGAGATTTACCAAAATAGCAAATTTTCGCAGACCCATTAATTAAAATTCAAATCAATTATTAAAAACGAAACAGAACAACGCGCAGCTGCTACACGCACAAAATGTAATTTATTCAGTGCAGTTATAAAAATACGCTGCGGCAGATAAGCAGAATACAAAAAAAAAAATCCTGAAAAATATCAAAATCCAACAACCTGTGCTAACAATTTAGATGACGCGTCAGGCTTAATTACAAAAACATCATCATGGTTAATTAACATTTAATTACGTCATCATTTACAACACCACAAACATCAGCAACAACGAATCTACCACAAAAATAACTTTCATTAATTTTAAGCTGAATTAAAGCTACGCAACTTTGTCAAATAAAATATGAGGTAGCAAGTCCTTTTCAAAAGGATTTTTCTACGGCATAAAGTTTGCCACTCACTAGTACACATACACACACACACACGCACATACATCCCTCTGCTACCATCACTCAAACTGTAACCACAAAAGAGGACAAATATTGTTTCTGCTGCTACTTTACGCTGGAATCCTTTTGAATTATTTGCGATTTTTATTAAAACAAATTTTATCTCTTTATCCGAGTAATTTTTATGGCTCGGTCACCCCCACCCACTGCTGCCATAATAAAATATTCTAAGTGTAACGTTAACGTTTACATCTTACGATGTCTTTTAACTTTCAAAGGTTTTTTTTTGCCCAAGTTGTGCCAAAATATTTATCTTCAAAGTGAAGAGGAGGGACTGAAAGTGCGGTTGAAAAATAAACGTTGGCCACTTTTAATAAATCCACCAAAATAAAAAGGAAAGTTAAGGAGCATCAAAGCAAGCGGCATAGCGAGCAGTTTAGAAACGCTGATGCAAAGAAAACATAAAAATTATTGAGCATCAACGCGCAACAAATAATGAAAAACCAAAATGAAAGGAAGAGAAAACTAAAATGTGGAATAATAGACGAAAACAGAGAAGTTGAAAGCAATAGTCGTAGTTAAAGCAGAAGAAGAAGAAGAAGAAGCATTGCTTAATATGGTGTTATAAATTTTGGCACAAAAACAATTTAGTCTGTCACATTGCACCACAAAGACATTTTGTTGATGCACAGCAGGAAATTCCAACTTTGATGTCATTGATTAAATATATGGCAGCAATTTACATGAGCGGTGAAGAAATCAATTGAGTTGTGAAAAAATCATTTCGACGCAATGATGATGACAAATCTTATTTTTGAATGCTTGAAAATAAGGCTTTGCAAGAAAAGTTCAAGACTTGTCAACATGACCAAAAATACAAATTTTTGATGTGAGCATTTAGCATTTTTTTTTCAAGACCGTCACTAAAGGCATTGTTTCCTACTTGGCTATAAAGCATACCAATATATACCACAGGCAGCAAAACCAACAAACCTGCGGAGCATAACGTAAGCTTTCTAAATGATGGTGGTTTAATTTGGCAACAATTTAGCAGCGGGGAGCTGCTGTGCTCTGTACTCCCACTCCCCATTAGTACTTGCATGTCTTGATGAGCGCTTTCAACAAGGATTTTCTTTTCATTCAGCAAGGATTATTTACTTCCTAAAGATTCAATAACAATTTCAAAATGAGCACTCGACGTCATTGTCCCCGTTTAATTTCGTTAAGCGCGCTAAGCTTGATTTTACTAGGCAAGGGATAATGTTCCAAGGAAAATGCTTTGCTGCTTAGCGCAAGTAGTCGTTTGTCTCAAGTTGATTTTTATTAGCGTGAAAGGCGTTACAGTGGATTTTAAAGAGTCTCATTGATGATGTTGACTTTGTTTGCTGTAAGGGAGTTTGCTTTATTTTCGGCGAGAAGAATGAATGGATTGACTAAAATTTAATTTAAAAAAATGGCATGAACATTTTTAGCATGTAGATTTTTGTAATATTCGAAGTAAATGATAGAATTTTTTAAAAAGTTGCAACTTATGATATGTAACTAATATGGTATCACTATTTCTGGATATTTGTTGAATTTACTGCTAAGAGTTTGCAGAGTTCTCCTCACTAAATATGACAACATTAAACATCCAACATGAAGAATTCTAAAATCTTAAAATTGCATTATTTATTGTTTTAAGGCAAACATCCTGCAAAGTAGCGCATTTGTGCGCAGTCCATTTGCAAGCAAATAAAATGTGAAAACAAAAAACAGAATTTATGACAACTTAATTGATTTACTCGAGAACGTGACCAGAAAAGCGGGAATTGCATTACTTCACATAACAGCAGCAGCAGCAGCAGCGTTGAAGAGGACATGATTTTGAATTTTTTCCTTTCAGTTTTTGTTTTTCAGCTCGCTTGGTTTTTCTTCCGTTCCGTACGACAAAGATGAAATTATTTTTATTTGTAAGCTCTAAAACATGGCGCGCTTTTAATTTTAGTATGACAAAGAACGGAAGTTGGTAGATGTATTTGTGTTCCCTTGCAGTTGAGTGTTTGTGTAATTGTATTTACTTTACCATTTAATATGTAAAACGAAATGATACTCGAACGTAATAAAACGGAAATGAAAATGTAGAGTAAATGCAAATATAGAAATTGAAATGAAATTAAGAGCTTTAAGAGCAAATTAAAATAATAAAAGGTCTATTCTCGCTTTTTTTTCTTTCTGTCCTATAACCTTCGCCTAGAAATAGTCATCATCTTACCCAACGCGCAACTCACCAGACAAACTATCAAGAAGCATGTCGGGGAATTTGGAATTGCATCTATGGTACAAAACGATTTCTCTTTTCGTAAGTACTGATATGTGTTCTTGATATTTTCGTAGTAACAGAAATTTAACAGTAGAAGGTAGGCGGCCACAGCCTAGTAGTCGAAATGAAAAGTCATTGTCTTCATTAGAGCATTTCTGAGACTAATTTGAATTCGTAGAACTATGTTATATATTTTGAGATAATCTATTCTTGCTTTGTATTCAAGTTCATAGCTAATCTGAAGTATATGCTGACTTTAAGGAGCTTCCTACATCACTACTTGAATCTACTATGAATCGGATTTTTTTGTGACGCAGAGATCAAAAGCGAGACAGAAAGTTATATGTAGGCCACTTGACTAAATTTGTGTTGTGAATGACGAAACATACGCTTAGGCAGATTTCAAAAAGCTACCTGTGTACGAATTTTATGCTTCTACGATAGGAGAGATTATGACCTCTAGTTCGTCAGCAGTACACATATTGGCACACCATTTTATTTTGACTTTGTTGGAGAAATTTAACTAACCTGAAGCGGTTTTACTGAACAAATACTTACAAATATCATAGCTACTTCTGAAACCGTTTCCAAATTTTAATTCTTAAACGATTTTGTTAACTGTTATCCTGACATTTTCATTATTCGTGCATAGAATTTCTATCACTTTTTCTTTATAGCCACTATCGCATTAAAACTAAAATGCTTATCACTACTGCGCACACTTTTTCAATAACATTGTCGTTATTTAAACCTTTCCTGTTTCACAATGCAGCACATACATAGACCCTAATGATGTGTTCTTATTTACATATGTATTTGAAATCTGAAACCCAACCCACTTTCAAATAACTGACAATCGCACTAACTAATTTGACATTCAGCTGCCTGTCATTTGAGTTGTTGTTCATTTGACCCAACACTTTCATCATATTTTTGGCAAATATTGGTTTTTGACCTTATCGCTCACTGTTGTTGCAGTTGGTGTCGTTGTTGTTGTTGTTGTTGTTATTGTTACTAATGCCTGCCGTGTAGGTCGATTGTTGCTGTTGACCCACTGTAGTTTATTTATTGGTCTTTGGTGACGTGATTGAGTCATAATTTCGGTTTTCCTGTTAACGTGTTTATTTTTGGTTTTCATTGACTTTGTGGATACGTGTGTGTAGGTATGTGGTTGTGTGTGCTTGTATACGATTAGTATCAATTGTAATTGTGTGAGTCTTTTGTACTTTTGTGGTCATTATATCGCTGTTGTCATTGTTATTGTCACCAGCAATTTTGTTGTTTTTATTGTTGGTTTGATTGTCAATTAGTTTGGCCCTAATTCCAATTCCATACGTAAATCGTTGTTAGATTTTACTTCACACAAAGCTTAACATTTAGAGGTAACCGGTACTAACATTTGAAAATTATTTCTTTTTTAACGTAATAAAAAGTTAGGTAGTTATAGTTAAGTCGTATTTCCAAAAATAATCAGAGTTATGTCATCAAGCACGTGATTTTGCTCATGTTATTGGAAGTGGACCACAACTCTCAGAAGTTGTATAAACATTTTTGAGAACCTGTTTCAAAGCTAAAAGGTTTTGGTTCGCGGTACAGAACTATAACCAGTGAGCTTAACCTAATACAGTGAAGAGTTTTTCATAAAGAAATAAAAATCTTGCGGCGTTGGGCAGATGGACATGGACATGTAGATGGCTACATGCAGAGTCTTTGAAATGCAATTCATTGCAAACTTAATACAAATATTTTACTATAGCAACTTTCGAAAAATAGACTCCAATAAGTAAAACTTTCAGTCGATTTACTTAAGCCATAGCTAGCATTTCAGCAAATTCTGAAATACAACGCTGAAGTTTAAGAAGTTGGTGTGGCATAAAGCAAAAATTTGAAATACCAAAAAAACATTCTAGTATCTACATTGAACCATAATTGGTAATGGATTATTGTGCAAACTTGAGACAGAATGTAGGCGTGTTTAACAAGTCGCTGTATATCCTACCTTGTTATCAAATATTACGGTATGAACTGAAAATTATGAAGAAAAATTTGACCACACTTGGTAATGGAAAATTTGGTGATATAACCGAGCTCTCGACGGAATATGGGAATATGCAGAAAAACCTTTAAAAAAAATACCAGGTCTTGGACTTGAGAAAATCGCTTAAAATTCAAAATCTTACTAGCAGAAAGTTTTCAGATATTATTTTTTTCAATTTTGCTTATGATATCATTATCTTCCAAAGAAAAAATCAACATGAAAACGTGAAAGCCCGCAAGTTGCCCGAAAAGTTGCATCAAATTCTTCAATATCAGTGCAAGATCTTAGACCATCATGCAAATAACAACTTACAACAGTGAAATATGTGTTTTGTGTGATTGCTTAGACTCTTGTCCTTTCGACAATCATAATTTGTACATATAGCCCAGTAGACAAAAGCAGCATTACAAAAAGCCTTTTCAAATGGAAGTGTTGAAAGACGCAGCTACAGTAAGCATTTCACACTCGTTTCTAAGTAGAATAAAGAAAGTAAACTTTTCGAGGAAGAAAAAAAAAAAGTTTTCTGTAGAGAGGGAATTGCAGATCTTCCAAAACATATGAAGTGGAAATAGTAGTAGTTCGACTGACTCGCCTACTTTGTAATAAAAAAAAAATATGTTTTCAGCAATGCCCTTGAATGTTCAATATTTCTCAATAAGCATCATTCATCCAGTAATATTTGTCTCATACTTTCCGTAAACTAATTGAAAAACATAAAAGGAAACTTACATATAAAGAAAACAAAATTTAATCATACCTTGAGGCTTTTAATATAAACTCTGCTGGTAGGCCTGCTATTGGAAGCTACATTTGCATGAAAAGCGCATTTTAATAAGGCCCTAAATTTTTGCTTATGAATTGAGCAATATTGACGATACTTGCAGCACTGCTAGTAAGTTTACTTTAGGGAGAAGCCGTGCTGAATTGTTTAGTGGGAGTATTCAATGAGAAAACACTGTCACAATTTAAACTGACTGTCTGTATACATTTGTATGTGTGCATTTTATTGTGTATTTATTTTTATTATTGCTTTGTCTATAGTGATAATTTGTCATTGTGATGTTGCTACTTTTGATGTTGTTGACATTGTTGTTGACATTGTTGTTGGCAATATTATTCTGCTACTTAATTGTTTGCTAACAATTCAATTTTGACGTCACAGATAGATGATAAAATACAATACAATCAAATGTACACACACTTATCAACTCTAATAAACACATTGGCAGTAGGCATCGCATGCAAGGACAGCCAATTAAATCACGTGTCAACTGTCAGGGGTCACATTGTGTTGCATACAAATTAGCATAATCGTTGACAAATTGTTTGGTCGTGATTGATTTGTGTTGTTGTCACCAAGTGCGTGTGATAATTGCAGAATGCGTGCTTTGTATTTAAATCAAAGTTTATCACTGTAATTTTTTGTAAAATTCGGTAGTTGATAAAGTAGGGACATTATTACTTTTGATTAATTCTTATAAATTGATTTAATATAAATTTTCAAATTTACTCTATTGAAATTTTAAGGGTTTTAATCCGTGGTTCTTAACTTTATTCTATATTTTCTGTAAGTTTCTTAAAACCTCAAGACGACATTTACATGCATCCTATGTTGTTTTCCTTAAAAAGTTTTGCATAAAATTGCCGCCACACAAAAGAGTAGTGTTTAGCATAAACATCACATCAAGTAGCAAACATAACTTTTCAATAGGTTCAGAAAGCGGCGACAAGGCAACACAAAAGCAGCAAATGTTATCGTCGACATGTTGGCCCATTGATGGTGCCACTGACCTTTTTATGTAAATATTTACAATGAAAGCCAGGCGCAACGAGGAAGAAAAAACGTAGTAAAATAGGTAAAGTTGAAAGAAAAAAAATAAAACTTCTGATAGCTTTATCAACAAGCTGGAAGGTATGCTGATAGAAAGAGATTTAAAAAAGGCATAGTATAAAGCGGATGTGACGAAATGATGATGACGATATGGTTTTAGTTTTTGTTCTGATAAAAATGAAACGTTTAAATTTCAAAAGCACTGCATTGAGTAAAAATGTGAATGTGTTAAAGGAATAAGTAATAAAAAAGAACTATAACAGGCAGAGTTTATGAAACCGTTTAGTTTAGCAGACGAGAATAGTTTAGTTAAATAAATACGAAGTGGTGACAGTTAACCCATTCGCTATGGCTCTCAGCTGCGAGTTTTTAGTTGCATTAGTTACTGTTGAAAATTTCCAGCCAAAATCATAAAATTTGCAAAAATAAAAATGTAATATAACACAAAAAAAAACGCTATCAAAGGAGATTTCAGAATATTCAAATTTCTGAGAAAAGTTCCCCTAAATTTTGTGCAAATTCGAAAGCTTAGCAAAATAAAGAAAAACTCCTGAAAACAACAAATCAAAAATGTTTGTTGAAACACTTATGTTTTATATTTTTGGTATTTAATTATTACTAGAAATCGCCCAGTGATTGAAATTCATTGGTATTAAGAGTTATTATTTTAATCGCTTCCAAAATAAAAATCATGGTATCAAGTTGCCCTTCCCTATAACTAATACTTTCTTAAAGTTCTCCATACCGAATTTCATCAAAATCAGTTGACTAGTTTAGCTAAGAATTTTTAGTTTAGCTCAATTTTTTTGTTAGGGGCGTGGCGCTAACCACTTAAAGCTAAATACCTTTTCTCAATGTACAATCTACTCCTATTCCAAACTAAACTAAAATCGGTACATTATTTTAACTATGAAATCATATTTTTATATTGGAGGCGTGGCACCATCCACCTTACCTTACCTCAGGGTTCAATTTTTTTCTGTACGAAATTTAATCGAAATCTTGACGGCTGAGCCATAACATCGTTTTTTCTCATTAAGGGCAGTGACACGCCCCCTTAAAGAGCTTAAAGTTTTTAATAGTTTTCTTAGGATTTAATTAATCTCCAAACCATATTTAATCATAATCAGTTAAGCCGTGGAAAAGAATTTTTTTCTTAGAGTCGTGACAACGCTTGCTATTAGAGAAAGAATTACATTCTGCGGTGCCCCTCTTAACAATTTAAAAAAAAAAAAAAATGAAGCGCTTATAAACTGCCTATTTATAGTATGTAGATTTCCTTAAGAAAAAGTTAAAGTAAAAGCATCGTAGTTACAAACTTTATTTCTACCTTATGATTGCCACAGGTCTTTAAAATGGGTTAAGAGTTGCCTATGAAAAAAATTGGCTCATCCTGAGTTACAGACATACGCAGTTGAACGAGTTGAATGAGTGACTCTTAATCAACAGTGTTGCAACAATAACAACAACAACAACAAAACTGACAGCAGTGGCAACTGCACAATCAACAACAACAACCAAATGTACGCAATAACGTTAAAATCGGAATCACAAAACCGGAAATAAAACAGGAAAATTAAAAACGTACAAAAGGTGCACCCATCCAGAGTCAGTCAGTGTAGTCACTGTTATCATGCACATAGGAGAGAGTATGAGATGATTGCGGAAAAGCTTGTACCTCAGGCGAAATACGAAATGAAAGTGTACAGAACAGCAAACTGAAAAAATTGTGGCTAAAGTTCAAATAAGGTGAATCATCTCAGCGATATGCATTTTTCAGTGTAATTTAAGGTTATTTAAGAAATTTGCTTAAAATATTGATTTTTCCTACTAAGCTATATAATGCCAAACAAAAAAAATAAATCATTGAATTGTCTCAGAAGCAGATACATTTCGAAAATCCACTTAATTTATTCCAAATATTTCATCCTCTTATTTAGAAGATTATTTTATCTAGATCCATGTATAAAAAAAAGTATTCTTTTTTTGAAGTATTGATTTTTTTCGCTATTTGAAAGTCAGGTTGTCACAAATATCACAAGAGCAAAAGTTTTTCAATTTTGTCACTTTTATAGCATACGTTTCTTTTTTAATGATTGTTTTTCTATGCCATCACAAAACAAAAAAATCCTTAGACAGACAAAAAACAAAAAAACAATTATACTGCGCGACAGCGATTATTTCCAAACGATTTATTTTAAATCCACGAATTAAGGCACTTGTACATGTGAGTCTGTCACACATTCACAGCTGCACACTCAAAGCAAACAAAACAGAAAAAAAGCAATAAACTTCCTATGAAAAATTACAAATAACAACAAATTTGCTTCCTCTCTTCACAAAACGTTACAAATTTCGTCACTCTGTGTATCATCGTCTTCATTGTCGCTGTTAACGTACGAAAAAAAAGCACACAATAGAAATAGGACAAAACGGAAATTCAATCACATTTCGCCTGAAATCAAGAATCCTGTGAATCCTTCGCGCTTTTGCCAGTTGACTGCAGAGCGCTACAGCAGTTGAAATCTCTTCACTTCACTCGTCGTCAGTTTTCATTGCCGTTGGCAATTGTTGTGTGCCGTCATTTGCTGTCTGTACCGCTGTGTCTCTTCCTTTGGCTTGATGCTCCTGTCTTCTGCCTGAAATGACATTGAAGACTTATTCCATTAGGAGCCCCACACAATAAATAATGAAATCTGATCACGTTTCCACTCAATTACCTGTTGGATTTGTGTGCCTGTGACTTTGTTTTTATTTTTCGTGTTATTGGGTTGACGACTTACGTTTTTTTTTTCACAAGGGTTAAACGAAAAAAAAAAAAAATAATACAAGTGAACCAATAATTAAGGATAATCAAATGAAGATACGTTAAAGCTGACAAAACTTGTTATCAACAAAATTAAAGTTAGTTAAGTCTTGTCAAATGCAAGGCAGAATTAATGCAGAGTCAAATCAGCTTTAGGTGTGGGTTAATTGAAGTTTTATTCAAGGTTAAATTTTATTTAAATACAAAATGATCAAAAGGTGACACAAATGTGCTTATCCCTTTTGTGTGAGCATATTTGCTACTTTTGGCATTTGCACTATCTTCTGTGATCGATCATCAACCAAATCAAATCCTTTGCTGACGATAATAATAATTGTTAAACATATTACATCCATGGTATTCATTCTTATAAAAACAAACTTCGAGCAGGTAATTGTTAATTAAGTTAATTATGGAGTATAAGAGACTCTTCTCCCCAACCACCATCAAGTACTGAAATGGACATATCACCAATAAAATATCACTTTTTGGGCGGCAACGTCTTATGAGACCCTAAAAATATTTCTATAAATTTTAGTTTCAAATCTTATGAAATCATTTCGTAAAATGCGATTTATTTAACATTCTTTGTCTAATCAATTAAAAGTGTAAAAAATAATTTTTGTACTCATAAACAGTGCTTCACCGAGAACCGATAAAAATCGTTCTCGTTATCGGGACCTAGAACTAGTGCTAGGTATCAAAAGTCACGTATCATTAAAAATCAATTCCTTTCGAAGTCTCGTTCATATGCTGCCCTTACTAATGCAATTTTTCAAAGAAAGGTTTTTTTTTAACGAATAAAAATAATGAGACAACGATAAATTTTCGTTGGAAAAATTTACAAAAAAAAACATTTCCATTTAGCTAGGTACTTAAAGCAAAATTTATGATGTACTTAAAATGAATTTTTTAGGCAGATATTTATGACTAAAACAATGAAAGTAATTTTCATGCTTTGGTATGTAGATCAGCAACATTGGTAGTAGTAGAAAAACTTCTGCTGCAAAATATGATATGAAATAATACAATTTACTGCTATGTATTAACTTAAAAAAGAAAACAGTAAAATTTAAAATAAAAAAAAAATCTGAATCTTTAATTGCATCAGACATTTAGCTGGCGCAATAAAAAACTGAAGCAGTAACTCACAAAACATAAGCCAGCTAATTACCATGAAATTTGATTATAATTTGTTCCCATACAAAATAACAAAAATAAAAAATTGGAAAACAAAAATAAAGCGAAAAAAATTGTGACACTCACAAATTAAATTAAAAGTGAATTAGCAGAGATACCTGAGATTTAAATTGCTAAGACGCAACTCAGCTCAGTTCACATGCATCCGTTGTTGACTTCCTGTTTTTTTTTTCAAATAAAAATTAGAAAAGAAAGGAAGAATCGCGAAAAAAAATAATATCACAGGTGTTGCGCAAACACTAACGAACTTTTACAGTTACAACTTGCAGACACACATACACACAAACATGTATTTACGAATGAACAGACGCAGACAGTGTTAAAGTTATTCTCCCATATATCGTAAGTCTAAGCGATTTTTGATTACACTTCCGTTGTCACAGTCGGAAATTATCATACATCCTTCAGCTTGAATAATTTTTATGAATTTCACGTCATAAATAGAGAATTGCGAATTTCTCTACCTATGGGGATGAATTTTTGATATTTTGTTGCTTTATCTTAAGTTCATTTGGACGATATCCTGCGATTTTAAGTTTTCTTACGTATTTGTGTATTAGGTTTGTATAGCAGGAAAATCAAGTTTTTTTCTCAAATCTTTTAAGAAAGATGAGTTTCAGATGAGCCTTCAGATTCAAAAATTAAAAAAAGGAAAATATTATGATAAAACATTATGAGCTAGCTCCATGCGTCGGATATTGGTAGATTCGAAAATGGTGTCGGAGAGTTTTATCTTAAAAATACTGTATGAAATTTCATACGACGGATATTGCTGGGTTAAGTTTTGCTTTCTCAACATAATTTTCTTGTTGGGAGATATTTTCTTTTTTCTGGCTTAAAGGCTCAATTTTAAACATAATATTTTCAGTGAAAAATATGACTTAGTCAAGTCACTTAACTTTTTAAAAAATAGTGATACATTTGAACAATTTTAAGGCTTGCCAACAAGTTCTTGCTCAAGTTACTTAAATTAATTTAAAAATAGAACTTGAATAGAACTAAATTTGTTACTATAAAACCGAGCAACATTTTTTTTAGTTGAAGATGCTTTAATAATTCCCTAAATTAAATTTCGTACATTTTAATTAGCTTAATTTGTTTCTATTTGTCCAACTAATTAGACGACATTGTGACTATGCATACAATAAATTACTTAATGTTATCACTGTTGTCAATCTTTCCATCATCAGTAAAAGCACGTCTGCTATGTCTGTGTCTGCTGTACTTTGCTTGTTGCTATTTCCGTTTCCGGTTGTTGATGCCGCAAGTCGTTCATCACTGTTATGGAATAGCACTTCTCTACACTCTCACTTCCTGCAAATCCTTTTGATATTGTTTTGCTACTCGAAGGTTTTTGTGATTATCAACAAATCCTGGCTGGTTATCAGCTACATAAGACGTAAAGTTGCAGTAACAATGGCCAAAAATTCAATGCTGTTTGCTGACAGTACTGGCGTTAGACAGATAAATGAAACCGATAGACATGCCATGAGACGTTTAGACAATAATATCAAAAATACAAACAGACATTGCTGTAGACAACCAGTAGACAGTTAGTGATAATATTCATTTACTAAAATATAACCATGAACAGAAAAGTAATGTTTCGGAAGTTTTTAATTGGGTAAAATGCTGTTCCAATCTTTAAGTTTAAATTTTAGCTTTTTGCAAGTTTGCTTCTATTACATGTTCTGTATGAACAGTATATTATGAATTATAGTTGATTGCTTACTTAATTGTAAACTCATAGCTCAACACCTCATTGGTGATAATTAAAAAAAAACCCTTAACTTCTTCACCGCAGAGATTTTAAAGATTTTAAATTGTAAATTTTATCAGATGTGTAACTTTCAATTGAGAATTGAACTGAATCAAAAAATTCCGAAATTTCTTGTTTTTAAATAAACACTTTAATCATAAATAGATAATTTCAATTTTAATTAGGGAAATTAAATGCTTTTAATGTAAGTATCTTGTCGAGACAAAGACCACCATTAAAAGGTAACGCTTTCAAGCACAAGCACAAAAAGCGCTTGGCTTCTTGTTAAATTTTGTGGTAAAACTCATTACAATTATTGTTCTAGGGAAAAGAAGCGCACCAGTTGCAATAAAGCAAGCAATCGCGCACATATGCGGACAAAAAACAAATAAACTCTAACACATGTGCTCAAAAGCACATCCTAATGAAGGACCTTCGGTTGAAGGTACGGTAACAAAATCAGCAGCAGGTGTAGCAAGCGGTAAAAACTTATTCATTGCTTACTTAACTTATGCGCTTAAAATGATATTTGGCTTATTGTTGTTGTGTTAATTTTTGGAAGTTTTTTTTGCGTTGAACAGTGCACGATTTTTGAAATCGGAAAAGTTTAAATTTACTTAACTTTTTTAGTTTCAATTTTTATTTTTCTAAAATAAAAAGATGTAAGACATATTCTAGAGAAGCACACTAAATGTAATGTAGGTTTTGATTTATCGCTCGGTTTTCGAAATATACATCATTTATCCATTCACCTAACAGATTTCCAAACTATGATGATTTGTATATAAAGATGTAAAATTATGTCGAAACATTTGAGACGAACAGAGTGATCCATTTCGAATTTTCCATGTTAGCTCAGCTTTCAATAATAACGCGCCTTCAAAATGTCAAAATTTAATGATCTCATATCTATAGACAAAGCTATTTTGTACAAACTGCGTAGATTATGGTCAGTTTCATCGTTCCGTTGTGCAAACAACAAGCAACGGATTAAGCGAAATTTCAGGAAATGACCTTTTTTCCACTAGGGCCTTTGATTCGCTTAAGGAGCACGTGCTCAATTACTGGACTTTCTCATCATTTAACTTTAATCAAACTTATTCTTGGAAATGCTGTAAGGCCTGAGTTAAGCTATAAGGACTAATGACACTAAGTTATTTAAATAGAAAATTAGTGCTTATAAAAGGCTGTCGAGTTTGCTGCACCATGGGCAGATATTTTCTATTAAAACTGCTTGTCTTTCTGATAATTAATATTAATATCTGCTTTCTCGGTACCAAATCGAACACATTCTCAGAGATTCTCCTTTACACTTTTCTTCCAACTACTAAAAAGCCTTTTTATGCAATTCCTCAACGAAGTAGTTAAGGATTTCAGCAAACAATGACGTAGCTGCTCATTATTGCGATCTATCAAATATTTTTTCCTTAATGCCACCCTTTATATTTTGTGGTCCAATTCATGCTCTTTTGGATTGTTTTGGATTTATAGTTTTATTTTCCTTCATTAAATTCACATTTTCCGAAGACTTTTTATCGATGAAAACATTAATACTCTAATGAAACTTACATTTTCGTAAAATTGCCAGTGTAATTTCTTCGACTAAACCGCTGCCAAAAACGTCTCTTAAAAAATACAAAATTACGCATCGTGATGCCTAGAGATGATTACGCCTTTATGACAAACTCAGCACACACTAAAATATTTAGAAAACATCACGCTCTCTCCCGAGCGCTGCACCAAGGCACTGGATAATAAAGTGAAAAGTTGATTAAAGTTTTCGGTTGCATGTGAATAATTCATTCATTGTTTGCCAGCGCTACCACTGCTGCTGCTGATGCAGGTTGGTATTATTAGTTGGGTGTTAGTGTGAAGTAGGCGGAAACGACAGTTACATAAGCAAAGCGACTCGATTTATAAATTAAAAGCGTTTTTCGCTTTTCATATCTCAAGTTCAGCACTTATGCGCTTTTGCGCCCATTGCGGGTATTTCAGCCACATATGAGACATCGAGTCGAGTCATTGCTGTAATAATTGTTGTGCGATGCAAAAGTTATTCGTTGTTGTTGTTAATGTCACACTATATTTTTCAGCATAAAATGTTGGTCTCATTTTCCTAGCTCTTTACTTTTGACATGGAATTTTTTTTTTTTTGTATTAAACTAAACCCACAATTGTTCCCCAAACACATTAACGATATTTGTATGAGCTTTGAATTCTTTTTTGTACATTTATAATTTGTAATTTAAAAATTTGTATGAATAAGGATTATGCATGGTGGCAAAAACAAACGCAGTTACGTGTTTAAGCTCATGTGGGTGTATATTATTTAATGCCTTTAAAATAGCGCACTCTTCTTTAGGTTTGTTGAAAAAAAAAATGCGAACTGAAACCGGTTATCAAATGAAAACAAAGGGGTAGTTATTTTCCAAAAAAGTTACTTTATAATTTAGTAAAAGTAACAAATAATTTTATAATTTATTAATATGTTGCAACACTGAAAATTATTTACCTAGTGTAAGCAGTTTAGCATTTTATAAGGCTTTAACATTCTACCGTTTTTAATTGGTTTCTGTATCGTGTTTTGGAAATAGCTTTTACACTGCCACTAACGTTTTTTTGCATTTAATTAAACAAAACTAGTTTTTAACACAAAAACACTCTCATAAGTTTTGCAGTTTCTTACTTTTTCAATTAGTTTTTTTTTCAATTTTTTTACTTTTAGTTTCTTTTGTTATAACGGATGTTTGATGTTGTTTTTTTATAACTTCGAAAAAAACTGAACATTTACATGCATCGGCTTTATAGAAAAACGAGACTTGTTTTGGTAGATAAGTGGGTTTAAGTTGTATTTATTTTACGTTTTATGTGTCTGTAAAATGTCACTGTTTATTGTTTATGACTCAAAAACGAACTGAATGAAAAATGGGCCTATCTATCTTTAAATTTTCGAACAAACTATGATAGCGCTTATCTGAAACCCCAGTTAAAATATAAGAAATAATCGATTATCAAAGAAAAGCGTGACATTGTTCAGTTGTTGTTAAAAAATAAGATATGACCAGATTGAGATATAATACAACAATGGACTCAGAATTGATGGCAGAAAAATCGAGAATGAGAAAAAGTTAAAGATTAATTCAATTGGTTTCTCTTTTTTATGGGAATATGTAATATCCTCTATAAATTAAACAAATTTTTCCACTTTCTTAAATATGATATATATACGTAAGTAGATTACCTCAGTTTGTATTCGACCGTAGTTATTTTTTCAATAATAGCCATTTTAAGCTATCATGATAAATTGAGTTGAAACGTAATAGCTGGAGAAAATCGTTGTTAGTAAGCCCCGTATTCTAAGTATAATTTACATACCCGACGTGCCATACTGCAATGCGTAATAGTGAAATTGACTTTGGACGATGCGATACCTTTGTATTATAAAGACACATCATAATATTTTTTTTTTTTGTCGAATCGACAGAGAATTGCTATCTAGAGCTTAGAAAAATTTTAGCCAATTTTTTGTAAACCCGAATTTTAGGTCGCACCTAATGGTATGTAACAATAATTTAAACACAAATGCTGCATACTACAGCTCTTAGTGACGTATATATTCGTTGTTTTCATGCTTCTTTCTGTCACTGCCAATGTGCTGATCTTTAGAAATTAAAGTTTAAGTATAAAACTGTTGTTTTTGAGTTATAAGCCTCGATATATAAGTCATCTTCCGTGCGCTTCGCCCTCTACAAATGCACGCATTGTCGAGGATTTTTCTATCAAAACACAAATGCAGCTGTGGGTCCATTTATGTGCTGCACGCAGTAAAGTTTTGCCTATTTGGTCTTTTTTTTTTTTTTTGTAAACTTCTGCCATTGTTTATTTATGTATTATGAATATTTGCAAAAGTTTTACGTATGAATATGTGTGGGTGTTAATTGTGGCGGTGTTGTTTTGTATGTTATTTTAATGAATGGATTATGAAATTTATACTCATATGCGGTGGCTTAATGTGGTCCTTGTACTAAAGTTTTGTAATAGTGCTCTTTGTTTATTTTCCTTAAATCGCAGACAATGAAGTTAGTAGTTCGTGTTAGCATTTTATTGTATATCTGGCTTTAACTAATGACATTTTTATTTTTAATTAAAATAAAGTCAAATTGAATTTTCACTAGATTCAAATAAAAATGGCAGTTTTATTGTTTATCATTAAATTAAAAATTTTTACATAACAACAGTATCTTTATCGTTGAATGAAATCTGAGTTTAATATGCCTATGATTTATTGAAAATTTCAACGTTTATCTACTCAAAATGACATATATTGAGCTAGAATTTTTTTTATATTATCTTACGTATAATGGTAATAAGAAAATTCTTTCATGTACACAAAAAGTCCTTTTTTCAGCTTCGGCTTTTTAAGTTATTCTTTAAGGTATGCCCTAGTTATTTCATTTCCAACATGTAAATTTTATGAATTTTTCTTAAGGATGTTAAGTCAAGTTATTGATGCATCGATTTCCATATGCTAGAAACTCCAATATATTAAGAAAGTTTTTGCATATTTGCAAAGATGTCTTGCCAGAAAAAGTTGATTTACTACAAATGCGTAGGTGACGATATTTTATACTTTAGGGAAGTTACTGTCTGGAAAGTACTCAAAGTTTGAAAGCAGTTGTTGCCTTGTGAAAACGGCAGCAAAAACTATGCATAATATAGAAATGAAATTGTACAGGGGTGAAGGGCTTTAAAATGAACATGTAAATGCGCATATTTCATTGCACACTCACATCGAAGTTTCTTGCACTACGAACGTGACCAGTCGGATTGGCAGGAAGCATAAGTATGAACTTTTTCGACATAATAAATGATTTTTGTACAAAATGCAGAAATTGTGAGTTATTAAAGCTATTTAAAGATAATTTTTTTTCAAAACGATTCATTTTGTAAATAAACGAATTATTTTTTCTTATTAAAGATAACTTTCCAGCATTTCTTTTTTATTTGATAACATTTTGCAAGCCATACGATGAAACTTTAATGATATAAAATTTTTCCTGAATTAAATAAATTCAATAAAACAAATTCGAAAAGTTTCATATTAATATTTTTAATAATTCATGTAATTTTTATGTTTTCACATAATCTAATTTCATCTCTTAATTACACAACATACAATTTCAGTGCACATTTATGTTGCCGATTTTTTTCTTCTTTCGTTTATTTTCATAAATTCCCACAATTTTACATTTTTAATCTAATATTCATTACAACACATAAATGCCATCATAAAAGTGCTGTTTTTTTCTTTCTCTCTCGCTCTGAAGTTCAAATTTTTTCCATATCATTTTTATGCTGGGCAATCTCCTTGCTAGCACTTCACATGAAGTCCAGTGTGCTCATCATCATCACCATTTCCGTTGAGTGTGTCAGTCGCGCTGACATGGTCCGGCTTGGTCCGTGCTTCATTTTCTGCAATTGTTTTGGATATTTTTTATGAGTCGCTGAACTGCGAATCAGTGTTGTAGAATTCCAGATTAAGGATGTGAATAAATGAAGTTATATTGCATATTAGGATGGTTTGAACAAAAGAAATATTTTGAAACTTAAAGTGTGCTTTTGAACTCAATTGGTAAGAAATTTGCTTAACGAAAGAAAATTTAACAGGCATTCTATGGCGAAATCTATCAAAGACTCCTTACAAGGACATTTAAATTAGTGCATTATCAGACATGTGGTTTGTGTAAAGTTTTTTTTAAGAGTTTTCGAGACTTATAAGATGCCTTAGAAGAATAAACGAATAAAGAATACTTAATTTTATTTATTAAACATTATTTATTATTGAATTTAATTTTTACTTACGTATGGTACGCCGGCTTCAAATTCATGTCCAAACGATCCATATTCCTGCACGCTATCCACTAGGTTATTTGTGGTAATAATATTACTTTAAAGGCGAATCATATTTTTCCATAATTGCTTGGCACAACGCCTTAAAAAGACAAATATGAATAGTATATGTAAATACATCAGGTGGGATGTGTTTCAAGTTACTTTTATATCTACAGTATAAAGATATCCATGAGACATCCAACCTCTTATCTTCATCAGCATTTTATTACATACTGACACATGCGATACAGCCATTTAATGCCTTTATAGTCAGCCTATTTTAAAATTTAAAAATGCATACTAAAGACATGTTTACGGCTCTCTTTATTATGTTTTGATACACTGCTCTAGTGAGATATTAAAAAACAAAATTTCACTACAGATGTAAAGTATCTTTATTTTAAAGACATTACTGCTTTTTGAGCTGTATTTTTGTCTAGATAACTTCCTCGTTAGCTACTGCGGGGGTTAGAATGCATGCGATTTGCAAAAATAAATAGAAAATTTTTATTAAAATGTTGAAAATACGGTTCTGTGACAAAAAAAAAAATATCTCGACACACCTTTTTTTAACAAAGGTATTGCAAATTAAACTTTAGGTAGCTTTATAAAAAAAAGTTTTTTGCTCTTTGAGCAAATAAGTCGATCTGATTGAAACTTTGGCATAATAATGGTGACAAAAAGGACTTTTATAAATCGTCTAAAAATTTTTATATATACAATATTTTTTTCCAATTTCGTAACTAATAGGGAATATAAATATAAATAAAATACATAGATATAAAACAGTCTAGAGCTGAACACTTTCATCAAAACGTTACAATGTAAATGTTTTTCTTTCAGCCACCCTAATTTTTCATTCAAAATAAACTATGCACCAAAAGGAAAAAAAATATGAAAATTGTGCAAACAGTTTAGTTGCTGATTGTTTTTATTATTGTTGTTGTTTTTGTATTTCTAATTTTTCTTTACTACTAACCAGCATACACTGGTTGGCACTAAAATATGAAAGTGAAGATGAAAACATTTGTGCTTTTTTTTTCAATTCTTTACGTGATCTCAATTTTCATTGCAAATTGTTGAGGTTTGTTTTGCTGTCATAACTGTTATTGTTGTCTTTTTTGTTTTTGTTGTCGTCCACTTGAGGGACAGCTAAATGTTATCACAAATGTCACGTACGGTCTTTGCGGTGTTGCATTTTTGCGGTTACATGTTCATGTCAAGAGCGTTAAGTCAAAATATTTTGATTTTGTTGTTGTTGTTTGCTGACATTTGACATGCAGGCTAATAGGTAAGTCTTATTGTTGCCTAAGGTAGAAGGCAATTCAATCTTTGTAATTTTTTATCATGGCTTTTTGGCTAGTAAAATACCTGCTGAAATCCAACTACAGTAAATATACCTACATTTTAAGTAATAGTGTAATAAGGAATATTCAATATATTTTGTTTAAGGTTAAATTTTCTCGAAATTAAATTGCATATGATTATCCAAAGCACTAGAATTGGAAAAAAAGCGTTCTAAACACTTCTACAGTTTCACCAAAATCAAAGACAATAATCCTTACAACGAAAAACGTCAATTTTTCCTTCAAAAAAATACCATCAAAGGATATATTGCATCCATAAGTAGAACAAAAAAACTAAAGAAATCAAAGAAACTTAGAAGAAAAGCAACGACTTATTTGTGGAAATCTTTATTCATTGATTATTTAACGACTTCTTAAGTGGTTCCTTAAGTTCCACAAAAACTTTTGCTGCTCACGCAACTCCAGCACTTCATTCATTCATTCGTTCACTTTATATGCGATTATCCTGAGTCAAAGAAGTTAACGCTTAAGCAAGTAAATTTCCTGCTACATAATTTCTTTTCTTTTTTCTATATACCGCAGTCTTTTAAAGCTTGCTAAAACAAACTACATAAGTAGCAGATGACGGAAAAAAAGGACTTTAATATGCTGGAGTTAAAAAGTAAGAAATGGAAGAAAAAAAAACATATTCGTCCTTGTGCAGCAAACAAAACTTCTTTAAGTAACTCAAAGTTGAAGTACTCGTAGATTTTCTTTCTTCGCTCAGAGTGATTACACTTCAGCAGCTGTTGTTTGAAACTTTTCAAGCAAATCACAATAATTTTAATGGACCATCTTGAAAGCACAGACATTCAAATGCATATTTGGGTAAATTAACCTATTTTTTTTTGGTTATTTATTTGATGTGGATATATCATTCACTTTTAATTATTCGAAAAAAGTTCCCTGATTTATTTATGTGGTAAAATTTTCTAAGCGTATCAGGTTAAAATTTTTTACGTTCCGATTTTGTTCAAATTTTGGTAATATGCAGTTCTAGTAGGGATCGATAAATTTCCGGAACGATTTTGATGCAACGTTATTATTTTCCAAAAAAAAAGAGGTGTAAAGTTTTCGTAATTTTTCCTACGAGAGTCTTGTACTTAGATTTCATTTATGAATTAGGAAATGTAGTGAGTGACTCCAATAGATTTTCCCATGATCTTTACCAAAAAAAAAAATACTTTGTTGTTTGAAAAAATTTTGCAATTTAAAAATGTTATTGTATTTTTTGGAAAAACATATTCTTAATATTTTTTCGAGTAGAGTTTCATGATAGCCTGATTGATTAGCTATCAGTATATTTAGACCTTAAAATGGGCTGAAAATAAACTTTTCGAGTTTTTAAACGTTGAAAGTCCACGCGAGCCACGCTCTACCCAGAAGTTGCCAAGATGTTGCACTGTTGTACTCGCTAAACGTTGAGTTGTCGGTTATATTTTAAGACAGTTATTCGCTTCTATATAAACTTAAGACCCTACTCCACCTCTCATCAAAAAATCATGTCAATATAAGCAACATTGACGTTACAGTAGAACAAAAAGTTTTACTTACGTTGTAGCTGTGCATTGAAATATTTTTCGTTTCAGTCAACTGTAAATTTTCAGGTAGCAACGAAAAAAAAAAAATTTTAGCTTAGAATATTCTTAGACTATTCTTAGACTATAAAAATTTTTTGAAAATTTTTAATTTTTATGTTAGTGATAAAAACAAATTTGGTAAAAGCTTTTCCACTCTTGTTACTATTTTCTCCTAAACTATTAATATTCGGGTAGAATTACAATGAGTAAAATGTTCTTAGAATATTCAGAAATAAAAATTTTTTTTGTATGTTTGTTTTTTTTGATGACGTCACAATTTTTTTTAAATGCTGCAATAACTTCAAAAAAATTATTTTATTGTGTTTCTTTGACCAAATTTAAGTACTTTTTACACAGAGCATTTTTTTGTTTGTGCAATAAGGGAATGGGCTAAGACTTCTGCTAGCGGTAGATGTGTCAAAATTCATGTACCATTTACATTTATTACGCCCTTTTCTAATCGTTAAAAATGGATTAGCAAAATATGGGCCATCAGAACTTTCAAAACAATAAAAAAAAACTATTAAAGGGATTACAAAATTAAAGTTCCTTTGAAAAATTCATCCAAAATTTCAGATAAATAAAATAATAAAATAAACTCCTATAATTTTTGATTAATTCTCATTTGAAAAATGAACGATGACATTTATAATGATTTAAGATTTCATTGCTATGTAATTTAGCCAGTACAATTTACAAAAATGACTGAGGGTCATTACAGGTTAAACAAAATTGAATTATGATGTTTTTGTGCTAAAGTATATAAATAAAAATTCTGTATTCTATTCTATTTAAAACAGTTTTGTTGTAGCGATTGTTTTTTATTAACCAATCTGCAATTCACAGCTGACTTACGCTAAAAATCAATTTTAATCCTTTATGTTTTTTACATGACAAACTGCCTGCAGTGAAAGTGCGAAATGTCAATGCTGTTTATTGTTTCCATTCTGATAGTGTGCATATGCTCAAGTATGTGTGTATATGATGTTGTATCTGTGTGCCTGTACACTTTGTCATAAATTCATATAAAAATTGACAAGCTGCATTTTAAAGCCACTGCTACTACTACAGCGTTGTCTGAAAGGATTTTTCAGTTGTTGGATATCGTGGATTGAGTTGTTGAGTAGATTTTTATGCATTTTGTAAATAATTGATAAGTTTCACATTTGTAATATAGTAGACACTAAAAAATTGCAATATACCTACATGTGAACGTGAACTCTCCGAAGTGCAAATATAGTTATCACATTACGTATCTACTTGTATGTTTATCTGTAGCTTGTTTTCAGTATGAATGTATATTTTTATTTGCAGAATAAAATATATATTTTTAAAAATACATTTTTTACTATAACTAATACTGCTAAAATCCATAAAAATATGAAAGGAATAATGTTTTGTCAGCTAAAATATCTATTAAAACAAAAAACTAAATTCTTACAGTGGAAAATAAATAAAAAATTATCTTTCGCTAGATTTTGTGTTAGTGGAAAAGTTAGTTTAAGAAATAAAAAATATATTGTTCGGATAAAACTTTTTCAAAACTTATTATAAATTCTAATATTGGTTAACAGCCTACGGTTTGCAGTAGACTCCTTAAAATTTTTTTCTCGTACATTTTTCTCACAGAGTTTTAGTTCCTAGACTTCGTGTCCTGAAGATTATGTTTCAGGACACAGTTCCAAAATAAATACGGTACGACAATAAATTAAAATTCTTAGAAACTGGCGCGAAACTTTTCGTGAAAGATAATTGAAGTATTTTAAAAATATTACCAAAATGCCTGATTGTTGATATCGGGATTTTCAGTACTATATATATAATAATCCCTAGGAAACATATTGCTAGTTAGGTTATGTTAGGTTAAAAAGGTCAGTCTAGTAAACTAATTTGCTTAAGAAAATATAATAGATTCGTGATACTCTAAAAAAATTGCCAGCTCTACCCATTTGAATTCATTAATTCATTAGAGCAGATTACATATTTCAGTGTCCCTTAAATTATTGAAAAGTAACCTCCAATCCATCTATACTTTCTGGTACAATCAACAGATATTAAGAAGGCACTCAAAATTTTCGCAGCAGGGAATACCCAAGCTTCTGGCTTGTTTGCTTAAAAGGCAGTAGCCGGTAGATAGCTATCTACCATTTTGTTTTATCTACGGCCATCCTAGATTTAGACGATCGTTTTCTATCAACCGTCGGTCAGATTGGAAGCATAATGGTGCTGTCTTGTTATTTGAACTCACTAACATCACAACTCAGTGTGGTACTCTGTCGTGTTAAGTTTCATACGTAGCTATGATCATTATCTGCACCAACTTCACTATTTCCACAACAATAATAATAGACTAAGGAGAGAAAATCCTATCTGTGACTGTATGTGATAATTTGTTGACCGGTACCAGTTGAAAATTTTTACTAAAATTATTTTGAAGATAAAAATAAGTAAGTATTTTGACCCTAAGTCCTTTTGAGTGTAGTAGAGCTTGGCTTTTAAGCAAAAGTTATGGAATACATAATACTGTTGTCTTTGGAGGTAAGCATATCACCATTTGGTGGTGATATATCACTGTATAGTACTCAATTTATCTGTTATATGTATTTTATTTGAATAAGGCAAGTAAGCCTGACAAAATATATTCCTTTGAGCTCTTGTTTCAGAAAAACTAACTTACATTGACTACACTTAGGCACAAGTTAAATTGTACTCAATGCTTTAAACTGATTCACTTTTGATACATAGCTTCAGCTGGTTAATTCACATAATGCACTTTATATTTGCCACATTGTTTTAATAAAAATATACCTCTAGCTTATAGAACTTAAAACGCTTAAAAATAATTGCATTCATAAAAGAATTACAAAAGTTATTTCTTTGGATTTTCTGTATTTTTAAGTTACTCATATTTTTACAATTGATGGCTTATCCTTTTTTAGTTTGCTTGTATTTAAGCTTATAAGCCATGTGTGTGTGTATGTTTAAAATATTGCATTTTCACATATTTTATCATCCAAAAATTTATTTCGTACATATTGTTCTGCTGCCTTATCGACACGCGTACGTGCTCATCGTTAAAGGATTAGTTTTTAGCGTTGTCACGTTTAGGAGAGAATAGAAAGTACGATCTTATGTGTGATTATTTTTTTTTCTATCTGAAATTTTTAGTGTGGACATTGTAAATGCCTAAAATTTTAAAACAACTTAGCTGTTTTGAATTTATGAAGTCATGAAATGCTTTTTCTCATATATGTTTTTTAGTTATTAGGATCATGGATATACGCATATGGGTCACTCTACCTTGTCTTTACATTCAAGGTTTAGATTTCTCAAAATCAATTTTTTTTTCGATACTTTGTCTAAAAACATTCGATACGAGTTTTTGCGGACTTTTTTTCGAAAATACGATAAATTCAGAAAAATTTTGACGAGCAAAAACAAAAAAAAGGTCCTCACTTCTCACCTTTAAAAACTCTAGCAAAATTAAATATATTTCCCTAAAATAAAACTAAATAATTTTGTAATCAGCTCGGCTTGTATTAAGCAACAGATGCCCACAAATTGACCTCAAGTTGAAATAAAATGCAAACAAACTGACATTCACAAGAAGCCACGTGCTGTAAACACCACAAACGCACACACTAAATGTAAACAAACGCTTGAGACCACATCAAGGACGAGTTTGCGCAGTCACACGAAAAGCACGTGTTGCACAAAAAACCTAAGCAAAACAACAACCTGCTCGTCTGCAAAAGCAGCGCAGCGGCCGAAAAGCGACAAGAAAAGCTTTTCCGAGTGAGTGCAATTTTACTCGTTCGTTTTTTCGTTAGTCGTGCGTTGATTTTCTCACATGCGATGCTGTGCAACAGCGAAAGCCGTTGAAATTTTTTCAGTGATATCCAAAAAGTAAGTGAGTGCGGTCATTTTACAGCGGTTATGTGCAAAACGCATTTTATTTAGTGAAACATTGGTAAAATTCGCACTGTAATGAAAAAAAAAAGACTTATCTAAAATTTATAGTGTATTTTTTTAACATTAAAATTAAAATAATAAATTAAGCGAAGTGTAAAAAATTTTCATAAATATTTGTTGTGCGTGTGCCAAAAAGTCAACAACAAGTTCTCTGAATTTTATCAGAAATCCTTACGGCAGCAGCACTTTTGCGGTTTTTTTCACAGTCAATTAAATTTCATTATTCGTGTTGGCCGTTTTTGACCAATTTGCATTCTGGCCGGTTTTTCATTACGGGTGAAATTGATTGGAAAATTATTTTGATTACGCGCTAGCGGTTGGTATTCGTGTGTGCTCTTGCGTGAGTGTCACGTGACGTATGTGCAACATTTATTGTTATCGTCGTTGTTGTCGGTCGTGTGTTTGCAATCGCAATTAAATTGCAGTGTTTGTTTATTTGTTTATTCAAACAATTAATTTCATATTAATTAAGCAAGCGCTACGTTTCATTTAAATTGTAATTATGTTGCATGCAGCATAAAGTTTTGTGTGCCAATTTTTTGTTTCGCTGGCCATGGTGCATGAATCCATAGACATTGATATTGCAACGCATAATTTAGATCATTCATTTGGTCTGCCCACTCAGCGTGCACAACAGTTGGCACAGCTACTGCAACAGCAAGAAGTAGAGACGAGTCTACAGCGATCTTGCAGTAGTTTTGATTTTGCTCTTCATCAGCAACAACGACAGCAGCATCAGCAATCATCAAAAAACGATCTGCTCTCGAGTTCATTTAATGATCGCCATTTACCGAGTAGTGCAGAAAACTTAAGTTGGTCTTTTTTCGAAGAAGTTTCATCGTTGGATAATCATTTGAGAGCAGAAGAGGTGAATTTGTAGAGTTTTGAAAAAATATTGAGCATAATAATCGGTGCTGCCTAGAGAATTATCAGGCACTTGGGACTTTGTCGGTCAAAAATAATTTTTTAACTTGAAAACTTTGTAAAGTTATGAGAAATACGCAATTTTTTAATTTGGCTCAACTCGAGCCAGAGTAGTTCTGTGAAACTTGAATTTCAAATCATTCATTTTAATGCGATAAAAGCATCGAAGCAAAAGCATCCACATGTGTTTAAATATTGTTAATAGTGCATTTCTCTTTATCCGAATTCTTAAATTTGACAGTGGGACGTAACAACCCTATTGGCATCAAATGGGTCAAAACTATATTCCTTTCATTGAAATTCTAAGTCAAAAATAGATATCGCTCATTCTTTTAATAAACGCACACTTTGTTTTTTAACGTTTTTGAACATTTCTTGAAACGAAATATCTCAAAAACTATAGGAGATAGGATGAAGAACCATTTAATAATTTTTGTTAAGAAATACTATAACTTTATAAAAAAAAATTAAAAAATTCAAATAAATTTGTTAAAACATTATTTTTTTTAGTTAAAAATTTTTTCTCAAAATATTTTCAATATTTTTTTTTTGTTTTTTGAATTTTTTTATGTTATTCTTCAATCAATCTTAAGAATGCATGTGCTTTCATATCGAAATTCCCGCCATAACTTTAGAAACTACGAATTTTTTACTGATGACGCACACCATGTTTTTTCAACATAAAATTCGACATAAAATTTTTGTTTTTGTTTTTCAATGTCTGTAGGTAGAAAACCAAAAAAGTAATCGTCGAAATAAACAAATTTGGAACAAGGTTATTTTTTTGTTTTTTTTTTTGCGATATATAACGAGGGCATACAAGGGGACTACTAAAATTCGGATATTTTACATGTCCTGATAATACTTTAATTTTTGTTTAGTTTTTGATGATCATAAAATCAACAATTAGTTTAAGCCATAGTTGATAAATAAAAATACAATTGTATTAAAATAAGGATGTTTCATAAGAAAAATTTACAACATTGCACTCTCTTTCTTTCACAAAATTAAAGCTCTCAAAACCTATATGATATAACTACGATTTGATTTAAGAACCGGCCTCGAATGTTTTTCGTTTCAGCGTCTCAAAACTATTTTTATTCAACCTGTAAAAACTACTAGAATAAATTTGTTATTCAAATACAAACCATTTTTAGAATGGGTTCGACAAGTATTGCATTCTGTTCTCAGGCTGTAGTGACCTGGTATCTCACCTTCCAAAAGTGATTTTTATTACTCAATATTGTAGTTCTAAAATATTTTTTTTTTCTAAAATAATTTTTGCCCTTAGCAATCCTTTTTCTTCTGTAAATGATTTGGTTAAGTTGCAGTAGATTGAACCTTAGCACGAGTTCTTTGAAATTCGTTCCATGTATAACATCGAAAAAAATCAGTTCAATCATTCAAACATGTACGTTCATTCGCATTTCATGGATCAATCAAGAAGAGAACGATAAAATTGTTTTTCATTTTTGAATGATGTAGAAATATGTTAAAAAACCAAACAAGATAAGTTACATATATATAATAGAATACTCCCTTTTAGGCTCTGAGCATTAAAATAAAAAAATTGAACATGGCAGTTTTGAATAAATTGCATTCAAAGCACATAACTTTTACAAAAATCGATAACATTTGAAAATCTTTAAGTTCCATATATAGAATACTCCCCTTATACATATATTATATGTACATACCTACATTATTTAAATTTCTAGCTTTAAATACTAATTAGATATTCCTGTAGGGAGTGGGAAAAATTAAGTAAGTCTTTTCGTCGCTTTTCAGTGAAAACAAAAAGTATATGGACATTAAAATAAAAAAAAAAAATCAAGTTTATGGATTTATAGAATATTATTCTCTTTACTGAATTGGGGAAGTAATTTTTCGAAATTTATTGATAACAAAGCTTTAAGCAGTTTCCATCCAGAAGAGCGAAAAAATTACTTTCATCTATTTTAGAATCTTACAGGTTTAAAAATCAATTTGATTTCTTTCCTTTTATGAGAAGTGTCTATGTTACTACCAAAACTCTTGTCGAGCGTTATATTTTTGGCCACCCAGATGCAAATAAAAATGGAAATTATACCTAAAATTGAATTCAAATCTTGCTCCAGGTAAAAACGTTTAAGCAGATTAACCGTATAATGCAGTCGTGGAATTCACAGTACTTAGTGCTATTATTGCAAAAGGTAAAAATTGAATAGCTGGTGAAGCTAACTTTCTCCGGGTAGAGGAAAAAACATAAATTCTGAAAATTATTTTGTATTTAAGCATAATGAATTAAAATGTGAATGCAAACATACAGACTAAGAGACAAACAGACAGACAGACATTAAAGGATAATAGTACAGCATACTTTAAAGGGGGGAAATGGTTGAAAATTCATTTGGCTTTACATACGCGCTGTGTCTGTAGTAATAAAATGAAAACAAGCAAAAATTGTTATTTCATATGCTCGCACACACACATACATGCAATGTCCTTAACATTTAAGGATATTTGGCACGACTCAATGGAAATGCTTATACTATGTGAATGTAACCCATAATCCTAGCAGTAGCAGCAGCACGAGCAATGTCAAGGGAGATACGTGGGAGTGCGTTGAAAATGCAAATGCGATTGAGTTGATTTAGTATCTGTAGACAAGCGGTTATTACACTGTCGCATGTTTTATACACGCACACAAACACACACATTTCATGCATGTGCAACATACGGTAATTTTTTGGCAACACACAATTGTAAGCACATACATACATACATACACAAAAGATGCGCAGTACAACAACAACATTGCTGGAAATTACTAAAAACATATGCTTACCAATGACACTTTTTGCTCTATTCCCCGCTGCCTAATGTTTCACTATGCACCATAACACCCTTCTGGAGTACGGAAACGGAAACTTATGAAGTTGTTTAAATGTCCTTGACTTAGGGTAATTTTTGGTACCAAATGGTTATTTGAATGTGCATATGGTATTCAAATACAACAACACATACTTGCTTACTCTCATACATATAAAGTATGCCATTGTCCTCAGCTATTAAGTTATCAACATTTCTGTAAACTCTACCAGTCTAAAGATGGGTGAGAAAAGTAATTTTTCTTATATGAAAGATACAAAAGTTTATAAAAAAAATTGTATAGAACTTTCGATGTGAATTTTGTGCCTTGAAATCGAGATTTTTTTGAAATTGAATAGTCAGACCTTATTATTTTTTTGTATTCATTAAATATTATAATGTCGATTTAAATTATTACTCTGATACGAAATATTTTCACTGGATAAAAAATATTTTAAATTAATTTGTATACGCCTAAAGTTTGTAATATTAGCCAGCCGCCAATCCGTTTTTTACTTAATTTTTTCCACGTTTTTGTTTCTTTGAAAAATCTTTATTGAAAACAATTTATTGTAATGTGGCTTAGGAGAAACCTTTGTCATTTGCTGGCATTGTTTATTGAAAATCAGAAAGCAACACTTAAAAGGAGAACTTCCTAGCTTATAACCGCATTTGTGACGGAAGCACAAGAATTATAGATTCAAATCTTATGGATCTTCATTAAAAAAATGAATTGAATCCTGGGTCTGAGCTGGCAAAAAATTGCGAACCTGAGTCGTGATCGTATTCGAGCAGCAGTTTGCTACAAAAATTAAACAAAACAACTTAGGCATCCATAGATGACATTTCAGTTAGAGCGTTTCAAAAAAAAAATTTCTTTACGATGTGTCAGCGAAAACATGTCTAGAAAAAATCCTCAAAGGATTTTTAATAATATTAAATACTGGATAAGCGATTTCGAAATTGCATGGAACATCGCAGAGTTTTCAAAATTATTTTTATATTTATTATGGAAAATTCGAAGCCGAAATTAGTTCCGAATTCTTTTCATTTAATTTTGGGAATGTTCGGTGAAGGTAGATGTACTTTAGATTACTTTGGGTGTCTTTTGGCTGTAATCTATGATAAAAACTTTTTGAGCCCTTGATTCTCAAATATTTTTTATATATTAGGATATTTGTTTTCAAAAATACTTATAAAACCCCCAAATTACTAGAATGTTTTCTTTTTTAATTGTTTTCTTAAATGCAATTTTTTTTCAAAATATGTAAATAAGTAATTTTATTTTCAGAAGTTTTAGCTTAAGCTTGTGTTTCAAAACATTCTGTAAGGAAGAAATAACTTTAAATATGTCGCAAAATAGAATTTCTTTATCAATATAAGCAAATATAAGTATCTGACGTGATGAAATTATTTCACAATGTTTTTCGGATCCAGAGTATTATTCAAGATAAAAAATGAAGCTTTAGTCGAAGGTACATACAAAATATAAATATCTGTGAATCAGTCCCACGTGTATTTGTGAAGCTTTGGAACTATGGTTTGAACAATTTGAATAGGAACTTGTTATATAGCTTATATATGGGCTCTCTTGCGCATCGCTATCAAGCGCAAGGACTGCGGCTATTCAAAAAGTATGTTACTGTTTTTCAGCTTTCGTTCTTAAATGGCGATTTGCGGTGAGCCTAAAATTATTTTTGGTATCATACTGTGGAACGAATGAGTGCATAGAAATTTCAAAAGGACTATGCATTTAAATAATTGCATGTTTCACTTCAAGGTACGTTTTGTCAGCTGCAAAATCCATTTTTAAAGTAAGGAAAATATATTTTTGATTCAGGTTTTAAAAAAAAAATGTGTTTGAAAAAGTTTCTCATTATTGCTATTCTGCTAAATTTTAGCCGGAGATTCCGGAAGATTCCGGAAAAATATAACCACAATGTAGCAAAAATTTATATTACAGCACTCACATCCTTTTAAGGCTTGAAGTGTTTTTATGTTTTCACATAGTTATCGGGAACGAAGACTTTTTGAAAGTCTAAAATAATATTATGTGGTTGTTGATTTGTTCGTTTTGGTCGACTTTCAATAACCACGAGCGACAAAATCTCGGCAAAATAAAAAAGTTAGCGCTCTAAAATGAGAGCTTCGCTCTTGACTTGTGATAAATGATTTCAGTTTTGTACAAAAGAAACATCAAAAACATGTCGCCGATTTTTGTAAAACACCATACAAGTAAGACTTCAGTTTGAAAGGAACTATTGGTACTCGTTCAAGCAACTTTATATTTAATTTTTTTCAGCTCAAATTTATTGTTTAATTTAGAGCGAAATGGAATCACTTTATTTGATCTATTATTCTTTGAGTAATATTATTCCCTCTGGTTGATAATGCTGTACCAATCTTATGATAGAGAAAATTAAATAAAAACTCACATAAATTTTTCAAATACCAAATTTTAAGTAAATTAATTTTAATTTTCATTGCAATTAATTTATAAAACTTTTCAGAATTCCACAAAAGAATTCATTTATTTATTTTTTTATTATGAAAACCGTAATTAATTGTAAATAAAGTTCACTGCCCACTTATTTACAGTGCGTATACCCAGTATTTATTTTGATGGAAACACAAAATTACAAAAGGAAATCAACAAAAAAAACAATTCATTTGAAGATTGAAATGCATGCGAACTGTTTTTATTTATTTTTTATTTCTAAGCAACTAAAATCCGGAAAACATAAATCTCATCAAAATGTGAAATGAATTTCGCAAATGTTGTTGCAATCGAGTTTGTCAAAATGTTAAACTTTTAATACAAATTAAAAATGTTTTGTGTAGCTCAATTTTTCTTAAATTGGCTAAGAGTTTTATTCTTATATAAGAATATCTAAGAAAAAAAATAATTAATAAAATTAAGACATTAATTTTTCTTTTGTATCCTACTAGTTGTCCCGGTAGATGTTGTTCTGCCCATTCCCGTAGTTGGCGCGATGTTGTATGAACTCATGCGATGCAACGTTTAAGCGAATCAGCCCATTCTCCAGTGAATTTAACTTCAGTCCCTACTCTTTTCCATACATATAGTAGGCCTGGCAGACGATTGTTATGACTTTACTGGTAGGTGGGGCTATGAGTTTAATTTTTTATAATTTTTTAAACGTACCAGGTTTCATTCAACTGCGCATCAAATAGTTGCTTATATCATCAAAACGTGGATTTATTCGCATATGGGAGGCGTGGTACCGTTCATTCTTTCCTCTGAAATCTACTTTTTCCCGTACCTTTTATAAATGTGCCAAGTCCCATTCAGTAAGTAGTTGATAAGATATGATGAATTTGATTTTGAGGGCGCGTCATCGTTGATTTTTGCTAACCTTCCTTGTAAAAACCTTCCGTAGACCCTAAGAAGCATTTAAAAAACAATTATGTAATCTGCGTGAAAATTCTATTTAAAAAATACTTTTGTATGAAGGCCTCCCTAAGTATGCACCCTAAATAAATTTTTGATGGTTTAACCTGTGCTTCTTAATATAAACGTGGTGCAAATTCGATGTGAATCGATTAACCGGTTATCGTGAAAATGATATTTTGAAAATATTTTTTTATATACACGCATTCTAAGGAAAAGTTTTATAACCTATGACCCCCACCTGATCGATACTAACATATTGTTGAAATTTGATCAAAATTGGCCGGATAGTTTCTGCGTCCATAGAAACCAGACAAACAAAAATTGAATTTTATATATGTAATAGATAGGGATGCAAAGTTACTCAAATTTTTCTACTAACTAACTAAGTTTTTTTTGTCGATTTAGAAATATGTATGAACATAAGTATGTAACATAAGTATGTTGAAAATAGAAAAATCATTATTTATTCAAGACACTTAAAACTGACCTTGCACATAATGAACGAATAAGTTTAGCCTTCATTTGTGCCTCTTTAAGCATATCATAAATCACGCCAATTTAGTTTTATTTTGAATGATTAAGATTATTTTTCCATTACAAATCTTTAAATAGACAAACGAGCACATAAGTTTTTTTTTTTTTTTTTTTTTCAAATATATTAATAAATTTTCACAGAACACAAAAACTTGCGAACACCCGATGGTGTTGCTGAACAGATGCACGTGTGGGCAAAATATAGAAATTTTCTTCTTGAAATCGAATTTATTTGAAATATTTCATTTAAAATTTTTTTATAATTTTATTTAAATTTAAATAAATTAAAATCATTTTTGTCAAAAATTTCTTATAATACGTATAAAATATTAGAAAAGCAAATTCAAATATTTACAGAATAAATTGTCATCTCAATTGAGCATCAACAAATATTTTAAGATTTGAAAACTTTTTTCCTTGCAACATTAAATAAAGCGTTGAAAAATAACAAAAGTCGTACCATCGAAGCGTTAAAGTTTCAACGCAACAATGCGGTGGAGTTGCCAACGCATGACAGAGATCGGTGCATAAGCAAACAAGCTTGGGTTTGTACACACAACACGCTATCAAACATTAAAGACTTTTAAACTTGTCGGCAACAGCTGCATACTCATCATCCTCATTTAATCCTGTCGTGTGCTGCACGAGAGATTTTTGCAATTGCGTTGACAACAAGACATGAAATCGCTTTTCGCTTGTCATAGCGAAGAGTTAACGGAATCAGGAATAAATGAAAATCGTTGTAGGAGGGGGAAAAAATAAAAACCAAAAACAAAAACAAATAACATCAGGTACAACTTAAGCAACGATAAAAGTTTCTTGCCAAAGGAAGTTGTCGTCTTCTACTGCGTGTGTCGGTTGCACTTTGCTGTTATTTGTGTTGCTTGCCGTTGATGTTGTTGCTGCAGGACTGCACTCTTTAATCACTTTGGGGGATTCCTTCTTGGTAAAAAGATGAAAAATAAACGTGCCACACTTGCTCTAGAAAAAAAAAACACCAACAACTTAGTGATAGTTGCGCATTCCGTTGTAAACTTAAAATGTTAGATCCTTATGCTGGTATCAAATATATTTGTGGTGATAAGAAATAACAGCTAAAAGTCGTCAGAAAATAAATGGAAAATTTTTCATTGGTTCTGGGAGAAATGTCTCCTTCTTTTCTGTGTAATTTGTTTTCACTCAAAAACGGTAAGCAAAAATCTCCAAAAACTAATAGAAAGTAGTCGTCAATTCCATTTGTCTTACATCAAATTTTAAATATTTGTGATACGATGACATTAATTTTTAAATTCGATACTAAACTGACGGTAATGGTTTCTGTTTCATACTACCAGACCATTACAATGTCTCCTCTTAGGCCATTTGTGGGTTTTAGAGCCCGAAATATGGAAATTTTGCTTATTTGAGTCTCCACTGATCAAGAAATGAGCTTGATTACTGAAGAAAATTTTGTTCACAATGTTCATATGCGTTTGATAAATGCCAAGTGACAAGGCTCCACTATTATAGTATTTGTACAAGGATAATCTCTTATAATCAAACGTAAATAAGAGAGTTTATAAAAAAGGAACGTTTTACATTTTTATAATTTATTTTTTGATGAGCTTTTCACTTGACTTACAGCTTTAAGCTAAATAGCTAAGAAGGCTAATAGCTGTAGTAGCTATCCATAAAGATTATGCTTTCGATTGCAAACATACACATTGAAAAAAAAAAATAGTTTATTTTTTATTTATAGTGAAATCAAATTCCAAATTATAAATGGGTCTCCCTATTCGTATATAAAATATCAAGTATATTTTTTTATACAAAATTTATTAACAAATTTAACACTTGAATACATAGTTGTCATGAATATTATGAAAACATTTTTGTTTCCAGTTGCTAGCAAATATTTATTTAATAAATAAAATACACTTACATATGTATATGTATGTAAACAAAAATATTGACAACAGTTGAAGAAGTGACAACCAATTTCCGTTTCACTTAGTTATTTTTTCGAACAATGTGACACACGCATACACTTGTAAATAAAAATAGGCAAACAAATTAAGAGCCAATGTTTCATTTCAGACAGAGCTAAATGAACAAAATTTTGAAAATCTCTCACACAAAGTGCCCTTGAATATGAAATCAAGATGTGTATGGCTTTAAAAAAATAAAAATTCATTTAAAACTTACCCACCCACTTACTAGCTGACTAAATGAATGTTTGCTGCCCGCATTAATGGCCAGTGTTGCCATTATTGCGCACAAAGCGCATTGAGGCCAAGCATGTCGAAATAATTATCATTTTATTTATAATTGAGTGTGAACGCACTCCATGTCAGCCGCGTACTGAACACACATACATAAATACATATTTATGTACATGCATGAATTTATTTGCATATTTATATAGAAAGTTTTTAGGGTGGCTCATGAGAAATATAAATTTACTGACAATTTTCTCATCAGATTTCCATTTTATAAATTAATAAATTTGTTTGGAATTCAGTAAAAAATTCGGTGCACTCTAATGCATTCACTTGCATTTATAAAAACCTTTCAGCGGACGACGACAGCATGTAAACAAGCAGCGTGACAGTGCGCTGGAACTTTCGCACCTGTAAATGCAAAAATATTCGAATGTTATGCTCTTGTTGTTGTCGTACATAGTATTAACTTATTTTATTTTATTTTTATTGGATATGCAAAATTAAATAAAGCTTTAAAAGTAAAAAATTCAACGTATGCCAAAAAAATGTGTTAATGCAATTTGATGCTTTCTGGTAGTAATGCGGGCAAATGCCACAAGTGAATTTTTTGTGTTGTTATTTTTAAAAAATCTTTCTACTGCGATTTTGTTTGTTTAACATTTTAATTTTGCTATAATTTCCCTTGTTGCATTTGTTATCAAAATTACACGCATAAATGAACAACTTTCTGTAAACATTCAAATTATCACGAATTTGTTGCATACCTTAAATATTATTTACTTTAGAATCAGAGGAAAAATATGTACATTTAATAATGCAATATTATGTGGTCCGGATTCATCTACAAGGCCAATTTAAATATTATACACCAAATTTGCGATAATTTGCACATTTCGAACCATTGACGTATAAACGAATTAAGAAAATATCTAGCTGGGTAGAAGTTGGTAGAACCATTCTCAAACGATAATACAAAAATATTCAAATTCAATAGATGGCACGCCCGTATGGTGATGAGTAAACGAATCAATGAGCTCTTTCTTAGGTAGCGCTTAACAGAGCAAATTTCCCCGTATTTGGGCTAAAAACACATAATCGTGTAAGCGAACAAAATTTAGCTAAAAGTTGTCGAGCTTGTCAGAAGGCTATTTGTATTATGCGCTGCCAAACTCAGGATATTCAGATATGTTCAAAAGAACCTGCATGAGTTGCTGAAATTGCTGAAAATGTCCGAAATTTTGAACCATATCGGAAGTTTTTCGAGATGCTAACATTTTTGGTAATGCTTAAATCGCTATGTTCCAATTCCCTTGAATTCGATTAAGCGTTGGATCACCAAAATAATATTCTTTGGTGAAGTTAGCAAGACAATACAGAGGTTACTGTTATCAACAATTATGACAAACTTCACCCCATACAGCCTGTCAAATATTGAAATAAATACCGACAAAATCGTTGTGTTGAATGGAAACGAGGTTACAAACATCAAATAATTCATTAAATCTGGCAACGCTGATGTCATTCAAGCTCCCCGAGGTTTGCCACTTCATCCTGGAAATCTTACTCAATTTCCAAAGATATTGAATCAGAATTTATTTAAAATTTTCTTAATTGGAACTGAAGTGGCCATCAAAGTAAATCGGTAACACAGTGACGTCTTACTTTTGGGAATCCAACGTTCACCATATTATTGCCAAGATACGATGCCATCCCAAAAAACATGGCAAAATGAGATATGTCTCCTATAAAATTACAAAATTACAAAACCTGATGGCTTGATGGAAAATTTCAATTTACAAAGGTCCATAAAACTCTATACAATTTCGTAGTTATGCTAAAACCAAAATTTATTTTATATTTTGTCACCCCTTCTTCTTCTGGAATAAAGTTAAAAAAAGCACCCGATATAGTAAAGGATTGGGCGGACTTGGTCTATATGACAATCTTGTAGTTCTGTGAAAAAATTTTATGAATAGACCAATAATAGGAATCAGAATTTTTCCCCAAATGATTGATATGTGATTACTTAAGTAAGTTATTTAAAAAAATTCAACGATACACATCTAGACCTAATGGATCGACTTTGTCCACATTTCTCTAAAAGCTTCTTATACGAATATCTAGTTATTGGAGACTAGCAAAATCTATCATTTGAAAAAAATTTCTTTTTTGATGAAAAGAACCTGCTTTATATTTCAGACATAACATAATGTTTTATGCTTTTTTTAAACATTTGTCAACAAAAAGTAAAATGCGCTCTTTTGGATATTTTTTCCTGATATAAATATATAACAAAAAACTATACAAATGATTTGAGGACTGGCAAAGAACTTACGACTATGTTGCTTGCTTATGAAAAAAGTACTCACTCCAAGGCTAAATATTTCGTACCAAGTATATTTAAAAGATTAAAAGCCTTCAATAATCATCATCATAAATCATGAAATCATCAATAATTGCTGATTTTAAAAACGCTCAGCTGTTAAAACGACATGTGAAGTTTTTGAGTTAGAAATAAATTTTAAAAAGCTGTGAAATTTAAGAAATATTCTTTAAATTTCAGACTTTTTTTTTGTTTTATTACAAATTTTGTTTTTTTTTAAATATCTGACAAATTAAAAATCACAAAATTACTTATATCATAAAATAAATTAACGCAAAAATAACCACAAGAACAGAGATTTCGTTTTTCGAGAGTAAAATTTTTTTCAGGTACTGCAGAACTTTAACTACAAACAAATGAAAAATAAATTTATAAATAAAACAATTTCTTGCATATTTAACACGTAAGCAAAAAAATACATTAACCAAAAAATGTTTTGGGCTTAATTGAAGAATATTTACTTAAGACTAATACCACATATTTACACTCATAAAACAAACCAGAGTACAGGCAATTTAAAATAGAGAATTTGTTTATTTTTATATGTCAGCCATATGTACAGAAACGAAAGAAACTTTAATTTTCAAAGAAACGCCAACTTATTTATTTATTCAGTGGAATCGATAATTCGATAATGCTGATTTCGCTTGAATGCCACTGATGAATACAATTTTCAATTGAGTGTGAAAATTATTTCTTAATGTGCTATACACTGACGTCCACATAAATTAAGAGCAAATTAAAAAATATTTAGTGGAAGTAAAATGAAATGAAAAATTTTATATCTTAATATATATGTCAGCGGGTTAGTTGAGTAAATATACAGGACGCCACAAAATAACCGAAGTGGTTTAGATTCATAAAAATAAATTATAATTTTTTGTTCAAGTACAGTAAACACATGTTAACTTTAATTTTCCCTAAACGTTAAATATAATGTCTTGAAAGTCACAAAATTTTAGATGTTACTGTCCGGAATTCTTCGCGAATATTGGCAGCCAGTTAGGTTATTTTCGTTAGCTTATTGAAACACAATTGATCTTTAAATCCAGTTAATGCTGTTGCGAATTGTCGAAGATTTTACATAACAGATCCAATGTACCCTGTACATTTTATTTGGTGTAAATTTGGCTATTGCACATTGCCAAACAATTGAAAATTTGCTTCACCGCTCAGTATCAAACGAAAAAACAATATGAAGAAGTTAAAACAAACTTAAACAATAAAGTTTATTGTGCGCCATCATTACCAGCTAAAGATTTTGGAGACATTTTATGGGTGGTTTTTTCAAATTGAAACATATATAAAATTTAATTATTTTGACTGACAATAATATTTTTATTTTAATCAATAATATAACGTTTTCAGACAACTGCCACTCGAGCTGAAACTATTGGCCAACCAATAAGCACAACGCATGCCAGCACGGAGACAAAAAATTTCATAAATGACGTAGATTCGATGGGCGAAAACTCAAACTCACTACTTGAGGAGGAGCAGCAGCATTCATTGAGAACCGCTAAGTAATTATGAGCTTCTTAAAATAAATTTAATTAATTTTTTTGTCTGTATTTTTGGTACATTTCCAAAGTTGTTTTAGTAATGCTAGTCTTTCACACATCATTTCATCAAATAAATTTTCATTGGAATTATTATTTTTTTTAGTAAATTTTCATACAAACAAGAATTATTTAAAATAATCATTCAATTTTATGTTTATGTGGCAAAGTATTTTATTCTTTACTCTTTAACAAATTAAAGTTAAATTTATTATTTGTTATTTATATTTATGACCTTTAACAAAATTTAACTATTTTGGCAACTTTTTTTTGACTAGCTTTTTTCAGGGTGAAGAGATTTGTTAATATTTCTTATTTCTACTATTACGTTTTGAGTTATAGAGACCAGACTTAGGCAACAAAATGCGCCGAAAGATAATCTTATTAGTACTAATTAGGTAAACAAATGCTTAAACGCGTTTTTTAAGAAATACAAATATTGTACCGCCGCACAGTTTAATATCTTGCCAATCTACAATCTAGCAGCACTAAGCTAATATCTCAAAAACTATAGTCAATGAAATTTTCCAAATATTTTAATATTTATATTTTGCAGCATATGCCCATTTCAGTTTAAGATATAGTTCCCATATAACCGATTTTTTTTTCGCATTGACATTTTAAAGGGTGACTTAAATTAAAAAGTATATAACGTTTGGTTTTATAGTAGACTATAATTTTTTTGTGTCTGGCAAATATTTTGCAATAAAAATAAATATTTCATCGCGCGGTGGGCAAAACAATTAAGTACTCTCCTGTTAGTAGGTATCACTCAGAATGCTAAGAAAATTTTTATATTAAATTTTTACTATTAACCAATTTCTTTAAAAAAATAAAATTTTCATATCCATCAACAGATTTTATTGTACAAAGCATACTGTGAAAGAAGCGTCTACTTATATATTGGAAAATTTCACCCATTTCTTCTTTTATACATTCAACCAATTGCTGCTTGTTAGAATAAAACCGTTTGTTCACCTCTCCCTATACGTAGTATTTTCCACGAAATCACGATCAGAAATAGATCTTGGTAATGAAAATATACAAAGTGCTTATTACTTTTCAATTCGATTAGTCTACAGACTAGAATTTTAAGTGTCCTCAAAGAATTTTAGAATATGGGGTTATTTTGAAAATTTCTGCTGTACTATACATATGTAAGTGCTAACTCGGACCACTTTTTTGGCAACGCGTAGTTTAATTCCAAACTGATCTCATAAATTTTTAAAACTGAATTTTGTTATTGGAAATAGAATATACTTAATTCTCTAAAAGATCATGCTGAAAATTTTCACTTTCAAATGCATAAATTTATTGAATCTTCTATATATCACCACCTTACAGTAAGTCAATTAAAATTTACATAATTTTTTTACTTTCATACAACCTTAAACTCACTTTATTAAAAACATAAATAAGATATTCCTAAAAATTAGCACACTTGCTTAAAATTCTAATATAGCATAAGACCGAAGAAATTTACCCGATGTATTACACCCTCCTTTTCCATTTTCAAATTTGCTTTTCATTGAGAAACATATCACTGATACTTCCTGTGTGACACAATAATCTGGTCATAAGTATTTGTTAAATGCAGTAAAGTAAAAAATCTAAAACCTTACAAATGACGCATAACTTTTTATTTAATTTAATTGAAAAAAATAACATGTTTTGTAGCTTCTGCAGAATACCTTATATGTATCATATTTTGCTCTTAATTTTCCCCTCATCTCCTTCATGCTTTCGACTTGCTACCAACATCATCATCATCATAAAATCCATATATAACTCACACACCTGCATTCCGAATAATACAATCCTGTAGTAAACCGAATGGAATTGCAACAAAAACTAAAATTGCTGTCGATTGTGTTTCACAGCAGGTGCAACAATCAACGGATATAAAGCAACAACATATGCGCAGCAACTCAACAATACCAGACGACATAGCAACATCAACATTAAAACGCAAGAAACAACAGCAGCAACCACCACTCCACCCTACAATAAATAACAACAATAACAATCAACGAGGCCTAACAACAAAAAATTGCAATCAACAACAAATAAAACAAGAACAACAACATTTAACTGCGTTCACGACAAACAAACAACAAAACAAAATTAACAACAGCAACCAAATCAAACAGCAACAACTATTCAATGATGTTTCAACAAAGGCGATGATTAGCATTGGAGGTGGTATTGAGATAGATTCAGATACAACAATAACATCAACACGCATTGGCAAAGCCCGCACGCTGCCCGCAGCGATCACTGCTGACAGATCACCAGCATATGCAGATGTTGGTATCATCGATTTAATTGGTGAAACCAAGACGTCGACGGCAACGTCAGCGGTAACAAGAAATCGTAGAGCTGCACAGAATAAAATGAGTGCCACGCCTCAAAGTTTTGTTGCGGGTATGGAGGCACATCTGGGCCTTAGCGGTTGGCGTAAGAAGCTGCTCTATACGTTAATGGTGCTACTGATGCTCTTGATTATAGTCAATTTGGTGCTGACGCTATGGATACTCAAGGTCATGGAATTTTCAACGGTAAATTCAATGCTAAGTATACAAGTTTCGAGGTGGAATTGTTCTAATAATACATTTCTCAAAATTTGCACAGCAAAAAAGTGTACACATTTTTATATAAAGCAATTTTTGAAAAAACACCCAAAATTCTAGGAGCGAGAGCTGCGTGTAAGGTTGCAGGTGTATGGGCTAATGCCAGCCTTAATCATTTTCAGAGATTTTTTTAAGGGTTTGCTGATTTATAGGAATTACGAAAAGGCAGATGTTTTGTGGTTCACAATGTTTTGCTTACAATTAATTCTTGGGTGTATTTAAAGATTTAGTTAGAACATTTGTGGGGTTTTCAATTTCTATTTTCTCTATTTTAAAATGTAGTGGTATCCAAATTAGATATGAAAAATTTTGCAAAATTCAATGAAACATTGGATTCAAAACAGTAGGAAATATCATAATGAAAATCTTCATAAATTGTAAATCCTTCTCACAGACATTTCTGAACAGTTTATTCATTATAAAAGTTATTTCAAGGGAGTTAATGGGACATGAAACCAAAAACTTTGAAAATTTTTTCGGATGAAATCAATCTCCACTTGTACTTGAATATATATCTAACAATATTGATTTTTCTATTCATTTTTGGCTGAAACCGATTTTGTTTTTAGGATTGCTTCATGCAAAATTTTTTTCAAATAAAATGTATACCAAAAACTTCCAGTAAAAGAAACATCAAATTTTGAACGCCATTTCCCAATAAATTGCTGAGAATTTAAATTTCTTACTTTTTTCTAATAACCTGCAGGATGGCATGGGTCCACTAAAAATTATACCTGGCGGCATACAGCTGACGGGACAGGCACTAATCATGGATATGCTGCGAGCATCAACGATACGCTCAAGGCATGGGCAACCAATTTCGATAGGTAGGTATGTGGTAATTAAGTGCGTGATTTACTGTGTGTGTAATTATGTAATTGAGTGTGTATAATTGTGTGTGTATGTGAAATTGATGTATGTTTATGTCTAACGACAATCAATTTCAATGCAGCAATGATGAACTAATTTATGAGAAATTTCATTGCCTTCTAACGATTTCCTCCATCTCTCCCAAAAGCCGTCTCTCTATTAATATTCATTTTGCATAAATTTAACCTCTGATTTTCATATAAATCTCTCATGCTATTCGAATTGTTGCTATCGGAGTACGACAGAGTTTCACCATAAATAAACCCTTGCGGTTTTACACAATCACGGTCAAATTTGTGTGATTTGTGTCCACATGTTATTCATTAATGGGTGTATGGGTACATTCCGTATGGGTGTGTTGGTATATGTTTGTGTACATTTGTGCTTATTTAGTGAAGCATTTGGCATATTTCAAATCATTTGACATGCAGATCCTTTTTTGTAATGAGTTTTTGCCTGGAAGGTGATTTGTAAATTATTTAATATGCCTGTTGACACAATTGCCAGTCAAGCAACAACAACAAAAGAGGGTGTTCCAACCAGCATAATGATGTTTGAGACCCAAAGAAATTTGAAGTGTGTGGGTATAGTGGAACAAATGCACTTAGAGGTTAAGCAATAAACTAAAAACATGCTCGGAATAGCCAATAATAACAAAGTAATATTTATTTCAATAAAATTGAGCTATACAGGTAGAAAAAGGTCCTACCAAAATATTTAAAAATTTTAACGATTTTAACTTTGAGAGTATTATGCATTTTTATTAGAAATGTAATGTGCATTATATATAAAAACTATTATATTTTACATCATTCGTTTATATAAGGAAACTTGAAATTTTAACTTATTCCATCACTCCGGTATATTTGGGTACAGCCCAATGAATAAAATTTGACAATAAATATAGAAAAAAATAGTCAAAAAGACTTTTCTAAAACATTTTGAGTGACTGCTAACTATTTAGAAACGTTTTTATTTGTATAACTTTTTCGAAAAATTATCCAAATTTTTGTGTGATCATGTGATTCGTATGAACATTAATTTAGTTTTTCTCAAAAAGTTTTAAAACAATCATTCTGTAAAAGAGAAAAAAAAAACATAGCTTTATAACGTATTTTAAGATGATTTTGGATTTCTGGATATTTTTGATATAAGACCCTCCTAATAGTGAAGCTCAACACACAAATTAAAACTGGGTATAAAAATCTTTAATGAAGGTCATTGGACGCTTAGCTCAAGCATATATGTACTATTTACAGAAATTTCTTCTAATATTGAAGTTGAAAGATTTCTGCTCACTTTTCCTAAATTCACCCCACAGTACTCTACGTTATCTAACAACGAATGCTTGCACATAAATCTCAGCATAAAACGACGACAACTGCGACCACATTGCGATGCACAATTTAAGATAAAACCATAAGACAGATGCGTATTTTAGATGACACCAAAAGGTGGCACCATTTTTTATTTCTCCACTATGTTTCCACCTCAAGGCACAAATCGACCTGCAAAGGTAGAGCACATTCATTGTGTGTGTGCGCGCGTTTAAAAAAGAGAAAAAGACGCTACAAACTACCATGACCATGATATCCAAACAAAAATTTTATTTCCGTTTCCGCTATCATGTAACCATAATCTAGAAATAACAGTACGTTCCGAATGCTGTATACTTTTGTGGAGAGTGACTTTTCGAATTTTCATATTTTTTTTTATAATTCCAACAAATACTCCATCAAATCTCATATTTATAATGCTACTAACTTTATCTTTTTTTGTTGCTCTCTTTTTATGCGCCGGACAAACATAATTCACCTTGGCTGCAATGACTTCATCATCATCGCTGTCGTCTTTCCCCGACATCATCAACAGAATCATCACGTAATTTTTCAATCAATACACGTGACACGAATGGAATTCTGGAAAATCATTTATTTTTGGGACATGATAAGCTCGAATGCCTTTCGACGGGATTTTACATCAACGATACAAAAGATAGGAATTTATTTTCCGTAAATCGAGATGAAGTCACAATCGGTGCACACGCGCTGCGAATTGATGGCGAAGGTGGTGCCATATTTCGGGAATCAATACAAACACCAATTGTACGAGCTGAACCACGCCATGATTTGAGGTGAGTTGTGCTGGCGTTGCAAGGACGACAGTGATCATAAAATACGCAGTCGTTGCCGGATAAAAGTAAAAAAAAAACTTTTGGGTCTAAAAGCAAAAAAAAAACACAGAGGCTGTAGTAAAAGCATAAAAAGTTCTATATGTAGCATGTCCTTGCACAACACATTTGTGTATTTGTATGTGTAAGGCACATTCATTTAACATGAGTATGAAGTTCACAAATTCACTGCAATGACTGCATTGGTGTTGCACGAGTATCGGTTTTATTCGCACTGCAAACGTATGTATGCGAGGTATATAAAATTGACACTTTTCGCAGGTCCATTAAAAAATGCTTAAAGGTTTTAAAGTTAAGTAAACAGCAAACATAAATAAGAGAAACGGAGTAGTGAACATGTTAAACGCAACGTAATATAGTTGAAAGATTTTTTTTTAATTATAAAGGACAACTTTAATGCAAGGCTTATTGCACAGGCAGATAGATAGAAAGATTTGGGAAATCATGCATAAACACAAAAGTTACCATTATCCAGCGTCAATTGTGTTCTTCTTTGGTTATGAATAAAAAAGATAGGAAAGGGCAGACTTTTCTGAGAGACTATTTTAAGAATGTTTATCGCAATCGTAATTTTGTGAGAGAGAGAAGTTTTTTCCCACACCGCGCCAACAGTTAAAGTAAACCTAACTTTAAATAATTATCTCATTATAGCGTTTTAAAGTTTTCGTTTCTCTGGAGGGTGCCACGCTTACCAAGTTTGCCAAGCTCTTATCGAGAGCTTTTCGAATAATAGTTACCATTTGTTTGAAATTTGGATCCACTACCTTATATTAATCTCATAGTATAGTATTTGCATTTTGGTTACTCTACATCGAATAACTAACTCAATGTAGCGTTTTAAATGTTTTCCTTGTATAGGCGGTCCGTGAACCGATTTCGTCCATTTTCAATTCCATAACGCTTTTTTGAAGCTGTGGTCTGCGAGTCGAATTTTATTCAAGTAGCTCACTTGGTTTTCACGTAATCGTGATCTCCACAGGCTGACAGAAGGACATAGCTTAATCTTTTCCGGTGATGACTCTGAGCAAGAGTAAATATACTTTTTTATACTTGCCACGCTCCTTTCTATGCATTACAAATAGAATGACAGTAGATATATCCTCTCAGTAGGCTATAAAAATTGTTAGAACCCATAGAAAATTATGTTGCTTAGACAAATTCTCAGCGTATTGCATTTTTCTTCCCTTAAATTTAAAAATAATGCCACAACCATATTGTTTTATTTATAATTTTCTTGAATTTATATTAATTACATAATTTTAGATTGGAATCACCCACACGCCAATTGGATATATCAGCAGCACATGATATAAATCTGAAATCGCGTGCTGGAAAAATTGAATTTTCAGCGCTGGAAAACATAAAACTGAGTGCGTTAGACGGCGAGGTAATTGTTGATAGAATATGCCTAGTTTTATATGACTTTCAATGATTGTTTGGAAGAATTTACAATTTTATAGCACTAGTATGCGTGTGCATACGTGTGTGCGTGCAGCATACATATCAACAGCAGTTGAAAATGCAATTTTATTTATTAAGTCCGTTTTGACAGCTACTGTTGACCAGTTGTTGTTTGGTTTGTGGTGACCTTGCATGGGTGTTGTATTCGAATGATAAAGTCGACGGCATATTTGCACACAAACGGCAAAATGAATTGCACTCAGATATGCCATCGACATGTGGTCAATTGATTTTGACAGTTTTATTGCACAATGCAATGAAATGTGTCAAAAAAAAAAAATGTAATACCTGGCCATTGATATGTGAAAAACAATTTTTTTCTTTTTTCCCATTAGCTACGTTTGGAATCATCAAAAATATTGATGCCAAATTTACGTACCGCACAACCGCCGCTGCCAGGCAGCACCCCACAGCATGATCATTTACATCGTAGTATCTTCCAGTTGTGCGCCTGTTCTAATGGTAAACTATTTCTGGCAGCACCACATTCTATATGTGCCGGTGATGAGACCACTGTCTGTAGTTGATCTCAATGGGGACAATAAATGAACGTGCAACACAATGAAGTTTACAAAAAGTCAATCAGGACATACATAAGGGGCTATGCAGGGAGTAACTACAGAGTTTTTCGGAAGTTATTGATAGTGTAAATACCAAAATTTGGAGTTTAGGTTTGTTTTGGCTGAAACTGAAACGAATTATTTATACAGATAAAGTAGAAATCAAAACATAATCACATACATACCTACGTATATACATATAACAGTTAATTACATTATACATATAGTACATAGTAACTAAAGGAGAAAGCTTATATGTTTAATTAGTATTTAAAACTGAGGCCTATTAATGACATCAACTAGTCAATACATAGCATAATATGTAACGTGTAAAAGAATATACTCGTATATATGTATATTTAAATGGAAGTGTAATATATAACGTATATACCTACATACCTATTTATATAGAAAAACTGTTATTATGAAATGTTAGTGCAATATTATTATTTAAAATTATAGAGGTTGAGTTCATTCATGATATTCCAAAAACTTATACTTGAGTTTAGTAATACATTTATGGGCTATTTTTTTTCAATGGGAATACCATTATATAGCGATAATTTTCCTGTAGATAATTGCCATAGAAGACAAAGGAAACATTATTTTAAAGACTTAGTCGAGTTGACTTAGAACGAACTTTGCTTTATTACTGTGCTGAACCATTTTTTCGTGGTATCGTTTGAAAAAAGAAATTGTATTGTCACCATAAAAAATTTTTACCAACTTCACTTGTACCTTCCTATAGTCAGATTTATTTTCCACGAGACTCTTTAAAAATATTTATGGAATTGTTTCAAATAAAGCGCTGTTCTCAATGTGACCTGATGATCTAAAAATTTCATGGATATTTCGAAATTTCATAGGTCTGCTAACAGGAACATGTCTTCCCTACTTTGTATGGCATAAATGGAATATTTTCACGATGAGTTTCAAAAATGGGTCAGAATTTACCAACTGGGCCACTAACAAAAAAAAAAAAATTTAATTTTTTCATGAAATTTTGTTAGTTAGATAGTGGTATGTGCTAGAAATTAAATTGTGAAATGATTTTTTTATTTTATTTTTTTTTTGTTGTTGTTATAGGCAATTAAAATTCGGGGACGAAATTTTTTCAAAAGCTTATAACTTTTGAACGCATTCGATGAACGCATTTAACGGTATCCGTTTCGTATTGAAATAGAGTATAAGTGAGATTTTTTTCAATTTTAAATATTGTATTTTTCAATATTTTCCAGCCTTCCCTGTCCGATCGAAAAACGAAAAAAATTATATAAATGCTAAAAATATGAAAGTACAATATTCAGTTGAGAAAAAAAAATGGATTGCTCTTGACGTAGTTTTTATTTATATATTTGTAACTCTGCACAATGGGCTTATAGTGGATTCTGTGAGTCGGAAAAAAAATTTAAAAAACAAAATTTCATTAAAAAATAAAAATTTTCTTTTAAAAGATGCCCAGTTGGAAAATTCTGACCAAAATGTTCAGGAACTTTGATGTATCGATCAAAGCTTTGACTGGAATGAGTCTCAATGGTTAACTCATATTCATGTTGTGTTAAGTTTGCTTGGTTTCATAATAAAAAAATTATTTAAATATTTTCCGTTATTTTAGTAATTGCGCTTGGAATTTATTTGCGCTGCTAATTAACTGATAAAAACGGTACATAGCTTAAATCGAATATAGTATATGTACAATAGAAAAACAAACATATAGCTTATTAGACTAATGTAAAAATGTACTATGTATTATATAGCAAAAAAAAAAACGAATATAAAAGGTATCAATTATATCCAAAAACGAATATCACGCGTAGAAAGCATGTAAAAATAAAAGAATTCAATAAAAATTAATAAAACAAAAATAAATAAGGTTTAATTTTTAAGTAAACAAAAATATTTTTGTTAAAAAAAAATCTCAGTTCGTTATTTTGCAAAATTAGTAAATTAAATTATGATTATTATGTTTATGTTTATAATTAAAATGAAAAAACAAAACATTTTTTGATACAAAATAGGAGAAATTTCGTATGTAAGTAATTAATAAAATTAATAGAAATAAAATAAATAAATACAGAATATATATTAGAAAAAAAAATATAAGTGTTTGTTTCCTCGTGCTCTTGAAAAATGATTTTACGCAATTTACAGCCGCCCTATCAACTTAAGACAAAATTCTGTAGTCTACATTTAGGAGGAGCAACTTATGAGTTCAACAACACAACCAACGCAATGGGTGTGTCACAGTGTAATATAAGTGGACTTTTTTACATATTTTTTTTGCAGCAGTGGGAAGTATTTGAAACTTTTCAGACAGACGCGTCTATAAATTTAAGAAGAGCGCAAAATTTTTAGTCATAAATTGAGTTATTTTTTACGCACCAAGAGACTTCGCTTATGAGTGAGTGTGAAAAATTAAAGCTTTTCATGCTGATTTTTTTTGTTCTTTTGGGGTTGATTAACTTTGCAATAGCACTGACAAAAGCAGAAAAATTTTACTGTAGTTCAAGGAAGTCAAAGGTCATAGTTTGTTAGCACAACATCATTGATTTCTGTTTAAACATTAAAAACAAAAAAGTTTTTCCACTTTCAAAAATTTACTCTATGTAACTACGAGTATAAAATAATTGAGTCCATACTTTTTTTAAAAGTGGTACATTAGCTTTGATATCGCTATTTATAATAATATTACTTTATTGAAAGATTTATGAACAAAAAAGTTGAAATTTCCTATTAGGAAAGAGTCAGACTTATTTATTATATCGGGCATTTCACGCGAAGCGGAGAGGGCAAATACAGTTCAAGTTTCCAATTTCAGATATATATGGATATGTTATACCTGTATATTTCCTCGACACAAAAACAAAATATTTTTAGAATGGCAACGCTGGTTTTCTAAATATGGGTCATTGAAAATTTGAGAAATCGTAAGGTATGTACTACTTCAAATGCCATTATTCAGTTTAAAAAAAGCCTGGTAGAATTAATTAACCACTGGATTTTATACTTCATTTATTGGCCTTTTCAACCTCATAATTGTATTTTAAAAATAATCAAAAAATACACTGAAAAAAATGAGAAATATTTTATTTTATCGTTTTTTACAAAGTTCGCCTGACAAAATTTTTTTTTTAGGTGCATTAACAAAAAAGCTTATATTATGATTATACTTCATGCCAAGTTTGATAATGGTCCGCCCAGCCGGTTCGGAGCTATATGCATTGCAACGCCGAAACCCGAGTCGTGTCAGTATGCACGACTTACATATCTTTTGGAGTCAAAAATGTAGAAGTAATATATTTTCGTCAATCAGATTTAACTATAACGGTTTTGTTTATATATGTTTCGTATGTGATTACAAGTGGCAATAAATGAAATGACCAAAATCGGATCGAAATAGCGCAGCATAAATTAAAAAGACAGAGATCGAAATATTTACTAAAATTTTGTTGAGACCCTAATGTAGTAAGTAGTTTGATGGTTTTTTGTAAATTTTCCGGGCATAGCATTTATGCGGAAACAGTCAGCTCAAAGCTCCACGTACGATGATAGGTACGCAATCTGAAACTCAGATGCGCTCTGCATATTCGCTGTTGGCACTGCTATACTTTTGAGCAATAGTTTGGCACTTCTTACTTCACCTAGTACGAATCTACTATACTGCTATCCAGCTCTTGCGAGGAACAATACCTTTCTGTTTACTTTCGTGGATACTGGGACTTAACGCTTTACGAGATGCACGGGGTCCTTAAGCCCCTTTATGTTTCTCTATAAAAATAATTAATTTAAAGTTTTAAGAACATAAGATTGCCTGAAAGTTGTTTTCAACTGAACTTTACACTCTTACACAAAAATATTCTTTAGCTTCTTGCATGAAGCAAAAAAAGGTCCTTTGTATCCATTATTTGACACTTTCACAGCATGCAGCAGTGTATCCTTACGTACTCTCGTTTTTGTTCGTCTCATAAAATATTCAGTGTTCTATTAATATTCCAAAAGGGTTTTCTTGCCACTTTATTTTATGTGATTGGCGTTGTGTGTTTTGTCGCATGTTGCAGCAATATGTTGCTTTTGTCGTTATTGTCGCTATCGGTATCTTTAATGCTAGCTTGCCGTATACGTACGTACGTCAAAAGGTGGCAAGCGGAAGCAGTTGTACCATAAAATTTCCTAATTACCCAACAACGTAAGTACATACTAACATATGAGTATTACATATAACTTAAGTTTCCAGCGTAGCTTCGTCTCTCTATGCATATTGCCATTGACAAAATTTTAACGGAACTCTCTTAGACGTAGTTTAATTAACTACTTACGTATGACTTAGTTGGGCGGGGAAAAATGCATGTAGCAATTATTTTGCGTTTGACATATCTTTTTATAGTCAGTAAAGCTTTCTTCATTTTGCGCTATATCTGAAATGTTCATCAACAGTGTTAAAGTCGTTAAAGTTCTTGGTTCCATATTGTAAATGTCATTAGTTTTAGTCTCAACATCATCCCCTTATCTTAAGCAAAATTGTCTAAGGACTTCAATTACTTACCGGCTTAATTATTAACCACCATTAAATTTTAATTACCACACTGACGACCGACATGCAACAACTCTTTGGTTTTGGTTTGCCTTTGCACAACCTGCCGCTAAACAGCATCAGCTTTTAGAGTCGATGGTATGATGCTGCCACATATTCATGCATATTCAATCATTTGACACGATATCAACATTTATGTCATAATAATTTAGAACACTTACGAAACAACAACAACAACAACAACAACTGCTATAACAAATAAACATTTTCCGACACCTTAATGCATACATACTTACAGTTTGTCATGCGACAAACAGGCGTGCAACGTTCACACCAAACAAACTTACACCACTGGTATGCATAACTTAACACTTGCCACTAATTTCAACCTACTCCACTGGCTGTTGCTACATTTTTGTCCGTCTATTTGGCATTCTTAACAAAATTCCAAGTGCATAACTCTAGTAGTTAAGTCGGATTGTTATTTCAAAGTGTAAGTCAGTGTGCGACTGTGAGCAATGTAGGTAACTGTAGGAAGCTTCGAAAATGGTGGGGTGTTTTAAAAAATTTTATACTATTTGTGAACATTGAAGTATTATTTTGACACAACAAATCATTTTATTGAAGTGGATAATTTAGTTCGAAAATAAAAAAAAATATTTGCGTTTGAGTTGAAAAACATGGGGAATGCTAGGGCAGTACGTCTGCGGCAATTGCACCCACCAACAGTGTACTGTTTGGACCAAACAGTTTGGTATGGTCCGAACGTATTATTGTCCATATTTCTTCAGAAACGAAGCCGCTGTCACAGTAACCGTCAATATAAATCAATATCGGAAGATATTAGAAAATATGTTAAGGCCAGCTATGGAAAATCATTCACAACTATGGTTCTAACAGAAGAAAGCTAGCGACAGGGTTTTTAATTTTTTTTGGGAAAAACTCGATGAGTTTATTTTTATTTTGTGCGGCAAAACTTAATGACCTTACCTTATGAACAAAATTCATTAAGATTGCAGTCTCCTAATTTGATCATATCTGGCATAACAATAGTTGCGTTCAAAAGATATGAAGTCGATGTCAATGACGGTTGTGTATTCGTTTTCGTTATTACCTCCTGAGCCAATCCATCAGACGTAAAAGATTGGTACATATAAGTTTTGGTTTGAAAATAATAACTATTACACATGAAGCTCGACTCATAACGTAATCTTAACCAAACCGACGAGTGAATTCATCTCAGATGATATTGACATCCTCGGACTTTCCAGAATTTATGAAATCAGTCGTCAATCGTTGCTTTTTCGGGAATGGTTAATATAATCATGCAAGAAATAGCCTCTTTGAATAAAAATTATTTTCATTATAGTCACGATTAACTAAATATATGTATTTATGTTTTCAAAAATTTATTAACACACAACTTGGCCGCCTCTGAACTTACATAAAGAGATGTCGTCTTTAGCATTAGAGCAAGCTCTATTTGAATAAATTATATCGCAAACATGAGGAGAATCATAGAGCACAAAAAAATTAATATCAATTTTCAGCTAGCTGTTGCTATTTTACAGGCTTGATATGTGACATGCCACTATGATCGATAGAAATGCATGTCCCGCTTGGAATTAATGCAAATTCAAAAAGTTTGTTTTAGGATATATGACAAATACTTCTAATTCTGTTACTTTTTTAATTCACCCTGATCAGAGTAACTCTAATAAATCTAAAGAAGCATGACTTGTATAATGACATACAATTTGACTTAATTGCCCACTTTAAAGTGAAGTTCAGTACTCAAAATAACTCACAGTTGTGTCGCCTGCATGCTAGAAAATTAAATGGTAGCAGGATAACAAAACAACAACAGCAGTAGGATGGAGCAGGACTAAATTACATGAATAAAGCAGCATCAAGTATATGCTGAGTGTCCTTGAATGGAGCGCGATACTTTGTGCAGTTGCTGCTGTTGCATTACAATTTTGACGATTTCATGGTTACCATGGATGGCTGGTGCTGTGTGATGCATGTTATCGTATCTAACAGGAAGTACCTAAATGACGTTTTAACACGCTTCAATTTCACAAACAATAAACATTAATTTGGTTGGCTTAAATACGTTTTCAAACGCTAATCAACTGTTGCATCTTCATAAGTGGAATAGATTCAAAATGATAGTAGTTTAGGCATTTTTCGTTTAAAAGTTGCACATTTACATAAAATCACCATTTTTTTTTTTACTAGAAAATTTGTGTACGTGTAGCTCTCGGCAAACTAATTTATATTCTTTAGCCTGTTTTGAGTTGGGTGTGGGAAGCACAAGACCCATGTTATTATTTGGAACAAACAAAGATGCGTCATAAGCAGTTGAGAACTTTATTTTAAATGAAAACCTCAAATTCACATTTGTAGAACCCACAAAATACAAAATGGAATTTGACAGGAAAAAGCAGCATAACGAGTACAAAATGCAGGATTTTGCAATACCACAAAAAAAAAAAGAAAAATTTAAAGCAAACTATGCAAAAAGTTGCTCAATTGAATTTGCCAACTTAAGTAGTGACAACAACAAATACATACAACGATGACAATGCAAACTACAACAGCAGCGAAATTACAACAGCAAGCATATGAAAGGAAATTTTTTGGCAGCAAAACTTAATCCTTTTTTTTTGCTCTTACTTGGGGACAAAAATAACAGAAATCAAATCGAAACCTCATGCGTCCGGAAGCAGCCTGCAATATGAAAACAAACATGAGCACGACGTAGGTGGTCATTACTTTTGGGTTGTTCAAATATGTCCTATAGTAACTGAGTGAAAAAAAAAATTAAACACAAAAAGGATACACTTCCCGGTAATGATGGTGTTTTATTTAAAAATTAGACTTATTTTTCCATTTATTTTCTATCAGCGCCTTCATTAAATTATTTTGCTTATTTTTTAAACAGTGGGATATCACTACTTGTAAGGATCTCTACTCTGCACTGTCTAATGGCAATAGTTGTTGTTGGCTAGTAACCAAATAGGCGACAATTTGTTCAAAAAAAATCCATTTAAATTAGTGCACAACAAATAGTATGATAAGTAGTTGAGTATACATATATACGCCTTCACTGTATTGTATTGCGGCTGTGTAAAAACTCTTTTGAATTTATGACTTACACCTTACATGCAGACTACATCAACCTTGTACTTCCGTTTGTAAAGCACGATGTTTCGCGTCAAAACTACCACGTTTGCGATCAGAACTTATGGCCAAATAGAAGGGAACTAAACTAAGGTATAATAAATCAAAAATAAATCAAGCTTAAACTAATTTTGTGAAGCCGAAAAATGAAAGTTACGGGTGATTATTAATTTTTTCAATAAATTAAAAATCTTGAAAAAAATTTAATTAGTTAGGGTAACCTTTATTATTGTACAAAAAAAAAACCATTCCATTTAGATTTATATTCTAATGATAACTCCTTTAAAATGTTGGCTGCAACTGTGGCCAGTAATGTTGGATTTCAACTCCTCAATCGTACCCGCCTTATCCATATATAGACTTTGCACTATACGTAGTCCCAAGGAAAAAATCCTAGAGGTGTAATGTCACATGATAGCCAATTGAATTCATAATTACAAAAATCATGAAAATTTTAGATAAATATAACGTTGATATTTAATGAACTTTGTAAATTTTCACAATTTCTATGCGTTATTCTGGCGTAAGTCTATTCATAATTAAATTTCAAATAATACTGAACAAAAATACCACCACAGTTTGACACAAAACTTCTTCTGAATATTGTACCTCTAAGTGAATCACCCATTATTATCAGAATATACAAATGCATAACGTAAGAAAATTCAAAATATTATTTTGAACGTTGCTAAGATGATTCGTTTCGACCGACTATAATTTTCTCGCTTTCTCTTCGATTTGTTCTTTATATTGAAATTGTTTTTGTGCGTTTTTTGCATATTATTTGGTACATATTTATATTGCATTTAGTCAACTATTGTCCTCGTTTGAGTTGGAGTTGATATTGTTTTTGTGGTCACAACAGCACCAAAGTTATACGTATTTTTATATATAAACCACAAAAGCGCACTTTTTTGTTTAACTGCTCGTACATGCAGTCGGAGGCATAATAAGTAGTTTGGATGTCATTTGCAGCGGAAATTTTCCTAATTAGCCATTTTTCATTTAATTAGTTGCTTTGTATATTTTAATGCATACGTATGTATATGTAGTGTTTTTAAATTTTTGTTGATTTTTTGTGCCATTATTTCATACATTCTTCAAGGACTAACTTTACATAGTAAAATTTTTTTGAAATTCCATTTTAATTGATTTCCTACTTACATTTTATAATTTTAACTATAAGCTGATCCTGTAAAATATAAATTTAAATTATGAATTCTTTCATATTAACCATTTTTTGTTATTTGTAATAATTTTATAAATTTTTATCTATGGCATCTTAATATGCATAATTACTTGAGTGTTGTAACTTCAATATTAATAATAACAACAGCAACAACACACATTAAGTTAGATACAGTAAATATCGCTAACGTAGACAAACAAATGGACATTAACTCATTTCGCAATAAATCTATTATGTGTCGCACAGTGAAGCAAAATGGTAAAAGAGACACTCAAATTAACAACCGCTCATTCAAAAACAAAGCGTAAACTAAACAGATTGAGCATTGAAATATTCACAATGACAACAAAAATAATGATGATGATGGTTTTATTTTCCTAACACGCGAGTAGAAAAACAGAGACCTCAATGAATATCAACAGTTTCACTGCGGCTAAATTGAGCGAACTAGTTAGTGAACAATACAATACGGTGGATTTTAGGACTGCACAAGAGTGTCTTAGGGTTTTGTATAAACCATCAAGGGCTTATATATGTAAGAGGATAAGCGTTTTCAGTGCTCCACCAGTATGTTTATTAGCATCGTGTCTTGAGTAAAACTTCGAATTATTTGGTGTACCAAAATTATTACATACACAAATAAATAATTTTACAATGGCTTTGAGCGTAATATTTATAAATTTAAAATAAAACAAAAAATGCATTTTGATTACAATCCACAGATTTACATAACTTATAAAAAGTGGAGACTTTTATGTGAGAACTGTATCTTTGCCTACATTAACTTCATATACATACTTTATCTTGCTTCATATCACTTTACAGTATGTACTATAGGTGTTGCTTATAATTGCCATCCAATACGGTTAGCATTAGCTATAACTTGTATTATTTTGTGTCCATATTCTGGTTGGTTACTCATAGTCTAAGTTTTTGTGATTTTTTAGTTTTCCATGTACTCAGTTCCGCCGCGCTTAAATTACGTTAGCTCGCATAGTAGCAGGAAGACACCAACTGTGTACAAGGATTAAGTTTGTTGTTGGTTTGCGGAAACCAAACTTGATATTTTGTTATTGCCATCACTGTTGTTGTTATTTGTCGGCGCTTCGGCGAACTCATCAAATCCATTGTGAAATGTTGTAAGGGTTTTATGTTTAATAAGTTAATAAATCTCGCAGAATGTTGCTCAGTTGGCAGCCAATACGATACGGTAAGGAACTCTGTGCACTTGTTGTATTGCTCTGTGCCTTTGCTAATATGAATGAACGACCTGATGTTGGAATTTTTAAACGATGTTACACTGGAAAAACACTTTAATACAAATGTGGCTTAGTGGCAAGTGTTACAAAAAGAATGTGTCAAAAAATATACAAATTAAAAACCGTAACTTATTTAGAGTTGACTACAGTACCTACATATTTAAAAATATTTACTGCCTAACTTCCTTTTTCAAATACAAATGTTCTTTCGTTTATTTTAATTACAAATTAATTTTTTTTAAATATTTTCTCTCGTCCCAAATTCTTTTCAGTGTTGCCACATAATTTTTGCTTTTTTTCACACTCGATTAAAATTCCATCCGATATGCACAGCAATCAGTTTTTGGTTAGTTAGCGTATCCCAGCAGGTAAACTGACACTTTATCATTTTGAAACATAGGTGTTGGTAGCAGCAGTTGGTAAGTTTTCACAGCGCCGCTTTAAGTTATGCACTTTTTTGCAACACCCGGCAGCAACACTAGCAGTATTTTACCGCTTGCTTTATAGCAAGGAAATTTTTTACTCCATGCTACCGTGTGGAAAACTCCAATGGCGTAACACTTCCTTCCGTTAGCGCAAAAAAGTTACGACTTTCTTGTCCAGTGTTGCTGTTCACTTTTCAGTCAGAGTTGTTGACTGCGACTTTGTTGTTTGGTGCTGCTACTGCTGTTGCCGTTGCCGTTGTGGTGCGTGCGTGTTAACAAGCAATTAAATCCAAATTACATTTTTGTTGCTTCTGCTTTTTTGGATTGGCTTTCTTTTTGGAAATTTTTATTTATTTACCCTTTGCTATGCAGCAGCACCTTGTTGTTTTTGCGCTTGTTATTCTTGAGGTTGCCTACGTTGAATTGCGAAGAAAAAAAGACTGCAAACTGTGGAAAAGTTCAAGTGACTGCACAGCACAGCACGTGGTAATTAGCGATAATCGTTAATTGCTGCCGAATGAAGATTTATGTTTACTTTTTTTTTGAAGATTTACAAAATTGATAAAAATTAACGATCCATCGATACGAAAAGTAGAGCTATTAAATACAAGTAGAATAAAAGGGAGCATCCAGTCCATCTTAATGGGGATAGTAAACTTTTGAAGTTGATAACAATGTTTTATTGCAATTGTCGGTGAAATGCAATTCTGTGGACGAACGAAAGAATGGCTACTCACCGTGTGTACTATTAATCGAATACCAGTACAAAGTCAATTGGAGTTCTATTTTTATGGGGCATTTAACTTAATTGTTAGGTGAGGAAATGAGTTGAAATGCGGCCAGATTACGAATGTAATTCTTCAAAACATTATCGATTAGATGACAAATCTTCTTGAAGTCAAAAGTTTACTTATTCGTCCAAGTTACAAAAGTGCAACAATAAAGCATATCAACGATGGGGCTACTGAAAAAAAAAATCGTTTTAAAGAGTACCTCCTACATTTCAGGCCCCGACGGTCGAAAAATAAATTTTAGTTCAGTCTTCTTCAAACTTCACTATAAATAAATAATTAAAAATAATAAAAAAATTGTTGACTTTATTTTTAAAGCTAATCGGTAGATTTTTATCAAAACGTTTTAAGTCCTTAATAATAATGTTTTTTGTGTTAAAGTCTTTCTGCAAAACTTCTTTTGGCTTAAGGTTGTATCTGTATAAAGACTGAAAATTGCATTAAAGAATTAAATTTGTAAAGCAGTTGCATTTAAAGCATTTTGCTCTGAAAAGTTCGACTTATATCTTTTATATATATTACCTTCAAAATTATTGCATTTTGCTGTGAATTGCAAGTCGAATAAGAATACTGTGACAGTTGTGAGAATATTTTTACTAACGGGTGACTTAATTCTTTTAAATACTACATAAGTATCAAACAATCGTTAAAAAATGTTATTATTGTGGATTTATATCGTTCTACTAATATTGCCACTACAAGTATGAATTAATTAGGTATTTTTAAGGTTTGAAATAATTTAAAAAAAAGTTAGCATGTGAAATATATTGGAATGCGCTTATTCTGTTTCGCTATGAAATGTTTCTTTTATCTCCCAAGCAGAAAGATGTTTGAAAGCTATATTGTTAGAAATGTAAGACGATGTGCACTCCTCGAGGAGTATTAGAGTGGGTGATGAACCATATACTACATACTTATAACCTTGATATGAAAACAGTCAATTAATCTTATATTTTTGCGTTATTGAAAAATTTTTGGTACCTACTTACTTATATCACATGCGAATTATACGCATAGGTCTTCCAGTCATCTTATTTCCAAGATATTTTAGAGCGTACTATTTATGTACTTTTTTCACAAAAAATCAAATTTAAATTTCAAAAATAGCAAATATATGACCTTTTCAGATGAAATTTATATTTATACATTTGTTACATCGTGAAATTATGCTATGCTGCTTTTGTGTAAAATTTTAAAATGAATTTGTTTTGAAGACTTAGGAAAAACAAAAAATTTAGACAAAAATAAAGTTAAATGCTAAACACTCCTGGTTTGCATATGCGACAAAAAAGTCGCACACATTGCTATGCCAGTCATCAGATAAGACATGACAAAGTTTTACACATAAATAAAATGAAATGCGATTAGAGTCAGTGCCACGACCAGCCAAGAAAATTCAACACTTAAAAGGAGCAAGCTGACTGTTTTCTTAGTTGCTGCTTTAACTTCGATACCGGTGGTAAAAGGACTATGGCACTGCTGAAGTTCCGATAAAGATTTTTGGGTTGCTGTTTTACTGCATTTTATCACAATTGTTGTTAGTTATTAAGAGTTTTTTTTTAGTCACCCGCAATTATGCCAACACCTAACATTTGCCTCAATATTTTCTCTGTAGTAGTTCAGTAGCTAACATGCGTTCCACTGTGCATTCTTATTTATTGCCCGTGTCATGGCTGTCATGTTGTTTTAAGCCTACTTGCAGTACTTCAGGCTGACTGTTTTTTTTTATTATCATCATAGTCGTTGTCGTCGTCATCGTCCTTGCTATTGCTACACTCATGTTTCCTGTTATCGCTAATTTTCAGGCAAGATTGTGCAATAAGTCAACAGGGTCTTTAGTTTGTTACTTCAATTGCTGTTGCCGCCGCTGCTGCTGCTGCTGCTAGTGTTCTCTTTTCACTAGTTTATTTTTACAATATTTTAGTATGACATATGAGCTGAAACTCAAATTTTAATAAGAAAAACTTAGTTCACTTTTTTTCACTTTTTCTTTTTATGAAATCAGCTTCAAATGCGAAAGAACCATTGGAGTACCATCTACTGGGTTGAGTGTGTGTGAGACTTTCTTTTCTTAAACAACGTCTATGTTAAATTTTACTTCGTTATTAAATATCTCGTAATTTTTATGTGTATGTACTATTATTTCACTGCTTCAGTACATTTTATTCAACACGAGTGTTGGCTGTTCCAGCCTTCTACCTTTGAGAGTGTGAGTTGCTTTGGTAAATCCCACTTCCGCAGCCTAACTTTTACTTTTCAATATCTAATTGGTACACATTCTATTAAATTCTCGAGAACCTATTTCTAAAACTTTTCAAATTTAAAAAAAATGTGACACACTGGAGATGGGTAACAACTGCAAAAGATATTACGTACGCGTGAGGCTCTTTTACACTGGCGCAATTTCTCACGCGGATCTATAGATTTATATGCAGGATACAGGGAATTAAAAAAAAAATGTTGTTAGCCTGCTTTACTACAACTTAGTTTGTAGCATATAATAAACTTTTGTTTTTTTTTTCGTTTTAACCGCAAGGAAAATGGGCTAAATAAAATAGGAAAAAAATGATGATTTAACCATAAATTGTTTTGACTTCCATATTTTTACACAATTTAAATTGTTAATCCGCTTAGCCTTTTGGCACCAGCCTACTGTCACATTCAATCTCTGGCCGGTGTTAATCTCAAAAATACAGTCCTTGTACGAACAAAAAAAAAAAAAAAACATTGGTAAACTCTGCTTAAGCTGTTTTTTATACTTTTGACTTCCTTTGTGCTTTTTTGTTATTTTCTTTACGCTGCTTTCATGCATTTTTTAAAAGTATGGTAAAGTGAAAAATTGAAATTATTTGTCCCGCAGGATATGTTTGTGGGCGACACCTCCCACCACTGTTTTTGTTATTGTTGTTGAGTTTTTATGCACTTCATTTTAACTTGTGCTTTCGCCACTTACAGTTAACTTGTGTTTTTTTTTGCTTGGCCATTTTATTCATTGTTATTATTGTTGCTTTTGGTTGCTATTTGTTTGTCCTGGCCATTTGGGATTTCAATGGTAAAAAATAACTTTTCACTTTTGCCGCGACTTCTGTGTTCGACTACGACTGCGAATGTTGACAGGAAATATTAATTTAACACCATTAAAATTGTTTACTCTGTGCATTTTATTCGGTTTATTTTTTTAGTAGTCACTTATTCTTATTTGGAAGTTCTTATGGTATCTGTTTTCTCAAGTTTTCTCCAAACACCCCCCAAATTTTTTGTGACACTTTGTCTCTTGGGCTCTACATGAACTTATTGAAAAATATATGATTACTTGATTTTTCATTTGAATATCAAATTGAGCTGAAAAGTGCCATGAAATGATTTAGAGAAAACATTATTTAATAAAATCTTATAATTAAATAGTTATCTGTCAAGGCATATTAAACAATAATAAGACGAAGTGAAAAGTCATATTTTCTCAAACCTTTTCCATACGCTGTAGTGGTTATTGCAACTCAGTCGCTGTTAAAAGTATATACTTTAAATAGTCCATGAAATATACTGAAAATACCAACAGTACATAGAAAACGATTTTTATGGACTATTAAATATTTTCAAATTCAGTAGTTAATTACTAAGGTAAATTCGGTCACAATCAGTTACAGTCAAAGAAAAAAGTTAATATTAGTTGAATTCACTTAGAGCCTTTGTGAGTTTAAGTGCAGTTAGTAAGGTATCGTTGAACCCAGTCATATTGTTAGTTACAATTGACTTCAGTTACAGTAGAAATCAGTTTCAATCAAAGTCAGTCATGGTTGAAGTCAGTTACAGTTGAAGCAGTTAAATCAATCATTGGTGAAGTCTGTTAAAATTAGTGAACGTCGAGTTTATTGACATCCAATATCAGTTACGATCAATGTCTTCCAAATATGAAGAAAGTCGTAAGTCAACCTTAATCAAATTTGAGGCTACTCACACTCAAAGTGAGTCTCAGTGGCAGTCCGACGCTTTTGTAGTAAGGCATATTTCAAGACAGTGACTTTTGATTTATGTAATTCATAGTTGAAGAAAGTTTCGTACGAAGGAAGTCATAGTTGGAGTCAGAGAAGTCAGTTAGAGTTTTGGTCATTCACACTCGAAGTCAATCATAGTTGAAGTCACTCTGAGCTGAAATAAGCTATAATTTAAGTAAGTCTTAATGGATAAAGTCAGTTACAGCTTATTTAATTCAAATCCTCCACAGTCTAAGTCAATTACGTTCAAAGTTAATTACGTTCGATGTACTCCATAATTAAAGTCAGTTATAGTTAAAGTCATTTAAGTCAAAGTCAGATTCACACCATAGTCAGTCATAAACGAATTCAGTCAAAGTTGAAGTCAGTCGCAGTCAAAGTCAGTCGTCACAGTGAAAATTAGACTCATTTTAATTAAATCACTGTTGAAATCAGTTACATTTGATATAGACAGAGTTATAACTGATGTCAGTCAGAGCTAGTGGCGTTTACAGTCAAAGTCAGCTCCAGTTAGTCAAAATTAAAGCCAATTGGAGTTATAGCTGAAGTTAGTTCCACTCAAAGTCAGTTACTTCTGTGAGCAGTCGCAGCTAAAATTGGTCAGAGTCAAGTACAATATAAGTCAGTCTAGTCTAATTTACAAAAAGTTCGAGATGGTATTTGAATTTTTGATTTTGATGTGAACCGAGTGAGAACCATTTGCAGGTAATTCAGTCGATTAGATTGACAGTAAATATTGTAAGACAAAAATTATTAAATGTCTCGTATTGCTCTCATGATCTTGAGAGCAGTTATAGCATTTTCGGTGCATTTGTACTTTTTTCGGTACTTTTGTGTCCAGAGAAATCAGTACATTTGACAAGTTTTCAGTACATTTGACAAGTTTTCAGTACATTTGACAAGTTTTCAGTACATTCGTTACATTTGCCGCAATTTTTGTACATTCGGCGAATTTTCAGCACATTTTCGGTATATTTGGACAATTTATAATAATTACCATTTTTCGCAATAAATGAAAATAATCGCAAAGTGTAGATTTTGTAATTAAATGTCACATACATATATCTAATTTAGATAAGATTTTTGAGATGGGGAATGTGAGAATCTTTTTTTTATGTTTTAGTATTAATAATTTTAAGAAAAATTTCGAACATTTCAGTGAAATTGGGTGTTCAAGACAAGAAAGTACATACGGCCTCTAAAAAGTACTTTTGAATTCTCGATTCAGTATATCTTCACAAAACACTGATTGAGAATAGAATTTGGACATTTTAACATAATTTTTTGAAAGAATTTCTAATATAGTTAAAAATTACACTACGTGAGAAAATGTGTCGCTGTAAGACTTAGAACTTATTGTTTCGCAGATAAAAAAAAATAAATTTTCTATTATTTATTTTATTTTGTTCGTTGTCTTTGCCGTTTTGACACCTCAGCTCATATGATTGTATTCCACATTATGACTAATGCCGTCACCACTCTGACAACACATGGCAGCCCTTTAAGCGGTTACTACTCTACTTCACATTAACTTATGTCCAGACAAAACAAACTCTAAAATTTCAACTTCACCTGTGCCAATTCCCATGATTGCCTTATCAGCATTAGATGCAGCCATTGCTTCTGCATTCATTGATTGTTGCTTCCTGTTGTGTGTACTGCATGTGCACATTGTGGTGCCATTGTATGAATTGTGGTACCAAGTTTCTTCTGAAAGTTGTTGTTATTGCAAAATTTTTGTTGTTGTTTACATGCATTGATTGAATTTGTTTGCGCCATTAAATTGCAAATTGCTATCAGTTAGTTTGCATAAATGGCAAAATTTTAATTTAACCCAAGGATATGAAGGTATTGCATTTCCCTTATGGCCATCATACACATTGTAACCAGTACAGTGGGTAAAAGTTAATAAAAAAGTTTGTACATTCATGGATTAAAAGAATTTAGCAGAAAATAAAGTTTTAACATTTTAATAACTTATGAAAATGATAAACCCAAAGACCTTGTAAATATCTTAGGTTTGTTTTTTATATGACTTGTAGCTTTTTCACTGAATTCTTAGCTAGAAAATGCTATGCTTTTAGTTCATAGTTGAAATATTGTCATTTTTCCTCACTGTTTACATAATTACATTTGTATATGAAGTATTTTTTCAAATATACCTCATCGAATAGGTTTTAGCTGTTAAGTTGCCTTAAAGTATTATAAAATATAGCAAATAAATAAGAAACGAGTATTTTCTTTAAATATACTATAATATAATATTAATAAGTGTAGGGGGTGTGTGCTTAGGAACAAGAATAAAATTGAGTTCTAAATTTCTACTTCGATAGTTTTTATTGAACTAACTAACGTTACATTTGGAAGAAACGATACTTTTTAAAAATCCTTGCAAGTGACAAAACAAGAGTACGACTGCAATTTCCGAATTTGTGATGTTACTTTTATGTTAATCGTTACAACTGATGAACGGTTATAAATCTTAATATACAAAAATCTTGCGTCACTGTGTTTGTTCGAGGTAAACTCTGGAACCATTCAACCAATTTGGCTTATGTCTGTAATTTGGTCTAACTTAGGACATATGGTAGTTTTTATTTCGATTAAGTGCATATTTAGAGTGGTCCCCGTACAAAAATTTTTTAAAAATAACATTTTCACAAAGACTACTAAATCGATTCACATGGAATTTACACCACGTGTCTTTTATATTAAGTGAAATAGCTAAGGCTATAAAACATTTATTTAGGGTGGCTCTACTACAGAAATATTTTTAAATTATCATTTTCACAAAGACCACTTAATCGATTTACATGGAATTTACACCACGTGTATTTTATATTATTAAGAATCATAGCTTAGGCTACAGAACTTTTGGTTAGAGTGCATATTTAGGGTGGTCCTCATACAAACATATTTTTAAAATATCACTTTCTCGAAGACCGCTTAATCGATTCCGATGGAAATGGTCTATGGAAAGTTTTTGCAAAGTTTGGTTTAGAAAAGTGGGCAGTGACACGCCTTCTAAAATCAAATTCATCATATCTCATCAAGTACTGGACGCAGATGAATGGGACTTGATATAAAAAGTAAGGACAATTCACTGGAAAAATGAGCTATTTCGCTTATACATTCCATCACTGGAGTTCATACAATATCCTACGGACAATGTTGAACAACAATCACACATTATGACCCTGGTTGATTTTCCCTCTGATGCGCAATGAACGAATGAATATTCGTTTTAAAAAGAGCCACGATTTTAAATATTACAGATCCGCTATCTGAACGTGATGTACTCACTTTAACTGCCTGCAAAGGATGCTGCATGAATTAGTTTTGATAAAATATGTTGGCTTGACCGCATGACAAATATTTTATAAACAAGCATGACTGTTTCTTTTCGTACTGTGTTGAAGTGTAAGATACAAAATATTTGGAAAATAAAAATTGCAAAGTTGTTGGTAATAAGCAGTTGTAGCTGAAATTTATGTTGTTGTAAACAACATCATAAGCGAATGCATAACATACGGCATACAAGAGATAAACAAAAGGAGATGCTACACTTTCAGAATCCTCATAGAATTTAATGAATTTCCAAAAGCAGTAAAAGCTCTCGGTTGCAAATGTTGCTTTTGTTGTTGTTAAGTAAAAAATTTATGCACACAATTTTGCAGGTGTTGTTCAGTATGTTTGTGGTATTTAGCCAGCAAATTTACTGCAATATTTACAAGAAGTGTTTGTGTGTGTGTTTGTCGATAAACTTACACAAGTTATGTGGAACTTTTTCTTCAAGGAGGATATGTATGAATGTAGGAGACTGTTGAAAGGCAATATTCCTGTTTATTATTGTGCAAATGTGTAAATGTTTGTTTAAGTTTATGGAGATTAGCAGTGAAAATCGATTAAATTCAATTGCGGTTAAATGCAAATAACAGTAATTTCAATGCACATGAATACATATGCATGTAGTATATTAGAATGGTTCGAAAAAAAAAAATCTTTTTTGTTTTTTTCACGACTCTCATTGTCATTGTTTGTCATTGTTATGCTCGCATCTAGTTTCTAAGATATAGTCCAGGAAATTTGCGGATATAGCTTTTCTAAAAATCAGTATAAGTTGGGAATTCTTTTATGGATTTCAAATATTTTGATATCATATGGCAGGTAATTTTACAGTCTATAAAATTGGTGCATAAAAATTTAAAATTAGTTCCATATATTTTGTGAAGTGGCTGTTTTTAAAAGTTGTTTGCCCATTTTTTTTTTCAAATAATAGTTATTTTCTCCAAAAATTGTAATTATAACTTGTAATTTTTTTACGGTATTAAGAAAGATCAATTAATTGCCTTTAATCCAATATATTATTTCTTACTAATTTCTTATTTTCTAAGCGTATTATATACAAAAATAATGAACAAATTGGTGTCTTCTGCAAAATTTCACTTTGAAATAGGGTGAGGGTTAAAAATAAAAATTTTAAATTTGTTTATGCTATTTCGAACCGCATTTGATTATCTTTTAAGTCAAATTTCACTACTTCTAAGCCAGCTTTTTTTAAATAAATTTTTAAAAATTTTTTTATTTTGTTTCTAATTGCTTAATTGTCACATTTCCTAATTGATACTTTTTTTACAGCACCCTAAAGCACATACTACTGAAATGCCTAGTAAATCGCCAAAATTCAATTAATACAAACGTTTTTGCATAATTAAAGTAAATTGATACAACTACAACGAAGACTTCTCATTATGCGCTTTAATAGAGTGTGAATGAGCTTTCTTAAGCTGCAAAAACACTCACACACACAGATTTGCAGATTTGCCCACATACAATAACACAACTTTAATTAAATTAAAATACCAGATTATGCAAACAAAGTGGGAATAATTTAAGGGAAAAACAAAATGATGCGCCCTATTGATGCTGTAATTAAAAATGCTGGCATGCAAAAATCCACTTCAGAGAACTTAAAAGCTTGAAAGGAATTTAAGTTCTTAGCACATATTAAAAGCTTCCTAATGAGCTTGCCATTTTGTTTTTTTTTTATTTTTATTTTCTCCTTAAAAGCGTATAACTGCTTTGGTGTTGCCAACAATCTTCGTGACTGTCTTACTGTCAGTCAATTCTAATAACGCAAAAATATGTGTTTCATTAGAGTTGGTGCCTCGCACCAAAAGCTGTAAAAAATGTCGGCAATTAGAAAAGTTTATAAGCATTTTCAGCTGCAAGCGAACAAATTCCAACGCAATCATTACATCCACTTTTTTAATCTTTCTCTATATCAATCTCCTTTTTTTTTGCTCTTGCAATATTTGTGTTTTCTTATGCTATTTCCTGCTTAGGAGCACCTTCACATCCAACCCATGGATGGGGTGATGATACTGATTTGCTTGAAACGCTTTTAATTAATCGCCCCATGTCATTCAATTGTGATGTAATTAAATCCCCATCAAGACAGTCGCTGTCATTCTTGTCATTCAAATGCAGCATCAGTAATGAAGGCAAAGCGCGCGGCACTATTTTGGATACCTGTCTTATGCGTTTTTAGAAATATTCTTGGAATTTGTATTTATGAATTAAATGAATTTATTAAATTTAACAACATTTTTGGAGTGAGGCTTCATAGGGCGCTTATGTTGAAATTTATCGGCAATAATTAAAACAGGAGATAGTAAAACGCAAATGCATCATGGAGAGGTGCAAATGAGCACATAGTTTCTAAGCTATGCAGATTTTAATTAACATATTGTGATTCTTGTTGGATCACTAAACGAATTAGCAATATCAGAATTCTTTACAAAATACTACCCGATACTCTCTGACTTTTCCAATACGATTCATTGCTTTTCGACTCCAATTGACTTTTCCGATAACTTTCCAAGGTCTTCGATATTTTTTCTGTTCATTTAGATGTACTTTTTTTCAAAAACGAAAAAAAAAAATTAAATTTTTTCGGGTATCTTTATTATCTTCCAAAATAAGCATTTTTTGTAAATAGTTTTTAAAGATAATTTCTTTAAAACTTTCGCCGTAACTGCGGTCCATTCGATGACGCGTTCCAGCAATTCGAATGTTGTCTGACGAATGACGCGAGTAATGTTCTAATTCCAAAATCGAAGCCGGCTTATCCATGTGGACTTTGGACTTTACGTAACCCCAAAGAAAAAGGTCTAGATGTATGATATCACAATTGACTTTACAAAAGTTAATATGTTAGGTTGGTTTTTGGTGGGGAAAATCAATGGAATGCGCCTGAATTAATTCCAAATAAAAAAAAATTTGAGGAATTTCTTAAAATATTTTTTTTAACCCTTGCTGACCTTTTTTCAATGTGAAATCTTTTATACCTGAGTAGTTATATATAAGTTTTTAGTATTTTTATAGAATTTTTAATTTTTCTTTTCATAAAAAGTAAATTTTTGTTTCTTTTTCGTAAGAGGCGCTTTTCCATTCAAATAAGAATATATTGCCAATAAAAATCTATGTGCGAAAATTCGCGATTGCGGCGTTAGAGCTGCCAAATCATCCCTGCCCACGGGCGTGGTCTCAAAAATGATATCCTCTATTTAATTCCTGAGACCACATTTTTGCTGGACTACATTTTTAAATATATTTATGTTATAATAATTAATACGGCGCCCAAGGAGTGAATTACTCCCGGATCTCACTGACTGCGCCACGGACGATGATTCAGTCATATGAAAAATCGTAAATTTAATGAACTCAATACATGTTAAATGCCAAGCAACATAATTGGGAAATGAATATCTTTGTTTTGCCCGCTACCCAGATATTTAGCAGAGATATTTCAGTTGAGGAAACATGAATTCATTATTATTTTCTTGTTGTCGCCAGTAGAAACCTAAGTCATTATAATAATAATTAAATATGGTTTTATACGAGTTATGTTTACCCATCAGGAAAATTTTGCAAGTGAAAGTTTTAACAAGTGCGGACAATTTCCAAATTTGGTGTCATATCCGTGCCGAAATTTAAATCCTCGTTGAAAAGTGGAAAATTTAAGTTTCATAAATTTTTTGTATGTCGTATAACAAATATTCGGCGATTTGAAAAGAGCTGGCAGTCGTCTGGAGTTAACCAAAATTTATGCGTACACCTGCAAGCCCAGAATCGTGTTATTTGTCCCGTGAACGTATCAATCAAAATTTTATTGCTTAACAGAATATTTTATCCTGCGTGTAGTTGTGGTACTATTTAAAAAAAAATGCCACTAATTTGATATTCATTAACTGTACAAAATCCAATTTTTTATAATTGAATCGATGTTAAATCAAATTTTCAAAAAAAAATTACAACGACAAATTAACAGCAAATGCCTGAATGATTTTCATAACAGGTCATTAAAATAGCTGCCACGAGGTGTCACTATTATTTGAATGATTTTACTGTGAAATAATGTTACGAAAATACGAATTATTTTTAGAAAGTTTGGTACGCTTAAGTAAAATTTGAAATACATAGCTTCAATACTCACTCAAAGAGTAATAACTAAGCCGATAATGAAAAAGGAACAAAAATGTCGTATAACATATTTGTGACGGTGGAGACATAAGTGGCGCACCTGGCAAAGAAATTTTGCAGGGCTCCTTAGCATTTTACAAATTTCAAAAGACTCATCATAGCCTTATCTAGTAAGTTTTTTTTTACTTGAAATTAAAAAAATGTTTGCAAAGGACACTAAATATGGAATACTTTTGTAGGTATATTAGAGAAAGAAGAGTACTTTATTTCTTTCAGCAATCCTTAATGTATTTTGAGTACAATTTTGTTAGCAGTCAACCTCCAATTTTCTACAGGGCAGAGCTCTTTCATACATTTAGCTATATATTTTTGCAGTGATAGAAAATATCTAAGAAAACAATTTGCCAACATTATTACTTGCAGCGTGTGGTTGGTCAGCGTGAAAATCCGCTTATCGTTTAATTTCATCAAAATATACCATGCTATTGCATGCGCTATCTTTCAGTCACATTACCAAGAAAGCACTAAGGATCAGCAGAATCCATAAAATGTGACGCATTCTATTAAAATGTTTAGCAAGAAATTAATTACTTATCCCTCAGTTGCTTGATAAATCGTTTAATTATTCGCAATTGAATTGGCTTTTCCACGTGAACAAATGCCAATAAATGCACTATCTCAAGGAAATTAAATTAGCGACGAAAACTGAAACTGAATTGTGATGAAACAAAATTTTCTTAGCAGTAAAAAGACTTATTGAGTGGTAGAATATTTACTTGGGCAGTCAAAAAAGCTTTTCAGAAACGTGATGAAGAAATGGACTTGAGCGGTGAAAACAATGAACTTGAGACTTCAGTGTTAAAGCACTGTCGCTAACAATGTTGGTGTTGGGCAGTTTTTTCTTTTATTGCCCGAAATTTTCTTTCACTGCATAAAATTATTTTTACAGTTTGAAAAAAATTAGCTCACTTTTACATAATATTTTAAGAAATAACCCTTTGACATGTGGTGCGTTAGATTCAAAAGAGAAAACAGTACAGTGGGAATGAATTTGCGCTATATAGAAACGTGTTTTTTTCTTTTCATCCAAAAACACTCTCAAATGAACTGCACACATGGATCAACATTTTGCCTTCCGTTCTATAAGCAGTAGTATTCGATAACAGCCTGGGTGGGAAAGTCAGAGTTACACATAAATAAATACAAGGACTTTCTCATCTTTTACTCATTTGTTTACAAATTTTTAAAATATAATGCAGCTTAACTTCATTTTTTGACTTTTTAGTTCCGCATTACTCCATCTGATGAGCAACAGAACAGTCTTCACTTTCGAAAACATTAAAACCGAAGAAATCAAATATTTCATGCATCGGTTGTCATTATGGACCACATCATGCCTCAAACAATGGAAAAATTCAAGATAAATCGTTTCTAAAACAATATGACATTCCACAAAATTTAGAATGTTTTCAAAAGCATTTAGTATACTTTCAGTATACCTGGCACATTCCATTCCTAAATAAGTTATTTTATAGAATCATGCTCAGAGACTATGTAAATCACTTGGAAGTAATTCTCTACAAAGTCAAAAGAGTATTAGATGGCTTAGCTATAATTTTAAAAAATTCAAAGTTCTGTTATTTTTTTGACTGACATATTTTAAAAATAAAAATAAGAAAACCATGAAAAAAGTTTACAATAAAATCACTATCCTAATAATTCTTCTAATTTATTTGCCTCAAATATCGGTATTCGACGACTTAAATAATTCAACTGAAATTAAACTTGAAGAGGAGGATTCGGTATTCGCTAACTCAGATAATTCAAGTGAACATAAGCATGAAACGGAGGATGTGGTATTCGCTAACTCAGATAATTTAAGTGATAGTGAAAGTGAAAGCGAACTTGAAGAGGGGGATTTCACTTATATGATTTCTGGTGGTAGAAGGAATCGCAAGCAATTGGGTTATGTCAAATGTATGGTGTCAATACGTACACATCGACCAACAAAATACTTTGGCGATAATCATTTTTGTGCTGGAACAATCATTGGACGCAAAAAAATCTTAACCGCAGCGCATTGTGTGATGGAGTTCGTTTCGGTTTGAAATTTTTAACCCTTTAACGCATATGGGACATATTTGCATGGGCTTAAACTGAAATGGCATTGAGTTATAGACAGAAACTATGTGGGGACGAAAATCTTCTATACGCGTTAAAGGTTTAATTAGTCATTCTCTGCACTTTACATTATGTAGAATATATTTCAATATTGATACTTTTTCTCGTGAAATTTAACAGTAAGCGAAAGGTACCAACACGTCCCAGGCATTTGCTGATTGTTGCTGGTACTCCAAATCGATTGCGTATCGACAACACTACGCGTCAAATGGGTGTCGAGAAAGTAATACCACATCTTAATTACATTAGATACAATACAGATGATATTGCACTAGTAATTTTGCAAGAGGAGATGATATTCAACCCAGCAATAAGAATTATGAAATTGCCAACAAGTCCACCGCCATATGAAATAAACTGCACTATTATTGGTTGGGGCAGAATGTACTACGTAATTACTGATTTCTGAAATAGTCAACAAATTTTCAACAATAAACATTTTTCTATTTTTTAGAAAGGACCTCTATCGGCCGGAGCGGTCTGGGCAAAAGTTTTGTTGTTAACACCAGAAGAATGTCGAAGAATGACAAACCCGAATCATTTTATGTTATGTGCCGTAGATAGAGTTCTATATAATGAAGATCCCTGTGGTGGCGATATGGGTGGTCCCTTAATTTGCGCTGGTGTACAGACGGGTGTTGTCTCGTGGACCGTAGGATGTGGTAGCAAAACTTTACCAAGTCTTTACACAGATGTTTATAAACATTTAGATTGGATCAGAGAGAGTCGTGCAAGACATTTGCCTAATTGTGCACTTCCGAGCATAATGTTTCTTCTGATCACTTCAATTTTTATTTTAAGTTAAACAATAATAAATGTTAAAGTATTAGAAAAATGCACTCATTCCTTCAACCATTTGCGAAAAACACATTTTAAAAAGTCATAAATAAAATGAACAGAATTTTGCGAAAAGAGAAGATAAAAATATTTGGAACCAAAATATTGCGAACGTTTTTTTTTTAATATAAAACTAAACTGTGTCTCTGTGTCTTTGACCAATTGAGCTAAGATAGAGCCTATCAAAATTTAAAATAGACATAGAAATCAAGTAAATTAAGCGACCAATAAAAGCTGTCAAATTTGTAAACTTGTCAAGTTAGAGCTACCAAGATTCTTGCACATGAATTGCATTTATGAGGGCTTTTTTCCAGTTAATGAAATAAATAAGTAAGACTGAATAGGATTTGATAACATATACATAAATACTAGTGGTACGCGCGGCTTCGGATGCGCACGTCTCGTTGTTTTTCATAATGAAATTGCTCTCTTAATATCTCATTCTACCTTCTCTCTTCAAAAGTAGATAAAAAAAACAAACAATTGGAAGAGAGTCTGTTCTTTGAAGATCGAAGCAAAGTAAATGAGAAAAAAAAGTGGCAACACTGAGTTCAAGATGCAGCATAAGCGACGAAAAATCATGCGACGATTTTAGTGTGAGGTATTGTAAAAACTTAATCAAAGGATATTATACTTTTAAAAATAAAATAAAATAAGTATATAACAACCTGCTTTAGAACAAATACATTCTTTTAAAAATAAATTATCGAAATCGGTTTAGTATATGTTGCGCTAAAGCGTTACAAACCATTTTCAAATGCCCAATTTTACATAAAAAGTGTGGATGTCGATTTAATTGAAAATGAGACGTAAACATCGGAAAAATGGTCCTTTTACGCGATTCCTTTGTGAAATCTTGCTGATATATGAAGCTCACCAGAAATAAATGGTTTTTTTGTGGGAAGTTTCTATTTTTGAAAATAAGCCCTAGAAAAATTGCAGGGGAATACCTCTTTTCCTGAAAGGCATTTCTTATCTGTACCTAAGTACATCTACATAAATTAGGGTTTTCTTATGGAAGTTTTTTTTCTGAAATTTATATAATGTTTAAGGACATATACACGGTGGAAAAAATAAGTATACATTTTATATGAACATTTAAGGTAGTTTAAGGGTCTTTTATATAAACTTGAGTATTAATCTAATAACTCTTTAGCATATGAAAAGTAGCCCATAAGGACACCCACTCCCAAGAAAATTTTGAACTCGAATGTTTAGAGCTTTCCCAAGACCGATCAAGTTTTTACATAAGCTTTGAAGTTATCATGTGAGGTTCAAAAAAAGTTCCAGTAAAAAAACAAATACCGCAATACAAACAGGTTCTTTTCAACAAAACGTTCTATTTGTCCACTGATTTGCCTTTCAAACAGTTTTGAGAGTAATATCGAAAAGCTATTCCGATTATGCGATGCTATCTGTATTGGACATTGCAACTTTATCTAGCTTTGATATCAATATTATTCATAATTTGTAGTAACTTTTCACTTTCAATAGTTGAAGTTGTAATAATGCTTTAGAGCTTCAAATGGAGACTCTTTTAGACAGGGCTGCCAGGTCCGGAATTTCATATGTCAAAACCGGGTTCCCGGTAGGAATTGAAAAATTTCGGGTATCGGATAATTTTTGTTACATCATTACATTAATTTTTTTTTTTTAACGAGCAAAAAAGAAATAAAAGTCATGAAGTATTTCCCACACATAAATTTAATTTTGTAAAACTGAATATTGGGTCGTATTAATAAAAACATACTTTGCTAAAATTCGAAGTAAGTGCTTCAATTTTTAGCATTTACTTTAATTCGTATGTGAAAAAATAGATTTGAGCATTTGCTATCTCCGAAAACAGCTTTTGCCTAAATTGGTGTAATTAAAAAAACGTTAACCTTGGCATTTGCTTGAATATTCTGAGTCAGCTCCTTAGCTATCTACGAGAGTCTACTACTTACTTTTACACATAAACCATAGAAAAATCTTGTACTCTATTGGTTGCCGTAAATTTTCTAAAGGAAAGAAATTATTAAATTCTGATTAAAATTACTTAAAATGGATTTATGTATCATACAACTTGTGCCGATTGTGGTGGCAAACGTTTGGAAAAAAAAAAAGTACAAGCAAAGAGCACTTGGTTACGATAAAAATTTTTAACAGTTCTGTCGTTTTACACATCGGAATGTGGAGTATTTGGCACAACACGTTTACCAGCACATTTGGAACAAAATTTGAAAACCGTTTTTGTATCAGAGATGAAATTTTTTTGCGACTTAGTCGTAGACAACGAGTAAACTGACTCTGGCACTGTCTCACATACAAAACTTTCATCTAAATCCAGATAATTCCTTTCTGGAGGCTTTCCTGAATTTCAATGAGAAACACGCAAATAAAAATTCAACTAAAATTGCAACATAAAAATGGTTTCTCAATAATGAAAAAATAAAATAATAAATTTTAGTGGTGTGATGCTCGGATTATCTTCAGCATGCAATAACTCAATTTAATTTAATTTTTCTAATCCATCGGACTTGAGACTATAGAAATTCGTACTCCGTTTTCATAGATATTTTCGTTGCACTTTCTTTTAGCCCGCTGTACGTCTATATAGTACAAAAGTCGATAGATGGAGTATACAGCCTACTTTGCGTAAGTACTCAGGGACATACAAGCAGCCATCCTTTAAGTTCAGTATTTTATTAAGATAAATATAACTGAAAGTATTGATGAAAACCAGCGTACCAGAACAAAGCTGACAAGAAATAATATTGTGAAATTGCTTCTAATCATCGCTTTAGAAAATTGTGGCTAAAAGGACCTTAATTGTTCTATTCACATGAAATAATATAAAACTATAAATTATTTGAAATTTCGAATGTCAATTTGTTTTATTATTTAATTCATCAAATTATACGATATATTGATTATAACTAAAGATATTGCCAAACAGGAAGCCTTGACCAAACGTCCAGCTTTATTCGACCGTATCCAATCGAGATGAGAATAGACTTCTGTATAAAGGCTTGGTAATTCTTTGTTACCGCATCCTATGGTCCATGATATAATGCCCGTTAGCTCTCCATTACAAATTAAAGGACCACCAGAATCGCCACGACATGGATCTTCATTATAAAGAACATGATCACCCGCACATAACGCACCTTTTAAATTTAATTGAGGCGCTATTGTCTTACATTCTTCCCGTGTTAGTAAATAAACCTCAACATGCACTGCTGCAGCCGCTAATGGTCCATTCTGTATACAAAAAACAGAGAAAAAGTTACTAAACTGACTATTTGAAACAAAAATCAAAAGCTATTGTACATAATACATTCTGCCCCAACCAATGGCTGTGCAATTTATGCCAAACGGCGGTGGTTTCTTTGGCAAGGGCATTACTTGTATTTGTTCTCCAGTTACGGGCAAATCTCTTTGCAAAAAGATGAGTGCAATATCATCTATATTATGCGTAACATAATTGTGATGTGCTATAACTGACTCAACACTTATCTGACGTGTAGTGTTCTCGATACGCAAACGATTTGGTGAGCCGGCAACAACCAGCAATCGCCGTGGTCTAGTCGTGACTTTTCTTTTACTGTTTGAATTGGAAGGAAAACATCAATGTTAGCATATGTGCCTGCAGATCTAGTACAATGTTTAATTGTAAATATCAAACCGAAACGAACTCCATGACACAATGTGCTGCTGTTAGGATCACCTTGGGACCAATTATTGTTCCAGCACAAAAATGGTTATCACCAAAATACTTTTGCGGACGGCGCGAACGTATTGAGACCATATATTTAACATATCCCAACGTCGCTGGAAGTCTCCTACCACCAGAAATTAAATATGTGAAATCATCTTTTTTATATTCAAAATTTTTCACATCACGTTCAAGTTCACTCGAATGCTTCTCATCGGCAATCACCAAATTTACGAGGTAAAAAATAAACAACAGCAGAAGAAATTTTCTCATAGTTCTTTTAATTTTTAATAATATTTTTAGCTACAGACAATTCAATAAAGAAAATCAAGGTAATGTTGATCTCTAAATAAATATTTGATTACATTGAAATGAAAAGGTTTTTTTTTTTTTAAACTTTTTTGCATCATAAACTTTTTTCTTAGAAATTATCAAGAGCTTCTCTGTCAAAAGACATAGTAAAAGTCTCCATAAAGAATTCAATTCAATTCAATAGAATACAAGTAGTAGGTATTAAAAAGATTAAATACGAGTAGATAAGCCATTGTAGCCACTCACATATATAGTTATTGCTTAGTATATTTTTTGATCCCATTGCGCTTATTGGAATTATTGTACTATAAATATCGTTAATGCATAAGTTCCTATACCAACTTAAGCACAAGATTGCGGCGAAATTTTAATAGTGACTTAGCAGTTATAATACTTGCAATACTTTTATTTCTTCAGATCAGCCCTAAAGTAAGAGTTGTGTCAATATTCTGGAAGAAAATTTACACTGTGAGCACAAAATGACAGAAGTACAGTTTACTGATATTTAAGTGTACCTAAAATCTAAGTGAGCTTTTTATAAGTAAAACTGATAATGATATTCAGAACTTTAATAAAAATAATAACTTTTCGCTATAGGACCGACGTGGCTGCCGCCCCGGGCGTAAGGCTTGAGGGAAAAATGGTCGTGAAATATATCTCAGTTAGCTAGGGTTTTTGAAAGTAAAAAATTAGGACCTTCTTTATTTTAGGGAATGAAATAAATTCGATATAGAAATCTTTTCACAGCCTTAATGAAATATTTTTGAATGTGAGGACTTTTTTTTCGGTAAGGGCGGAAAATAATTTTTTTGGCCCGGGCGCCCAGTATGCATGGTACGCCTCTGCACTTTATCTGGCAGTCTATGAGAGGAACAAGGTGATCTTTTCCGTTTTCACTGATATTTTGTGATCCCGTACTATTTGAGTGCAACAGATTCACTCAACCCGTTGTTCTATAATAAAGGCAAACTACATCGCTAGCTAGAACTAGACCAGACAGAAATCCTCAGGAGTACTTGAGACTGAAGTGCAGCAACTATTGAATTATTCTTTAGGTAAGCTGCCAAAATAAGAGGTGAATTTTTCAACATTTCCTATCAAAATAAACATTTTCCAAATATTTTCAAAATTTGCCTATAATGTCAGTTATTTCATATTTGTCATTACTAATCATCATAATATCGATATTGGCGCAAATTTTCAGAACTGTTGACGCTGCAACTGCCGCTAACATAGCTGCAACAAATGACACCGACTTTACTTTCCTAATAACTGGTGGCTATCGGCCTGTGGAACACACTCTTACAAAATATCTTGTGTCAATTCGCTTACTTGCCCAAAGAAAATATTTTGGTGACAATCACGCCTGTGGTGGTTGTATCATTGGTCAACGCATTATACTGACAGCCGCACATTGTCTGGTATTAGGGTAAATGTGTTATGTTTCAATACATATGGTATTATTCAGTCAAATTAAATTTTTAGCCCTAAAGCAAGACCACGTGCTGTAGGCACTGTGCAAGTTGTTGCAAAGACAACAAACCGTTTAGTACAGACTGATGATACGTTGATATCAGACGTACAAATTATTCGCATACATCCTTTATTTGAGCCAAGAACTTTGAGTAATGATATTGCAATTGCAAAATTAAGTCAAGACATTGCTATGGATGGTCGTTTAGCGGCAATCATACCATTAGCAAATAGTCCAGCAATACCAGGTACACATTGCACTGTCGTCGGTTGGGGCCGTCTACTGCTGGTGAGTGTAAAATAGAGGATTTTTTTCTTAATTTTAAAATTTATTTATAGAATGGTCCCATGGCCGCTGATGCCGTTTATGCAGACCTCGATATCAATGCGGATTGGAGATGTATGTCGTATCCAGTATTCATTGAGGGCATGTTGTGTGCTTCCAATTTGAATGATCCTGAATTGGATTCATGTACTGGAGACTCTGGTGGTCCATTAATATGCCGACTTAGACTTGTCGGTTTGGTTTCCTATGGAATAGGCTGCGGTGAAGGAGTTCCAGGAATTTACACTAATGTTTGGCATTACCGCAATTGGATTGAGGAGAATCGTAGTTGCTATGATGCTGGTAGCAGTTATTTAATATTATTGTGCGCACTTATAGTAATCATCTCTTAAATAAAATACACATGCACTGAAACAAATGCTTACCACTTGCACAGAGTTTTGAACTTCAAATGTCTTACTGATTGGCAAAGTTGTACGGAGAGTTTTAAGTATTGGCTACAAGCTACGGTTGCCATAAAGAAAAGTGTTGGTCCTCAGATTATTGAAATATAAACATGGTGATATTTTAGTTCTTTATCTACATACGAATAGTCTCAATTAATAAAAAATTTTATTTTAATTGGTCGTATGACCTCATATTCAAAAACAAAATATATAGCTGAGTATTGTCGGACAAAATCTATGTTCGATAAATCAAACTTCAAATGGAAAATGTTGAAATAAGTTAGCACAAATGGTTAATTCAAAATATATTTCAATTTTCTTGTTGGAAAAAATTGGTGTTTATGATACTTGCGCTGATTTAACAAATAAGTTGCGTATGTCTTGCATCAGCTTAGTTACTAAATGGGAAAAATATCGCAGAAACCGAGAGATATTTTAGACTAAAAACAACGATTGGCTTATGACTGGAGTTGGACGCCCACGAGTTCGGTTCTACAATAAATCTGAGTACGGAAGACAAAGGAGGCAGCATAACTTTCCACCACCACTTTGTGTTTGCAAAGTGAATTAGACTTAATTGATCCAAATCCTTAAAAAAGGAACACCTCATATAGCAATTATGTAAAAAGAATGTTTTGCCATTAAAAGGTTAATGGTCACGAAATGGTTAGTGTGTTTTTTTTACAATTTTTTATTTCTTATTTCTATCTTAAGGTTTTTGGTTCAAATAAGATAAAATCTAAGCCATATTTAAATAGGATCAGGGTCACGCAAGGGTTAATTTTTAAAAAAAAAATTTATTAAAACTGTTTTTACTAATTATGCTTTGCTTATATTTTTTGGTTCAAAGAACATAAAATTCTACCTTTTATTAATTTCGCACTGAAAATGTCGCCATTTGACCAAATGTGCAGTGGTGAGAAAATGAAACTAGAGGCGACGAGGCTAGTAGATGGGGGAAAAAATAACTGTGCAAACTTATGTTGATCAGTGATGACTCATGACTTTGAGATGCCTGAAATAGCAAGTATAGGAAAAGTAAAGAGCATCACATCGTACACAAAAAACTACACGTTCTCAAAACATTGATGGCATTCTCAGTACCATTTGTATCGTCTTCAGGACATTCGTGTTGTGAAAAATATATGTATGTATTATATACATTCAAAATTGAAATTGAAATTAGCGAAAATGGAGCTCTTTTTAAAACAAAATTTCAAAACAAAACTGCCAAAAAATTAGTCTGCATTTGCTTTCATGAAGAATGTAGTTTTGAATATACAGACAAAGTTTTAAATCAGTCGGACATAAATCGTCCGAGTTATATGTCAGGTCAACTTAAAAAACAATGTTTCAAGAAAAAAATTGCTTCTAAAGAGTTTTCACTATGGACCCGTACGTTTTGGCAGCGGACCGTCAAAACTCGATATTCGATTATTACGATATTTTTGTTCGCCATAAACCTTTTAGTATGTTATTTTTAAAGTACCAAGGCATCTTTTCAGCCAATTAAAAATCGATTTTGTAAATTTTCTACTGTCACCCAACTCCTTTTCATTTTGCTTGGGTTTTCTTGACGACAGTATGTTATTTGGATAGTTTCACGATTTATTAACGAATATGTCATTTGACGCCCCATGATTTGTTGTACTAAAATTTCAGAGCGGAATGCAGCTACATAATTGTTAAAATCTTAGGCAAACAGCTTTAAACTCAGCTCGCTTGTTTACATTTTGTGTTGGATTTTGACAACTATGAAGCGGAAATAATATAACCTTTATGAAACGCCCTATCTACTCAATAATTTTTCGACTTTTTCCAACATTGGTCTATAATGTCAAAAATTTCAAATTTATCAATATTAATCCTTATATTTTTGACATGGGTGAAGAGCTTTAAAGTTTGTAACGCTGCTGCCACCACTAAAGATATTGGTACAGATGACATCGACATTACCTTTCTTGTAACTGGTGGCTATCGACCTGCGCAACATACGCTTACCAAGTACCTGGTTTCAATTCGCTCACGCTACCATAGAGAATATTTTGGTGACAATCACTTCTGTGGAGGATGTATTATTGGTGTACGTGTCATACTCACAGCAGCGCATTGTTTATGGTCAATGTGGGTATACCAACTTTGATATTTTCCGATATAGACAGAAATGCAACATTTCCTTGAAAATTTCATTTATTTCTTAGGAATATTCTTCCAAAACCCGCAGTTGATGTTCGTACTGTATGCGTTATTTTAAAAACCCCAAATCGTTTAGTGAGGACTAATGATACGGTGATATCAGATGTACTTAAAATTCACATTCATCCTAGGTTTGATCCGAGAATTTTATCAAATGATATTGCAATTGTGAAATTAGAACAAACAATCAATTTGGATGGCCGTTTAGCGGCAATAATACCATTAACAAATGGTCCAGCAATGCCTGGTACACATTGCACTGTTGTCGGTTGGGGTCGTATACTGAGGGTAATTATGAGATGTAAGTAGTGATTAATCTTGCAACTTATATAATACATATTTATTAATAGAATGGTCCAATAGCCGCAGACGCTATATATGCAGATCTCAAAATTAAAGCCGATAAGGAGTGCGAGTCATTTCCTAATTTCAGGGAAGGCATGTTATGCGTATCCAATTCAAATAATCCCGAGTCAAACACATGTAGCGGAGATTCTGGTGGCCCGCTAATATGCGCTTTTAAGCTCGTTGGGTTGGTTTCATATGGAAGGGGTTGCGCTGCTGGTGTTCCAAGTGGTTATACTGATGTTTGGTTTTATCGCAAATGGATAGAGGAAAATCGTAGTTACCGACATGCTGGTGGTATTTGTTTGGTTTTGTTTTTTGCCATGGTAATCATAGTCTGCCAGTGAATTATTTTTGCGTTTTAATTAATCTTTCGATATGTTATTTCTCTAAAAGAAATTTTATAAATCATCTTTGATTTACATATAAGTTGTTTCAATTTTTCTCAAAAAACGTATATGCTTGAAAGGTCCTAGTTGCAAAAAAAAAGTTTTATAGCTTCCCTTACAAGCCTTTTAAAGACAAGTAGAAAAACAACATATCTGTGGTCATAAGGAATAACAGCTAAATTTTTGGTAAAAATTTTACATATAGGTACAATCACTTTTAATGGCAAAAACTTGCTATTTCTAAAATTTATCTTAAAAATGTTTAAAAAGTATAATTTTTAAACTATATTTCCCTAAAAAATACTCAAACTTAACCTTAATAACTCAATAAGACTCTCTCAAAGCAATTTTCTTAAAGTTCCGATAAATGAAAAAAGTAAAAATATCTAACCTTTCACATTTTTTAGTCCAAAATGTTCTTAACAGTCCTTTCCTCAGACAAATCATACGCATTAATTGCCTTAAAATGCTTTAAATCCACACAAATTTAATTAGCTAAATTTTCCTTGGGCTAAAGAAAAAAATCTGTAGAGGAAATTTGAAAGAAAAAAGGAGATATTTGGGTAAAATTCACTTAAAGTGTGTTACAAAAAGTTTTATATTAAAATATGAAACAATCAATTACCTACATATATCCTCAAATTTAATGACTTAAATTATAAGAGAAATGATTTTTTGCAACACAATTTTTTTTCTATTCATATACATACATACATACATAGCATTAACGACATGGGCTGCACATCGCTAGGTGGCCTTACAGCGCTGGAGCAAGTTTTGACAAGTAAGATAGCTCCAAATATAACAGGAAGAACTGTCCTTAAGAATTGCTGCTGTCATGCTGTACCATGGTTTTGTAACCACTGGAAAAAAAATGCTGTCAGATCTCCATTTATCCTTTTTATTTTAAAATTATGTGGCAACAACGACATATTGAGCATATGTATGTAGTAACAAGCATATGCCAAATCAAGCCATTCCAATTATATCGCTTAGGCTGTCTTTATACTTTTACGCTCTATCTCAGCGCATTATATATTAAATTTTATCAAACTTTTTTCAACATTTGTTTATAATGTCAAAAATTTCGAATTTCTCATCACTAATTTTTATATTTTTTACATTGGCGCAAATTTTCAAAGCATTTAACACTGCTGCTGCTGCTGCTGCCGCTGCTAAAGATAATGCTACAGAAGATACCGATTTTACTTTTCTTGTTACTAGTGGTTATCGACCAGAGACACATACACTCACCAAGTATCTGGTTTCAATTCGCTTAGGAAGAGGGACATTTTTTGGTCAATCACATATCTGTGGCGGTAGTATCATTGGTCCACGCATTATACTGACAGCAGCACATTGCATGGTGGAAGGGTAAATTTGTTATGTTTCTTAAATGTAACAGAACTATTTATTGAAGTCCAATCAATTAATTTTTAGTTTTAAAAATACACCACGCAGTGCTCGTTCTATTGCTATTGTAGCGAAGACAACAAATCGTTTAGTGAGGACTGATGATACTTTGGAAATAGGAGTAGAAAAAGTTCGCGTTCATCCTGAATTTAATATGCGTACTATGTCTCATGATATTGCAATTGCAAAAGTAGACCAAGATATTGATATAGATGGACGCTTAGCGGCAATAATATCATTAGCAAATGGTCCAGCCATACCTGGTATGCAATGTACTGTTGTTGGTTGGGGTAGAATATTTCTTGTAAGTATGGTATATAAACAGTCAGTTTTCTTTTAATTTCAATATTAATAGGATGGTCCCTTGCCCGCTGAAGTCCTTTATGCAGATATTCATATTCGTGAGGAGGAGAAATGTACACATGTTTATTCCCCAATGTACCAAAAAGGCATGCTGTGTGCTTCCAATTCGGATGATCCTGAGGTGGACTCATGCCAAGGTGATTCCGGTGGTCCACTAATATGCGACTTAAAACTTGTTGGTATAGTTTCTTATGGCCTGGGCTGCGGCATGAATATTGCAGGCGTTTATACTGATGTTGGGTCTTATCTGAAATGGATAGAAGAAAATCACAGTTACCGTTATGTCGGTAGTAGTTTTTTCATTTTATTTTGTGCCATAACAGTAATAGTATTTCATTGAAATATTGTATTTCTGTGCTTAAATAAATGTCTCGAAATGCACAGAAAGTTGTTATCTTTTCAAAATTTTATGCATTACCCTCCTGCTATGTACATACGATTGATACTCAAAAATTGTACAATGTGTTTGGCGACAGGCAAAAATGGTAAGTGCAAGTCTCTATATTTAAAGTGTCTCTGGAGTGGCTGGCTTAGCTTTCTGAATTTGAAAAATTACCACTTTCAAGGTCCAGAAAACAACTAATTTTTTTTTTTTTCTAACAATTGGCTGCCAAATTTACATTATAGCTAGACATCACTGTTGCCCCACCTCTTAATAATCACTAGTTCACCCAACTATACTATGTGACTCGTCAGTTTGCAAGTACCATTGATTAAGGGTAAGTTCGGATAATATGGCACCATTTTTTTGAACTTCAATAAAAAACCAATTAATACAGATTTTAAGGAAACTATGCATGGATTTATTTTTTAATTAATTAGAAACGAAAAAAAGAATTTTTATCTTATCATATACGCAGATATTATGAAGAATGTACCAAAAGGGCATCCTGTTTGCTTCCAATTTAAATGATCTTGAGTTGGACGCATGCAACAGTGACTCTGGTGGTTCACTTATTTGCGATTTAAAGGTTGTAGGTGTGGTTTCATATGGAATGGGCTGCGCTAGAGGTCTTTCAGGCGTTTATACTGATGTTCGGTACCATCGCAAATGGATAGAGGAAAACCAGAGTTGCCATCATGCTGGTTTTAGTTGTTTCATTTTGTTTTTTGCCATGATAGTAATAATCTGCCAGTGAAATATTCCTGTGCTTAAATAAATGTTGCAAAATGTGGAAGTTTGTATGTTTATAAAAATTCCTTTGCACTTTCTTCGAGCTATATAACTGTCACAATTTCTGTCAAAAATGTACCACCAGCAAAAGTAGTCATTGGAAGGCTGCTGCTATTTTAGCTTTTTGAATTAATTGAACTGACAAAAAAAAAGGGTATAAGTGGGAGTACTGATTAAGTGAAATAATTGTCAGAATTTAACTCAAAAGTTGCGTGGTTGGTTCCACATCTGTTTTCCACTAAAGCCATCAAAACCATCCTGTTGTCAATTTTATTCTAATTGTGAGTTTGTAAAACTTTTTCCAATTCCGACTGGATTTATTGCTTGCACAATTTTAAATGCAATATTATTGAGGGTTTAGCTTTAAAGAAATGTACGTTACAGCTTCTCCTGTACAATTTGGATGATTATTTTTATGAGCTTACAACCTGAAATCGCAACTGCTTTACGATCTCAAGTGAGTTAGAATCCAATTATAGTTGGACTCTTTGCAAGATTTCCAGCCGTTCTGCCTTTTTTTACTTCACATTTCATCCTTTTCTTTGGTTATATAGTCTTCAGAAATAAGCTTTGAAAGGTTTCTAGTAGATAGCCTTAGAGGGTTTCTGAATTGCATAGGTCTCCTTCTTGAAGCGAATTGCCGAGTAATTTTCGGCATCTAAATACGCAACAGCTGCCGCACTTCACTCGCAAGGGCACCACTTTGGAAAGAATTGTCGGGATCCCGAAACCAAGCGGATAGTACCCTAGCTGGATGAGGGCTAAAGTGGTGAAAAACTAACTTGAAAATTTAATAATTTAAATTTGATCCAAAATATAAATACAAGGTGGAGCTAATGCAATGTCACTATGTGAATACAGTAAATCATGTTTTTAGTATTATGTGATAGAATTTTCTTCATGAGGCCAACGCTAGTACTTATTTGCTAAGCTTTTTATAATATCTGGAATTTAATTTATTGCAGAATTTCTAATAGCAATCATTTCTCTTGCGCAAAATTTCGTTGATTTATATCTTTTGGTTCTATTCTCATAGAAAAAATGCTGCCAGATATTTGTCAGCTTCATCTTTTTTTTCTGGAGATCATGTGGAGACAAAGACTTCTTCAGCATAGTAGCAAACATTTACGCTACAACCTTTACCGTTTACGATCTCTATACATTGTCACACTCTATCTGGCACTCATTATTCATTAAATTTTATCAGATTTTTTCCAACATTTGTTTATAATGTCAATAATTTCAAATTTTTCAGCAGTAATTTTTATATTTTTGACATTGGCGGAAATTTTTAAAGTTTACAACGTTTCTGCCGCCGCTAAAGATAATGCTACAGAAGACACCGACTTTACGTTTCTTGTAACTGGTGGTTATCGACCAGAGAAACATACGCTTACCAAGTATCTGGTTTCAATTCGCTCACGTTTCCCGAGAGAATTTTATGGTGACAATCATTTCTGCGGCGGTAGCATTATTGGTCCACGCATTATACTGACAGCAGCGCATTGCTTGACGGAAGGGTACATTTGTTGTATTTCTTAATATGCATCAGTGATGTTTTTGAGGTCCAATTAATAATTTTCAGAGCACGAGGATTTCCACGTCATGCTCGTTCTGTGCGTATTGTTGTAAAGGCAACAAATCGCTTAGTGAAGACTGATGATATGTTGCTATTAGATGTTCGAAAAATTCGCGTTCATCCTTCGTATGATCCGAAAACTATATCCAATGACATTGCAATTGCAAAATTAGACAAAGATATTGATATGGATGGCCGATTAGCGGCAATAATACCACTACCAAGTGGTCCAGCCATGCCTAGTTTGCATTGTACTGTTGTTGGTTGGGGTCGTATACTGCAGGTAAATATGGCACGTAACCAGTCAGTTTTCTTTTAATTTTGATATTAATAGAATGGTCCAATGGCCGCCGATGCCATTTATGCAGATGTTGATATTCGTGAGGATGAGAAATGTAAATCATATCCGATGTATAAAGAGGGCATGCTGTGCGCTTCCAATATACTTGATCCTGAGTTGGACGCATGCACCGGAGACTCAGGTGGTCCACTAATATGCGATTTAAAGCTTGTTGGCGTGGTTTCGTATGGAATGGGCTGCGCCAGCGGTATTCCAGGCGTTTATACTGATGTTTATTTTTATCGCAATTGGATTAAGGAAAATCACAGTCACCGTCATGCTGGTAGTAGTGTTTTCATTTTCTTTTTTGCCATAATAGTTATAGTCTCTCATTGAAATTTTTGTGCGCTTAAATAAATCTTTCAACATGGTCTCTCTTCAAAAATTCTGTACACTGTCATCAAGTTACCTAGTCTCAATTTTCTTAAAATATGTATGAGCTCAATGAGGCTAGTATCTCCGGAAAGTGTCATTTTAGAAAATGGGGTAATTGGAAGTCTCTGCTGCTGTTTTTGACTGTTTTTTTTTTTTGTATTTTTGATAAAGAAAAATGGGAATAGGTGGAAGTAAATTCATTATATGGAAGCGATGTCATAATTTGCTTATACTTCCTACAAAATTCCAAAACAACTAAAGAGACAGCGGACTTTGTCATAAGCTATATAAATAAATTGACTTTTGACCCAACTAAGTTTTTGGTGGATTTGGCGGGCGTATATATTAGGGAGGTGCGTCGTGTCGTGTTGCCTTCGCTCATCCGATGGTAAGGCATTTCAAGAGGCTTGGTAAGTCAACAAAAGTGTGTGGAGGTTAAATGCATTTTTTTGTTTTTTAATATTTGGGTCCACCCCGGTTAAGTGCAGAAACGAGTGGCTAAGTCATGTACATCAAATTGTGGATAAGGATGTTTTCCACATTGATACATCTATTGAGAATTTTTTTTCGCGGCGGAATAACATTGGAGCAAATCTCTGTTTCTGGCTGTGGCTTATAAGAAGGAAGAAACAAAAATTAAGACTTGTATACTAATTCAAGTTTTTTAGGTCGATTCTAATAAAACCGATTGATTTAAAAAATCGTAGACGCTTGACTTACTCCAGTGTCATTCTAATATTTTTTCTGGCTAACGTTTCCAATAAATGTGGCTTATTTTTTCTTTAATTATATATCTTACCAATATATTTATTTGAGTCAAACATATAATGCTTCAACCAAGATTCGCCAATATTTGCCAATATTTAAATAAATATTTGATCAACTGAATTTTATCAGACTTTTTCCAACATTTGTTTAAAATGTCAAAAACTTCGAATTTTTCAGCACTAATTTTTATAATTTTTAAATTGGCGCAAATTTTCAAAGCATTCAACGCTGCTGCGGCTGCCGCTGCTAAAGATAATGCTACAGAAGATACCGATTTTACTTTTCTTGTTACTAGTGGTTATCGACCAGAGACACATACACTCACCAAGTATCTGGTTTCAATTCGCTTAGGAAGAGGGATATTTTTTGGTCAATCACATATCTGTGGCGGTAGTATTATTGGTCCACGCATTATACTGACAGCAGCACATTGCATGGTGGAAGGGTAAATTTGTTATGTTTCTTAAATGTAACAGAACTATTTATTGAAGTCCAATCAATTAATTTTTAGTTTTAAAAATACACCACGCAGTGCTCGTTCTATTGCTATTGTAGCGAAGACAACAAATCGTTTAGTGAGGACTGATGATACTTTGGAAATAGGAGTAGAAAAAGTTCGCGTCCATCCTCATTTTAAGATGGCTGATCCGGATAGACTATCTAATGATATTGCGATAGTAAAATTAGACCAAGATATTGATATGGATGGACGCTTAGCGGCAATAATATCATTACCAGATGGTCCAGTCATACCTGGTATGCATTGTACCTTTGTTGGTTGGGGTAGACTATTTTTTGTAAGTATGGTATATAAACAGTCAGTTTCCTTTTACTTTTTTTATTAATTAATAGTATGGTCCATTGCCCGCTGATGCCATTTACGGAGATGTTGACAGTCGTGAGGATGAGAAATGTAAAACATATCCATGGTACGAAAAGAGCATGCTGTGTGCTTCCAATGTAGATGATCCTGAGGTGCTCATATGCAACGGCGATTCTGGTGGTCCACTGATATGCGATTCAAAGCTTGTTGGTGTATCTTCGTATGGACTAGGATGCGGTGGCGGTATTCCAAGTGGTTATACTGATGTTTATTATTATCGCAAATGGATAGAGGAGAATCAGAGTTACCGTCACGCTGGTAGTAGTGCTTTCATTTTATTCTTTGCCATAATAGTAATTGTCTTTCCGTGAAATATTTATGCGCTTAAATAAATGTTTCAACATGTGGAGTAGGTTGCTTTCTTTAAAAAATGTAATGCATCACCCTTCAACTATGTCCATTGTTGTCTTTATTGGTACTCAAAAAATGTAGATGGGTCATTCTACCTCGTTTTTACATTCAAAATCTAGATTTCTTAAAATCAATTTTTTCTTTGATACTTTGTCTAAAAACATTCGCTAAGCTTCAAAATGAAAATAAAATCAATTTGCTAGCTTTAACAGAACCGGAGTTATGAAATTCTCAAAATTTGAATTCGCTCTATTTTGAAAAAAATTTTTTTTGTTAAAAAATCCTCGAATATAAGTGTCTCCTCTTTTTCGATACAGAACCCATAAAAAAATTTCAGCCAAATCAAAAATGCGTCGTCCGAAAGTGTTCGGTTTGTAAAAGACTCCCATATGCTAAGCATTATTACGGTCATACCTCGATGAACGAGAAAGAAATATTTCTTATGGAGCATCTCTAGAGGAGCTACTTCTCTTGAATGTTTCATGTTATTTCTATATCCAAATTTTTCCGGCCCTATAAGGCGCTTGGCATATTCAGACAGCTGCCTCTAATCTGAATGATGTAAGATATGCAACTCCAATATCTCATAAATCATCTCACTACCATTAACCCAAATAATACTCAGTTGTTGGGGTCGTTGTAATATATTCGGTTATTTATCCAGACATGTTTGCTCATTTAAAAGCTCTAATTTCATTTGAGATGACGTGGGCATGAGGAAGCTTTCGGCTTAGGAATTTGCAAGAGGCTTCGGTCGTGTAATTCGCAAACGTAAATGTTTGAAATTTCGAGTAAACTAGCCGTCAGATTATGCCGATCATTTCTATCTTGCATCTCCATATATACAAGTGAGTATACCATTTTTTCGAAACTTCCTTTCATTAGTTTCATATTTGAATTATTTCATGCATTGGCTTATAATGTCAATAATTTCAAATTTTCCAGTACAAATCATCATATTTTTGACATTGGCACAAATTTTAAATGTTTTCCACGCTAGTGCCGCCGCTAAAGATAATGCTACAGAAGACACCGATTTTACTTTTCTTATAACTGGCGGTTATCGACCTGCGAAACATACGCTCACCAAGTATCTTGTATCATTACGCTCACGTTACCAGTTAAAATATTTTGGTGACAATCATTTTTGTGGCGGTAGCATTATTGCTCCTCGCATCATACTGACAGCAGGACATTGCGTGATGGGGTATATTTGTTTCGTTTGCAGCAGAGCTTTTTGTTTTAAATTGAATTTTATTTGCAGAGAGAATTCCAAGCTACGCAGTGCTCATGGTATACGTGCTGTTATTAAGACAGCAAATCGTTTAAAGGAAACTGATGATACGTTGATATATAATGTAGAAAGAATTCGTGTCCATCCTAAATATGATCGGGCAACTATAAGTAATGATATTGCGATTGTAAAGTTAGACAAAGATATTGATTTAGATGGCCAGTTAGCGGCAATAATACCATTAACAAAGGGTCCAGCCATACCTGGTATGCATTGTACTGTTGTTGGTTGGGGCCGTATAATGCAGGTAAATCCGAAATATAAACGGTTTATTTTCTTTAACTCGTATATATATGTTAATAGAATGGTCCATTGGCTGCTGATGCCGTATATGTGGATATCGATATTAATGAGGAAATAAGATGTAGGTTTTATAAGTCATTTAGAGACGGCAAGCTGTGCGCTTCTAATATAAAGGATTACGAAATGGACGCTTGTAATGGAGATTCAGGTGGTCCACTGATATGCAATTTAACACTTTATGGTGTGGTTTCATATGGAATGGGCTGTGCAGCCGGTTATCCAGGAGTTTACAGTGATGTTTGGTATTACCGCAAATGGATAGTTGAAAATTATAGTTGCCATCATGCTGGTAGTATTTACTTACCTTTAGCTTTTGCTATAATATTAATAATCCTTTGGTAAAATAAGTCTGTAATTAAATAAATTTTTCTCAACACGTGGAGAGTGTTTTTTTTTTAAAGTGAAGAGCAGTGGAACAAAAACCGATAAGCTCACGCAATTCACGCTTACTCAACCCATATTTTCGGAAATGAGAATAAAGTGTAATACAAGGGCGTTACTCCGTAATGCTATTCGAAAGGTGAGTACAATTTCAAAGTTGAATGAAAATAGAAGTATCATTTTGTAATAATATTGGGGTAAAATAAGAATCAAGCAATGGAACAAGCAAGACAGTGTAAGGAATTTCGCTGCTATGCCAAAACTTGGAGAAGTTTATAGAACTTTGCCAATCACATAAAATTTTATACTGCATTTTTTTGCTATGAATCATTTATATATTACATCAAGCATTAAAATTGATTAAAAATTTGAAGCTACGTCTTCTAAGACAGGATCATTTGAATTTCAGTAATGTTACTCGCGGTAAAAACTTTCAGTTCGCAAACGCCGTATGCCTTATGCTTGTGTGACTTTGTTTTCAAGTCATTTGCTCCTTCAGCTCCTGTTTTTTTCATGCCGCAGCTTGTTAAAAAATTTCGTCAACACAAGTATTTTTTCGTTAAATAAACTCCCGCAACAAATTTTTTGTGTGCATCTCTGGGTGATAAAGCTGATCGAATTTAATTTAAAATATAATTTTAAGAACTGAATGAAAAACGTTAATATTTTTAAAGCGCTCAAATATATGCAGTGTAATTTTGCATAAAGCGTGAAGTAAATTTTAATTTATTGTCACACTGACTCATTCACATAAACTCTCACTAACATACAACTGACAATAAAAGAAGAAAGCAAAACAAAGTCAAATCAACAAGACCAGCAGCGATGAGAAGTGAAAACATATGCGATTAGATTCATTAAGGCGACGTTAAACAAAACGAGGGCGTTTGACAGTTGAAACGCCTGAAAACAGATAGTCCGGGAGGTAGCGTTGCATTTTTCGAAGTCATTTCCAACGACTTAATTTTTTTTTTTTTTTTTGAAAATGATATTTTAAGTGTAGCCGATAATAGAAATAAGCGTCGGTCGCCGGAATAGTGGTGGGCCTGGTTGTAAGAGGCCGACAAAAAAAAAATTGTTTCGCAATAACTAAGACCAATGTTTTAGAAGAGAAAAAACACATCGATTTCATACCAGAAAAGTCCCCAAACGCCAATATTTGACCCACTTTTCACCGTTTGAAAGTTTCCAATAAACACTGTAATTTTGAGCAAATATAGTTATTTTGGGCGTTAAATGTGGTTTTCAGATTTGAACGAGTAATGCTAATTTATAACGTTCAATAAAACCCGTATTTAATCGAAAATAGAGATTGTCATTAGTAATTTTAAAACTATGAAAAGTTGGTCGAATATGGAATAGGAAAATTTTTTTTGCTTGAAATCTATGTGTTTTCATCTCTTCTACAACATTGGTTTTAACATATTATTCGTACGCTACCTCCCGGACTAAGACAACAATGATAAGCATCAACAAAACTAAGCTAAAAAGAGCAAGTAAAGCATTGTAGTATGGGGAAAAAGGGGCATGCAAATAACAACTTCCGATGAGAACAGTAAATCAAGAAACCACTTCCGTAGCGAGTTAGAGTGTGTGAGTGATAAAAGTCACAAAGCCAACGATAAAAACACTTACAAGTATGTGAAAGTACACTGTTCTAAATCTTGATTGGCAGGTATAAGAATAATGGTGCAAAAAAAAAATAAGGGCCTTAACATAAATGAAAAATCGCCTGAAACCTTAAGTCTGTAAAAAATATAAATTTATAATATTTTGTACGAGGATAGGTTTCAATGTCTTTCCCTTGTACATACATACATATGTTTCGAAGTATTACTACTGTTTTACGATGCTTTATGCTTTGCTATGACTTTTTGGTACCTATTCCCTAGTCCCTGACTTCTGTCGACATTTTATATTTTTCACGATACTTTTTGATGCTAGTTAAGTTATTTGACGCATTTTAATTGCATCGATACTATTCGAAAATCCTCGATTTTCTTGAATCTTTTCGAAACTGCTTAGTTTTTTGATACTTAGCGACATTTACATATGTCTTTTGATACGTACAACTTTTTCGATGTTTCTCAATATGTACTATTCGGTACTACTCTTATATGACTTATATTGTTCTTTTTCAATGCTTATCAATTTCTTTTCGATATTATTTGATACTAATCGCTTTCCAACATTTTTTTCAAGTTTTAATAGTTCTATTGGTTATCAAATCACATTTTTTTTCGCAGTGCAGTCGTTTGTGTGCCTCCGACGATTTGTGTCAAATTCCATTCAATTCATTTGGAAACAGAGTTTGAATAAAATTAATTTTGTCGCTTATTGTGTTTTAATGAAGTCTCAAGCACATGTAGAAGAATCCTTGCATAATTTTCCCCTCTTAAAATTTGGTATATTAAGAAATTTAAATTGTTTCATTATCCTTTGGAACTTTTGTCTTTTGGTTTATTGACTTTCTAAGATAACAAAGAAATAGCAGAGGCGTTTTCTTACCCTAAACAACAAAAACAACGAATAGCAACACTTCAGAAACAATACAAGTGACATTTCCGTCGGAGTAGTTGTATGGGTCGCCCATCAATGTCACATACACATCCTTCTTACAGAGCAAAAAACATCAGAAAAAGCTACAATAACAATAGCAAAAGTTACAACACCAGCAGGAAAGCGACAATTTATAACCTACGCAATCAGTAGGCAGTATGTAGAACAATGGGTGTCTGTTTTGGCGCGACTAACTGACATGGACACTCGCAATGTTGTTGTGGTGAGCTTGGCGTGCGTAAGAAAGGGTGTCAATGAACTGTTCGCTAAGATGATTAACTCAAAAATTTAAAATTAAATGAATTAATTTGCAGCCTAATAAGTTGATTCAGAAGTAGAACAAACAAATTGGTTTTTGTAAAATTTGCGTACTATCTTTGTGAATATATGTACATACATACATATGAACATTATTCAAGACGATTGTATAAAAATGACAAATGATATGTTCACGCAGAGCAAAAATTTTCTGTGATCAGGAAATAAAATTTGATATATGAGTAAAAACTATTTTTGGCGTTGAATATCTTGAGCTGGCAGAATTTTGCGTAATGCAAGTCGTGCTATTCAATTCTCTCTCTCCATTTAACACTGAAATTTTTGCTTAGAGTTTCTTATATTTCTTTTTGACCTAAAATTTCAAAGGTTTATTACAATGTTTCCACTACAAAGCAATTTACATACGACTACAACAACAAATGTACAATAGTGTAAACAATCAATTAAAGAAAAAATGCCTCAAGCGCTTAACATTTTTTTTAGAATTTCAAACATTTATGCAAGTATTTACTGTAGAGTTTTATAGTAAAAGCAAACAAAAATTCTGCAACGCTTTCACAAGCACAGTAAAAAATTTTGCTAAAAACAATCATTTATTATAATTTTCGGATGTTGGAACATAAGCTCAATTAAATCATTATTTACTTAAACTAACCTTATTTATTATATAACCCTTTCTTATAAATTCACATCTTACGCAGAATAGGAATCAAATCCTTCGGAATTGAAAATTAGATTAGATTTTTTCACTTTCAAAATGAATGAAGGCTATTAAAAAAAAACAATATCGATTTCAATCGACTTTTCAAAAAGACGATCACAAACTCCAGTCTCTTGGAATGGAACTCAAATTTAATTTAATTTCTTTTGCAATCTTCAAATTTTGATTTCTGTAATGAATTGACGAAGGAATTAATTCTTTCATCATGTAAATTGGAAAGTTGATTACAATTTTCTGGAGGGCAAATGCGGTCTGATCTTTCCGGAAAAAAATTTTTTGAGATTGCAAGGTCTCTCAAATTTTTAAATTCATAAACCATTTGTATTTGCCCCACTGTCACTTTTTTGTTTAAGAGTATTATATATTTTGTTTTTCTTTTTAAATGTTCTTTGTCTTTTCACTCTTTACAAAAAATAAGCGGAATTTAATTTCCCTCGCATTTTTTTCCACTCCACTTTGCTTTTTTTTCTACGCTGTTCCTTTGCTGCAGCAACATACGAATACTCGTAAATGAATGCAACAGCAAATTGTTGCAATGTTTTCTTTATGTTTCCAAATTGGCTTCAAGAGTCAGACAAAGTCAAATGAAGTTGTGTTGTGTCTTCAACATGAACTCAGCGCTATTTTTTATTTCATACATTTATCTGTGAGTCTACATCACTGAAGCTTTGTAGACTCTAATTTCATTTGGTCATTTAGAGCTGTTGTTGAGTTCTTTTTTGTTTTATTGAATTTTTGTTGAAAGAGAATGTGAATTTTGAAGAATTTTTCAACAGCTCCGAGTGATAAATTTTTATAAGTTTTGTAAAAGGCAAAATTTTAATTGCATCGAAATGAAGCCAAAGAAAAGTTCGATTGTGTAGGTAATTTTTTTGAAACTTGTTTTATTAATTGTACACAAAATGCTTCTATTTGCTTCATATTGCAACAATTTGATTTTAATTATTATATAGACAATATATCCCTATGAGCTGATTTTAATCTTATTGTTTTGGAAAGTTGGGCTTTTGGAGCAGCTAATGTTGTTGAAGCAAACGAAAACAAAGCATTTACTTGTTCCGAATTCAAAGGCAAATTGCTTATGTTTTATTCTAAACCACCAAAAAGTACAAAATTCAAAAAACAAAAAGACAACAATCAGTTAAATCATAGTTGTTCTTTTGAAACAACAATATGTACGGTAACCAAATAAATACTAACACCGCTACATTCGGTCAAATTCGAACTACTTTCCATAAAATGCCTGTGAATTATACCTTAATTGCATTATTTTTCTGCAAACATTTCGTCATAAATGTATAAATGAATATTAAAGCACATCAGAAGGATAGTGACGTCAAAACTTCTTATAGCCGATCGCTAATATAACCAATGTCTTACTAATAAACTTGCAACATTTATCAACAATACACGAAAATCTCTTTTTGTAAGTGGTATTGTATTCCCAATCAATAATTATTTCTCCTAAGACGTTTTCCGGCAGAAAAAGTGTTTACAATGCATGTAAGATAACTACTTAAATATTTGAGACTGATCAAATCTTAATATATTTGATTTATAAGCAACTAATTTTGGCAAACGTGTTACGCTTCATCAGCTTCTATGTGGACGTATGTGTATTTCTATTGCATACATATTGTCAAAAATTTAAAGTTTCAATATATTTTCGTCTGTAGATGTAGAGTGTCCGCAACAAAAATATATCCAATTAACAGTCAACGTTGCGTTACCTGTAATTCGCTGCCGCACAAGCTCACAAACACTCAAAAAACACGTAGGAGCGCTACCGTTAAGAGCTCAAGTTACATTTTATCGGAAACGTATTACCGTCAGCGAGAACACACACTGCTGAATGGACAGGCAGCTGGACAGACAGTTCGCTTTGCTTTCATAGTTTAGTAACGATGTGTTCGAATACATTTATCAGCAATAGACAAACAAACACGGACACATAGAAAAATAACTTAATGTATGTACCCAGTAGGAATATTTTTTTTTCATCAAGACCAAACTATATAATTTCGAATTCTATGAATTTTACAGGTTAATAAAATATTTATGCAGAGTTCTTAAGTCACTTTATAAGATATTTTCAAAGGCCAATTTTCAAATTAATACAACGGCTTAAACAACAAAAAAGTAATAATTTATAAGACATGAAATTTTAAAGCCTTTGCATGCTTATGTAAAATGTCTCTCGAAAACTAGATAGATAGAAAATAAAACTTAAATTTTTTTCCGATCTTGCCTACACTACAGACATGTAACAACCTTGTTGATTCTTAAGAAATGAAAATTCAAAGTTTAAGGGAAAGTGGACGCGTAATTTTCATATACTTATTTCTGGGCACATGCATTACTTTCCAGCAGGGATTCTACAAAACATCGACGGGTAAAAGTGACTCATCTGGTGCGGTGGCAGAAGTATTGGTTGCATCAAAGGCACCTCTTATTGCTCTACCCCTGTTCATATACCACACTCACTTTTTCGATAAATTGCTATCAATTTACATTTGTAAATACATTATGATGGCAACTCTTTACAGTGAGTATACCCCTTTGCCAACACCAACAAACAACATGGTACATACATATGTGCGAAACTCTATTCCTTAGTTTTACGAGAGATTTGGGTTTTATTTGAACTTATGCATATAAGCGATCAGAACTTTCTCTAGGTTTGTTAAATAAAATTTGAATTTCATCTAAATTACCATAGTAACTGCACATCAACAAAAAATTTTTGTTTTTTTCTGGACATTTAAAAATCATAATCATAATCATAATATTATTATGCAAACTAATTGCGCTTGATTTTATGAAATTTTTTTCCGCACGTAATCCGAAAACCTTAGCTTTTCAAAGACTAAATGAAAATTATCATTTCTTATGTTATTTATATTTAGTTAATTCGATCACACGCCAGGATTATGAAATATTCAATACACATGTACCAATACGGCTTATAGACTTAATATCTCAAAACCGAGAGACAACTCAGAAACATGGTTTGAGCATTTATGTCTTTTTCCCATACTTCAGAAAGAGGTGACAAAGCAAAAATTTCAAAATTATGGGCACATAACCCAACTCCACCGTAATATCCTTAAAAATCACGATTTAAGCTCAATGTGTGTATGTATGTGTGCTCTTGCCAAAATTGTTTGAAAACTGATCATCTGGGTTGACACCACCGCTTGGTAAAATGGTGGTGGCAATTTTAGTGAAGTGGCGCGGCATGGTGTTATTTTTCCCAAGAATGGCAACTCTAACATTTTGATTTTTCTCTTGTATTAATGATGATAACGGGTGCTATATGGTTTCTTCCATTATTTTTGAAAGTGTAAACAAAGCTTAGAACAACAACGACAACAACAAAATATAGTAAAAACAATTACAACAACAATAGCAACAAGCGGTTTTCAATTTTCGCCCATTTTCATTTTGGAGAGTTTATAGTACGAGCGAGCGAACAGCGCAAGCGATTTGCATTCAATTTTGGCACGAATTGTAAATATTTAACGAGCTCCAAAGTGTGAGTATTAAATTTTTGATACTAATTAATTATTCATGTGTAAATTTGTAGCAATCATAATAATAATAACAAAGGAAGGGAGTACAAAACACTCGGGCTCATTTGATATCCTTCTTAAATCCTTTAGTTAGGTAACTGGCATTATTTTGTATGTGAATTGATTTCAATTTCAGTACAGGTACGTACCTGCCTATAATACAAACTCTGTTTACATAACTTGAAAAAACATTTTGCTTGAGATTTTTGTTGGCATATTTTATATCAACTTACTTTTTTGTTTTTGTAGCATTTCCGATAGCACTATGTTCATTAGTTTAGTAATTTTATTGATTTTGTAAATTGTATTTGAATTTCATAATTGTATATTTCATATTTATGTGGAAGTAGTTTTGGTGTCTATATGGTTTTCAATTGCAATCAAAGTTTCCAAAAATTGTCATGTTAAAAGTGATCAATATTTCTATTATTTATCAATAAATTTTGACACGTGGGTACTAACTTATGAGATGCAGTTTAAATACAGTTTACTAAGTGAATTTTTTCCAAAAAATCGAATTTTGAAAAATTTAAACTTTCAAAAAATTCATATTTCTGAAATGGATGGTCAAAAAAATTTGAAAAAGTGCATGAATGCGTTTCCTCGCAGTCTCAAAATATATAAAATTTTGCAAAAAAATCGGAGAAGGTAACCGAAAAAAGTGGTCGATTTTGTAGGGAATGCCCCATATGCAATAGAGAAAAATCTGGAATCTTCTTTGTATCGAAACAACTTCTATATATACCTACTATCTAGAAGTGATTCTTAACCTACAATCCACATTCTTACCAAGGGTATAACATATTTATAATGCTACACTTAGGCTGAAAGAATACAACTTTTCAAAACTTCATAGTTTCTCAGATTATTTAACTACAACAAAATGCTTTGATTAAATTTTTCCACTAAACTTCATTGCAATGGCTATTGAACATAACGTTAACATCCATACTGACGACCTTGGTGCTGACTTTTTGTCCCAAACTCTAGTTGTCCCAATTTTTGATAAGAATTTGCTGATTTTCAATATTTCAGTGTGGAACATTTTTGAACTTCCAAACTTGCTATGTTTTTCGACAAAAAATGTGCCAAAAACAGAAAGGAAATTTTTCAACAGATTTGCACATAAATCAACTTAAAGTGGCTTTCCTGTAGAAAATCAGTTTTAAGATATCGAGCAATAATTCCTGAGGAGAATCCGTACAAAACTTATTGTTCCTCTACAAAGTTTTTGAAATTTTTTTATTAACAATACTCTTATTGTTTTTTTATTTTACAATATTTTGTTTGATACTTTGTGCAAACATTGCTACCAAATAAATGTGTAAAATTTAAAAATGTTATGAAATAAAAAGGAAATTAAATTCATACAGCATGTTTTACATGTAACCCAATTGCAATAAATTTATCTACAAACTGAAAGATACAAAAATTAAATCGTCATGAGGAAATAAAACTTTTGAACTACGAATTACTTGGCTACATATAAACCAACCAACCAACAAACATGCAAACTAAATGAAGTTGCTGTCAAAACAAGCAAACAATGGTAACAGCAACACCAACACCAAAGAAACAGAAGCAAATAGAAAGCATTTAACCGCAACATGTGCCAACTGGCAGCAATAACAACAACTGACATAACTACAACTTGAAATTTTTGGCCAAAAAGTACGAGTGTACAACTGGAGTTGTAACGTATCTTATTTTCATGTCCTTTGTGAGAAAAACAACAACAACATCAAAATAAAACTAAAATGAACCAACATCTGCTGCTGATGCTACTTTTGCCCCAAAAGCAGATGAACCTTATGTTATTTATTTCAATAACAAGCAACAACACTGATGGTAATAAAATGTTTAAATAAAAATGTAAGGACAACAAGTATGACAATAATAATAACAAATAAAATTACAGGAAATAAATTGAATAGAAATGGAAATGAGCAGGAAACACCAAAAGTTAGAAAAACAAAAAATAAAAAAAAAAAACAATCATTAATATAAAATTTTCATAGATGTAGCCATTTATTTATTTGTAATTCAAAATTTTGCTGAAAAATATCCTTGCGAAATTTCCTGAAATATTCAGATCATAAAATATAAACTCACCAAAAAGCAAATAAATATATTAAAATTTACATAAAAAATTAAGCTTCAAAGTTTTATTAAGTCACATGCCCTATGAAAGAAAGTAATGTTTAACAAGAAAATACTTTATCATATTTTAGAAAACTATTTTTTAAGCTAAGAAGTTCATAAACTTTCAAAGGTTTAAATTATGTCAGTTACTGTTACTTAAGTTTTTATGTAAAAGTGCGTGTACTTGTACTTGTACGCTTGTACTCAATATTTCTTTTGATAAATCTCTCTATCACTTTATCTCTCTATCACATTCTAAAAAAAATTTTATGTTTTTGTGACTTTTGCAACATATTGTATCCATCCCAGTTTAATAACATTATATTAATGCTTTTATATTTTAAAGTTTTTGCTTCTATGGTATATGCGGTCAAAGTTCACTTATCCAATCCCGCCTAGGATAATACGTTATATGAAAATTGAATTGAATTAATTAATTTTGTTCATTTCCCGTATCATATCATTTAGGAACAGATACAATTAGAGTTTGTGACGGAAACTAAAAAAACAACTTTAAATAAACAAGCTGATATCTATACATATAGAATAACAAAGACACACTCAAATGCTCGTTGCCACATTCGAGCGAAGAACATAATTATGTTGAAAAGGAGCATCGATGCATCCAATGGGTCTGCAGTGATTTGGCAACATTGGACGAAATGTAATTTTTGAAATTATTTTTCATTAAAATAGACACTGCCACGCTACTGTTAATAGGGTTTATTTTCATATGTCATTTATGAAATGGACTGCGTTACTTGCCGGGTGGGGGGAGACAGAAGAATATAAACGTTTTTATTTGGTAGCAACCCAAGGACAACCATCAACAGAACATAACTGACGCCAGGCAAGATGACCGGCACCATTCAACGAGACAGACAGACAGACAGACAGCCAGATACAAAACCAAATGCAAAGTCATTAAAGTTGTTTTATGGCTTTGCATGAGTACGTGGGTGTTGGACGTTAAATCAGGAGCAACACAGCATTGAAGAATCCAATTATGTGTAGGAGAAGTTTATTAGGGCTGAAAATTGAAACGGAAATGAAAGCAGCACAGCGCAACAAACAAGGGTGTGAATTTAAATTGAAGCTGAAAAGTATATTTTTATTTTCAATTCGAGTGTGTGCCTTCTGCCTTCACAGTAAATATTTCAAGTCATAGGTTATGAGTAGTAGATGGAACATCTCAGTTTCTACGCAACTTAAAGGAAATTCTAAATGCTTGCATCAAATACGTAAAAAATAACTACAAAAATAATGTTAGAAAAGAGATATATACTGCTTGAACATTGTAGCCAAAAACCACACCGAAAAAGAGTAGAAGCAAATATGTAACAGCAACTTCAATGTAAAGGACCACAAAATACCCCAAAGTCTAATCCGCGCTTAATGCCACCTCATTACTGTTAATTGATTTCAATTAAATTACACACACAGGCAAACACGCAAACACACCCAAGCACTTAAACACGCTTACTTCGCTCAAAGTAGTAGCAACATCAAAAGCGGAAACGGAAATGTCGGAAAAACTCTACAACACAACAACATTAACAGAAGCGCACACAGCACAATATAAAATGCTGCACTGATTGTGTTTGTTTTTTGTTTTAGTTACCACCACTGCCGAAAATGACCAGCCGAACATGACACAACCAACATCGCAACCTTTTTATTCTCTCCGTTGTTCAGAGTCCCACCACCACCCTTTGAGGATGGAACGGAGTGTGTGCGGCGCTACTTGAGCTCATAAATTAAAGCATCTTTAAGTCAGCGAGTTGTGCGTCCGAACTTCATAAAAGTATGTGGTTTCCTTCAATCGTTGAAGTTTCTTTTGCGCTATTTTTTTTTTTTCATTTTCGTTTTAATTTTGCTGCTGGCACACGCCTCGAAATTGAAGTCTTCTACAGATTTTAGCTACTTTCATGTTGGCTGTTGGCTTTGCTTTAATTGAAGCAATCGCAACTATTAAGTGCTGCGCCAAAGATTTTCAGATAAAGTTAATTACTCCTCATTGGACTTTGTTGAAATGTTCGCTGGAAGTAACTGATTTCAACAAGCAGTGGGATGTTAGCTAATTAGATAAATGAAAGTTCTTCTTTTTATAGTTGAGTGTTTTGATTTAAAAATTTTCTATTTTAGTTTTTCTTAAGAGTTATGTTTAAATATTCGACATATGAGAAATTATTAAGTATGACACTGAGCGACAGCATTTTTCATGCATGATTTCTCAAATCAATTAATTTTACCCATACAACTTGAATACCAAAAAATGTTTCATTATGTCACAAATAATAAATATAACACTAGGTTTATTTAAAAAAAAAACATAACATCACAAAAAAAGCCAGCAGACAAAACTTTCCCATCAGCAATGGTTTCTATTAAAAGTTTTTCACTTTACCATAATCGTCTCTCTCTCTCTATCATTTCAATACCATGTAAGGAAATGTCAATAAATAATTTATAATGCAGGACTATGCCACAGAATCGCTTTAGTATAGATAACCAAGCACAGTCAGTCTAAGGAAGTGTTAACACTCTGCAAAAAAAGCGCCAATAATCGAATGTGCCAACACAAAAGCAACATTCTACAAAACTTAAAGATTTGAAGAAGTGACCAAAAGTGGCGTTGTTGTTGTTATTGCTACTGGTACTGGTGTTACCAACACATTGAACAGATTACGAGCCAGACTATTTGTATTAATTTGTTTGTGTTGTTGTTGCGGTTTTATTATCGAAAATGAAAACAAACTTAAAGGCACAGCAAAAAAAATAAAACACAAAAATTTATAAAGAAGCACAAGATTCACTGAATTCCAAGCAGAGTATTGAGAAAAAGTTTTTTACGAAAAAACTTTCAACAGGAACTGTTAGAATTCCCCGCTTTTGTTCAACATTGAATTGCGCTTTAAAATTGATACGAAATCGAAGCAGTGAAGAAGAGCACAAGATGTAAAAAAATATTTTATTGTGCTGAGACGAAAGTTTACACTTTAAAGATAAAAATAGAAAAAATCGTCCCAGAAACTGTAGCAACAAAACTTGGCGTTGTCTCGGTCGGTGTTTTTAGAAGCTCCCTTTGAAAAGATTTTTTCATTTTTAGTGAATTTTTATTTTGTTGGTTTCTTTTTGCATGCAGCTAATCTTGCATTGAAAGCCGAATTGGAAACGATAAAAATCAATGGCATGTAAAATTATGTTCAAGGAGTGAACAGGCAATCTTGCATCGGGTAAACTTTGGGCAAGAAAAGAATTTGTAAAATTTAAAACTTAAAAATGTTATTTTCAAAGTTTTGATAAAATAATAGTTTGCACTATAAACTGAGAGGTTTGAAAAATTCATAGCTTGATTACTTTTAAACTTTTGTATTGTCCTTTGTTTATCTTTTTTTGATTCATATGGCTATGTATGATGTTCGATAATGATTTGAGGTTTTCAATTCCAGTGAATAAGTAGGCAAACTCAAAGAAAATAGAATACTTAAAAAAATTGATAAACTTTAAAAAATTTAAAAAATCAAAAGATTTCAAAACTTTGAAAAAATTATAAAAATTGAAAAATTTTGTTGTTTTATTTACGAGATTTTTTGAACACAATCAAAAAATTTTTTTTAACAATAATACTGGTATCTTCTGCTTGACAGCCCATTCACTCAAAAAAGTTTCAGCCTATTTAAAAAACCTGAGGGTAATGATTGGTATATTATAGATGGAATGACCTATTTGTATACCGAAATGGCTTATTATATCGAAATAGATAGCTAAGTTGCAGACCTCAAGGCTCAACTTCTTACGTTTTGGCAAAAAAAAAAAATACCGTATGCATATATGGACAACTCCTTTTTAAAACTATCGTAAGTGCTGAAGAAGCGATCTTTGATAAAGTTAAGACAGCCTTCGTTTCATGAATATTTTATTACTTTTCCTAAACTTTTTTTTATTACTCTGGTCGCTTTGATTTTATTTCTGGGATTTCACCAATATTATTTGTTCCTACAGAATGCTTAATAAGTGGAAAGGGCAATTTCTATGGGCGTTTTGTTTTGGGAAAAAATGCTATATCACCATTGTTGCCAAGTTGAAAATAAGGAATTACCAGCCTTCCCAAAATAGTTTGAATAAATCGGGGAATTAAGGAGGAACACAGTCAGATTTTGGGAAACATAAAACTTTACTCCTTAAATATTAAAATTTCCTACTTGTTCACGGCCGCCACGGATATTATGTATATACATTATTTGCCGAAAATTGAAATTAACTGCTGATGAGTTTTCTTTTATTATAATTTCAAATGAAAAATAATAATTTAATAGTTCCGATTATCCTTTATACAAATTGTACACAATAGCAGTACATTTCAATTTGCGCATTAATAAAAATAAACATTACGGAAATAAGAAAAACCAAAATAAAATTGTATACAAATCATAGGAATTTCAGTCTTTTTCCTTAACATTATAAATTGAAAAATAGAAAAAATGCTGAAATTTCACCACTGAAGAAAAACTTTTAAATACTTTTTTGCTCTTTCACCAATTTACTTTTCTCGATCCTGCAGAATTTTTTTATTTATTTTGTTTTTTGGTAAACTTCAGCGTTTATTTTTGTGTTTATTGCAAAGTTGCGATTTCAGCAAAAACAACAACAACAACTGAGAACTTAAAAACAATGCAAACTTTCCAAATGGGAAAACTTTTTTGCTTGCCGTACTGGACCATTTGTATTAATTAGATGTAAGCTATACATTTTTCTGTAGCTCTCTTTTTTTTTTTTTTTTTGTGTGAGAAATTTAAAAATCTCACTTGTATCGTATGAAATAGAAAGTATTAGGAAGAGAGGAATAAACAATTTTCTATCTTCTTAAACGAGAAAAAAAAATCTGTTGACAACACTAATTGTAAGTTAACATTTTATTTCCACTAACTTTGCATCTGCATGCGAAAATAATGAATCCAAGTAATTGACTTTTTTCAGAACAAATCACCAAAAAACTTATACTTCTTATGTACACTAAGAAAAAAATATGTTAACTTCAGCAGTAAATAAGTTTAAGTAAATATTACCTATAACTGAATTGAAAATTGAAGCCAACATGATATTTGCTAGAGTGGTTTGAAGAGACTTGCATGAATTTTGATCTCGATTCATATTAATATGATTATCATTTATATAATTCTCAACATATTTACGTAAAGCACTACTTAAGGGTTTGATTGTGTGAATACTAACATAGTCCAATTTAAAGATTAGACGATATTGAAAAATATCGCATAATATCGCATGTATCCATATTTTTAAATATCGGCTCTTTGCATATAAGCTTTTTACCTAAAGCATTAATAATTTATGGGAAAATCCATTATTTTTTATTTATTAACATACATATATTTACGCCAAAAAGATACTCGTTACCATCACATTATAACTTGTTAATTACTACTAATTATGTGATCGATATTATAGAATTGTTTAAATATAATTTGGTACTAATATATATGTAATTCAATTCTGTAGAGTAGTTCGTATGTTAAATAATATCAAATATTTGTTTTGCCTATATTAAGTTTGTTAGTGTTTTCTGCATAGTAGATATGGCGAAATTAAATTTTCTACAGAAAACTCGCTGAAAAGAGCAAAAACGTATTTATATTAAGAGTAAAATACAGAACTCGAAGCAAGATAGCATACATCATGCCATTATAGGTTTTTCATATATGTATTTCTTATTTATGCATGTGTGTCACATTTCACTTAAAAGAAGCTCAGCTTCAAATAGAGCACACAATAAAAACAACAAACAAACCTACATAAAATTGCAATAAAAATATTTATTGTTAAATTTACAATGCAACACAACTCATGTGACGTTCACACAAATGCAAACGCAAACAAGTGCATAAACGGCGCATATAAAAGGATAATAACAACCAACATAAAAGGATTGCAATACGCGTTAAGCTACTTTACACAGCAGCAGCAGAGTACAAGTGGTGGAGCAACATGCTTGGCAACTTGAATCCTTTTGCAATACTCAAATGCTCAATGCATCTTCGCATTCGAGATGATTGTGTTGTGTTGTCGTTATGCTAGTAATCCAGGATAAAGGAAATCGAAAGTCTATTTGAAGAAAAGTATGCAAACAGCTTTATATTCTGTTAGAGCATGCATGAGAAATGCATTTTATATTTAATATTCTTAATTGTGCGAGTTTCAGAAGTAAAAGGCTTTCTCAAAAATTAAGAATTTAGAAATCCTTAGTAGTCAGAATCTTAAAATATTCTACTTTAAAATTTAGAAAAATCAATTTTCTGTGAATATCTCATTTTCTATTAGGCTTATGAAAATTTTAGATCGAAATCGGAATACATTGAAAAAATATATAAGCCCCAAAAATTATCATAATGCATACATTGGAAAAAGGATTACTACTCGAAAAACATAGCGAAAATTCGAAAAGCATCAAATGGAATCCAAAAATATGGATTAGTTTTGAATAGTAACGAAATACATTGAAAAAGTAAGAAAACGCAAAAGTATTGAAGAATATTGATACATTTTATACGAGCTCACATTAACAAGGTTTCATTAAAATTCAATAGTCAATTTCAGGGATATTGGCTTATATTTAATGATAGAGCATCTTTAAGCTTTACTTTGTCCAAGCAAATATTATATAGAATTTAAAAATTGTAATTTTATTATGAGAAATTGCAATTGAGATTCGACTGCCTCTATTTCATGTTGAAACTCTATTCAATTAAGTAAAGTTAGAATATTTTTTTCAATGTGTTTTGCACACTTCTGGGCAGGTCCGATAAGAATCATTAATTAAGGAATCAAATTCCAAAAACATTTTAACTCTCAGGAATTCGAAATGTCTTTTCAATTTCATGGAAAAAAATAATAATTTCTTTGTCGAATTCTATCGTGGAATCAAAATTTGCAATTAAAAAAAAAATAAGTTTTGTTCCAATGGCTTGTGTGTTGTTGTTTTTCTGTTCTCTTACATATAATTAAAAAAATTGATTTCTCAATTAAAGTAAACAAATGAAGGATACAAATTTCTGTATTGAAATTAGCAAAGGAATCATTTTGTTATAGAGCTGCCATTGTCGATTCAGAGTTTCAATTCCTTAAATTTATTCATTTCTGCGCACTGCTTCGCTTCTGTATCATATTGACTCACAAAATTTATTTAATCTATAGTTAAATTTAATTTTATTTAGTTTCACATTAAAGGTATTTTCCTAAATTTTGTATTTCCACTGTTTTTCATGCTCAAAAGCGCATTATACTGCACCGCTCTTAATCGTCTGCTAAAACTTGTAATTTTCCCTATTTTGAATATGGTCCAAAGAATTTAAATATAATTTTCAAAGGTACTTCAAGAAAGTCTAACAAAAAGAAGAAAACAAAAGCGAAATGAAGAGCATAGAAAGCGCAAAAAGCCAAGTCAAGCTTTACCTTGAGCAACCTTAAGTAACCACAATGGCATAACATATTTCATGGCCTGCCAGCAGACACACCCACGCATCCGATCATTGCTGTTGATGTTGTTGTTGTTGTTGTTGTTGTTGTTGTTGTTGTTGTTGTTTAGTTGGTAGCCAAGACGCTCCACACAAGAATTATGCACAGACAAAGCTAAAGGTTACGAACAACAATGGAGCGTCTTACCAAAACACCATAGCCGCCAACAACAACTGCAACACGTACCAAGAAGACAACAAAACCAGACAAAAGAACATCGCTGCTGCTTGATGTTTTCATAGTGCAGTGAATGCCATTTGAAGGAGTAGTTGATGTTTTAGTAATCACATACCGATGCATTAGCACAAGAAGTATCGGATATACTATTAATATCAAGCCGAAAGAATTTAGTTGCGAAAAGAAATGCTAAAGTAAAATTTGTGTACAATCTGTCACCTGATAATAACCACCATCTCAACTGGAAATTTCATTATTGCTAGAAAAAAAAAACATTTGCTGTAAATATATTTATCGATCGATTATTTTAAAAGTAACGATATATTTTGCTCGATACCAAATTTTTGCTTTATATTTACATACCATGGCTCCGTGTTTTGTTGTCGGCCAAGTTGGCATAGACTGCTTTTGGCCAAATGCCAAAATGTACACCTGCAAAAATGCAGCAGTATCAAGTGTAGCAAACAGCCAAATTATTGAGCGGAGGTAGCTCCAGTTCAACTAAATGCGCAGCTCAGTTTAGCTTACAATCAGTACGGGATATGCCAAAACTCAGCAAGGCACATTACAACCAAGTCGATTGTTTTTTTTGCAAACGCACAAAGGGAAATTTATTTAAATGCACCTCTCGACTGCACAAATGTGAACCCTCAGTCGCAAATGATAAACAGCAGATTATGGCGAGTGTTTAAAGGCTTTGTTTAGTCTATATTTTTAGATGTACATATAGACTTTTATATTTTTGTTTTTCACTTAACTTTTCAATGTTAGAAATACGTTTTTTTTGTGTAAATTTTTCATAAAGTGTTAAAACTAAATATTTATTTTAAAAGATTAATACTATAAGAAAATAATATAAAAATATTATTTAAGTGGGCTGAGTCAAAAATCAGCTTGAGTGGAAAGTCATAAAAATGGACACATTTTGGGTGAAAATATCTCAAAATTCTGACATGCTAGAGCTATTCTGCAACCAGAACGAGATTTAGAAGCGGAAAAAATGATAAGATAATCTTTACTTACAATTTCACCCGAATGTATACAAAATTTTTTTGAGCTTTCACTTTTATAATTTTTTTTTTATTTTTAAACTTTTTTGACATAAGTCGGTTTTTTGAAATTTTTGGACATACATACATGTGTATATGTATATCAACTTTTACGATATTTTTCGACTTTTTTGACATTACTCCAGATATTTCGAATTTTTCGATATCATTCGATGTTTTTCAACTTTAATCGTATTTTTAGATACTTTTCGATATTTTTGGAATTATTTTGACTGTTTCGGTACCATCCGACATTTTTTGTTAGAAATTGCCTATTTAGATATAAAACTTTTCAAATTTTTCTATATTTTTATATTCGACATTCTTCGACTTATTATGATTTCTTCTATATTTTTCAGGTTATATCGCAACGGCGATTCTTTTGAGAACAATTTGGAATATTTTAAATAATAAAATATAAAAAAATAAATTTTTCAATATTTTTTGAACTTAAACGATACTTTTTAATTTTGATCGACTGTCGAAGCTTTTCTGAAATTATTTAGTTTACTACGAAACTTGCCTTTCTTTTCAAGACTGTCTCCAAGAGGAGACAGAAACATAAAAAGTTTAATATTAAATCACCAGCCTGTTTCTAATATAGACCACTTTTCTCTCGAAACAATTTTTTTCAATTGCAATACCGCAAATATTTTAATTTCAGATTTTTCGAAATCAATGGATAAAAAATAATTTTAACAAATATCACAGTCCCGCAAGTAGTTTTCTTCTTTTCTTGTCTCAATGTGTATGTAGATTTCCGGTGGCCAAAAACAACATTAAGATGTCAAAATTGAGGCCTCAAAACTTTTTAGATACAAGTTTTTTTAATATTTGAGTTGATTTCAGAAAATCAATACCTAATCAAATTTATTTATTTTTTAGAATTTTAAAGTTGTTGAAAAAGAGTTTTTGCTCAATAACTCAAAAAGTAAGCCTCCTCAATTAAATGTGAATTAATCAAAATTGTAAAAGAGATATAACAACATCGATTTTATTCTCAAAAAATCTCGGTATTACTAGATTTGGCACAATTTTTATCATTTAACATTACCATTAGTATGAAAGAAACGATTTTTTTCGTATAAATATAGATATTTTGGCAAATGTAGATATATGGACTTAAGCAATTAATTATGCGATTCGAACACTCTTACATATCTTGATGCACAGAATCAATATTCAGGCCAATTCTTGAACTGCTAGTTACTGACCTGTTTGAGATTTCGAAACCGTGCACTTAGCAACAAATTATACAATGTCATTCTCAATATTTTGTTTGATAAGCCCGGCTTATGTAATATATATTTGATATTTTAATAGCATTTACAATAAGCATATTGAGAAATGTACATAAAATATGTTTTATGTATAGGTAATACAGGTGAACTCGAATCAAAATCATGACGAGATGTTGAACACAAAAACATTATATTATTTGGTCATTGAAATAGTTAAAGAGGCTTAAGCTAAATGAGAAAACTTCCGGACCATTGAACCGTAAATTGCATGCGATTTTGAAAGAAAGCAACGACAAATTGAAAGGACACACAAATAACATGAAAGGAGCATCAACAACAATAAGTACAGAAACAATTATTACAATAAGTAATAATGTTTACTCAGCTTACCAATGTTATCACCATTTGTAAATTAAATAAACACAAATATGTGGCAACTATGGCAGTAATTTTATTCAAATATTATATTAATTTCTTAGGGTATATCACTTCCATAAGCTCAATGCCATGGAATGAGTCTTTTAATAAAAATTAAACTTCTCCTGTGTACATCAAATGAGAAAAATGATAACAGAGAAATCAATTTTCTGCAGCTTTATTTACAAAATGCGCTTAAAAATAATCCTTTCCATCGTCAATAAGATATGGCAATAAAAACAAAACCGAAGAACATCATAATAACACATAAATGCGACGGCATATCAGTACACACACTAACAAATATTTACTTAAAACACAACCAACTTCACAACGAATGCATTTTGTCAACTTAATCAACATCATCATCGTTATCATTACTACCATTACCAGCACAACTCCTTCGAATTTTTATTTCCAACCAAAAGACGCTCGTAAATATGATGTTGATATGACAGCATCTAAGTATGTCGTCCTTGTCGTCATCGCTGTTGGTAAAGTAGTTTATTCATCAAAATATTATGAAGTTCTTACATATGATGATGAGTGTAACGAGTAGATTCAATAAACCAAAAAGAAATACTAAACAAGATATGATATGAGCTTAAGAAAAAAATAAGAAACAGTCAACTACCAAAAGATATACTAGAACCCTGCAAACATTTATAAGATGATTGAATCTTCCAGGCGATGAATTTATAACTTTTTTGTTTGCTGGTAAGAGTAGTGCATGATTTTAAAATCATCCAGTTGAATATGGGATGTACGCGAGATAGTAATAACAGTAAACAGATGATCACCTCAGCGTGGTGTACTTTCTCTGGCTTGCTGTAATAGTTAGTATCAGTACCGGTTCGTGACTTTATAGTCTCTATCTTGATAAGAGTTATGCATAAGATTTTGTCTTAAGCGACCTTGTATGGTCTGTTAGTAAGCATTTCAGCAATTCTAAAAGCCAAAATACCGGGATTCAACTTACCATCTCCAACTCGAAAGACGGACTTTTTAACATTCTAGAAATGCAAAATATCTAGAAGTTATGTACACAAGATTTAAGTTTCAATTGGGAAGATAATTTCGAACAGAAAGGTAAGATAATGTGTTTTTTGCTTTATATACCAGCAAATAGACCTAAGGAAAAAGGGGGCATTTCAGCTAAGAATGGATCTTTGGATGCACACAACCGTAATGCGCTCAATTCTGATTTACAGTTGTTCAGTTTCTTGCAAGTGATCTAATTGTACTAACTGGATATTACTATTACCGCTGGCAAAGCAATATAAGCTTTGACAATACTTAACACGAGTTTTTTTTGATCCAGCCAGTGGTATTAAAAGGCACCGCTCACCGATACGGCTATCGCTCAAAAAAACTTTAAAAGTACTGTACTATGAGAGTTATTTAGGTAATGTAACCAAATTCACAACATAAACTAGAAATGGTTCACTCAAGCACTATATGAAGAGCACTAAGTGAAGGTGTGGCATCTTAGAGTTTTATAGCGCTACCATAGTTATTTAAGATAATTAATTAAATTTTACACAAATATAAGGAATTGTTTTAACAATCTTGGAACAAAGCTTTTGCAAACTGTCACTTGAAATCAGAAGATAATAATGCTCACAATCAAATTTATTGCCTTGGCGATCAATCTATGGCTCTTTCGCGACTAAAAATGTTTGCTGGGTAGTGCCGTCAAGGAAATAAACAGAAATGGTAGCAAAAACTGCTTGTGTATTGGTGTACGTAAATTCAAGGCAATTTAATGTATACTTTTCCATTTTTGAATAGATTCTTTATGATAGTAAGACTCATAACAACGACCAGAACGCTTTGCATGTGTTACATTGTTGAGGAATAAGCATGTTGCACTACAAAAAATAAATATCACTTTAACTAGTACCACAATTCAAAAGTTTTATATACCCCAATGGAAAAATTACAGTTATAAGATCCATCATATGCTACCACTAATACCTAATGTAATCAGAATACGTCCTTAGCCAACACTTAAACGTTGTTTACATTCACACATGCATTAGTATGGTCGGTAGATATGACATATATTCTATCTACAAATATTGTAAGCAAGTGTTTTATACATATGTCCGGTTCAGCACAATTGTTAGTGGAAGAAGGATTTTAAAATAGCTGTTATTAACATTATAATATGATAGCATGAATGGCTTTTCTAAAGTTCACTCTTGCCTTGAAAGCTTCTAAAAGCCAATTTTAAAAGAATAACTCAAATCATTAAAAATCTTTTTTAAAGATATAAGAAGATAATTAAGTCCTTCGAAATGCTGTTAGTTTTCAACTTTCATTCATAAAATTCCACGGAATATTTTCAAATGAAAATTGAATAAATAACGACGAAACACGTGTATTGGGCACCACATGCTATGTGCAACTCAAACCGCAAATCAGATCAAACTGTTTGCTGTCTGCGGCAAAGCATCACGAACACAATCATAACATGGCTTAATTTCATTGATGATAGAAATTTATATCGAATGAATGAATGTTGGGACATTTCAGAAACATATACATTAACGCTTTAAAAATATCGCAGTCATATATTTATAGTAATTAACCTTCTTAATGCTTTGTAGCAACGGCAATTGCATCACGTTCAGCAATTCATGGCCAAAATTAAATATGTCAAGTGCGAAAAAAAGTTGTCTTAATTTAAAATAAAATTAAATAAATAAAATTACAGCAGTGTTCTTGCTCAATGTTACGAACAATTCATTTGAGGATATACTTACATAGTAAGCGTATCCTTTATTCCCTCGACTGCAGTATGAAAATTAACTTTTACTGTTTAAACGAGCCTGTCAGTTTGTAATGCGAAACTCCTTTCACCGTTGCCAGTAGCTGTTGAAAAAAGGTTGTTTGGCTATCCTTGCACGGAACAGTGTGTCCTTTAACACGTTTCAATTTTTTGTTGTTTCTTTTTTTGAATAAATGCATTGTTGTCAAACAGAAGCTGAGCAGTTGGAATGAACTGAACTGGACATGGTCGTCAGTTTAAGTGGCTTCATATGCGGCATTTCTGTTAATTTTGTTTGAATGGTCTTTTTTTTTTTGAAACGACGAAACTATTTTTTTTTTTATTTTAGTCCTTGCGTGATTTGAGATCTGATCAGTGGTTACCCGGTTTTTAATCATTTAATCGCTGCGTTACAAAAGATGTTTCGACAAAACCGATTATTTGGCTCATCATTAATGATAACGAGCCCTAACATTAATAACTGTTGTTGTTTTCACTGGCTTAGTTAACAAAAACAAAAAAAAAACCATTTTACCAAAACTTTTTTTTTTTGCAGCATCGATGCGTCGCAATGAAAATGTCAACGCTGAGTAATTTTAATCCGCTCGTTATTGGCAGGCTACTGAAATCTCTTTCCCAGATTTTTTCGTATGTTGTTTTTGTTGTCCATACATCAGCATACATTCTTGAATAATTAAAGCAGTTTCTGATTACCATTGTCATCGTTCATTGCCGTTGCTTTCCATTGTTGGTGCTGATGCCTCCTCATCATCATCGTCTTCAATCTGCTCTCTAATTAAATGACCGTGTAACGAAGGACACACACGTACGCGGCGGCGACGACAGTGGTTGGTTTTCGTGTATGTCTATTTGTGAGTGTGTGTGTGTGTATGTTTGTTAACGGTTTGTTTAATGTTATGACAGCAGCGGTTGGTTTGTTGTTGCTGCAGTTGTTGTGGTAATTTAAACTGAATTTGATGTTGTTACCTGCTGATGTTGTTATTGTTGCGGTGTTGTTTGTTGCTGCTGTCGCCGCCACTGATGGTCAAGGATTTTTTTTTTAGGTGGCAGCAAAAAGAAATCAACAACAAAAATGCAAATTATCACAGGGAAATAATTTAAAAAGGTTACATGAAATCGTGCACACTAAATTAAAGGGAAGCACGGCGATTCGTTCAGTTCGTAATTCAAGAGCTTGCACTTTAAAAATTTGCAAGCATAATTAGAAATTTGATGAAGGAAACTCTTTCAATTTCATGGCACTTAGCAGATAAAATCATCAAAAAAATTTCAAAAAGTTTTGATCCACTTTTATTTTCAGGAAAAAATAGCCAGGAAAAATTGCCAAAAAAAAAGTTTCTTAATGGCATATTATCTTTTAGATGTTTTGAATAAGAAAAGTTTTCTGGACTTTAATCCGTACGAAGATACAGGACATAAGAAGAGTTTTAATTTTTTCGATTGAAATTTAAATATTTCCATCCCAATTTCGAACTCTTAAATTATATAGACAAATAAATCAATTTCTTATATCATGGAAGTTGTAAATAAATTTTTATTCCTTAAATAGAATGGAAAAAACAAAATATCTGGTAGAATTCCAGTTCATTGGAAATGGATTTTTTTTAGAACTCAACTCTCAACTTGGCGAAACTCTTCAGTAAATAGCGAAAGATGAAAATGTGAGACAACCCACGTAAATGTACGAATGTGGGAGATAATGTGTGGATGATATGGGAAGTTATTCGGCTGAATCAAACGACACAAAAAAAATGTCTGCTAACACAATGATTTAATTTTTAATGGATAATTTTTTTCACACTTTTGTATATTTTAACTAAGAGGTTTTCTTTATTATTTTAGAAGTGGAACTGAAGGTGGACCACCCAAAAAAGAGTCACTGTGAAATAATAAACTGAGCTTTGCCGAAAAAATCAATTTTTGTGTTGCACTTCCAGTGAAACTTTATGGCTAATGAATGTTTTCGGCTGAACTTAACATCCTTGATACCCTGTCGAGGCTTTTTTGTTTTTGTTAGCCTGAAGGAAAGCTAGACCTAACCCAATAATTTCATTTAGAAAGTATTTTAATAATATTGAAATTTATTTTTCGTGAACGTGTTATTAATTTTACAACTTAAATCAAGAAGAACTCCAAGAATTAGAGTGTAGTTTTGAACAGAGTTGACTCAATTTTTCAAAACTAGAATAAGCCTTTTGAAAATACGTTTAACCTTGCTAAAATACACTCCAAAATCGAATAGCTACTAAAGCGGTTTTATGCTATCAAACCTTAATCCTTAAGCGCTTATGCCGATTAAAAGAATCCTTTTATTTTTTCGCTGTCACCACTGTCATGTAGAAGCAACAAACTGTGTCTCATGTCAAAGGTCAGGTGTATAACTTCAAGCGAAAAAAAAAACGGCCAGACAAAGGACGCAAAATGGTAAACGCACAAAAAGGTATCACATTTTACAATGACTAACGCGCTTACACATAAAAAGTGTAAAAAAATACACACAGCAATCTCAGGTAGCACCAACTAAAATCAGTATATCAGTACTATACATCAGCTGTGAACATGTTGAGGCTAATTGGAATTTTAACCTGTTTCTGGAGTGAGCAGTTGAGTCGTAAAAAATTTCTTTGTTCCATGATACGCAGTACTCAGATATTTGTGGGCAGTAAACTAATCCCTACATAAAATTCTTTGCGTATAATGAAATGCTTTAACTAAACAGAAGGAAGCGTTCGCTGTATATGCGATAAAAAAAATAAAGAATGAAAAATGCAAATGAAGCATTTTTATTCATTTTCCAGTCTTCCGGCAGAATGAACTTATGAAAATGCCGAAAATATGTTAATTTTTTTTTAACAAATTAAGTGAAAATTTAATTTGGTGGGATTAATTTGTTAAAGTTAAACATTGGCTTCTTGGCTAAGGCAGCAAATGTGATCATGTGGAATTCTGCTGTACGCTACATCAGTGATGGCGATAATAATATTATAATATTTTGCTTGAATACCGATTTTAACTGGTACCAAACTTTTTAAGTTCAGAGTACATAATAAATGGTTTAAGTTCATGCAACTGATGAGCAAAGATTTTCCCAAAATTTTTTCTCAATTTTCACGAAAAACTCGAATAGATCGTAAGATGTTAAAAATGTTAAAGCATTTTGAAGCAGTTGTTAAAAGTCCAAAATAATTGCTAAAATAGAAAAAATGTCATATATTGGTTAAAAATGTTAGAAAAAATTGATAGAACTCTCAAATGTAACACAAGCCGTCAGTAACCGTCAGCCAATGCACTAGAACATAGATTTTCTCTCATAGCCGCCACTAATGATGTTCTTAAAACAAAAAATTTAAAGTTTATGTTGACCAACTATCGGGCTTCTCTTACTGACCATCTCTCATGCATTCTCACTGTATCCATACGCTCACAAACGGATAACCACAAAAATCTTCAGTTGAAATTTTATTACAATGCGGATTTAATTAATTTGTTTTTAATTCAATTTAACTTATTACATTTTTATTTTCACTTGTGCCGCAATGGGCTTTCGTTTGTTATTTCGTTGATTTATTTTTACACGACCTCTTCTTTTTTTTTGTATTTTTATTGGCTTTAGCCGTACGGATTACCAAATAATTTACATTTTAAAGCGAATATTCACATTAAGTGGAATTTCATGTGAACGTAGTGAACTTCTGCAACATTTTTTATTTTTTGAAGTCTTTATTGTTATTAAGCTATTTTATTTTCTAGAATAAAATGCTTTTTTTTGTAACTTTAAATTATGATGGTAATCATCATAATTCATTCCTTAAAAGCTTCATATATTATTTGAATGGATGTATCAAATATTCATCAACATTGATTAGCGAAACGGAGTTGTGAAACTTTTAGTTACCATTAAATTTATAATAATTGTTGTACCTCTTAATAATTAAAATTTTTAGAAGAAATATTATATGTGAAACAAAAAAAAATAAATCACTTGAAGTAACATTTTCATTGGACTTGTCGAATGTACAAAAAAGTTACCATTTTCAATAATACAACTAATACAAACACATTTTTCTCAGTATAATAATTTCACTAAAAAATTTACAATTAAAACTGAGTTTTAACATTATATTTTCTTACAAAATAATCTGTAATTCTTCTCTTTTTATAAAATTTTAATTTTTCTGAGTACCGTCTGCGTTTTGGGATGGATCAAGAATTAAAAACGAGTCTTTTTTTTAAGCTGAGATGCTCTATAAATGCTGTTTTTTACCAACAACACTGTAGACCAAGGTGGCTTGTGTGATATATTGGAGTTTCAAATTATCAAGATCTTTCTTAGAATACGAAAAAAATATTGTTAAGAAGCTGACGTAATGGCTTTTTGGCCACCAACCTTATGTTGGCAACTCATATTTATTTATTTGATACCTTTAAATCATATAGTTGATAAGACGCTGAATGAAAGCAGATAACAAAAATTTATGCTGATATATCTTTTTTTGATACATACTTTTTAAAAATTCAATACTGTGTTAGTCATAGATTCGTTAATTCTTTTGTTTTGAATCTATTGAAATATATTTAGGCGGTTGAAAAAGTATCATCAGCTCAATGAATCCCGATAACGATTTCTAAAATTTCTTACTGCAATGCAGAAACTTGATGATTTTCTTTAAAGTTATCATGAGATAAATGTTTTGTGACATAAATATCGCATGTCATTGATATCTCAAGAGATAAGAGATTCGAGACTCTACAGTCCTGTAAACTAAACATGACATTATATAAAAATCTCTGCTGTGGCTAAGAATCTTTTAAGTATTATTTAGTTTAAGCCTGTTATTTTTGAGGCAGTCGAGTAACTTCTATATCCTATATCTACAAAAAAATTTAATAACAATGCTTGAGGTACTCTTAAAATGACAAAACTAATTTTTATTAACTGCACAAAAAACCAAAACTTCCTCAAAGTAGTAATGATCTTCCACAAAACATCCTTTTTTCAACCTCCTAAGTTATAAGTCATAAGATATCAAAAAATTAAATGTCAAGCAAGCATCTTTTGAAAACCAAAGTTCAGCCTTCCACAAAAAAGAAAGAACAACAAACAATAATACAAATAATCCAAAAGTAATTCTCCTAATAGGATTCATGAAAAGGATAACACGCAGTAAATAATGACAACACAAATTGATTGAAAATCCAAGCACGTTTACATTCAATTTACTTGTTGAACTTGGGCTCATTTCAAGAAAAGGCCAAAAAGCAAAAGAGCAGAAGAGAGATGGCAAAATCAAAAATAAAATCATATTTTCTGTTATTGTGGCAAAATGAGATTATGAAATGGGCGCACAGAACTCACACCAACGCAATTCGATAGAAGCAATTGTGGCAAGAGGTAACCACCAATCCAACACCCATCAGTGCACGTAGCCAGTGAGTAGGAGGGTATCGATAGATACTCGTAAGTAGTAGCAGCACAAAATTTTAGTGCCATTTGAGACTTTCATTTGTGTGGAAACGTGTTAGAGGGGGAAGGTGTATGAAATTTATATATTTCTTTTGTGTATTTTCTTTTTTTTTTTTCTTCTTTTTTGTTACATTAAACTGTCTATTTGTTTGTCTGCCTGTCGAATTGTCTGGTTAAAATTTGTACCTTTAGTGGTATTAAATTTTTTTTTACTCTCGAATAGCATACTTTTTGGCGCACCGCACGTGTTACTTGGTAGATTATTGAATTGCAATATTGTGTCTGTATTGCAATTTTGTACATTTGTTGTTTTCTAAGTTGGTTTGCAATCGTAGCTTCTTTATATTAAAGAGTGAAAGCCCAGGTTTATTTTTATGCTGTGGCACGTCGCATGTTCATTTCAGTTTTGACATTGGTTTGTGTCATATCTGCAATGACAGCTTTTATTTGTATTGATATTTTTATTGAACTTTGATATTTTCATTTATTAGTATTTTGCTTAAAGAATACTAAGTAGTCAGAGTACGTCTGTCTGGCGTGTATTGCCTACTACGTTGGTAAAAAAATGTTTAATTGTACTTGAGGGGTGATACCCGTGTTACTTACGCGTACTTCTATCAACTTTTTTATACTTTTCGATATCTAGCGATACTTTCCGATACTTTTTGTTTTTTATGCACACTTTTAAACTTTTTTGATAATATTCGATAGTTTTAAATTTCCTTTGACTCATTCCGTGCGTTCGATATTTTTATTAAATCGATGTTTTTGATACCATTAAATATTAGCGATATTTAATGGTGTTTTCTATACTCTCCGAATTTTATCAAGTTCTTCGAAAATTTTGAACATTTCCTACTTTCAAATTGTTACTTTTATTATTTTTTGTTATATTAAGACCTCTAAAAATTTTTTCATTATATGTCGAGACTATTTGACTCGAATCGACCTCTTCGATATGTTCGATTTCATTTGCTTTCAATTCAAAAAATGTTTTCTTTGGTAATTTTTCGATAATATTCAGAGGCGGTTTTTAAAGTTTATTGAAATATCGATAAAATTCGATACCTTCAAAAAGGTAAATGTTATAAATTGTCCAAATGTACCGAAAATGTACTGAAAAAGTGCTAAAAACTTGGTGAATGTACTGAAAATGCCCTAAATGTACCGAATGTACTAAAAACTTGCCGAATGTACTGATAACGATTTTCCAGGAAGAAAATATACCGAAAAAAGAACAAATGTATCGAAAATGCCTTCACTGCTAGAGCTATGTCAATTATTTTGATACATTTTGATCCTATTCGAAAATTTTTTGATTTAATATTTTTTGAACTTTATCGACCTTATTCCATAGTTTATATGTGCTATTATATCGATATTACCCAAAACATTTTGACTTTAATTAATTGCTCAATTTCTTGCAGTTTTTATTTACGAAAAGTATATGAGCGATGTAACGCAAAACCATGAGTAAGCTGAAGTAGCACAATGTTCAGCCTTTTTTCCGCGAGTGCCTGCACTCGTTAGTTTCGTTATGCACATCCTGTGGCAATTGCAATATAAGTTAAATGAAACATTAGTGAAATACAATTTTGTTTGATTAAAAACCAAAAATGAAGCAAAGAATGTGATGTGAATATCAAATTCTTTTAAATTTCATTGCATACAAAATGCTCCAGCAATGCATTAATTAAATGCTTTTCACTGCATGTGTGTCAATTTTTTTGGACAGAAACGGCAACAATTGTTATATCAAAAATACATGTAAACAGGAACTCCATCGTATTTGTTAACTGCGTAATGGGGCGCCAAGGCCACAACAAAGTGAAAGTAACTGAGCGGTAATGCGAAAAATTTGATTGAATTTCATTGAAATCCATTTGGCAGATTAAAAATACGTTCGAAAGAATTTTTTAAGTTTTCAATACCGAATGACAGATCGCCGACATGAGTACGTGCTAATATTTTAAGCTGAACCTTTGAAGGTTTTTTCCTCGATTTTGAAATTGAAATTTTATTTTTGTGGCAAATTTAATTAATGCGCTTTCATGCAACAAAAAAAAAAACAAATCCTATGCAGCAAAAATAAAATATTATTGATTTAATTTTAGACCAACATTGTTGTTGAAACCATTTTTGGTGCATTTCAACTGACTTTACATACAGACACCAATATACTCACGTACGGTACCTAACGCTGTGCAACCAGCCTGCACAGAAATGCCATACATTCACTACCTGAAGCTGTTGTGGTTTTTTCTTACTACATTTATTTATTTTATATCAATGATTTTTTTCTGCATTGTTGCTGCTGCTGTCCATTTGTTATCATTCACCGCACTTGTTGGTTGGTTTCACTCAAATTGAATTAATTTAATTTCCCTTCGCCAAACACACACTTCCTCTTAACTCCTCTTCGACAATGCTGGCTGCTGTAGTGTTTGAACATTTTTACAGAGTTTTGTATTTTAAATGTTAAAATTTATATATTTACCTACTAACGTTTTGTATTTCAAAATACACAAATTTTGCTGAAATTCGAACCATAAAAGTTTAATTTTGTTTTTCTTTAGTCACCAATGTGCCCCGCATGTTAAGGTGTCAAGTGACATTTTGTCATTTAATTTAATTTTGATTAAATGTACAACTTGTTTGTAATCGAGTCCTATGAGAATTTCCTCTAGTGCTTTGTTGCAAGTTTTGATAAGTTAAATATTTGTATTAGTACAAGTATAATTGTTGTAAAACTACGTTATTAATTTGAAATATTTATTCAGTGTGGTCATACGGGAACTTGCACTGAAACTTATTTTTTATTTTTAAATTAGGTCATGAAATATCTAAGATGTCAAAAAAGTTATTAGAGCATGCAAACGTGATGTCTGTTTGCTCAACTTAGTTTTACGGGCTTTCAACTAAAACCAAGGTTAACAATCGCTTCTCTGTCATGCCTGTAGCTGTAATTCCACTTAAAAAATTAGTGTTAAAGAAAATTACAGAACAACTTTAACATCAAAATTTTAGCCGATCTCCAACCACAATATATTGATTAGATCGTATTTTGTAAACTTTTTAAGTTTTGTCTTAAAAATTGTGCTAAATCAATAAAAAAAACTGCTGTTTAATAAATTTATGTGTATAGTTAATAATAATTTTATTTTGTATGGCATATAATTAAATGCCACTCATACGTCGTGTTGCACATTAGACATGAAATAATTTTATAAAAGTTATAAATTTTGTGGAAACTATGGAAAATTAATAATTTAAACACCGTCTTAAGGATTAGGATTCAAAATTTTAGGAGACAAAGTGACTTAACAGTAGTACCACAAATAACAAATCACGTAAAATTTTTATTGGATTTTGATTTTTATTGAATCCTGTATTTCTATTTTCTAATTTTCTTTCACTTCAAGCGCTCAATCATAGCAACGGCTTGTCACTACCTACCTACGCAATTTTTTATTGGTACACTGCAATATGGAGTGTGGCTGATAAAATCAGATTCAAACATCAGGACCTTTTCAGGTCTTTACTTCACTACATTAGTTTATATAATTTTTTACCCAGAGTTTCGGTTTTGTTTGTACGTTTTGTCACTCGGGAAATTCAACAATTGGTGAATGCGTCAAGTGTTTAAAAATCACTCCGCGATACTCTATCATTCTGATATTACTTTTTGTACCTGATTCGGTATCCTTTTGATTGCGCTCTCACGTTTTTTTTTCGGGCTTAATATACCTGGCTCCAATGGCTAGCGTAAGTGATTACAGAGTCAGCATAAGAAGAATGAGAGCGTTTAGCATATTTTTATAAAAACTTATCTTAACTTTTATCGCTAATTGAACCAATAGTTTTCTGCCAAAATACAAGGTGCTTAATAAGATCTATTTATTACTATATTACTTTTTTTCAAATCAAGAATGTGATCATTTTGTCAGAGAGAGATGGTGTGCAAATCAAAAATGTTATTTCATTTAGGAAGCTTACCCACAAGTTTAGTTTGTGAGCCACTCCTGCACGTTGATTAAATTTTTGGGTACAAAATAAACGTAAAATATTGCATACTTATCGGCATTTCTGTATGAATGTAAATGTTGCTGTGTGTTTTTCGATTTCGATAGCAAACGGGAACCACAACTATCCCTGCTTGTCTAGCAGGGATATCACCAACAATATCCTAACATGCTCTTCGGTCCGATTGATACGTTATATCCTTAAAGTAGTACATAATTCGTTTATTTGAATAAATACCTCGAAACACAAAATTGTTTTAAAGTTTTCTTAAGAATTTTTTTTTTTTATTTTAGTGTATGCAACACGTTAACATCTCAATTTTTCAAATAAAAATAGCCAACAATCAAAAAACTAGAGTAAACAAGAGTTGCTTGATATTTAAAAATTTCATTACATTCAACAAGGTTGAATCGAGCACAAACTCCCTTATAGGAAAAAAAGAATGGCTATCAAACACAAGCAACACAACTGCAGCTTACCAAAATTATGAGGAAAGTACAAAAGCTGAAAAAGATATGGAAGTAGTCAGAATTGCGTTGGAAGGAGGGGGTTAATAGAGAAAGTCTTGTAGTCAATGTCATATTGGTATAGCGCAATAAATTTCTTATGAAGTTCGTAATCGATTTTGACTTATTGAAACATTATGATTGAAAGACAGACATTTATGAAGAAACGACGTTCGACCAACCTACGTCGAAGGGTCCCTAGGGTTACAGCCATATAACAGGCGCGCACAAGCAAACGAGCGCGCGCACATACAACGTCACATATGAGCGAAACGACGATGGCGTTAGGAAAGCATAGTCAGCAGTTGTTATTAAAGAAAGTAATGTTTGGATAAGTGAATATGTACCTAAGCTGATATGGTACTTTTGTGTTGTTTACATTTTTAACTTTTTGCCAATTTTACTGTAATTTTATTTTTAACAGAGCTTTATTCTAAAATATAAAAACAAGCATATCTGTATAAAGCTAATTGGAGGAGCAGCTGAAATCAAGTGTAGAAAACAAAGTTTTATTGGGAGGAGACCGCTTTTATTATGCTGCAAAATTAAGCTGTAAGCAGTTAAGGAAAAATTTCTCTCAACATTCCAATACATTGTGTATTGTAATTTTTTTGAAAATTATTTACAAAAGTAAAATATTCTCCAATGTGTTATGTTAGCTTAATCATCCAAGATTGTCAAGATTGTATCAAATGTTTAGTTGTGAAAGAGTACAATGACGTAAAGTAAGAAAACAACCAAAGTATGAGGGAAGAAAAAAAGGAAAATCGGGAAGAATTGATATGTGCGTGGGTTAAATCAATGGAAAAAGAAAAAAGGATATTGGGTTATGTTTAACAAGCTTAGAGCAGGAAATCGAATGGGAAGTAAAAACAGCAAAAGCAAATAAATACAGCAAGGGAAAAAACAAAGAAATGACTTCATATGAAGTCATTGGGGATCAAATTGGGATGTAAACACGCAGATAATGTGGTCGTATGTTTTTATTTCACATTTGGAGTTTTTCAAGTGTGCAATGGTGTATGCGTATGGGTGTATAGCAAGTTGTTTCGATATTTTTTATGGCATTTTTGAGGTTAGAAATGGACAGTTAAACTGTCAGTTGGTCGTAAAAATACTGTTTTCACCATTTAGATTCCCCTTTTTTTATATTTTATGACACAAATATGTTCGACAGCTTTATTAGGTGTCATCTGATTTGACAACTGCTGGTAAGAGAGGAAGTACCAAAGGAAATATGTAGTTAAAGAATTATATCAACGACATTGCGAAAAATTAAAAATTCGCTAAGTACCGAAATGGTTAAAACTGCATCCACAGAATTCCAAGTTAGAGTTCCAGACAGGGTAGACTAAAGACTAAATTTAGATATAAGAAAGCGTGTTATCAGAATTTTTTTAATTTAAAACTATAAAATCAACCTATTGATGTTAATTTCTTAATCTCAAAGTTTTTGATCACTTTCAGTGAAAACACCTTCGCGAAATGCATAATTCAGTTTTCATAACATACATTACGACAAATTACAAATTGAACTTTACGTCTATATTACTTGGAAATTTTCGTAGATTACTCTAGACTTTTGGGACTTTTTTCCATTTGAATTTTCGGGCATTTTTTCTTTGAAAGAAATGTCCAAATTTGAAAGCCAAAAATCTTAGAATATAACTCTCAAAATTTTTCACGACATTTCCACTTAGTTCACCCATAGTTTCTTCAATTACTATATTCCAACCGAATTTGCGTACGCAAAACGACCCACTTGAGGTTAAGAACGTTAATGCCAAAGCAGTTTTTTAACAAGCAATCTCAATTGCTAGCAAAACAGAAAAAAAATTAAAATGCAGTATTAATTGAAGCATACTTCAAGGCACTGTTATGCCAACAATAACGTTTATATATCAAATAGATGCCGCATATGTTTAAGAGTTAACCTTCATTAAAATCAAGCATCTACACCTACAGCGACCGCTAACTTTTGTGTTGCTATGTATGCACCGTTGAGTTTTAATTTTTGCTTTCTAGGTATCATACATCGCCTGAAAGCGCGCAACAGAAAAATAGCGGCAGCATAGCACAAAAATATAAATAATAATCAGCATCACAATCGGAATCATATGGCACGCTGCGCTTTCAGGATGTTCATTATTATTACGAGTACTTTTTCTTTCTACCTGCCATTAGGATTTGTTTCTACTTCTTTTTTTTTGCGAAAGCAAAACAGAAATGAAAAGAAAATAAATATTTTTCCTTTTAGCTACTACTTCATTATTTTGAATTTTATTCACATTTCAACGCGCCTTTCCGTTTCATATTTTTAATATTTTCAATGCGCATTTGTTCTATTTCGCGCTTTCTTTCTACGCCTAAAAGTTGCTTACAGTTTTTTTTTCTTCTTTTTTTCAACTTCTTTATTTTGTATTGTTATTCGCAACAGGATGTAGCAGATATGAAGCATAGAAAAATAGCAAAAACTAAGGTAGCGTAGTAAAAATGCTGTATATTTTGGGAGCGCGGCAATTCCGCAGCTATGTGAGATTAAATGCGCTTACACCTGCTGTTTTGATGAATGAAAGAGTAACTTTATCTAATTTTTTATTTTTTTTTCCTTGAGAACTTTTGTCAAAAAGGCAATCGAACAAAGCTTTTGAGACATAAAAGTGCTGTGGGGACTGCGCTTGTTATGAATTAACTTGGCTGCGGGATAGTTTATAATTACATCCGGTTAATATAAATAATATCCAAGCGCTGCAGTCGGACTTTACTTTGCTGCTTGATGGCAATGGATTTGTGTTGGCATTAAAGTTGCTCTAATTTACTTGAAGCATAGCAGCCATCTACAAATGAAATGACCTTTTGCATTTGGTAGTGAGGATTCTTAATTAACTTCATTAAAAGTCGCTGCGGGACAGAACACTGTCCTTGATGCAAAGGTGAAACATTTCTTATAAATGAAATAATACGCATTTGAATGCGATTAATATCAAAGGTATTTTCTATAATATAAATTCTTGTAAATATAACTATAACTAAATTATTTTAACTCATTAAGGCCTATTTCATGAATTGCCATTTGCTTAGAACAAATATTTGGTGTTGAAGTTTTCATTTAAAGTTTTCTAAAACTGTGGATGCTACAATCTGCTGCATACGATTAGCTTGATATTCAATATCAACAAAGAAATTATTTAAAATTGTAAGACAAGTCACCATACATGTAATACATATAATGGGGCAGTTGTTTGATATTAATGACACCTTTGCAATACACTGAAGCGGTTCTAAATATTTAACTGTCTTTAAATTGAGGAGCAGCAGAACAAAAATGGATAGCTACACTTTGAACCGTAGTGATTATTTTCTGACTCAGCATTTTTAACCTTCAATGGATCGACCAACTGAAGTTCATGGATTAAATATTACTGAAACCCCTTTATAAATCGCTTTAAAAACGTGTCTCGAAACAAAAGGTAAGAAATCCAGTACAAAAAACACAGAAAAAGTTTGTGTGCAATTTTCACCTGTTAAATTTGAAATAAAGGACTTGTTATGTTGATTGGGTGTGTTTTTCACGCTAATATACTAATGCAGTATTATATAATATTTTAAGAAAAGTCTCGAAATAATTCTAAAGTATTGCGATAATAAGTTTTCATGCTTCTTATACTCAATTTTCAAACCAAAATATTTTTCCTGGAAGAGTCTATAATTTACTCACTATAATATGTTTAAAGTCTTATGGTGCTTTGAAATTGCATAAGCAAAAACTACTTTGATGCATTACGTACTTCCGCCAAATTCATTTTTGTACGAGAAAGTGCATTATAAAATATTTTGTTGCTTATTAAGGTGGTTCTTCTTACACCGAACAAAATTTTCACATCACATGGTAACTTCTGTCCGCACAGTGAAAAGGAACTTTCCGAAAATTGAGCTGAATGAATGCACTCTATGATCCTACTGGAGTAGTATGAAGATAGAATAATACGTTGATTAAGTAGGTCCAAAAACCAAAGACCTCAGGATGTTCCTTCAAAAATTTTACGAAAATTAAGGTTGTTCCACTAAGGTCTTTAAGCTCTAAATTTTATTATAATTATGTACTTTAATATTGTTTTTGAAGTAACTTCTTTAGACGAGTGTATTTTGCAAATCTGCTTAAAGACAACGTCGACCTCTTCAATTACTTTCATTGGTAATTTGATTCATTGGCAGAACATTAAGCATTATCGGAGACCCTTTTAGCCGGTTTCTTATTTTTTATCTAAATTGCAAACTGCTTTTTGGCAGGATATTAAAATTTGGTTTAAGAAAATCAGAGAAACGAGCCACCCTATTATGTATCACTGATGTCATAACAAAGTATGGAACAAAAAAGTCTACTGCTTGAATAGTTCACGTCTTTTTGGCATTTTCACACGCTTGAGTATCGCATTTGATTCAACATCACGTTTTACAGCACATAACGCACACAAGCAAACAGTCATACATACACATACATAAAACGACGCGTCAAGCGACACAAACGACAACGACGAGGACAAATGCAACATTAGCCAGTCGCGTGAACCCTTTTTTATGTTGTAACCATGCCATCATACCGCATGAGCAAATAAATCTGTTTATTTTTCCTTAAGACCAAATGAGCAAAACAACAAAAATAGTAAAGAAAATAGGCAGCTTCTGAGAAGGCTTGTGAAATTTTAAATTTTTAAGCATTTGAGTTTAATACGCAATTTCTTACCTTTGTAAATATTTAACGGTTCATTAATGCTTACCTTGACATTGTTTACATGTTAAGTTAAAATATGGGTCGATTAAATTGTCGTTAGTTCGTTTTGAAATTTCGGACTGTCTGACTTGGCATAAAAGAACGTGATGTCTTATGTTAATGTTAAGTTAATGGCTGAGTAACATATTTTACGTTGTCTTGTGTAGTTTTTATGTAAATATTCTTAAACAGAAAATGTTTTCACTTAAACTCAAAAATTTAAGTTGTTTCTGCCTTAAATTTAAAAACCATAATTCCAGTTAGGTTAGCATATTTTGTATTATTATAAAGATAATCGCCTCCAAATACTGTAACCGCAATTCTTTTGTCTGCACACTCATATACAACCGAATCGAATCAGTTGAGTTTTTACTGTCGCCAGCGCAGTGCCAGTACCAATGCGCTGTATGTAAGTTGGGTGTTTTTTGCAATATTAGCCATTTAGTGCTGCTCATCGCTCGCAATACCCAAAAAAGTGCTTGGTTGAAGTAGAGTATTTTAAGCTTCATGGTTGTTGGCAGCTGTTACGAAATTTATGATAAAAGTTTTACCAACCAAAACAAAAAAAAAATCCAAATGATTTTACTACACTTTTGTTTGTACAATCCGATCTGATTTGCTTCAATGGAAGCAAGTAGACAGCATTGGGCGTGGTACTGATTGCGTTGCCACTGAATGTGGTGAAGGTCAATGGCAAAAATTGTAGGCCCATTGTGAAGCAGCGTTGAGTAAACAAAACTTTTTTGAAATTCAGTACCGATGAGTATTGTAATAACAGTGCATTTTGCAAAGATTTTTTTATTAATTTCATATTTTGCAACTTTAAAAATATTTCTATTTTAGGGGAAATCAACATATATATTTCGATTTCATTCAAAGGTAAAAACTTACAAAATTTGTTAACCCCATGCGAGGTTTTAGTCCAATACTACTTCTGGTATTTTTTATTGTCTGGTCAGACGCACTAAATTAATATATCTCAAAATAGGTCTTTTCATCGGTGTCCAGTTCATCCAGTTTAATTGTTTGTAATTTAAAACTTTTAGGTATTCATTTTAATTAATTAAATTTATTTCATTTAAAATGCTGCCTTTTATCAAAGTAAAAATATTTACCTTGTGATTACGTCAGGTTTACATACAATGCATTATTAAATTATTGACTTTTTATACAGAGCTCTACTAGTATTTCAACACAACTTTTTTTTAATGCTTTTAAATATTCGTTAATATTTTTACAAATAGTTGCTATTACCACACATATAAACCACTACTTAACAACGAGTTTCCCAGTAGGCAATTGAGCAATGCGCCACCCGGAGAAAGTCTACTAGCATTGTTGCAAGTAGCGTTAATGCATATGCCAACATTATTGCACGGTTGGGCGCATATGTAGGACGTTTTGAGAATCTACTTTTCATGCTTTTCAACAGCAATCCTGACACATATGTCATGGTATGAATTATTTTCCACATGCCATTTTACCTTTTTTTATAATTCTCAATCAGTTTTTTTTATTTGGAAATGACGGTCTTCAAATGACTCTCTATAAAATAATATACTTATAATTATCAATTTTGAATAAGCTCATGTTTCCACATATCGATTTCACATCGGCAGGCCTTCTTTTCTCTCTTCAACTTAAGTAGAAGCAAATACGAAGACCCACTCCCGGCCACAGTACGGAAAGTTTTTGCTATTTTACTAAGAATCTATTACAGAAGGCCTATTTTTGAAGGTCTGTTCAAGCGCATTATGTCATATTAAATACAAAGTAGGTTTGAAAGGAGTTAAGAAGCTTCTTGCTCCTGCTTTTTGCTACTGGGTTGGTTCATCTTTCACGCAATATTGCAATTGATGCAAAATTATTGGTTATAACAAATTGCTGTTTGTGCTGCATGTTTTTTTTAAATTTTTTGAATCATTGCCATTGTATTTTTTAAATGACATCACTTTATCAATCAGTTAGTCAGTTACTTAATAATTCAGTCAATTTGTTGACGAGTAACCAGCATATAACATATAGGTACATTTGACATTACCAATTTGGTATTAATTTATTGCTAAAATATTGGTATTTTTTTATATCACTTAGTCAGTGCTGGCGTTAGCAACAAGTTATTTCATAGCGCCCTTTTAAGTCATAATATTCATTACAAATTTCTGCAACGTTTCAGAAACTCAACCACCCTCCCAAATAAATTTTTTTTCTTTAAATGAAATGACTAACTAAAATGCCGGAGCCTGGATTTTTGAAAAAAAAAATTAGTTTTTTGTTATTTTAAGTTAAAGCCAAAAAAACGTTTAAGTATTTCTTGTGAAACATTAAATAACAAAATGCAATTAAAAATTTAAAAACGAAGAGCTACGAAAAAGTATTTTGTTGCAATTCGTGCTCTATTCTGGCATTTACTATCAATTTGAAGCTCCACTACATATGACATGGCCATTTTGAGCTGTTAAAAAAATATTTTTAAGCAGCTTCACCTGACAAAAACAGAAAGAACTTCAGGCTTAAAATTATTTTCAAAAAAAAAGTTAGTTTTCCCGAAAAAATATAATCAATTATAGCTTTCAGATTTTACAATCTGCACACTTATACTTTTGTTATTCGGAAAAGAAAAAAGGGCTTAGTTACGATTATAATTTAATCCGCCAGTCGCACAAAACTCCTTCATCAGTGAAAAACAGTTCATTTACCCTGCCCACTCGACGGCCATAACCACCAGCACTGAACATTTTGCAATATTTATTAATTTTCTTTAATAGTACGTACTTAAAGCTTTATGAAAAATGCGCTTAATTTTATTTGAGCCACATTTAATTTTATTAAAATGTTGCCTTTATTTTATGTCGCTATAATCTGTGAGTTAAAATGACAACGTTGTGTTCACTTTATTATTTATTGAAAAACAAAGTAGGATTGATTTAATTGCCATAATGGATTGCAATAACAGAGTTGCAGTTAGTTAGAGGTGGTGTTTTTATAAGTTTTTTTTTTAATGAGGGCTCTGGTCTGGGCCTTTTGTTCAAAAAGAAAAATGAAAAATAAATTAGTTTTCATTAAAGTTTTCATTACATAGTATACGTACATATACGGAGTAAGAACTAGTCGTTAAGTCACTGTGACCTATTGTAACATCCTCGTATATTAAACAATCTTTTTTGAGCTTTAATTTCAATACGTATGGTTTTGATGATATTAAACAACGACCCTGGAAAAAAAAAAAAGTTTTGAGCATTGTCAGGTCAAGCCAGCAACATAATATATGCTCTGCTATCACTATATCTTCGTTACACATGTGCTCCGCTAGTTTTATAAGCAAATGGTGTTTTACACTCAGATTCCAGCAACTTTCAGAGACCAGTCAAAGATGGTCTCTTTAGAAAATCATCTATAAATATCAAAGCACGATAGATTGGTCAAGCCTTACCATGCGGAGATTTTTTAGGCAAAAATTGATGAATTTGCTTTTTTTTAATGAATATAATATATCATATTTATAAATAGCATATTTTTAGAATGAATGGGCAAAAACTGAAAAGAAAAAGCGATTTTTGGCCTCGCGACCAGCAGTGGGAATATATATTTGTATGTTTTTTACTAATGATTGCATCATATCTGCCTCATCCAATGTTCAACCAATATAGAATATGCCAATATGGATATTTTTTTTATTTAAGTAGCGTTGAAAATACTTACATTAAATTCCCTTAATTTGGCCAATAAATGTACAATTTTTAATACTCATATATTTTGCTATCTTATGAAGTTCAAAATTCCAATTTAAGTTCATTCGTTGCACTAAGAAGACTTTAATTTTGTGTTTCAACTTCAATAGTTGCAAACGCTTCAACTACTTCATTAGTGGTGAAACAGCAATGACTTCAACGATTTTCGATCTTTTCATTAGAATGCATCAGTGGGCGGGGAACTGTCGTGACACTTTCAACAGCAAATGCAACGAGTAAAGTCAACAAGCAGCATAGACAGAACAACAGCTGCCAAATAAAGTTTTATCATTATATTCAGCTTAGTTGTTGTTGTCGTTGCTACTGCTGCCGTTGCTTAAGATTTTCAATTTTCGTTTGTAATCACAAATTTTTACATGCCACCACCTACACACACAGAGACAAATATCAATGCAAGAAATTGAAATAAAAAATTTGCAAATGTAAAATAAAGTTGCTCATACGACATGTTGCACCTTGGCGTAGTACTGCGTTGGTGTGCATAAAAGCGCTTTTTTAATTTGCATATCGTGTGCATGTCTTTATTTGCACATATGTGTGTGTATGTAGGTGTAAGTAAAAATTAAATGTTGCCAACTGCAATGAGTGTGAATTCGGGTTGGAATTGTTGATGCTGCTGTAAGATACTTTATTTTTTTGAAATTTGTCTTTCTTCTTCTTATGAGCAAAACAATTGAAGTGCAATTTGGCTGCGGATGTCAACATACTCGTATCTAAGCGCTTTAGCATTTTGGCACATTGAAAGTTGCATTTAAAGGTGCAACATATGCGCTGTACGTTGTTTGCAGAATTCACTATTTAGTTTGTGATTTGCAAGCGCATGCAAAATACAATTTAATATTTTCGTCATAAAATTTCGGCATCATTTGGCTTCGTGACAACTTTTGATGTTTGTTGCACAAGTTTTGCCAGATTAGCAATTTTCTGCTTAGAAAGTACAATGTAAATTCTTAAATTTTTTTTAATTGTAAGTACTTTTTATAAGAATAATGGGCAGGTACTGATTAATTAGGTTTTGTTTCCCTTCTTTTGCTTTTCTGATGGGACCAAATTGGCGACAATATAACATGCAACAGGTTGGATGCTTAAACCTGATTTATGGAAAAAAATCTAACTCTCACAGCTCTCATGTGCTGCGTTTCAAATTAGAGACGTTGACTTCTAAATTCAATAAAATATATTAAGCATAGCATTCAAAAATTTATTTGAATAAAAAAAGATAAACTCAAACATATTCCATGGGAATATTTAAAAAATCGCTTCAAACGTAAATTATATTTTCATTTCAAACTAAGCAAAAACGTTTTATGCATTTTAAAACAAAATTTCATTAAATCTTATAAAACACAAAAATTCATTTGCGGCTCGCATAAATGACAACGCAGACAAGTTAAATGGCATAGAAAACAAAATGACACAGTACCAACTCACAGTCCGACAAGGACGTCAAAATTACAAGCCAACAATGAGAGCATAAAAGAAAAACCACAAAAATAGAAATTAGACCATTCATTCATTGATTGCATTTCTCAATCCTAAAATGTCCTTAGCACAATATGTTGTTTTGGTTGTAGTTGTTGTTCTACTGGTGCTTCCGTTTCTTGTTACTCAGACAGATAAAACATACAAAAAAATACCACGACTATACATTGACATTGTTATTGAAGTTGAAAAAGGAGTTGCGACAGTGGTGTCCTTAGACAGAAGCTACGATTTATTTTTAAGAATATTCTCTCAGACATTAAAAAAACTAAAAATTTTAGCTACGTCAAAACACTGCTTTTTTGGATCTTTCGAAATTCACCTTCAAATCTGAGCCAGAGAGAAGAGCATTTAAAATAAAATCTAAATTTTGTAATTTGTTTTAAAAATTTGTTCTGCGGTCAAGCGACAGACTGTGAAAGCTCTTCAAGTGAAGAGTTTTTGACCTTTCTTCACTATGTTGCTCTTGTTTTCAAGGTTTTTTTATCCTTTTGTGTCGCTTTGTTTTATTTTAACGAAATGACCCGGCTTTCTACACTTTCTTCTCTAATTTACTTTGAGTTTTTTAAATTCCTTCTTTTTTTTACTCTTTTTAGTTTTCATTTTGCATTTGTTTCTGGAACGCATGTGAATGAGACAGTCGCATGTTTACTCACGAGTAAACAAAAACAACTAATGCCGAAGGATGTGCGGGTTGTGCTAAAGTTTTTGAATCCCATTTGCTTAATGGATATTATAAATTTTTACTTTAAATTGAAACTCGTAATATTCATTTTTGTTGTTTTCTCTGCTATTGTTTTTTTGTTTTTTGATATTCTTCTCTTGCTTTCAGTTCTTAAAGTATGTCCTTTGGTATGCCACTTCATACTGAGGTTCACTTTTGGGGCAAATATTTTCCCAAGTGCGAAAGAAAAAAAAGAGTCATGTTAGGATGTTTGCCGCCAGTTTTAATATCGTTCTTAAAATCTTCTTGCAAGTGCAAGAAGAGGTGGACCAACAGTCAGACAAGCGACAACAGGACATACAATCAGACCATCGAATAGTCAGACAGTTGGAAGCCGCATTTTCACTAATTGTAATTGCGCGTTCAACGTCTTGGTTGCAACAAATAATGATCTTTTAATGCACTAGACACATAAGTTTTGCAAGAGTTTTCGCAATGGAAGTGAAGTTGGAATGAAGTCATATACTTTAAAATGAAACTAAAAAATATCAGAGCTTTAAAAGAAACTTAATTGATATGCCAGGAAAGCCTAATACTATGAAACTTCATAAATTCTGTCAGCTTTACGAAAAAGGCTTTAGCCTTTTTACTCAAAAATATAAATATTTAGTCATTTTCGGAGGTCAGCTGACTACTCTGAAAGCATGGCCATGATGGAAATAGAACATATATGATGCTGATTTTAAATTTATAATTGGCCGCTGTAAAGCAAATTTGATCTCTTAGCGGTGGCTGCCCAATATGTTTTACATTTTTACATAACATACATATGTATGACTTTCCAAACCTTTCTGAAAGAAACTATGGGCGGAAACATGTAGATTTTGAAATAAGGCCAGAAACTTAGAAAAGCTGAAAACTGTGAAAACTCTAGACTAATTTTAAATGCTCAAAGTGATAAGAATTTTGCTGCCTTCCTCTATATCAAAAATACGGTGACAAATTAAGGATTATGCAAGCCAATGAAACAAACAAAACAGTTCTCACCTTGAATTTTATTAATCGGATAGTGCATGACCCTTGAAGATTCATATCCCTCCTGCAATAAAACTTGATTATAAATCGCATCTAGACACTGATGAACTTTCTGATACTCTAAGATACAAAGTACTGAGGTTTGTTATTCCCAAAATGAAAACTACGTCGCGTAGATGATCGCATGGAGCCAATAACTTAGGTATCATTCCAGATTCTAAGCTTTTTGGAAGAAAAACTCGATAGAAATAATGAAGAAAATGATGATTCATTTGTAAAGAGACATTCTAGAAAAAATATGTTCTGTAGATGGGCGCACCAAGAAGGACTCCTAGAATCTCTTTCTTCCCAAAACCCAAAATTTTATAACGTTATACGTAAGTTGTATGTATATAGACATATATACATACAGATATTTATATGTTTTTTTAATAGAAATCACAATTGATGCGATGGATTAATACTGGCATCAGATTCAGTCTCAGCGGCCTAGCATGAAAACCAAAATGATGGATTGACATATGGTTTCGGTAACTGCAAAAGTCTATTCGATTCGACGCCAAGACTGATTTTGCGAAAAAAAAACATATTTTGTAATGAATTGTAGTACTACAACTTTTATAAGCTCTATACCTAGTTAAATTTAATATAAAAAACTTCTCTGTATTTACATTAATTCCTTCAATACCGTATCCCCTTACCAACAAACATAACTACACTGTAACAACACATCCACCTGCAGTCATCATAAATTTAACGCTGGTGATGTTTAATTTTGTAGCGCCTACCTATGTACCTATATAATTTGTGAGGGAGGCCAACAGAAACACACGTTTCCAAAAAGATGGATCGTTATCCAGAAAGATAATTTTGCGTCACTTGACAAGAGCAGAGGAAGGTGGGTGGGTACAAGAAACAGCAAAAATAAATTGCTTAAAATTTCATTAGAAGTATAAGTTTTCAGAAACCGGCTCACAACATTCTACGAACATACCAGCCAACATATATCAAGTCTCTTAACAGTGAAGTTGGCCGCATTAAATTTTGTTTTTTTTATTTTATTTGGCTACAAATTAAGGTCGTACTACTAAAGCTAATGGCCACCCTCAACTTGAAGTCAGCCTAAGAATATGCAACATTTAAATTGACTAAGAAAATATTTTAAAGTAATTCGCACGTTTGTTTTCTAGGAAGAAGTGTAGGGGGGTGGTGAGTAAGGCGACTGCCTTATAACGCTTGGCCTTGTCTGAAGTACCTTCGGTATGCGTTCGTTTTAGCGTTTTATGCATTTGACGAAGATTTAAGTTGCTGATGTGTTGAAAATTTATTCAGGGTTTTATTATAACACCGGCAAGGGTGAATGACGCCGCAATCTAGTAAAAATTTAAGAATTTATAATTGTTTAGCGTTTTATGCGTAAAGTTAATGCGTTAAGGTTTGGATTAGCACCTAAAAAACAGCTGGACACTTTGTGGCCTTTTAAATGTGGTAATTAAATGGTTTAAGTATTTATATGCTGACTGTTCTTTCCAAGTTAAATTTAACGCACAGCAGTTGGTTAGTTGAGGTTTAGTTTAAGTATCTGCAAAAATTTTAATGAAAACTTAATTTGAAGCTTAAGCTTTAGGACTCGTAAGAACTAAAAATAATGAAAGTAAAACTTTATTTAACGAGCGCACAAAACTTTTAAATAATTTAACCAAATTTAAATAAAATACCAAATTCAGAATAAAACAAGATTTCATTTTTATTTGTGGTAATTTTTATATAAATTCTAAATTTTAAAAGTTTTCACTTGTGTTTTTCTTTTCTGCTATTTAACCCCACAATCTCTCGTTAACTTTAACGAACTGTAAAAACTTTTGGTCACCTTTGCTGCAGTGCTGTCATTTTTGTTGTCTGCTTTAAAAAGTTTTACTGCATAAATTCGTCCTGCTTGCAGTAAGGTTACCTTCTGCTAGGGTTGCCATTATTTAATTATGCATATTTTGAGTACTTAGTACATTATACTATAATAAAAAAAATTATAGTTACACTTTCTGATCTCAAAACAGCAACACTTTCTCAACAAAAATTCCAAAATTAAAAGCTTTAAACAATAAGCAACAGTCTTTAAGACGTCTTTAAAATCTTTCATGGGTAAAAATATATATAATCTGCTCTTCAAAACACATAGAAGATGTAAAACCTATCATGGGTATTATTCCAAAAAAAAAACTTCGATCTGTAGGCCAGTTAGTCATGACATCGAGTATCGTCCTTCGATATCTACAAAGTGTTAGAAAACATATTTCCAATGATTCAGACTTATGTATATGCATATAGAAAGTCCTAAAAAATGGCTGAACTCAAAGAGTGTCACGATTATAGCACCTTAATTTATTAGAAAACCTTCGTAATATAATAATTCGAAATTTCGAGACGCATTTTATTTATTTTATTTTATTTTATAAAAAAAGGATCGACATTTAGATTCGATTGAGTTCTGAAGGTTGGTGTGACTGAGCTTTTTTTCTTCGTCGATAAAGTTTCCTCTTATTATTTATGTAGGGCGAAATTTTTGATAATTGCACGGATCTGTTTAATGCATACTATCTGGAGTCGAAGAAAAGCCACTAGTAGGTGGTGTTCGGAGCCGATTCAAAGCTGTCAAATGGGCTATTTTTTCATGGTCGTTTTTTTACAGATATGGTCTATTTGGATTTCATCTACTATACATCTTGCATGGATTGTGTGATTTTTCCCTTCTTTTGTTGTTTTTAAGCAATTTCTAGTGTATGTTTTGTGACATTTTTCCTACATAATTTTGTTTTCAATTATTCCTAATTCAGTCATGGCCATTGCACAACACACAGCAGACTTTTATCATCATATTAATTTTAAATTAAAGCACTTGAGACAAAATATATATATCTTCGTACACAAGTGTAACCAAAAGCATGTTTTTATAATCACCAGTAGACAAATGGAAGAACATGGACTTAATGCGTTACTATTTTCCCAAAAAGTTTCCATACACAAACATTCAGCCCAATTTTGAACACAAAATCTACATACTCACATACAAAATATGGAGATACATTCATTTCACCTCCAAGGCAGAAGAACAATAACAGGAACGACAACCTTTAATTGCAACACAAATGACAATCATTAGAATTGACCTTCTTAAAAGTAATTAAAAGTGACCCTCAAGGATAATGGCTTGTAATTTCTCAATTCAGAAGCAAAAGTTGATTCTCATATGCTGCAGCAGCTAAGCAGAAGCAACTATGCAAAACTTTTGCAAACAAATCATGAACGAAAACGAGCTCAAAACTTGAAGCTCTATGCTAGAGCTAAGAGGTTGCCTTAACCAAGTGAGCCTTTTAATGTGTCTAAAGGTATTTAACTTGGCTAAGATTCATCTTTACTGACATATATGTGGGGTATGCACTGAGCTACTGCTCATAGATGTGTACAACAACACATGCATGCTCATAATCGTATACAAAAACTCATGCATAGTTAAGAACCAAAGTGTCAAAATGTTTGGTGTGGAGAATTGTCGTTGTTGTTGTTGTTGTTGTAGTTGTTGCTTTTGCTGCAGTGGTAATTTATTTTGTACACGCTGACCCCTACGGCAAAAATCATAGTGACAGTAGCAACAACAACAACAACAACAGTGACAGTGACATATCAAAATTCATAGCCAAAAAGTGACCAAAGCATATATATACTCACATAGAAATGTTTTAGGGTGTTCTGAAAAGTACAAAATATGAAAGCGTAGACAGTGTAGAGATTAAATGTTGAGATGGCAATGAAGACAACGTTGCAACGTGGAAGATAAAGACAATAAGTTTGGAAAGGCAATGAATATGTAGGTACAATATGATCAACAAAGGTAATAAGCACAATATTGTCAATCTACGAAATAAGAGAATGTAGACATTATTGTAATATTGACCTATTGAAAATATAGGTAATGACAATCTTTCACTAAAGGCAATGAAGCCAATATCTGAGGATAATGTAGACAAGTACGATAATGTTGAAAACTAAGACAATATAAGACACATAGATTTTATATATATATACTTATACAATTTATACATATAAATTAGCAAAGCAAAACTATCTAGACAGTATAAACAACGAGCACTATTTAGACAATTTAAACAGTAGAGATAATTATGTAAGATAATGCAGACAATATAGGCAATGTAAATTTTACAAAAAAATGCGAAAAGAAATTTTTCCCACCAACCTTATAGACATATTTATGCAAAAAGCTGTCATACATGTAAAAGTGTTACTGTGTCGACACATTTAAGCATTTCCTTAAGGGCCCAAAGGTTGGTGTGCTTGCTATGCTAAGCGAATAAGGACAAGGCGTTGATATCAGATGACTTCAACACTCACACCAACGCGACACGTTTTTTCAACGGAGCATATGAAAGGGGAAATATACAAGCAAAAAAAAAAAAAACAAAAAACGCCAAAACCAAAATGCAAAAGAAGCAGCATTCGTTTAACACGAAAATGGTAGGGTGGGATTTAATTGACCAAGAGGAAACATAAACTTTTGCTCAACGATGCTGAAAACATTTGACCCTGATTTCATGAGTCAGCAAACAGGGTCGTTGTGGAATTGGGGTTACAAAAGCAGTAGCAATGGGGTTTGTTGTTGTTGTTGTTGGCTGGTTCGTTTGTTTTTGGTGTTGCAAATGATTTTAAATGCGTTTAAATATTTTCCGGCTACGCTAAAAATTCTTCTTTTCGTTCATCCCACGTTGCCTTCATCATTGCCATATCGCCACTTGTTAAGTGGAAATTATATGAGTAGCCTTGGGTTGCGAAAAATGGAAAATGAAAAGTTGGCAGCCCCTTGGCATATGTTGACTTTACGAGGTTTATTTGGAAGGAACTTCAGCAGTTTGGTTTTATTTCGGAGTTTGAAGTTTTTTTTTTCAACAAACTTAAATGACTCCTAAAGGGCTGTCGTTAACGGAATGTGTGATTGATTGACAATTTATACATGTATTTTGAATATTCAAAATTTTACTTACATCTTTACAGAAAAATTAATAAATCAAATAAATAAATATCACTTGGAAAGTTTCCATTAACTTATTTCCGCGATCAATCATGGAATCAGTTTGATCCTAATATACAGTTCAGTTTTAGCAGAGTAAAATTTATACTTTTTATTAGTTTCAAGTAAAAAAAAGGACAGAAGAAAGGTTCAAAATCGTCCACACAGAATTCTTAGAAATTTAAAAACTGCACCATTTTTTGATCGTTATCTCAAAAGTATTTATCCTTTCATGACATATTTACCGCTGAAACTAAACCGTGAATATCTCTCTAGAATTAATTTCGATATTCAGTAAGCTGGCCAAATATTCTTATAAATTAAACCTTTTCTCGAACACGGGTTCTTCCACGTAAAAAAGTGTACACTAAAAGAAAACCCAAAGAGTTTAAAGTAAAAATATTTATTTTTATATTATCATCGACAAAATAATAATTTACCGATCTTCCACAAAGCCATAATAGGCAACTGTATGACCCAGTTTATTACCAGTTCATAAAGTACCATCAAAGGTAACTTCATTAAAAGCAGTATACAGTCAAAGCGATTTGTCTTCAACCGGCACCATTCAAACATGTGGCCCATTTCAGTGCAATCAAACGTGCAAAAGCCCACCTTTTGGCAACATCCCACAAGGCACAGAATTCTCAAATGCAATTAAAACTGCAGCAAAAGCAAAGAGAAAACGTTGATAAATGATAAAGAGAAACGAGAAAAAAAGGAAATGCTATAGAAAAAACCACACAGCAATTATTATTATCCCTATTTATCTGCGTTTGTCAAGTGGAAATGCAATTTTCATTTGACAAAGACGAAGAGACAACAATTTGTCAGATATGTACATACGTATACAAGTACTTTGCAGGTAACAGCCACCCAAGAGCCCAATAGAGCAAAATAAAAACAAAAACAAAAGACAACTACATCATCATACTGTGGGATCAAGTAACTATATTTTTTTTTTGAGTATTGGGAGAAAAAGCTAAGTCCTTCGGTTTTTATTTTTTATCATAAGCCAACATCAGTGAATAAGTCAACAACAAAAGTTCAGCTTAGCCACAACATTAGCACAATACAACAAGCAGATAAAGGAGGGACAATTCAAAATATAGACAGTATCAATGAACAATAACAGCTATGGATATATAAGCAAAAAATGAGGTTATTTCTATATATTATGAAAAAAAAGGCATTTGAAATCAAAGCTGTATAAATTTTACAAAAGAAATAATCTGCAGTTAATTATAGTAATTACAATCGAGAAAACTTTTTTAAATACATTTATTTAACTCGTGCATGAAAACAAAACTTTAAATAAATAAAAACCAAAAAAGATGTGATATAAATAACGCCACATGGAGGAAAAAAAACAACATGCTACTCAAAAATTCAATTATGCGACAAAGGAGATAATTTTTTTTATTTAAAATACCAACATAAAAATGATTTAATTATTACACATAATAAAACATTGCATACATAGTGGCGCAGCAAGACAGAGGCTTAAAAAAAACGAGCTAGTGAGCGAGACAAATGTAACAGACAAAATGAATTGCAGCAGATAGATATGGTTATGGTTTTGCATGCATGTGAAATGCAAGTGTGTGATAGATGCACATGACTGCAAAAGCGATGGTGTGCGTGAAAAATTTAAAATATGTGCTTGCCAAACAAAAACCCCAATTTTAGCACAAAAACAATTCATTAAATGTTAACAATTGATTAACAACAATTAGCTGCTTGTTAAACAACAAATACAATAGCATGAATTTTAACAACAACAACAACAAATTAATTTGCAAAAAAACCTCAACAATTAATTTACAAACTTAATAATTTTTTATTTTAAAATGAAAACTCTACAAAAGAAATCATTGCATATATTATGGTGCATGCAATGTTTTGGTTTTTTCAAATTATTGTTGCATACTTTTAATACACAGCGTTGCCAACTTTTTACGTTGTTACAATTTATGCATTTCTCATGTAAATTTTTTTTTTTTAATCGTTGACTTCATATGCAACATTTTAAAGCTTATCAGCATTAATGTCACGCACATATGCAGACGTATATGTGTATGTGCGAAAGTGCTTATGTTTTTATTTGTGTTTACAACCGGAAAAACCATTTTGTTGCAATCAGGCAGCATAATATGACAATGAGCCGAATTTTTATTTTTATTATTTCAACTTTATTTCAATAATTAATTGGTGTAAGCAGTGCAAAATTTTCATGGTCATAAAAATTATTTTAGGCTCTTAACATTTTCCTTTGTATTCACTTGCTAATAGTTCGAGATCTATTGCGCGACTTTTCTTCTGTTGGACTTTTAATGTATGAAATAATACGTTCTGCAACTAGTACAGAAAGTTCGAAGGTTGATAATAAATATTGATGTAGGTACTATAAAAATATTAGTTACTACTCGTCAACATCAAAAACTAAAATTTTCTAGTTATTTACTACGAGTAAGTATTAGGAGTACTGAGTATTGCAATGGAAAATATTTGAACTCTAGTTTCTTTTACGTATCATTTATTTTAATAGTTTTGCATAATACAATGGAATTTTTCAATCTCAGTATAGCGATTTTTATTTTTTACTTATATGGTAGTTGAATTTATTTATCAAAATTTGCTTTCAAAATAAAACTTTTTCCAATCCGGCGCTGTTTTAATTTACGATCTCAAAAAAGATAAGTTGCTAGTTGAACGACAGAAAGTAATTACTTATGTATTTTTTTTTTTAAATTTTGTAGATGAGCCTTTGTTATGTTAAGCTCTTTTTAAGTATATAAATACGTACGACGAAAAACGTTATACCATTCATTTAATTTTAAATTTTTAAAATATTTTATTTAACTTCCTTGTTTCTAAGTGTAAAAATATATGCCTATGAATATCTATGTAGGTCAAAATGCCACAATTGATAGCGAAGTCTTTGGCATCATCATTGAATAAATCATTTGTGTTATTTTTATTTTGTATTAGTAGTGCTTCTTCGTACCTTTTTATCCATGTTATGTCATCGGAAATGGAGTGTTATAGATTTTTGCAAATAGGGGCCAGACTCAGTCCAGCGAGCTCAATGCATAATTCAAGGTTATAGCATATTTTTACAGAAAATTAGGTCAAACAAAATATTTATATTCTTGATATTTTACACCAATCCAAGGCATTTTAAAGTAAGCGAATTATATGAAAACAAAGTAAAACAAATTAACGTAATTAATTGCAGCAAATTGTTTATAATTAATGCACGAATTTATGCGCAAACACGCAGTTACCACATGACCTTTATTGCCAAATATCGTTGGTTCCAAGTCATGTGCAAAAACAAAAACCAAATACCAAAATAAAGGGGGGATAGCAACACACTTAAAAACGTACCGTAAACAAATTTATATAAATAAGAACTTTTCACGCAGTTCATAAATTTTAAATTCGCTCATTAAACACAGCCACACAAATACACGTACATACACATCCATATGTGTATGTTAATGTATGTACACAATCATTGCCGAAATATTTACACTGCAAGATATTTTATGAAAGTAATAAGCTTACCATACATCGGATATGTGCCATATAAGGTATATGTTCCTTATATGGAATTGGGTCGGATCCTATTCTAATTTTAGCATTGTTTTAAATTTATATATTTTTGGTAGTTTTCAATGCTTTAAACAATTTTAACATTTTGATATTGACCTTTGATATTTAAAAGAATGCGGGGTTTCCTTCTTCCATTTATAAATCTTTTTATATTTTGTAACTTCTTACAGTGTGCAATTTTTCTACTTTCTTGACTTTGTATCAGTCAGTTTGTGAGCGGCTCACTTGTTGGTTTATTTGAATCTGTAAACTTCCTCTTAGAAAACTAAATTCGATAGAAAAAAATATTTTTTTTTCTCAGTACACACATACATTCAGCTAACTCTCGTACATGTGTACTCAACATCTCGCCACCCAGCCAACATTTGGAAGATTGTTGAACTTTTCATCTTTCAAGCGATGAATTTATAACTCCTCCCGATCAGTTACATTCACATTTTTGGCAACTTTTCATGTTTCATACTAGCGTACCCTGTCACTATCTCCAGTCCCATACCCATACCCATCCCCAACACCGTTTTGGACCGGCAGACGTTGTGAATTTTATCTCGCAATGCCATCTAAATCAACTCAATCGTGAGTTATGGAATGCATTCTCCACAAAAAACTCCCTTACAAAACCCTATATCGAATTTCCGACTTTTCTTTCGAAGTTTCCCAAACTTTTTGGCTAAAAGCCTTCTACAGAAAATAACGAACAAAATAAAATAAAGTAAGTTCCTTAAGATTTTTGTGAATTATATCGCCTCGAACGAACAGCATTTCATTTTTATATATATAGATTTTAATGCCTTATGATTCGATACTACTTTTTCACATTTGCATTGTATTTGTGCGACATCAAATTTTAATACAGTAGAACCTTCATGCGTTCATCCCCGTGCCTCACGAATAATCGAAAAGACGGCAAAATACGCAAAAGAATTTTAGATTAAAAATGAATGGAGGTGATGGATTAATGAGAGACGGATAATCGAGGTTCTACTGTTATTGATTGGAAACAAAGAGCGGTGTCGATTTTGCCAGGCTAGTCCTCTCTTTTAAATTTTTGGCTAAGTATGGTTTTGTGCAATAATTTTTGATTATAAATATTAAACCGTCACGAAAGCAAACAACTGTTACATCTCCGCTCAACGACAATTTCAAATCCCATAACCAAATAAATTGTTTTTATTTCGTCTTTAAAAACAATCGCTTGAAACTCTACGTTATGATACGTATTCATACGCGATTTAAAATATTTGCTGGGCAGCATATAAATCAGCGCACAATTGTACCACTGCCAATGTTGCCACTTATTTTGTCGCAATAGAAAGCCACGCCTGTGTGTGCGTATTTTGTCACTTTTTGCTTCTAATCGCGTGTGTACAAATTGCGAGCTGATAACGCTTTGGGCGAGTAAGTAGTTCTAGCCACCACGCTGCATTAAATTTATTAATGAGTTCTCGTTTTAATTTTGCATATAAAATCAGATTTATATAGTTTAATTCAAATTATGAATATTATTTCGTATCAGATTTTTCCACTGTCATTGTGAGTTCTAATATGAATGTGTGAATATGTAAATAATGAAATATGTTAGTTTTACGCCATAAATATTTTATGTTAATTAACATATTTATTGCCGTTATAATATTTGTGAAAATTTTATCATTTTAATGTGTTGATTTTTGGCGATTTATTTAAGGGCTCGTTTTAATTTCGTATCTCCTTATTTGTTTTACATGTTATGACTTTTAAATCGAAATTTTTCAAACAGTTTTAATTATACATTCATGTATCATTAGATAGCATAGATCATCAAGGTAAAAACAGTTTCAATACACGGAGGAAAAGTTGCTTGATTAATATGTTATTGATAAACGTAAGATGGTAAGGTACACTTGGGCAAATAGTGGTTCGCCAGAGCGCAACTGTGGTAAATATTAGTTATGACAGTTGAGATTTGGGTATCGTGGAGTAAATGGTGGCAACATGGCAAATTTATTATGGAAAAATTTTCGATAAGACAATGTGCTTAAATTACTAAAAAACTTTATGCAAATCAATCATCGATTACTGTGACGATGAGAAAATCCAAAAACTCATCCAACAAAACGCAATATTTCTCATGTGAATGATTTCGAAGAAATCTAATAGGTACAAGCCCCAACCACAATGTACTGCAAGATAGGCTGAGAAAGTGTTCTTAAAACAATCTATCAACCTCAATTCAGCACCGTGCTTAGGTAACTGTCACTGCAGAACGATATTTTGACATCATTGAAAACATTTTGGCGACAGAACTGCATACTTTGGGCTTGGTTAACATTTGGTTCCAATAAGACAGTGCCACATAATTACAATGGAATTACTGTGAGGCCTCTGTCCACAACAGGATGTCTTAAGAAATGGAGATGTTGATTGGCCTCCACTGTCGCCGGATTTGACTGCTCTGAAATTCTTTTTGTGGGGATATCTGAAGAACAAGGACTATGCAAAGAAACCAGAAATCCTTTATCAACTCAAAAAAATATTCGTGATGAAATTAATGAAATACTGGGTGAAATGTGTAATGAAAAATGTGCTCAAAAGAGCCCGCAGTTGAGACGAGCAGAGGCGAACATTTATCTGATATTGTACAGTGGGTGATCATATTATTAGCATGAAAGTAAAAATAAAATTTCCAAATATCTTTATTTACTTGTTTCTAAGGGCTCTAATTGATAAAATAAAAATAAAGTTAGATGTTCCTGTTAGTATCTATAGAACTAAAAATAACTGTAGAGAAATGTGTCAAAAACCTTGACGAACCGCCTATTGCAGCAATCATCTATTAAGCTCTTCTAGGCATACTTTATATGCATTCCAACCATTTTTTTTTTTAATTTTGTGCCACAGTTCTATTAAACACTTAATGAAATGCCGCTTTTTGGTAATGAGATTCCTAGAAATTTCTCTCTTTAACAGCTCCCAAAGGTTTTCTTTAATATTCAGGTCTAAAAATCTAGTACACCGCTTCTAGTATTGCTGCGAGGTCAAAGGGCCTAATTAGCATTCGAAGCAGTCGTCAATTGCTGTACCGAGCCAAACATTCCATTACGTACCGAATTAATAAAGTATTGCAACAACAAGCTAAATTGGAGTTTAAAAATCAGACTCAAGTCGAACGTGCTATCATTACTGCTGTTCGACTATTCAATCTGGTAAATAACCAGGCAATCAAGCCTTCATTAGCATATTCCTTCAAAACGTATTTCAAATATTTTGGCATTATTATTTCCTAATGGAAAGGACATATGGATGACAGAATAAAAGCAGCAGACGTCCAACAGGTTGCTATAGGCTTTATAAGAACAGTCAACAGAGAAGCAAGTAGCCACTGGTTCAGCTCGAAGCAATCAAAATCGCGCGCTACCCAAGTTGATGCCCTTTGTCCCACTTTGGAATAATGTAACAAAAAATAAATATATTTATTGAAACCAAATCGGCCTAGTAGCTTCATGGCTGCCAAGCGAAGATCGTATGGATTAAGGCTTCGAGAGTATAATTTTACATTATGCTCTGTAATAATGAAATGGTCAGAATGACGTTGAGAAAAAGCTAGACTGAGACCCTGTATGGGCAGACACATTTACTATTGGGCTTCTCAAAGAGAAAGAGATAAATCTTAAGTTATCAGCAACATCATATTGCTTAGAATAGTAAACAGTAGCAATGATTGGGAACTCTTGCTGTACTTAAGGACCTATAGATTAGGTACGAGCTGCTCACACGAAATTGGAAAAATATAATATACCTACCTATATTTCATTACGCTGCAGAATACCTAAAGCAACTGAAATCATCGACATCCTCTTACACCAGCAATTGCCGAATTCTACGCAAATGGAAAATTTCTGCAACGAGTGAAAGCTTTCAAGCGCCTGAATTTCATTTGCTATACGCATCGGCGCAAAGCGAATGAACTCAAAAACCGGCAGCCGGTGCTCATTGATGAGAGGTAAACAAAACGTCGCTCGCCTACAACACTGTTGCACCGCACTCTCCTACAATGTTAAGTGCGTCCTGCGTCCTTTATGAAACTCAAATTTAGTGGGTGGTGCCAAATCAAAAACGTAGCGCTATTGTTTTTGTTTTTAACTTTTTTTGTTACTGTTTTTTTATTGTGCCATTTGTTGTTGTTGCCATTCCCTGTCATTCGAATTTTATGTGCGCTCCTGCTTCTGGCCATTTTTCTTTTACGTTCTTCGGCTGCCTTCGGGTGGAAACGCGAGTGAGCACCCTCTGTCATTACATTATGTATTAGAAATCTTTGAGTTACTATAACGGGATTGGAATAAATTAAATGCGGCAAACACACACACACACACACTTATTGTTAGTATTTACTTACATACATATGTATAGTATTCGCATTGGCAGTGGTAAATAAACGCCAAAGCTTTTGTTGTTGTCTTTTTGCTGTTGTTTTTTTCCTTTTTTACTTTAAGTTGTAGTTGTTGGTGCTACGATTGTTTTGTTATACGGGGTCATGGGCCGTACCGAACTGAACAACGTGCGTGACGCAATCATGTGGTGAACCGCTATAATAAATCGGACAGTGCGAAGTCGTGCGAGACACCCTGTAAATAAGTGGGTAGCCTCTTCGACGGCCAAAGTCCTGTAGGGAGGTGTCGCTGTAAATATTTAGTGAGGAGCATTTGCTGGTATGTGCGTAAACATTCAAGAAAAGTAGACAGGTGAAGAAAGCTCATCGTAGACAGAGACACATTTGTATTTACTTTCAAAGTAGTGCGAGAATATGCTGAATGTATTGGAAGAAAACACTTTAAGATGACCTTCAAAATAAGCAAATCCTTCTGCGATTACATAAGTTATTACTCCAATATATCTGTATTAAAAATTTAAAACAGCTTAGTCGGTTTAGTTAATTTTTAATTTAGTTCTGGGAAAAGTCTCTTATTCGTTTCTAGCGATTTTTTATGTATACATACATGTGACCTCATAGTAGACTTAGGCTTATATGTATTATCCTTTCTGTGCAATTTTAAATATGTATATAATAAAAAATTACATTCTTATCGCTGTTATGTTCAGTTAAGGTGTCCAGCCGGCGTAATTTGAACCGGAGAGTCCGAAATATCAAATACTCGCACTCTGGAACTGGGCGAAAAATTTTCGCAAATCTGGCTAATAAAACATAACAAATTTTTAATTCTATAGTTGGATAGCAGCAACAGCATATACGGAGTGAAAAAGTCTGGTAGATTCAACTCCAAAATACGAAGAACATCTTCTTCTTTCATAGTGCCATTAATTTTTACCAAGGTCCCGACATATCACCACTTGGTTCTTTTACAATGTATCATATGGGCGGTGCCAGTAATATCGCTTACCATCTGACTGAAAATGGTTAATTTTGGTCACGCCCCGCTATATAACCCTTTTCCAGTAATCTGCGCTCATATTCTTAAAATGCTACTGCACATTTGTCGAACCGTGTGATATTAGACATAAGATAAAAAAACTGAAGTTAAAATTTTTTATTTAGTATTGTTAGTATATCTAAGTTTACTTAAAACTTAAATTTTGCAGTCATTATTTACAAAGCACCTACTCACAGGATGTACGCATCCAACTCGCGAAGCATTACCAGTGACTTGCAGCTTTGTTCTATAACAACTACCGGACTTCGGTTGTTGGTGAGGTAGACATTTAGTCGGGATGGGTCCTAAGTCAAGGAACATTTAGAAAAGATTTAACTGTAAATAACGCTGGAATCATGCAAGACTACTTCAAGAGTTATGGGATTTAACACCACAGAACATCATCTAGAGCAGTAGCGTTGCTATGGTGAGCGCCAAAATAATCAGAATTTACCAACTGGGCCACTTTTAAAAAAAAAATTTTATTTTTTAATGAAATTTTGTTATTTAAATAGTGGTATATGCTAGAAATTAAAATGTGAAATGTGGAAAAAATTATGTCAAGAGCGATCCATTTTTTTTTCTCAACGGAATATTGGACTTTAATATTTTCAACATTTATATAATTTTTTTGTTTATCGATCGGACAGGGAAGGCTGTTTTTCATTAACATTTAATAAATAAACATGTTTTAAACATTGTATTTAACATTATTTAAATTTGAAAAAATCTCACTTATACTCTATTTCAATACGAATAGAACACCGTTTAATTTATAAAAATCGTCGCATCCGTTCAAAAGCTATAAGCTTTTGAAAAAATTTAGTGCCCGAATTTCAATTGTCTATATCAACAACTACAAAAAAACAAAAAAAAATCATTTCACATTTTAATTTCTAGCACATACCACTATCTAAATAACAAAATTTCACGAAAAAATAAAATTTTTTTTTAAAAGTAGCCTAGTTGGTAAATTCTGACCCTACTATTAAATAAAAATTTGGACTCGCCTTTTTGTTTTTTCATCTTTGAAAAATATTCCATTTTGCTAGGGATTTTGTGTTGTATAAATATATATTTTCTTTTTGTTAAAAAAAAATTTTTAATGGAAGATTATGGTTTTTCGCCCCAGGAGTGTCATCAGTGAACCCCATAAGGAAACGTTTTGTCAACTTTTATATTGCCAAACTACCTCAGCCATTGGTAGCGAACGACTTTTATTTAAGGTGTGCTATAACATCATATTTTTATAGGGTCCATTATTGCCCCATATATTGAGCTGATACAGTGACTTGTAATAGCTTAAGGAAGTTAATACTATTTATAATAAAACTTCGGGCTAGCTATTTGGTTCGTTTTTCGTTATATATTTGGTAATCTTAATTTCGACTTGAAGAAGCTATAAACCGATTTTAAATAATTTGGAATAATGTTTTATAACAGATCCAAATGAGATGCTTTGCATGAATCAAATGCACACTTACGCAGCTTAGATCAAACTGGGTAGGTCACAAAAGAGTGCCCTACCTGCCATGCCTGTCACCCGACTCCACTTGATAAGGCACACCTTTTTAGATGGCTTAGCTTGAAGATGATTTTCGGACAAGTGCCTGCCTGTTGTTTCCAGATAAGTGATTCCATTCTCTCACTGGCCTTGGTGATGAAGTATTTTTGTCTAAGATTTGACTAACAATATCACAATGCACCTGTACAAATGGCATAACGACAGTCTTCCTTTTTTTTTGAGTTTTATCCAAAGTTCCTGTGAGTAAGTTTTCAAGTACATATTCGCTCTCTTTTCGAAGGATAACGATTTGAGCATTTGTTTAACGGTGAGCTTCTTGGAGGCTTGCAGCTTTGCGATATGGGCCCGCTGTCTTGTTGTTTCTAATGAATGTTATAGTTGAAGTTTTCCCTGAAGAAACGAAAACCGGGAGGACTGACTGGTTGAGGTGGAATGTTCTGATTGAATTAAGCAATCGCAATCAGTTTGTTTCCTATTACAATTCATATGGAAACGCAAAAAAAAACTGTCTTTGGTTTTTCTGCTTTTTCGTTTTTCCATATGAATTGTAATAGGAAACAAACTGATTGCGTCGTTCTCAGGTATGATCGAGAAAGCTGAAATTTTGGGACTATTCCCTTCGGATCCAATGCTTAAACATAGGGTAAAATGCTCACAAATTTAGAAAAAAAACTCCCCTTTGGGTGTATTTTGTCCGCATTTTCAGCTACATGAAAAATGTGGATGTAGTTTGACAACAGTGGGTGGCATCTCCCATACAAATAAAATACCTAAAACCCTATATATTTGCACTTAAGGTAGACTTTTTCTACGTTTTAGCAATTCGCTTTTTTCGTAAAATTTCAACGAAATCGGACATAAACTCTCAAATATTGAAACAACTATTTTTATTCCTCAAGCTAAAATATTGGCAAAAAAAGAATAAAATCCTTCTCCGAAACTTTGAAAATAAACACCCTAATATACATACATTCAAATTTGCGTTCAATTAATTAATTATGTTGGACGCCAATTATACTCGTATAATCGATGTCCTATTGCAGGCCAACTACAATAATGTTAGTATGCGCCGACCCTTAGGTTTAATTCATTAACCGCATAAAACTTTGTGCTGGCAATGGTAATGTTGTGTGCTTGTTTATTTAATTGTATGCGTGTGTAATTTTGACAGCTGGCATCATTTTTATGCAATTTCTCTCGAAACGCAAGAAAAATCAAAATAAAAACATTTTTTACAATTTGTTTACAAATTTCCGCAAAGAAAAATTTATTTATTAAATATGTTGAAGTGAATATTTGAAAAGATAAAATTGAAGTCCGACAAAATATAGATAAAAATTATGCAAGCGGATTGCAACTGCGATTGCAAAAAGAACTGTACTTGCAAGCGTGCGCTAGGAGACTCACGGATTAAAGCTTGCGGAGCGCCACTGATTTGCAATCGAAACAGCAGCGGTTGCGTTAAAAAAGAAAATTATTTAAACATTAAGATAAATTAATTCACAAAAGATTCAAACGACACTCCAAATGTCCAATATAAAAAATGGTAAGTTGTTAGAACCTACGAGTTCAAGGTGTCAGAACCCTCCATCGATATGGACTGAAACTTTAAACGAATTCACATAAGAACAAATATATTCTAAACCTTATTTTTTTGTTACAATGTCCTCTCAACAGATGCAGTTAAGAAAGCTGTGGCAAAACCTGCGACTAAAACCGCAAATGCAACACAAAAACATTCCGTCTCACCTCCTTTTCATATAGGAAACACACTATTTCGCAATAAACGTCTCAGGCTAAAACGTGCAAAGGTTCTAATGTCGCGTAAAGTCGCTAGACGCCGTCAAAAGACTGAACGTCGTAAAAAGCGTCTATCGGCGCTTAAAGCAGACGTAACAATTGACTTGCTGTCAGATGATGAAGTGGCAGCAGTAGCTCCAATTGTGGAAAAATTGCAACAAAAAAAGCAACAACAACCAAAATTTCAAACAGAGCCGCCACTTTTAATTCCACTACAAAATTCTAAGGATTTAATGCAACAAAACTTTAAATCGAATACATCAGCGCTACCGCAAATTATACTCTTTCCCGCCAATATACAAATATCGCAGGTGCCTAATATAACGCTTATTCCAGTGCAGCCATTGAATGCAGATGTTGCAGTAATAAAACCGAAAAAGAACAAACGAAAAACGCACCCTCAAAAGCGCCCTCAACCAACGCTGATCACTGAAAGTATTGTGCTTACGGATGATGACAGCAATATGGACTTAAATCACACAAAACCAACTCGTCCTCCTGCAGCGTCCACACCCGTACCTGCGGTATCCGCACCTGTACCTTTTGTAGTCTCACCTGTGTCGAAACAACTAATTATGCCAGTTGCGTCACCGGCACCACCACCGCTATTAAGTGCCCAAGTAGATGAGGAAGTGTCTGTCTCACTTGTGTCTCGCTCAAAAGCCAGTGGCACTTGCGGAACGTCTCACAACAAAAATGCAGAACTTTTTCCAATGTTACCAGATGAAACAACTGTGCATACAGTTATTGCCAATCGTATCTATGAATTGTCACTTACAAAACTACGTGAAGGATTAGCCTCCTGCGGCATACCCGAATTCGCTGACGAACAGCGTAAAAGTGGTACTGCGCCGATACGTCGAAAAAAGAATTTCGCACCTCCCATAGTAACACCACCCCCCGTACCAATTTCATTAAAGTTATCAAGTGATTTAAGTATATCACTGATCTCAGATGATGATGATGATGAAGCTAGAACACCATCGCATAAACAGCACTTCCACAGTTCAAAATTACACACAAGCGCACAAAGCCACCAGCAACAAAATAAACAATTAACAGTGCAACATTTGCCATCTCAACAGTTGCCGTTGCCATTAATATCGGCGTCAAGAGATGTAACGCATCAGAAACCGCGTAAAAGAAAACTGGGTTGATTACCAATAATAAATTCGTAAGAGGAGCTTTGATTTCCATTTTATTTTGTATATTGAATTATGCATCTAACTTCAAGAAAACTTTTTTAAAAAATTGAATTTCTTTTAAGAAAAAATATATAATATATATAAAATATTCTAAGCTAAATTTGCAATTCCTTAATACAGATTGCTTTGAATTTTTGTATAAATTCAATAATTTAATCGTAGGTACAAAAAAATTAATATATTTATAGTATTAAATAAAATCAGTGATACACAATTTAATGTGCAAGTTTTCAAAACTACCTACCGGAGGTGAGAGCAGTACTAAAAGAACTTGATGGCGCACAATAATTCGTCCCATAGACAAAAATCAAAAAAATTTTTGATAGACGATAAGGAAATATTGGTATCGTTTTAAAGGTGAAAAATCCACATAATCAAAAACATCCATCAAAAACAAAAATTTAAAAAAAACATCAAATTTCACTGTTTTTGTATAAATTTTATGTTTTATCGCAATTTGACTTGAAGGGGTAAGAGAAAAAAAATTGCCAAAACTACAGTTCATGCAGGATTCAACATTGCAACCCCGTATATTAATTTACGCCTCTTCGAGCTCTATTATTTGGCATAAATCTCAAGCCGTAATATACTAGTTTTAATTAAAACAACAAAGTTGACTAAAACTCGGGCATTTTCGGGCATCGGGACAGGCTTTGACCAGTTTCACCAAAATGCATTACTATCATTCCCGTAAATCTTATCCTGTAATCTTATACACTCGACTTTTCTACATCGGGATCTTGGACTAATATAGGTCTTCTTCCAATAGAATATTTCAAATATGTATGGGTTTTGATATCAATTTTGACAATTGACGTCCACACTTTCAGAGATGAGTTTGTCAGCTTCCGCAAATGTGAAAAGTTTTCTTCATAAAATTACTGCTGCTCACCTTCCATTTCAGAAAATTTCCATCGCGATACTTACAATTTCAAGTAGAAGGTATCCCTTTTTTATATTTTTTTTTAAAAAAATTTTGTAAAACTTAATACCAACTACAATTTATTTCAAATTATTATTTACATTAAAACCTCCTCAAATTATTTCCGATTTGGACCACCACCACGACGTTTTTTGCCATAATCAATTTCACTAACCAAAAGTGGATTACTCTCTTTACTTTGATAGGCAGCCTTGGCTGTTGAATGGTAGGTGCGTGGTGTTTTCGTGGAACGTGTTGTCAAGGACATCGTGGTATCGGCAGTGGACAAACGTTTTAAAGCATTTGGTATGATATATTCGGGTACATGTGATAAATGTGGTTGCACTTTTACTGTTTTTAATGGTTTATCATGTCGTAGCACCTGTAAGTCCCTTGCATTTTCAGTGAAAAATCCTTTCAATTTTTCACTATTGAAAATTTCAATTTTGATTTCACGTAAACGAGCTTCATGCACAGCAATTCGTGTAATGACACGCCAAGCATCTTGAGCGCGATAGCGAAAAGGTTCCACTTCTTCCATTTTAAAATGATAATTTCTGCAAAAGAAATGGCATACATTTGAATATATCTACAAAATATAACGTACAACAAGCTAACTTGATAATTTGATCATCGCTCATGTAACCGCTGCGCAAACGCGTTTCAACATCATCATTGACAGTTTTATCCTTGATGCTAACAAATGAAAGAACGCTACCCTATGATGTGGTTTGGAATAAAAAGATTTTTATGCACTCATATATCATTAAATAATTTATTTGCAAATTTACCTTATTGTTGCCGCGTGCAGTACGTCCCGCGCGATGTATATAAGAGCTAACATCACTGGGGAAATCAAAATTTATTACATTAGAAACGCCGTGAAAGTCAATGCCACGTGAAGCGCCAGATTCTTTGTCGCTTTTATTGCGTCCTGGATTTTCTAGCATATGTTCATCGGAGGCAATAATAAAGTCATAGATACCCTGATTGAACTGGTTTATCGTATGTATGCGTATTTTTGTTGGCAATTCCGAGTTCAGGACGCAGGATTTAATATTAAACTGTTCCAGAAAAAGTTTGACCCTAATATATATATGAAAAATAAAATTAATATTTACACAGAAATTAAATTAAACATTTATAGTTAAATTAATACAATTCAGAGAGAAGATTAGATTTGTAAATCATTCATGCGCCAACTTTAAGTTGCACATTCTTTTTTAGGAACAAAGTCATCATTAGAGTTGGTAAATTTCGTTAGTATAGGGTGTTTTTTTAAACTGTCGTAGCTTCCTATAATAATAATTCATAATAGATAATTTTGTGCCATTAAGCATTTAAATATGATTTTAAACACATGTATGACGCAACTGACCAATATTTAGCGTTGTCTGCAGGTCAAACTTTCGAGCAATAGAGTACTTATTTACGAGCTATGTGGATTTGCAAAGCGTCAGTTATTGTTGGTTAATTAGCACAAGCCAGTAGTGTCAAGCCCCGCGATCTTGGCGGCGAAGTACCTACACTAGGCGACAATTGAAAGTATAAAATTTGACGGTAGATTGATTTTAAATTTAAATTGGCAATAACTATACTATTTCCCTATGCATGTTTCGTGTCATAATTGATTTCTTTTTTGACAGTGGATATAATTCGTGCAACTGACTAAACTTTGTCGTAGCTGCTGAGCATATAACTTATTCTCTTCTACAACCGGCACTGTTGAAATCTACCTACACTCTAAAAAATTCCCTGCGGGATTTTGTCTTCACTCATGGCTCTTTTATTTTGTCCCTTAATATCTCTTAAAACTAAAAATTGAAATTATTATAATTGCATGTGAAGTCATTAGCACAAAACAATTTTTTGATCCGACATTTTGGAATTTAAAAAACACACCTGGTATCTAAAACTAGATGCAAGGTATAAAGTTTTGACAATACAATTTTAGTCAGTTTGACGGACAAATACTGCCATATTACTTAACTTACTTATAACAACGATCCACAGACTTGACAAAGATAACATTTTTTCCACGTATCAGACGCAATTTAAGCAAAGCATAGAGTATGGCTGGTTTATCGTTTTCTTCTGCAACAATGCGCTGATGTGACAGCTGACTTTCTGGCACTAAATCGGGTTCTTCCAGTTTCAATATGACAGGATTATGTAAAATAATATTTTTCATATTTGTCACATCCTCCGACATGGTAGCAGAAACCAGCACAGCCTAAAAAATGGAAAGTTACGATTGCAAATATTATCTATACACGGTAACAGCGTACTTACCTGATATATGGGCGGAAGATAATCAACTAACTTTTTGAAATCTTTTTCGAAGCCAAATGAAAAAATTAAATCAGCTTCATCCACAATAAGGGTTTCCAACTTTTTCAAATCCATGGCACTAGATTGTAAATGCACCAATATCTTGGCTGGCGTCGAAATCACAACGTCCGGTCGTTCGGCTAACAGATGACGTTGCGTGACCGCATCGCTATTGCTCAGATCTACTACTCGTATTACTTTACCACATTTTTCAGTCATCTCATCCATAGCTTTGCGCGTTTGCTGACATAATTCTTTGCTTGGCGACAGTATCAATGCACTGACGCACTGTTCCGATGCATTCAGCTTAGAATTTAAGATTTTTTGTAGCAGTGGCAGCGAGAAGGCTGCTGTTTTACCGGATCCCGTACGTGCACGCACCACAACATCTTTGCCTTCGAGCAACAAAGGTATGGCAGCTTCTTGTATTAGGGTTGGTTGGTGCCAGCCGAGTTTCGAAATTGCCTACATGTAATTGATTTTGACAAAAATTTAGTTTAAGCAATTTTGCTTCCTTTCTTACCTTTAATATGCGATCATCCAATTCCATTTCGTGAAATTGTACCACCTTTCTGTTGTTCGCCATAATGTTCACAAATATTTACTCCACACGTTTTTATTTCCAAACGAATATATCAACGCGCTGCTGCGACTGTCAAAAACTGATAGTCGAACATTGTCAACAGCAGTGCTTCCAAGCACTATCAAACACAAGAACAGGGATGTGTGCGAGATGTAATCTCAGGAATGTTTTCTTCATTCTTGTGAATATATGTGTGCTATGCGCTAACGTTATTTTTTTTGTGACGTGAGTCAGGACCATCGTCAGAAATATAGTCCCCATATTCTCAACGAAGTAAATTTATAGAAAAAGTATATATTTTTTAACTCCACACTTATCACAATTTAATTATTTAACTGAACATAAAACTCAAATCAAGAATAATATAAAATTGAAAAAGCTTTGACGATAATTTAGTATTAAACAAGACTAAGGCTACTTGAGAATATTTCCATATTGCGTTATCCACAACGTGCGGTTTAGGATAACTCCGTCGAAAATAAAACCAATTCGCGTTGATCGTGTATGAAATTTTGTATATAAATTGCTCGTGAGATCTTTGCCTTACAGAGTTCATTTGTTATTATTTTGATGTGGTGATATTGGTTTGATTAATAATTATAATAATAATGCACAGAAAGTCTACAATTTTATTCAGTTGACGGTCCAATCTATATTTTTGAGTCATGAGGACAACTAAAGACTTTTTATAGACAAGGATATAAATTAAGGAAAAAATATAACTGCTAATACAGACATTTTACAAATGTTTACTCATGAAAAAGTAAAACGAAGGTGACTCGCGTCAAATTGAATAAATAAATTAATTATCTGCATATCTACCTACTTGGAAAGTAAATCAGTTGCGAACATCAGCACGATTACGACACGATTATTAACTCGCGTCAAATTGAATAAATACATATATCAATTGTGTACATACATATCTACCCACATGGAAAGTTAATCAGTTGCAAACATCGGCACGATTACGATTCCCGCGGCGCCACAATCTTACAATAATTTTCGATATAATACGTTTTGTTTTCCAGATATCGATACTTCAAATTTAATTTTACGAGTTCCGTAGCACCACGATTTAGATGGTTTACATCCTATAATATGTTCAACACCGGCTTTCGCTAGCCACAATAACTCTACATAAAAGTTAGGTAAAGTGAACTACCTTCGGCCCCGCCACAGGATTTACATCTTCCAGTATGTCCAACATACGTTTCACGGCGGCCTTTGGCAGCGTATCAGGCTATAATTTATCTAACACTGGCTTCGTTAACCACAGTTATTCTACATGAAATTTATCTTGAAAGCTAAACGAGAAATCAATTCTGTTACTTAACTTTTTTGATTTGATTATTGAAACCAATGTCAGATTGCGGCGCCACGGAAATCGTAACTAAGTATCGATATCGTGGCGCCACGGAAATCGTAATCTTCCCCAAGCATCATTTAACTATTCAATCATGCCTTCATCAAATGAAGAGAATGTGTTGTTTTGGCAGCATTTTACCGGCATCAGCTGTCTAAATAGCAACAATGGTTTTCAGTTCGTAATGGACAGTGATATTTTATCATTCAAAAATTGTTTATAGTAAAGTTGTTTTTCTTAAAAATATCGAAATGGCTTATTTGTTAAAGTTGATCCGTAATCCTGTATCTGTGCAGATGATGCAAGTAGGTATGATTGCCGGTGCCGGTGATATTCTGGCGCAGACTGTGGTCGAGGGTAAAAAACTAAAAAATTTGGACTTGGTGCGTACCGCAAAATTTGCCAGCATTGGTGCTCTTTTCATAGGACCATCTTTACACATATGGTACACTGCATTAGAACGAATTATTGCCAAAAATCAACCACTTATGAAACGTACCTTGAAAAAAATGGCCGTGGATCAGATTTGCTTTGCACCGATTTTTGGAGCTGCTGTAACAATCGTAATAAGCGCTGCAAATGGTTCGACTACTGAGGAAATAAAAAAACGCATGCAAAATGAATATATTTCATTGTTGAAGACAAATTATTTGGTATGGCCAGCGGCGCAACTGATCAATTTTAGTGTGGTACCATTGCAATATCAGGTGATATTCGCACAGTTTGTAGCGCTTTTCTGGAATATGTACCTGTCAATTATACTTATGCATAACAGAGATGCGCTGGTAGTTAAAGAAAAAAGTACGTGATACTTGTTGCTTCAAAGAAAAAAATATGCATTTTTATAATTTTAAATAGAATTTTAGAATAAACTTTATCCGTCTACTGAAGTCTTTTCATAGAAGTGCATATGCTGTTGTTATCTAACATAAATATTATTTAAAAGATAGCAAGTTGAATACGTGGTTTAATCGTAAAATGCATTATGTCATCCAACCATAATTATTCAGTTGCAATAACGTTTTATACTGTTGAATCGATTTATGTACTTTAAAAGTTTATATTTCAGTTTCTTTGTTCAAATAATGTTAATACCCGAATCATTTAAAAAGTTTGAAAATTTCGGAGTTGAACAATTAACAAAAAAACTCATAAGGTTGAAATATCCAAAAAATCTAAACAATACGAGTAGTTTGAAAAATTAATACATCATATGATTAGATCAAACAAATGTTTCGAACGTTGCAACATATTTCTCAACGAAACTAACCTTGCCCAGTAATGACCCAGCAAATCCAATGAGGAAAAATATATCTAGATCATCCGACCAATTGGTTTAATTCCTTAAAACCTGTTGGATATTTTTTCTATCACGTGACGTCAGGTACCAAAAATGCCAATTTTGTTTTTTTATTAATGGCAATTTCAGAATAGAAAACCTCAAGACAAAAATTTATTATTTTGATTTGGATGAAAATGCAACTATTTTAAAAAATTTGCAATGGTTTTTCAAGTTTTGACACTAAAACTTCAGATGGCCATAACTTTGTAAAAAATGTTTTTTAATAAAATCGGAGGAATATGTGTCCTTTTATATCCGTTGAAAGACTGCATGGTTTGAAATGGATTTGGTCCGTGCACGAATTTTTATTTGTTTTGCTTGAAAAATAAGTGCATCCAGATTTGAATTTAGGATTGAAAAATTTATAAGTAATGATAACTTTTATTGAGTTTGTCGAAGGGATACAGATATACTGGTTATGTACAAAATGCCATTTTCGGGACTACCTCAGATACCTCATGAGAATACTTTTTTTTTCTTCGCGGCAAGCATTTTTGCAAAGAAAAAAACGTTTTTACAGTCCTATAGAAAAAAATATGCATTTTTTACATTGAAGTTTTGTATAATTTTGTATATACAGTTTTGGTTTTTTCGTTAAAGTTAATTTTCGTCCAATACGATTTTTAAGACTCGAAAAAGTATTTAAAGTAAACGGACTATAAAAGAATATTGAAACACTTAAGTGCTTTGTTAATACATAATAGGTCAAATCAAAGCTTATATCGAAAATTTTATCATTTCAAAAATTTATCGTTCAAAAATAAAACAAAAATCATAATAAAAAATTTCAGTTAAATTAATTTTAATAAACAACTTTTTATGAACTTAAAAATAAATTTCTGCTCCTTTTAAAAAGGACAAAAAAAAAAAAAATAAAGGCAACAGAATTTAACTCATCCGTAATGTCTAAATTCGTTTTACCGATACAAGTTGCTGCAATTATGGGCGCTGGTGACATCCTGGCTCAAACAGCTGTAGACAAAAAAAAATTGAATGAAATAAATTGGATGCGAACAGCCAAGTTTTCTGCAATAGGTCTGGTCTATGTCGGTCCAACCTTATCTGCCTGGTTTGGTGTATTGGAACGCATTGTACCTAAAGATAAACCACCAATGCAACGCGCCTTGATGAAAACAGCAGTGGATCAGACAATGTTTGCGCCCGTGTTTATCTTAGGTCTAACTGCCATCATAGCTACTGTCAATGGCGAAGATGCAAAAACCGTCATTAAGAATGATTATATTCCAATTATGAAAGCATGTTATATGCTTTGGCCGGCAGCACAAACAATAAATTTTGGGTTAATACCGCTGAGGTATCAAGTGATTTTCAATCAGACAGTTGCAGTATTTTGGAATTGCTTTTTATCAATGAAATTGAATAAATCTCAATAAATTGTATGTTATAAGCCTTTACTATTTGGATTTTCCTACTTAATATAAAAAGAATTTAGAAATTAGAAATGTAGAGAGTGAAAGTTTTGCGGCCAAAGGATTTGTTTTTCGAGAATTTTAAACTTATAAATTTTGCTATGGTCCTTAACCAAAGACTCGAATTATTTAACAATCTTTAATTTAACTATATACAGAATAGTTTTATGTCATAGTTAAGTTGCTTTCTATGAACCCTGAAACTGCGATAAAATTTTTTATTTTTCCCCTTAGACTACATTATTTTCGCTTGCATGGAAGACTCATCGCCTTGAATATTCCTTCAGGATGTAATTTCGTAGACTACGATTTTAGTGCAATTATTTTAAGCTATAGTGTTACCCAAGCCCGGATTTACCTTAGAGGCACACTAGGTCAGTGCCTGGGGCGGCAAGAATTTAGGAGCGGCAAATATTGGGAGATGGAAAAATGTTGACAAAAAAAAAAGTCCCCTCTTTTGATATTAAAAAATTGTTTTCCCATATTCACCAGTAAAATAGGGGAAGGGTGGCATTTCGTGAACGGACTAAGGGCGGCAAATTTCTAAATCCGGGCCTGGTGTTACCTGTATAATTTTTGGTTCATAAGGCCGATACTTACATTGATATGCAATATTAAAATCCAATGCTAAAAATTTTTAATAGTTTTAAGGATTGTTTACCTACTTCAGCTGTTATTTATTACACAACCGGCAATATGACGGTCTCCTTTACAGCATTTTTATCGTATCTTATCGAAAAGACCAGCTTTGGAACCCTTTGATTCGAGTTGGCAAAAGTCTGATTTTTTTTAATAAAGGCTCCAACCTAAAATATGGTATTTGAAAATCGACTATGACTATATATTAATCGCGTAAATCCTTACCAAAGAGTACTCTTTGATTCTTACTGACTGGACTATGTAATTGTTTATTTATTGGCGCCTCGATTTGACGATGTTTTTCGGTAAGACACGTCAAAAACAAATCGTGAAATCGTTGTGATCCTAATCGCGAGTATTCACATACGCAGGCTCAGCTTGTTTTTTGTCGTAGCTCTATGCGCTTGGCTGGCACTGCTTTATAAGTTAAACAGAATTCTGGCGGCTGAGGTAAATACCGCCAGCGATGAGCCACTGTCAAAATTAGAACACTTGACTAAATGAAATGGAACAGAATTGCCGCGTACGACGTTAATTTTAATTTTGCCGTCGCGGATTAGATTAATGTTTTGTTTCCATTTAATAATTTAAGTTTGTAGTGTCAGTTTTAATTTTTTGAAAAGTGATTCTAATATAAAAGAAAATAAATGAAATAAACGAATTACTAATAGAAGAAGTATTTTCTAACAAAATAAAAAAGGTTTCACTTTGTCACAATCAAATACATATATTTCAATAGAAAAATTACCTTGATGCTAACACAAAATGACAGTTGAATTTGCCGTCGCCCATCGCAATTCTGCTTACTCGAACGGATATTAGGAGTATCTTACCGCTAAAAGGTTTTTACGCTGGCGCTATTTACGTCAACCGTCCGAGTTCTGTTTGACGCATTACATATTACGGTCAATCTAAGCCACTGCAAAAGTGAAACTTTATGCTTGGCAGCACTGGTGACGGTATCGAAACTGTCAAATTTAACAGATGGTTTTCTAAGCAAGGAAAACTGCTCATATATTTTGAATCAAAATAAATAAATTGTTTAATTATTAATGTCAAACAGTCGTGAAATATTAACATTTCAGTTTGGTAACTATGCTAATCACATAGGTGCACATTGGTGGAACATTCAGGTATTATTAAACTGCGCGGGAGGCAGGCAATAAGATTAACTTTTTTATCTACCCTTGCAGGAATCAGGATTCAGCTATGATGACCAGGATGTAACTAGTCTAATAAATCATGATGTGCTCTATAGAGAAGGGCGAAATTCTAATGTAAGCCACTGAAGTAAAAAATAAAAATAATTGATCCATTTACTTTTCCATGCAGCGACAAACGACCTTCACACCACGCCTGCTACTTGTAGAATTAGATGGTGCGCTCAAGCATTTGCCAAGAGAAGGTGAACTCTATGGCAACAGTGTTAAGCGAGCGACGAACACAACCAATGAAGCTGAAGATCCAGTTAAAAAACTAAAAGATGATTTGCAGTGGAGTGATACCGATGTTGAAGTTGTAGCCGAACCTGAGGTGGAGAAAAATGCTTTCCAAAAAGCCCTAGATAATCCATCAGTGAATTTAGATGAGCAACAGTATGATTTGGTAAATAGTGTAGAAACTTGGGCAGATTTCCTTTATGCACGTTATCATCCACGCACAGTAAAAGTGATAAAGGAGTATAAATACGCGCAAGATAAGCAGACATTTGACACATTTTCCAGTGGTGTCCAACTGTGGAAAACTGAACAATTTGAAGATGAGTTCTGCGATAAGATACGGCAGTATATTGAGGAGTGCGACTTTTTGCAGGTTGGTCTTGATATATTCGTCTTGAAAATATGTTTAAATCACTCTTTTTGTATGTTGCAGGGTTTCCAAACCATTTTTGATTGCTTTAATGGTTTTTCTGGTTTGGCAACACAGTGCTTGGAGCACTTAAATGATGAATATTCCAAAGCGAATTTTGCGGTACCAGTATTTGCGCCCAAAAGTATACTTTTCGAAAAAGCTGGTGAGTATTGCTAAATAAAATAAAGCATTTTAACATTTAATAACAAAACAGGTTCTTTAGCAAGTTTTAAACAATTTTTATTGAGAAATGAATGAATGAGTTAAGTTTTATATCACCACCGAATGAACATAATGATGATGATATTATAGTCTTGATGCCATTTGACTATCAATAAAAACGCAAAATTCGTCACAAATTTAAAATATTTATTCGTACCTAAGATCCGAAAAAAAATACAAGAAAGTCTTGTGTGGCACAAAGTTAACTTTTAGTCAAACCAAAAGATTATTAAATACATTTCCCAAAATTTATGTTGCATAAAATTACTCGCATAAAGCTTTTAACAAGCCTAGATGCTCTAATTTTAGTGTATTTATCCTGAAAATGTAGTAGTAAAAAATTTAAATTCAATCAATCAAATGTATTAATGACTTGATTTCAACTTAAAATTTAATGAAGTCTTAAAATGTGTTGAAATACATCAAACGCAAAATTTTTAAAGTTTGATGTAACGTTAAAAAGATAACAAAAACCATTCTTTAAACATTCTATTCTTCCAGATGAGCCTATGAGCGATTCCATACGTGTTGTGAACAGTGCCCTAACCTTTAATCAACTCATCGAACAATCTTCACTCATTGTGCCACTCTGCACCAAAGATCGGGTGTGGCGTCAGTTGGGTGCGCCACGTGAATTTCGTGCTCTTAACTACCAAGCCGATAATCTGTATCAAACATCTAGTATATTGGCCACATATCTTGATACTATATCACTGCGTTATCGTCTTAAAAACGCACCCGCCGCTAACTCACTCGCTGGTTTTTGTGGCGATCTAACAAACTATGGACGTAAACTTGCAGCTGGTGTGTTAGCGCTCCCATTTACAATGCAACATAACGAGGATCTCATTGATTGCTTGGACAAATTTGAAGGCAACCTTTTCACACAATTGACACCTAATTGCAGTATTGGTAGTGATTATGTTATACAATCGCTCTGTGTACGTGGTATTGCTAGCAATCGTATCAAACGTCCGCTAGAGCAAGCAAAGCAACAAATGCGCATGGCCGCTTACAAATGCAACAGCGTTTCGGAAATGTTTCAATTGTACCTGCAGTGTGCCAATCATGCTAGCATGGCACATGTTTCCTCAATAGCATCTGCGATGCCAACACGTATACCATTCCCATGTGAAATGTTTGATGATGTTGTTAATATGGATGGTTTCTTAACGTCCTCTGAAAAGCGTGCTCCTTCAAAAAAAGTCTGCTCTGTACCTACGTTGGCATCTGTACAGTCTTCCAGCAAGTTGGCTGATACGGTGGAGGCTCTGCATCGTGAGGCAAAACGTGTAAAAATCGCTAAATTGCATCGTTTTACAGCAGCTGGCCTGGAGGCAGATGACTATGTTGATGCATTAGAGAATTTGTTATTGTTTAAGGATAACTATGATGACAATTTTGAATTGTAGCCATAGTTTAAACATTAAAAGCATTAAAAGTATGCTTAATTTAATTGATATTAATATCTAATACTTTCAATAATACATATAAGAAAACAAAATACGGCAGGGAAAAACTCATAGGTTTCGTCAAATCTAATAAGCTTGAAAATTTTCTTTAATGTTTAATATTTTACTATCAAAATTAAAATAATAAATAAAAGCTAACAAAATAAAACTAACTTAAATTTTCGCTGTCGATGTTTTCAATTCTAGTTTGAAAAAACAAGAGTGTCTTTAATCTTCTATAAATCAAAATAAATAGCATCAGAATCTTAAAACAAATCACGCTGTTGTTTAACTAGAAAAATAACAAAGAGCAGAAACATTTTAAATGCCAAACACGAACCGGATATTTCGGTTCTTTGATGTCAGCGACCTTGGTTGATGAAAAGAAATTCTGTCGAACGAAAGTGAAATGAAATTGCAAATCAACACGAAACAATAACCCAAACAAAATCGAAAAAGGATTTCGGTTAATAAATTGCGTAAGCTAGAGGAAAACAAACAAAACTGATTCTTTTTGCTTATATATGTGGTACAAAGAAACAAAAAAAAAAATTATCCACAATACACACCCCTGTGCGCAAATAAAGGCACACAAAAGGAATTTTAAAATTCAAATTTATTGTTTAACATGCCGCTATTGATTGGCTACAGGAAACGGATACGAAAGTAGAACATGAAAAAATCAAAAATTTAAAACAACGAATTTCGCAAAAAATCGATTTTAATTTATGACAGAAAATCTTTAAAAATTTGGTCGCTTAACTGATGCTGTATTGTTTTTTGAGGAATTTAAAGAAGACTGCCCTAACTTCGGCGTAGCTAAAAAGTAAATGTAGGCAATTTAAATTTCGAATGCCTGTAAATGGCCGGACTCTTTTACCTCACATGATTTACTAATCAGTTAATTTTGTAACATCTGAAAGATGTAATACTTCGGCTCAAGTAAATATTTCTCCGTTCAAAATGCTCAAAGGTTGTGAGTGCTGAAGGAGTGAAGGAATACTGTCAGTCACTAAATTTTTGCCACCTAACAAAAACAGAAACATAGAAAATATTTCTCTTCTCAAAAAGAGATATTTTCACCGCTTGAAAAATATTTCGTCGTTCTATTAATTTTTTCACGTCTCACGATTCACCTCCCATTTCTTTTCTAAAGTTAACATACCTACGATAACCATTTGACACTAGTTTCGAAAGGAGATACAAATGCTTGGGAATGAGCTCGAACTATGAAGCGACGCTTTTTTTTAAATCATTATGGCACATCAATGAGCATGATTATGTTTTTAAAATTTATTTTACTTTTAGTTCTCATGTTTTTCCTAAATCGTATACTTCCTCCCACAGCAGAAAGGTTAAAGTGTTAGTTTGAATATACATACGTGCATACGCACTTAGTTCGAAATTTACGATTTTCAATTTTTAATGTTTCACTCACGCGGCAATCAAAAGATTTCGTGGTTTCAATTCAATCGAAAAAAAATCTTACAGAGCAGTTCCGGTAAAACGGGCTCTATGAAAAGCATATTGACAAGACAATCTCTTCATGCTCCAGATAATTGGCGGCACGAGATGGAAGTGTAGAAGATGCTCGGAGTAAAAAACAAACTTAAATTACTTTTACATACATTTAAAGGATAGCATTAACTTTAACATTTCCAGATTGTCATTTAAAAATTACTATCAGAGATAGTTGCCAACATATTCCTCAGAGCGGTCAGGGAGACGAAAGCCGCAGTAGTTTTTCTAAAATGTTTCTTACACGAAGTTACTTTGTCATGGGAATGTGTTGTACTGCAACTTCTTCAGTATCATTCTGGATTATGTAAAGTTTTTCCAATTATTTTTTTTTAGTTGGAAACACTTAAAAGCTATGTATATTTCGCTTATTGCGAAAATGATAAAAAGTGTTATAACGTTAATACAATACAGGGGGAAAAAAATATAGATATCAAAATGCTGCAATTGACGACTATAATTTATACCTCACTCCAAGTGGTACAAAGGGCACTGCGAATTGTTGTGGTGAGTTCATCTCAGTTGAAGTTGAAGTCGTTACTTGTGAAGAATTAAAAAAACAACTAAATTATTTCTGTCAGTAACTCAACTATGTTTTTGACTGCAACACAATCCAAAGGTTGAAACTTTTGAAAAAAACAAAGCAATCACGGTAATAATATGTAGTAACTATGTATGCACTTACCAAGCCCTGTTAATTTTGTTAGGCATCTTTTGTGAAAAATTTTATTTAATAAAAGAAACATTTGAGCTCATGAAATGATGTCTGAAAATATTGCCACGCATTTGCACAGGTACTTTACAACAAATTACACGAATTTAATTTTTCGTTACTTGGGAAATTTGCTTTTATTGTATTAAAAAAATTAAGCAAAAAACTCCAGCTATTAGCGCGTTTAACACCTAATTTTGGTAAGTTTGCAGTTAATTTTTGTACTTTTCATGATGTACTTTTTTTCTCTCTCTCTCTCTTCCATGAACTGAGTTTAGGTACAGTGTCCGTTTGCGAAGTCTACGGAAATTTCAAGTGATACGCTTGTAGTATCAGCCTCACCAGAGCGGAGCAGGAAGTTAAAAATAGGACCTGAAAAACACATTTTTATTTGTATAGTTGGCGTACGTATGCTTTTGTATGGAAGTTAAAATTAATATTCTGTACAAACAATTGAAATTATGTAATGTCCTAGTTACGTGTAAGTTGGCATATTACAGTCGTTTATTGTAGCAAATGCGTTATGTTGGTGAAGAATTTTATTTTGATTCGGTTTCTGCTGTGATGAAAAGAAGACCTGAGAAGTTTTAAATATTTAATTCCCTTTTAGAAAAGGTATTGATAGTTTTACATTGAGAAAAAGCATAGTTTGAATAAAATCATATCTTACGATGTATGTACATGATTTGTAATCTGCTGTACTGGGAAAGAGAACATGAAAAATATTAATTCGTGTTCGTTCCAAAATTGTAGCGGTTTTATTCAGTCTTTCATTTAAGAGTCTGAATAAAATTAAATTTTTAAAAATTGGTTGAATAGTTTTCAAACACTAATACCAATAAATTATTGTTGTACCTGGAATAAACAGAAATATGATGAAATCTTATAAGTACCAAAGGAGTTTCACATTGCACATCAAATATCGCATATTGCCAAAACGCGACCTGAACGTTTAAGGTAAAAGAGAACACAAAAACGATCAACGAACAATAAAAAAGGATGCGTTTTGGAAGGAGTATTGCTGAGTATTGAGCAAAATTACCTGCACCATATTCCTGGGGTGATTTACATAAAGAATTTGTAGCCAACTCAATTTCATAAAAAGTCGATCAGTTTGCATTTGTGAAATAAGCGACTGGAATGAAATTTAATAAATTAGGCAAATTTGAATGTTTTTCAAATTTCAAACTTTTTGAACGAAAAGATTAGCATTCGAAAAAATCTTTATGTAAATCAGAAAAACCGTTTTATGTATCTACAATCAGTAAAAGATATAATAATTAATAACACATAATTTTAAGTCGATACATTCCTCACTTGGATAAATACTTCTTGACCAATTTTTAATACAGCTCCAACATATCATATGTTTGCCATTATACGCTGAAAATCACTATGTTATCTAAAGTTATCTTTGGCATAGTTATTAGTAACCGATACCTCACTGCTTTAATGAATGAGCAAAAATTGTCTCTGCAATTTTTAGATGTTATGAGATTTGTTCAGTACAAGAAAAGCTAAAAAGTACAAACACTGATGTGTCATGAAAAGGACATGAAATAATATTTTAAAAAACTTTCAGATGCCTTAATGGAATCCGATTACTTTTGTATATTTTTGGTACTACTCACGAGAAGCCCACTTTTTTTGCATTTAGTACTTAACTCCTTAATCCTATTTCGACATTTCTTATTCATGCACAGCATGCGAATTCGTTTCAGTTTTCACGTAGCATTAAATTAGCAACAGCAACAGCGACAAAGACTTTGGTGCGATGGTCTTGTCGTTGTCGACAGCGTTTCTGACTGTTGGAAAAAATCCGGCTATAAGCATCATTGCTTCATGTGCTGTCCGTCCGTCCAACGACTTTAAGAAATGCAAATCATGTACTTGCAGCCAAGTGTTGCATATCAAAGTGGCACAAAAGGACCAAAGGTACCAACAAAAGTTGTCGCCTTCTATAAAATTAATTATGTGCGCATAATGCAGAGCTGAGAAAAAATAATAATAAAGCACGTTGATTAAATTTAATGTATGAGAAAACCTGAAAAGCTTTGATTTAATTTATACGTTTTAACCCTTTTTTATTCTCTTAAGCAGCAATAAAACCAAGCTATAAACTTAACTCACTTTCACAAGCACCTCAATCAATGGCACAAGAGTCCAATTCAAGCACGTTTCCTCTGGTTGTTACCACCACCCAGACTTTGCATTTTATTTTTTCTTCACAATCTCTATCAGGACTTTTGACCCTGCTTAAAGGTTCGGTAAACAACAAAATTATTAACATCATAATAAAAGTGAAATATTTTTGTAATTTAAACGGTAGCCAGCAGTTGTGAACCTTGTAATTTATAAAATTTTGATTTACTCCGCGTTTAAAATTCAATTATTGAATATCCGTTGCTTTAAGGGTTGCCATTGCTATATGAAATAAATAGCTCAACCATCGCCGGTCAGCATTTCGTTTTCATAGATCTTTTTAAAAATTCAGTTGAGTTGAATCTCTGCTTCCAGAGATACATACAGCGTTTTAAGTTTAAATATTTCTTGAAATAGACACATTTTCAAATGGTTGTCATAGCTACAAAACGAATATTTTCAACATCCATGGAATCTGGAAAAAACAAACTTTTGTTAAGAAAAAAACGTTTACAATATCCGAATATTTTGTGAAGGAGGTTGTTTTGAATAAAAAAAATTTTGATACTATGAATTCAATTAAAGGCTTTCGAAATATGCACTCCTACACTATGACATATTGTATCAATACCATATATAAAAATAAGCTTTGACAAGTTATAAGAATCTATAGTTGAAAATGGAATTCCAACCTCGAAGTTGCTTAGGTCGTGAGTACAACTGGACTGTTTTTGTTTCCAACTAAAGGTCATACTACTTTTCTATTTTCATTACAATATTGGTAATAAAATTGACATTTAAAAAAGCGCTTCATGATTACCACAGACGAAATTTCTGATAAATGATGGTTGAGCACTTTACTTCACTTTGATACAGGTTCTTTATCGAATTCACATTTTATTGACATTTCTTTGAATCAAGAGTTCATAAATGCAAAAAATGTTTTATTTAAAGAAATTAAAAATCTTTGAAACCGCCTTAAACGACTGCGCCTTTAATTAAATTAAACAAACAAAGCTGAAATTTTAATTTTGTTATTTATTTAGAATGAATGCATTTCGACTCTTATATGAGTCATCATCAGCAAATCGAATTAAAGTCTTTAATTCATTGCATTCATTCTAAATAAATAACAATTAAAATTTGAACTTTTGTTTTTGTTTTGCTTTGTTTTGCGGTTTTAAAGATTTGTAATTTCTTTAAATAAAACATTTTTTTCATTTATAAGCAAGACTGTGCGGTTTTGTCCTGATTATTAGTAAAAACGTTTTTACGCCATGTGCGTCTGTCTGTGTGTATGTCCGTGGAAATCACGATTACTGGAAAACTATGGTAAGTAAGATACACATTCAAACAAGGTTCTACAGGTTCAAAATGGATGAAATCGGTTCACGGACACGCCTTCCGCTCATACCAATAAAATATTTAAAAAGCTATATTTAGAGAGTTATTTGATGTAGTGTACCCAAATTTTTCATAAATACTAGGAATAACTTGGACAAGATATAGACGAATTGTGAATTTTGACATGACAGCGTGTCGCCTCCCATACAATCAACAGCTTCAAAACGCTGTACTGAAAGAATTATTTAAGGTAATGATACCAAATTTCACGCAAATTGTCGGAATGACTCGGAAAAGCTCTAGGCAAGAACTTTGCCAAGCAGTGTGGTTGAGAAATAGTCTCTTATTAAAACTGTAAGACTTACGCGCTTTTTTAACGGTTAGCGCAGTCTAGGGAATTTGATTTTTTAACGAGGCTACTGAATTTTTTATATTTTAAAACCAACGGTCAATTGTTTTGACATGGTGAAATTTTAATGTACGAATCACGTTCCAGTGCCAACAACACATCAATTCACATTGTTTATTTTGTACAGCTTTGGCAATCCTACAACCAGCACGTGTGGGTCATTTACTTGAAGCGTGAAAGCTAAGATTGGCCAAATATTTGAAAGGGATTCGCCAAAAATTTTTTTCGAAAATAAATGAAGATTCTTTGAATACAACTATGGGATGTTAAACAAACACAAAAATCTATTATCCTTAAATTGTGATCCAAAAATGTTATATTTTTGTGGCATACAGATACTAAAAGTCTGAATGAGGTGTATCGTCGCTCTAGCAGTGTGTTCAGTTCCTCTTGATTATTTGTGACCACTTTACGTAAACAATTTTCAAGCAGTAGTGCCCTATTGATTCTATCTGGATGACATTCCTCATTAGTGGCCAAGAACTCTTTTGGCCATAACAACGCATTTTTGGGAATTCAATTCCTTTTGAACTGTGCGATTGAACCATACGGTCGCTAAGCTATATTCAGACATTAAAATAAGCCCAAAATATTTTATGAATTTGAAAAATTGATGTTTTGCTGGAATAGAAAACTTCATGAGGAGTCTTGCATTTTGATGAACATACAAAGGATGTTCTATGACTTACAAAAATAAAAGAATGACTAATTTTGGCAAGATTCTCAAAAATTATTATACAATTTGAATGGAGATCTATTTGAACTTTTTGTAAAACTCTATGATGTACCGATAAAACTTAAAGAAGGAGTATTCAAAAAGAAATAATATGTAAGTCACTTAAAAAGTATCTTCGTGTACCTACAACATAAAGATACAGCCATAAGATCAGTTGCACTACAATTTAAAATATGATATTTTGATTGATCAAATAAATGCAATCGGGGTGGGTCATGATTTTATGACAATTGATATAAAATCAGTAAAACATTTTTGCATTATAACTTTTTATAGAAGAAAATAAAAACTAAATGAGCACTTGGGTTATTCATTTTCTTGATTAAAAGTGCTACTTAAAACTTATTTTTTTTTGTAATCCATAAAATAGAAGTATACTGAACCAGTTTTGGAAATGTTCCGTTTGGATGCCAACTTAAATAAGAGCATTTCTTGACCGAAAATTGGGAATCATTAGTGGCGCAGAAGAAGTTTGAACATTTATTTTGAACTTGAGTAGGGCGTATCAGGATCAAGCAGATGCAATATGTCAGTTCAAAAAGACCCACAAGAAAAAATTAAATTAATTGAAGAAATAAATTAATTAAAGAATATCTAATTACAGAAATCCTATTAAGATTTATCTTATCAATTAGTATGATATATTGAAGTCAAATGGCGAGACAATATCCTTCAAAATTTAACAGAAATACGTATTTAGGTTATTTCAACGAGTCTCATATATATTTTACTCCCACATGACCAATCACTTGACAACACAGAAGCGTACTACAAGCGTCAGACAAAATTGTAACTTGTAATTGTCTCTTCTCCAAATTTCCAGTATCCCTACATTGGAAATATCTGCCACTGGCAACGGATAACTTGCGCATTAGGTGCCCTACCGAATTTCTCCATTTGGCACACAGCATGATAGCATAGAGACACAACAGAGAGGTGGAGCTGTTTTACTTCAAACTCGTGCGTGTCACAAATTATGAATGACATTTTAAGAAGGTTTATGCTAAAACTTATGAAATAAAAGAAAATCAAGTTTTCAACCACCTTTTCTAAAATACTGCGCCTAAAAAAGGTTACAAAGACAAAGGCAACAGAACTTTGAAAATTTTTTTCGAACTTTTTACTTTGCACAAAATGAGAAAAACTAAATAATAGGGGTATGCAGTGACCGGCAATGGTAGTAATATGTTGTAAAAACTACTTGGTGAGTGTGTCAATGCCGTTCGTTGCTTTCGCGTGGGCGTTCGGGACAAAGAAAAGTGGTTCGGTGGTACAGCCTGCCGTTACCATACGCTTGGCTGCATTTTAGTGCATGGAACGAGAGCAATAAATGTAATTAATTGTAGATTTTTTGTGCAGCGTTTTATTTAATTTTTTACACTTCTTTTGCTTTTTAATATGAGTTTTATGAAAGCCGACTTTTTGTTGAATTTCTTTGTAGTCTTATGTACAAACTTCAATGGCTATTTTTCTTGTTTTATAAGTTCAAAAATGTATAATAATTTTCATTGAAGTTTTGTGCCACAGGAGCATTGAAAAAAGATGGTTTGAGTCAGAGTAATTGTTATTGTTAACATAAAAAATTGAATAAAGAGGTCAGAGCTAGTTACTGTGGTCACAAAAAGGTTATAACAAAATCCTCGTATAATGAGAAGCTCTAGGCTCTCGACGTGAAATACATAAATGCACTTTGGATACCTTTGTGTCGTAATATAAACTTTGCCAAGATACTGAAAAATTTCCTAATCATACATACATATGCATGTATATCGTTTGAAAGCATATTGCTAGTAAACACTTAACTCCTAGAGATTAATTTCAAAATTTGAGTGTGAAAGGATGCATAGAACGAAACATAATAATACTAAGATGACATTAAGTAGATGTTTGCTAAGTTACCTATCACATAAATTCCCTTTTCTTTTAAAATAACTTCAAAGACACATAAAAATTTATTTAATAATTGGTTCAGCATGATATTTATAAGATGGTAAGAATTAGGCATACTTAAAAAATTTCTCAGGATAAAGTAGATACTATATTGGCATGTCGATTAACAGATGGTTTCAGAGAGACAACATACATTATAACAAAGAACAACTGCTTCATTATACGAGAGAGCAAAGCTAAATATTAAAGAATTTTGTGTAAAGAAACTAATTTTAAAAATAATATACTCACTAATTATACATTTGTATGTGATAAGTTGAGATGGAAAATACTGTTGCCATCACTTAATGTTTGGTCGTTAAAACTTTGTAAAACCCTTGTATTTTCAATGACGCTTAAGATAACTACGAAGTATAAGAGCATTGTCAAGGATAAAAGCGTAACACAATGATGCACATAAAACTGAATGCGATTTTATATTGGCACTAGCTGGCTAAAACAGCACTTCCGGTAGAGATTCCAAAACTACAGCATCGTACGAAATTTAAAAGAATCTGCACATTAAAGCAAAGTTTTCTTTCTATGCATAAGTAGCTGACAAAAAAGTCGCGTCGAAGAAAAATTAAAAACAAACCTAAATAATTAGAAAAAATGGGAGCCGCAGTTACCGTAACAGTCAAAATTATAACGCAGCTCTATTATAATATTTACATATTCATATGTATATTTAATTCGTAGCAGTAGGCGGTGCCTACTCATCTCAGAGTTTTATGGACTGCGATATACAGATATGTTACATATATTCCTTTAGTTTGTAACTTTCCCTATTCATGGGTTCCTTACATATTATTATATTTAAGTCTAGAAGTTTTCAAAATATAGCTATATTGGGAAAATTTATCAACATAAGTATAGATTTTGTTTTATACCATGCAAATCTAAAATGTTCTATAAAAACATTATTTCAATTACCGAGAGGTACGCCATAACTCAACACGTTATATTTTTTTGGAACCAATATCAAGAACCGATCCGAGGAAGATCATGTCGTATGAGTTACGTATATAGGGTGGACCATTTATAATTTTTTTTTTCAATGTGCTTTGTTTTTATTCGAAAGCGCGATACTTCTGGTTAACTATGGAACAAAATCTCATTTAAATGACTTCAGTACATTTTCGCCTGTAAAAAAAACTTGTTGTTATTTCTGTATCAATTGTTGCAGACTTCAGAATAAGAAGATATGTTCAAACATTGGCAGAAATTTTGACTCTAGTAACTTGTGACAGAATTATTGACAGTGATAACTTTAAGCTAAGAATATGTACGTACAACAAAAACGGACGCATCCATCAGTGGCACACAAATATTACAAAGTTGCAAGCTTTCAATTTAAATCGAAAGCAAATGTCAAACGGAATCAGACAGCAAGCATTTCGTTGTATAAAAGTTAATTTGATAATTGATGTCTTAGAAATGCACATGCATGCATAAAGGCACAAACACATACACACAGGCACATGCAACAAAATGCAAAACACATGCAACAAACACAGCATTAACGATGATGACAACGTAAGCAAAACGGATGCGGAAGCAGGAAATGCAAAGCATATTTAATATGCAGAATGTACGTCGGTTGGCTGCCGACATACATATATGCAAGCGTGTGTGCGAGTATTTGTGTGAAAATTATAATATGATAATTGTCAAAATGCAAATTGTTGCAAAATGTTTTCATGTAACTTATTGTTGTTGTTGTTCTAAGTTTTGTTGTTGCTATTGTTTTTTGGGCGCTAACATTAATGCTGTTGCTTTAAATTGATTTACATTAATAGAGAGGGGAGGGGGCGGGGGTCATTTTACTTAATTTAAACGCTTCTTAATGAAATTAAATCCAAGATTGCTTAGTAAGCAATAGTATGTTTGTATATATGTGTGTATGCATGTAAGAAAACCAAACGTTTTTTGTTTCAATAAGTCCAGTTAAAGAACGAGGCACTCAAATTGACATGCTCTGATGCCTTATTTTCCACACCATCACACACACGATGTTATTGGATGACAGAATCAATTTTGCTTATTTTTAAAGGAAATAAAATAAATTGGCTAAACTGTAGTTGTTGATGTATTGTATTATTTTTCATTTAGTTTTTTTTGATTGAGTTAATATCGTTTAATATAAATTTTTCCAAGGCAGGGAATTTGTTTTAAGCGGTCAAAAGACTGCAAGACTTTCAAACCTTGCCTAAATTTGTGATTTTTTTGTGAACGAAGAATTTCTAAAAATCTTTATGATGGCCATATTTGCATGAATCCATGTGTAACATAGACCATCGAAGTTTATCAAGTTATCCGATTCTCCGACAGCTTAAAGAAGAATTATTATTTCTTAAGGTTAAAGGGCTTATAGATATTTTTTTTCTTGCAAAGCTTTCAAGGATGTCAAAGTTTCATTAACAAGCTGCTCGGTAGTTTTCATTGCAAACTATTCGAAGAAATTTTCAATTTTGATATATAATGCGGACTTTCTAACAGCTGGCAGTTGACGGTATTTTTAAATTATACTATGCTCTTTCCAATGTAGTAATGTATAAAGAATAAGCAAGGACTTAATGGATCAAGTTAGGTTAATGAAAATAACGGTGGTATTGAGATTTTTAAATAAAAGTGGAATTAATAAATAGCTAAGTTATCCAACTTTAACTCCATTTAGAGTGCCACTTAAATTCATTTAACGCATCATATAAGGACATTGAATAGTAAGAATTCTATTTGTGTGATAAAGTGCGCTATCACTGACAAATTTTAGCATTTAGCATTAGAATTTACAAGACACTTGATGCATAATTCAATTACAATCCGTTGTAGTTCCCTAAAATGGTTCAATTGTGCTTCCTTGCTATTATTACCGCAACCTAACCCAGTGTTGTTATTGTTTCCATTGAACTCAACATGCCTTGCATAATAATAATCCTGATTGTTGTTGTAGTTATTCTTGTAGATGACCTGCAACAAACTAGGAAACCCTAGAGTAGTTGTGTTTTTTTTTTCAAATACAGGTCACAAGAAACAACAACAAGCAAAGAGACTATACGACACCAACAATGTCAACTGGGAGCTTCAAAAGTAGAGCTTGAAAATTGACCAGTATGCTTAACATAGTCCTGTGAGGGATTGCCATGTATTTTCTTAATAGAATGAAACTTAGATTAGCCTTGGATATTGTGATTTTTTCTCAATGCTATCACATTGTTTGATTAAAGAAATTCTATTTTATTTTAATTGAATTGAGTCTTCATTGAAAAATATGGAGCAACACCTCTGTTGGGGATATAAGTATTAGATGATGAGAGAATGTTAAATTGGCTTACTTGTTGCTAGTTATTTACTCCACTTTTAATCAACTAAAACATCATTGACCTCAACATACACAATATCGTTTGATTTTATTGCTTAGTATTATGGAACATATTAATTTAAATTTCCTTAGAGTGTTTGGAATTAAATTTAATTTAACGCAGATATAAAAACGTTTGAAACATGAGCAATGAGAGAAGGTTATTCCAAAGCGACCTTAGTAAAAATTGAGGAGATGATCATAAGCCCATGGCATTTGCATCTATAGCTCAAAATGTTTTTTAGTTGGTGAGGTCTATTTATATTGATTTCATTTAACTTTGCCAATACACAGGATAAATAAAATGAATTAAGCCCAAAGTTCATATTCGGGTGTTGGAATTATTATCAAAGTCTCCACAACTTTTATGATGGGGCTTATTGCTGAACTTATGAAAATACTTCCAATTTAACAAGGGGCACCAGCGTTCAACTAAAGGCAAACATTCTGTATCATGGTAACTGCACTCCGACTTACTACCCGTTGAGATAACCACAGATATTGTAAAAAGCGTTTCTTACCTACTGATCTCTGAGTAAAAAGCATTTAATTTCTCAAACAGTATTTTAAGCCAAACTTTGGAATAAGTTTCTTTAACGTTGTTTGTTAATTTTTATCCATTGAACTATTTTGGCTTAGGTATAAAAAATATGAAAAAAAAGTTAACTTCCGAAAATTGCATGTATCAACACAAAAGCTTTCGGAAAAAAAAACCAACCACACACTCATTATAATTTCACTTTCAGAGTCAAAATAAACTGATGCTGCTGCTCAATGCAAATCCTTAGATTAACATGTCTGATAACAGCCCCGCAAGCTCCTTTTGCCATGCATTCTCTCTATCGTTTTAATACCAACTAATTTGTGATAACAAACTAAGCAGTTAACACAATAATATGATCCGGAAAAGTAACAAAAACAACAACAACAGCAACAATAACAACAACGAGCACAACAACACTTTGTAGAACTGACCTAACTGGGTTGAATCAAAAAGATAACAAGAAAATATAATAAAAACAACAACAACAGAAACAATAATCTGGTCAGGGCCAAAATGGTAGTCTCTACTGTAGTCTAATATCTTTTAATACCTTTAATCTGGTGTCATGTTTGCTTTTTTGCTTGTTCTTGTTATTCGTATGTTTGTTGTTTGTTGCTATAGTGCTCATCGTTTCATATGCTTGTTTGTTGTTCTTGTTAAACTAATTGACCATATAGTCCAATACTACAAATTTACTATGGTTATAGATTTTTCTTCTGCTGGTTTTTGCGTTAGAGAAGAACCATTTGGAAAATTACACTTTTGTGGGAAATTGTTGTCTGCAAAAGTTTTTGTTTTGCCAAAAAGTTTTATTGTTTCTTGTTATTTTTAAATGATTTTTTTCGGAAATTAAGCAAATTGTAATTGAAGTGTTAGTTAGTAAGAAAAATCTCAAATTCATTTTCATAGCAAAAATTTATTTGATTTTCGATAGATATTTGCACAAATTGAATATTTGATTGCGGCTTAAAAAATGATTAAATAATGATAGACAATGAAAGACTAATGAAATGATTTATTGTTGAACTATACACAAACAACATCGAAGTGTTAAGAGATTCTGATTAATAATATTAAATAATATTGCATAATTAAAGGCACCATGACTTGCAATTGAGTGTCTGCTTGCAAATGATTTTTCAACAGGTGTGATTTCAATACGAATTGCGTCTGATGCGAAAGCTAGACATATGTTAAGTTGTGTTTGTTTTTCAATACATACAAACAGACCTTCTTGTATCGCTATACATATATAAATTTCCATTCAATTATTGAAATCATGTCTTCGGATGTAGCACATTTCTGATAGAATGAATATGTCAACAAACTGAATTACAGTATTTGGGATAAAAAATCCCCAAGCATCTGAGGAAATAGACAACAATTCAATTGCAAAATTATACTAAAAAATGCACCTTAAACGTTCCAATTCATGTGCAAAAAACTACCGCTTAAACTGTGCGCATGCAGCGTTCAAATAAATTATTAAATAAAAGCATATTCCCAACCTGCCCTTAAGGTCTTTTTTTTTATGAACCATCATCTTATAAAAATTTCCGCACATGATTTCATTTTATTGCTTTATGAGTGCGTCGGTCGTATTCATATCAGGATATGAGGAGCACATATGAAGCTAAAATGACAAGTGTCACTTCACGTTATGAATATTTCAAAAATATAACAACAGCACAGCTACTGCTACTGCTATTGCCATAAAGGACATCCCGCTGTTGTGTACATAGCGCACAAAAGAATGCCGTCATTTTTTTAAAGCGTTTTAAGGATTTTCTACTTTAGCGTAATGTTGTCCTTGACTCAGAGTAACTCGCTTAACGGTACTTTAATAGCGTGAAGATGTCAGCTAGTAAGGATTTTTTTTATTGCAATGCAGATATAAAAAAAATCATAAGCAGCAAAAACTTTCACTGCTCATGTCGCTACACGTTTGTGAAAATTGTAAAAAATCATCTTTTGCACACACACACACACACACACACCCACACACGAAATAAGGATAACGAAACGCATTTCAATGTCAACATGCGTTACTTTGCGTAGCATCATAAGTTTTTATGTTGATCTCACACAGCAAGGATACGAAAGAAACAGAGGTAGCTCGGAAAAAAAAAGAAATAACGAAATAAAAAGGATCACATAGCATCTTATTAAGGATTTCTATAGATTTTTAAGCTTTAGTTTGATTTATGCTATATTTTGGGTGCAAGAGTTAGATAAAACTATAATGTGAGTGCAGAATTTATAAAAGTCCTCTAAGGTAGGCACATCTCCGGTTAGAATAAGATGAAAATATTTGGGCCTAACTGATTGAATGAAATTCAACGCTCAGATATCTCACATAATGTAAGCATATGATATTCAATCAATTTTTTAGTTGACAGTGTTCAGTTTTATCCTGAAAATATCACATTCTGCATATAGTATGTATATAGTATCTTACGTGTTGACTTGAAAAAATTGAAAACTATTTAAAAACGTTATAAAAAGTTTTTATTCATAGAATTCCATAACTTTAATCTCTCAAATTGATAATATTTTTCTAAAGTATAAAATGTTTGGATTTTCTAACAACATTAATCCTACATACTCGCAACTGAGGTGAATTTTAGTCAAAGTGATAGATGTTGACAACAACAATAAAATACAAATGCGAATAAAATCTTGAAAAAATGACAAAAAACCTCAGCATTGTAATAAATTGGCGTCAAGTGTTTTTTTTTTATGAATAGAACGCAAATAAAATATGGACGCGCCAAAAAGTATGCAAGGTGAGAATTTCTAGCATACAGCTTTGATTTATGCTTGAATGCGTGAGTATAGAGACTGTTGCTGTTGTGGTGGTGTTGGTTGCTACAGCTGGATTAAGCAAAAATGAAAACAGAAGCTATAAAATACAAAATGGAATTTATTTGATATTCACTGGCAAAGCTGCTAAAGTCCTGTTGATATCTCTACCACTCAACTCGAATTCATCGCATGCCATTGTTTCTGTTATTTCCTGTTGATGATGAGTCCTATGAATATTATAATGACGACGATTATGATGATGAGGAGAGTCAAACGCTACAATTGATTTTATGGATTTTACGTGTCATAAGTATTTATTATTGATTCAATGTGCTGCTGCTGCTGTGTCAATCAAATATTTAACGTAAAATATTTTCATCAATTGTTCTAAAAAATTTGATTGTGAATATTTGAAATTCATATATTTTTTTTCTTTCTCAGCAATGTAGTACAGTGAAAAATATGCTTTTGTACTAAATCAAAAGCTTTATGAGCTATGTATGTAGCATTTGATTTTGAGTTCCAACAGATATTTATGTGTTCAGAATATTCCATTTATGATGTACTTTCTGCGCTCGTGTGGTTAAAGTGAGGCTAAGTGGCCATCACCCAAAACTAACCTATCCTAAGCTATGTTATGTGAGAGAGAAAAAACTAGCAAACGAGATTTAGCATAGCCAAATGGAATGCAGTTCTGTACAAATTAGCATTTGCTGATATAAACTGTGTGCGGCCAGTTGGCGCAATCATTTCAAAAGAAATATTTAATTCAATTGTATTGTTTATTGTTTCTGCAAATTTATTTTTTTAAAGCTCGTATTGCCCACTGTATAGTATAGAATTTTATTACATATTTAATGGAATTACATGAATTTTAATGCAGGTCTATCTATGACTACATTTACATATTAAAATATATTCATAGAATTTTTATTATTTTGTTCTGAGTTTTTTTTTGTTTTATTGAATTTTTATCTTCAAATACAATAAATTTAAATTTTTCAGCTCATTGCGTATTGCAATAGAAGCATACTATTTCATCATTGTTTTTTTTGAGAAAAATTTTCAAATTATCTTTGTCGTCGCATATTTTATGCGACTATTGTGTTCAGCTCTTAAGCGTTAGAACACAAAAAGCAACATCTCGTTAAAAATGCAAATTCAGCTGCATTAAACGTTGCTTCAATTAAGAAATAAGATATGCCAGCAGCAACAACAAGATGACACTAACAATATTGAGGTGTTATATTAAAGCAATAAAAAACAAGAGGATATGCTATAAGATCGTCTTATACTCATAGTGAAGTTTGTAGTTTTAGAAGATACCCAGCTGGAAAGCAAATGGGATTTTATTCTTCCTTTCGTATCTAAGGATAGATGCATTTTTGAAAAGAATTACTGAATAGTGTTTGTGTCAGTATTCACATTGGTTCAGCGCAAAAATATTTAAACTATTGGATTAGTGGGTAGATTGTGGCTTTTGAAACGGAGAGGCCCGCATTTAAATTCAGCTGCAACTAACTGCCATTTCTTTCTTTCAAAACTTCTGCTCTCATTCTACTCCCATTTAAGATCGCTTATGTATTTTCCCGTTGGGTCAGTACTGTCGATTTGATAGCTGTATGCAGCATAAATTAGGCACATTCTACAGACACTTGAATGCATAAGCAATAAATTTTCTCATTATCCTGCAGAGAGAAAGAAAAGAAAAAAATCTTGCATATAAGTTGGCGCATTAAATGGCTGTTAGTGTTAATATTGCAAGCAAAAGGTGGTATTAAATTCTTATCTTCGAGGAGCTTTATGCTTTGCACAATTTTTTTTTAACTGAATTAAGTTTCTTTACCCATAAAAATTAACGTATCAAAAGTTTTAAATCTTAAAAAAACAAACAAAAGAATTCAAGAACATTTTTTATACGCAAGGACAACACCGCTCATAAAATTCGCATAAAGAACCCTTGCAGACAGTGTCAAGGGATTCGATAGTCGAGCAACAAAAGCTTTGAAGGAATTTTAACAATCACGGTCAAACTGGGATTTTTTCCATTTTGATGCATAATAAATGAGATAAAAAGGACTGCTGACTTTTCGTATTAAATAATTAAAATTCTTTTAAGCGGCTTTTGACTAAAAGACAACAACAGAATTTATATGCCTCATAAAGGGAAAATATGTTGTATGTTGCATACGCGAGTCCATATAAGAGAAGAAAGCAATAATAAACACATTTGTTTACAGCTGTTTTATTGTTGTTTACAGTATAAAACAGGACTACGCTTTTGTTGTTATTCGGCCACGACAAAAGAATTTTTCCATGCAGTCTTTTTTTCATACTGCATTGTTATTGAAGAATAAAGAGTTTTAAGTTATTTTTTTCCGGAACAGAGTTCAGCCACAATAATAAAATTATGCATCGCTTTATTTATTAAGCAATTGTGTAAAGCATTTTTTTTTTTTTAAAAAAGTTAAGGATAATAATCGATTTTTTATTCACTTATTTTATGTTTAACACATGCGTGGAGAATTTTTCTTTTTGTTGATGCTTTGTCTGCTGCTTTCATATAAACGCGGCATACTACAATGGATGCTTACTTTCTTTCTTGCATACCGTAAAGAAAAGGAGATTTGATGGGTTCCGAGCTTATATAAAAAAAAAAAAAAAAAACAATATTAATACAAACTTTGATAATAGTTTGCAATTAAACAATACTTTTTAAAAATTTTTGTAAGGATTTTATATATTGAAAATTTGAGGCTTGCTTTTTTAGCTCGTATTTTTAAAGCGTACAGTTATTAGAAGCACAAGTAAGTTGACTAATTTGAATAAATATAAGTCATTATGAAGTCATTTCCAATTCGATAGATCTCCTTCTAACTCTTAGCAGTCTTAAACTAAGTATTTCAAACCGTATGGTATGGTTTTGAGTAGTTCAGAAGTTCCTGAGTAATGTTAAAATCCTTTGTTATATACATAGTACTTTTTCTGAATAGATATTCAATGCCTTTGAAATCGATCAAACACTCTCTTCAACTCAAAACTCTTCTTTATCTCAAAATTATGGTTTAACAAAGTTGTTTCAAAAGTTTGGGCCTTTGACATGACTCACATTCCAAAATAATTTTTTTTTTATTTTAAAAAGTTTTAAACAATTCCTGCAAATTTCAAATTTCGATTAAATTTTGGTTACTCTACGGCACAAATTTATTTAACCGTGAAAATGCACATGTTCATAGAGGCGAATTTTTAATGAAAATCCTGTTAAAATGTTCATTTAACGAAATGTTGCAGACGCACTCGTTAATGTTATAATCCAATTGTTCAATATTTAAGAGTTCAGTCATTTTATAATTCATTTTATTGGCCATATGTTGGAAATTTATTTGCATATTTTACTTTATATATTGCAACAACATGTTGCGTTTCAATTAAATGATTTTCATTTCAATTCGAGTGTAGCTGCAAATTATGAGAGACAAATTTTTATTTTCAGGTGTAGAGCATGTCGATAATTTTTCTTTTCCTAAAATCATTCGTACATTTTGAAAGCGCTAATATTTGTGATATCATCTAATGTTTTAAAAAAATTAAAAATATGTTTCATTAGTACCTAATAAAAAATATTAATAAAAACATTTCATAATGCACGCGCAAGCAAAGTCAATTTTTTAATTAAAAATCGCTCATACGTCATGTTGTGCTCACACGAATTGTATGCTGATATTTCTATATTTAAATTAACAATTAAGCCAATAACCAATTAAGGTGACCAATTAAATATTTATTTACTGCTCACACATTGCCACGATGATGTTCGTAATATTCGATTAAAATCAAATTGTGATTTACATTTTGTTAATAATTACGTGACAACGTTAGATGCACGTGATTACAGTACGGTAGGCTTCTTCTTGATTGCCAAACAAATGAGACGGCATGAACTTTGTGTGTGTGTGCACAAAAGTTGAAGTGGACACAGAATTTTAAATGTCAAGTCAATCGAACACACAAACACTAACTCACATGTGTGTTTCAACAACATCTACGCATACAAGAATGTAAGTTTATTGAATTGTTTACATGTCAATGCGATTGTGCGTTTATGTTTGTATTGTGTTTGTGTATGTGTGTTATTGTATTTACATATATGTATGTACTACAAAAATATTCTAACAATCCAAAAAGCCACAAAATAATGTCAACAAAAGTTTCGGGCAAATTAATTTCATCTACTATTGACACAAAAAGCACACACATGCACTTACTCGAGTTACGAAAACAACAAATGTAGAACAAAAGCCAGCTGCCTGCTGGCATGCATTAAAAGCGCAACAATGAATTTTATTTGAGATTCATTTTATACAAAATGTAAATTTATCAACATAAACTTTTCAAAACAAAAAAATTCAATGACAACAACAAAATGTTGATGTGCAACAATTTTCTCTCAAGCAACATTCTCGTTATGCTGTAAATGGATGCGTGGGTTATTCTCTGTTAACTGAATTTACTTTATCTTTGGAAAATTCGGGCAACAATGATCTTGTAGATTTCAGTGTACTGACCAAAAGTTTGAATGAACTCAACTAATATCTACTTACATAAATTTAAGAAATATTTGTCGCTGAGTTCCAAAGGAAACATAAACTATGGAGCTACTTGCAATTTTGTATGACAGTTTTGATCATCAATATATCGAAAACAAATTGAGACACAATAATTAAATTTACAGCTGAATGAATTTTACATATATATTTAAGTATTTCAATATGCAAAAAATAGGAAAAAAAGTCTAGAAAATTTGAAAGTAATGTATTTTTAAAAAAGGCCATTAAAATAGCAAAATTTTTGTAAAAATATTTGAACTGAAAAAAACTTTCGGTTTTTAAAACCTTCAATCTGAAATTTTGTAAGTATGTCTTTTCTAAAAGTATTATCTTATAAATAAAAAATTTAATAATAATAAAATTTTTAGCTAATGTTTTCTGTATTGTAAATTTGAAGAGGTAAGTTATTTATGGAATAACGTACAATTCATTTTGCAAGAAACTAACTGCAAAGTCATAACAGTGCAAATTAAATGTTGAATTCATTAAGTTGCCTTCACTTTCGTTGATATTTTTGTGTGTGTGAGTAAATGCAAAATAACTAAATTCACACAAAGTTATTAACTATATTTTATTTAATTTCTCAATTCAATATTTATTAAACGGGTCTTATGATTAACTTTTTTCGTAATTCTATAATAAATGGCATTGTAAAAGATCGTGATGCGGGCTTTGTATAAAATTCAATCACCCATACAAAGTAGAAAAGAAAATCATTTTTGGCTTAGAGGGCGTGCAATTACGTAACGCAATTTTTAAAAATTTTTTATCCCTCTCTCCCCCCAGGTAATGCGCGTTTAATTTTTTAAATAAATTTATCACTTAAAGCACATTCGAATTTTGTTTATATTTTTTTAAATATTTATTTTGTATTCAATTCATTTGGCTGTTTCCCATGAATTTTATTTTCTTAAAAAAAACTAAAAATAAAAAACAATTATATTTTAAAATTTCCATACTATTTGGCTCACTTATCTATTGAATTCAGTAATTTTTAATGGAAAAAAATTGAAAATTTTATTTAATTTACTTACGAGAAAGGACAGATAAACTTACACTAAAATCAAGTTAAACTTTGGACTCAGTTCAACCCAATATATTTCACTTACTTTTCGAGTAAAGAACTCTAATATTTTTTCAACCTCTTTGCAGAGCCAACAGTAGATACTGCCATCACTTGCATCAAGGGAAAGTTTTTTTTTTGAACTATTTTTTATAAATAAAAACATTTTATTTGAAGGACTTTAAACAAAACAAATAAAAAATGCAATATTCCGGTAAAAGTCTTAGTCATACTTAAGTATGACAAGCTAATTAATCATTATTTGTTAGTGATATAGAAGCATGTCCTAGAAATTTAAATGTTACTTTTTTTTTAATAAATTTTTCATATTATAGTTACTTCATTTGAAACAACAACTATTTATATTTTCCTATTATTACTTTTGCTTTCAAAAATTCATTCAAATTTTAATCTCAAGTCACTTCGTCGCCGCCTTTTATTCCCCAGTTACGTTACCACTGTTGCCTCAAGTTCAACTTGACGCTTAACAAAACAACTTTCTAACTGACTGACTGACTGTTTGACACAAAGATTGTGTGGGCGTGTCATTGCGCTATTTTCATTACTTTGAAATATCAACTAGAAAACGTTTAAATAAGAACAAACCATTTTATTTAGAAAGTTTTTCGCTGTGGCGCGGTGCTGTGTCAACAACAACAACAACAAGAACCAGTAAACAAATAAACAAACTTTTTAATTTAAACAAAAACTGAAACCGAATGTCGAAGTTGGTCGGCAAAAGTTTTTTGACAGCAAAACGAATTCATTTCAATTGGCAAAAAGAGTTGTTAAATTTGTTGTTGCTGTTATTGTTGTTGTTTTTGTTGCTTTAAAGCTTTTTTCCTACCTGCAGGCGTTTGCACGAATTGTTTGTTTGTTCGTTTGGCATTTGTTTGTAAGTTTTTCAAGTTGTGTTTTCTTTTTCTTTTTTTAAAGTTTTTATTTTAAATTAAATCGTCTTTATGTTCAACTTAAGAGTTTATCTTTTGATTGAAAGATGAATTTTTTATTTTGATTAGAAAAATAGAAATCATCATTTGCTTTATGGTAATGCTATTAATGGTAGATATCTTTAAATACATAGATTAATTTCAAAGAGGATGAAATAAAACCGATTTATGAAATTTTCATATCCTTAGGATGTGTATATTTCTATGTAAGTATATATGTAGTATGTCTACAGTAAAAGCTTGTGATTTGTCTGCGGTCTTGTTAATTTTTTACGGTTCATAGAAAATACATTTACATATGACCCGCTGCTGCAACTGATGAAAATAAAAATAACAATGATAAAAAAGAGTATTACTATGTAGACGACAACTTATATGCAAAAATTGGATTTTGGCTGATAGAGGTAGCAACAAAAATAACAATAGGTGAACTATCTATTCAACATATGTAGTAAGTCTGCAGCAGTTCATGTATAAAAATAGGAAATGAACATTTCCAACATTATACTACAACTAAATAGTCAAAATATATATAAAAAAATTAACAAAATGAATATGCCAAAAACTGAAAATATGAATATTCATTGTAATTTTACTTTGAAATTGTAGTTCATTGTTTGTTGTCAAAGCAATTTTCTCGGTAATATCTTTGAGACTAAATTTAAAAATATTTTTCTAACAGTTTTCCCATGAAACGTAATTATGAGCGTAATGTTAGTGTATTTTCAATACGTTCGCAAGCTATAATAAAAGTATAAATCAAAAAAAAAAAAAAAAAAATTAAGACAGTGGGTTAATAAAATTTTAAAGCTATCGAAAACTATTCAACTGCATTGAAAGTCATAAGTAGTCGTTAAATATAAAAAACAACTGTTGCTAGGAAAGTGTCAAATGGTATTGGAATTTGTGTAGATAGAACTGTCGATATATATACGTACAGAGAAAAATTAATTTATTTGTATATATCGAGATTAAGAATTAATTAACAAATTATTAGAAATAAATGTATCTGTGCAACATATTCTATTCCTATTTTCCAAATTCGAGAGCTCCGAAGCTAAGTTAAATAAAAAAATTCAGAGTACTGTCGAAAATGTATATAGCAAATGAATGGTTTGTTGCAATTTTTCATTATTACATTAAATGTGTGATTTAATTTTACAATACATACGTTACTTTCATCATTACACGAATTATTTTGTTATCAAACTCACCCTATAAATTTGTGCATTATGTGAATCCTGTGTCAAATTTTGTAGTTTCTACCTACAGCGCATCCTAATGTTAAACTTTAGAACCAGCAACTTCATCGTTTAATTCCTTTAAGTGATACAAAAAGAGTCACACTGCATTTGTCAATATAGCTAGTAGTTTTTGAGATATGGTTTAGTAAAATCTGTCAACAAAATCAGTAAGCAAAAAAGTTTCAATTCAATTGGATTGTAAGAGTCTTACAAGAGCTGTAACAAGACTAGTGAACTGTTAAACCTGTTAACCTAATTTTATTGCAAATCAGCGCTAGAAACTTTAATAAATCTTTTCATTGACGTAAAATAACCGATATGGATTATTTAAAAAGTGTATCTTTTAAGGATTTCATTTCGTATATCACGAAAAAGTGCAAACTGTTATTTTATGATTTTGTATAAAAACTCAAGTCACGTTCCACTTCTCTTTCTGGAATTACATGAATTGAAAAAGTTTTACTAAAAGATACTCGTAAATCTTATTTACTTCAATTTGATTAGCCTCATAAACGCGTTAGGCACAACAACTACCGTAGTTCAGCTCAAATGTAGTTGGAGAATCTATTTTCATACAATAAAAGGATAAAAGCAAAGGATACGAGCAGCAGCATTGTGTGTTCGTATGTATGTATGTGTCTTTGCTTTTCACTAAAAGTTGTCATAAAATACCCTCGTGAATGCACAAACCTTTCAACAACACTTTCGAAGCAAACTATCTATCTACGTACGAGCATTTTTCTTAAGCGAATTTCTTCAAACAATTTTTTTAGTACCTTTTTAAGCTTTTAAGATTCAATAGCCATTTTTTGGCAATTTTCTTTATTATAATGGTTTGAAAGAAAAATTATGTGCTCTCTTATTATGCAGCTTCTTCTTCTTCTTCTGTGTCCTTTATCTTCTACCGGAGCGAAACTTCTACACATACTTTATTAAGAACATAATATAATTTGAGCTCTGTGTCTACTTCGATTAAACTAAGGTTGAGTGACTCTCATTTATGTGCCATAATATTGACCCTAATCAGTATACCTTTTTCTCTTCGTTCTTTTTAAGAATTCAACAACGCCTACAATATCTTGCAAAACACGCACTTTTTATGTAATTCTTCAATGGTCTACCGACTTGACGAAAGAAACATAAAATGCTGCTGATAAAACGTAGCTGCAGAAAAGGAACTAAGTGGAGTAGCAAAAGCAAAAATGGGTGGGGTTGTTTTTTGAAACATTTATAATTTTATAGAGAGTAAATTGACAAGCAAATAATAAAAAAAAATAAAGCATTAATTCATTCATTCACGAGCAGTAGATAAAAAGGTCATTTGATATCATGGAAGGTTGTGCCCACAATAAGCTCCGTTAAGGGAAGAATGGAAGTGGACAATTTATTACAGTAATTTTCACTTAAGTGACTGGTAATAGACTGCTGGTTGTCTTCTGTTTGTGGGATTTTAACACAATACATGAGAGTTATCGAATGATAAATTATGCAAGCTTTCTCCTTCTGCATAATTTCTATGTTATGCAATATTAATGTGACATTTAATAACATAAATTTTTCGAATGATATTTTTAAGTGCATTAATTAAAAGTATGTAGTATAAAATTTTGAATTCGAAAAATTGTGCTCATCAATGTTTTTTTTTCCAGTCTCCGAATATTTAGATTTCAGAGTTAAATTAAAATCTTTGATGTGATTGTTTAAAGAATTCAGCCTTAAACTAATTTTCCTTCAATCTACCTTATTTCTGTCTCCTGCCAAAGCATTTCCTTTAGTAGTAACAAAAGAGGTGGAAATGCAATATTTTAGTAATACTGAACTATTCTTAGTTGTTGTTGTACCAAAAGCGCCCAAAATGTATTGTTTAAAGTAAGAAAAATCAAAAACTCCAAAAAAGTTTTTGTTCTTAAAAATCCGGCAATTTCAGCATTATAATTTTTAGCTCTTAAAATCCGGCAATGTCCAAAATTTTCAATATTACAATCACAATAAGATTGCAGAATCTTTAAAACAAAAAGCACAATTTATTTTTGATTTTTTAATAATAGATTTAAAAGTTAAGGCAACAATTTTTCCTTAAATTAACGTAAAATCATTATCGTCGTTATCACAAACATCGTTATCATCTAAATTTTCCTCATCGATAGTAAGACCACATAAATGTTAGACATTAAATGCGCTTCAAAGTGAATTACGTCACACCATACATATACAACAACAACAAAACCAACAGCAGCTATGAGAACAATAACAGCTATCAATAAACAAATAGCTACTGTTGCAGCAGCCTCAATAAACCAACTTCAACAACGACAACAACAACAACAACAACAACAACAACAACAACAACAACAGCCATGGCAACAATAACAGAAATAACTTGTGCATTGCTAACATGACCTTTGCTTCTAAGGGTCCATAATATTGGTTAACCAGAAAAGCCGAAAATTTTCATTTTAACCCCATTATTGCATTATCGTTTGTGTTATGTGAAGTTGTTGTTGCTGCTGCATTTATTATTGTACTGCTGCAATGCTGGTTGAATGTTCTCTATGCGGGTGAAGTCGATTGGTTAGATTTTGTTAAGAAAAAAAAATTTTTAGCTTAGTAAGTCATTTTTGGCTTGAGAATTTGAACTGTTTAAATTAGAAAAAAAATATTATATGTAAACAAAAGTTTTTATTAAATTCAGTCGAAAAATTTAATGCAAATTTGAAATTTGTTTCAGTTTATTGGAAACTGAAACCATCTCATGCTATAAATTGCAGAGGTAATAGAATTTCAATTTCGGTTTGTGTTCCATAGAAATTTGATTTCCACTATCATTAGGTATGAAATTGTTGAGTAGCTTAGGACTACTCTCAGCGCTAAATTGGTTTGACGCTTTGTGGCGTTCGAAATTTGTTTTAAATTTCTGGTAGTAAGGCTTTTGATTCAACTAAATCTTGACCATCTAATCCAATCCATAAACTACTCTTTCTTTGGTCTAAATTTATTAAAAATGTCGATGTCAGAGCTTGCAAAATCTTTAAGACAATTTTCCATGCAACGCTACAAAGGACCAAAATTATTTCGAAAATTTTCTAGTGAATCGACTTCACTTTAAACTGCAAAAAACTTATTCACGAATGCAACTAACTTGAACAATTGTTCAATGTAAATGCAATTGAATGGGTTTTTTAAACTCAGTGCACACACGCATACATAGATGCAAAGCTACTGGGTGGCGCGAAAAATAACTTAAAAATCTGGATAAGTCTTTGAATTTTATTTTGAAAACCAACGGAAAATTTTTTCAACGCAGCGTGTGAGTCGTTTGTAAGCAACCGGACCTATTTCCAATTAAATGACTTCATTAACAAGCAAAACTGAAGAACACAGACTGCTGTTCATCAATGACAATTACACCCACTTACGTGTATTACTTAATATAGTATATCTTCAGAACAGATCATTGGCTCATATATCCACTATAAACCTAATTTCTCACAAGTATTAGGGACAAGAAATTCCAAAAAATAATACAATTTACTCTGAAATGAAAAAAGCTGTAACAAATTGAAGACACTATGCACATTTGTGCCACCTTGTACAATAAAACGAGATATCGAAACACTTAAAGCATTGCATTGAACTGTTGCAGTCGAATATTGTAAGCTGCTCACGGGATAGTGAGGCACTGGCAGAAGAGTGACTTTATTAAGGAAGGCGTTAGATTGCAAAGCAACGCCAGCATAGTACATGCATTCTGACACTGCCCTCAGACACCATAAAATGTGAGTTAACAATTGGATCATGAGAATCAAATCGCCGTTGAAGTGCAACGACGATGTCGATGTGGTAGTATGAAAGTTTTAACAGCAACATTGCTAGATAAGCATGTTTACGAGTATTTGTTGACGCTTCCGTATGTGTGTGTGTGTGTGTTTTATAAGAGAAGTATATTGTGCAAAGGCTGTATGTACACATATTTTGTTAATTTCAAAAATTCCCATATTAAAATTAAAGATATATTTGTAAGTATGGAGTAAGTAAATTGAACAAAATCAATAGAAAAAAATGTATACTTACATTTAGTCTCTGAATTCCCATGAAAAATGGCTCGAATGGCTGTTCAAACGTCATTACGAAACCAAAAGGGTTGTAGAGGAACAAGTTCATATTCGCTTCTTTTTTTTTGTTAAAAAAGCCGTTTGTACTTAAATTTTTCAAGGAGCTTTGTATTTTGGAAGATTTACATTGCATACATGAACTGCGAAATAATTAAAATATGTCAATTTCAAAGAAATAATATCCTCTTCAACTTTTCCATATTTCGATATGAACTTTAAACAGTATTTGAATTTTTCAACATTTCTCAAGGTATTTCAACATTTTTCATTCTCTCCACAAGATGAGCGGGACCCGTCTTAGTCACCAGCTAATAGTCTAGGGGAGTTTGTGCCTAGATCCTCCATGAAACTCCAGACTTATACGTGATCAGTGCGGCATTTACAAGTAATAGACTAGGGGCAAAATACAACGGTTGATTTCAATAAATAAACAGCAAACGTTAAGAATTGAAGAACATACAAACGCCTAGTCGTTTATAGTTTAAGAAACAGTTCTATTTGCAATTTTAAGATACCAACTTTAACTGTAGAAATCATTGCAGTGTTTTGTAGCTGATCATGAGTCTACCGTCGAAACTGCAATGATGCAATTACGTTGGAAAACAAAAGATTTTTGAAACTCCGCCAAACACTATAGTGATAATTTATTATATGATTTGAATCAGTCGTCAATAAAGCTGTAATCTAATAGCAAGTGAAACATTAATTAACACACAAACTCTCAAGAATATAATTTTTATTTTACAACAGAAGAGAAGAACTTTTAAGCAAAATCCTACATCCATCCCTAGCCAGTCAAAGTAAAAGGCAACAAAATGGCTCGAGATAGACTTTCCGAACTACTACAGGTGAGTGCAAAAAGAAATTTGCTAAGTTCAGCCCACAGTGTTTTTAATGTTGCTTTACTGTCCGAGTTGCTTCTACGACAGTGAAGGGTTGATTTCTTTAAGTATCCATATGATCCCATTTTTTCATCAACAGAGATCCATTAGTGTTGATTCTTCTGATGGTTCGCTGCACATTGAAATTAATATAATGAATCACAACGCACAGGTAGATGCCATTCTAAGTTTGGTAAGAAAGAGTGCATTTATGTACATATACCTACTTGATATCTTCATTATAAGAAATCTCATCTAACCCTATAATCTCTATAGTATACGGAAATTCGACTGAACTTAATTCAAATCGCTGTCAACTTGGAAACAATGAATCACATGGTGCAAGCAATCCATACAAACCATTTTAATAGTAAATATTTATTTACAAACTTTTTCTGCAGATAATGAACTTTCTTTTCCTTTAAAAAATAGAAAACAAAATGGATGAGTTACGAAATAAGAACGTTAGATTTTGCATTCAATTGGTGAATAAATTCAGAAAACTAAAAGCCGACTTACCAGCAGAGAATGACTACAGTCTCGGAGCGCGTATGAAACGCACACTTTTCTGTGGACTACATCAAAGTTACATCAACGTTTGGAATAAAAATGAGGAGTTTCTACAGCACTATGAGCAAGAGCTAAAGAAAAATTTGCAAACCCACTCTAAAATGATAAATTGCAATGGGACAGTAGTAGAAATTGAAGAGTTTTTAGCGAAAACTCCCATAAACCTTTTTGCTGGAAATGTAAGTAGTTTTAAGAGCAATTTGTTTTTATAAAACATTTTTTTCAGATAATTTTTTTTTGTTAAGATATTTTCTATTTTTTGTGATTGCCGGAACTCAAATTTAAGTTTAAAATTTTTGTTGTCTTACACCATTTATAGACTTTAGAAGAAGCTGAAAAAAGGCGAAAAAGTCACGAACTAATGGATCGTTTTCATGAGTTGAAAAATTTGGAGAAGTCTATCGAAGACGTTCACGGACTGTTTCTGACAGTTCACACACTGGTCATGGAACAAGTAAGTAAACGTTAGTTTAATGCTTGGGATTTTTGTAGTAAAATTTATTTTTTTAAGAGCGATATTATACAACGCGTTGAGCTTCACGTGCAGGAAACTACGCTGTACGTGGACAAAGGTGCAAAAGAATTAGAAAAGGCTGGAGTACGGCATAAAAAGGCTTTTACGGTATCTACTCGTGACACCAAAGTTTAAAAAAAATGTATTGTAACGTCCAAACTTTTTGTTTTATTTTCAGAAAAAGATTATTTCCTTTGTGATTTTAGTGGCATTGCTGTTAATATTAGTAGGCACACGCATTTCATAAACAAAATTGAGCCCGAGTAAAAACATTAAATAAGTGTTTAAAATACCTGGTCAAAGAAAATAGTACACATAAAATTGTGTTAATTTAACTTATCTAAACGAGCAAAACTTTTAATTAAAATTTTTGGTCAACAGTAGGCTAATACATGAACTTACAAATAAGAAATACAGTTTTATTAAAGCCTTTTTAATCAACTTGATGATGTTCCAGATTTAACAGGGAAAAATGTTCATTAAATAAGTGTCCCTCCATGACGTGTGTGTAACCTTTAATTCATGATAAATGATTATTATTAGTTACTCATACGCATTGTGGTGCATTAAATTAATTTAAATTTATTAATTTCAATTATTATCATAATCAGAGCTCCGTAGTTTTAAAATACAAAAATGAATTAATATCAAAAGCATAAGGCTTCCTTAAAAAATTAAATGCAAATTAAAATAAGTAGTAGAAGTAATGGATTTATAAATTAAGAACACTTAAGCCTTTTCCCTGTTTCTTGTTCTAATTCTTTAAATAAACGAAAGTTTTTTAATTTTTCTTTAGTTTTTAAGAACTTTTTTACACAACGAACACTACATAAAAAGAAAACCGAATATCATCAAAAATTGTCAACGACTTTAAGGAAACTTAAAATTTTTTTAAAAAACCCTTTATAATGCTATTACAGCTTTATCATAGAAGCAATTATTTTTTGGGATTTCTCTGGGGTTATCTTTTTTCAGGCTTCTTTTCCCACCCGAGAAATTAACTCTTCCTGACATGAAATTTTTCCTTTGAAATGTCAAATTTTATTTGTTGCCAAAGATTTTCAATAGAATTAAGATCCATGCCATAAGGACCTGAAAATCATTTGTGAGGAAAAATACAATTATTTTTAAGAGTAGGCAATGGGATTTTATTTTGATGTAGATTTCGTTGTGTAAATAAATTGCTAAAAGCATATACATAAATGTATGTACATATCTGACCTTTAAAAAATATAAACAATAAGATAAAAATGATTTAAAATTACATCTTTGTCACCGCTCTTAAATACATCAATAAATTTGCATAATTTGATCAGCGCTGCTATAATTCTAAATAACACATCCGGATTGGCCTATACCAGCAGTAATTGTGCTCTATTATTTACTGAGCAACATAAATCACGCATGCAACACAATGACAAAAAAAAAATGCACCATTGATGCAAATTCAATTTATTGCAAGAAATCTGCATTGTTACTTGCAGCAATAAAATTTTAAAATAAATATTGTTACTCCCACTGGTGCAATTTGATTGAAAATAATGAACTCCCTAAAGTAAACGCATGAGTCACCGAAAAAAAATTTTAGCAGCAAATAACTACAAAGTCAAAAATTTACAAAAAAAAAAAAGAAAAAAAGTCAAAGAATATCACGCACACATAAAAAATATCACATGATGCTGTGTCATATCAACATTGCAGCATCAGTAATAGCAGCAACGGCAGCTGTAACAACAGCACTCATACTAACTAACATCAAAGGCAATTGTTGCTGCACTTGAAACACATGCATGCGTGCATGTGTAGAGGCAACATAGAGAAAAATCCTTTGCACTTCATAGCCAAATAAGGGTACTTGTAATATAATGCGAGAAAATATTATTACGTCAAATATTAAATTAAATTTCAATCCCAGCTGAATAAACTTTAAATAAAAGCCAATGCATTGGGAGGGATCGTTTTGCACAGTATGCAAAAAGTGTTGTAAATTGAGCGAAAAATTTAAGCTTTAATATATCTTGGCACTAAGGATAAAATACTCTAAAATTGTATCCCAGACACAAGCAATAAGATTTTGTCTACATCGTTATAAGTTATATGAAATTCTATAAAATGATATATGTAAGGTGTATTTTGAAATTTCGAAACTAGTTTGTAATAATTTTCCAGAAAACAATACCACGCACTTAAGATATGTGAAGAAAAAAATCTTCATTGGAATAAAAACAATAAAAATTTTATTAAAAAATGGATTAAATTAAGGATTAATCGAAATACCAATTAAGCTTCAGTTATTTAATTCATAGTGTTATTTCAGTGCTGGAAGATTGTGTTCTCATTTTCAGGTTACTGCCGATTTTTATAAACTATAAGTTTATTAATACTCAAGATAAAAAAAATTATATCAAACAGTTGTCAAAACATAAAGCTAAGCAAATCATTCAAAGTTTTTAGATAAATCATAAATGGTGAAAGTAGGGTTAAACAACAAAGGTATATAAAACATTGACTTAATTCATTAAATAGGAAAAAAAAGAATTGGTCAACAATACATTTTAAATTTGATTGAAATTAATCCAATGATTCTCTGACAGAAAGCAGTAAGTCTGATTGACTTGCAGCTGTAAAGTGGTTTCATAAAAACGTACATACTACATGGCTTTTCTAAGTGATGCCTCATGATAGTAGATTTTGTGCCTTAGCTTTTGATCCCTAAGTTTTAATAGCGGTTAACAATCGCTGGTTCTCCAAATTTACAATAACTGATATCCACAATACATAGTGTAAACCTGATATTTTAATACTTTTGCTCAGCTTATGCACTGTGCATGTAAGCTCATATGTTGCACACATACAAGCATAGTTGATTGCACAAACTACAACAGGGCTGCCATGCAGCATCGAGCCGGCAAATAGTCAGCTGGGAAGCAAGTCAAGCTAAGGCGATTGGAGAAGACAAATTGATTTTGATGTTGCTGCTGTTGTTTAAAAGTTGCTTCCACTAAGCGAAATAAAAAACCAAAATTCGTAATTTTTTTCTTTGTTCCCAACAGACAGACAGACGAAAGCACACAGGATTCCTTAGCTAAATTTCATATTATTCACATGAAAAGTTTTTGTTTTGTAGACTCCAAACGAAATTGATATGCTTCGTTTTGTAAAGGCAGTGCTAAACAACAAAAAAAGGGCGTAGCAGCAGCAGAGAAAAAAAACTGAAAGAAAAAACTTTTTACGAAATTGCACTTCCAAAGGAAGCTGACAAGGATTAGAGCTAAGAAAATAGCAAAACCAAAACATGTTTAAACTTGTTTGTAAGTTTTGTTGCAAGTATTATTACCGTTGTTGTTTCTTTTTGCTGCCATGCATGCTTGCAACACATATTTTTCGTTATCAAAATTGCTTTGAAATAATGCATTCAATTGCTATGAATTTACAAAAAGTAAAGAAAATAAGTAGAAGGATTTGTGAAAAAGTACTTGAACAACAAACGCCTTCAAAGGACTCACAAGGTTTGCATGTGAGCAGCAATTGATGAAATACTAAAGAATATCAGAGCTTAGGGTAGCAAGCAGCATGTGCTTTGTTTTATATGAGATATGAGAAAATCTTAAGTGTAATGAGATCATTTGACTTTTGCTCTCACAATTAATAATATTAACAAAAAAGCAAATTCATTAATAGAAAATCGCACACCTGCCATAGTTACTATGACAACTTTAAATACAAAAATATATAGTTTTGGCAACTCTAATTATTTCAATTGCAGCACTTAATATTAGACATTGCTGATCGATTATGAAATAACATTCAGCTAAACGTAACCTTCTCTATTTTAAGCGTTTTGTATCAAAAACCTAAATAGGAGTTCTCCTTTTAAGCTCTTCGTACAGTGAACTTACAGAGAAAAGTTGGATAGAAGTTAATAGCTTTATCAAAACAGAACTTGATTCAAAAGCAAATTGTTTAATTATTTTAATGCATTCTTATAAGCTTACATCATTAAGTTTTATATCAAAAATTTAAGAAAAAAAGGAAAAAACGCAGAAACCCATTTCTTATACTCAGCATGACGTTCATATTTCGTGCGTTTTGAATAGCTTATTCATATATTTAGTAAGTAGTTTTTACCATTGGGGCTATAAATTTCAGATCATTATAGTTGAAAAAGTAATATCTTATGGCTATCTCCATAATCACTCCTGTGATGTCCTTTCCTAATAGATTTTGTTTGGCTTTGGTGGAACAAAAAATCTCAAAGCTATTTATTATTGAATTCAGTTTTATGATTTGTCCAACTCTTTTTTGGGGTTCACTGTACACTGTAAACAGCTTCCACTTACACCAACACACTATAATTTTTGTCATGTTTTCACACACTGTTAAAGTTTTGTGTTTCTTTCGTTTTATTATGTGCAAATCCTGGTAACTTGTTAGCTTATCCGGTGATTACATCGATACTACGTGGTGTTTTACGTCGCATGTTACGTGATACGGAGCACACTAAAAGCAGATGAAGACAAATTCAATGCATAGTAGTGATATTGTTGAAGCTTGTAGTGTAAGTAGTGATATTTGCGCTTGGTTAGTTGATTTGGGGGCGAGAGCGTAAAAAACTAAAAAGTTTCATATTAACTATGATAGATAAGTTCTTTAATCACGAAAGATATATCAAGGATAGGGTTTGCAATTTAACAGATCTTTGAATTAAAGCATTCCTGGTGCTTTCATTTAACTCTTTTATTTAAACACCGTGGAAAGTTTTCAAATTTTATTTAATTTTCGACAAATTTTACCTGAATGGAATGTGGGTCAAATTATTTATTACATCGCATTTCAAATGATAATTGACTTTTTTGAGTGTAATATTTTTAATACCCACAAATTTATGCGTATTCTTAAAAAATAAATGTTACTCATATGACTTGTAGTTTGATAAGCTGGCTGGTTCGTTGCAAGTATTTTGAATGCGTGCACTTACTATTTCTTCTTAAGCTTTGGTCTATGGTCTCCAATGTAATCTTAAGCGGTTAATTTAATTTCTATTCACGACTTTTCCGAGCCCTGGATTTTCGTCTCAACGTCCTTTTCCACTTGATCTTTCACGATTTCTGTTACTTTGTGGATTCCAGAGTTTGGTTATAAACTTCAAAAACCGGTTTGCTGATAGTTTTCCTAATTAGTTAGATTGATTAGCAAAGTATTACAGGGCTGTACTCGGTCCGAAATTGTGAACACAAATTAGACAAATTTTACCATACTTGTTCATCGAAGATTTGGTGACACAGACAAGAACTCGATAAAATTTGGATGGTGTTTAGACCAGCAAGCGTAGCACCTCCCATACAAGAAAAAATTTCAAAACACTTTGTGAAAAAACCGCATGCGATAGCCTTTCCGTGCTATCATGGAAGCATATCTTAGCAAAATATTTCTTACTTGAAGGGAATAGTTCGGACGAAAAAAAAAGCCGGTGTAATGGGATCATAAGGCAGTGAAGTAAAATGTATTCTGGAATATAAGATCCATATTCGCACTAAAATTGTATATGACCAGCATAATTTTCTTTGAATACATAACTACGTTTTTGTGCATCCCCTCAAATAGCTTTAAACGGAATCATCTAAGTCCGATCCACATTAGGCATTTAATATCTGATTCATTATTCAATAATAAAACCCTGACTTCATTTTCTCCAAATATTGTTTCTTTTTTTAACGTTTGAATAAAAGAGACAGCAAAAAAAAAGACGATAACTAGCAAAAAGTTGTTGCCAAATTCTACTACTAAAACCATGCACGATTTCCTGACAAACGCAATGGAACGAATAATTCGAAATTGAACAAATTGATTTGAACACGTATCATTACATTTGCATATGGCAACAAAATCAGCAAAGGAAACACACACACACAGATGGCAACACTAACAAATACACACACACAGATGAAGTGCATGTAAACAAGTCAGTGAAAAAAAGGAGTAGAAAGTTTGTTTGTCGGTGACAAAAAGCAGTAACGAATACAATTTGTTTTTTGTGCAGTCAGCTGACAACTGACAGATGGATGTGGATTGCAATGCAATGAAGAGAGTAGAAAAAGCAAAAGAAAATGAGAAATAGGGAGGAAAAAATTTGGAAAAAAAAGAAAAATAGGAGTGACATCGTAGGAAAGACTCTTTTTGGTGTCGCACTCAATTCGATTTGTTTTGTGTCAGATTTGAATGACATGTCACATTTTTCAACAAAAAAAAATTTACAAATTTTTTAGCAATTTCTTAATACTTTTTTGCTACTTTTTTACTACTTTTCTATTACTTCTTTTATTTCTATTTCTACTACTATTTTGTTACTTGTGTCTAACCAAATTATTGTATGTCAATCTAAAAACACATGCATATACATAAATATTTGGTGTAAATTGTAATTGAATTTTGGTCAATTGCATGGTAGAATCCAATGACAACGACAAAGCTGACGTTGACTTTCGACTTTTCTCTCTTATCATAATGACGTAGTCTTTCGTAATTTTTTTCCTTTTTTTTATACGACACAGCGTTGTGTCTTTGTGAATTTGCAGTAAATTTTTTAAAACAAATATTTTACTTGCAAAACTAAATTGAATTTTTCGCTGCGGAAAGTTTGGCATGTACATAAATTCAACCGCAATGCAAACACTTTCCGCGCTATGTTCTTCCTTTTCTCCTTCGTATTCTATTATTACTTCTTGAGTTTGTTACGCTTTACATTGTTGCAGTTTAAACTTCATTGCTGTTATATTACTTACACCTCCCTACACTTCATTGTAATTGTAGTATTTTCCCCTAAACTACTTATTCTACTACTATTTTTTTTGTTCCATCCTGCTCAATTGCCGCAGTTGGCAGCGCCCCTTCTTTTTACTTTTTCTTTGCGTACATTAATTTTTCTTTATATTCTTGTTTCGTTCATTTCCTTAGTATTTAATTCGCTTTTTATGTTCTCAAGTTTTTATTGTGTGTTGTTGTATCTGTGCGCTTTTGTCAGTCTCTGTCTGGTCTCATTTTCACCTGTGTCTTAAGCGTACGCACATACGTACAGCTTTCACAATCGTTATGCGCTTAATTTTTGCTTTTCATTTTCAATTGCCATAATTTTATATTTTGCTGTTGTTGATGTTGTTGATGTTTTCTTTTCATTGTTGCTGCAATTTCCTTTTACCTTAATTTTTTTACAGTTACCAAGTTACTCGTAAATTCTTAGTGCTGTAGATTCGTGCTGGTTACATTGTTTTTACTTGGAAGTTTGACTTTAAGGATATGGAATTCGATTATCAAACATTTCAAATCTCAAAAAGTCAGAGGTTTGCTATTGGTTTGTCCATTGTTAAGGCCCTGCTTATTCTTCTCGATAATTTTTAATTTTTTCTTGTACTCGATCGAGGAATCAAATATACGACAGGTACTTTCTGCTAAAATTTGATTTCGTAACCGTAATGCCTTTCATTTCAAAATACCTTTTGAAAATAATGTATTTTTTTAATGCATACTGATTTGTATTTCAATATACGAATAAAAAACTTCAACCAAGATTCACAATTATAGATCTTCTTGATTAGCTTATTCAAAAACCCTGAAACTTTCTTTTCAAACGAGATGAATGTGACTTTGTCTACTTTGTGATAAACTATTACGACAAGTGGTTAAAGTTTTTTATAAATTTCATACATTACCATTTTTAAAAAATTTCTGTTTTATAATTAAAATGGAAAGCAAAATGAGCAACATGAACAATTAAATGCAGTTAAACTGCTGATAAGTATCATATTCCAAAAAATTTCCGTAATAATGAAAAAGTTAGGACTTATTCCAATTTGTTACGTAAAATATTTCCTACATTGCATGTGATATATTAAAGCAAAAAAAAGCTAACATGAATTTTTCCTAGACTCCAGGCGAAGTAGTCGGTTCGGTGAGTACACACATACATATATGCAGATACTTACTTTTACCGTTAAGGTAAGCGTATTCTTCCTGCTGTTGTAGTATTCTCGTTTCAAGCAAACAATGAAATGGAAAGTTTCATTTAATTTCATTTTCGACTTTTTTTTGCTGTTATTGTTGGCTGAGTTTTTAATTTCAACTCAAGAAACACCTTTCGCAAGGACGAAAATATAAAACCAAAACCAAGTATCATTTGGTGTGCTTGGTGCTGCGGGTACTATATATGAGAAGTTTCAGCGTATTTTTTTTCCTTTAGGAACACTTGATTATATCATAAGAAATGCGTAATGATTGTACTGAAACACAGAGCCAGGATCATGCGAATGCTACAAAATGGAACGAGTAGCAAGTGAAATTTAAACGCAAATTTAATTCGCAATGAAAGTATGAAGATGAAAATTAAAACTCAGACGGTGAAGTTAAGGAAAAAATAAAACTTTTACTATGTACATCAAGGAAATGCTAAAAGTTCATAAGCAGTGAAATAATTGTGAAAATGGAGTACGCACAAGGACATACATTTTTTTTCCATTCTCAAGCCAAATGCTTAAATAATTAATTTATGTTTTAATTTAGTTTTTATGATTTTCATTACTCACGTTATGTTTATTAATTTTGAGGTAGTTTTCGTAAAACTATTTAAAATATTATATGGTTAGAATAAATTTTGGAATATGAATTCCATTAGGGGATATATTTTCTTAATAAGTATCATCTTATCATTGAAGCACAGTATAAAAGTAACATAGTAAGTATATGGTATCATAGTGTTTAATACCATAGGAGGAAAATACCGAAGTAAGGAAGTTGATTTTTTAGGGATCCGGTGGCTTTTAAAGTATACGATTTCATTGTTGATATGTAATGAAAATGCATCAAAATTAAGGCATTGGGTAAATGGGCGGCCTTAGACTACGATTAAGGACATATATTTGTAGAACCTTTACATTGAAACCTTTTTATCGTTTTTTCGCCGTATATATGTATATCAATTTAATTACCACTCAATAAAATGTTTGTCCACTCCAGTGACTTTCTTGTCATTCAATATCATCGCAGAGCTAATATTTTCATCGCTCATTTAAATAGTTGCCTTAAATATAAATACTAAGTTTTTTTTTATATTTCCTTAAGTCTTAAATTAAGCATTACAACAAAATGTTGGCGTTGCGTATTCACATTTGGTATGAAAATTGTTGTGGCTTCCGACTTCTATTCTTTGGCCACAATGTCACGTATTGCAAAAAAAATATTTTTGGGTCAAAAAAAAAAAAAAAAAGTCGTAGTGTGGAAAAAAGCTACAAATTTGAAAAAAAAAAATATTTATTTTAACAAAATTAAATGAAAAAACTATTTTAAATAAAATCCATAAGACTTGTTATTAAATGGAACAAATAAACACAGCTGCATCTACAGTTGCTGGTACACCACAGCGTTTACGTCACGCTTTATATGAACAATTTTTGGTTGTTGTTGTATAAACCAAATGCAATGATTATTTTACGTTACTTTTTAAAGATAAAAATTTCCACAGATTTTTGCTCATTTAATAGAAAAAAGCTCACATACTGCCGCAGCATAAAATCCATGTCATCAGGAATTGCGCCAAAAACCGCCGTTGACAAGCATAGGCAGGAAGTAAAAAATGGGTTGAATTTTTATTAAAATATCACTGTGCAGATTGCAGTGGCTTTTGTGCCATTCATATTTTAGTACTGCGTTATGTAAATACTTTTTTCATTGTGTATATTATTGAAAAAATATTTGTTATATTTGATCTCAATATAAATTATTTGTATTTTGCTTTAAGGATTTAGAATGCATGTGCTTACCTTTATTCGGCCAATTTGCTTAAGCTGTTTCAAATTGGAAAACTTATCATTTTATATCAAAAATTTATATAGCTGGAACAATACATTTATGAATATGAATAAATGATTACAAGATGGGATGGACAGAAAAGATAGTGGTACGTTTTGGTGAATCTAACTAACCAGGGTTGTCTTGCCAAAGTCCGTCCCGATGCCCAAAAATGATCGAATTTCGCCCAATTTTGTTGTTTTAATTAAAAGAACAATAAATCTAATTTTTATGATTGGCATTTCTTGCAAAAATAAACTCATAATAATCCAATGATAAGGCCTCCAGCCAATCAACCTACCAACAACAATAACGGCATTGTCGTTGGCAACATATCGTTGTCCAGGGATTTGCGCTTGTCATTGACCATTCAATGGTTTTAGCTGCAATGATTGCAATTTAACATTGCGCACCGAAGGCTCCTACCAATGCAGGGGCAAGTAACGCAGCCGCCTCATATTAATAGGTAGCTGTACGGTTAGCACTGTTCCAATTGTTCTTGGTCCTCATGCAGCGTTGAGTGTGTAGCATCAATTTCATTTATTGTCGATTTATTCCTGTTGTCAAGTTTTTTCTTATACATATTCTTGTTTAGCTTGACATGTGTATGTGTGCGTTTAAGTTTGTGTTTGTTTTCCTGCGGGCCGCAAAAAAGTTCCCTATTAATGCAGCTGGTTGCATTTGTTTTCAAATTTCAATGGAATTTTTTTCTTTTGCAGATTTTTCATAGGTACACTTTGCAAATATTTGTGGATTTTCAATGTTTGTGTTTGTAATATAACGACAATAGCAACAATAAACATTTAAAAATGCAGTGGCGTGCAGTCGAATAATACTATGCAAAAGTGCGTTCAAGTAAATTTTGCATATACGACATCTGAACTCCTATTGTTTGAAATTTCTACTCTATAGTTCTTGGACGATAGTTCGCGAGCAAAAAATAGAAAGCATAAGAAGTAACCAAAACTAAATTAATATAATTCAATTTCGTCCTAATAATAATGTGGGCAAGCTTGCGTTTATAATTAAGATGGATAACTATTTTTGGCGTTGTTTCGTAAATTATATACAGACATAGTAACCCATAACAAATTTCGACAAATGGATGGAAACTTTTCTCTTAAGCTATAAAAATATTGTCAAGAACAAACGGCATAACTTCACTAGAAATTCACGATAATTTGGGTATTACGGCAAAATATCATAAAAGGTTTTTAAAATAATTTTTATATATAAGTTTTTTGAAAAAAAGTTTTTAAAAATCTTTTTTCCAATGAAATCTTATAAAAACCTTTATAGCAAAAAAGTATCTAGAAACTTTTATTTTTTCGACTTCTTGAATAAAAGATTCAAGGTCTGATATAAAATAATGCGGGAGTGTATCATTTTACTTAGGAGCATTTTTTTTTAGTAGTGTCATCATTGAATAAAACGAATCTCTCAAAATACATGTATTATAAGATGTGATAACCATTTTATTAACATTTCTTTCAGGACGATTTTTCGTTAAAGTTTTATGAGTTTTCTGTTATTTTTCTGTTAATCTCAAAGCTTTTAATAGCTTTTACAAAACATATGCATGTTTCATTTTTAAAAAGCGATTTTTAAGTATTATTTTAAATTCATTTTGAATTAAACTTTTATAGCGATTTTAAGTTTAACATTTTATCGATCACATCCTATCTTCAGGGACTGGAAGCTCTCCAATAAAACGTTTATTGTTTGAATTTAATTTTTTTTAAGTGGCAAGTAAGTATTGGATAGACTTTTTTAAGATTTATGGAATTTTTAACACATTTTGCTTGTGCGGATTCCACTGTACGTGATAACTGCTGGTCTTTGGCACTTGCAGTGTATTTGCGAAAAAAATAAAACAGCGATTTAAGCGTAAAAAAAGCACTATGTGAGATGTCAGTGTGTGTTTACGGTGGCTTTTATTTGCATTTGAATGTGTACGTTTACATGTATCAAATGTGTGTGTCTGTGTGCACTGTTATTATTATTATTACTGTAGTTGTGAGTACACTAAGTTATTTGTTTTTAAAAAATGGAGTAGATGTGAATTTGTTTTTTGCTTGTTAGCATTCGCATTACTTTGTGCGGCTTTTTAATTTAACAAATAACACGATATTTCGAATAAACCGAAATTGTGCAAATTAAATCAAAAATAAATATTGCGCATTAAAGAACAAATGCGCAATAAACAAAGCTGCTATTTATGGTTTTAAAGTATAAAATACTCACTAGGGTGTTTCTTGTTAGCTTAGGAAAATTTGTTTCAAAATTTACTTTAGAGCATCATCTTGTTATGATATATATCGCTTAGTAACATTGCAGTTTTTTGGTATTTATTTTAAATAAATTTAATTAGTCGCTACCATTAATGCGAAATTTTTAAGTTTTTTAACAAAATTTTTTTTCGTTACTTTGAGCCACATTCATTAAAAAACGTATGGACCTAAAATAATTCCCACTTAGGAACAGTATACATATCTACTGATCTACAGAAAATGTAAAAATATAATCCAAAGAAAATTTGGCAAAACTACCCAATTTTTATTTTCTGTGCAACATTATTTGCACTAATGTCAGTGTTTTATTAAAGAAAGCTTACAGTCTTAAATAATTATGATATTATCTATTACTATGTATATATATAAAATAGAGTAAATGCGCCAATTCTTTATTATGGCAAGAACTGATGATTCAAGAAGCACAAGCGTTAAAAAACAAAGACAGACAACTGAAAATATAATTTTTTCTTTGCTTTGATTAAGTATTTGTTCAGGTTCTAAGCAAATCTATGCAAAAAAGAGAATATATCAAACCTGAAAATCCACACCAATGAGCTCAAAGGTCATTGATTATTCCATTTGTCAATGAATGAAACTAGTATGACCAGCTTTTGCCCTCTTGTTATAGTATTGACACACATTAAGCTGAGCAGGTAGCTTAGTAAAATAATTTGAAATTGTTTTCAAAAAATTTTTTTTTTGTAAATAAAAGACACCTTGTTGCAAGCATAGTTGTAACCTCAATTTGTTTACTGTGGTTAAATTAAGGTTTCTTTTTAAGCTAATGCCGAAAAAATATTTGGTCGAATACTTTTTTGTTAATAGGTGGTATTTGCCGTTAATAAAATAAATTTATTGTTTTAACTTAAAATGTTGCAGCTGTGACAATTTACAATTTGGTTTAAGTGCTGTTTAATTTTGAAAGCAAATCGTGTTGTTATTTGATTTGCTGAAAAATTTTTTAGCAACTCTGAAACCTAAGCAAATTATATTCAATATACATAGATCTATGAGCTCTTTGAATCATAAATCATCAGATAAGTCACTAAATTTGTTTATATCTAAATACTTACTTTATGTTTTAAAGTTCCTCACTTATTCTTCATTATATTTAAGAGCCTTTGAACTCATTTTTAAATTAAAGGCAATATTTTATGGCCACAAAATTTGCAAACGAGAATTGTAAATATTTTTGTTGCTTTTTGGTCGCTGTACTTGGTTGGTTAGTTCATCGGCCACTATGCCAGCGTTTGCATTGCAGCAGAGCATACGATGGACACACACCACGTTGCTGTTTGTTGGTAACCTCAAGAATTACTGCGGTGGTGATACTGCATGCGAAAATGTTGGCTACATAAGCAAACGTACAGATATTAAATAAATGTATGTGAATCATCAGTGCTGTAAAAAACTGCAGCTAGTTATAACTTACAATCAATTGACTTGGAAAGCCAAACACAGCAGTAGTTTTGTGTTATTCTTTAAAAGAAGTAGAATAATGAACTGTTGTTACCTGATGCTGAGGGAAATGATTGTCAGTTGCCAAACGCATTAAGTTCTGTCATTTAAAAATTTTTTCAAAACTCATTGCAATCAAAGTCGCTTGCAGTCTTTAGCTGTAATCCTTTTCCATTGAGAATAAGACTGCTGCAGTCTGTAAATGCTTTTAGATTTCAGTCTGCTGTATTCTTCAACTTCAATCTACATTTACAGGTCGCTATTTAAAAAATAAGTTTTACTTTCACTAAGTTTTTAAAAAATATTTTAGGTACAAAAGTTTACTTGTAATTAAATTTTGCATTTCCAATGTCGATTGTATCCGGATACTATTAGAGTAGGTTTTAATATAGAAGCTTAAAATCTTCACTCCCTTAGCTGTGACTGTAATGGCTTGAGCCATAATTGAATACAGTATTTTACAGCTCCGATGTGAATGTGTCAAGTGACTGCGCTACTCTCTGTCTATCTGTCGTTGTACCACATTTGATAAATAGCAAATGTTGTACTGTTGCAAAATTTTTGTGTTTAACAGTTGTTGCAACATTTTTGTAGTACAATGGCACAAGATGTTTTTAGAAAGAAAAAAATGTGTTTATATTAAATATTTAATATATGTAGATATTACTACTACTACTATATGGAAATCGTCTCCAAAGAATTCGAAAAAATATCATTTTCTGGAGGTAGAATAATATATTCATAATAATCACAATCATCCTTAAGACCAGGCAGAAAGTTTTCGCTTTTGAAATTTTATAAAATTATTTTCGTTATCTTAAGAATATATTATAGAAAAATTAAGACTTTTGAGATATCTTCATATTCTTTTGCTTTACCTGATTAATTCATGAATAATTTTAGATTTTTATAAAAACAAAAACAAATTAATAGTAATTTTTTGAATACTATGTACTTCTGAAACAGCATTCATATTATTTTATGATACGTAGAATATTCTTATGCATGCAAGTACCACAAGTATCGAAATAACATTGAAGCAAAGTTTTGGATCAGAATGAAAGTCTTAATCATTTTACTAAATTTGCTTAATTTTAAATGCTTTCCCACATAATGAAAGCAAACGTCATACATTAGGGTGATTTGTGCTTCTGAATTTTATTTTTTTTCTTCTCTGAAACTTACTTTATTATTTTTTTTAGTAAATGAAAAAAGAGAAATACAGTCTTAAATAAGAAAAGCAGAGCCAGATATTCAGATGACCATTTTTCTGCTACTCTGGGACTTTACCTTCACGGATTTTTTGGTGTACTGAATACGAATCTCGAGTCTAAATTACTCTATCCAGACATCTTCAAGAAAACTGTTTTTTGTTATTGGAAATATTGTTTTCTTATTACATATTTTGGTTAGTGATCTAATAACTCTGAACCCGGATTCGTTTTCAGCACACTAAAAACAATAAAATGCGGAATGGTACCTCATCTTTCAACATCAATAGTTTTTTTTGGTGGGCCTGTGTAGTAATATAAGAGAAGAGATGTGTTTTTCAGTGACATTTTCAAAGAACAGTAAGTTATCTACCTTATAACTTTAACTTTATATAAAAAATTTTCTCCAGATTTCCCCATTTTAAGCAAACATTATGATGCTTCATATATTTATATTTTTAAAAGCTTCATTCATTGGCATTGGAAGATCACTAAATACTTGAATTCGAAAATTTTTCTAGAGATGAAATTTTCTTTTCATACATAATATGAGTCATATAAATTTCAGAAAAAAAATCACCTTAATCGTACATGTCGTTTTGTCATTAAAACAATTATGCTCATCATCAGTATCAACTAAAAAGTGCATCCTTGTAGTTAACATCCCGCTATCATCCAAATTATTATACCCATCATCAAGTTTTTTGTTTTTTAATGAAATGCATCCGTTATGACATATGATGTGCATTATATTTTGATGTTGGTTTCCTCTTTGTTCCGTTACTTTACTTTATGTGCAGCGGCTTCCTCTACCAAAACTAAACTTTCTACTTAAATTATTCCCATTTATAGCATTTCCTGTTGAAATTTACTCCAATTTGCAAACTTCGTCGTTATGAACTTTCATTATCCAGGCAGTGCTCTGATTATCGTCGCTCACTGCTCGCTGCTGCTAAATGTGAACTCAGTTGGCAAATGCTAACAGTGTTGCCATTATCCTTAATATTCTTACGTGAACTAATGTGTTCCATTCTAATGTTCTGTAAATTTAGTGCTTTTTGTTGTTGTCTACCGTGGTGCATCTGCTGATTCTTTAGACTGATGTCTACTTTGTACGTTTTGTTCTGTTCTGTGCTGTTTTTTAGTAAGTGGTTTTATCTATTTTTTTTTTTTTTTGGTATTGTCTCAGTCCTCCATTCGGTTTCCATTACATCTGGCATTCGTTTATCATGCAATCACATTGAAAAATCATGAATGAGCGAAGAGCAGTTGCTGGATGGTTGGTTGAATAAATTGCATAAAGCTGTACTCTTGAAGCAGATGCGTTTTTATTTTGTTGTAAATACTAGCGATTATTAAATTAACAACAAAATATTGGTTTAATTTAAAGAAATTTTTAACCTTGAATTAGGGCAAAAAGATAAAAATCTCTGTGGCGTGGTTCAAACTATAGCGGGTTGAAACCGCCATTATATGGTGTGAACTTTTTCTTTCTTAGGAATAAATAAAAAAAACGCCACGCCTTTATATAATTTTTTGTGTTACGACTTGTGTGTTCGAGGATTTTCCTGTGAATTTGGGTAAATATTATAAACTCTCACTAAGGAGAATGTAGGTAGCTTAAGCGCTAAATGGTCTAATCTTTTTAAAATTAATAGGAAAATATATGGGAAATATTCTCGTCTACTACAGTTGCAATGACTTCGAGTATCGAGGTTTTTATTTAGACTGAATAAAATATAAAAAATATGATTTCGCAAGCCATCGCGAAAGTAGCGCGTAAAAATTTTTTTTTCTGAGATGTAATTTATCAGCAAAGAAACTAAAGTTTTTCCTCTGCTTACCTAGATGTTTTCATCCCCTGAAGGTTAATTTAAAAGCATATCAATTTATCGCTATGCAGCCTTAGAATCTCGTAGAAAAAAAGATTACAAAAACCATAATATGATAGATATATTCATTTACGGATCATTTGAGGATCATTTTATATATCTTTTCCTTCACCACCTCAAACCTAACGCCCTGACTTCAGGCGTCTCACAATATCATCTTTTCTGAAGTTTAGCTTGATATCTTAAGTCAATGTCATGTTTGTATAAGCCTGGCAGACACATACCATGTGTGTCCCACAAGCAACTGAAAAAGCACGAAAATCGAATTGTTTCGAAAATGATTTATCTTTTGTTTGTGTTTTTGGAACAGATCATAATTTAATAGTTATATTTTTAGTGAGCCTCCTTTAGTTTTAGTTCAGTATTTAAAAACAGAATTGAGTTATTAAGATAAAGTCGAAATTTTGTCTTACATGAAAAATAAGAAATAATTCGAATATGCAAAAGACTGTTGATATGCATTTAAGGGTTAAAACTCAATTATCTAACTTGGTCAGTGATGGCATTTTCGGTATATTTGTACTTTTTTCAGTAGACTTACGTTGGATATTTGGCTGATTTTCAGTACATTTCGACAATATCAAAAAATTACCATTTATTTTAGTAAATTTACCGAAAAATATGCCTGGGGTAAAGTTTGATGACTTTCTTTTTTAGTAAGAAAGTTAAAATTTTGCTGAACTTTAAAAATTTCAAGTAACTAACTTTTGTTCAGGTCGAAAAAGTACATTTAGCATCTAAAAAGTACATTTCAAGTCTTCATTCAGTACATTTCTACGAAGCCCAAATGCCATCACTGATGTAGGTTTGCTTCACTGATCAAGTTATGTTGGCTTTCCTTTTCTAAAATTTTTTTTGTTTCTAAAACAATGTCATATCGTATGTTTACCTTTATATTTCTGATATATATTTTGTGTTCAATAGATGCCTAAGGCCGTAAAATATATAAATGGAAAGTTCCTTTAATGTGTAATGTCGTTAATAACACGAATTAGCCATTTTTTAAAAAAGTTTAGTATTAGAAGCCCGCCTTAGTTTATTCAAAAGTGTTTTGAGCACTTTACTATTAAAACTTTACACGTAATTATTTTCAATTTCTTTCCATATCAGCATTATGAAATTTTGTGCAAAGTACATCAGTTTTCAAAATCTTGGTGACGACGGCAAATTTGCGAAAATAAACCATAACGTGTACTACAAAAATTGGCAAATGGATGGCAGATGTCGTAGTGAAAAAATTACTCTTACAGTTAAAGACAAAATGTCCAATAGTTCAAGTCAGATTAGCGTCCAAATATAATGCATTCAATGGCCGTGGTTCAGATCCCAGTTTATATTTACCAAAACCGGACTGATGAGGCTAAGTAATGGGTGCACCATCTCAACCTGGTCAGTGAAAACTTCAAACGCAGAATTAGAAACCTTACAGTACGTTTTAAGAAAAAGCTATGCTTGATTTGTAGACTTACATACATGAATATCGGTGTTTTAATTGTAAATGCTATTTTGTTGTCCTAAGAGTATGTTATAGCATGAGCGCAGTTTGATAACGATATTCTCCAAACTCCTGCTTGAAAAAAACACTCAACTAAATTTATAATTTTTCCTTGGAGTATGCTCCAAAGATACTAAAAATTAGTAGTCGACTAAAAAATAAAGAGCATGCTTTGGTCCAATAATGATACATTTGATGAAATACTTATTTAGATTTTCATTGCAGCTTAAAATAATATTCCACCTTATTTTACTTACGATAAAAAATCAGGAGTTCAGCTTTAATTATACATGAGTACCTAGCAGGCGTTTTGGTACAACGCAGAACTCATCTGTCACCTTCAAGAACTCATTAACCAGCTGAGTTTTGTTTTAATGTTTGTTGTTGTTCAAGATAACCCAGCTACCAAAAATTAAATCAAATTTTAGACATATGCCGAAACTTGATATCTCATGAAATTTTTTCAACAAAAATTCTCTGCAAATATGATGTGAAAAATAATAAAACAGCACTATCGGATTTCAATTTTATTTTTATTTTATCAGTTTCATATAATAATTTCTTTTTTATAAACATTTTATGTATATTTTAGTTTTGAGTTTTTGTTGATTTGTGTTTTTTTATTCACTCAATGACTCTCATTGGTTGATGTTGTTTTTTTTTACATTTGATTAAAGTATAAATATTATTTACAATATTAATTTTATTTTAATATATAGTAATATATGTTTTTAATTCATATATTTATGTATATACTTTTAAATACGGTATGTATGTATATGTTAGAGCGTGTCAAATAATATGTTGTCTTGGGTGTTGCCCGCTTAAGAAATCCGTTATAAACATTTCGAAACTAAAAATTTTTTAATTTATTAAGATATTAATTCTTGCAACTGAATTCAAACGAAATTTAACATTTCTTTGACACACCCTAGTGTATATTGAATATGCAGCAATACCAAATATTTTTAAGCCAAATTTTTCTGAATTTCAACTGCGGCCAATATGCAGTAGTGACTTGCACAACAACGATTTAATTGATACTGATTATAAATTTTAGGCTTAAATTAAGAATTATTTTTCTAATTTGTGTTTATTACTTTTTATTGGTTATTTTAATTTTAGTTTTGCCCAAAATTTTTGGTATGGTACGTATATAGTTGTTTATGTTTTGGATAATTTGTTTTCGCGTTTGATATCTTAAAATTATTAAGGACTTAAATAAAAATAAAATTATGTGGATGATTTTTATCAGTTTACAAAATGATATACAATTTTTTTATGTTTTTTCGTTTATTTTTGGCACACGGACTTTTTTTCCAAAGTGAGTTATTTTATTTTAATTTTATAGGTTGACTTAAATTATTTTGCTTATCGTATTTTTGTTTTAAATAAATTATTTATTTTTATAGTTAAGCTTTGAGCATTGATTACTTTCCTTTGTATATTGTTTCATCAAACCATATACCTTAAAAAAAAATATTTATAAATATCACAAAAACAAACCAAATATGGCAGTTTCTGGAATAAGTCGTGCAAATATATACATTGATTCGATTTTTTTTGTCTTATACATTTTTAACTTGGTATTTAATATGTCCTTTTACATTTATTTAATTTCTATTTACAAAGCAAAAAAAAGCAAAGTTTTCTTTGAAAAATTATGTAAAGCTTAGTGGTTTTGTAAACATAACATATAACACATATTTTGCTAAGTTTAATTAGAAGAATCTACACATACACACATATGTTTGTAAATACACATGTAGTTAAAGGGTACGTCTTGCAAATCGGCTAACTTTTCCCGTTCTGACAATTAATTTCATCATGAATCTACTTGTCTTTGAAACTGAAGATGTAACAAACAGTACCATATTTCACTTAACTTAACTTCAATTCACATTAACAAATTTTAAATTGTAGTTATAAATTATGGATTTGGAAGATCAGTTTTCATTCTGCAATAATCTTATCAAAACTACAAAAATTTGTGAAATGAATTGTAAAAGTCAAATGAATTGGACTAGTTAACTCAACTTTGGAGCCAAACTGTGTATGAAGACGGGTATTTCCAATTAAAACGGGAGAGGGGCTGCTGTCATAATATACTTATACAAAACTAGCACTGAATTGTGAACGTGAACTTTATATGATAGAAGAAAAACGTTGCATGGTGCCGTGGAAGGAGCACCGTAAAATGCTTGGCAATGTTGAAAAAAAAATTAGTTTCGACTTTGAGAAAAAAAAATGTGCCTATCCTCAAATGCTATTTGGTTGGCATTAAATTCATGGTCCAACAAAAAGTTAAATATTTTTGGACGATATTGTGTAAGGTCGATAATACTCAAGTGGAATATTACATATGGGTTAATGTTAAATATGAGTTCTTCTGTTACAAAACGATGGGATTTAGTTAGAAATTGTAAAGCCAAGTTCATGATCGATATTGACGAAATGCTAAAACTATTTTTGTTTTTGAAATTCAAACGCATATTAAAAAGCAATTTATATATATTTTTTTAAAAAGAACGAATGCTTTATAAAAAAGTTACAATAAGCAATTTAATTAAATTCTAAAAATAGCGTTGCTTTTTAAAATTTATTTAATATTTGCCAACATAGAAATTTTACTAACGAGGTAACATTTATTTGTTTTTTTTTTTTAATTTAACATTTCCATAAATTTAGTGATTTGCTTTTCTTTTTAAATTTATTTAAATACTGCTATTTTTAACTTCTTATATTATTTTATTTATGTATTTAATGATTCAGTTTTTCTTACTTCAATGTAAATGCCAATAGTTTGTTTGATCTTTCGCTTCTATGGGCTCTAAAAGCTAAATACTCGTAGTGATAAATAACTAAAACTATAATAAACTACCTTGATAGATTCGCCGGATCAAGTGCCTACACGCTCTGGTCGTTGTTGTTCTGCTGCTGCTAATTGTTGTTGTAAGTAACACTAAAAGTGGCATTATACATGTATTTATAAGTGCACTATAATGCGCACTACGCCTGCTACGATTAAGTAAGTTGGCATCGCCACGCTCTTTATAGAGGCGTCCATTTTGATTACGTAAGCCATCTTCATGGCGATTTTCCTTGAGCACATTCTCGTTTTTCTATAGAAAAACAAATAGACAAATGAGAAAAGACTCTGATGAATGGGTTTTGAAGTAAAAGCTATGAATATATTCAAAGTTATAATAAAAACGATAATGTTTTATCAGATCTCAGACATATTTAAAAATCGTTGATATCTAGCAATCAGTGATCAATAATAAAATACTAAATTTTTTTTTAACTTACCGCTACTTCATTAATTTCATCCTCTCTTTGATTTTTCTTGCCAGGTCGTTCCATTTCTTATTTTGTAGGGTGCGTTAAAATTAAATATTAATTATATTGGTAAGTTTATTATTTGTGAGGCAATTTAAATATGATATGTGTGAAATAAACAGACGATAATATATGACTCGCTTCACTTTAACCCATTTATTGAATAAACATATTTTCTCTTGGGTCAAGGTACCGAATAATATCGAAATCTATTGATAGCGTCAATTATACAGTCAAGTCCAGATATATCATATAAAACATATAAAAAGTAAAAATTTAATGGCTATACGCTTTGAAACAGTTGATACTCAAAAAATACCGAGATGTATCGAAAAGTTGCAAATCTGCAAATGAGTCGAACAGTATAAACAAGTAATGAAAAAGACGTAAAGAATTGATATGATGTATTCAATATTATCGAACAAGTTGATAAATGTCAAATAGAACTGAAAAATCTATAAGACTTAAATATATGTTATTTTTACTAAAAATTCTGTAAGAGATTCGAATAATATTGAAAAGCTTTGATAATGTTGACAAAATTATTCTTTCTCTTCAAAATCCTTTTTAAATTTTATCGATATCTGTTTTTTCTACGAGACATTGTAAATAGAAATTTATTACACATTTTCCAGTTATTCTGTTTTATCGAAACTTAGGATTTGTAGCGAAATCTGCAAAAAATATTTACGATATTTTGAAGAAAAAGAAAATGTATGTATATCGATATAATTCAAAGTATGTTTTGGAGAGGAAGCAAAGTTCTATTATATGTAATTTTGCTTCAAATATCTCGAAGAACCGTGATTTTTGCACTTTTAGGCTGTTCTTGTTCCTACAAATGTTAACTTCAACTAAATTTTTTTTTTCTTTTAGTAGATAGTCTTGTGAAGAGATCAAAATTTGAAATCTTGAACCCAGAGTTCGCATTGCGTTGAAAGAGCAAACAAATTTGTGAAAAGTAGCGGAAAGTAAAGAAAATTAAAATCTTTTTACTCAGTTCAGAAAAAACTTGAAAACTTAACATTTAATTTTGAGATAAGACAATATTTTTCGATTGAATGTTACGCCTCCTGTATACCCTTACCTTTGAAGAAAATTTCCTTAAAATCAATTAATTATTTCTAGAAATATGACACTTCAATTTCCCAGTACTAAACTTCTCACTCTTACGAAAGATATGAAACTTCGTTAGTCAAAATGTATGCAGTAGTTAAAATTTCAATTAATGTTACATTTTGTCATTTTCGAATACATCGGTTATATTTGCACCATTTGCACTCTATTCTATTCACTCTGTTAGCACATTAATTCTCGACTGCATTGATAATAGCGACCATAGCGATTTATACTTGGAGTGAAATTTTAAATAAACTCTGTGTAGATACATCCAGACCACACGTACTTACCATATAAGCGAATTGTGCCCTCCGTATCACCGATGCTATTCTTCGAGATGCACTTGTAGCCACCAAAATCACTTGTCTGCAAACGTTTTATGTGCAACACCATTTCAACGGCATACATCGAACTCTCCTTTTCGGTAAGTAAATATCTTTCACCAGCAATAATCATCTCACCTGAGGAACGTGAGGGGTGGTTGTGTGTGACATACGTGACACCGACGCCAAGAATAGCAGCAGCAAAAAGACATAAAGATCACATTGGAAAAATGGAAGAAGAAGAAATATGTTGCCATAGGAATCAAAATTAATAAAAGTAGATTTCAGCAAATATGCTGAATATGGGGATAAAATGAAAACTCGAACGAAAGAGAATCAAATAGGGGACTGCACTGCAATTACAGCAGCAGCAACAACAACAACAAACACCACAAAACTCAATCAGATACCATTTGTAAGTGTAGCCGTTGGTAAAGTTCTGTTGTTGCTGCTGCTGCCGCTACCATTGCTATTGACTTTGATGATGACATTTGTGAGCAACGGAATTTCGTCACGTCATGTCACGTTCGCAATACCCGTCAAATGTCAAAAGAAGCATAAACGAAGAAAAAAAAAATGACGCCGAAGCTTCAAAGTTTTTTAAAGGGTCCTTTCTTTTTCAATGTCACATGAAAATTACAATCGAAAATTATTTTTTTTTATAAAATATTTACTGCGATTTTTGAAATTTTTTTTTAAACTTTCTTGCATTTTATTTTTCACCAAGCACGAAGTTAATAAAGACAAATTGCAGCAGTTGGTAAACGAAGTGGAAAAGAATCGAAAATGAAAAATTAAGCTTTGGTCCTTTTTATATTTTGCAGCTGTTGCTGTTGCTGTTGACCTCTTGTGTGGAATCCAAGTTTTCAATTTGGTATCTTTGCTGGAGTTTTTTTTATTTTATTTACCATTTTCTCTTTGCCAATAATTTATGGCTTTTGGTGACGCCTCAACATTGCAAATTAGTGTGACATCGGTGAGTACGGGTGCACCTACCAATTGATTAGGTACTTGCACCAGGGGATGGACTGAAAGAAAGAAAGAGATTATGGTAAGAAGAGAGAAATTTTAATGCACTGAATATAATACTAAATGAAATAATAAAATTAATGTTGCGAATGAAGACAGTTTTGACAATGCGGACATGGTATGCAATGTAGATAATGTTCGTCGTTTCAACTATGTAAAGTAATTGGATATTGTTGTATAGATAAAATAATATGTATTTACAACTCCACCTCTAAATGCATAGCACTGTGTTGGCTTAGATGAAAGGATAACAGGTTAGTTGAAAGGGCATAGTGTTGAAGAATATTCTTCTGGACTCTACCGATGTGAAAATAGTTTGATAAAATGTTCGCAGGTAGATTGCTCTATAATTTAGGAACATTCCTGTTGAGGCACAAATTTTGAAAAGCTTCTTCTTTGGAGCTGGCTGCAATTCTGCAGCTCTCATCAAACCATGAGATGTGTTTCGGTTTAATACTGACCTTTTAAACTATATGTTAAACAGCATAACTATTTCAGCAATATAAATGGGCCCCATCCGGCATAGCATTTTGTAGATGTTGCTCGCAAGAGAAGTGTCACTTTTAAAAAATCTACATAAGGTACGCTTCATTTTCAGGAGATCTCGAGGTGTGCCTAATTTTATGTGAACGGCTGACGGTATTTTTGAGCAATTAGAAAACTTTTCACACTGCTTTTTTTACAAATCTTTTAGTTAAAAAAGACCAATTGAAAACTGTTGAAAAGATTGACCAAGCAGCCGAGAGAGATGGACCTTCAACGAAACAACACTCAACATATGTTGCAGCAAATAAAAACTTCATTCATTGTTGTTGCCATTGTGGTTGTTTATGTTGTTGTCAAAGACGACAACAAAAGCGATAACTTTACAGTGAATCCTTGTGCTGGGCAACCGTAACACATACACATACAACAATATTAACGTATCCAATAAATTGACCAACGACGTGAGCAAAAGCCAATAATCCAACAACAATCATTGTGTGGGTCTACCAACATTACCAGCAAAAAATAAACGAAAAGGCGAAAAAGTAAAGAAAAACAACTACACACCAGCACACTAAAAAATTCCGTTGCAGCAATATGTTGCATGTTGTGTTGCTGTGTCTGCCAGCATGTGGCAGTAACTGAACAAAAAACGATGAAAACAGCGTTGAACAAATGTAAAGATTGAAACACGATAGATTGAACATCGCGGCAGGAGTAGTATAGAATGCAGCAGCAGCAAGGATAACTTATATTGTAAACTATTTTGCTAACACGATTTGTGACTTTTGTTAGTTTGGCTTCAAGCAAAGTAATTCATTTTCAATTAAAATCGCATCAGTGCAATGATTTTTTTTCTTTCTTGCAACTCCTTTTAGCTTCCTTTGTTTTATTAGAAGTGCAGAAAGGATATGGCAAAAAGCTTATTTTTGTATTGTTACTTCTCTCTTTCGGTTTCGGCGTGCAACAGCTGTTATTGAAATAAAAAGATGAATTTGAATGGAAATAAAAAGAAAAGAAACATCAAAGCTAAATCAAAGCGTTGCAATGAACTAAATTCAATAACGTGTTGAACTCAATCAAAGGGTTACGAAATTAGTTTATCTTTTGCATTTGGATATGCTTTTTTCAGTAGATACAATTTTTGAACTTTAAGTTAACTTTGAATGAAAAATGTTTTATCAAAATGTGTTACAAGCCCTGAGAAGGATTTTATATTTCACTTTAAAAAGCGTCCCTTTTTATCCTGGTAATAGAAAAATTGTCAAGTTTTTAATTCAATATACCTACACCAAATTTCAACTCTTAGTCTGCACACCAAAAGTCAAGCCAAGGTGTTAAAATCAACAACACGCAGACCACAAATGAAAGCGTTCAAGATTACACAGAAGAACATTATTTTCTGATTAAAATCAATCAACGCAACATTGTGGCTCAAGGAAGCAACGCATCACAAATAAACGTAGGGGTAAGTGTAGAAAATAAAATTTCTATTTATAAATATAGCACTGCCAGCAGACAAGATACCGAATATACAGACAGTTAATTGAATGTAGCAATCATTGCGTGACACTTGCAGAAAACACTGACAGAAAATGAAGTGGAAAAATAAGTCAAAGTTATTAGGACAAAAAAGGAATAACTTTCTCTAGTAAATATTATGTGCCAAATTTCAAAATCTCAGACTACAGTTTCAATTTCTGCTCGAAGACCTCATCCGAGATCCAAAACAGCTGTCTTACTAATATTGTGCTTTTTTAGTTTTGCTGCTCATTAACAACCAAATAAGTTTAGGAATGAATGTAGATGGGCAGTCAATGCAATGTCAACGTCAGTAAATATTTTTGACTTTTTACTAATAAATAAATTTAGTTGTCCAAAATTTTACCTACGAAGTAAGCATTTAGAGAAGACACATATAAGAAAAATAGAACGCTTACTCGATTCATTAATTTTCAATGCTTTTATATCTTTAGTATATTAGGTAAGCAAATTTCCAGATTTAGAAATTTAATATTTTTCGTAATATATTGTACCACCAATAATTTGTTTTCTGAAAGTACCCCAAAATCGTAACATCAAAACGTAATCATATTCATTTTAATAGTTATATCTTTATAGTAGTGGATTTTCCAAAATCATAATGTCAATAACAAACATCTATTCTGTGATATCGTTTTTGAAAAATCACATGACACTTATGCAAAAATAAATTGTGATTTTTGCAACATGCCTTTGAGAGTTTTTATTTGTTTTGTAGGATTTTCCTAGTTGTTTATTCCTTCTGCTTATGATAATTTAGTAGTTGAATTTGCATTAAGTCATAAAAAGGATCAGTGCTATTCTGCTTGATATGACAGCCATATTTTAAGCGGTAATTTTGCTTAATTTTAGGATTAAAAATACCATCATATATAATAAGTTATGTTTTAAAGAACTAATGCCCATTGAATTTATTTCAAAATATTAGCTAACTATCTAAAGGTTTTTCTTAAATATTCTCTTCTACAATTTTTATTCAAGGAAAAAAAAAGTTTTACAGCGTAAAAACTTGTACATATAACGTCTGGTAAAGTGCCTTCATTCACCTTAAAAGATAAATGTACTACGTATGGTGAGATAAGTCATCTTATCTTGCCACCCTTAAGATGCTACGCATGTTCCCCCTTGGTTTACTTTTCTATTTAATATGAAAAGCGCTTGTGTGTCTGTTAAAGTGAAACAATAAATACATGTGTATTTATAGTATATGTATAATATACATATACATTTTATATACATATACTTATTTGTTCGAAGGAAGGGAATGACAACAGGAAAAAGAAAATCGAAGTCAAAACAGGATATTGAATTTTTTTTCTCTTCAACTTTATCTACAGGTGGTAAATTGTTTGATACGCCACGCAACCGGTTGTAAGCTAAAAATAAGAAAAGATAGCAAATCAATATGGCAGTGCATAGAAGCACATTCGCAGCCAAACACTTGTAACTTGGGGTGATCCAAATGGTAAAATTTTGAAAATTAGAAGGTAATCTCAGTGGTGTTTATTTTATGCGGTTACTTTGACAGTACTAAAGAATCAATTTTCAAAAAAATGTCCTCTGCGCTTTTTCGACGTCCTCAAAATCCAAAAATTCAAAGTCGTATAGAAGTTTTCAAAAAATTATATGCTAGAGAAATATATGCCAAATGATCATAATTTTCTTGTAATTTAAACGGTTTAAGCAGAAAACTAAACACAAATTAAATGTTAACAATAAAAATAAGATGTGTATTGAAATTTTCTAAATACCCAAAAAAGGTTTATCTATGTGATTATAGATTGACTACAGGTCGAATATTTTTAAAAGTTTTTACCATGAATATCAAACGGACATCAATGGTGTTAATTTCCTTCCATTTCATCAGATTGTTTCGATTATTTAGTATCACTGTTTATCAACATTACGGAACTGCATTATTTAATAACTTTAAAATAAAAAATTTTTGTTTATCTTATGTCTCGTTTCTCTGGCTTCTACAGAGCATTCGTCTTATCAAATAAAATCGCGTAGTTATAATAATACTTAAGAACATCGTTAGTAATTTTTTTAGCTAACTAATTTAATAAGCCAAAATAGTACAAAACATTTTGATAGCACTTTAATACTAGGCACTTTTTTCTTTACAAATGTGAAACACTCTAATGTACATATATGTATGTTGCGAGTGCACGCAATGAATGAATGAACTTTAAAAGTTAAAACTGTTATGAAAGCGTTGAAGTTGAGATACAGTGCAGCATTTCAAAAAATCGAGAGAATCCAAATTAACTAAGCATAGTGTATAATACAGGCTATTGGGTAATTCCTTGAAAATGTTGATGTTCTGTAAACAAATCGATGAAGTTGGCAAAAAATGGAGCTGTAATAGACTTTGAAAACAGGAGCTAATGCTCCAAGCTCATTGCACCAAAGACGCCGCAGTATAAATCCTGCATCAGATCTTTTTTTATTCGGTAGAGCCCCTTAGAAAAATTATGTCAAAAACAGAAAAGACAACACTGTGCATTATCGTCACGTGACCGGTGACTTTTTACATTAGCGTGCAAGAATGTGCACTACATAAATGGCCATTGCCAGTGCTGAGAAATCGTAGAAAAAATTGAGACGGAAACACTCATCGTGCACATTATGGATTCTTCCTGCTGCGGTGCTGTCTTGCAGTCAATGCATAGTGGTGTCATGTACTTTAATATTTTCTCCACATCGACTACCCATAAATAGTTCAATCAATACAAAACGTCGATGCTGCATATAAAATGCAACACCCGGCGTGTGTTTTAAAATCATAAATAAATCAAAAATTTTACTGGCCAAAATCAGCAGGTTACAAATGGCTTAGTCACACAAATAGTTATTAACTTAATATAAATTGCTTGAAAAGTTTTAGATATAGTAAGTTGATATTTAAAAGGTTTCATATATTGATACTTACAGTGCACCTGTAGCTTCATGCGTTTGCTCACAGATGGCGGCACGCCATTTGATGCAATGCACATGTAGGCACCCATTTCGGATCGCGTGACTTTTGACAACGTCAGCATTTCACCCTCAACTGCTAGAGCTGTCATGTTGTTTTGAAGGTGTGTTACCGCCAGCCAGTTTGTTGGTAGTTTCGTTGGTTATAAAAGAGAAAAGCGGGAGAGAGAGAGTTCGCTGTTAGTAGTGAAAAGTTGTAACAAAACTGTTTGTGCTTTGTTTGTGTAAGTGTATGCAAAATATTTGTGTTATATATCAATAAACTTTGTCTAACTTTATACTTTAAAGTCATGCAATTGTAATGAAACCCATGTCTGTCATCAATAAATTGGAGTTATTTGTGGTTTAAAAGCAGTAGAAGGTTTTGCAGCTCTTTAAGTTCAATATTTTAAATTTAAAGCAAAATATTGATTATAAAAAGTCTACAACTTAAAATATATATAAGACTATTTTTTATAATTTTATATTGTACAAAATTTTATTGGGGATTTATTTTTCAATAGAACTTTTATTACTTCAATCATTTTGATTTTATTTTTCAAATAAAGCTCAAATTAAAGGGTTTTTGTTGCAAATTGAAAATTACAGGTAAAATATTATTGAGAATAAAAAGTATGCTTGGTAAATTGGTTTCTGGATGAGTCTAGAGAAATTGTTAATAATAAGGAATTTATGTTATACAAAAATGGGCAATTCTGATCCTTGAAAACTGTTCTTTATAATTTCACATTACTTACAGCATAAATTTTTGACTAATTTCCAAGGACAAAACATTGAAAGTTGCGGATAAACCTTTTTTTTTAAAAAAAAATTAGCTATGAATTGGAAAATTTTTGTTTGTATCCATTTAAAAAAAAGCTTTACATATAGTTTGACCGACTTTTCTTCAAACGCCTGAATCTAATTTAAAAATTAGGATACCATATGAAAGGTTATTATATAATCTATAATATTTTTAGGAAAAATCTAAAATTTTTATTGGTTCTTATATTATACGGTAAGAGAGTAGATTTATAGAGAAAATTGGTAAACGAATTGCCTATAGCATATAAGGAAACCTGTAAGGAATTCCTAATATACTGTGGGCTTTATAAATTGTAATTTATAGTTTCCATTTTTTTTTTGTTATTTGCACAGCGTCGTTAAAATTGTCATCATTGAATTATAAGAGGTTAGCACTTCTGAAATCAGTCTTAATTTAATTTTCAGAGCTTTTAAGAATTGAATTAAAAAAAAAATTAATTTATTTAAAAATTGAACTTAAAAAAATTGGAGATTTTCCAAACAAAAGTTTTTTTTATTCTAAAATAAAGCTATGAGGTTTTCTGGTTTAGCTAACAATATATATAATTTTTTTTTTTTTGGCGTAAATACATTTCGCCTTGGATCTATATCATAATACAAATGCAAATGAAACTGCACGATAAGTTAACAAACAAACAAAAAAATCAATCACATTTTGTTATGTTAAAAATACTTTTCATGCTATTTATACCACATGCAGTGAATACATTGAATATTTGTTTATGCGTTTTTTATATCTATTTTTCTCTTTGCATACAAACCGAAAGCACTCCGATATTTAAACAAACCAAAACTTACCTTTTGTTTTTTGATGCGCCCCATTGCGTGCAATAATTTCCCGACCATCCTCACGTCGCCATGTGATTTTAGGTTTCGGATGTCCTCGTGCGCGGCAAACCAACTTGGCGGAACCACCTTCAGGCACCATCAAGTCACCGGAAGTTTCCTCATTGATAATGTCAGGTGGTATCACGACTTCCAGGTTTGCTGTCTGCAACATTGGGGTTTAGTACCACACACACACACACGCGTAATTTTGTCATGGTTGTGTCATAATAAATTTATGTGATGTGAAGTTGTTGTTGTTGTTGACATTTGTTAAAATATCCATTAAAGAAAAAAAAATAGTAAAAAAGGGAAAATATTAATAGAAAGAATTAATATTTTTAGAAGTCAACTGCAGCAAATCGTAAGTAAAAATTGGTGAATCATGTCACTTATACATACGTAAAAATTTTAATGATGGTGGGTTTTGAAGCTTATTATACCTTAAAGATTAAGCTCTTGTGAGTTGGCTATATATTATGAACGAATTGCGTCAGAAATTGTTATAAAATAAGATTTAATTTTATAGAAAAAAAGGATCCTAAATATACCACTGCGAGTGCATGATTTTATTGGACTTGTGATCGGCTTTGACCAAATGCAATAGTTGCATTCTCTTCTTTATTAATTATTTTTATTTTGAAAACTCTAAAATTTGAGATTTTATGTATTGTTTTTGGAATTAAGTTGCAAGTGAGGAAACGAAGAAAGAGTAAAAGGAGCTGCATTTAAAAAAGAAAACAAAAAAAACAAAAAGTTCCCAACCAACTCGCTGCTTGGCATGAATCGATGCATAAAATATTCAAGTGAGTCTCACATGTCACTGAGGTCGTTCTTAGCTTTCATTTATCGTCAGCACTGGGTGTGCGTGTACGCGCTCCTTGATGTCGTTTCCAATTCCATTACCACTTCATTCTTTCTCTTAACTTGAGTTTGCTTTTAACCAGGCAGAGGTTTTTCGTTTAATTTTTCACAGCGCATATTTTTATTTTTTTAAAGCTTTTAACGCCTACGCATTTTATTGTTGCAATAATTTATTTTTTGTTTCATTTTACCCAGCTTCTTTCTGTTTTCTTTTTTGTCTGCATTAAGTGTTTTACTGCAAAAAATTGTTTGCGTTCATTTTTATAGAATAAAAATCATTTTATCGTATTTGTTTTAAAAACCATGAAACGTTCGTTATTTTTTTAAAGCCGTTTTTGCATTGCAATGCAACACTGGTTTCAGTTTTGTTTACGGTTTGCAACCATGGTTGGACCAACCAGCTCTTCACTCATTGAATTGTTTTATTGTGCACATTTTTTCTTCATTGATTTGTGCACACTTAATTTTATTTGTTTGTGATTCTGTTTTTTTCTTTTTCAATTTCGAGTGCACAAAAGAGGTTAAATACAGTCAACCTTTTTTTCGACGTCAATGGCAATAAAAATACCATAAAATAATAGGACAATCTGTTGATTTATCTGCATGAACTTTAAATGTAAAAGTTAATGCAGCACATTTTCCAAATGTTTTATATCAAAAATAAATTTATTTTTTTTATCGGCTTTTAGTATCGACTTAAAATTTTCATCAGCTGCTAAACTTTTATTTATTTATTTTTTTAATATATTTTAGATTGAGATTTAAAAATAGCTGGCTCAAATTCAAGCTTCCAAGCTCAAACCTGTAAACGGCGCGAGTTTCTGTCAGATTTCGTTAAGATTTTACTATAAAACCTACTTTTTAAAATTTTGGTAATGAAACTTACATGTAACACACTATAATTCATCTCTCTTCTAAACTTAAATTATTTTGAAAATTTTAGAATATTATTTCTATATTTTTAAATTTAAATAAAATATATAAAAAATGTAGAATTTTTTGGAATTTTGATTTGAAATGTTCACTTCCAGTTTTCTAGAAGCAAAACAAAATTATAATTTCAAATGAAAAGAACAGTAAAATTACTATAAAAACTGCTACGTTTAAAATTTTATTATTGAATTCGAAAAATCCGAATTTTATTCCTTAGAAGGTCCTAACTTGACAACTAAGCTTTATATAAAATAAAAATTGTGTACTTCTTTCACAGTTTTTAGAAGTACTTTTAGGCTGAATGTGATCGAATTTCAGAATGTCACATTTTTTTCATATCCAATTCATATAAAATGCCTGATATATCGCTGGTGTTAAGTTAAGATCTGAAATTTTCAAAAATTCAATGTCAGGCATTTTTCCTTAAAATGCACACTTCGAGAAATATTTTTTTTCCATTAATATTTATCCTTAATGGGAAAAAAATTCTTTCGATTACAATCTTAGCGTCCACAGGTTTTCTAGTAAAAACTTTAAAATCAAATCAGCTTTAAAATCAACATATTACTGCTTAAAAAAATACTTTTTAGTCTTTAAGATTAAAAATTTAAATTTTTGAATGCTATTTTATAAAATATTACACATTTTGCTGACTTATAATGAATTGGTTTTAAATTGTTCTAATCTAATGATGTCATCTCTTGTTACTAAATTTGCTAAATAGGTTTTTTTTCAATTGCCTGCCTTGAACTAAAATTTTTTTTGCTGTGTGTCTTCTATATTTTGTTTAGCTTAGCAAATTTTTTGCATACGTACACCTACATATATGTATGTGTGGGTATGTTTGTATGATTGCAACAACACTTTATAGCAAAATTCACCTAAAAATTATAATGAACATGCTGTGCTGTGCTTAGCCTACCCTTTGCCAAGTTGCAACATCAGCAATGGAGGCGGCATAAAATGTTGCACACCTATGTATGTAAATACAACATTGTTAAGTGTCTTTGTGGATGGAATTCTTGTTGTCTAGTATATGGTAAATCCTATTAAAATTTCGATTAACTTATGACGCTTTGTTGTTTAAGACAAAAGATTTACATAAAAGGATTAGAAAGAATGACAAAGTGAATGAGCAGCGATGGCATAAGGTATGCAACACATGAGCTACACTTGACACCATTAAAGTGATGCTGATAGCAAGATATCCTTATACGTAAGGCAGGTCATGTTTAATGTGTGAAAGAAAATTAAGTTAGAAAAAGAGTTTCAAGGACTTAAATCATACAGCAAAAAAAAAATAAAAATAAAATTTATAAAAAACAGGATCCAGATAAGAAAATGCGTTGAAGTAAAAAATTCTGGTTCACTGAATAGGCTTTTGTAAAATGTTGTTCGTCGCAAAAGTGGGCCTTTGATTGAAAGCAACCTTTCATGGCAAACTTTGCATTGCACCAATATAGATTTTTATTAATTAAACTTATAAAATACAATTACAATAAAACGCTAACCAAACTCATCTGTAAACAACTTTTGAAGAAATTCGAATGCGAATTTTCGTATGTAAATCACATATCACAACCCACAAAAAAAAATAAAATTAACAAAATAAAATCCAAAATCGAAATAAAATCGTTCTGAACTCACCTGCATTTTCATGGGATCTGTATTGACTTGGCACATATATTTGCCAGCATCCTCCATCTTGACGTTGCGTATGATTAGTGTCCATGTGTTGTAGTCATTGTGTGTGACCGATAATCGATCATTGTTGGTTATCACGTGTTCGTGTATCGCCAAAATCGCCTTTGCGTCGGCCTTAATCCAAGCAACCTGCAGCCGGATGTTGCAAAAGCAGCAAAACAAAAGGGACATTCGCAGATAAGTGCACGAAAGATACGGATGATATTTACACCAGATGTATTCAAATTGCATTTTGATATGCAGCAGCAGCAGCAACCAACAGCAACAAAAGCATCATACAACAATTAAAAAAAACGTTGATGACAATAGCGATAACGACAACGGCGATGATGATGACAATGACGCCAGTGATGATGATGATGATGATGATAACATTGGTGACGTTGATGGTCGCGTTGTCAGTGCGCAGCAAAATGAATGTATGGCCATGGATAAAGTTGAGTAAGACGCCAATGTTCGTCCACGATATGTTGTCATTTTGTTTTTTTTTTTATTTATAACGTTCATCAGTGTTTGTTCAGCAATTTTTGTTTTGTGTTGCAACGTTGTTTTTGTTTTTATATTTCGTTGTGAATTTGAGTTTTTTTGTTTTTGGGTTTTTTGCGCCGCCACAGCATTTGTTTCAAAATCGATTTGAAGTTAGTTCGCAATTTGGCCGCAAATTGTTGGTTATCATAGTTGTTGTCGTTGTTATTGTTGTAATGGAAATTGTTGTCATTGTTATAGTTGATATCGTTGGTCAGATGTCAGCGCAATTTGACGCCATTTCCATTTGCATGAGTAAAGTTGAGTAGAGTTGTTGGTCAGTATGCGTTGATTTAGTCGATTTTTATTTGAAAAAATGTTGTCATCGTCGTCGTTGTTGTTGTTGTTGATTTTAGAAAATTGGTTTTGTTAGGGAAATTGCAAAAGGATATGTGTTGTGCAATTAAGGGATCGGTATCGGTTTTTGATGATATCGATATATTGGAGAAGAAAATATTCAGAAAAAAATAAATATTTGTATGCAGTGGCATTAGAATAAAATTTTGTGTCCTTAAAACGAAACTATCCATAGTGGATAGTGGAAAGGTTTATTTTATACATCTTAACATATTTAAAATAAAAAAGAAAACGTTAAATTTTGTGCATTTGGTGCAGTTCTATTATGTTACTTACAAGATATTGCTAATAAATTTTATATATAAACATGCTACAATTTAAGCTTTGCGCACCAAAATGGACTGTGCACTGTGACAATATAATATCTAAAAAGAACTTTCATGTTTTTTGTCTACTTTCGAGGTCATGTATAGGATTCACAGAGAGTTGATCAGATTATTTTTAACAAAAGCATCATTTAGTAACGTCCTTGCCCTTTAAAATGAGCTATCAAGTTGTGATCTGTGATGTTTACTTGGAAAGTTTTAGCCATTGCAAGGTGATTTGAATTTGAAACCCGTTGGTTAATATTTACCAATCGTCAAAATTAAGCAATATTTCGAAATTCTACAATATTATTCTGGCAAGTGCAGTCCATATCTTAATTTAGTTAAATAGTCCGTTTTGGCTTGCAATGCCTCAAATAATGTGTTTTTTTTTGAATTATGAAACGGTAAGTTTAAATAAATAAATACAAAAATAACTATAAATAAATTATAATAACAATGTATAAGTTAAAATGCATAAAACTTAAAAAATTTTACAACATTAATTATGAAATAATTTAACAGAACTGAAATTCCTGCTGCAGAGAGAGAGGGCTTAACAATAAATTTTCCAGCCTTAACTCTTAATTTTGTCAGGTTAAGTATTGTCTATAAATCGCTGCGAATGCACGTAGCTCAAGGTGGTATGCTTAGAAGCTATAGTTTAGACCGTGCATTGTTGCATGTGAGGAAAGCCCTTTTTTCCACTACTTGAAATTTGCAAACTACATACATATGTGACATCTGGCATCGACAAACTGTCAGTTTAAAAACTGAGCGCGGCGCAAGTCCCTTTTCGTTGAGAAGAAAAAGAAAAATAATTTTTAATCAAGCTACATGATATTTTCTTCTCAGTGAAGAGGGAAATTCCACCACTTTCAAAATAATCTATTGAATTTTTCAGCATCCAAAGACAAATAGTTTTATAAGTAAGCGAGCCGGCAACTTCAATAAATGAATTTATATTGGTATCCTTTGATAACCGATATGCGTGTTGAGTAACACTTTCTGATGAACAATGGGCACGAATGTCTATGGAAAACTTAAAGGATAAGCTGAAGTAGAGATGCTTCTAGCATCTAGCAAAAAAAAACATAAAAAAGCCATTTTTAAAAACTTTTTTATGATTTGTAGTGCCTTATAGTTCAAACAAAATTTATTGGGAATTGAGTACAGAGTATGAAGTCAAGTCAAGTTATAAGGTTTAAAGGATTTTTTTTTTGCATGCAAAATTAGTTATTTTTTTGTTGTCCAAAAATTTTTCCAGACTAATATTTTAAGAAAAACATTATAATATTTGTTTTCCTGAAAACTTTAAAAGCGTTCTATGTTTAAAACTATACACAGAAATGAAGAAAAGTACCCCTAAATAACAAATTTAGTTGACAGTTTTTAAAAATATTTTTTGAAAATTAACAAAATTTGATATACATATATGTATATATTAATGTTTCATGAACTTCAAGATTTATTGCTAAGTTTCCTTTCAAATTTTTACTCAGGTTTCCGAATTTCTTGTATAAACATTGTTTCTTGTATAACATTATCTAAAGCTTATTGTTGTAAATTTTATTCTAAAAGAAAATAAGTTTTTAAAAATTCAGTAGCTCTCATTTCGAAAGCATTTTGTAACGCTGTATTTGAATCAGGCCTCCAATTTGTACTGCTTTGCAGATTACTTCAGAATACAGCATCAAAATGTGCGCAGAGTTTCAAACTTTGAGGGCCAGCACGAAATAACATTTTCCAAATTTAATGTTTTACCTCTGTCGATTTTCATCGGTTTTACAATGTAATTTATTATCATATGTGTGATAAAACCAAAACCATGCGTTATGAAATATTTTAATTTGCCATTTGTTACCTTTAACTAAATATGGGTATGTACAATCAAATCATTTTCAAATATAGAAAAGAAGCAGGAAAAGCATCATTTTGTATTTTTAGTCGAAAGTAATAAAAAAGCCCTTAAATGGAATTGTACACATCAACAAAAAAAAGGTTGTTAAGGGGATTTCAATTCATTATAAAACAGCTGCTTTCAATTTCCATCAAAATTAATTTGAAAATAAATTCTTATAAAAACAGGTAAATTAAGTGACAGCAAGACTTAAAAAACTTCAAAATCATAGTAATACAAATAATACAAACGCAATAAACAATTCTGCAAAAAAAATTTACTCAAGTACACTCAGTTAAATTTCAATTGTTTACATTACAATTGGCAAAAAATTAAGTCAATAAATGCAAAAAAATAAACAGATAAAACGATTTGAGAACACGAAAAGCTTTTTTTTCAGTATTGTACGTTGAGTTTCTTTTTCCATTTATTTTTTTATTTACAACTGCAACATGAAAACATGCACACACACATAAATCAACCAAAACTACAAAAAAAAATCAAGTATTTATATATACATTGCTGTTAAATGGTGCAAAGTTTGTTTCGGTTTTAGCTTGGTGCGCGTAAATTTTCAAAACTAAAAAAAAAAAACACAAATAAGATAACTCGCCTAAATATATGCAACAAAAAAAAATCTAAAATTTAAGCTGTAAAATAAAAATTTATTTTGTTTTTTAATGAAGAAAAATAAAGAAAAAACGGAATTTGTGCGAGTGCAAATGGTGCTGAATTTGTAACGAAATGGCGCTTATGACGCATTTTATTGCAATGGACATTTGATTTTTGTCTTTAATTCAGTTTCATTTATTTGTTTATTTATACTTCATGTATTGTTTTTAATGTTTTCGTTGGTTTTGTTTCAATTTTATTGATGGCTTTTTATTTATTACTGCAATTCAAATAAAATATTCAAAAATCAAATAAAAAATTTTGTTGCGTTTGGTAGATGCCACCGAACGAATGGCGGTTGAATTTGAGGATTTTCACTCATTTCCATTTTATTTTTATGATGACATTTCACTGATTTATAACTGCAATACTAGTGCAGTTAGTTGATGATGCGTTCAAAATACGTACAGTTGAACACATGAATAGAAATTGAATTTTCAGGAAATAAATTAATTTTTTTTTTCAAAAAGATTGAGTATGTAAAAATGCACTTTTTATGATATACTTTACAACATTAATTTAGCTACAAAGTATTTCTGTGAAAGTGCTAGTTTTGGATTTTTCCTATTGGCTTGAGTTTTGCAATTGTAATATATTGACATACACCAGTTTGGATTGTGTGTACTAAAAATATGATAGTTTTTCAAGAGGTGAATTATGATTAAAAGTATGTAAATTCGATGATTTTCCACTATTTTGCTTCGTTGGTCCTTATGACTCATGCGTCATATATGGCTTATGGGGTTCTTACATTGGCTAAGAAAGTTGCAGTCATTCTTTATTAGATCTCTGTTCAGAAAGGTTTCAGTGGTAATGGAGTTACTACTTATCTCACCAAAGAAGGAGCATCCAAAATATTAACTGGCTCCTGTCTGCAGTAAGTCTTTCATCACAATCTTCTACTGAATCAAATACATTCTGGCTTGAAGCAATAGTGCAAGAAAATGCTGAATATATATATTTTCCCTGAACTGAACTGAAAAGCAAGTTGGAAAAGTTCTTGATAAAATTCAATAGGAATAACTTTACAGTCATACTAGGCATGATATGCAGTTTCTGTAAGCTTTCAAAACGCGTCTCTCTATTGATACTACATACCTTCAGACTGTGCCTTGAAGATAATGATAGAACACATTTTAACAAATTGCTCGCCGCTCTCTGCCAATGGAGCGTATTTTGTTTTTGCAACTGTCTTTCGCGGAAGACTTACAACTTTAAAAAATCGCACAAGCTCTGGTCAACTCAAAAATTAAAGAAACATTTTATAATAAATTAGGCCTAAGGATGCAAAAAATTATTTTTTCCCTGTTTCATGCATTTGCTCTAAGAACATAATTTTCCGAAATAATTTCCACTATACACAATACCAGATCAGCAGAGTTTCAATTAAAAACTCCTTTTTTACTATGGTAATCATTGTTTTTTTTTATCGTTTACATACATCTATGCACCATTGAGGATATTTGCATATAAATTATATATATATTTACATATCAAGGGAAAACTTGATATACCAATAATTTTGAAAGAGCTTTCAGCAAACGGAATTGGGAACATATTTTGTAAAAGAATCATATCGAGATGATTACAAAGTGCCTTATAAAGAAAACTAGCACAGAGTAAATGATTTGATTGTTACTACCTAGATTTGGTTATAGTAACTACTTTATACAAATGACAAATTCACTTTAGGCGCAACAAAAATATGCCGTATATATAACATTCTTATATTTATTAGTAATCACATATTTGTTCATAATAACTAAATCTAGTTTTGTTACAACTAAATATTTCTTTGTAGCCAACATTAACATGTGGATGATTACCAAATTTTATATTGGATGATACAGATATATATATGTATATGCCACAAAACATGAATTAATGATAAACGATTAAGGAAAATCTATAATGAAAAATTGATGATAGAAATATTCGACACTGTTTTAAATATTGGGTTTATTGGAAAGTAACTTCGTTTTTTTTTGGTGACATTGAAAGACAATTTCCTTATAGTGTATAAATATTTTATTGGAAAATATACATATTTTCCGTTTGCTATCTTACTGGCAGTACCAGGATTTCTTGCTGACAAAACTTCTGACCTTTGCCGACTAAAAACTGATCCAAGTCATTTTTGACATCTTCTTTTGGGTTTTTCCATCCAATAATTTTACTAAAGACCGGAACAAATAATAATCCGAAAACGCTTAGTCTGGAGAATATGGTGGACATAGTACTTCATCCCATCCAAGCTGTTAAAGCTTTAGGGAAATAACCAAACTTCTATGAGGTCTTGCATTATCTTGGCGGAACACAAAATAATTTTACATTAATCAATTCTAGACTTTTCTGTTTGAGTAAATCATTCAATTTGTCCAAAGGATGAGAGTACACTTCAGAACTGATCGTGATATTGTCGAGTAGAAGCTAAAAAAACGATTCTCTTGAAATATCAATAAAAAAAAACAGCATCATCTTTTCATCACTAAAGATTTTCGTGTACCAACCAAATCATTTCAATTCTGTCAAATATATATCACGATTTATCGCCTTCTATCTTTCAATGAATGATATAGCAATATTTTTTAAAATTTATTTATTAATAATAAATATTTTTAGAAACTGTCAACCAAACTTATGTATTGGAGCGAAACACACTCTTCTCTCGGCTTAGTAGTTTACAATAATACACACATATATTAAAAAATATTCAGGAAAAATTGAGCCTTGCCAAAAATTAATTTCTTGTCATGTTTTGCATCATATAAATTTCTCGACATGAGAAAATCCTGTAATATATTATGGTATTGCAAAAATTGCCCAAATTTATATAAATTAAATTAAACCCATTTTATCGCTTATCAGCAAACTGGAACAATTTTATATACTTTTTTGTGAGATATTCTTAGAATAGTTTTTTCTGCTTTTGGGCGACTCAGATAAATATTTCCAAAAAAATTAAACGATTGACCCCAGATTTATTTATTGGCACTTTTAACATTTTAAGAAATTTATTTGTTTTTTGCTAGTAGACTCCTACATATTTTTCATTCTTAATTTAACTTAACAAACAATTTTGATCCATTGATTTATTTACCTTTTTCGAAAAACTAATAAAAAGTTAACTTATTTTGCGACAGTTTAGCATGTCAAAATATATTTTCATACGGCTCTTCTAAAAACAATTTTCGAACGATTTTATCGCATTTGTAGACTATTTTCAAATCATGCTTTTGGTTCAAATTACACTTTCATGGTTTTCTAAGATCTTTTCACTTGTTATCTTTATCATTTTTACTCAATAATTTTTGTGGCCCTTTTTCGTATATCATAGATGGTAATTGTAGCTATGTTAATTATTTTTGCTGCTGCTAATTGTTGTTGCCTGTTGCCTTAAATTTTCTAAAAAATCCATTTTGTTTGAAATAAAAATGCCACTGCTATTCTCAAACAACCAACACAAACAATGTATGGAACGTGCTATTTGTTCAACCACAACCAACTTTAGTAGTTTATTGTTGTTTGTGTTGCTGTCATTTTTGCCATTGCCATTGTTGCTAACAGTTTGTGTGTTAAGTTTGTCTTGGTTAATGATGTGCATTCAAATATTGTTGCAAACGTGTTGAAGGTGACGTATACCATTATTCATTACATTAGATACAGTGAAGGAAATTCTTATGGTGTAATATCATAGAAAGCCGTTCTCATCGAGTTGGAAAGGAAGAAATTTTGTGATGACATTTCGTTCACTGTACCTAATACATTATCGAAAAGCGGAATCCCAGCAGCTAGTAGTTGTTATTTAACATACCAATGCGCGCCACATACAAATAATGGTACTATAGTACATATGTATGTACATGTATTGGGTGTTTTTTTTAGAGTGTTGATTTTTAGATTAAAACAATACATCATAAATTGTCTTAATGACTTTAATTTTGAATTTATTTGGTAGATAATAATATGCCAATTCACATTTGAAAATTTCATTGAAAATATGAGCGTCATCACTTGCTTGATTATAGCGCTGCCTCTCGACAATAATATGACAAACGTAGGTTTTCAAATGGTCATGGATATTTCCACAAGAAGTAATCCAGAAGTATAATACCAAGCGATCTTCGAAGTCACGTAAATTTTATATAAATTTAAAGTTGAAATTTTGTTTAGTCTTTCTGTGATAGAATTTGGCTAACCTTTCTGTGCATTCTCACCGGTACACTCAAAAAGAAACACCCTATATATTTTTTCAGCAACATAACCAAGGCCAGAAATGTTTGTATTGTCCTACTCTCGTTTGTCTGCTCATTTGGCTGCTGCTGCTCCTGCTACTACCGTTCTACCGATGGGCAACGTTAAACTGTTAAACGGCTTTAAATACGAAATTGCAATTGACAATGCGATGCATGGCTTTGCATTGAATTGTGTTGCACGTAACAACGTTAGCAGCAACAGCAGCGATGTTATCAGCAGCAGTAACAACACAACAACAGCAACAGCAACAACACTGCACCATTGTTTTCAAGCGAGGGGCAGTGGCAATTGAAATGAAAATTGAATACATGATGTAAATTTAAAATGGCGTTCGATTTGGTGGGGAAATATGGATTTTTATCGGATGCAAACCAGGAAATGAAACTAAATGCGATTTAAAATGTTTTAAAAACTACTGGAAAATGGATAGCAATTTTCAAAAGTTTGTTTTTTCATAATTCCTAGGCTACTTGGGAAAAATTTATACAAAAAGATGACACGAGTTGTATGTGTAAGAGTTATGCTAGGTGAAACAATCGCATAAGCGATTTTTTACGGATTGAGAGCAACGTCAAAACTTAAATCGTTGCGTTTTGAAAACTTGCTACGCAACTTCTATAGGTTGAAAATTGCAAGATGTATGTACATATCCTTAGAATAACTTCAAATTTCATAGAAATTTACATATGTCTGAGGTCTATAATATCTATTAGATAAGGAAATCATTCATTTCCATTCGCAATTGAAGCTTTTGAAACCTTAGCGTGACGAAGAATTATATCCATTGAATGTTAATATTGAAAGCTGGAACACACTACATACATAGAAAAGTAGTTTTTATATTGTGAAAACATTAAAGCGTCTAACGATCTATGAAGCTATTTTATTATATAAAACAATTTTTCTTCATTTATAAATTTACGTGGCAAAAAAAAAAAAAACAAAACATGTGATGATTGGGAGAAAAAACAAAACATTTCGAGTTCGAGTTCATCGTATTTATCATTGATTGGAAATATTATTAGTAGTGATGCCATCTTTTGAATAAGCTTTTTATACCAACAACTATAATTTCAAATTTGATTTTTGTATATTATATTTGACATTTTGACTTTGTTCCTTAGCAGTTTTATTTAAATGATTTTATTAATTGTGTGTAAAGTTTAAAATTTATATATTATATCCTTTTGATGCACTGGTGCATTTGAAATGTGAATATTTCATATTATCTTACGTGAAACACTACATAAATCCTTAGGTGCTTGGTGCAGTGTGCGGTGCGTTATACGAATATATTAAAATTGGTGCACAATTTAAAGTGAATTCAAAACGGAAAAGTCCAAAAAAAAATTTTAATAAATAAATTCGTACAAAACAAAAAGTAAAACCAACAACCAGAGTAAAAACTTTGAACGCATCTTAAAACCGATACATACCCTTGCTTGTGTTGAGTCTGCACTCACCCTGTAACCACCAAGATTATTCACCACACATGTGAATGTTGCATCACGACCTTGCGCCACTGTAACATTTTCCAATGGAAATACAAAATCCGGTTCGAAGGCACCGACTGAGGAGAATTTTTTTGAAATGGAAAATTCTTCATTTAATAAAATGAAGACGGGTTTTTGTTGTTATTGCAGAAAGCGATAAAGAGATTAGAATTTTAAATTAGGTAAAATAAGTTAAGTGATTTTTTTTGCATTTAATTCTGTCAACATAATAAGCGCATTAACGAAAACTACATGCGAAACTCACCAATACAATTGCATATGATTAGGCATAGCAGAAGTTGCCATCGTACGCTATTGCAGATGCCTTGCAGTGGCGCAAAGTAGCATAAATTTAACATGTGATTGTTGTTGTTCTTGCTGTTGCCGTTTCTTGTTGTTACATCAATTGAAGTTGCAAGGAAATCATTTGCCATCATAATGCAAACAACAGGTTAAATGTCATCGCTTGTATTTGTTGGGATATTGGATTTTTTTTCGGATTATATGCAATTTAGCTGGTTGATGGTAAAACTTTTACTATTAGTTGTTGTTAAGATTCGGCTGAAATTAAAAATAAAATTATTTCTTTGAAAATTTTAAATGCTTAAGGTAAATCGAAAATTGTCATTTATGTAAAAAAAATGTACTTAATTATTCCATCAATTAAAAAATTCACAAAACATTTTTGAAAATTCTAATGAAATTTTTAAAAATCTCATAAAACTTTTCTGCGAATTGCTTGGAAATGTGAAAAAAATCAGGTGTAATTTCGCCAACATAGGAGTCGATAAATATCCATTTGCATTTTCGGAAATTATATATATTGTTCAACAATCAAAGAAAAGTCCATTGCTCTTCAATTTAATGTCAGCCATTTAATAATTAATTTTTTAGAAATCTTTTCTTTTTTTAAAAAAAAGAAGCTAATTCAGAATTTCGATAATGATAACGTATTTCTCAAAAACGCTTATGTCCACGAATTTGGAAAAATTAACCTAACCCACATAATGAATATCAAACATGCCTAAGTCTATGGAAAATAGAGCTTAATTACAGATATATTTCGATTTATTTGTTATTTTTTCTAGTTCCAAATCACTAAGTATAACTTAGTTTCTAGTAACGCAAAACAAACATCAAACAAAGAGAATATAAATATTTTTTTTCCATAAATGATTTGCGACTTAGTTAATCGAGCGTCTCTACTCAAAAAATTAAGTTTTCATTACCATCTGCATAACTTTTTTCATAGTTCGGTACTTTTTTGCACTTTGTCTTTGATTTTTCTATGGAGATGTCAGTGTAGCTGCACCAATGAGTCAGGGCACAAAAATACAATAGAGAAAACACTGTGGTCCAACAGTTACACAATACCTTACAAGCAGAAAGCTATGCACACATATACATTAAGCAACCGCCAACTCACACACATTGTTAAGCGTTCGCGTGTGCCAAAAGTCATGGTTGTGTTTACATGCGGTTGAATTACGTTTTCAGCTGCAGTGCCGCTGGCTGCCTCTAGCGCGTTCATTCGGGATTATGTGTTTGGCCAGAGCCCGTGGATCTGATGATTGTGCGACGGTTGGCTATGCTTGGTTGGTTGACTGGCGGGTAACTGATGTTATTGTTGTTCTTATTCGCCATATACTTTCTTTTAAAAAAACATGCACCCTCAATCCTTGGCCTTTGTTTTTGTTGGTTGGTCTTGGATCTTTTACCTCGGTCGTTTTAATTAATCCGCTAGTTTTTGTGTAGTAGCTACATTTTTGCTTTTCTTTTTGTTTGATGGTTGACTATTCTGAAATAACAACCGAGACAGTATATCTTTTTACGTGTCCTATGCTGGCTTAAATGTTTTGTCTGAACTTGGCATTAAAAAAAACGAAGAGTTTTGCCACTAGATATCAGTAAAATGAATGAATGCAAATTACATTTTTGTAGATTTTACTTTAAAAGGTTATCAACATATGCAAGGTAGAAGTTTTTGCAGACTTTTATTTACGTGAAATTTAATATTTTGGAAAATATGTGTTATTCAAATTGTTATGTGAAAGAAAAGACTTTAGGGAAATTAAGTTTTTTAAGTTATGTACAATAATAGAAATAATATTAATAATATTATATTGCTTTTAAAATAAATTATTATTTCAGAAAAATCCAGAAATTTTTTAATGTGGTCTTAAAAATGACATATCTATTTTTAAGAGCTGTTTCAAATTGTAAGAAATACCTTAAATAATGAGATATTTTATTAAATTTCGCTTATTTTACATTGATTTAGTCTTATGTTACGTTACTATGAATTCAAATGTATTGTTGCTGTTGTCTTAATATATCGCCACAGACATGAATCTCATTAAAGCTGTGATAATACAATTTCAAAAATTCGATTAATTTTAAAAATCGCAGAGGAAAGTTTTAAAAATCTCTTGACACTTTTCTAAAAATCACATGTCATTTTACAAAAGGTTACTTGAAATTTGAAAATTTTTCGATAAATTTCTTAGTCTTTTTTGGCTTACGGAATATTTGATAATAACATAATCAGTTTTTATTCCAAAACCAAAACGAAGAAACTTAATTTTAAGAACAAACATAAAAATACTTGGAAAGAGCAAGAATCTCACATTTAAATGAAAGTTTAAGCAGATGTCTTGGTATATTTATTGTGGCAATTAAATACGCTTTGCTCCGTAAGGAACATTTATTTTTTTAAACGGATTCATACATCAAGGGCTTAAATATAGCAATCTCTTTAAACTTATAAAACATCAGCAGCTATTAAGGAAGTTACAACGCAGCAATTTTCGCAGACAAAATGACCATAAAAATGAACAGCGTATACATAATGGACAAAAAGTGTTGACAATGAGCCTCACTGTTTGTTGTTGACATTTATATTACTCACTCGGGAGCTGAAGAGGTGTGTCCACTATCAGGCATAAAGACAATACACTTTTACATACCCAAGAGGAGTAAAGTTCATAAATGACCAAATTATTACATAAAAGCTTTAATATTTAGAGCATAGAATTTAAAGAAAAAATTTTGTTTTCTGAGTTATTCAGACACTTTCCGTTACATATAAATATAAATATTTTATCAAACTAAGTCTAATACTTTTACTTTCGATTTTTCAGTTTCTATGGAGAATGTTACTCCTAAATACAACAATACACCAGATAAGTACATATCTGCAATAGCACTAACCAAAGGAAAAATAGAAAAATGAGCAATCAAACAAAAAATGTATTAAGAAAGCAAAAGCCAACGAAATGATTATAATCATTGCAAGTCACTCATAGATACGCGCACAATGTTGTACTAAACTCACCATTACACTGTACGCAATATATCCGTATGGATTTATAGGCAGTGAGAAAGTAGCCTCGTCCTTTGAATTCAACTGCTTAAAGTCACCCAAAGGCTGACAGCATGAAATATGCTGACTGTTGACTGCGTGCTGACTGCTGAACTATGTGTAACTCAAGGCAATCTAAGCATGACGTGGAGCCAAAGCTCAGTTATGAGGGTGTGAAATCTCAAATTAAACGAATTGTGTTTAATTTTCGTTGAATTTTTAAGGAATATTATTTTCGTCAAACACTTGTATGCTGATATTTATAGTGTTTCTAAATCTAACTAAGTCTTCTTAAATCTTAAGTAAATTATTTTATCTCATAAAGCTTTTCATCATTTCTTAATTCTGTTGCACATTATTTTGTAGCCATGTGCCTTTTCTATTTCTATATTGACTATACTCGCATTCACTTTATATTTAAGTCGTGTTGTCAGAGTTTGTCGGTTAAAATAAATTTTTCGTTAAAGTCAAATGACTGAGCAATGTCCTGTGCTCTATATGTGCATCCTTCTAGCACACTTCACATTCAAGCGTCGTATAGTGTGTGTGCAATGAATTCCCATTGCTGTTGTTGCACTGTCTCTCCGTAATGCTGCTGACACTTTTACTATTTTACTATTTAATGTACTACTGATAAAATGTATCATTCCAACAGTTTATTTACCAGGATATGTATTGCTATGTTGTGTTGACGTAGTTGCATGAACTCTGCTTTTGGCATTTGTGTAGATAAAATAACATTATTTCTTAGCAACTTTATTATGAATTGAGGTCAACGAAAGAACAATTTGTGTGCAAGTACTTAATAGCTTTAATTTATTGCTCAAAGTTTATGTCTGATGTCGTCAAAAAAAATTATTTAAAAATAAAAATTTAACAAAATTAAATTTTTTTAGCCGAACATTTTTTCAGAAACAAAAAATTAAAATTAAAATGTATTTAATAAGAAAGTACATACGAACAAGGAAAAAAATTCTAAATTACAAACGTGCTCGTACTGGCATGATTACAAAAACTCAATAAATGTGCCACGTGACCATCTCTTGAGAATGTGCAGTATTTTTGAAAATTAAGTTTTACCGCTTTGAAAATAAAGTTGCTCTTAACAGCAAAATAATATCTAAAAACATTAAAAATTCAAATGGACATTTTCAAAGGGCTAATCCTTACAGGTCTGAGCAAACGGTGTGCTATTGTATTTTGAAGAATACGTTAGGAAGCTGTATCCGCTGGCATTCGTGTTTCTGTATAAACGTAAAAATAATTTTGTTTGTCTTAACAATAGTTTACTTATTTAAGTATAATTATTATTATAATTATAGTTATAAGAAGATTGGGGTGAACATTTAACCTAATGGTATATTTTTTAAGTTTTCATTTCATTTACCAAACAGCCTTCTTGCTTTTGCCTTAAAACTGCTGTAAAAATATGTATGACCTTTCTAGGTTACAACTTTTGACAAACAATAGTATTCGTAGTTAAATATATTATATACAATTATCCATTGAATATTTTAACGAGATGTAGCTTCAAGTTAATTTAATATTCGCATATTTAAATTAAAGCAAAATTTTACTTTAGTCAAAAAGCATTCACTCCGTGTAAAGTAAAATGATATCATGCTATGCGTTAAAGCAAATGCTGCATATGGATTTTAGTTGCCATCGCCAACGTCAAAGAGGAATATTGGGTTAATTTCTTTGGCACAGTGCTTTTAAAATCATAATGGAAAAAAGGAATTCCACTAGTTCAGCAAGATATAAGAAAAATTTATGCGTTAGACTTATGGTTGCCAAATTTTTCTGACTCTGAAGTTTCAGTTAAATAGTTCGTTATTTTTGGCAATGACTTGCTGTAAATAAATAAGGGACTTTCTTTATCTAACGCAAAATTCCATGTTGATGGATTTTAATGTTTTTGTGCTTAAAATATTCGTTATTCGTCTATATGCATGGACCAGTGTGGCCATTTGGAAGTTTCCAAAATGGTGGATTGAAACCAAAGGAAAATCGGGAGTTGGGATTGAAAATCTTTTGAAAAAAAATTGAGGTCCGAATAGATTGGTTTTGGGCTCAAATTGTTGGTAATTTAAGTCCTCTATTAGTTATTGGTGAAATCCAACATAATAATTTTGACAAGATCAGTTGGTGACCCTATTTATGCTACACACTCTATTCAAGAATCTTGTATGAAGTTGCTTTTTATTGAACAGTTTTTTTTTGACAAAGTATGGGATATATACCTAACTGAACTTAAATGGGGATATGCATTAAAATTTCGTCCATTTTAATATTAATTATTTCAACGCTGAAAATCTGAAGAATTCGGTTAACAGAATTTTTTTTTTTAATTAAGGACCTTTAAAAAAATTATCACGACAAGCTCTCATTGTATTGCAATTTTTCATTACATAGCATTGCACAATGTAACGCTGTGTTGCGTTGTTCCGTCACCTTCTTTTTTCACTGTTGTCAATGCTGTAGTAATTACGTCTGTAAGTCTATCTATAGTAAGTGTACATTGTGTACGTTTGCATATGCCGCCGTATGTCGGCATGACGCTGTGTCTATGTTTGTTTAGAATTTAAATGTTGTGTGTTTTGTGCCATAGTACTCGTAGATGGCAGATAATATATATCTAGATACAGCACGTATCTAATAAAACGCCGCGCAACAGAACCAAGAAGAACAAGACAAACTGCACGCTTTTTATTCTCTTTACATTTTTAAATAACAATAAGTACCATCGCACAGAGGGTTGTGCCACCTCGTTTAATTAAAAAAATATTCAATTAATGCTTAAATTTCTGGTATTCTTGAAAAAAATATACTAAATTATTCTCCACTAACTCAAATATTAGATCTTAGTAAAACTTTTTTCCTCGAACAGGGTATTTCAAATATCGTGTCAATTTGCTTTTTGCTTGCGAAAGGTAAAAAACACACATTTTTTCTAGTGTCACGCAGTGGTTTTTTCAAAAAACAAATTTTTATTAACCAGTCCCGACACTGAATCATTTTCAAAAAGACTGCTAAGATTTTGGTAATTTAAAATTAATCAATTCTAAAAATGTACCTACTTTTCGTGAACACTGCATCCAATTCGGCAAAACTGTTTAAGAGTCAGACTCATGCATTCTGAACAATGAGATTTCAAAGTAGCCCTAGATTTTAATGATCAATACCAATTTTATCATTCGACTATGTTCATTTTCACGGCTCATTCAATTCTATAGCTTATGTAAATTAAACTAATAATTTGGCACTTTTGAACCCACTGTGCGCCACCGCTGTTGCTCACTTTTTCTTTGTAAGCTCTAACTTCTGCTCGAACTCCTGCCTGGCACTCATTTTGGCACGTTTCCCAATGTTGGCTTTGAAATGCAGCAGCAGTAATAGTAGCACTTGAGTTTGTGTTGAATACTTGTATCTGTTCTTTCCTTTTCTTATATCCTTGTTGATATCTTTGCTTAGGAATAAACATTTTACAAGTCGCTTTGCAGTTCTTTAAGGAAGTTTTCAAGCATGTGTGTGTATGTGCGTCTAGGGAAGTGTGTAAATGTCACAGTGCTGAAATTCTTAACCACTTTCCTTTGGCATCGCTTAGCTGTTGGAAATGTTAAAAATTATTTCCTGAGTGTTTGATTTCACTTTTCCGTTTAGTGACGTGACTCAGACAAATATTCGGCTCTCGATTGTAGTTGCTTTGAGAAATTATTTTTTGATGGAAGTAGACCTTAAACAGGCAGAATTTCATTGAATTTTTGACCATTTTTGAAAGTTGTCACTTTTCATATAGGTACTAACTTCAAAACGCAACACAACGAGCTATTTAAGTAAATGCTGGTAAATTCAATATGGGTATGCTAAGTCAAATCAACCAGCATACAGTGTTGTGAAAAGAAAAATACAATTTTAATAAGAATTTAAAAGTTACGCGCACTGTTGGCGTTAGCGCAGTATAGGGGTATTAAATTTTTGGCAAAGAAAACGATAAAATCTTTATAAGTTTTCTTTCTTTATTTTCATCGATCACTTTGTGAAATTTTAGATTATTTGTTTATTCTTAAGCCTTTACTCTCAGGTTCGATTGAAGCTGGAATATAAGTATTAATACATATCTTGAGGTGTTTAGGGCTATATTCAATATTGTGTCTGCTCTTCAATGTATGTCATAGGTTTGTCTAAGTGAAACTTAAGCATTTTAGGTTGATTAAAAATCAATTCCATAAGAATATTAGATCCTCATGGCAAAATCAAAATCAAGTCACAATATGGAAACAGTATGTATTGCAAACAGCAGTAACGAAACGAATTTAAAAAATACGAATTTGACAAATCAGTATAAGAAATGCAACACGTTGTGCAGCAGATAAAAACGGAAACAAAGAAGAACTGATAATAAAAAAACGAAAAGCTAAAGAAAATGAAACTAAAATAACAAAAAAAAACTGCGGCTGTAGTGAGGAAAATGTGCTGCTGTTACACGTCGCACGAAGCGGAAGCGCGAAAAAAATATGATATCCTACCAAGCACAAATACATATACATATAATAAAAGCACACGCACACATACAGCGAGGTGCGACGGTGATGTCTGCGACTTCGCAGGACTTGAATTTATTACGTGCAAATGTAAATAGCAGCACGTTTTCATTTCAAGCACGCCGCAAAAACGACTGATATGGACAGCATGTCCTGCCGCAGCATGTCCTTGTATGCCAAATGCAAAATGTCTGAAGGACTCTAACAAACGCAATGACTTCTTATATCCTGCCGGTGTGGGTAAAAGTGTGGGTTGAGAACAAAAAGTAAACATCATTTTAAAGTTGTTTTCCTTTTTTTCACTTTTCGTGTAGTCATACATCGTCTTGCATCGTCCTTAACGGTAACGTTAACAAGGGTGGAACACATTTTCAAAAATTCCATTGAGAAGCTTAGCCAACATTCCTTAAAGTTTACTTTAAGAAATCAAATTAAAATTTATTTCTGAGAATTTGGGAACATTGAGCTTACAAAATAGTGATGTTTCCACTTATAAAAGGTTTCCCATTAAGAGTGATCTATTTTTTCTTTGAATAAAACAAAACCAAACTGAGATATACTTAGTCGTTCCCATTTTGTTCTAAAAATAATATATTATTTAAATGGCCGCCTCTGCTACTCTTGCAAAAGCGAATATGATGAGTCGAATTTTGGACCAATTTAATAAACAAGTCAGGATTTATTTTAGGAATGTGGCGTTCAAAATTAATTTTTTTATGTTTCAGTTGTCATTTCATGAGATTACTGACCATCTGAAGTTTTAAAGCAATAAATCGATTGTGACATGGGTTCTGTGATACGTAGCGCCATTTTGTTGAAACCATGTGCTTCTTAAAATAATATCTTCCAATTCAGGTCACGAAGAATCAAGAAGAAAAAATAAGTTATAGTATGTATAAATACTATAAGTACCTAGTTTCTCATTAAATTGTATGTAAACCACCTTTGCGCATTTGTATGTGTGCATTTTTCTTGTATCATTGTAAATAAACGGATTTGTCAAGACGGAGTGAATTTGCTTGTAGCGATCCTTTTTGTTATGCAGCCAAGCACGTACGGAAAATGAACTTCAAAATGACTGCGAATGGTGTGAATGTTGAATAGTGAATAGAAGAGCGTGATAGTAGTGGTCAAACAAATACCCAGTTGGGACTTAGAGGAACCCAGTCAAAAAAGCAATGATTAGGCAGAACGAAATTATGTTAATAAATTTTCTATCAATATAGATTTATCAGCACAATATCCATATTTATTGCTTTTGTTCTTTTCAGTGTAAAGCACATTATATAGTGTACGTTTTCTATGAATTATGTCAACAAAAGTCAAATAGCTATGCTAGAATCCTTTCTAGCAAGCTGATTGCACCAACTGGGTTATTTAAATGGACGCTTATTGGTGTAACTCTATGTATCATTGGAATTTATTTTTGTTGTTTACTGTCGAAATCGTGCAGTGTGCTTTGAATTGCCTATTTGTAGTGTCTTGGACAAATATCTCTCATTGTTGATTTATTACTTATAGAGGGCGTGGTGCATGCTGATGTTTGTAATGAACAAAATTAAATTAAGGGCAGTGAACTGTATAGCGATATAGCAAAGATGGAATATTTATTGATTCAGTTTTGGCCAAATGACTTTAGAAAAACGTAAGTAGTGCAGTAAATTTTCATTAGCAATATTTTCGTTTCAATGGACTTTTACATATAAATTTTTTATTTGACTTTTATTACATAAACATATTTATATATTTATATTAAAAGAATAAAATGTTTATCGCAAAACTTTAATGTAACATTTATCAAATATTATTATTGTGGCAACAATTCAAACTATCTCTCACCAGTCTCAGTATATAACTCATTTATGTTGGAAAATATCTTAATCATATCTCATATCATGGGAATTTTATATTGTTTGCTTTTAATTCATGAGAATTTATTTCACAGTATGTAAATTCAAAAATTTCATGAGATTTTTATTCTTAGAATTTACATATATTGAATTATTATTTATTGTCTGTAGTCAAATTTGGCGCAATTTGCTTTAACCTTTTTAATTAAAATTTGACAAATTTTGTTGTGTCAATATTATTGAAACTTTTTGTGTAGCGTAAATAGTACAAGGATCATGTTGATGATGGTATTCTTTTAATTCATTTGATGTGAACTTTATGAATCTTTAAAATTTTTAAGATATTTATGTAGCATTTTCACATTTTAAAATTCAAAATTATTACTTTTAGTTCCATTCGGCTTAAAGCATTTTTTTCTTTAACACACACTTCAGGTTTTTAGACTATTGCGAACTAATTTTATGCAACTTATCAAGGATATGTAAAATTAGCATGCCCATAAATCTATTTTAGTAGCTTCCAACCAAATTCCGCCTTCTCCATTTTAATTTCAATGAAAAGCAGACAAACTGAAGCAATTCTACTGTCTGCAAAATTATTTTAATTCATATCCTCCGAATATCTCTAAACCAATTTCAACTGCTTGTACAGCCATTTATTTAAGAATTTGTCACAATGAATCCTTTTGGCTTTTGACCTTTTAAAGTGACTAGTTGCAAACTGTAGCAGGGACTGCTTTCCTTCCGTTTTTACCCTTTCTCTCGTGTTTTTGCACTAAACTCATACAAAATGCGACACGAAAAAGGATGTGTTTTCTGGCTAGTGCTGTTGTCCTTTTTATGCTCCGCATTAAACATGAACAATTTGTACATTCCAGACTGCCATTTACCATATTAATATGTTGGACATGCTATTTGGCTATGGTTATGTAACCAACTTCCAACTTGCAAAAGAGTAGAGTTGATTTTTGATAGTGTTCCTCGTGTCGGACTTTTCACTTTTCTACTGGAGTTTTACATCACAGTTCAGTTTGAATTTTTTTTTTCTCAAAATTCAAATAAAACTTGTGACTATCACAAGGACATATTGTTGCTCTTTTTAATTTTCGCATTTCTTTTTTCTGACAAATATGCCATTCTATTTAAAATGTTGTATATTTTTAAGGATGTGTGTACTCTGTAGGTTTTATATATACTGAATTTTTCAATGGAGAAATGTACCGTCATAAATTTTTTTTTTTTTAATTTTCAATAGAACATCTGTCTTTTTTAGATCCTCTATTGCTATCTTTTAAGCAAAACTATCAGTTCTGCCTTGATACTTATTTTACACTCGTATTAAGGCTCTATAGAGACCAAAAAATTAAAAGAAGATAATAAAGAAAATTTTGTTCGATCTACTTTCTCAGTTATATCAAATTCTGATAATACCATAAAAATGCATGACCTAAGTACTAATTCCATCTAATATATAAATGAAAAATTCTAATGCTAAGATATTTGTTAATCAATCTAACCTGACCGGCGAAATAAATTTAGATTAGCACAGTTGTTTTTTTTTTTTGCTATAAAAAATGTCGTGGTGTGCTGCAAATGCAACCGAAAGATCCTCGTGCTCGATTTCTATTCAAGATAATACAACGCTTCGCAATTTCCTCTCTTCCTATTTATATCCTCCTCCTTAAATTTCTGTTCTGTTCTGTTCGGATATGCCTCCTCTTACATATCAAAAACACTTTCAATGCTAAATCTTAGTACTTGTAGCAGCATCAGTATAGATTTATGATGTCACTTTCGGTACATATGTGCTTTTTTCGGTACATTTGCGACTCTTTACTGAACTCTCTTTGATGAGGCTAATGCTGCCTTTAAGGTAATTATGTCCCACTACTTGACATACGCAGGTAAAAAAGAGCAGTACAGTGAAACGTTTAAATTTGTGCACTTTCAGCTTGTAAATATGCATGAGTTGTACCTTAAAACTTTGCCAGTTCCAATGTTGTGAGTTGCATTCATTTTGATTCTTCAAAATATTTCGTGATGTTGTTGTTGGTCGTACCATTGTCAAATATTGTATTAAATATATGTATGTTCATATATTTAAGGAAGGGTTAAACGTTCACTTTACCACGTCATCATCATGTCAGCATGCAATTTAGAAGTCAGCTGTTAAATTTTTGCTAGACGTTGACATTTGGGTTGATTTGTTGTTAAATTTGTGTGTCTTTTGACATATTAATTTATGCTACGCTTTAAAGTTATTGAATTTTCTGCAGGAAAACTTGTGGTTTTTGCTAGATGAGATTTTCGCTTGAGCTTTTATGAGAAGTGTACCGAGTCAGAGATAGCGTCTGCTTAGAGTTATGTGCTGTGACAATTTAAAATAATTGTGTTGTGTTCCTTAATTTTTCTCTATTCTATTCTCTATTCAAATTCTTGGTACTTAGTTCTTTTTATTGCATTCGTTTTCCAATATGACGATATTATATATAACATGAGTCATTAAGATATAAGATTTTTAATTTATTCTATATTATGTATGAAAGTTTTTCCGAATTTTTGTGATATTTATCTTCATTACTAGTTTCCGATTGCAACTATGCAACTGTATTGCACACCTTTGACCTTTCTGACCTTCTGCAAACAAAAAGTAATAAAATATGTTGTAAATATTTTCCTGAAAAATGCAATACAAATAAAAAATGCACGAAATTTTGACTTGTGAACAGCACCCTTTTAATCCTTTTGCTAACAAAAGTCAACACTCAAATATATGTAAAAACAACGGTCACACACAAACGAAACAAACTGAAAATTGCCAAAGAAGTTCAAAATTCGCATAATTTGTTTACTTTTGCTTGACATTTCCGACGTTTAAATGAAAATAGAAATTCTAATGGAAACAGTAAAATAAAAAATAAAAAAAAAAATAAAACTGGAAAAACCGTGGGGTGACAGAAAAAAAATTTTACACTTGATACCAATTTACAGACACTCAAAATGAAATTCGCACTGTTGACTGCTGCTGGACCACGCAGTGGGGAGCATGAAACATGAACTAAAAAAAAAATTTGTCTGCTGAAATAAAACCTTATGTTGTTGTTGTTGTTGTTGTATTGTTTCATTTGTTCGTATTGTTGTACATTTTATGCTTAAAATAAATTTGAATAAATTTGTCTACAAAGATTAAATCGCCCAGTCTCTCTAGCTTGGTATCACAGCAACATCCCAGCGGTATGTATGCCGCATTGTGGAATAAAGAAGCGGGAGGGAGTGATGGTCGCCATGACTATGACACCCAACGAGAAAATGATGAACACATGGAGAGTATTTTTTTTTTTTTTGGAAATTAACCTTTGATAAGTTGATATCTTTAAGCATTTGAATTTTTAAGGAATTTTAATGAATGTAATGCCCAGAGTATTTATTATTTAAATACTTAAATACTCCGTTTTACTTTTGTCTTATGTGAATATTTAGTTTTAATATTTTCTGCCAGGCATGGTCACCATTTCATAATATTCATATAAATAGATCTGAGTGAGTTTAAAACAATTTTTTCTAAAACTATATTTTTTTCGTTTAACAATTTATTTAATAAGTTTTTTACTTGACTTAAGTCATCAAGCTAAATAGCTAAGAGGACTAATATCTGTAGTAGCTAAACTTAACTTTTATTATTTCCGTGGATGAATTGAACTTGTTAACTCAGGAGTATTACTATAGTTCATAGATACCTTCTAAGAATTTAATTTAAACAATTTTCTTCTCTCAATAAAATACTTTTTTTTCCAGTGCATTCTATAACAATCTGCCATGTTGTTGATAACAATGTGGTGTAAAGCGTTTGTGGGTTTCGCATTATTATACTTAATCCTTGTTACATTACTACTATTACAGTGTTACACCTTAACAGTTTCACTTGCTCTCAGCTTCGTCCTTTTTATTTTTTATTTTTTTTTTGTACAGAAGAGACCCTTGAATTTGACAACAAGGAATTTTGTGGTGCCGGCATGCGCTCAGGCTGAAATTGCTGGAGAAACTCCTTTTAATGCCATTCAAGGTAAGCAGTATTAAAGCATTTTGTTATTATTATTGTGGTTGTTGTTGTTCTCTCCATAACCTTAATTCGTTTATTTGCTGTCGCTGTTGGTTTTTTCGCTCCTTCTTTTGTTTTTTTTTTTTTTCATAAGGCAGCAGCAGTTGTCAACTTTTCACTTTTAACATATTTAACTTTTTTATTGGCTGTGAAGTTCAACACATTAAGTAGGGTGGTATGAATGTGGGAGGTCAACAAAAGGATGCCCTTATTTCTTATGACAGGGCATTGAGTTTTGTTGTTGTCTTTATATCGTTATTGCTTTCATAACAATAAATAAGTTAATTTAAATGTAATAAACATAATTGTTGCGGGGGTTTCGGGGAAAAAAGTTTTATTATTTTCCGTGAATTTATGCATAAGCATATACTAAGTCGTAAGTAAAAACTTATCGCATATTTAAGTTCAAAAGGTGCTCATGAATTATCATTGATTGCTTGGTGCCCGAATTAGATTTTGGATTGGAAAGTTTTGAGAAAAAGCTAAATAGTAACAAGTTTTAAGCTAAGGGCTGCGATAAGCCGTTGTTTTACATGAGAGGGAGCTCAAGTATGGGTATAGTTAAAGTTTGAACTAACGACCATATTCCTTGGTTTGCCCTGCTTTGCCAAATAGTGATGAAAGTGGTTCTGCGAATTATTTTCACACCCTAAACAAAACAATGAAGAGTATTCACTTTGTCATGACTAAGACTAAATAAATTGACTTTATGACCAGTAAAAGCATAGAAGAAGTGGATAACTTTTCATAACTAAGCAACGTTAAGATACCTGATGGTGATACCAATATAGATATTCATGCTGGAATCAATTAACCAAAAGATGCATTCCCTCAGCTTAGTATTATTTGACAGTCTTCGTTACGTTGACTATAAGATAATTTAGTCATTGTACTATAGTGTCTACTATTCAAAAAATTGATGAAACATTAAGAGAGCTTTGTCAGGTGTTTACCGGCAGTATTGAACTTTCTAAGATGATAGCGCAGACAAAACGGTAGCATACCGCTCCGTTCATTTGGGAACATTAGTGTCGATGAAATCAGGTCAAATATCTAGTCTTATTTAGCAAAGATATATACCGTAGTTATCTTTCCCAGTTATATAATAAAATGTTTTTGCGCGGGAATGAAGTATCATTCGTTTTCCAAAACTGTCAACAGAATAAATTCTAAGAAATATTTTTCAAACGTGACCACAAATAAAACTAAATTCGCAAAAAATAAAAATAATAACTGTGGAAATATCAAATGCAACTACAACAGCGAATTTCACTGTATCACAATGCACAAACCGCAAAAGTAAAAGCATCAAAAGGAACTTACAAAGGTGAGCTCTAGTGAGTCCTAGTTCATATTAGCGCAAGCACCTCTGCCAATATCATTCCCCTCGCTGTTGGTATTCAAGAAAACGCTGCATAAATGCAGTAAACATTCTAGTAATGCTACAAAATACTTGAGATTATCCGCACTTTTATTCCTTAAGCATTCAAGCTTTTGCGCGAGTTGTACTTGAAAATCAACTTTCTGATGGAGATTTTGTACACTTTTTTTTTCTTCAGATCGTTTGTCTTAAAAGCTGCTTGCAAAATGTTGAAAATACTTAAAATGCGGTAGGGATACCGATTTACTGTAAGTTTCTATTTCTTTTTTTTATTTTTCCTTACAATTTTTTTAATACGATGTACGGTAGCGGTGGTTGTAGCGAAAAATAAAAAAAAAATGGTTTGCTACTTAGCAAAACTTTAAACGTCTCTTATGGAATTCTCAGTTACAGATTATTTTTCTGTTTGTTTGCTCCGTTTTCATTTCTATTTACTGCACGTTTGTGTTCAAGGAGTATAACGAAGGTTAAGGTGAATGTTATGGATTGTGGTTACCAAGTTACAGTAAAATGAGCTGAGTTGAATTGAAATAAAGCGCGTTGAAATAAACTGAGTTAAAAGTAGAACTCGAGTTATTCAGTTCCATTAGGCGCATAACTTAGCAGATGCAACGAGTACACTGAGATAATTTCTGCCAGATTTTTGATTATTAGATTAGCTTATATTTGTCGCTTTACAGAAGAGCAAAAAGCGCACAAAGTTACCATTAAAATTTAAAATAGATGTAAAGTGCTTACGATTTTTTCTATAAAGAAATACGTGATTTTTTAATAGCAACAAAATTGCTTTTTAAATATCAATGGTAACATAGTTTGAAGTTCTCCTGGAAAACAATAAAAATGGCTTGCAAACTTATTCAGAAATTTTTTAATATCGTATGCAAAGAAAGTTAAACGCTGCCGGCACAATAAGAATATATGACCGCTTAAAGAGGTAGAAAAGTTTCATCCTAAATACACTAAAACATAACCTGCAATATAACAAAAAATGCGTTATGTTAGGATATTTCGAAGTCCAGAAATCGGATCATCATCTGATGTAATGGGAAATTTTGTCGGCCTGTATTGCTTAAAACATATCATATTAGAAAACGTGGCTCTTTTTCTACATCATATGCGAAAATAATAATTCTTTCATACATTTTACTTGAAGAAGCTTTATCGCGGCCTTTGGCGGCACATAAAAATTTTGAAACAAAACTAATTTTTCGAGGAGTTATGCATATTTAAAAAAATACACCATAATTCTTCAAATATGTTATCCTATAGTTTAAAAAAATCTCTAAGCTATACCGTGAAGATTTTTCAAATCACGCTTTATTTCGCTAAATATACTCATATATTTCTATGAAACAATTACGCTTAAAAAATTGGTCTTTCGTTATTTTCTATGAAATTTCTCCAAGTGTTTGCGAGCACTACAAAGAAGTACAACTCAGTATAGCATTTCAAAGGAACTTATGCATTTCAACAACACGGTTGAGATGTTTATTGTTTCTGTATTTCCAATGTGAAGTTTTTATCAAAGCCTAGAATGCTGCTGTTTGCTAGAAATCGTAAGTTCTTTGCATCCGATTTTTTTGTATTGTTTTTTACTTTTGCTTTTGATTTTCCTTAACTTACTTTAGTAACCAATCTTATTCACCGCTTCAGTATCAGTCCAAGTTAAGTACAACTTTTTCTGCCTTACGGTGGCTTTTGATTGCACAACAAAAAGTTAAGTAGAACGACGACTGACAGCATTCAGATGACGGGCGATGTGGGTGCAGCAGCCTTAAGATCTGTTAACGCGAATTAACTTAAAGTTGCAGTGAATCAGCAAAACAACTTCATTTAAGTCATCTAAGGATGCAGGCAACGAGTACTACGATGGTGGCTGTGTTCTTTTGATGTTATGTTTTCACTGCTGTTTATGTTCTACTGTTAGTATTACCAGCAAAAACATCGGATGTAGAATGCAAAACAGCAGCAAATTTCATCACGCTCATGATAAACAGAAATTTAATTTAACCTTGAGTTTTTTTTGTGTTGTTTTTTACTGACTAACTCTTTGTTTTTCTATGCTGACTATTCATATTGTTAACTTCATAATCAGTGGATAGAAAACTAAATCACTTGGCATTGATAAGTGGGGAAGTTGATTTCCAAAGTTTAAAAAAATTTGATTTTTTGAAATAATAATACTGCAGCTTTAACTAATTAAGATATTTTACATTTAATAATTGAATTAGCTCAGTTTATTTAAGATTATCTTTTCCAAACAAATTTCTGAATGAATTAAGAGTTCAACCAATTCAATCAATTAGCAGAAAATCAATTTTCTTTGTAGCCACCAACAGACAGACAAAGTGCTGACAAATATAAAATACACATTGTTAATCACAGCAATAAGAAGACCAGCCCACTTTGTCTGTATACAGTAAGTCAGGTAATCACTTTCATTTCATTCATCGACAAATAGCTTAAATAATTAATGAAAATATGTCAAATTAATATCAGACCTGATTACCAAAATAATTTTTTCCTCTCCGACCGTCAACATAATCGTTGGCAACAGTCTAAGAACTGTCATTACATTTATAATTACGTTAGCAAGTAGCTTAAAATGGTCCTGTTTGTTTGGGATAATAAATGAGTGCTTTGAACTTGAAACATTTCCTTGAAATTATTGTCTGTGTGGCTAGTAAATTGCTATGTGGTTTGATTCCCTGTGCGAGTTGAGGCAGGCTACTAAAAATAATAAGTAATTATGCTTTAGTGCTATAAGCGCAGTTTTTAAGCGCTTTAATGCTTAAATTTTTTATATTAATGTCTATCAATATATCAGCTTATAAATTAGAATGATGAATTTTTGGTATGTCTTTTAGTGAAAAAAATACATATTTTTTTTGTAAAAATTTTTTTTATTCAATTCTTTTGCTAATTTTGCATTAGAAAACAACAAAAAAATTATTTAATATAAACAAAATTATGCAGCATAAAGAAAAACAATCGCCATTTGTTGGTGTCAAATAAAAAACTAATAAGAAAAAGCTCAATACTTGCTGTTTCCAACGCAAACATCAATCATGGCTTTCTTTTTTTTCAAATTCGTCTTGAAGAGTATTTAGGTATTACTCCTTCGTCATGATATCAGCAAAAACTCTTAATTTACCAACGCCTTCCCATGATACGAGTATGTATCCCCATACCATAACGGGCAGCTTTCTACACCTCACAGTGGGTATCACAGTCTTCTACTGCAGGGTCAATGGGGTACTAGGGAGACGTAATTTTCTGCGACTTAACTAAGACCATGTTATATAATCACAAGACTGCTAAATAAAGTTTGACGGAGACTGAACACAGCCCAGTAGTAGAAGACTGTATACCTATTTTTTTAAGTTATAAACGGAATAAAAAAAGAATAGTTATATACTGCCTGTAGGGTATAAGAAACAAATAGAATGGAGTTTATCTTGAAATACGTGTCATTATAACTCTTTATTATGTCTTTTCAAAACTAAAACAATTGAAACTTTTCGCAATTTTTCCTTTGTTTTTTTTTTTTTTTTTTGAAAAGAACAATCAAATTTAAAGATTCAACGAAACAACACTTGCCATGAAAATATCCTGCTTGCCCAAACAGCAAATAACCCAATACACTTTAGTGCTATGATTAAAGTTTTTAACAAAATGTTATTATCAAATTTTCGCATTACAAAAGTAACAACAAGGACATGGGTAAACATTTGGTAGTGGGACAACAATAGCAACAAACGTACACAACAATACAATGCACTTAGTTAGAGAAGCAAAAACTAATCGCTCATCATACGATATAATGAAATAAAACAGATTGTTTGTGCGATATCTCAACAAAGTTTATATTGTCACAAGTTAAACAGCCATGTCATACAGGGTGGTTGTGTAAAGTAAATAAAGTAGTTCATGAGAAAGCCTTCCTTGGAAAGGAAATTCTCTTAATTTGCTGTTACTGCGTCTTTTAATGTTTTGTGATTATTATGATATAACTGTTTCAATGTTTGTTACTATGTGCGCGCACACAGTAATTGCACTTTGACACGCACACAAACACACACACGCACGCACACTAGCAGACATGTGCTCACAGTACAAGTATAATAAATGTGTTACACTTGTTCACATGTGTAAATCGCGAACAATGAAGAAATTTATTATTTTTGTTTTGTAATAAAGTTGGCCCAATGTTTTCGTTGTAAGTACAAAGTTCAGATAAACAAAACATACATAAGTTCAAAATTGCACTCATAGTTTAGAACTTTTTATAAACAAAAACATAAACTAAGACCTTTATTAAATAGCACAAAATTTTAGGATATTTTTAAATCTCTTGATCTTAAAAATGCGATAAAAAGTATAGAAACTTATTTCTTAATAATAAAACGTAAGAAATGGTAATATTATTTGGGAAAAAAAAATTTCACTTTTAGGGTAATTTTATCATTTTGTTTAGTTGAATATTTCTCAAATGGCAGTTGCTTCAAATCAAATTTTGTGAAAAAAGAATGAAGCAACAAAAATGAAATCCTTTTACAACAATCAACTTATTTTTTCAGGCAGCTTATCTATAAATTTTAGATGCAATTGGCATTTAATCAATTTTTAATTTTCAATAAGAACACATATTTTGGAACCATATTTTACAAAATTCGAACAAACTTAGCAAATTTATTAATGTTTTGCGAAAGTTGTGTGAGGTTAAAAGCAATAATGTTTTAAATAAAGCCACCTTAATGTCAAAATGTATTAACTGCTTGTAAATTTTCATATTTGCATATATTGGCCGTGATTTTTGCGTGTATTCGTGCGCTTATTGGCCTTTTTCTGTGCACTTCATTCACTCCATTTCCAATTGTTTTCTTTGTCATTTGCATTGTAATGTAAACTTGACGCTGATGACTTTTTAATTATGTTTACTTCCGGTTGCCATGACACCTCATTTATATGTCATATTGTGGAATTTTTTTCGTTCCTTTGTGTTGTTAGCGCTTTTGCTTTTTCTTTATTCGTTTTATTTACACACATACATACATACATATGTATGCGTTTATTCATGATGTTGTGATTTACGCGCTGTTATTTATGCATCAAAATCAGATTTTCTTTTTTTCAAATTTTAAATCAGGTATTTATTTTAAATGCATTTGGCTATGGTAAGTATAATAATTGAATTTCGGTATAATATATAGTTAGTATACATGTAACCGTTGCTCAATATGCTGATATTAGGTATTTGTAATATATGTGTTTGTTGATTAAATTATATTGTTTATTTTACACGCGATGCTGGAAGAATGTCGTAGGTCATTGTCAAAATATAAAGAACCGAAAAAGTCCATCAAGGAAATGTTCCTTAATATAATCAAAACACAAATCAAAATAGGAAGAGATAATCAGACTTTCTGCATAAAAATATTAAGTGCATAGGGTTCTTCAGTTGAACTATTGTAATACATATTCACTGTAGTTTTCAAATATAAATATGTGATTACCTTACATTAAGGTGGAATATCATTAGCATAAAGTTCTTTCACTTGAAACTGAATAAGATTTTGTATCGGGATTATTTCAACGGCACCGATAGCATTAGACTACAACAAGTCCTCTTGAGCATTTTGACGTAATAACAGATCAATTAAAAGGCCCGTATATACAAAGTGTTCGAAATATGAATTGACATCTGAAAAAATTAGATTCCGTGGTCTATCTTGAACACCATATGAGTTACAGGGAGTTTATAACCTCATAATTTTCCAAGTAATAAAGCTAGAGTATGAAAATTGAAAAATTTTATAGATCACCAATTGAAATATTTTTAAGTAGTGCCACTATTATGAGATAAATTAAAACAAAGTTTTGGTTTTAAGTTTTTTTAATTAGATTCTTTTTTAAAAAAGGCCGAATTAAATGTAGCTTTCTTACAAATTTTTTTGTGCTCACTAATACCGCTTACAATGGCCATCATAAAAAATTTTGCCATGGGTAGTACATTTTTCCTGGTATAAATATATATATGTAAATTATTACCACGAACCAGGCAAAACAGCAAACTGGACAGATTTTTGTAAAGTTACCATTAGAGTCTAAATAAAAGTTTCCTTTATTTTTGAACAAGTGCAAACATAAGTTAATAAATCAAGGCCCAAGATTTTCTCAGCTTTTGAGATGTTCTATTTGCTCTCTTGAAAAATTGTTTTTTAGCTGATGTTGAGTATTGAACATAGCCCACAATATCACTTTTTAATTTTATTTTAATAAAAAAACATTTAAATGAAAATAATTATTTTGTTTCTATTAATAAGAGAGTATTTTTTTATTAGAATCACGTTAACCTCATATTTATCTTATCCCACTTATAGTTAAATTTCAAATTTCAGGCTATATTCGTTGGAATTTGAATAAAAATTTTGGAGCTTAGTTGTGTATTCCCGAGAGGTTTGCCCCCCACTTTTGGAATTTGAAAAAAATAAAGTATTTTGCTGCAGTTTGTACTCATAAAGTGCCGCTCAGCACTAAGTTCTGACATTATGCTTGTTCCTATAATATAATGCATTAGTTTAAATTTTCAGGATTTGGTCAGGTTTAGTCCGAACATTTGTTTTTGTTGTAGAGTTATCGATTACAATAACGTTTATCGAACAAAACTCTGTAAATTGCACCAATGCATTTTTGTATGGAAACGCAGGTATTATGAGTATTGTGATAATCACTCATACGATTGCTGAATAAAGAACAAGTCTTCATATAAAATAAATAAATTTTTGCTTTTGAATGGCTTTTTAAATGAAAAATATGTCTGGAAGAAAATATTAAAGTTTGAAAGCTAAATAAAAAGATTAAAATAATTATTTGGTTCATCGTTACCCAATTCCTTCAAGTGGTGTTCAAGATTTTGAAGAATCAAATTGGCGATAATAAGGAGAGCATATTAGCATTAAGTACGCTTTCGGGAAAGCTTCTTTAAAGCCGTCAGCTGTTTGCATCAAGTTATAAACAGAGAGGTGTTCCGGTTGACATGCAATGTCCCATTTTATTATTTCGAATTATAAGTTTTTGATACTCATAGCTAAAAGTAGAATTTCGCTCCATAAGTTTTTAATTAGAAAATAAATTTTATGCATTCCAGCTAACATAAGTCCTTAAAAGTCTTTTTCAATACATTAGTTTTCAATTAAATCGAAGAATTTTAAAGTGATTAATAATCCTGTTAGTAAAGAAGCTTGTACGTCAAATGCTTGCAAGGAAAATTAACTAACAAACATTAAATACTTTCTTAAAAATGATTTATGTGCAAAGCAGAGCATCCTTGCATCTTTACCCAGTCCAACAGTCCCTCCAACTTAAAAAATAACCCATAAATTTTAACCCATTTTAAGACGCCAAAGCAAAAAGAGAATGAGAAACAACAAAGCAATTAAAGTGATATTTACCTGTAGACGTTAGAAGCTGCTGTAGTCGTAAGCAAGTGAGTGAGCAGGCGAGCAGGAGTTTTGTCTCATTAATTAACGTACTGCTGGCTGCTATGTTCTTTTACAGCTGCCGTCAGAGCTGGCAGTCAATCTTTAAGCTTAGTTGAGCTTAATGTGCGAGCAAATCGCCTTTTTGTTGCATTTAAAAAAACTATTATAACATTTTTCTTGTTGTAGCTTAGGCTAACTGAAATTTAATTTTGTTTGAGATTATTAAGATTTCTTTATATTGTTTAGTTGATCGGTAAAACAAACAAATCAAATTGTTTGTTGCTACTGCGCGCATGCACCATAGGCTTTTGAAACACTGCAATGAAAATTAAAACTGATAAAATAAATCACAGGAAGTGTAAGAGAAAAGTTCATTCTAATAAATCATTCCTATCCTGAAAAACTATCACAAATAATTTGTAAAAGAAGAGGATTCCTCCACAATACTCACGTCAAAAATGATTAGAGCGAAAAAGACTTTAACTCAAACAAAAAAAAAAAAACGGCACTTAAATGAAATTTTCTTTTCCTAAGCCTTACACGCACAACACAAAATGCATCACTCAACGCACACAAGCGCATATTGTGTGCATGTGTGCGTGTTTTACCGGAAATGCACCGAATTGCATTACGCTGCAAAACTACGGAAACGGAAATGGTAACTAAAAACTCCCAAGCAAAGACGAAAAGTAGTTAAAAAGTTTCTCCGAACTTCGATGATGTGTTTAATTTTCCGCTTGCGCTTATTTTCACTGAATTTTATTTATTCACTTATTTTTTTTTTCTTATAAGTTTTATTATTATTGTTGATTTATTTCATTCTATTTTTTTTTAAATAATTTTCCTTTTTATTCAAAAATTCTGAGACGCGAAAACACAATGCCGTTGCGTTAGGTGGTTGCACGAGGACTAAATTGTCTTCGACTAATGGCAGTGTGTTGGCAGAGTCGTTTGAATGACTGAACGAATGGTAGAATTTGGTCGAGAATACGAAGTGCGCTCGTCTTGGTCGTGTGCTACTTTTGTATTTCGACGAGTTATATTTTTGTTGATAAAAGAGCTGACGTTTGCTCAGTGAGTTTTGCTGGCAACATTTCGTAGAGTGATGTTGTTATACATGTAGCTGACGCAGTGATTTTATGCAGCATGTTGCTTAGGAGTGTTGAAAATCGTAGCAGTAGCAAATTATTTAAAATACATATCGGTCAATCTTTTAATAAACGCACACTTTGTTGTTATTGACGTTTTTGAGCATTTTTTGAAACGAAATATCTCAAATACTATAGGATTGGATAAAAAATCTTTTAATCATTTTTGCTAAGAAATACTCTAGTTTTATAAAAAAAATTAAAAAGATTTAAATAAATTTGCTTAAACACTAATTTTTTTTATTAAAAAATTTTTTCTCAAATTATTTTCAATATCTTCTATCATCTTTTGTTTTTTCTGATTTTTTTATATGTTGTTCCTCAATCAAGTCTAAGAAAGCGTGTGCTTTCATATCGAAATTCCCGCCATAACTTTGGAAACTAAGAATTTTTTACTGAAGAAATTTCTTCAATGCTCTTCAATGGATTGCATTAAAATAAAATTTTGCAATAAATATTTGAACAATAGATCTATGTACATATACAAAAACTCAAACGATTGTCCTAATAACTTAGCTTTCATCTATGGTTTTTAAAGCGGCGGTGTCATTGCAAAAGTATTGTATGATTCTTTGCATTACCAAGTATATAAACTTTTCATCGATATAAAAAAAATATAAAAAAACTGGCTGACCGAGTATCGCACTCACGCACTATGAGTTATGAGCTCACAACCCTAACCATTTGACCATGCTGTCTGTTGTTTTAAATACATCTATTTCACACTATGTTATTCATCATTGTAATTTGGAATATTTGTCTATGCATTACACCTTCGCTTACAACATCATGCATGCTTTCTCCATCTAGCAATAAGTGTAATGTATGAAAATGATTAAAAATGGTGATGCATGGTCGCAAAAACTACTGGGGAGCCTTTGCATTTATAAAACAAATTACTAGAGTCAAAAAACAAAATTTCCGCATTGCAAATTTTGTGAATTATTTTTTACAATCAACTTTCAGAAGCCACTTAAACACCCTTTCATCTTTTTCAAATCTTTATCTTAAAAATAAGGATACCCTTTGTTTTTCAACCTCACATAGGACAACTATAAAATTGTTGCAAAACACAACCAACATGAGATAATAAAGAAGACTTGATGTCAATTGATAAAACCCTGACGTTGTACCATAAAAGGCTTTGTGACCCCCTTCACCATGACAACACACTTTATTAGGAGCTCACAAATTTTAATACATAGTCTGCAATTCAGCTGAAATTTTCATCTCATCGACAAAAAACTATCGATAATAAATTTACAAATTAATGACGTAACATTAAATTAAAAGACAACAACAATTAAAAAAAAACAAAAAATTATATACAAAACGTTGAGAGCAAGATAGATAACAACAACAACAGCGACAACTCATGTTATCACAAAGTTTACAACAACATCAGCTACAGTAACAACAGCAAAATTGATCAAGGATATGATGGTAGCGTGCAGGCTGTGAAAATTAAAATGTGCTTGGCACTAAAATCAAACTCATTTCATGTTATTCCCCTGACGTCGATTCCTCCCATGAAAACCCACAAAGATCCTTCGATAGCAACAACAACAACAAACAAAAAAGCACTTAAAATGCTTTTTAAGCAAAGAAATTAAAATGGCAAAAGGATGTTGGTTGGCAGGCGGGTCGCGGGGTGTGTGTGTGTGAAAATGTTACTGGTTACGTTATGGGAAATACAAAACACCCTACAACACACATGTAATAAACACCTTGCAGTCAATGTCATTTCATTAAAATTGCCAAAGTTATGCTTTGATGCTACCGTCAACGTCATAAACGTCGTCAGTGATGCCAGTGATGAAAAGCAAAATTTCGTTAAGATGTACGCTGCCCATTAAAAAGGATATGCGCCGACGTTACCGATAAGGCGATGAAAAATGTCTTCTTGTTTCACTAAAAGGGTTGCCTTTGAGAGACCAAATTGGTGGTGCTAGAGTTGATGATGTTGGTTTGGAGTTGGGGCGCTTATGAAAACCGCATTTAAAACCAGTAGGTGTCGTGTGTGACGCTAAGAGGGGTGGAAACTCAACCTTCTGACGGTTTAGTTGATTTTATAACACACAAACAGGAAAGTAACACTTACAAAAGCAACAAAATTTGTCACATGGCACATTAAGCCCTCTCTCCCCATATACCATACATATGTACCTATCGGAAGTTGTTACATATATCGTTAAGATATTGAAATTGCTGAGTTCAAATGATGTCGTGTTACTTAATAATTTAATGTTCTTGAAAGTCATCTTCCACTATTAGAGTTAGAGAGAGAAACTAAAATAGTTTTGGTATGGAACCGAGCGTATTAAATCTCTGACACATCTGAAAATTTGGTTTAGATAGCGTTTGCAAAGAGATAGATGAATACTTTTGAACTCAGTTTCTATGAAGGGACAAAAATAATTTGAGATTACATCTGACAAATTGCTCATAGATTTGGGAGGTATCTTAAAAGAAAATAGTTATCTCCAATAAAACATTTTTCGGATATCTTGTTTTTTGATAAAATTTTTCTTAATTAACTACGAAATCGCAAAACTTAAGCCAACTTTTAGTTTTTTTGTCCTAACTATCAGTATTTTGAATACGATGGAATCACAGGAAATCAAAATGAATTATGAAAACTCGTACCTTAGCAAAATAGACAAGCTACCATACCGGAAAGAACTGACACTGCATAAGACAACGATCTCGGGATAGACATAGTCTTAGAACCTTCGTTTAGCCTCTATGAATATTCATAGCATTACCCGATGGAGAACCATATTATTTTTCAAAGGCTTTAAAATTAATTGTTACTCAAAAAGATTGAGAACCATGATAGGCAGAAAGTAACAACCGACATATTATAACATAACTTAAGTGAGTAATCCTCGCTCGTGAATTTACACGCGACGAGACGAAATGGAGTTTATCTAAAACCTCAAATTTGTAAAATTATTTCCAATTTTGCTGATGAACTTTTAGTGTAATAGAATGGAGCGCGGCTGAAAAAAAAAAACCCAATAAAAATCAACTTTGATGTGACATCCGGTTGGCTACACCGAGTGCCACCAACTCTAGCCATGTCATTGAGCTAAGGCTGTATACAGTATTAAGCAACCTACAGATTGCTGCGAATAACAGAACTTTCTCAAATGATTCAGCTTATTTGGTTAGGAAAGCTCAGCAAGATATCGGATAACACTGATATTTTATGGAACATATATCTTCTCAGCTATGACATATAAAGCGTAATATTTTATCCATCTTCATAGAAAGAATCAAAAAACCAATGCTATGATGAAAACTTTTATACTGATCTTTTTTAACAAATCGGAAAAGTTTTTCACAAAAGAAAAAACGCAATTTTCTAATATCTAAAAAAGGGTTGATAATTCCTTTTTCCAATTTGTAAAACCACAAGCAGAAAAAATTCACATAATTTCAATGGAAATTTCTTTATTGATGCATCATCTTCTGCTGCCTTCTAGCCCGATGTTAAAACGGCAACATCATCTCAAGTTGTCGTAGGCAAATGCTTTTTTACACTTATTGTACGCTACAACTGTAACATGTGGGTTATTCGTTTTAGGCATGCGTTTGTAGCACATTGGAAAAAACGTAATAGAGTTACTTTTGTTGTCGAATATTTTTACCCAGCACAGTGTAGCCACACTATTTCGAAATTTCTAATTTCAGCGATAGTTCCAAGACTGTGCCATACTTAGCATTCTTAATATCTTAACAAAACTTTACAGGGCACTTACGTTGTAGCTATTGCAATAAAGCTTTGAAAATCATCTAGAGATATTTGAAAATTAATTAAGTATAGTGTTTACCTATTTCCCTCATGCTGATCGAAAAAAAAGTGTCCCACAGCCAAATGTAATTCAGTTTGGCAATTTTTCAGCAACGGTTCGCTTTTATCGCATTGTGTTGGAATGGCACGGTATGAGGGTCGTCAATGAAGTGTCAAAACTACGACATAAAAGAAAATCTGTTTAAATGTATCGAACCATAGCACTTAAATTTATTATGTGGGCTCACCCTTAATTTTGCATCTCTGCAATGGAGTTTGCGTGTGTAAGTGTGCGTGTCTCTTTTATATTGTTAGATGAAAATCAGATGAAAATGAGGTCGCACTGATTTAATAAGGCAAATGGTGTTTGAAAATTAAAAAGAATATAAATGTGTTGCCTCAACTTATGGTTTGCCATTGCATTAAAAATTAAAAGTTAATTGCAATTTACTAAAGTAGGAACATAATATGTGTAGTGTTCAAAAGTCAACTAAATTAACTTGTGGAATATTTAGATTTCTGTTTAGCACGCGATACATTAAATTAATTGGCTCATATTTAAGTAAAGCAGATAAATTACATGATAATATTAAGAGCACTACAACTATACGTTATCAAATCAAAAAAGTCTAACTTCTTCTGCTGTTGGCGATCAATTGGTATCTGAAACGAAAGTTTGCTTTCCTTTTCCTCTTGAGCTTCCAGGTTGTTAATAGATGATTCTCTTAACTGGAGTGGTTACTTGTTGCTTTCATGTTATATCTCGATGGTATCATTTTATTCCAAGGTTTTCTTTAATTCCTGAACATAAATGAAACTCCGTTGATCGCCAGCCACACACGTTTTAATCATATCTTCAATAAAATCAAACATTTTGCAGCAAAATCTTTAGGGGATGGCGCTGATTTTAATATCATCTGCATTTTCTAGTAGTCTAGTAGTGCCTAATCTGGCTTTTATAATATTCAATGCAGATGTCAATATCATCACTAAAAATTTATTCAAGTAAAAATAATACTTTTGTTTCAATTACTCTGAGTATTAAGCAAATTCATGTGCCAGAAATTCATATTTGCCAAATATTTCAACAACAATAAAACAAATCAAGATGCAAAAATATTTAGCACCAAAACAATTTTTAATTTACACCGAAACAATGGAAAGTTTATTAAAAAAATGTTATCTTTGGTCCATATGCATTTTTCAATAACAATTTCACAGCTTTGGGTGTTTGGGTGATAAAATGTCCTTTAAACAGCAAAAACAGTGGTGAGATTAAATAAAAAATTATAAAACCGAGTGTTTTCATTTATTTTCATTAGGAATGCAATTCATCAACATTCCTTAAATGTTCTAGAAACTGTAGAGAAAAGCAATAAAAGGAATGAGGGCACAGGGAAGTAAACTAAATTGTCATAGCATAAAGAAACTGAAAAGACCGAAACAACCAAAAATTCCAACATCAGCAGTAACAACGAAAATTAAAGGAGCTGCTGCTGTTGCAATGCACAATAAAAAGGACCTCAACTATGCACACAAAATGCGCTGTAGTGATGTAGCAGCCGATGTTGTTGGGGATATTGCTGAATGTTACCGTTACATGGGTAACAGATATTTATTTTAAAAATATTATATTGTAAATTTATACCAAAATCATAATGATGAAAAAATAACTCATGAAAATTATACCTGAATATTTAGAAGTAAATAGCAACCAACACCATAAAGAAACGATGAAAAAATTCCTAAACAACATTTAACAAAAAAAATATTTTTTAAGGGGTTATTCTCAGTAAAAATAAAAAAAAAAATTTCTTTTTTTTTTCATTTCCGTGAAGTACATACAGTTGCGTGCGCACAATTTTATTCATATTTCATCCAGAATTTCAATTAAACTAAGGAAAAACTTTACTTCGTTATTATCCGCTACTGTAACCAATCGACCAAGTTTATAAAAACCGTTATTTGCTTGTTGTCTAACCAGGGTTGCTTCATTTCACCTCCAATTAACACCCATTAACGGCTCTTACCTCCAATTAACGACCCGGCAACGTCAAAAACATACGGCCGCTTGGCAAAACTGTGTCTAGCGCATAAACGAATCTCCTTGGAATTTCTCGTTGTTGCGTAAATGAAGAGTGCTTATAATTAAGAACGATCTGTGTTGGCTTACTTAATGTTTGAAACTTTTGTGAGGACTCGTTGCAAATTTTTTAAATTTTGCTGAAATTTTGCCTGACGAGAAAACATGTTTTGAATGTTCACTGGTTTCCTCTTAATCTTATTGCTAGCAAAGTTTTCGCCGAAAAAAAAAATCTTGAAATTTGAATGTCTTGAAAATGGTGGATACTGCTCACAACCTTTCCACTGGACAGCTGTCTTATCTAGAAGGACAGCTTATATTTGCACGAAAAGTCACTCAGGCTCATAGGCACTACGGAAATAGCAAAAATTTGTATATTCCTACCTTTGACCTTGAAAAAAGAAATGATATATGATATACTTAGATCAAATTTTTTTATAATCATGAGGCTCTGTTTATTGATAACTCAAAGGACATGACACATTGGTATTGTTTGCACCCAAGCACCCAAAAATATTTTTCAGATTTCATTTTGTAATCTCATATCAAGAAATTAGATTAACACAAAGTTTTTTGTTGGTCTTTTAATAGCTTTTCTAAGCCACGCAGACTTTGAGTGGGTTTTCTTTGCATTCATTGCCTGTCGGTGTATGTGTTTATATAGTAGCATTTTGGCTACACTTGCGTGGTTTTGACTTATAGTAGGACTGATATTAGATAATGTTGAAAGCTGAGTTCATAATTTTATGAAACTTATTAAAATTCCAGTAAATTCATCGCATAAAAAACGAAACTCTGAAAGTAACCACAATAAACTAATTTGTAGGTGTCATTAGATCCTTATGCTTGAAATAATAAAGACGCCTTTAATTTTATTTAAATTTTTCCCTAATCATTGAGTTCACAAAAATAAAACGTTAACGCAAAATTTTTGAAGTGCAACTGCCAGCAAAGCCAGTTTAATTTTCGAAATTCTTGGCATTTCATGCGGACCTCCGTTATCTAATATCCACTGACGATATATTGAGATATCTGTGAAGTAGGAAGAACGGTTTTCATGGCCACAATTTTCTATCCATGAAGCGATACCATGCAGAACATTATTACCACAGATCAATGGTGAGCCAGAATCGCCACGGCACACACTTCTCTCCCAATCACTTACGTCAGCGGCACAAATCATACCTTCGGCAATATTTTTGCAATATTTGTCACCCTTTTTCAGTACCTTCAAGTCTGTTTCAACAGCCCAGCGGCTGTAAGGACCTTTCTGAAAAGAAAAAAATGTCCTTATTCAGTATATTGCCCACATTAAGAGTATATTGGGGTTTCCAAAAGTCAAGCTTTTTTTTAGAGATAAATTTGCCTTTTTTGAGGAAAGAAGGTATTTTAATTACATATTAACTTCTGAATTCTCCTTCCGCCGAAAAAGAACATGCCGGAAAGATGAGCCTCTTCAACTCACTTACATTTTTTGAGTACAATTTGAGAGAACTGATCGAGGCTGATTTTTGTGCCATAGAGTTAATTGAAAAGTCTGTACACCTCAGGCGTTTCCAACCAAGGCTTACATAAGTACAGTTAACTTACATCAAAAAGTTGTCCCCAACCGACAACCGTACACACTGTCTTTACTTTTGGAGATACAGCTGCCACAGGTATCGCCTTTAAATTGTCATTCATAGGCAGATCTATCTTGAGCACAAGCATTGCAATATCATTCTTTTTACGTCTTTGATAATCAGGGTGTACTACAACTCTGTCCACCTCAGCTTCAACCGAAGATTTAGATTCTTTCAAACGATCGTTATTACCCGCTACAACATGAATACGTTTTGCTCTGGTTTTAATATGACGGGAGCTGAAGAAAAGTCAAAGTTATATATGAAAAACTCTATCTACTTGAAATACCTACTCTACAACGCAATGAGCTGCGGTAACTATCACTCGACCTGAAACTATCACACCAGTGCAGTAGTGATTATCACCGAATTTCGCAGTTACCGTGGCGGTTCTAATCGACACCACGTATTTAGTGCGTTTGTTTGTGGCTTTAGTACCACCGGAAACAAGCATTGTGAAATAATCTTCATCATTGGACTTGTAGTTCACGGCTCTTTCACGCCTAAAAGGCCTCAGTTGTATAGAGAATTGCAATTGTTGCAGAATTAAAAAAAAAAGAAAATATTTTTTTAAATTTTTTGACATTTTAATAATTAAGAATGAAAAGATTGCTTTAAGAATTGAAAATGTTCGAAGTTTTAAATTTTATTAAGTAGTTTCAGCTATGGAATTCCCTTTGACAAAGTAACAAGTATTTTTAAAAATATGGAATATAATACCTATCGGTTGAATAGCTGCATTGTGGTCCAGAATTATTTTGAAGACAATTTTAATCACTTCACTAATGTTGACTTCTAAGAGATGCAGTGTTTGTGGTGTGTGAACTTTAAGGTGTGCCCCATATTGCTACAAAATGCATTGCATAGTTTTTTAACATACATAAAGGGTGGGCCAATTGGTATTTTACCAAGAGAAAGGCAAATAAAATCTAAATGAACAAAAAAAAACGAACTGCTCATCTACAGTCATTAACACTAATAGTCGTGGAGAGATATTCAGTGGAATCATCAGCGCTTGTTCGTACATGCCGTTCAGCCAAAAACCTCAATATGTCGAGGTCTAACAAAATTTGATATTTGTGTAATGCACGAGCAAACATAATTTAATGATGATGATTTTTCAAAAAAAAAAAAGCACTTTTGTGGCATTTGGGCCGATGAAGAAAGATTATCGAGAAACCGATGCATTCTCAAACCGTAACTGCTTGGTGTAGTTTTTGCGCTGAAGAATTATTGTATCTTTTGTTTTTTTTTTTTTAATGGTGCCGGTAACGCTGTGAATGGTGATCGCTATCATACCATAATAACTAACTGTTCATGGCCCAAATTGACGATATGGGGTTCCTACAAGTCGGAAAAGTATCATGAGTTACAGTCTTCCAAAATCAAATTAAAGTCACAAATTCGTATTAACCAACTGATTTGGCCACACGATTTATCTGATCGAAAACAAACATTTTTAGTTGCCATCTTAAAGAAAATTTAATTTTGTATGAAAAATGTTTTAGTTTGAAATCAATGGTTCTCAAGACATAGAGGCTTAAACTGTAATGAGGAGCTGCTTTATATGAACACATGCTTAATGGATTCGCTCATAATGTGGTTGACTGCATTTATCATCAGTACCATCGATTTTTCACGTTTGACGCCAAGAATTTATTTTTTCTACTGCACCGTTCATGAATGAATATTCACCTTGCTTCGTCCACGATATTTTCTGTGTATTACAACGTAATAAGAGATCTATTTGTATTGCTATTGGAATAAAAACTTAGGTTCAAATGTTGTGTTGTAAAGTCACCAGAAACCACACTTTCTTAAAGAACATATGTTATTACCACTCTCGATTTAGAATGTAAACTTCATTTATGGATAGATAAATTTTATAAGAAGAATTCATAAGAAGTTTCAAGGTTTTACTCAGACTCATAGTCCAGAATTTATGTTAACTTGACCCGGATTTTCTTAATTTGTTTTTTCTTCAAAATCAAATATTTTTAGTGTCAACATCAGTCATATGAACCAAAATAGTTGTTTGGATCAGATATCAGAGACATAGACTTTGGTGTTCATGGATGATGCACTTCCAAAAATTACTATATATTCAAAACTACTGCAAAAACTTCAACAAAATTTATATAATTTAAGAGATAATTACGTAAACACAACATTGATATATGTACATACGAAACTTAATTATCGGCTCAATAACACAGGCCGACAAAAATAAAAAAAAATCCAAAACCAGAGACCAGACCTATCATATCCTTTCTTGAAGTTCATTTAACTTATACATTTTAATTAATCTTTAAGAAAGGAAAACCATTACAAAATTTCAATATATTCTTTCTTGAAGTAATTTTTCGTTTGGTATTCCAGATCCTCATTTAGCTAAATTCCTAGCTCTATGAGAAATAAGTTCATGTTAGCAATTTCAAAAAATAATTTAAAGCCATTATTTGAGTTCGCCGTTCTTTGGATATCTTTGATGAATTTCCTTTTTTCACCAAAATTTTTTGGGCAGGTTCCCTTCTGAAAGTTGTACCTTTAATCCTAGAAAATATCAATATTACCATTTTGAGTATTTGTTTACTAACCTTGTAATTTTGCAGCCATAACTGGAACAGCAGTTTTTGTGTTTACTTAACTCATATCCGACCGCGCTGCCAAAATTGTTTAATGTTTTAATATAAAGTATGTTTCTACAGTAATTAGGGCCTCCTGATTTCAAATCCGTCAACAAAAAAATTCTACACCCACCGGATTTCCCGTTTTGTTAAAAACTCATATGTTCGATTAATCGAATAGACAAATTTCACGTTCGATTAATCGAACAACGTTGGATATTGCTCTAAACCCTTCCCTTAGTTGATAGTGTTATTGTAGTGTTTCATAAAAATTCTTGTGGTTTTTTAAGGAACGTCAACAATGTTTTTCTATCTTTAATTGTTTTAAGAAACTTTTTTGTAACAATTTTCCTCTTTATTAAAAAAAAAAACAACTTATCCTTTTGGCCTAACATTTAATACTGTGTGGAATTTTTTTTTGTATTTTTTTTTTTAATTGGAACTCTCTAGCGTTCTTGTTGCATTTGACTTCAGTTATTGTTGTTGCATAATTGTTTTTCAGTTTGTTCGTCCTTTTGTTTGTATGCTCTGTTGTTTCTTAGTTTCTTTTCTTTTCATCATCATTTATTATTTTTGCATAGACACAGCGATGTTCTATACAAAATCTGATTGTGTTTGTGTGCATTTGTATGTCCTGTCAGTCATTCATTCATTCAGTTCACTCATCATCTCTTCCATTATTTTTACTAAATCCTGTTCACATAAATACAAAATGTCAAATACTTTTGTTATTGTTTTTGTTGTTAGCCATTGCTGTTGTTGTTGTTGTTGTTGTTGTTGTTTTACTTTTTGATTTGTGAGCCATCATCATCATCAAGAGCCCCATTGCTGTTGTTGCTTTTATATAATCCTACTTGTTGTTGACAATATGCAATTGTTAATGTTTGTTGTTGTCATTGTTATTGTTTTTATTTTAACAACAATATCGTTTATGACATGCTGCTGCTGATGCTTCATAATAACTCTTTTTTTCTGCATTTCTGCTTTTCATTCTGTCAACTGAAATGAGTTCTCTCCTTAATTATCCTACAACATCCTATGTGAAGAACTGTTAGACGGTGGAGTTGGGAAGTCTAAGTTCTTAGTCAACATCCAGCGGCACATAGCGGTACTATTATCTTTGACGTCTCAGTTTTGTTTTGAAATAAAAACATGAGCTTAAAGATAATTATGATACATGTGTAAGCCTAGTTTTAATCTCTGAAATCGTTTAACATAAAGCTCGATTTGAATAAGATAGTCAATTCAGTTGCTACAAGAATTAACAGATGTCATGTAATTATTTTCATTAAAGGAGAAAAGCGTAATATCAATTGAGTTACACAAACAAAGACGCAATAGTTAAAATAGTTTTCATCATGTGCTCAAAGCTCACTGATGATTGTGCTAAGCAACCTTTCATCGGTCTTACTGGAATAAACGAAACAATAAAAAAAGAATTTTATTTTCTGCTCTAGTGGTTGTAATTCAAAAAATTTATCTCACATTATTGTTTTTTTTTTTTGCTATGCTGTTTTTACCAATGATAAAATTTTCAAATTTATTCGTGGAATTTGCTAAAAATCAATTGAAATAAGTCCTTCAAAGTTTTTTTTGCAGTTTCTCACTCTTGCAAATAAAAGCTTAAAATCATTTGATAATGAAAGCTCATTAGTGCAAAAGTTAAAATCCATCGATTAGTCACTCTAATGAAGTAGCTATTTGCAATTACAGTGGCAATTACAAGTAAAAGTAATGCAATCATTCAACAGGCAAGAAATCAATTTGTTAGTTTGGATAAAAAATTAGTTACTGCAACAAAGAAAAAGGATCAAAAACAATTTAAAACTTGAACTGAAGCAAGAAATGAGAAATTGCTTGCTAATTGCTTACCTATTGATTATAATATAAACTTTATTTAACTCTTTTAGGGCACAACAACAAAACGATTTTTACAATTTTTCACCGGCAAACGAATTGAATTCTGTAATAAAGCAATTGAATGAAAGCAAAAAATAGTGACAGAAATATCGGCGATAAACGAGAGGTAAGGAGTTGCATTGTAATAAAAAAAGAAAACATTAAAGTCACGCAACAACGACTACAGCAACCAACAAATAAAAACTGGAATGGTTGTACTTAAACAACAAAAACATAAACACGAGAAGACAGTGGCTACTGCAACAACAACAACAACAACAATAGCTAAACGTCAAAAGTGACAGCCCACCTCGTAGAACACGTAATTATTTCTTATTGAATAATTATGGGTCAATTGTTGCGGCAACGCAAAAGTAAAGTGGGCGAATGTTATTTTTTTTTTTGCTTTTTAGTTTCCTCAGATCCTGTGGGTTCGCTGTTGGCACAGGACAGTCAGTTGGGCGGCGTGCTGGTACAAACCACGTTCTTATCTTGTTTCCGCTGCCGCAACTGAAAGTTAATGACAGCTTTTAATGTGCGTCGTTCATGTTGTGTATATCGTGTTGGCAGCAGTAAACTTAAAATTTTAAAGTAAGACCTCGGAATGATGGCTCGCTGAAGTAAGATAGTCTTAAACTTGAGTGAGTTAACATTTGCGTTAAGAATAGCTACTAAATTTTTTTCTTAATGGCACTTTAGAATTGTTAGCAGTAAGTGTTGTCAAAAGTGCATTTCATTAGTTACAAAATTCCTATTTCAATTAAATTTAGTGGTAGACTAAAAATTAACACATAGGAACTTGACCACAAACAAAAAATATATACTTAGATAGACTTTAAGTTACAACTGAAAATAAAGATGTAAATTATTTACATAAATGTATTAAAAAAGGTTTTCCCAACAACTAAGAACTTGTTTAACTTCGGTGTTAGTTTGAAAAAATTAGTTATAAAAAGTACGACAGACTAGTAAAGTGAACTTGTTAGGAAAAGTTGTGAAATATATATAGCTAGAAGTTCATTTCAGATACGTAAGTTCAATGTAACATCTCATGGAAGACATTTTCACAAAGAAAAAGCGCTAACAAATCCTACCAAATCTTACAAAGAGCGAAGGGGGTCCCAATTTTCAAAAAAACACCTCATGAGACTAGAATATCGTCACTGAGCTTACTACCACAATAGAATAACTAGATGCACAAACTTTGAGTCTATTTAAATTTAGAATAATGTGATCAGTCTTCAAGCACCAGCAGCCACAAATTATGGCACCTCATAGCTGCTTTGCAGAAGCTATTCATTAGTGTGAAAGCTATCTCACTTTATCGAGTATTTGCGAAGATTTTTCATGTAATTTTATTTTTGTCACTTTTTATACGTTTTTTATAAGCTCCATTTAATTCACGTGTACTCACTGTTAATTCATTTTCATATTCATTGCCATCAAATATCAAACTCGCATTTTGAATACAACAAGGTAATGCAGCAGCGCGTCAAAGTCCTTTTCGATGACGCGCAGTCCTTTCTAATTGATTAGGGTTCTGTTATTTTTGACTCCCTTCACCATCATATTACTTGCTGGCATATTTTAAACAACAACAGTGCAACGTAGGGTTTGTAGCGATGGACGTTATGTCGTGCATTTTGTTCGCGCGAATGTTTTTTTTTTTTTCATACTATCGCTTATCAGCTGGAAAAATCTTGAGCGCAATGAATTTATTTTAGTTAAGAGAAGCGCACCAAGGACACCAGCAACAACAAAACATCATGTTACAAAATGTTACAAAGCGAGAATAAAAAAAATAAAATATACTCATTATAGAAAAATGTTTTACAAATTGAAAGTCACGCAACAATTGACGAACATTACAGTGCAAATTGAACTGAATGCGGGTGAAGTGACTTTCTTTCTGTTGAAAATAAAAGCAGCACACGAAATGTTGGTGGAATTAAGTGGCAGCACCGCGAACCACAGGTCAGAATCCCCATGGTAAAATTTAGCACACCAGTATGTTCGTGTGCCATTCTCAAGCAGGGTTGCCAGACTAATGGTGTATTTATGAATGGAAAAACGTATATAAAACTTGATAAATAAATTAATATTCTTTAAAACATTCGAATAAAATTGAAGTAAATAAAAACGAAACACATGTGTTAGCTCTAAGGAAAAACAAATGGCAACCCTACCCCCAAGACAGTTTGGCAACGTGACGTGTAGAACCTGAACTATTTGGCCAATTGGTGTGAACTTCTAATGGCATTTGTTGCAGCTTATTAACAATTTTTTATTCATGGAGATTTTGCACCTTTGCTGCGCTGCTGGAAAAAAATATTAGCCTGAAATTTTGTCATGGAGCTGATAAGCATCAAAAAATGAAATGAAACTCACGTATAGGAGAAGTACATAAATTAAGTTATGACTTTAAGTTTTCAACTGCGTTCAAGTGCTCAAAACATTCAAAGTATTTTAATTTGAGATCGGTAGCTAAAGTTGATTTATTTTTGTTCATCTTCAAAAGCAACCATAAAAGTGAAACATTTCGAAGTTTTCTTGAGTGCACTGAATCCATCTATATAATAAAGTCGAGACCTGTTAACTTTCTTGATCGTACATATTGTAGCTTCATATATACGTTTAAAAATAAAAATTCTATTATGGGTCATCAGTACCTATAATGCAAACATATATTGACAGCACTATGTGTTGGAACCAGATTTTACCATGCTCAAATTGCCACAGATCTTTGAGGGCACGGTTAGATTAAATGCTCGAGTATGCGGATGAATGGATGCGTACATCAAACGTCAATATTAAACTGCCTTAAAAAAGCACGTTAACCACAAAGTAAATATAATCGATGAAACCGCGATGACAACTGCAACAAAGTTTTTAAAACTGCGGAAACTGCCATTAACGACCAATAAAAACGACAAAAGCATCATTTGATGAAAGTTAACAGAAAAAGCTGCTGGTTGGCCAAAATCTAGAATGAATTTACACAAATACTTCAATATTAATATTTAAAGTGTTTGCAAGCAATTTATTGACATAAGCCGCGCGTACAAGTGAGTGAATTTGTATATATTTTATATATTGGTCGTTCTTTTACAAACCGCATAAAATTCAGGAAAAAAAAATCAATTCAGGAAAAATTAATTTGAATGACCAAATTAAAACGAAAAGAGATAGGAATTCAACAATTTGAAAAAAATTAATAGCATCTTGTCAACACAGAAAGAAATGTAATGCCATTAACCTAGCTACAGCAGCAGAGCAAATGAAATTCCTCCCTGGAGCGGATACTGCGCAGCGTGGCTTTTAAATTCTGCGTTCTAAAGTAGTCTACGAAAATTCCTTCAGCATGGCGCACTGCTGCCGCTGAATTGTATTTAAAGATGATGATAGAAAATCGATTTCCCTGCAGATATACCACTGCTAATGGTCAAATAAAAACATGGGCCTGTAGCAGCGTTACAACAACCACAAGTAGCAATACGGTCATGTGTTAACATGTGGCGCTTTTATTAAAAATTCATTTAGCCGCTCTGTGCAGCTTTATTATCCTTTTGGTTCTATGTGTTTTTTCCGGTTTATGTATTAAGTGTATGTGAGTGTGTGTGTATGTATATGTATGCTTGCCAAGTCTGCATGTCGGTCTGCTGCTCATTCATCTACGCTTTGTGTTCTTTAACCTTAAGCAGACGTTAGGTTGCCTCACATCCAGCAACTTACATACATTTTTCGGAGTTTACAAAAAGGATGCATTAAAGGATTTTCGACCAGCACTTGAAGTTCAAATATTTTTGATGAATTGTTTAAAAGATACACGCTCGTCGAATTGCAAAGTTGCAAAGTTTGTTGCAAAAGTATTTGAGCATTTCAAGAATCCCTGTACAGTTCGTTATTTTCTTTTTCAGTAAAATGGAGTAAAATATATAAATATATGCAAAGTCGTTGCGCATTCATGAAAAGGAAATGTTCTATTTGAAGAATTTCTCTATTTTAATTTGTTTTGTAAACATAAGAGCTTTTACGTCCAAAGTATTTTAATGCCCTTTAATATCTTAAGTAAATTAAATTCATGCTTATAAAAATTGCATAAATGTTCCTAACATATAAATGGAATATTTTGACAATATACAATAATTTTTATTTGAATAACCGACACACACATTTTTGTATGATATATAGTTTTTTTCAAGTTTTATAAAGCAAAAGTTGAAATATGAGCACAATACAACACAATACTTTTTTTTAAAAAAAAATAGAAAAATGCTGGACTAACTTCACACGCAAAAAATGGTTTTGCTCAAAAAAGGCGAAATTCCAGGAATAATTTTATATCCTTTACGGCATATGGCACGTCTTGAGCACATTACAGCACAAGGTAACTTTTTTATTGATATGGAAAATACTGAGCCAACTTGAAACTAAAAAAAATAAATAATTATCTGAAATACATTAATAAAGTACTAAAGTTGGAACGAAAACTTAACTTGTCTTGAATTTCTTGAAAACTGTTGAGCTCACGTGACTAATGTCACTTACCTCTTTTATGGGAAATTCTCTAATCCATAGTATTTGTTCAGTTTGAATTTCTCTTCGGCCAATAGGTGACATAATGGCAAACAACTCTTTTGTTTGTTGCCTTTGATCTTGAATAAATTGCATGAATGCATCAGGCACCATTTGGTTTTTGCATCTCTGATATATTCCCATAGCACTTGTTGAGTCTAACCTACAAAATTTTAAATTTTTTTATAAAGATTTTCAAGACCTTTTAATCGGCCAAATTGCTCTTAATTTCAAAATTTCGATTTCAAAAGTACATTTCATAAAAGTTATCTAAACTTTTTTAAAACGATATCACTATGAGATTTTCAAGCTTAAAAGATAAATCATAATTATTTAGCTATGTATGTAGTAATCAATATCTTTCAAAATTTGCTGTAAAAAACGTTATTTATTTAAAAAAAAATTTAGACTGGTCTTTGCTAAAAATTACTGCTAAACAGCAGCTTCTTGAATTAATATCAGTTGATTTAAAGTAAATTTTCTCAGGCAGATTAATTAACTAAAATCCGAATTAAATTTAGAAAATAAATTACAGCCATAGAATTGCAGAAAAATTGAAAATATCTTCTCTAAAATCAAATATAAAATACAATTTAGTATTTGAGAGAATACGAGCAGAAATCCAATTGATACATAAAAAAACGCCACCCCTCGACCGAAGCCGGAATGGGCAACTGATATTTAGTAAAAAGTTAACGCTGAAAAAATCAAAAAAAACTTAAGCCACTTGACACAAATAATTTATGGCAATTGATTTATTGAAAGCATTTTTGTAATTAAACAAACTTCTAATATTTGTAATTAATTAAATATTTTAATTGGCTTTAAGCTGTTTTTGTGCAAATAATTGATTAAAGCTCTGAGGCAAAAAAAAAAAATACTGCAACAACATTTACAACAACATACACAAAAACTTCATACAATAAAAAGTAAGCCTATAATTTCAGGACTATTCAATTTACTCCAAAATTCATTGCTTTGATCCGCTTTGAATCCGGCTTTTTCACAGCAGATAACAAACAGTTCGCATCAGCATTTAGCATTTGCTGTGCTTAGCATTTAAAATGCAACACATTTACATGCATTAAATATTTTGCAATCGCGTGTCTATTTCCAATAAATATTGCAAAATACCAATACATCCACCGAAAAAAATTGGTGCACTACGACTACTGCACACAGGAGCCAACAATAATCGCTTTTAAAGTGTGCAAGCGAATTTGGTGCTGCAGTTGTGCTGCTTCAATGCTCAAGTGTTTTGGCATTTCTTTTACGTTTATTTCCTCTAAATGGCATTGCTCCTAAAGGTACATACACAATTTCTATCAATGCAGTTGCTGTTGTTGTTGCTATTGTTCCTGGTGGTAACATTTATTTTCCTTTAAAATACTTTTGCAACACTTTTATTATTTTTCATTTTAATTTTGTTTTTTTTTGTTTTTGGTTTTTTTATTTATCGTAATACCCTTACAGCAATGCTGCAGCAGCAACGCTTAAAATATTCCATGAGAGTTCAAGGAATTTCAGTAAAAACAAAAACCCTTTACACTACTGACATTGGGTAGGCGTGGCAGGTAAGAAGCAATAAACAACTACTAGTCTGGCACATGCAACAGTAGTTATGTTGGAGGTGCGGTAGTAGCAGTGTCGTCGGCGTTTGAGTGTCATGAAGTCTACTATTCGTAGTAGCAGAAACTTAACGCTAAGAATGCACGCTTAAGCATAAGTACTTCCGACTTTAAAAGCATGTCACATCCGGTTTCGTTTTCCAGCCGTGAAGCGTGTGATTTGATGTGAATGTCCAAAAGAAACCCCGAAAGCAGTAATGCCAGCAAGACGAACAACAACACGCTGGCAGTAGCAGCAATGTTACAACATCAGGTTTGAGTTGGTGGCAAGACCAACAACATAACGGTGACGGCGTTAATATTACGATGTATTACGCTGGAAAACCGACATGTCAGTCAGTATCAGCAAAAATCGACGTTAGCCTGAAGTGATGTTAGAGTTTTGGTTCGATGATTAAAAATATGTGACTTTTCTTTTAAGGTAAAAGTGTAGAAAATTTTGAAACTTTCCAAGTAAAAGCATGATATAAGTAATGTCTTATCAACTATGTGGCTAATGATTGGAATTTTCGCAGAAATCAGCAATGAATTGAAATTAAATGGTTAATTTTAAGTTTTGTTTACAATTGTGTACAAGATTATTCGAAAGGTGTTTTGAAATAATAAAGATTATCCCATAACATTGACCTTCTCTTTGTTTTCGTTACCATTCGAAAAAAATAAAATAAATAAAATTCAGTTTTATTTGTCATCTCATTTTCTTTTACTCAGAAAGCATTCATCATGATTTTTAACTATAAATTTCTTCTTCAGTTGCATTAAATATATCGACCAATAATTAAATCAATCATGCCCAACATGATCCTTACAATCGCTAGATATCAACTGCAAGCATGTCAATTGGAAAAAATCCCAAGACAAACTGAAGTTAGAGTCATTAAGGATATGATGTGTTTTGAATTTTATCCAGCCAAAACTACAATGTCTTCAAAATTAACCAATGAAAACTTAAAACAAACTATTCCTTCAATTCTACGTAAATGTATAACAAATTTAAACGTTTCGCTTATTAAAAACTACTCAGATATATTTAATTAACTTGAAAGACTTAATAAATTAACCCCTAATTGTGGAAACAGAGAAAGTTTGATGGAGCACCATAAACAAAATCATATTCATTTCCGCTTGCCTTTCGACGCTCGCCTTAGAGATGCACTACTTTGCAAAGTTACGCTTAACAAGCTGTCGAAAAAAGAAAACACCAACAAACTATATGACTGACTTACAACTCTTTCATCAGCGTAGTTTTCAGCTTATTCAGGGAACGCATAACACCATACTTGGTGTGCAAGGCACAAATAAAGTTGCTCCGGCGACAACTTTGTTTGCTAATTTACATCATAAAATTTAAATTTACTCCAAGTCTGCGCACAAAATACAGGAAAAAAAAAACAAACAGTGCAATGAAGAAAATGTGCAAAATATTGCCATAAAGTTATGCAGCGTTGTGCGAGTGATATTAAGACAAAGTTGTCGCAATTTAGATATAATGACAACGGAAATGAGAACAAATGAGTTAAAGTCATAACGAGTTGGAAATTGAAAAATTTTCAGGAAATTATGTGGATCTTAAGAAACACACACGGAGAGGAAATATTGTTTGATGTGGCGTAATTCTCTTTTTGGGATCATTTTTGTATTTTTAAAATTGAACTTTTGACGAAAGTTGGAAAATGAATCCTGATCTTTTAGATCAATTTTCGTAAAAATAATATCCTATATTCGATGGGAAAAGTTCAAAAATAAGACAACATCCAAGGAGGCCTCAGAATCCGGAGATGTCCGTTTTTCAAAAAAAAAACAAGTGCTTGATAACATTAAAAACCGATCCGAATTCAGGGAAAGCCTATTCTGATCCATACGCCTAATTAAGGCCCTTTCAAGTTGCCCCTAATTCTGTTCAAAATCCATTTTCGAGCTTTCCTCATCAGTTAGTAGAAAGATTTAACAAAAACAGGCCTATGACTGTCCCTTTTTATTCTTAGGGTCAACGAAGTCTTGCTTATACATAGAGCACTTAGTGCTGAATCGGTGCAAGTAGCAAAAGTTACCATTTCCTAAATGGTTGCATTCAACATACCCTAAAAAATCAAAAATTTTACGAGCTAATGCTGCGTTCCGAACTGTAATCGGCAATGACCAATTTTCAACGAACGGGTTGAAGTATTGTTTAAGTGGAAAAGTGCTAAGTGTGATGATGAGCCCTAAAGTTTTAGTTGAAAATTATTTTCAAGAAAATTTTCCTTTACCACCAAATAGAGACTTGTATAATCTAAAAAAAAAAAAAAAAATGGACAAATTAAAAATGTTTGAGACCGTGAGTACGCAGTTACTAAAAACTGTAGAGAAATTTTCTTTGTATAACTTTTAATCAATAAATATTTTGCATAAGCTCTTGACGAAATTCAAAGTCAAGCAAAAACTCAGCCTCTTTCCATCACTTTACTGCGGAGACAGTGTTAAATGTCTGATATGCGCGACAAAAGTTTTCAATAAAATTTTTGTAGCGCCAACGTGGTAGACGTTTGCATGCAATTGACAAAGTGTCAGCAAAAATTGAAGTTATAAAAAAGTACCACCAGTAAAACGCAAAAGAAAAGGCACTGAAGAAAAAAAAAACCATCAAAAACTTTGCAGCAAAATTTGCATCGAAAGTGTGAAAAACTGTTGAACTGTCTTGAAAAGATGATGCGACTGCTGCTCCTAAGGGCAAAGAAAGCAAAGCGTTGATTGCAAATTTTCACGAAGAAATCAATAAAAAACGAATATTAATTTCAGCCGAAAAAAAAAAAACATTTCACCACTAATGGTTTCACGGCCAATTTTAGCAATATATTTTAAATCAACTAACAGCAGCGAAGGTTTTGCGCTGATTTTCTTTGAAATACTTTCAAGGTTTTTAATTGCTTATTGAACTTTTTTATTCGCTTGTTCTGGAAAAATCTCATAAAAACTTGCTCTGGTAAATACTATTTATAAGTATGTCCTCTACGGCTTATAACAAAATCAATATAAAAAAATGCTTGCAATACCCTTTGCTAAAAGTCATGCAACAACTTTTGGCAATTTTAGCTTCTTCACAGCACACAACGCTGATTTTGATTTCCCCTTGAATTGCTGCCGTAGCTTGATAGCCAATGAATGAATCGAACCAAGTTTTCTCGCTTTCTTGCAAAGTATTAAGAACTTTATCCAACAATCTTGTTGTTTTTATTCTATCGTTTTATATGCATTTCGTCTTTCCCAGCTTTTGTTATCTTAGCAAAATCCTTTCCGGCACACAAGATTTTCTTCGGAAAAAAGGAAGATTTTTGTTGTTTTCTCTTCGCAGAAGACATTGAAGAATTTTCCACTTTTTACCCTTTTAATTTATAATTAGATTTTCTGTATTGAATTTTTGAAACAGATTTTTGCTATGCCGCAGCTTTTCCTGCTGTTGCTGCAGACGTTGTTGGCGTGTGTTGCGGACAGCTGCGCGTGGTGAGCGCCTTGGGGGAAGTTTGCAATTTTTAACATTTTTTTGACTGTAGCATCGATTGTTGAAGGCAGTCTGATAGCGTTTAAGGACCATGGAATTCTTACAATAAATAAAAATTTATTGTGAATTTTCGCTTTTAATAATAATATCGGACATACATATTTGTGTAATATGTGATGATATAGGAGCATACGTTAAATTTTAAGAACATGATGGAAATACTTTCTGTTATTTGAAATGTGAAAAAGTGTGCGCATTATTTTCAGTTTTTATTGGTTATTATCAAAGTGCCCTCAGTGATATGTAGATAAGTACAATTTGGGACTCGAACTGAATTTTTTTTCTTATAACGATTTGAAAAGACACATGAAAGGTATTATTCCATCGCTTAACAGGGAAACAACAAAGTTGCCGAAGGAATTCTCGTTAAATTATCAACACATGGCACAACTTGCCACGCAGCCTTCAAGCGCATTTCAACCGTACGTATGAGCTACAGAAACTAAAGCTGCATTTATTTTAAAACAACCTTTATTATTTATCACCAATGCTAGAATAAGCATTTGAATGAATAGCAATGAGATAAGACTATCATTCATCAGAGATATACTTTTTTTATTATACTCACTTGTTTATTAAAAAATCATATATTAACATAAAAGTTAAGAATCTTAAGATTAAATTAAAACCTGAAATATTCGCAACAATGTATTGCATAAACTGTTTTTTTTTTTAAGCAAAATGAGGAAAGGTTTCGGTGATGCACTTTGTAAAGTTTACAATTGTGATTCAATTTATTCAAATTATTGCAAGAGCTATGATATGGTTCAATATGAGGGTAGGACTTGCGTGTCAATACAACTTTCAGTTACTCTTTGGAGCCCTAAAGGTACAATTTATAAAATGTTTTTTAAAACATATCACGATACGATCTCTTTTAAAGTAAACTATTCCACATAACTTGATTATTGTAAAACTCAATCAGACTCCTTGTTACAATTCTTTGAATTTGAGTGAAATTTTTTCAATTTCAGACTTTGAGATCAGTAATCCAATTGATAGAGAAATCATCCATTTGCCACGGAATTGAAAAAGACGATTACAAACTCTTATTTCAATTAATTTTAATTTTTAATTCTATAATGGCATCGACAAAAGAATTATTAAAAAGTCGATTCCAAATTGGTATGAGAAAGTTTTCATTGCTGCTCAAGTCTGATGATGATTCACATATTTATCGAAAATGTTGCCATGATTCTTTGGAACTGAACATTATTTGGTTTCCTCAATTTAAATGCCGTTCAAAAATGTTAGCCCTTAACATTTTTGACCATCCAGTTGCGCTCTACAAAAAACCGGTTTTCTTATCCAAAATCATTCCGTATCACATTCTTTTATCTGCACTTTTCAAAATCTTTAAATTATCAGAAGAGCGGTAAAAGCTTTTTTTCTTAAAGTCTCAACAAAAATTAAAACAGCACGATTTTTTGTAAGACACAGATACACATACTAACGTTCGTATGTGGGCTAGTATGCGTGCCAAATATACGCAAGTTCGTTTGCATGCACAATGTCAAAGTACATAGAAAGAGTTTGAATTAAACATAACACGCACACATACATATACATACATACATATGTACACGCAGAGGGGTGAAAATTGCAGGAAAAGGAAGTTGTCGTCGCTGATTGATTTATGCCGGTTGAATTTCAAGTTTTAAATTTCAAATCCGATTACGCTGTCAATTTAGAAAAGAAGAACATTGTGCGCGGAAGTGACGGTTCAAGGTTTCGAAACAACAACAACAACAGCAACAGCGACAAAATGGGATATAACGTATGAAGTCGAAAAACAAGTTTTAAAAGATCAAAAAGTTGAGTAGATTTTCGGAGTTTGCACACATACAATCAAGCTCCCCCCAACAAGCAGGCAATGCAAACAGCTGCAAAAGAAAGGCTGCTGCTGGGTACTAAAAATTGCCTTTTAACCTTCAAAGACAAACACAAAAGGCAAAACATGGATAGCAAAGCAGGAAAAAACGAAGAAATAAACGTACTGAAGCTAATAAAAAATCAAAGCTGGGGAACGAGGAAAAAAACCCCCCGTCGATATGTTGAAGGGTTGAAATAAGGTGCTGCATGCATCAAAGGGTTATTCCCGCATAAAATTTTTAAACTTTTTTATTTAGAATCTCTTTGCGTTAAGCTTTGTTTGGTTGAGTTTTTTTTTTTGCACTTTTGAAAAAGTTTTCATAGTTTTTTGAAAATGTTATGTGAATATTGTACTTTCTTTTCAAAACTCTGTTATATTTGGTATTACTTTTTATTCAACTCTTCACTTTTATGCCTTAGTTTTTTAAGCTTCATTGCCGGAAGTGTTGAAAGTGAAACTTGCGCAAACTTCCTGCTATGCATTCGATGTCGGCGGGTGGTTGAATGGAAAGTTTAAAATCGTTTTGGGAAATGAAGTCATAAAGTAAAGCGATTACATTTGAGTACAGGAAGTTGTTAAAGGGATAAGAAAAGCATAAGAAATGTTCAGCTATTTAAAATGCTATTCATTAGAGTAAAAACTTTTCATAATTTTCGTCATTGCATTTAACAATTGTTAAATGCTCAGCTTAAAAGTATTAGAAAAAACTTTTTTAAATTAAATGAAATCGTTGAATAAGAAATAAGTTTCTTTATAATCATTTTTGCACATAAAAGAAACTTTCGGGACAACAATCACTGATTTTGTTCATTTCATTCATGAAACATAAACTTTTCCCTTAGAGCCTTAGAATAAATGTACACTCTTTTAAAAATATAAAAAATCTATACAAATATCCAAACATACCAAAATGACTGATCATTTGGAAATTTTAAAATTCATCAAGATAGGCACAACTGTGAAACACGGATCCATTGCAACTGCATTGGAAACTCTTATATGAAATTTCAAGAAACTCTACTCAATTTGGCTTGGTTAGAGCAATGATCAAAAAACTATTGAAAATGAGAAATATTTATGAAATAATGAGAAAATTCATTCCATTAAGAAAGAGTTTTTAATTTTAGTAAAAGCAAATTCTGTTCCTTTGAAACTCATCATCTTACATATGACAAATTTCCACAACTGACAGAATAAATTTTTATTATTACCTGTGGAATGCGGACTTCTTCAAATAAAAGACCTAGTTGATTAATTTTATGAAACGATTCTTTCAGTTTGTATGCCTGAACTTTGGCAGGAGATTTTGATAATGCTTGAGTCGATACCGCTGTCATTCTGCAAGCTTTGTGTTTTCTCATTACTGGTGCTGAATCAAGGAAAAGTACGTTTTTAACACAGTAATAAAGTAAAAAAAAATCCACAAAAATATAAATATTGACTTGACTTTAGATCATGCAGTTTAGCGCTTTAAGAGACTTTTCCTTAAATCTATACTAAATCTTAGATAAGCAACAACACAGAAACCAATGCGGATATCCCGCCATATTTATGCCAAGGAAATCTATCGCATTGACTCGTGCGTGCAAAGTTTTTCGTGGTAGCTCTTCGAATGTTTGCTTTGAAATATAATGCAGTTGAAAGTACGACATAAAAATTTCTGGCATAACCCGCAAAACAACTCTTTTCATTCAGACGCTCTGATCTGTAAGCTTTGTGAACTATTTTGACTTATATGAAATGTAATTCTGAATAACTATTAAACTTCTAAGGCACGAGCAAATTAGAATATTGGCCAATTAAATAAAAAACATTATCCTACTGTAGGAGCTATAATATGTAGGAGCTTGTTTAACCAAAAGCAAAAAAAAAACTTAAAAAGTTATGAGCTTTTAAATCGAACTTAAAGATAACAATTATATTAAACTTAACTAACCTTGTCGCTTCAAGTCTGTGCAAGTAAGCTTTGAGTGCTAGCTTTGAACTAAAGCCGAGTGAACACTATGTGGATATTATAGTGGCATAAATCAGAAAAATTTCAAAATCGTTTATGTTGACGCTGCCGATACTTTTTGCTGTTCCGAACAAAAACTTTGTTTGGCAAGTTAAAGTCCTTTTACGCATATTACATGATTAGTTCGAATCCAATTTTGTTTTATTTTTTATTTATAGGTTGCATATATACAAAGACATACTGACTGCCAAAAAGCATTTGAGTAGAATCTTAAGAAACATTGAACCCATGAATTAGCAAAGCTTTTGAGAAAACTCAAGTTTCTTGCCAAAGACCATGGAAAATCAAAGAATTCCGAGCTAGCTCGTAGTGTTGAGGTGAAAGACAGATAAAATATGTAGATAGATTTGTTAGTGGTGGTCTTAATTGGTTTTGCATGATATTCTAGTTCTAAAAATTGAAAGTTTTGAGTACTACTTTTAATTTTTCCTCCATCTTTTAATAAATGCTGAATGTGAATTTTGGACATGACCCAAAACCTCATCCACCAACTCCGTAAGAGGTTAATAACTAATGCAATTTAACTTAATTAACAAACCATACGTACGACTTTTGAGTTACTATGAAAGAGTCAACATGGAGCGCTTGAATAACTTTTATATGTAAAAAGTGCGCAACTCAAGCGCAACCACTTGTTAAACTTTCAAATATCCTTGGGTAAAGGAAATCAACACACTTTGACCCAACCCTTGCTACTTCAAATCCCTCAACATATTAAATTAAAACTCACGCCAGCCAAGCGAGCAATTTTCTGTTACATCCATTGTTTATCTCTGTAACGTTGACATAGAAAAAAAATCCTTAGAATTTCTGCTAAATTTCGTTTATAACTTGGAAAAGTTACAAAAGCAACAGTTAGAAAAATATATTTTACCTTGTGCTTGCTGGCTTCTCTTTTGTTAAGCGTTTGATAATCTTGCTTGTAAATTCAAAGCTACTCGTTCTTTTGTCGCTTCAATAAGATTTTAACTTTTTAACTTCTCTTTAAGAACAATTGTTCTTAAGTTAACATAGTCGAATATACCAATGTTGTATTAAATAAAACTCTCTGCCTACTTGCATTATGAGCGAAAGAGATAAAACCTTTCAATTCAGAACTAATTACTTAGAAAGCTTCGTGTTGCAAAAATAAATAAATTTTGTTGCTGACATTCAAGCAATTTTTAATTTAGATGATATTAAGATATGGTTCAACAACCATTTAGTCTATTGTATCCAAAGTAAGTGACTGGACACTTCTCAGTAGTACAATGCGGGACTTTCTAGTAAGCCTAGGTTGGATTATTGACCTACTCGTAAGATCATTATTCTCTTATCAAAAAGAATTCACTTAAAGTTGAGTGCTTTTTTCAAATTATGATATACGATCTGTAGCTGAAAAAGGACTAAGGATATTCTTATTCAAAAATTGACACGTAGTTCTACGGATCTCTAGGGCAGTGACGGCATTTGGATCTTGTGGCAATGTACTGAATCGAGACTTCAAATGTACTCTTTGGATTGTAAATGTATTTTTTGTTATGGACACCAAAAGTCAAGACAAAACAATTTACAAATAAAAAAATGTTATTACATTCTTCGCACCGCATATGAAAGTGTAATTAAAAAGAAGGACATTGGATTTATTTTTGCAAATCTTAAACAATTTTATAACATATGATATAATAGTATTTTCAAGCTTTTAACTGCGTAAGTACTTATTTGAAGTTTTTCATGCTCTTGAAATAAGTGACAGGAGCCTTAACCATCACACACGGAGCTAATGTATTGAAAAAAATAATATCTCATCTGAATACAGACTGTTTAAAATCATTGTATAATTTTCACTATTGTACTTTTCCTTATTTTCAAACTTTTTCACAACTCTTTTAACTTTTCTTATCTATTCATATTTCAAGCTAAGTGGCAACATGAACTTAAGATTCACACGAAAACTTACACACACTGAAAGAAGACCTTAAGACTCAACAGTTGGCTTGTATCCCCTTGAGGGCATAAAGTACACGTCCAACAAATATCAGTTCATGCCACATAGAGAAACGAGCAACATCTTCTCGAGTATGCAAAAATAAACTGAACCACAAAATGTTGCCAAAATACTTTCAATTTATATGAAAATTGTTTTGGTTTGGTTTCTCAACTTTAACCTCAAAAATGGAGCGAAATCTCCCCAAAGAAAAGTCCTGGAGCATGTGTGTCAGATGAAGTTTAATTGGCTGCATAATGTTACAGAAAAAACATTTTAAAAATATTTATTTAAAAGTTTGAATTTGTTTTACAACTGTGCGACTGAATCAATATGCAGTTTTGAAATTCAACACATTAAATAATTAAAAATGCAATTTTGAATTTGCACAATGCGCTTAAATGCAAACAAATTGCGCCCTAATGAAGTTTAGTCCTGCACACACGTGCACGAGAAAAAATGCAAAGTCAAACTGTTGGTTATTTCTGGTTGGCATTCACACTTTTTGGCCATAAGCTCATATGCGTTTACTGGAATTGCAATACAGACATCATAAGGACACATCCATGAAAGTCATGCATTCGTAACTTCTGTATTTGCCTACGTATTGCTATGCGAAGTACCTTACCGGTCGTTTCTATCCTTTGCTCCCTCCCTCGCTCACTTTTATTTTGCATGAATTTTTGAATTTTCCCAAAACAGTTGTGACAATTTCCATGCGTTGTTTGCAATTGTGTCGAAATTGTTAAACAATTGCTCAACATATGCCAAGCAAATGCTTGCAAGTGTTGTGCCACTAGAACATTATAATTCAAATACAATTTAAAATTAATTAAAGTTAAGTTAATTTAAGTTAAAATTATTCAAGTTCAAATACTGCGCGGTGACCTCAATTTTGATAATTATATTATATTCTTCTATTCATCAAACTCAGCGCGCGAGCAAATGTACAAAAAAGGAAATAAAAAGCGCACTAAAAATATAAAATGTCCATCAGTAATAACATTTTCTATACAGTCGCGCAGTGAAAAATACGTAAGTAAAACGTGGCATTTTTTAGAGCATTCAAACTTTTTGTAATAATTTTTCAGTTATTTAAGGAAACCCAATTGCGAGTACCTTATTTTTTAATAAAGTTTCTAAATATATATCACAAGAAATACGTTCGCCATCCAAAAAAACGACATTGCGATTCTACGTCCAGTACATTCCCAAAAAGCCCAAGTGCCATCACTGATGTCCTTCATGGGATCAAAAGTGTTCCAGTTGTAGTTTTAACATTTGGCAGACTTCATGCCAAATGCAAAAAAAAAGAAGTCATAGACAATAAGCAGCTGCAATAGAAATTAACATTTTAGCACACAAATACATGCAGCAGTTACAGCAATTGTTAACCTTTGTTAACCGAATATTTGTCTTGTGATGGCTTACAGCAACGTCTACCCTGCCAAAATTTATAAAACTCTAGAATCTTCCAGGCACTTCTTGCAAATGGATTATCTGTATTGCATAGACCATAAGGTATTTCGTAAATTAAATCAACTTCAATTATACATCTTGCGAATATTGCTAGGCTGTTTCTCTTTTTATATGCATATAGCTTTCAATCATAACTTAAAATGTTACAATAAATTAACGCTAAAGACTTAAGAAGTATTTCAATATTCTCGCTTTTATAATTAATCGTTTGAAGCACTTCCTTATGATTAACACGCGCTCATTTCGGCACGATCAAAATGATCAGTTCGGCGTTTAAATTATGACTCGTCGACAATTGAATATGTACGCTGGGACTACACTATTTTGAAATGCATTTTCTATACACACACTCACACAGTAAATGTTGAAACACACGAAATTTGTGCGTGTGTTTTTCTGGGTAGAAAAATCTTTATTTTGATCAACGTTTTTGGTTTTGAGTTTATTTTTGAATGCAAATTGTAACAATTGGTATACATTGTTTGAGTGACAACAACAACAACAGCGGTCGCAGCAACGTGTCGACTATGAATTTGCAATTCATTCATTCATTCATTCTTTTACTAATTCATGCGAATTTAGCGAATGTGTAGTGCGCGTGCAAATATTTAAAGAATTTCAACACGTTATTTTGTTATATTTGTTGTTGTGTTTGTTGCTGTTATTTCAATGATTTTATGTTTGCATTGTGGCTAAAGGATAGTATATGTACCAGCACCTTAATATATCGATACTTTTGCAGTAAAAAATTAAAAAAAAAACTGGTAGGATCATAAGTAGGATCTTCTAATTCAAAGTGAACAGCTCCTCTTACTAGAAATTAAGTGGACCCGTTGGTCTATCACGCATGAATTTAAGGAGTTTTTAAGGTGAAAATAATAAACAACGACACCTAAACTTTGTAGTTATATTGTAATACTTAAAAAGCATACGCTTTTAAAAATTGGCGCAGACCTGGGCGGCGGGTGAGGTGTTAGCTTTGTCACTTATCTGAAAAACAAAAAATAAAGAAATTATTAATTTATATGAGTGAAGCTATCGTCGGAACCAGCAAAAAAATAAAAAAATCTTGGCGTTCTTGAAATTCGAATATCGAAAACAGAATATTTTTCATTAGTTTATTTACGTAAAAAATAAGAAGTAACTAAAACAAAAATTTTTTGATGGTCCCGGCCATAGCCACTGGTGTAGTGTATAACATCTTAGAACTTTAGATGATTCGGATAAATAGTTGTTTTTTTATTCCTCCCACCGCACAGTAGACTGAGCCCATACGAAAGTTGGACATAAATAGAAGGAGTGCTCCTATGATAATGAAATTTGGTATGATTGGTCAATTTAAGCTACTTAAGGAAAATTTCAAAAATCAGTCAGTCACTTGCGGTACCTTCTTTAAGGTTAAGGTATATTCATACCTTAACCTTAAAGAAGGTTTTTGCATCAAATTAAAAAAACTAAATATCAAAATTATTAATGGGGAATGGGGATGCTGGAAGACCGCAAAGTGGTCATTATTGATTTCTAATTTAAAGAAAGTTTTTATTGTACCAATCAATGCGAAAAGATCGAAACATCATATATATTAATGAAGTTATTACGATAGTCAGTAACAGAATTCATTTCGCATTTGCTTCGGAAATGGAATTGGAGTTTGAAATTTATTTCAGGATTATACAAAAAAAGAAATTCTTCAAATCATCAGTACTATAACACTTCAAGTTCGAAGCTCAAAAATAAAATTAGCGAATTCTGACCGTTAGATTAAGAAGTCTATTGACATTCAAATTCGGACTTCAATTTCACTTTGGTAGTAAATCGGAATCAGAAAAGCGCTGAATACTAAGTTAAGTTCATCATCGATATCGGTACACTCACAATTGTGAAACATTCCGCAGGGCTTACATGTTAATGCAAATCTCCTCTTAACGTTGCACAAAATTAATTCACGTAATCGCATTAAAGAAATTTTATTTATTGTTGCTTATTTATGCAGTAGTAGCAACAGCAACAATTACAACAAATGTGCAACTCTACCATAGCAACAACAAAGAGCACTATATTTTCTATATCCCTTAGCATGTTGTCGTCCTATTTTGTATTTCATTGAGTCGGGTTTTTGCTCATTTGTTTATTTTCATCATTTATTTTTGATGAGTTGCACGTTTTTGATGATGTTTGCTTTTGGTTTCCAACACCCCGGCTACAACATCTTACTCCGCATTCCGCTACCAAATGGAATTTGCAGTTTGTTGCTTTTTGGTCTTGTGGTCGAAAAATTTGTTGTTATTTAATTTTTGCAGCTGTCCGAAAAATACCAAAACACAAATTCTAAAATTTAGAAATTTTCTTCGCAACACACCCCCCCCCCATACAGTACATTCATCCTCTGGTGTTTTTATTGCATGTAACATCAAATTTAAATGTGTTCGGCAACCATCACTTTGCAGTCTCATCAATCTCTATGCAAAGGCGGCGTAGTATGGAAAGAAACTGGAAAAAATTCATTGTCAACAAAACTTATTTTGGCGTAAAATTGAAAAATTCTTTAGAAAAGCAATCTTTTTTTTTCTGAAAAGATTGTCACCTATTTTGTTCTCTGATGCTATTTTTCTAATTTTTGTTTGCTTATTTTTCTGCTGGTGCAATTAATCAATGAATTGAGCAAAGTTTTTGAAAAGTAACAGCTATTACAAATCTATTCATTTATACTCTGTCACATTTTTCCAAATAAACAGAAGGATGTAGGCAAAATCCTCGAATAAAAATGTTCGAAAAATTTGGCTTGTATTAAGAAAAATAAAAATAATAATTAAATACCAAAAATTTGTAAAAAAATTTGAGTCAAAATGTTGCACGTTAATTATTAAATATATTATGAGTAATTTCACTTTTATCCAAAAAACATACCCTTGGGTTATTCATTTAACTTCCCCTTGCAGCATCACAATTACTCAAAAGTCAGCAAACATTTTACAAATACGTGTTCAGCCACATTTTTATTCCAGCCTAAATACCAAATATCACAGTTTGTTTTTTTTTTCGTACACACTTACCCACACACAAAATATCATTTAAATTGTACGAGTAATTCATGGTTTTCAATTTAAGTTTTAATTAAAATCGCATAAATTATGTGCTACTCAATACACAGCGCGTATCACCGCATATCGCGTGTTTCAACGCTTTTGCAGCAACGCCGCCAAATGGACTACACTTCCTCTGGCATAAAGGAAACAGCATGGTGAAAACAGCAAATAGCAATGCTTTTAATGTACGTTCACATTAAAACGACCTTCACTCAGACCCCGATCGCAAACGCACACACCTACATAAGTCCCGTACCACATTTGCCAATGCTTATGGCAAAATCTTTAATAAACTTCACCCGCGCATAACTTTTGCCAAAAACTGTTCATTTCCGTTTGGCTTTATCGTCTTTTCCGTTGGTGTTCCATGGCTAATAACTCAATGCAGGAAACTCAAAGGCTGTCGTGAGTTCAAAGTGATTGCTGCGAGTATCAAATGGTGGGATACTAAATTAGTTGGAAATTAGCGCAGTGTTGGAGTGGACTTTATTTTATAACAAGTTAAATGTATAGTTTCCATTGAATAAGTTTGGCAGGAAATTGCTTAAAATTAAAGAAATTCAAAACAGTTTCCTACAGCAAACTAATGGAAGGGTAATTCAAAGACAAGACAGTTTTTCTGTGTTCTCTAAATGATATCCGGAAAATTATTATTCCATTCAAACATTTTTCAAAATCGTCTTTTAAGCTAATCAACTTTTTCCCATTAAATTTTTAACTATTGAAAGGAAAATAACCCAAACTTCTGGCAATGTAGAAATTCATAAAGTGACACGTAGCAATAAAATAACCAATATGTACAAATGAATTCATGGAAGAAGGAGGAGAATTCAAGCAAGCTCTGGGAAAGAGAAACTAGAGCTGATCCGCCAAAAAGAGATTATTTTCACCTTAAGTGTGTCAAAAGCACCGCTGAAAAGACTCTTGGAGTCAAATCCAAAAAGTTTTCTATTTTAGTTTGTTGTATATTATAGCTCCTGCATTTGCTGCTAAAATAATTTTTCTTAGTTTTTGCGATAAGATAACTACTAAAATCCCTATTGCTACATTGCAAATTTTTCAAACGCTTCCTTCCAAAGATAATCATTAACATCAGAATTTATATAAAAACTTCATAAGCTATACAAAGATTGAAGTGATTATTGCACTTATCAAGTAAATAAATGCGCAATAAAAAAGCAGTTAGCCACATCATCACTCTGCTACAACATTAACAACGATATCACCAACACCATTATCACCAACATCATCAACAACATCAACAGTGGCAATAATAACCTCGAGGGTTACTTAATGTTAAAATTGCAAATCGACAAGTGACTTTTCAATGAAGCAACACTTGATCAACAACGGTCAATAGAAGGTCGAACACGCAATTATTTAGCAGCAACACGATTGTGTTCATTTATAGCATCGAAAATGTGCTGGGGTAATCAAAGTCGAACGAACGACAGACGGTTGGCAGTGTAAAAAATTTATGACTTGAGTTTGCAACAAATGAAGTGAATTGAAGGGAAATTAATGGGGGAGGGGGGAGGGGGTGTATGTAGAAATGTGTTAAAGACGTATAGCAGTGAAATACCTATGGTACTTAAAAGCGGCAACAGGACGAATTTAATTTATGGCTTGTTTTAATAACAGCAATTGTTCGTTTATTATGTATTTATTTATATGGGTATTAATTGAACTGAATTTTGAATTAACCATTTAAAAATATTTATACAAAGACGTCATTTCACTTACAACAATTACCAGGTATATCAACTTCAAAAATTATTTATTTAAATCTAGAATACACAATGATTATATTTAATAAATCTTTTCGAATTTGTAACATTATATTAAGAGTGAAATACATATACCTAATACCTAAACACGTCAAGAACACATTTTGTAAATTAATTAAATAAAATTTACATAGTCCAAGGTTTTATAAAAGTGTGCGTTTTTCAAAATTTTAAAAATTATTTGAAGTAACTTTCATTCAAACTACTTGTTGAAACTACTAATGCTACTGAATCACATCCATCTATCATTTTATCATTCATTTAAGTGCAACGAAGCAGCGATAGCGACGTCTACACAAACAATGGCTGATGGAATAAACAGCGACGCCATTTACTTAGAAGTCAGCCAACGCTTACTATTGCAACTTGTGTAAGGATAAGCAACTGTACACAATAAAGAAAGCACTTAAGCGAATGATATGAAAGCCGAAAAAAGTCTTAAGACATTCGTTAAAAAGTTTTGTTGTAAATAGTAGATGAATCATAATGTTAAGATTCTCGAAGTGTGACTAAGTAGTAACTTTAAAGCAGACGGAAATAGAACTTGATAGCATAAGTCAAAAAATCATTTGATAAAGTCAAGCTGCATTGCCTTATACACCAAAAAAAAATTTCATCGTTCTTATGCTTCATAAGGCCGATGGATAAGGCCCACTTTTTTCATCAACAATTTTATGAGTGCAAGCCTCAGAAATAGCATTGAAATATTTTTATACTATATATAATCAGGAGATTTGGACAATTATCTGAAGATATCCTACGACAATTTCCGTGCACAATTCGATTATGTTGTTGATATCATCAAAACGATATTTTAAATAACATCACTGCGTTAAAAATTCTGATCTGATCTGAATTTTGTATACTTTTTCATATATTTAGGGGCTTGTGAAGTTTGTTAGACCAAATCAGCAAGTGTCAATAATCACCTGCACTGAAAAATATACACGGTTAAAAATCTTGGATTAAATTTTAATACAAGCGAAATATTACAAGGATTTTTAATACAATTTTGATTGAATTTAATACTTTTCAATAGATTACAAAATTGTGTAATAAATTCTGTATTAAATTTTAATATATAAGTATTATATTCGAATTTTAAACCATGCTGTATTATATTTTAATACTTCAATATTGAACTTTCATTTTATTTTGTTGTCAATATAAATAAACTTCTAGCCAACTAATAAATAACACTACGGTGGCTGATGTCGCTAAGCTGCGCGTGCATCAATTGAATTCACAAGGCACCCGGTTCGAATCCCATTCGAAATGAAATTTTTTTTTAAATCTTAATAAAAACGAGTATTAAATTTTAATACAAAAAAGTATTAAAAATGAATTTTAATATTTAGGCAATATTAAATTTTAATTCAATTCTGGTGTAGTCATATATGTAAGCCCAAAAGTGTTAAAATTTAATCAAAAATTTCTGACCGTGTACACTTACTATTTTTATCTCAACTATGGTACCTATCATATTCGAAAAACCCGTCAACTCGAAAAACTTGAAGAATTTATGCTATAACTCTGATAATTTCCTACTAGAATTATACAAATACATCGTATGTAATTTCAATAAAAATCGTGTTGCTTAAAATGTATCTCCGTATTGATATGACAAATGCGAATGCTCATTCTAAGTATGTACGCTTTTGTTCGGACAACACTTGTATCAATTTAACAAAACTACATTTATATTTATTTCAACCTCGAAAGACATAAAATTGTACGTTAATAAACTTTAGTTAAAATTAAATTCCACTACCAAGAAGATTTATGCAATGAGATAAGCTCATACCTTCGCTATATTTTGTGATGCAAATATATACAAAATGATTATTGAACATACCCAAGGGAAAACATGAGTTGCTAGGAAACTCTTTGTCAACATATTTACAGGAGAAGGTGAACTCTATAGCATTCTAAAATTTTGGTTTTTATTATTATTTAATTATGATATCTGCGGCATAATCCTCTTGAAAACATAAATTTTTTTCTATTTACACTACCCCTCCACAGTAGCGTACCTAGGGGTAGTATCCACTGTTCTTCTTTTTCAAGTAAGCCAAACTTTCTCGTTGGGCATATATTCATAAGTACATATATGCTATTGTAGATATGCTATAGGAATGTACTATGTATAAGCGTTTTCAATTTGCGTATACAAGCGTATTTGTGGCTTACACTCTCTGGCTTGTGGTTTGAATTTATTTTATTTAACAGCTTTTTGGCGGCGTGCTAATTTTTCAGCTGACTTTCACAGCAAGAACTGCAATAGCACCAGATTCCGCTAGAAGGAGCATATGTACATAAGTCCTTTTATTCCATTTTACCCTTCAGTGTTGCTTTTTTCAAATTTAATAAAATTAAATGCAATGCTTTTGTATAAGACTCATACTTGTGAATACTTAAATGTCATTATCTTTGTTGTTGCTATTGTGCTTGTGCAGCGAGGCGTACGAGTTATTTGTATATGAATTAATTGCATATAACGCATTCACATTGCATGCAGCATCCTTACATGCTCGCCAAAGCAACTCATTTACATTACGATGTTAATTAATTTTGAACCGTTTTTTTTTAACAAATCGAAATTCTCTGAAATTTTATAAAAATTCGAAAATTTTATATGATGGCAACATTTTTATCATGCATTCCTAAAGCATGTTGCTGTGAGCATCTAACGTATACCATTTTAGTAAAAAAATAAACCGGCTCTGTAAAATAAACTATAAAATAAAAACAAGATATAATAATGGAAATTAATAAAAAGAGTTGCGACAAAATAACAACTATGAAAGATCTCCAAAACATTCTCTTAAATTCTTATCTTCAAAATACGAAGCTCTTATTGAATGATTACAATTTTAATTGCAATTTATTTGTGTAGTTTAAGAGTACGATTAGTTGCCTGACACCACTAACACCACATTAACGACGCACAGTGTCATCAGAGTGTTCGAAAATAAATAATGAAAAAATTAAAATTCATAACAAAAATTTAACATTTAATCATCTGGATTTATTTCTAATTTGTTTTAATACGTTTTGAAATATCTGCTTTCAAAATTAATGAAATTTTATATAGTAGTAGTAAGAATAAAACTTTTTTAAATGTGGAAAAGTACTGTTGCACTGTGCGACAACGGCACCGACACCACAACACAAAAATGTTGCCAACTATTAAAAACACCTGCTCAAACGCAACCAAAAGCCCGCAAAAGCCGCAGCAACCTGACGACGACGAGAATGTGAAGCAGTAAAGCAGCAGCGAGTAGTTCGCACCACCACTCAAGTTGACTTGAGCCACATACACCACACGACAAGCAACTGACGACTTAGTGTTAAAGTGTCTACATGAGTGACATGCGGAGTGTGTGACTGACACAGTTTTACACCCTCGCCCTTGGGTTAAGTTGTCTAATTTACAAACTTTACCCTTTAACGAAAAAAAAGCATCCAAAAAGGCACAAAAGGTTAAGTGAGTTTGGCTCAAAGCGACACTGTCAATATTATTGGCACCTTCGTGTGTTTGATGAAGAACCGCACAAAGCTTGTGTAATCTCATACCAAGAAAGCAGATTAACACACAAAGCTTTTTGTTGGCCTTTTAATAGCTTTTCTAAGCCACGTAGGCTTTGAGAGTTGTTTTTCTTTGCATTCGTTGCTTGTCGGTGTCTGTGTTTATATAGCACTTGCGAGAACTTGACTTATAATGGGATTGATATTAGATATTAGTTGAGTTCATAATTTTATAAAATTGATTAATATTTCAGTAAGTCCATCGCCATCGCTTGGAAAACGAAACTCAGAAAAAAATAATTATTCCCCCAAGCCCTTCGCTCTGAACAGTAACCACAACAAACTGATTTAGTTATTTAGTATTAATTTTATCTAAGCTTTTCCTGAAACACTGAGTTCACAAAAATGAACGTTAACGCAAAAGAGCAACTGTTAACATAAACTATGGTTTCATTTCCAAAACTGCTTGCATTTCTTGCAAACCACTGTGTTGTGTTATCCAGTCGCGATATTTTGAGATTTCTGTGAAGACGGTAGGAGTGTTTTCTTGGCCACAATTGTTGTTCCATGACACAATACCATGCAGAACATTATCACAAATCAATGGTGAACCTGAATCGCCGCGGCACACACTTTTCTCCCAATCTTTTTTATCAGCGGCACAAATCATACCGTCGCGAAAATATTTTGGGTAAATGCTCCTACATTCCTTATTTGAGAATACTTGCAAATGTGTTACAACTGCCCAACGCCTGTAAGGACCTTTCTGAAAAGAAAAAAAATGTACTTATGCATTAAGAACATATCAGGGTTTCCAATAATCAAACTTTTTTTCTGTGGAGACAGAATTGCCTTTTGTTGAGAAAAGGAACATGCTGGAAAGATGAGCCTCTTCAACTCACATACATTTTTTGAGTGCAATTTGAGACAGCTGATCGAGGCTGACCTTTGCGCTATAGAGCTAATTGGAAATTTTCAACACTGTAGACGTTTCTACCCATGGTATACATAAGTACAATTAACTTACATCAAAAAGTCGTCCCCAACCGCAAACCGAACAATTTTTGTTATTCACTACACGTTTTCTTGCCAAAATTGCTATCCTTATCGCCTCATTACTATCCGGCAGAGGTGACTTGAGTCGAAGTACTGCAATATCATTCATTTCACCTCTAATAAAATGTTCATGTGGTATAACTTCGTTCACGCCGATTTCAACCGTATATTGGCTCGTGTTTAAACGATCTAGATTACCCGCTACAACTTTAATACGTTGTGGTCTTGTCTTGATACCACGGGAGCTGGAGAAAAGGTAAAGCTATATATGAAAAACCCTATCTATCTTGGAATACCTACTCTATAACGCAATGAGCTGCGGTAACTACTGCTCGCACTGCAACTATCACACCATTACAGTAGTGATTATCACCGAAGTGCGCAGTTGGCTTGGCGGTTCTAATCGACACCACGTATTTGATACTGTTAGGTTTATCTTCATCATTGTAGTGGTAGTCCAATGCTGTTTCATGACTTTGAGTCCTCAGTTGTGAAGAAAATTGCAATCGCTGCAAAATTAAAAATAAAAGAAAATATTTTTTTATATTTTTTGACATTTTAATAACTCAGCTATTTCGTGTCAAATAAGAATGAAAAGATTGCTTTAAGAATTGAATTTGTCTTAAAACTTTTTAAACAGTTTCAGCTATAGAATTCCCTTAGACAAAGTGACCCTTATTTTTAAAAATATGGAATAGCTACATTGTGGTGGTGAATTATTTTGAAGAAAATTTTACTCACTTCGCTAATGTTGACTTCTGAGAGATGCAGTGTTTGTGGACAACGAACTTTAAGGTGTGCCCCATATTTTTAAAATTGGCCAAAGGGTATTTTGGGAAGAGAAAGGCAAATAAAATCGAAATGACAAAAAAGAACTGCTTCATTTTCAGTCATTAACACTTTCAGTCATGGAGAGATATTTGGTGGAATCATCAGCGCTTCTTCGTACATGCCGTTCGGACGAAAATCTCAATATGTCGAGAAAAATGTCAAGCTGAAGGAGTAAATGACTTCAAAACAAAATCACAATAACAATAAGGTGCGTTGTAGACCCAACTACAAAAACAAAAACGAACCGCAATTATTTAACTTAAATAACGAAATGCGAAAAATAAATGAAAATAGTGCAAAAAACTGGTTTTTAGGGATGTCTCGGAAACAATTCTTAAGAAAAAGAATCTACGCCCCAAAATACAATAAAAAAATTGTATGTATACCAGTGTAGTTTACAAAATTCAATAAAAAAACTTTTTTTATGCGATTTTTTTTTTCGATCGAAAAGTGGCGAAAAAAGGAGCTTTTTTTACAATCACCCATATATCATTAGTGATTTAACAAAAATAGTCTTAGTTTCACTGCGCCATATTACATTTAAACAGGTGCTTATTGAAAAAACTAAAGGTTAAGCAAATTTTATTTACAAGAAGTGCAAAAATCGATTCCTTTTAGTACATGTGGAAAATTAAAGACCTTCAGAAGCCAAACTAGGTGTATTGCTATTCAATTTTACTGCAAGTAAAAACTTCCTGAAAATCACTTAAGCCAATATTTCGATCATCCTTGGGAATTTTTGAGCTAACGAAAATATTTACCTGATTATCGAGAACGTTGTCATTGAACGGCGGAAACGTGATCCAAGACGCTTTTTTTTGCCTTTTGCAAACGCAACTGATTTCACACTCGAGTCACAAATATTAATGTAATCATATACACATACACTCACTAGATATATGTATACGTACAACGATGCTAACATGTGGATGTGTATGATTGTTGTCATAAGCAGTGATTATCCTTGAGTGCGTCTTTACTCACAGTTTGGCACTGCAATCACACGTACTTGTGCGTGCGTGTGCGCTTGTGTATTTAAATAACCCAGCAGGAAATGTGCATTTATTTTGACAACACAAATCAACTTTATCAGTGCTTGCATCTCAAATTTCTACAAGGACATGCAGCTATCAATACGCATAATTGCTTTCAGCCTAATAATAATAAAATTTTTCAACAGTGCGAACAACACTACTTGCATGGCAGGGGTCCCAAGTGACTTCCGTGCAAAATGGACAAGAGCATTGGAAATGAGCAAGAAACGTGCTAAACTTTTTCAATCCAACAGCGAGACTATTTTACGTTCATAGCTGGACGGCTGTGTGACAAAACTCGATTGCCTGCAAAGGCCATACTTAACGCTTTATAGAGTCCTCTATACACAGGACTACATGCGACGATTTGCGCCAGACGTTGTGCATTGAATATAAAATTAGCAATGATATCTGGCTTGGTGAGGGTGGCAAAAAGCATTTACAGGCACGTTCTATCGTATCCGTATCCTTTAAATTGGCAAATCGATGCGATACGCTTCGAGTTTTTTTTTTTTGTTCAGTGCTACAAAGGAGAAAAAAGTATTATCTAAATTGAATTTAAGCCAATTTATTCGATTTTTCTTCACGTATTGTAATTTTCTTTCAATTTTTGCTTTCTTCAGCTTTTCAACTGTAGTTGACATTTTAAGTTGTAGCTTTTACTGGAGAAAATTATTTTTATCCTTTGACTTTAGATTTGTCCATGCAAGGATGAGCGCTTAGCATCTGCTTTAATCTTTTTGCAAATATTTCATAATAAGTACTTGTCAAACCATAAATCCCTAAAGTTTGCCACGCTCAAACAATGTGGTTACATGCTCATATAATTTCTTAAATCAATAGCAAAACTTTCTTTTATTTTCTTATTTATTTTCATGAGGTCTATTGGTTTTCCCACTGTGGAAACTATGAAAAGTTTTGCTCGCCTCGTTTGTTGTAAAATTATTAATATTTGATTTTTGTGTTGTAAAACCGATTAAGTGTAAAGTTTTCAGTTCTTCCTTTTTTTGCCTCATTTTTCTTTTTCACTCTGCTTAAGCAAAGTTTGCATAACTTTGGTGCTTGCACAATTTTCAGCTTCGTTTTTTCCAATCGATTTCATGTGCAATTTGCTTGAATTTGTTTTATCGCTTTTTTTGGACGAAAAATGGTGGTGGAGTTAGTTTGTTTATTTAAATTATTTTTTGAAATTGTTAACATGAACTCATTTTTCGTATAGCTATAAATTTAGCCGAATCAAGAATACCAAATCAAAAACTATTTCAAGAAAGAATATGCATATTGAAATCTATTCAGAAATGCTTTTCGTTTTTTAAGGATTAAGTAAAATGTCTAAATTAAATAGCTTAATTGAGCTTTCAATGTGACTTAAACTGTTTCATAATACACTTGTAAAAGAGTTTAATTTTTAAAAAAAATGTGTGTCTCAAAATTATATCCATTTTTCATTTAATTTTTCAAATAATATTCAAAAGACTATTCTACAAAAAATTAAAAAGTTTCAGAGTTTTGATTCACTTTCTTATGTAATTTGGGCCCATTTACTCCAAAAATCTACTTTTTTTTTCAATCTAAGTTTGATTTTGGTACATGAAAATTTTTTGTTTTGTTTGCAAAAACTTCGTGCAAATCATTTCGACGTTTAACATAAAAACTTTTTTATTGAAAATCAAGTTTTCTTTAAAATGACTACTTAAAATTTTTGTTTTCGATCAGAATAATTGCGTTGGTTACTACAAATTTGTGATTAAAATTTGATTTTAGAAGACTACAGTCTGTTTGAGTAAGAGTAATTTGTCTTATGATATTTTTCAGACTTTTAGGAACCACATATCGGCTACATCATCCAATTTGGGTCATAATAAGTTAATTGTCATGGTACGATAGCGATTACCATTCAGTAACAGCATTACTTCAACCCAAAAACTACAACAAACAGTAAATCTTTGAGGATGCACCGGTGTCTCGATAATCTTTCCTCATCGGCCCAAATGCCGATTCCAATAAGGGAAGTAATTTTATTACATAGCGTATGAGTAGATAGTGTAACGTCTTACGTCTGGCTTCATCAAAAAACACTGCAAAGCAATATTCAGTTGTATTCGAATGCAAAACTGAATATACAGCAAGTGATTTCAGTAGGCATAAATTTTTTCGAAAAACTCTATATGGAAAGGTTGACTTTCTCAAGAGATTTGAACTCATGCACTCATGCGTTTTACTCTGTCTCGTCAAAGTAAAATATAAAGACGTTTTACAAATTCATTTCCGCATCGTATTAAAACAAACTTGTCTTAAAAACAATTTCATATTTTATATACGTTTTCAATGGGACAATCTTCTTGCTTAAAATCCATAAGAAATTCAATATATTGAGTCCTATTTATTGAGCTAGTTTTTTCTCTGTATATCTTATGTTTTATTTCGATCGATACTAATGATGTGGTGCTTACAATATATTTAAAAAGACTATAATTTTATTTTTACACAATTTTTGCAGTATATCCTCTATAAAATAAGGTAAAGGTCAGATTTGCGTCAGATTCTTTGTGCTGTGGCAAGGTGGTAGTAGTGGAGTAGTTAAGCTTTATCTTTACGCTACTAAATTTATAATTAAAATTGTATCCACTGCAAAGAAATTATATTATTTGAAGTATGTGCTGCATAATACCGTCTGTTGGATTTTGTTATACCTCGCCACCCACAACATGAGGTCGTCACTCTCGGCTGTCAGTCATTTAACTGTCACTTTAATGCCATGTAATACACGTGTTCAACAACATGTTTTACAACTACTTAACGGTAAAGCAGCGGCTTATAGCGCCACGATGATCATTCACGATGTACGCTATATATGTACAAGTGAATGATGTGTGTGTGTGAATGTTTTCCTGTAAATGGCTTTGTTTGTATTTGCCTTTGTATGCCTGTGTTTGTGTTAAATAAATCCCTATTCATCGCGAATTCAAATGAAAGTGTTACACACTAATTAGTTGTGAGTAAGATTCATAATGATAGCTGTAATTAACATGCGCTCCACACTGCCAACTTTATGTCATACTCCAACACTCCATTCGACACTGACAAACTTAATCACAATTCTGATAACCCTGTCGGAAAGAATGATGTAAAAAATTTAAAGAGCAAACATTTTTCTTTTGTGAATTTGAACTTCTCAAAATATATTTGCCATACATTTTTGGCCTTACTTCATTTAAAAGCTGTCTCATTTTTGCGATTTGTGTGTTTGTTTGTTCAATTTATTTATTTTAGATTCACAACTTTAGCCAGATGTTAGATATAAGCACAGAAGTTTATATAATTTATTTCGGCTGGGTATGCAAAGAAATATTTTGCTTGCTGGCTGTTTATTTTGACAGCATCGCAGCGTGTGTCTTTATGCTCCCAGGCATTATTAAATGTGGTGGTGTGCATGTTAGTGTTAAAGCTATGTTTCTTGTGTCGTATATGCTGTTTAACTGTTGTTGTTGCTGATCCTCACCGGATGCTGTGTCATGTTCTTATTATGCTCATGTGTCTAAACAATTATCTTCCAGGCATCGTAATTACTATGATGTTTATTAGCTGCATACCAGCGCTACTCACATCTTCCCTTCTTCCCCTGCTTCCAAGGAGTTATTTTTGATTTTCATATATTTGTTTCTTAAAAGCAGAATTGTATGAATATAATTGTGTGTAAATAAAAACAACATTTTGTCAGCTTGAAATGGATTCGGTTTCCAGACTCATTTCTCATAAACGAATTTTTATTGTTTTTCAAATAAAACTCGATTGACTTCAATTGTTCATAGAATTTCTTTAGCTTCATTTATCATATATAATTTTTCAAAGATTACTCGCATCCCAAACTCCAAGGCATACTTCTTCTAAAATTTACAGGCCATAGCCAAAGTATTTGCTATTAGCGAATTTTTAATTTTCATAGCATAGTTTTCCTGCACATGCTATTTAAGCTACAGTATACTTTAACACTTAGTTAGTAAATCTATTAAAGTAACATAACATAAAACTAATTAACGTAACTGTGTAAATAATTACGTAACAAATAAATCAAACCAGAAATTAATCATGGCCTACAATCACAAACGAACATGAAAAACCCATAAAAATCACATAGTGTAAAAAACCGTACAAAATCAATTATGACACAAATGTCAAGGCGTTAAGTCATTAGTGATTAAATAAAGCAACAACAAAGCCAAAGTGATTTCGGTAACAGCGGCAAAGTAGCTAAAGATACGGTCACCGAGCAACGCCAACAAACAGACACGAAAGCAACAACAAACAAAACTAAATCAAGTGAAAATGCTATAAAAATGCCAACATGAAATAAAAATCACACTCTTGCGTTTACGTGTTTCCGTTTCCGCTACCGAAATAGCAGCTTGTTTAGGCCTCAAAGCAAAAACACAAAACAAAATAGAAGCAGCAGAAAAAAACGACCGAAAATCAACTTAAAGAATTAAGCAGCTGTTGCTTTGTTGTTGTTCATGTTGGCTGCTGCTGCTACTGTTTAATACATTATGGTCTAGAAAGTTTTTTGATTTGTAACATAAACGATAGATAGTTCAGGCATCAGTTGGCATTTTGTCAGTGTAAACTTGTGCAGCGAGGACAATACGGTTCGTCACATCATCATAAGTCATGGCATGATGATGAATGTAATGAGACTGTGGACATCCAACTTTTATAATAAAAATCAAACTGCGTTGAGACAAGTTGTCGCTACAAATGTTACAACGCTTAATTGCACCACACTGAGAGAAAAAAAAATATATTTATTAATGAGTCACGCAGTCAAAATCTTAATAGTATGCTTTCAGGGGCGGACGAAGGTCATTTTAAGCTGCATGCAAAAGATAATTTGGCGACCCCCACCCTTTGTAGTAAGTTAATTAAAGAAATTGGCAAGTACATATCTAGAAAATGAGTACCAGTCTTGATAGATTTAAAAAAAAATTATGTTAAAAAATTTAGAAAAATTTTACTTGAATAACACTAGTTCACAAAATAATTTGTTTTTATGTTCCTTTGATGAGAGCTTACTTTTTTATGTACTTTTTTCTGCTAAGTTCGAAAATGAAAATAAAAATGTTTTGAATGGTACAATTTTCGAGATATTGTAGTATTTTAATTTTTTCGATCTCCTTTCACTTTGAAACTCATATCTTAAGCTAGAGTTGTCCAATTTCATCGTTCTTGTAGCTTAGTGGACTTATTGTAGTAGTTCCAGATGGCAGTATCTATAGATAGATAGGTTACTTAGTTCTTGTTACATTTCTTGTTCATTCACATTTTTCTCCATATGTGAAAATCTTCTTAAGATTTTGGCAGTTTTTTTAAAGTTGTACTTGATCACAGAGTGATAATGCTTGGATATCATAGAAAAAGCTAAAATTATCACTATGACTTTTCATTTGCTGAAATCTGCCGTTAAGTGATATGATACCTACATACAGGACTTGATAGAAGAAATTGACTTCAAAAGATTTCTTCCCTGAACTGCTAGATTCATCTGACTGTTCGTAATCAAATTACATTTGATTCTCCTTGAGCGCAGATTCGTTTCTATCTCAAAATCAGAATTTGCATCAGTCTGTTCAGCAAGTCCCTTGGCATCAGTGATAACGCTATTCAAACCCTATTCTGATCTTAAATCTTTCAGGAAGCATCTCACCATCTCTATAACTGTTTCCAAACTGTCATATTTCTCTCTCGGATTTGCAAAAATTTTTCCTCAATTTAATTGCGAGACAAGTAGCCACCTGTTTACCTAATACGTAATTTAAGTAGAACGTCCAAGTGTTATTTGAACAAATTTCTATGAAAATTATTTCTTAATATCAGTAAAAAAAACATGCAGAAGCTTAAATAAAAGTGCGAAAAATTTCTTGAAACTGGTAGAAGATTTTGACCTCAAGTAAATAACTAAAAATGAGACAATTTTTTTTCAGATGAAAATTTCACCAAAAAAAAACTTAAAGCAAAACTAAAATAAAAAAATAAAAGTGAAATGAAAATATAACGCCAACATTGCGCACCGCTCAAGGATAATAAACACAAATTCCCAACAGGACAACAAAACAGCACCAGGTCAGTTTCAAAACCAGAGCCTGATGCCAAAAAGCAAACCAAAGAAACAGCAGCAAAACTAATTTTGTATTTGTGTAAGACCCACGGGTTGATATACAAAGTAAGGGGGCAAAATGCGGTACAATGAGTAAAAACAACAACCAAATTGACAAATACACATGTAACGCTGCTGCTGCTTCTGTCCAACAATGCTATGTACCAGTGATGGCATTTGGGCTTTGTGAAAATGTACTGAATCGAAACTTTTGAAATGTACTTTTTAGAGCCCGAATGTACTTTTTGTGTTGAACACCCAGTTTTACAAAAATGTACAAAATTTTTCTTAAAATTACTAAGCAAAAAAGAAAAGAAGAAAAGGTCCTCACTTGTGCCATCTCAAAAACCCTACCAAAATGAGATATATTTCACATTGCGATTATTTTAATTAATTCAAAAAGATAATTTTTGTAAAAGGTAATTATGTATTATAAATCAACATTGCTACTATTTTCATTTTTTCATTTACCAAAAAAAAAGGTGTGATTATTATAAATTTTTTAAACATACCGAAAATGTACTGAAAATGTGCTGAAACTTCGGCAAATGTATCGAACAAAGTACAAATGTACCGAAAAAGCCATCACTCCTATGTACGTGGCGGCATGCAAAAAAGTAAAACGATGAACAAAAAAAATCAAGAAAAAGGTAGCGATGGTTTTTATATGCGCTCAATTGCTTAAAGTTCAGGCTATGACTGCAAATTTGCACGCTACGGGCAAGCTATAGCTTCAAATTTACCTTATATAAAGTAAAATATTTATACTCGACACAAATCATGTGATAATTGGAATTTCTTTCAATACGAAAAATTTTCAAAACCACACTGTGCTAATCTTCGTCTGTTTTGTATTAAACTCATTTGCTATAACTTTAAAAGCTGTAATGCTTTCTTCTACGAATTGGCTAAGTTTTTGTTCAGTGTTTGCTTAAGTCGGTCCTAGTACGTATTACAAGTTGCTTGAATATCTTCTTAGAAGTGTCATTCCCTTTTCCTTGCGCAATGCAGACATTTTGATGAGCTCTTAATTAGAACCAACAGATTTCTTGAGAAAGAAGTTAAACAGTTTAAAAAGCTTATCGCTAAGTAATGGAAAAATGCATCCTACAAACAGTGACTATTGAGCTTATTCACAAAATGATCAAGGAATTAGAGTTCAGTAACCTGGCAAAACAAAAAAGACTTTTACTCAGTGATACTGAGATTTTTAACCAGTAAAAAATTGATCTTGTCAAAGCGTTACTTACAAAGTCTTAGTGGCAAAAGCTCCATCACATTCCAATGTAAACTTTTCAATTGCTTAACGTAGCACTCATTGAAAGTCCTTATTGCCTACTATATATATCAATCCTAAGCAACAAAACATCAGTGGCTCCTGTTGCGCATCCAGTAGCATTGACCAAGCTGCACACAGTTGGGTGTTGTAATGAAGTGGAAGTTGATGATTCCAAAGGGACACAACAACAGTAGCCGCAGCCACATGAAATGGAATGACAAACAAAAAAAGGAATTTCTTGCTGTTGGATCTTTGTTTTTTTTTCTTCTTCCAGCTTTGTTCATATGCTTGCTATTGTTTTTGATTTGCTGGTGTAAGTGTGAAATTCCTTGTGTATCCGGTTCCGCTCTATTTGTTTGACTATTCGACCAAGTTTGTTTTAGCTTGACTAGAAGCAGCAGCAGATAGGTAAGGCATCAAAGGTATGATGTTGATGAAAATATTTAATTTGTTTTGTTCTGTTCTGTTCCGTTGTTTGCTATTTTCATTTTCTTTGTTTTTTGCTAATTTATTTTTTTAACCGAATTTCTTCAATTTTTTTTTTCGGTTTCTATTATTTTGTTTATCTGTAAATATTTTCTGCATATTTCACAATTTAATTTTATTTCGGTGCCCTTTTCATGTCCTGCGTTTTGTCTTATTGCCGGCTGCCAAACCACAGGAATCTCCTCAAGTTGCAGCAGCATCAATGTCCCGTACATTGTCACTCCAGAATTTGTGAGTTTGAATATACTAGAACCACCAAAACAAAAAAATTAACAAACAGCTGGAATTTGAAATTAAATTTACTTTTCATTGTGTGCAACATTTCCGTTTCCGTTCACATTTTACTTACACATAGTCAAAAAAAGAAAGAAGCTTAGAATTTTTTTTTTCTACTACCCATTTTATGTCCTGCTGCTGTCGTGCAAATTAGATGACACATTATCCGCGCAGCCTGTGGCATTTTAATGGCTGCCTTTTAGCCGACATTTGGGTTTTTACATTCCCTGAGTTTTTCGTTTTTTTTTTTTTTGTTTTGTCAAGTCCTTTTTTTGTGCATTTTTTCTCAACTTTATTTAATTTGCACAATTTAATTTAATGAACTTAATTAAGCACTTTTTATGCTTGAAAAGTCACCAATGTTTTGAGTTCTATTACGTTGCAGATTTGACAAGTTTGTGTGTAGTTATTTCAAGGTCAAATTTTTTAAATGGTCTCCAAAAAGTTTTAAAAAGAGATTACAGAAAATAAGACAACTTTTTAACTTGAGTGATTTGAAAGCAATTTGGAAAATGCATTTATATTTAGGGATATTTCTTAACTCAAGTGATTAAACTAAATAATTCATAAAGTTTACAGTAGCTGAGACCAAAACACTTACAGTTTCAAGTGACTTATCCATAACTGGAGAGAATTTGTTGCCAAATTAGAATCAATAATGCCGACATCAAAGTTCTACTGCGATTTAATTGGCTGCCGAATAATTAATTTTTTTTTTTAAGAAATACCCTTATGAATAATGAATATTTATAGCCTTTGCCATTATTTGATATCTAAACTTCCTTAAATCGACCAAGACATGTTATAAAGAAACATTTGATATCAACTTAAGCAACTTTTGCAATATTTTATCCAAAATATAAAAACTTTAAAAAATTAATACAAAAAATGCAAAGCTCCAACGCTAAATGTTCCAAGAACAAAATAGAAAATATTAAAATTTTAAGTTTAAGCAATGACTCACAAAAGAATTAGAAAATTTCAACACATTTAATTTCATTACAATCTTCGTACGTTCATTTCAGTTGCCTTCAATTTCCTGCTTCGGGATGCATAGTACTCGTACTTGTACAAAGATGTAGTAACTTAATAGTTTTATTTTGGCACATAATTAAAATCCTTTAAGAAGATTGCAGCGCATTGGGAAAAAAATAAAACTTTACGTTGAAGAGAAAATGCTGTAACAACGTTACGAAAATGCCAGCCGTAACAAAAAAAAAAGGAGTAACTAACTACATTTAAGGAAAAAGTACGTAAAAGTAAAATGAGAAGAAAGTAGTTCAAGCGGCGGTGGCAAATGTAGCAGCCAAGTTCAAGTACCACTCGGGTATTCAGCGCAAAAAGACGCAACTGAAGAAAGAGTTGAAAGTCGTTTTGGGGTTACACTTTGGATCCATGAATGGCACTAAAATGCTGTTGCATTTGTTACAAATGTTTCCCTTTTTCTTCCTTGTTCATTGTGAAGTAAGTAGAATTTTATTTTATTTCTTCAACCGTTTTGTATGTATGTACGAGTATGTACTAAAATAAAGTTTTAGTGCTGCCAATGCACTGCTGAAGTAAGTGAGACACCTTAAATTAAATAAATTTCTTCCAGCAAGTGAAATGTTTCAGCAGAAAGGTCTTTTTATTCATGTTAATAAGTATTTGGGGAAGAGATTTTGTAAAAGTTTCATCAAATAATTTGAACATGTTACCCTATTTTTAAAAGAAAAAATAAGTCAAAAGTAACTTTAAGAGATATATACATATGTAGTTCAAAAGCCGGTGATAACAAAAGTGCCGTTATCGTAGATTCGAAAAATTTAATTAATTAATTAAAGTTTGTATCATACTTGAACAATAAAATCATTTACAAACTGAAAATTTTTTTAATTGAATAATATAATAATATCCCAGAGCTTCTAAGGTTTTCAATTCTTTAAGATCCCATATTTTTGTTTTGTTGCAAACAATTTTATTAACGTCCTTGAAATATTTTTCCTAGATACTTCCACCGCACGAAGGCTTTTAGCTGTTACGAACTAACAGGAATCCTTGATATTTGTTGTATCGGCTGCAACGTGGAAATATTTTTTATGTCGTTCCTTAGAAGTGCACTTCTAAGCTTTAAAAAATATTCCAAATAGACAAAAAACCTCTGCTGATTTTCTCATAGTTATCTTTATTGCAAAGGATTTTTATAGCCACCACATACTTACTATAAATGGGTATGTAGTATAAAGTCAATACATTTTTGCCTGTGTATCATATATTTTCAAAAAGTATGAAAGATGGCATTTAAATTTTTTGATTTTGTGGCTTATCTGGTTTTTTTTCCAATAAACCACTCATATTTATATTTGGATTTTTAACTTATCACAGAAGCAAATTTTTAACATATTTATAATTAAAATACTGTCACACTGCATATTTTAATATGTTTTAAGGCTTTACAGCATATTATGAAACATTACACACAATAAATCATAAAAAGTTTAAGTACACAATTGAAACTTCATTAAATTAATATAATTCCATGGTAGATGACACAACAAGTTAAACAGCTCTTGTGTACTATACTCGCAGGCAGCATGTGTCACACCATTATTTCCACAATCAATAAATTTTGTTGAATTTTATCAGCGCCTTTCAATATTTTCACTCAAATTTATGTGTTGTTAAAAATTAATTTCAAAATACATTTTAATTTCAATTTTTTATTTTATAAACCAAATTTCGTGCACACAACAAAGCACACGCTTATAATACTTAGTTTATAGACTTACTATATGAATATTGGGATGGCACGGAATTTGAAATTATTGAAATCTCATCATAGCCAAAAGATTTTTAAGAGAAAGTATTAATGTTAAAAAGCGAAAACCAAATTTCTAAAGTCACAATGGAAAATAAAAGAACTACATTTCATTTAGTTTTATATTTCATTAATTTTTAACACCGACTCACTCCAAAATCCCATATCTTACTCACTGGGTTATTATCAATATACCCATGTAGAATATATTAAAAGCGTCTGTGTGCTGCGTGTGCGTCTGTCCATGTTGTTGTACAAATTAATTACATGTATTTTGGCATGTAATTTCAATCATTTAATCGCGAGATATGCGGCGGGCGGTAAATGTTAAGCTGCGCGTCGTCGCTCATTGCAGATATGACGGTAGCTTTTGACGGTAGGAAGTTATAGCTGCATGTGAGTGTGAATATGTAATGGTGAACAATGTGTGCTACCAGTTTGTTCGTTTGCGGTCGAAGCTAGCAATTTAAATAATTCCTGCATTTATTTTAATTGTTTAACAGTTTGAACTTGATTAATAATGATTTTAATGAAATGTTCATTTAAATCAATTTTTTTAAAATTCACTTTGAAAGGCCCTCTTTTTTTTAAGCAATCATTCACTTTGACGAAGCATGTAGTCTTTTTTCGCGTAAAATTAATTATTTAATTAATATTTGGAATGCAAAGCGTTAATGCAAATGAACTATATAGGTTTTTAATACTAATTTCTAAAATTAAATCATTTTTTTTGTTTTTGTTTTTGTTTTTGTTATGTGTCGTAGAATTAATTAAATTAATATAGGAATATAAAATCTTAAATTGTGTGTGCATTAAATTGTTTTTAATTCTGCAGCTGTCATAACTCCATGCAATCTGTCTTTAATATAATCAATAATCGGTGTTAAAACAAATAGAAATCTCATCCGGCAAAAGTTTATCGCATGGCCCCAATGTTGACTTAAGTCAAACTTTTTCGATTACATGTGTTGCAAAAGTTTTTACCCATGCCAACAAAAAAAGCAACATTACGCATATCCTTGCAGTGAAGAATGATAACAAAACCGCAGCCAACCACAAACATTTTAACTAGTGGAAGAAGTGCAGAGTGACAACAAAGTTATAAGCCAGCAATAAACCCAATCCAAGCCACTAAAATGGACAAGGATAACAACAATTACCTCCTTCACTTTTTTGTCATATTGTCATTTTAAGGTCACTTACAATGTGTACTGATATTTTTATATAGAAATCTTGTGCACACAATTGTTTGCTTATATGGGGACCTTTCAAAAAAAATAAAGAAAATGTTACTTTCGATCTTCTAGTAAATTTTTTAATTTTGATTGTGAGAAAAATAAAAAGTTTTAGCTCTCCGACGAATGTCAAATTTAAGAATCGAGCTTTAGATCAGTGCCACAATTCAAAATGAGCGCAAGGTGGTCAAGGGGAATCTAAAGTTTTAATTTGACTGAAGACAGAAACTGAGTATGCAGTATTGTTAATGTTATTGAAAATTTTCATCAAAAGATTTTTGCAAAAATCAAAATGGCGATCACATCAAAGATATAAAATTCCAGTAGTTATTAACATCATAAAAAGTAACCGAAGATTAAGATTCTGATTTTATTTAAGATTCATTAATCATATAAGGACCAGCCTGTACTTAAAAGTAGCAAATAGACCTCTGGTGCGCACAAAGTATGCTTTGTCGAATATTTCTCAAATGGTATGAGAATGTCGATTTTGCTAGATTTCATGGTAAGGTCTAAGAGTACCCAAAATCGAACATTGCGTTCGTTCTTGCTTGTCCAATAGCTTTATCTGGCTCCTAATAAAATATAGAACTTAATTACTTAAATTTCATATAGAATCTTTGACTTGTAACTATATGCTAAAATTCCAAGAAAGTCCTTTCAAATATCATTGATAATGAAAACCTGTTCTCCATGGAATAAGGCATTTTATGAAACTGCCGTCTTGTCTGAAAACTTTAAGTCACAGGCGCACAGAAAAAGGACTCAATTTAATATGAAAAAAAGAAGGTTTAATCAAAACCTCGTCTTCATTTTGATCAAAACAAACTCTTTACTTTGCGAAAAAACCAGAATTGTTGCGTAAAACTTCAATTTTATTTCGAATGTAACAAGTCTAATTGAATTACACGATTACACGATGAAGAATGAATTTTATTATGAATTGAATTTAAAGCTGCATATCCCTTATTTTGACTACAAAAACATCACTTCACGCCAAATAAAAGGAATATCATTACCATATCTTTGTCATCACATGCCATTGAATTCTTGATGAGCAGCAGCAGATGTCACCAACATTGATGAATATCAAGTGATTTCAACTTTTCTAGAGTAAGCAATTTATTTAAATGAATTTTGTGTTCGTTCTCGTTGGTATACCATGTGCTAAAAATTCAATGGATTAAAGCAAATTAATTAAAAAATATACTTGTAACGAAAAAAAATGTGAGTTGAGCAGAATTTAATTTATTAACGTACAAAAATTTAATATAAAATATATTAACTTACATAATCATGACCTCATTTTGCTTTAAGTTGCAACTTTTTTGTCGAAAACTCTTTTATTTAAAATAAACAAAAATTTTGTTTGACAAACAGTGAGGGTATTTTTCCCTTTTTTTATCCGAACCCGAATAAAAAGAGTAGAGCACGTCATGTAAATGTTTACACATCATCATTGGCATCATCACCATCAGAAGTTGCATCATCGACACAGCCAAGGCAACATTTGCCGTAGATGGCAGCAGCAATGATGTTGCGGCGGCATATGTTGTTCACATTCCATAGATTGATATTGGAATTTTTTTATTAGAATATTTTGTTTCCTGCTTTCTATTTTTTGTATTTTTTTCGTCCTACACAAAGGCAACATAAAAGTCGATTTTGCTGATGAATATTGATTTCGTTGAAAGGCAACATTAAAGTAGACACGTATTTTTTAAAAATGGTTGAGGTAGCTCATGAAGGCATGTTTGTGAGATAGCTTTCATACTCTGTTAGTTTTCGAATTTTATTTTTTTTCTAAATTTCTCAAAATTCAATTTCCCTTTAAAAGGTGTGTATGTATGAAAAATGTAATGAAATGCAATGAAAACTTAAATTATATGTCAAGTCTAAGACTTAGTCAATATTATCTCCACAATTCTGTGCTTTGTAAAGGCTAAAATGTACTTTCTGTCAGGTCTTTCTGGAAATATCTGTTCGAGGGGGTAATTTCATATAAAAATACGATATAATGGAACTGCAAAAGAGTGCTTAAATAACATGGTGTGAGAGGACCTACTGATAAAAATGCAGCTGAGAAGGCTTTCTCCAATTGATATTAAAGCGCCATCTGAAGATAGAGGTCGATGCATTCTGAAAAAAATCAACTCAGAAAGCATAATTAGGTAAGTGATTCTCGATGACCTGATCTTCGAGTATTTTCTTCGTCCATCCTAATGCAACTGATATAAGAAGACCAGTCTTAGCACCCTTAGCTTTCTATCAGTTATCCCTAATAAGGCCTACTTAAGCCGGGCATTTTATATAAAATTGTTAATACGTTTGAAGGGAGTTGTGATGGGTTGGGATGTTTTATTTTGTCAATTAAGACCTTTTTGTTGCGCTACTTACGTCTGCTTTTGCATACTGGATAATCTTCAGGCCTTAAAAGTGCCTTTTGGAAAAATGAGGTAATATTTTTTGGTCGCTTTCATATCTACATCAAACATTGAAAATATTCAACTGCAGCACTCCAACCATTATTGGCAGCGGAATTTTTCGATTACGCAAAAAGTTTAGGTTAATTCAATTTGTTACATTGTGGTCAACGTAACAAATACGTGTACGTAAAAATTAATGCAGAAGTGACACAAACAGAAAAATATTATCACGGCGGTCATATGGAGGACTTAAGTGCAAAAAAACAAATTTTTTTTGTGAGTACATATTTGAACTAACGTTCAGATTATCAGTAAAATTAATAGTCCCATGATCCCATAGTGTTTTTTAACATAGTAACAAAATTAAAAACTTTTGCTTGAAACATAAATTTTATTAATTATTTCATACGTGGATTTCGACGCTGAGTCTAAATCTGGTAAGAATTTTTTCTATCATGTGTATAGTTCTTAAGATAAATAGGGACGATTGCAACTTTGGTAATTTTTGTGCACTTGTACAACAATTTATTTTATAACTTTTTCTTCAGCATACAACACAATGCTATTTATTTAGAACTTATTTAAAAATTAAAAAAAAAAATTTCTATTAATAAAATCAGACTATACATTATTTCTACCTTTCCTTAGCACGTACATACATACATATATGTATCTTAATTTTTGCTAAGAAACCAATTTTTATTTATGTACAATAATAATAATTATTATCACCAAACTTTCTCACAATCGAATCCATATAGATCTCTGGCAGAAAAAACAAACACATTAACAGAGGAAAAATTAAAATTGATTTTAAAAATTTGTGTGCTCAAAAATGTTCCAGATGAATTGTTATATTTTATACACGTGGACAAAAATGGTCAAAATTGGTGTTTTCAACATATTAAATCCATTTATCTGAAAAACAGATACACATAATAGAAAAAAATACATAATTTATTATTTATTAGTTCAAAGGTAAGTATAATAATAATTATGAAAATTAATTTCAAAATAAATGTTTTAAGCAAATTCGTATTTTTAAGAAAAATGTGAAAGTGATGAGATTGTAAATTTCACTTCACTTTCAATTGCCAAACATTTCCCAAAAAATAAAATCTATTTTGTTTTTCTTAAAGTCCTCTTTTTTAGCGCCGTGCCATATTAAAATAACAGATTTTTTTGCTGTTGTCAATGCTGTTGCTCCTGATCTGTGTGATGCGGTTAAAATAAATACAATTTGTAAAACACTCAACAGGATAAAAGCTTTTTTAATAGCTGCAAATTTGATCAAATTAAAACTGTGTTTACACGTACGCATGTGTGTGTGTGTGTGTGTCCAAAAACCCTTCAATACAATAAGGACATTTTGGCTTTTTAATGAATCCATGATGACATGCAAAATGTAATTATGAAAGCTTTTGTATCCGAGTAGCAAATAAACAGCCAGCGAGCAGCAACACAGCAAATGTTATGAGTTTTGCTGTTGCTTTTATTGTAGCTGCCAACAGCAGCAACATTGGCCAAAAAAATGCAATGCACTATTGTTTCAACCAGAATGTAGTGAAACTTGAATATGCATTGTAGAAACAGCACCCCAATAAATAACGTCGTCACCGTCAATTTATTTTCAGTGCTTTTAGTTGACAAACGAATTTTTTATGTGTGGTTTTTGAGAATGGAAGTATGTTTTTCACTACAGTATTGTGATTTATAAGTAAATTTATACATTAAAAATTACCTCTTTATGTAGTGCGATCAGTGTTTATACCTTTTGTATTGAATTGCTTAATTGTATCTACTTTTGGGTCTTACATTCCAATTTTTGCGCCAAGGCACATTTGATTCTCCCAGATCGATGGTTCTTTGTCTGTAAATTGCGTAGCCTTCAAATATTTTTAGTCCTGGTATTTAAGCGTTCATGCCAAATAATTTTCATACCATCTCAACAATTTTCCTAAAACGGTTTCTGAGTTCAGAGTAATCAGTTAAGATCTGAAGGACTGCTTTGAAGAGCGTTATGAGCTAAAAACAATGCAAAAAACCTACAGCTACAACCACTCACGAAAAAAAATAACCAGCGACTTAAATCAATACAACCGGTTTTACAGAGGCCAGACCGAAAGCAGCATAAGTGTATGTGTGGAATAACAATCTTCGAAAGCAAATTTATCTACTATGATAATCGAAAAGGCAGGCTACTTGTTACTACCCAGTGAGCCAAACGGCTCCGTCTCGAATTCGAAACGGACTCTCTTCTACGTAAATTTTATACGAACTCGTTTTCGTCTGCAATTCCTTTCGAAAACGCGAAAGGATCCGTGTGCTTTTTCGGATCTGTCTCGAGCTCAGAACGGACTTCATATACGGATCTGTTTCGGACTCGTTTTATTTTTTTAAACGGATTCGAAAGAAGGATTCCGTAACGGATCCGTATATGAAATCCATTCGAGACAGATCCATAGAAGCATAAAAAATTAAAACCGCGCTGACGGATCCGTAACAGGTTCGAAACGGATCTGCATCCATTTTTCTGCACATTGGGTAAATAGAAAAATCGGTAAATGTCATGAATGTACGAGAATATTTTAGAGTTTTGTATAATCTGCATCAGCTGATATAAAGCAAATGTAATAAATTTATTCTAAAATTTTAATTGTTGGAGGTTAAGCTAACTAATATGGAACTTTAGAAAATATAAAAACTTTTATTGCAAAAATATATTGAAAAAATTTTCAAAACTCTCTGAATGTACAGTCCAGTGTACTTTCTGTTTTTCAAAGCCAGATATCATATGATAAGAAATATTAGACTAAGATTATACTCCAGAAACATGTTTTCTCTGTTTTGCAATTCTATTGTAGATTTCGAGAATCTGTAGTCATAATTTTTTCAGTCGCTTAAATCGTTTTATCGTATTAAGCAAATAGACGCTTGTCTTCTTCTTCGATAAAAATGTTAAAGGATTTATGCCTATTAGTATATCCCATTATATAAAAGCTCAAACTGCCGAAAACTTTCAAATTTCAAAATTATTCACACAAAATTTTATGAAATATTTTTATTTTCAACTTTACACTTCTTAGTTTTATCTGCAAAGTAAGACTATTCTTGAAACTTTTGTAACCAAAATTATTGTCAATTACTTATGTTCTTACTTTCATTATTGCTATTAATTTTTTGTGTTTATTTCCTCATTTGGGAGAAAAAAGTTTTCAATTTAACACAACCATAATTTAGTTACCCTTTACATGGTGCATTTATTAAGTTTTCCTAACAACTACCAATTGATAAATTACCATCTATAATTCACTCCTTCACTTTACACTTACGAAAAGAAGTTGCTCCTTGGCAGCTCCTTACATTCCAATGACAGATACTCGAGAACTTGTAACTCTTTTGGCACTTGCCTGCTTAATATGCACGCAATGACTGCGTAAATGTTTGTTGATTAGTTAGTCCTTTGGTTGCTCTGTATCAGCTGGCACACTCTGAGATTATTCAAAATTTTCTAGAATAAAATTCAGAATTATTATCGTGAAGTTTTTTTTAATATTATTCGTCATTGAGTAAGTTTTTGTTCGCTTCTAATTTTTAAAAAATAATTCTTCGATTATAAAACTTTTGTTACTATCGCGCCTACTTTTCTGTGTATATATGACCATTTTCAACCCAATGTACATATATAATAAATCACCAACATTTATATATTTTTTCTAGTAGCATTTTTTCCAACTTTTTCAAGCATTACTTTTATCAAAGGTATCCCATCTCCCATACAAAACCAATCCAATTCATAGTCATTTCCTTCCATTTAATTTTTTTTTTGCTGATAATCGAAATAAGCGTCAGTCGCCAGAATTGTGGTAGGGATGGCTTTGAGAGATTACACCTTTCATAGTTTTAAAATTATTAATTATCAACTCCATTTACGATAACATTCGCTCTTACCGACTTTATCGGATAAAATAACATCTAATATAAATAACAGTATTTATTTAGAAGTTAAAACGGGATGGGTCAAATCGCAACGTATGGTAATTTTTTTGCGGCATAAAATCGATGTGTTTTTATTTCATGATCTACGGCATTGGTCTCAACATATTTCATACAAATTGCTCTCAAATTATCACTTTCACCTGATAAGCTTTATTTTATTCGTTTCTAAATTTTCAATTCCCACGAATTCAAAATATCGCAATTTGAAAAATTCCAACATATATAATAAACACTACACCGTGTACCGCTTCCGGTTATGAACCCACACCATCTTAGACGTGTAGTGTGCGTGTATTACTTCCTTGACAGCATATTAATTGACAGTCGTTGTGCGTTCAAATATTTTTCAATTGCCAATGTAGAAAACTTCTATATGACGGTTATTGAAACCATTTATTTATGCCATTGAGTCCTTTTAACAAAGTAACATTTACTTCTGACTGCTACAGCACCGGTTGTAAATTGTTCTGTAGGTTGGTTCGTGTACAGTACTTGTAATTGTTTAGCATTCTGTTTGACAGTTCTGTATAGTGACATTAATTACTAATGTAAACAGTTTTCTTGCTGTCAAATTACATAAGCTATTGCTGAGTTTTTAACTATGAAGATATATACCATCCCATAAGTTCTGTGAGTATGAAAACATTTATCACTCATATGAAATGACTGCTGTATCCAAATTGCTCTTAGAATATTCAATTCAATATTAGATTTTTGATTTTGCTTCTTTGAGGCACATACACCAGATTATTGTTTTTTTTGCAAATTATTTACAAAACTAGATTTTAATCCAACACTTTTCATTTTGGTGTAATTTACCTTTAGCCAGTAAATGTTGAGAATGTCTTTAATTTTCACTTTTTATTTCAGCTACGAATTCTAGAGCAATAATTCACAAATGTTATTTATGTTAAAAGCTCCTAGTTTTTTATTAGGAACAAAGCTTTGTATGACCTTGAGTTTGTAAATGATACACCCATCAAACTTTAAACACAATATTCACTTCATCTCTAGCTGAAGCAAGTGAAAGCACAAGAGCACTATCAACTAATTTATAACTTTGCTGATAAGTGAATATACACGTAATTTAATTACAACTACACTTACCAACCACAATTTTCAGTTACCTTCAATTTACCAAATCATTTCTTATCAAATAATTTATTGCCACCCCGAACAAAGACTATAATATAGGGAATTTTCAGCACAATCACGAAAAAAGCTTATCTGTGAATAGGCCTGAAGAATTTTAAAGTTCCACCCCTCGAAAAGTGTCATCGTTGCGTATGCGAGACACGTAGGTAAACTTAAAACCTTTGATAAGCCTAACGGCATAAGAAGACGACGACAATGATGATGATGATGATGATGACGACTACGAATACGCCCGTTCACTTGTCATCAAAGCCATCAATAGCATGAAACTCAAACATGGGACTAAATCACGTACGAAACATTTCCCGTATTCCATGAGAGACTGTAACAACAACAAAAACAACATACAGCAACTATACCAATGATGCTGATGATGTTGCTGATGATGAGTTAGATAACGAAGTGTCAGCGACACTTTTGGAATTGAAATTGAAATGAAAAAAATTAAGCACAAGTTGTAGGTGGGTAAAACTACTGGTAACAAAACAACAACAACAAAAATTACCAAAAATTCTATAAATTCTATACAGAGATGAAATCTATGAAAATTACTATATTTGTGTGGACTGCCAAGAAAACGCCTTTATTATTTTGGATGTATATAAGTGAATGGAGACTTTGCTGTAAAACAACTTAAAATGTGCTACTCTAAAGAACATATTTTCCTAGCTCTTACTTGCTGAATTTCCCAAGTGCCTGAAAAAATCTTAATTTTGGCTGTTTTTGGTTTCTCATTTTGTTCTGTTTGAGGGATACATTGGACATTGCTCTATACAGTCTGCTCCTTAAAAATTTTATTGCGTTTATTTTAAAATTGAGCACTTATATTGGGTCTTTTGGTGTTCCTCGTTATCTTTCAATATTCTCTAATCTTACCCACATCTCGGGTAAACTATTCGTTGGCACTGATAGAAACCACCATAACATACTGTTGAGCTGTTAAATGTATTAATAACTACCTTAGATAGATGTTCTGGCGAATAGTATATTCACAATGGCTTAAAAAAATATAGTTCAATAAGATCTTAATCGGCATAGGAAAATTATCAAATAAAGATAGAAGTGTTGTAGTGGATTTAAGTAAGATAATGGTTATCCAAGAGATCAAACAGCATTTAAATAAATTGAAACCTTGTGCCTTGTGCCTTTGATAACTGGAGAGTCTCAGCAAACATCACGAGAAAATAACAGGCCATTGTTAATCATTGTCTGGGATACATCCTGAATATGGCAATGATTATATCTAACCAGGACCAGTTGGCTGTCGTGATAAGGCAGCGTAAATGGTGCTGAATTGGTCGCACAGTAAGGGAGCCAAGCAACTACATCGCGAAGCAGTCCTTCGAATTGAAGCCTCAACTTGAGAAGGATGGAAGAGATTTGTTACTGTCATATGCCCTGTTCGGTGTTGAGGAAAACCATGAGGGTATTGACTTTTCAACTTACTTTGTGGAAAACTGTTTCTATGAATATCATATTGAGAAAAGTTTGTAAAGATGTCGCGTGTTATGTGCCAGTATCTGCGTAGTGATAAAAGTTGAGAAAAAAAAATTTAATTGCTTTTACGGAAATCGTTCATAGTCTCGTGGCTGTTCTGGTGCAAACAGCATTTGCACTATTATTCAGCTTTTTGAACTATAGTTGAACTTTCAGATGCTTACAATTGTCTCTGCAATAATTCAGCATTTAGATAAATTAATTTTTTTAATTTTTCTGACAATTACTAAAAATTTATTCAATCATTAATATCTTGTTTACATCTATCGCTGCAACATGAATTCATTCTTAAAATCGATTCGACCATCGTTATAGAAAAAGTCATGGGAGCTTATGAAACAAATTCCCTTAATATTCGCAAACTCCCAAGTGCACGTAGCGCGTATGTAGATATTTAAGCAAAGCTTGTATGAACAGCAATAACAGTGTTTCTGACATAGGAATTAAACTGACAATGGCGGCATTATTGTACACATATCCTTGATTTGGCTCTCCAATCAATTCGGTTTTTTTCACTCCACTTTTTTTTGCGCCGTTTATCAGCCTCTTTTATCCACTTGAAAACATGTTATGCCATATATGAGCAAGAGTTTGTTCACAAATCCTTAAGCTGTCGCCTTGGCATTTTACGATTGCTAGGCACTACAATTTCTGAGGTGGGGTGCATTGATTTTGTGCACAGATACCGCAATATAAAAATGTTGATATTTCGTAGTTAAACTTTTATGATTTGAATAATCTTTTTCCAACTCTATGAGTGACTTCACATGCAATTTTAATCGCAGAAAAGATCTTTCACAGTTAGCCTAAGCCAAATATAATTTTCAAATAAGTAAATCAGTAAGTCATAAAAATTTTCTTTTATTATTTCCTATGTATTTTTTAATGCTGGTGTTACTTTTTATCTATCATATCAGGGCTATATTGAGCTATATAAAATGAAATAGTTTAGAAAGACGAAATTCGATCAATATCGTGCATTTTGGAGTACTCAGAATTAAATAAGTAAATTTTTTATTAAGTTCTGTATATATACTCATTAATGCTCCTTGAAGTAAGTGGTTGAAAATTGCCAGTATCGAAGTTCTTGACAAAACTAACCCCGTTTGTCTTGAAGTTGAGTAGAGGTGATCATGTTGGAAAAAACAAAATTAGTAGAAATAGTTAAAAAAAGTCAAAAAGAATTTAAAAATCATGAAAAACTCGACGAATGTCAAGAGGGTCTTCAAATGTTGAAAAAAACGACAAAATTTGAAAATTTTCAAAAATATTTGAAAAGTCCATTGAAACATAAAATGTAATACTAGCGTGTCGTGTCGGGTCGTGACCCAACTGCAGTTCTTTACAGGACTTTCGTTGAATTTATTGATTTTTTTTTATTTTGTGTTGAGTGTGATATCAGAATTTTTCTTTCTATTCCACTTTACTACTTCATTTCTGTTTGCCTCTTCTCTCAATGTATTTAGAATTGTCTTTTTTTTTAAATGCTCTGTGTGTGCATTTCCACAATTCCTGTATTCACTGAAAATAGAAGATGAAGAAATCAAAGCAAAAAAAAATTAAATTCATTGCGAGAGTTAAATCGAGTCAATTGGAAAATTGTTGATGCTTTTACAGTTGTTGTCATCGTTTCTGTTGCCGTTCTTATCGTCATTTGTGACGAGGTTAATTGAGAGGTTTTTGGTTTCGCTTGCATGTCATACAGATTTAAGTTTACGAATGAACGTTGATGATGATGTTCCTGTTAAAACTAATTTCAGGCAGCTCTTAAAAAACTACAGATTATCATATATAGATGAGCTTTTCTAACTTAAATTAAGCTCGAGTTTAAAATGTTTTATTCTGAAAATTTGTTCACTTTCAATTTTTATTTTTATTTCACTACCATTTAGTACACAGTCCGACTGTGATTTATGGCCGAAAAATAGTTCAGCAATTTGTCAATTAAATTTCAAAAAACTAAAATTTTGCAGCTCTGGTAGCATCCCGAGAAGTTTTTTTTTTCATTTAGGATATACTCAAAACTAAATAAGTTTTTAAGCGTTCCAGTAGATTGCTGGAAGATGAGCTTATTTTGAACATGTCTAGTGGAAACCCATCCAACTCAAGTGAATTGTGAAGAAGAAAAAGGTAAACCAACATCTTGAGGTATCCATCATACTTAATTCAGGATGGCGTCACGTGATTTATCGTAATATTCTTGTTAAACAATTTGACTTTTGATTGATAGCCACGTCAAACGAATCGTGAAGAAAACGGTAAGCCGATTCACTATTTACTATATTCTATTGTCATCAAATCGAATATTGAAAAGGGTCAAATTCCAATTACTTAATTTGATTAACACAGGATATCAAACATAAGAAAATTTTTTAAAAGGTTCAAAGAAATTAATGTCTGGATTTTCGGTTTTTAGTTCAGTATATTTTTGATGCAAATAAAACGAATTCTACATGTTTCATCTTTTTACCCAACGTTTCGCCAATGGATTTCGGCTTCCTCAGGGGTATTTATGATATTTGACGATAAAAAATTTGAATTACATTAAAGTTTTGATAAATAAAGTTTAAGCAAAATATTCACAGCGAAAAATACAACATTAAATGACTGCACTGTAACTACAACATTACATTTTGTAGCGTTTTACAGTGTTAAAATTTAAAAAACTGCACTTAACAGTTTTACTTATTTATACCGCTTATTTCCTTCACAGCCACCAACTCTTTTAACTCCATCCAACTGTTTCAGTCATAGGCTTTTGCCATTGCTCGTACCTGTGAAAGAAGTCATTTCAAAAAGAGCAATGGCTAGTTTTCATTGATATTCCTGCTTGCATATCCACTACTGGTTTTTTTTTAATATTTTGCATACAATTTTTTATTTTTTCTGTGCACCCTTTTAAAATTTTTATTCTAAGTGCTAAACCCCACTCGTGCTACCATCAAATATTCTGTTGAAACTCTAAATATTTTTCGAAATGCAATTTTTCATCTTTCAGTTGTTAAACATAGTACGAGTATATGGTAACTTGTTATCCTGTCAGCTCGTTTCTATTTTTTAATATAGCTGGCATTTTTATATTAAGTTTTATTTTTATTTTGTGGACAGCAAAAATTCTTAAAACGCGTTTTATCTTTCATGACAAAATACACTCCACGTTGGGGTCCCGAATATTCACCCCCCCTTTTTCTATATTCTAATGGTGATTTTGAGCACGATGGCAGCATGGCAGGGCAGCGTCTTCTTTGCCGTTGCAACTTTGAAAATGCATTTTTGGCATTTTGTCTAAAATAAACACAATTTTCTTGGTTGGTTACTTGCGATATCAGCACCACCAGTAACAAAAAACTGCAACCACAACAACTAAACAGCAGCTTATTTAAATTTCGCGGTTCCATTTAAAGTTGTTTGCTAAGTTTGTAACTCTGGAAACTTTCATTATTTTATTTCTTTGCTTTGCTTTTATACCCAACAAAAAATTCGAATACAAAACTGTGGCTGATAGTCGATGTTTGAATTTAAAGGCAGTGTTTGGCTAACTGCTATCAATTCGCTTGATAAAAATCTTTCTAACTTTTATTTTGCAATGTTCAAGATGGACAAGAGCATAGATTCCTATCATAAATTCTTGAATGGCAAAACTTGAGGTTTAAACATATGTATGCAGTTACAGCGTTGAACACATTTGCTCTATTGAATAAAGAAAACAAATTTTTCAAGTAACAAAAAAGCCAAATTTTATTTTATCTTACAAAACACAATTACAAGTTAAGCTTTTAAGTCCAACTTCAGAGACATAAAATGTTTTTGACATTTGTGCGTGCGTGAAATAATTATTTTTTCATGTTGTCAAAATGGATACATCCGAGCTTTATGTGAATTCCATCGTTGTAGCTGAAGTTTTTTGTTATTTATTTATTTTTTTAGGAAAACAAAGATCAAAGTTGTAAAGAAATGCAATATGAGCAGTATAATCCAACTTCTGTTAACTCTCGAATGTCATAATTCAGTTAAAATGATGTTGACGTTGCGCCAACGTAACGCAGCAGCTGAAGTGAAAAGCTAACGACAACAAATTTGTTGTTCAACTTATAATCACTAGAATGTGACATTAAAAATATAAAAGAATATAGCTACCCAGCATATGTAGGTTGATGCTAATGAAAATTTGATGCAAGCGAAAAGAACTTTTAAAAACTATTTGTGCACTAAAAACATAAGTACACTCAGAGAAAAAACCACTGATTTTATGTTTGATTCAACCATAAACGCTTATGACTTAGTGCCAAAACCGAAAATGTTTTAATTGAATAGAAATATTTTTGATTTGGATTCAAAAAGATTCAACTTCTTGGAAACTAATTTCGCAAATAAATTTGTTCACAAATCACAAAGTTTCTTAACATTAGTTTCTGTTATATTTTTAAATAAATTTTGGAGAAAACTTACATAAAAATGAAAAATTTATTTTTAAATTACTGCTGTTATTAATATAACTAAACATAAAAGTTATAAAAATCTATGAAATATGCAAACAAATTGATGAAAAATTATGTGATAAAAAAATACTGTGATTGTAGTCAAAACATAAAACTTTCAAGAATTTTAATTTTGCAAACCGATATTTTTGATGAAAAAGGACTAGGTGTCCTGGCAAATTGTTTGGCAAAAACATTAGCATTTTCACGAAAACAATCGAAATAGTTACAGCGTTTTTTTAATTCATTCTTTTGAAACCTAAACGTGCTGTGTATATGTAAGTACATATATACATATGTCTGTCTGTATATGTATTTTTTCAGTGGTTCTATAAAATGCTTAGTAATAAAAGTCACTTAAATGTTGCACTGTGTAATTTTTTTGTCAAAAATAACCTTTTTTAGTGTAAGCAGTCAAACATAAGCTACTTAAATACTCAACTTATATGAACTACAACTGACATCTTGTCGTCCTGTAAATATTTGCCCAAGTTAATAATAACTTTTTAGAAAAGCTTAATAGCAACGGAAATTGCACAAAATTTCTTTTGGTATGAAACGAAAAAAAGCGTTTACAAAAATTAATATTTGAGAAATTGCATTCAAACAAGAATTTAAAATAAAATATATAACAACTAAAGTTTTGTAAAAAAAACGACTCCGATAATAAGTATCAATGCCACATGATTGTTTAGATCTCAAGACCAAATGTATAGTTAATGTAAACTTTTCATTGGAACTATATACTTATACTTCTTATTCAATTAATAGTTCTAAACTGGAAATCGTTGACACTTTAGAAATTGCGTGACCCGTCCTTCCTAAGGATAACTCAGTATACATGGTCTTGGTGAAAGATCCGTGCAATAAACGCACGAACATCTCGTGTGATTAACTTCAGTAAGCGGCGTAGTTCGCGCTGTTTATGGTCAGTCACTGCTCCGTATGATAAGAAACTGTACCTCTCGTTCAGCTAGGCGGGTAAGTGACACCACAAGGACCATTTGAAAAAAAAAACAAATAGGATAAAACAAAATTTAGTCGATAATGTTTGGTTGCTGGCATGTAAGTGCCAGCTTCGTATGATTCACCCTATATAAATTTTTTGGATATTTATATACCGATAAATATAGAACATACATATAATTAAACTGTATAGATTTAATTTTATGTTAATTTTCATCATCAAAGTGGCTGTGTCGAGAGTAATCAACGCTATTAAGAAACGACGTATCTATGCAAAAATCTATGTGAGCATTAATTGACAGCGCCCAGCATTTGATCGATGCAGAAAGAATATATCTTGAATAAACATAACTATTTTTGCGAAAATAAGCAAATATGTTTCCGTCCGGGACATACAGTGTATGTATTTTAGTTTTCTTTAATTTAATCTTTAGTTATATATAGTGAATATATAAAATTTTCAGTAAATGCTAATTTTACACATTTGAGAAAGAAAACTTGAACTCATGAAGGTGTGGCACATTCTAGAAATTCTAAATATGATCGTTTTCATACAAAAGCTTGAAAGGTCTTGCGATTTAAAACATAAAACATCATAAGTAGCTTTTTCTATATTAAACAAAACAAAACATAAAGTTTTAAATTGTCAATTCCATCAGATATTCATTGTTCATTAAAAAAAGTTTTATTTTTGTCTTGGTTTTTTTTTACTTTACTTGCTTTATTTCTATGTTTTTTTATCACACACTCAATAAAAACTTAATATTTTTGTGTCCCGCGGTAGTTATAAAATATCGAACCATGCGTGGTGTGTGTTGTGTTTTTGCAATACAGTGGTGATTCGAACGAAAATTATTTCATGGTAAAAAAATTATAAAATAAATAATATTTAATATAAAAAATACAAATATTTATTTTAGTTTTTTGATATACACGCGACATTCTTATCGGAGTTTCTTAAAAAAAAGACTTTTCGAGGTTTAAAATTTTCTTTGAAAGAATTACTTTATCATTCTTAATTTTAATTTTGAGAATACCAAAGAATATTTTTTTTACCGCCACTGCTTTGCTTTGACACAGCATTGACTGCTGCTATTTCACTACAAGGACAACATAAGAATCGCAATATCCGTTCAATCTCGTCAGTTTGATTTCATCAGCAATTGTTGCTGTGTACATTTTCAACAATATGTCGAAAATATTTTCAATAGTTTTAAGAAAAAAAGAAATCGAAGAAAAAAATCAAATGCCAAGGAAGTAACACACAGTTATTGCGTATATGATGGCAATATTGTGCGTACAAGGAAATGAAAATTCCTAACAAAATAGAAGAAAACAAAAAAAAAAAATACTTTAACCCCATCTCCATTGCACAAACAGTATTTCTTAACTTTGAACGAATTGTCCTTCAGGGAACACTATACCAAATGTTATTGCATGATAACCCATGAAAATAAAAATAAAATAAAAAACACAAAATATATAAATGAAAAATCATAAAACTCTGATAAATTCACTGATGCTACGCATATAAATTTAAGAAGCAAAGCTTTTTGGAAAAGAAAATAAAAATTTGATTTGTCCCGCACTAAACCTCTTTCTTACTGACACAAAGTTAAATCTCATCAAATAAAAAATAATCGTAAACTGACTGACTGCCAACGCGGGATTTCGTTGACAAAAAGCACAAAAAGATAAAAATTTATGTTATTATATTTTGTTGCCTAACTTTAGGCGTTCTACACACACACACACACACATACTCGCACAAACTGTGGTAGCCACAAAGCACAAATTTCTGCTGCGGTGATTTTGTGGTTTTAAGTCGTAAAAGTGTGCATTCTTTTTTTTTGACTATTTTTTATAAAACAAATCACGAGTCAATTTTTATGTTTTCTTAACAGAATTTTATATACACACGCACATTGCATGATTTTTAAGTGGTATTTGAATGTATGTAAGTGTCGTAGCAAATTTATATGCTGTTTATTGTTTTATAAGCCAATTCTGTGGATATAAAAATAATTTTTATGTATTTTAGATTTATGTTTTTTAAATTTTGATTTAAAATTATTTGCAAAAAGAGAATATCATATGTTAATAAAAAAAGGAGTCATGTCAAGTCGTTTCCATGCTACTAAGCTTAGCAGTGAAAATATAGTATGCTGTGTTTTCACTCCAAAATATTAGTTCGCTTTCCTTTGTAAAGACTTTTTATAGATTTTGAAATATTTTTATTTTTTAATCACTAAAATTTCTTAGACAAAAAGTGTTACTTGGAATCATTATTCAAATAAATTTGCATCCATCCCTTTGATTTGTTTGCTAAGAAATTTGAAATTTCTCCGATCTTCTAATTTTGAAACAAATCAAAGAGGAGATAGTATAGTTCAATGCTGACATCCTTTAGGGGGGATATAGGGGCAGCGTATTCAGACAAAAGTGGACAACCAGAGGGAGGGGACTAAAATTCCAGAATTTTTACGGACGTCTTTATAAATATATATAACGACTCCTTATAACTATTTTGTTTCAAGTACCATGAAACGAAAACACCATGAATTTACAAGAATTCAAAATATTTGTACTCCTCATCTGTAAAAGTTCTTCAGTTGCCAACTTTCCACTTGCCTTCAGCTACGAAGTTTCCCATAAGTGCACAGCTCAGGCATTAGAAATCTCCAATACGAGGAGAGATATCGTGGTGCGTGCATCAAATGATCTTTTCCACTTGGAAATCCAATTACAGGCGTCCAAGACACTAACGTCTAAAAACTTTTTGTCTATTCTGTAAAACGAAAACTGACAACAACACCCAAATATTCTTTTATCACTTTTTGATTTCTCTTATCTCTTAATTTTAATACTTTTTTGAAATAACTTCAGGGAAAAGTAATAAGTTTTTTTTTTTTCTTTCAAAGCCAATCAAATTTCCTAGCCGTATAAACAGTAATTCGAAAAAAAAAGTAAAAACATCCAGTAGCTCAAAATTAATATCCAAGAACTTTCCATTACAACATCCTTTTAATTAATAAAATTTCAAAGAAAACAAATTGCCAATAGCTTACAAAGTTGAAGGATTCGTAGAAACTTAACTTAACTAAAGCTTTAAAAGATATAAAATTGTGCACTTAAAATTGAAAGTAAAAAAAGGCTTCTACGTTAAGCTGCTATTGGTAAAAGACAAAGTAACTGAAACTGAAATTGAAATTGAAAGTAAACAAAACATTAAAACCACAAACAACAAACGCCTAAAATACCAAAATAATCAATTGAACTGGTGGGTGGTTCGCTATAACGCCTTTGATATTAAAAACCCTTTGGCAACCTAAAAGAAAAGAATTGATACTCAACGCCTTAACGCTATGACCAAGTAAATGCAAATATAAATATTTGGTATTTTACCGTGAAATAGAAATAATAAAAAAAAGTTAAAGAAACCCTATGGAAAATCGAAAAATCGGTGACTGTATGACAAAAAACTAAACTACAATGCACTCAAATAAAATATGACTTAAAATTATATGAAGTACACGTACAGAAATTTCAAATAAAAATCGTAAAAAACAATGAGCCATAAGAAAATTAACGGGGCTCTAATAAGACCTGAAACTCAATATTCTCGGTTAAGCTCGAATGAATCCACCAATCAATAGAAAATGCTGTGGATGTTTCAAGACAACATTTGAATCAACCTGTGCCAAATTCTCTCAGATGTCTTAGATGAAATTTGCACTAGTCTTTTTAATTTTAGATATTTTTGTAGCTTTGAATATATGAATTGATAGTACGTGTGTTCTAGACAAGACATAATTTACTAAACTAAGAGCTTTTACTTTTAAAAGAAAATAAAACAGATCTCCTGAAAATTTAAGGAAACATCGAAATTCAAAGAAAAACTATTTTTTTTGAAATGGTAGCGCACAAAGTTTCATTTTAAAGAGTGAAATCGTCAAAAAGTAATTTTTGTAAAAGAGATATCTGGCAAAGAAATCACACAAAATCAAAAATTGAAAAAAAATATTAACAAATGGTTACTGAGCAAAAATGAAATATCATTTCATTATGAATTCAAGGTACTAACCGGTTACAAACAACTTAAAAATTTTTTGAGAAACCAGAAGTTTTCATGTTGCAATTTGGAGCTTTTTCATGCCTATGCAGTGTATAACACAATTCCTACTATGAAATATCGCACACATACAAGTACATGCAAAGGCCGCTGCCCAAAAAAAGTGCCAAGGTTCAAATGCTAATAACACCAGCAACACCAACAACAGAAACCAAACTAAACCAAGGATTTCGTTATCAATTTCATGTAACTAATTTTAAAATACTGTTGACATATAATAAAGGAAAGGATTGCAAAGGCAAATGGCAAAAGTGCAAAGTAAGAGGTCACAAAAAGGGATCTAGAAATTTCTTCATAGAGGTGACCAACAAACGCTATATGTATTGTAGTTGAGGGTCAAATGTAACCCAACAAAATAGGGCGGCAGAGTATAATGGAATAGAAAGGAAGTGTCATCATTGCAGAAAATTGAAAATTGGTGCCAAGAAACATTTCGGGGTGTCCCCAAAGTGTTTATCCGTTGTCATTGTAGTTGTTTTTGTTTTTAATTTTTTTCCACTCACAGTTGTTCGCTTACAGTGGCCACAAGCAACTGTACACGTGTGGTTGTTGTTGTTGTTGCTGTTGTAGTTAAAGTGGCTTAGATTTTGATTGCGAAGCACTTGCATAAAATTGGTTGACATAAAAATTGTTATCCTGTTTATTGTCCTTGTTGTTGTTGTTGTTGCTGCTGATGGTACAATTTTCGGTTTGTATTACTTTGTTTGTATGTTTTTGTTAGGTACATTTATGATGTGGTTTACATAGTAACCTTTTCTCTGGAAGGTTATTTTGCGAAATTGAAAACAAAAAGAGTTAAAATCGTTTAAAATTTTATTTAACTAAAGATTTTGATAAGATTATATTTTCATTTTAAATTTAAGTAAAAAGTTGGCAACTCTTTTAATAGTACACAATTGGCAATGCGTTAGTTTTGCAAGGTGTAGTAAATGGGGAGTGTGCATGTTGGATCTTGTAACTGGAACTTGCATCTTGTATCTCAACTTCTTGCTTGTACCTTCTATAGATATAAAATCTGTAATTTAGGTATTTAAAATCTTTAATCTTACATCTTGTTACTTACATCTTGTGTCTTCACCTTTCATAATATGATGATTTTTTTCTTGAGTCTTGTACTCTCTAAGGTATAACATTTGCAAATTCAGTATATGAAAGCTATAATCTCGTAAGTATCTTCTGCTTTTATGAGACATCGTAGTAAGTATAAAATTTGGTACTTGAATCTAGCACCTAGCTTCGTGTTTCTTGCATTTTACATCTTTCATCTACTTTCTTCTGCTTTTATGAGATTTAATATCAGCAAATTTAATATTTTAAATCTGAATTCCTGTTCATTGCATCTAGCAAACTTTGTGCGATGTTATATTGAAATATTTCAGAATATCAAAAATTTTTTAACTTTATTTATTTCTATTTAAACTCTAAAAGCTTCGAAAGGATTTTTTGATCGATAGCATTGAATTGCTTTGTTTTTAAGATCCCCGGAATTTTGTTTATAATTTGAGCAAAATTTCAAGCGATCTTTTTCTATTGACGAACCTTCCCTGAAATGAATTGAGTTCTCTGTATTTTGCATTTTTAAATTGTGTAGTTGGTTTTTCGTATTTGATATTTACGATTGAGTATTAAAGATCGATATATGTACGTACTGAAAATACTTTCGTTCAGCAAAATATCGATTACTCCCAGTCACACACAGACATGCACATTTTCATTTTAGTGTCTTTAAGTGTATGTGAATGATATTTAATTTTGGTATGCGCGCAGCTGCTCATAAAGTCACAAAAGCCATAAAATTTCAATTTAGCAACGCATTCAGCTGATTAATTGATGACAGCACATTTGAAAATGCGCTGCCACACTTTTCTTTGTTTTCTTCACTTTCTATTTCTTGTGCTTTGTTTTTTTCTTCCCTAAATTTACCAAATAAATTTTCCGCAATTTACTGCAAAGCCAAAAAGCAAAACGAAAAACAAAACGCCAACTTCTCGCAACTCAGCTGCAAAGTCGTTAAAATCGTCAAATAAATGAACGCACTCCCTCAAATTTTCCCACAACACCCAATGCCCGTTAGCAAGTTTACTTTCTCACACATTCAAATTGTTTTTATTATAAAATCAACTAAACTTAGCCAGCGCCGGCGTCACCCCCACTACTACCGCCAAACATATGAGTCGCATCTTATCACACACTTCCACATCCGCATTTCTTGACAGCTGCATGGCAAAGGAAGCTGTGGCGGATGTGGAAAACGAAGACTTTGTCATTTCATTTCGGCTATAAATGCGCTTGTGTTTCGGTGCGTTTGTATGTGTTACAGTGAACATCTCTTACGTTTTAATAGCACTTTTTCAGTGTATTGTCCCAATGAAAAATGTAGCTGGGACTTTTAAAAATTACCATTTTTAACCTAATGCGAGCTTGAATGGAATTCGCTAAAGAGTTTTCAGAAACTCTTATTTTGGACAATGCTGCAATTTCTTTTTACTTTCAATACACGTTTTGCCATAATTGACTCTGCTTCGATTTTTAACATTTTTTAATTCGTTACAACAAAGTTTACGTGGAAGAATAAGTTCAATGTATCGATACTTTCATTTGCTTGTGTATTTCGGAAAATTTCATATTAGCTGTATTTTATTCGCAAAGTCGCTATCTACAGCCATGGACATATAAATGGAACATTTTTTGGTATAAACATTCTTATACTATATTATCGTAAATATAATTAATAAACAAGAATTGGTTTTGCGTGGAGATGATTCACGTTTTGGATTGTTTAGCCCAGAGTTATGAGATGATGTCAAGGTTAAAATCGCAAAGAAAATCTATAAAACTATAGACAATATAGACACAGATAGCTTGGTATGCTATTTCCGAATCAAAATGCCAAAACTTTGGAAGAGGATGGAATGCAAGTGAGAAGCTTTTATAAAAAACAGAGGCTTCAGCACATAATATTAATGATTTATGTGCTTGTGCATAGCAAACCACGATATTTTCTTTTTTCCAGACTGTGACATTTATATATCCAGCTCAATTCATCGGATTTTTACATTTTGATAATTTTTTTATTTATTTATGACTTATGGCTGAAGTGCAGCCTATTATTTCAAGCATTTATGTTCATTAATGAAAATTGAACTAAAATGCTGGTGAAAACCCATGTTTGGGATAGAATTTAGCAATGCAACCTCATATATTATATTTAGGCTTCTTCGAGTTCTATCATTTGGCATACATCTCGAGCTATAATATATTACAGTTTTAATTGAAACAATAAAATTGGCTTTAAAGGCCGAATGACTCCATGGGAACCGCCAGTCGAACTAGCGAGTCACCATCTCATGTTCGGCATGTATAAGAGAGTTGATGAAAAAATTACCTATAAGTAATGAATTATTTCTTCAAAGTGCATTTTCTCACAAGGTTAACTTGCATATAGAACAAAGTTATTTATTCTATTGAAAAATTTTAGCCGCTTAATTCATTCTTTACAAAATTTTTGGTCCGAAAAAGGTGAAAGACTGCAGATAGAAGCGCATCGCATAAATTAGCCCCATACGCTTTATTATTCATTTTATTATCACCAACACATGCAGCAATTCATAAAGGTTTCATATAATTTCCAAATTAATTTTCAGTATGACACTAATGTGGTACTTAAGCCAGTGTTTCAAAAAAAAATTAAAAAAAATTGCGAAAGTTTATGCGCAAAAAAATCAATTGTTCACGCTATTGTTGAAGCAGTTTAAGATCTTCGTAAACGTAAAGTATTTGAAGGTGAGGATTGAAGCCTTAGTACGCGGTGTAAGTTGAAATGAATACTTTTTGATTTCAATTTCAGCAAAATGAAATTTGAAATCCATAGGTTAATTCAATGCCAAAATCTATTGATTCCATTGTTGCTTCCATTCCATTTCAAAATTTTGAATTGAAAAATTTAGAGTTTCCTTCTATGGAATTTGAATTCGGAATCCACTTTTTCTATTTCATGGCTAAAGAAAAACAATAGTGTTAAAAACAATTTTTTTTTTTTTTTTGTACAGAGCAATCTTCAAATAATCTGTGGAACTTAAAGGCACAGCTTTTGGAAAAATTTCCTAGTCTCCTCAGCCGAGCTTAAATAAAATGTTTAAATTAAATACAGAGTACTCTTTTGAGTAAATTTTAAGTCTATGCTTCCTCAAAGTTTTATCAAAATCAATACATTACTTTCAAAGATATTTAGAAAAGAATAATTTCTTTACTAACAGTTTCACTTAGGAACAAATTTTAGAAGCTTTTAAGTCCTGTTATTTATATACTAAGCTAAAAATAACAAATTGTTATTTGAAATTGGTTCAATAGTTTACAAAAAATTCAGTTCTGTAGAATTCATGCCAAGCATTCGTGGACTTAGCCTCTCCATTATTTGAATGGCTTAAGAATGACATAGCAATGTCAGTTCTCCTTTTGGTTTAGTATCATAGGACCACCAGCTAAATCAATTAAACAAACAATTTTGAAATTTAAATTAAGCGGATTAATTTAATATCCGACTGATAGACGATGTTTTATTTAAAATTCATTCAAATTTACATATCATAGCTAATTATTTTTCAAAAGGATTCTCATGTGAGCAGCAGGATACAAAAATGTTCAGTTTTTTTGTTTTATGAATAGATGAATTAAATAAATGACTACATGAATGGCTAAGTGAATGACTGAGTGAAGTCCCTTTAATGTCTAACAAAAAGCTATTGAGAGATAATTGGTAACGCATATCCTTGAAATTGTAACGACTGCTTGCATCAGCTCTTAAGCACAAGTTCACATTAACATGACATCACAAGTTGCTGATTTCAATTGATGATGCTAAAAATTTAATATAAAGACGAAAATGTGAGCTATTAAAGCTAATGAAAAGCAGCTTTTAACGAGATAAACGAGTGAAATTCAACAAGCATAATGGTGATAAAAATATAGGTTTAATACAAGATACGATATGTTAAGTCTGTGTGAGTGTGTGAGCAAGTGAAAGGAAATTCATATAAAAGAGATCGAAATAGTGAAGGAAATTCAAGGTGGTGCATGAATGGAGATTCCTACTTTTGTATAGAAAAGCGGTATTCAATAGTCACTCAATGATATTAAAATTCAATGGGCTTGCAAAAGCTTTTAGGATAATTGCACCCTATTTATACAACGATAAACTCGCACAAAGTCACTTGCCTGAATGAATGGATGGATACTTAATGTTTAAGTCATTTTAATTGCAAAGTTTCAAAATTAAATTCGATTTATGATAGTTTTAAAGTTAATTTTATAAATGGTCTTTTGAAAAAAAATTACCTCTTATTTTATTACAACTAATAATTTTTGCCTTTTTTAATATTATTCATATACGGGGTTGTGCAAAATACTCTTATAAAATTAATTAATTTCAACTTTTTAAAACAATTAATTTCAGGGAATTGAATATGGAATGATGTTACAAGATAACGTAACGAACCACATGCGACGAATTTTACTTTAAAAAATAAAGCACTGTAGCTCAACAGTAAACTTTTATTGCCAGAAGATAAATTTTTTGTGATATTAGACATATTGAATGTAAGGGAATTAAAAAATCTTCAAAATTTATTCATAAATATACGGACGATATTGAAAACGTATTGAATTTTTTTTTTCATTCCTTAAAAATAATAATTTTATCTGTAAAAATATCTATAAAAGTAATATAAAGTACAATTTTTTTTTCATGCCAAGTTTTCCCTTATTTTATAATTCGAGATTACTCCTTTAATTTACTTTTTTCTGTATGTATTCTTAATTACTTTTGTTACCGAAGATATTTTCTTAAATGCAGTATATAAAAAAAAGTATTTACTGTTCTTGCGTTTCTCTAAATATATTACCATACCATAAGTTTTGGTGTGCAAAAGTGCAGTAATGGCCAACTATTGCAAAAATTTCGTTTTCTCAAAAAATTCAGATTTCGCTCTCACAAATATATATGATTTATATTTTACAGCTTCTTGAACAGAGAAAGACATTGAAATGTAGAAGTGGTGACTAAAGCAGACTTAAGCGCATCCCGATTATTTTGCTTGTGTCTGTAAGAAAACAGGTGCGTGGTTAAGAAAACTCCAATTCAAATGCAAAACTCCCATAAAAATTCGAGCCATCCGAGCGATATGTAATTTTTCACGATTTGGGCAATGAAGTTCGTCATTTTCATTAAAATAAAATAAATATATATATAACTTAGAAACAGGCGAAGAGCTTAAGTCATCAGCATAAATTTGCTCCACCCTGTAATTTCAAGCACACAATCGCACTTCATTAAAAACGAATCAAAGCTATTAAATGATTTGACCCTTGACCGCAATTTTAAATGTAAATAAATGATTGATTTTGCAATTTGCACTAAAATGCACAAGTGCTGACTTTGCATTTATGTTCGGGTGGGTCAATATCAATCAACGCAAATGCACAATATGGCAGTTTTAGCCGCAAAAATGAAATTTAATTGATGGTGACGCTGCATTTAATGTATGTAGATCAAAGTGATATTTCGTTGTGTATTTAATGGAGTCGAAAATTTAATTTCAAAATTTGTTTGACTGTAAATAAGTGTTTTTTATGTGAATTATAATTAGCTAGAAAATATTCACAAATGTGGTCTTTTTCGATTGGTCAGCAAGCAGGTAACTATAACCGGTAAACAAAGCATGATGATTGAAAAGAACTAAAAAACTGTTGTTTCTAATGGTTAAGAAAATACGACCTTTTTGAAACATTTTTTGTACTGCAACTGTCCTTCACTATATATTCACGCAAATATACCATTCCTAAAATTAATGTAATGGGAAATGCTGCACTCAATTTTTTAGCTGAATTCACATAAATATATTCCCAATCAGTCATGGAAAGAAAAAACTATTTTCATAAGAAAATAATGAAATTTATAAATTTCTGCGAGCTTTAACATTCAATATTTTTATTTTTTAGGACAAATGCATTTTGTGCACTGTCAGAAATTTTCAAAAGTAATTCAGAAATTTCATTATAAGCAACTCAGCGATGTAAGCCAACAGTCCTACGTATTGCGCACTTATCATATATATTGAAGCTACACAAACTTTACCCAAACTCCCACAAATAACGAGCAGCCAAGACAGATCATTATCATATGTCACTCAATCAACCGCTGCCTCATTGTCAACCCAATTAACCAAGCCATTATGGTTGTGATGTTAAAACATCGGTAATAATTAAGATAATCACGCACGCAACCCCATTTATCAGCAGCTGTCATGCAAAGTATGACAAATCCACAAATTGCATTGCGACCACCAAGATTTCATTTGATGAACTTAAGTTTAGTGAAACTATTTATAAAGATTTAAAGTCTGACACTTGAATGTTGAGACTGCAATAAATATTTTTTCAAATCAGTTCTACGTGTAAGCTTATTCAAGAAAACAATATATCGAAAGTGTTTCGGACTATGGCAGTGCCCAAAGTTTAAGAAGTTTTCTCCTTCAAAGGCAAAGAATCGTCTTTAAGTTGAGCATTCATATGGGGAGAACATTGAAAAAATTTAACTAAAAAAAAGTTCAAATGATACAAAAATTTTAGCACTTTTCTTTAGCGAAACAACAAGAAAAACTCTGCACAATTCGCTCATCAGGGGACAAATCAAAAGAAATTGAAAAAGTAACTTTTCCAAACTCCAACCCCTTGCCCTACACGTACAAGTAACATGACAAAAATACCCACTGTAATCGTGATTTTCACACTTTTCCAATGATTTTAGCGTAACGATTTCAAAGATATGAGAAAGAAATAGTAACTCTTAAGATACAAAAAAAAAATCACTGACAAAGTTGGGCGGATTTTTTCTTTTTTCGTCACACCAATAGTCAATCACTTGACTAAAGGAATTTATTGCGTTTTTTCTAACTCATCAACTTTTTACTTCTGTTTTTTTTTTATTTTTTTTTAAGGAAAAGAAAACATGCTTATTTCCTGCGTTCTGCAAAAATCTATATGCTAGCAAAAAAAAAACAGTCTATACATTGAACGTTTATTGTCAGTCTTTTGAAAATCAGCAAAAAAATTCGAATAGTAAAAAAACGACCCCAAGGCGACTCTTAAAAATGATGCGAAATGAAATGGCTGTTGTTTTTTTTCCATCACTCCCTCAGTAGAGTACAGCATAGTGACAATTTGGACACTTTGACCATGAGCGTAGAGTTTCGTGCTGGTACGAAAAAAATAAACTGACGCTATAACATAAATGATGGGCGTTGATGATAGTAACAATATTTTTCGTTGTTACGAAAATATTAAATTGGCTTCATTAAACTGAGTTGTTGCTGTTATAGATAAACTCGTAGCAGAAATATTTTATTTGAAACATTTTAAAAACTTCAGGGAAGCTAATTATGAAATGAAAGCTATTTGACACTAATATACTGCAACGAGTCGCATTGCCAAGAAGACGCTTTGTAAGAAGAACGAAAGAATTTGAAGAGATAATCAACAAAATTACAAAAAAAAGATAAATTTTATCAGCAGTTCAAAATTTAGACTTATTTTTGATACCAACTGTGTGTACCTTATTTTCATTGTATTTTTCAAAAAGTCTATTGCTAAGGACCCTAGGTTTTTGCTGGTAGTAAAATTTATACTTAACGACTATTTCGGTAATATTAATAGTGTGGACACATCTCATAAACTGAGCGTCTACCACGCATAAATTACTTATTTGATTTGTGTATATTGTTTGAAAGATTATAGTTTCTACTTCAATTTAAACTAAGATACAGTATGCATATATGATACATATCGGTGGAATTATAGCTGATAGTGTGCGCATTACGGATATATTAAATTATGAAAAAAGTTCTTAAGGGTATGCGGTTCGCACTTAAAAGTAAAAATATTTTTTCTTTTGCATTTTTTATATAAAAATTCTTTGAAACCGACATTGTTAGGCATAAAAATAATTTTGCTTATTATGTGGAAATCATGTTGCAGGCAGAATAACCACAATAGAAACTTGAAAAAGAGCTAAACACATATAGTACACATACGTTTAGCACAACCACAACAACAAATACAAAGCCAAACCAATGTGAAAATATTTTTCCAGGCTAAGCCAAGTTATGAGAATTTTTCACTTTTGTGCAGTCGTGTGTATGGAGTTATTTCAAGTAGCCACTGTGCTAGGATGCAAAAGCAACAATAACAACATTTATATCTAACAACAAATACAACAATAATAATAACAATTTAAGTAGAAGCACTAACACATTGATGCGGTTTGGTTTGGTTTTCTATGCATTTTCAAAAAAATCTAATTTATTTGAGTGATGAGATAGTGCGAGTTTGTGCATGCCCGACCGCATCTGTTTATTCATGTGTAACGATTAAGACTTTGCTGGTAAGATATGAAAAGATATATCTATTAAAGATGAGAAAAATAAATCAGTCACAAAGAAGTTACTTAATATTAGTATTTGGTTTTATTATTAATAATATTTGAACATAATTTGATCGAATTGTACAGTCATTAGCAGAAACCGATATTCATGTGCTTAATGTAATACATAAAAACTACACTTTGTACACCTCATGGAGAACACCCCTCATGGCTCAAGTGTTAAGAGCGGCTGTCCAAATATAATTCATGGAATGTTCCATGTTCAAATCCTTGTACACTATACCGTGCTATCATCACTATACTTATAGCAGCAATAGGATTGAAATTTAGTATGTGAAGTTGAGGGAACAATATATGTTTCTAATAAAAGTTATGGAAATTTTGTATTATTTTAGCTTGAAATTAAGTGAAAAAATTAATAAAATTATTTTTGACTTTTTTTCTCACACTAAAAGTTTTTCATAAAACCTTGTTGTGTTAAAGGTATTAAATTTCGCAAAGCTACTATAAATATATAAAGCATTTAAAAATACTAATTGAAAATAAAAATAAAAAAAAACAGCTGAATAGGTAACTACACATGACCTCTGTAGTTGTCCGTTCATATGCCTAACAGTTTGTCTGTCTACACGTCTGTGCATTTGTACTAAAGTGCTGTGTGGCAACAATATTCGTTGTTACCATTTTCACAAAGTCTAATCCTGAAAAACGTTGCGTTTGACGTTGCATGCAACTTTTCTAATTTTTATAAAAGCTGCTACTTTGACGCTGTATCATTCTCTCCTTTTTTTAAATAATAAAAAAAAACATACGAGTACATACCTACGCTTAAATACTACATGCTGATGATATTCATGACCATGAAATGGAAACAAATTGGAATAAAAAAAGTTAACTCTGACTCCAACAGCTAGACAGTGGAGCAAACTAATAACGAGTTCATTCCTTATATATTTCTTTCATAATCGAATTGACAGAAATTAATTATTATGGTTCCAAAAATACTCAAAATCGCAAAAAGAAATTGATTCTGTACAAAAATTATAATATTCATTCCACGTGAATAGGAAATTCAGCATGGTTCAGGATCTTCGATTTACGGAGAGTGGGATTATGTAAATTCTCTTTTGTAACCATAACTAATTGTGTGGGAGGTAAATTTTAAAAAATTTAGCCAACCTATTATAAAGGAAGTGGGTGAAAATATGAGCTTAAGTCTGCAACTCTCTTTAATAGTCTATTTTAATACCTTTCCAACGATATACTAAACCTTTGGTAGTTCAAATCGGTTTTTTTTAAATATCTGGAGATTGAAGTGTTATAAAGTTTGTCCTTTACACAAATAAAATCTTGCACAAATATTTATAATTAAATGTTATGATTTATTACTTAAGATAATTACATAGTTTTATTAGTTACAGGCAATTTTCTTCTTCTTATTCGTCGTTCTCATCAGCTGCTTCTCTCATTCCTAATTTTTCCCTGCTTTATTAATTTTGGTACTATTATCATCTCTAATCATGTCAGCAAGTAACATTGTCCTAGATTCTATTTCATCGACATTTATATCCGCGCTCCAATATCACAACATTAGATATTCTGTTTAAACACAAAATATTTTTATTCCACTGTAAGTGACGTTATAACAGTGGAGTTTCGCAAAGTGCAATTAATTAGCAGAAATATGCTGCAATGCCATGGCAGATCATACCAGACTCTATGATGACTCATACTACGAGTACTATGGACTCTTTTTTATTCTTTTGTGCATCGCACTACGTCATGGGTTTTAAAAAACTTTTTTTTGTTCAATTTTTTTGTATTACTTTATTCTTTAATTGTTCGCTGTGTTCACTGAATTGTATTTTTTTTTTCGTTGCAGCAGAATTGTTGTTATTATTACTATTGTTGTTGTATTTTCTTATGCTATTACATATTGTTGCTTTTATTTCAGTTGTAGTCACTAGTGTTTCCAGTATTTTTGATATTAAAATGTTTTTGGTTTTTGTAGATACTTTGTGTCATCATTATCATCATTGCCATTGTTGTCTGGTATAGTCGCCATGCCATTCGTTGGTCACAAAACAAAGGTAACAAAAAAACAAAACGATTTTTGACCTTAGTGAAAATTGTTTGAATGTTTATGGCCTTGGAGCTGAGTAAAACTGATTTTAAGTAACATATACCATCATACGCTTAGCTCGTTCGAAATTTTTCGATCTGAAGATTGCTTAGTTTTTATAATGATTATATTATGTAACTTTGCCCACTCTTGATCCAGATATAGTTTTTGTAACTAACATCGTCATACCAAAATATATCATTTTAAATTTGAGAGGCCACAGAGGTACATATGTGATCAGCACACATTTACTTAATTTCATAATAAGTTACTTTAACAATTTTGATTTGAATCGTTTAGGAACAAAGATATATCAAATTTTATGCTTCACAATGTGATTAAAATTCACATTTACTGTATTTGATTTTGATGGAACGCAAAATTTCGAAGTTATTTAACATCGACGTCAAATCAAACTTCCGTCCAACTGGCGTATGATAAAACTGCATTTGAAAAACTATGTGAATAAGCATAACAAAGTTTACAAGCAGTTAAGTTTGATGCTTCAGCAGTATTTATTTGGTCTTCTATGACCCACCTATGTATCTATATACATTTTTCATTTATTATCAAAAAGTATTTAATTATTTAGCTATAGATATAGGGTGCTAAAAACATATTGTAACAATATGTTGAAAAAATAAAATCAGAAGACTATAACTAAATATATGGTAGTAGAAATAGTAGAGACTCCACTCTTATTTCCTGTTTCCACTACAAAGTTCCGCATTGTCGAGATTCACGCTTTATGATTTCAGATTCATAGCGGTTAAAATGGCTCCGTTTTGTTACTTTCATTGTATTTTGACAATGGATACTATAATCTTTTCATTCTTTTTTTTTCTGCTGTCCTGTTGTCCTCTTTCCTTTGTTGCAACTGTTCTAAAGACAAAAGGTTAAATTGTATTTTTTTTTTCTAGCTTTTGTCTGCATTTTCATATTTTATATGATTCCATGTTTAATTAAAGAAACGCGGTTAAATGAGATTTTAGCCATCAGATTAAATGGCTTAAATTAAAAGTAGCATATTTTATATTTTAATCTTATTACTAGGACTTAGTGTCATCTTTGTATAGTAGCGAAAAAAGTTATGCTTTTGCTTTAGTGGAGTAAAATGAAATGAAATGTTAAATGTTTAATTTTAAATACTTGCCATCATTTTATGTTTGCTCAAACTACGTAAAGTTTTCTTTAATCTCATTGCATTTATTGCATATTAATATAATGAACAGAACCACTTCATCATTTAAGTTGAATCAGTCTCAACTCATACCCTTTTGTATGCAAACGACATGTAGCCAACACAACTCTGTCTAAATGGGTACTTGCTACGCTTTGCTTCTATGCAAATAAATGTGTGTATGTCCAATGTAGGAATGGTATTAAGCACCAGTTACAATTGGCGTCAATCCTTTGACAACAACTGCTGAACTCGCAATGGAATGCAAACACAAACAAAAAAAAAACTGAACAACTACACACAGACAGTCAGATAAACAATTAAGCCGACTTTCATTGTATTGCTATTAAACGGATATGTTGTGGATATATATTCGTACTAGTGTGAGTATATTACAATGTGGTCTTCAATATAGTTTTTCCTGCAAAAGAGTTTGCAGTGCCTGGGTGAATAAAGAAATTTTTTTAATTTTTTTCAGGGAGAATAGGAAAACATTTTCAAGTTTATAAACAAAAATTTTTTCTTGTATCCAGAAAACTCTTACCATCACAATAAAGTTTTCACTTATATTCTAAATTTCTATGATATGGGAATTTCTTGATCTAGCGATCGTTTTACTCCAATGCTTATTGACAGATCTCAATTGGTATTTTGAGCAACGTATGTATGTATGTATATTCAATCAGTTACTATACTCGTCGTTTGAACTTGACGCTTGAGATAGCTGTGGGCTACCAAAGTAAAAAATATTGAAAAATCAAAAATCTTTGAAATTGGAGATTTTCACATATTTAGCCAAATGTGAATTTAATAATATGGGAATGCAGCTTACGTGGAATTCCTGAAATTTTGTTTGGAGAGAATTTTTAACAATAAGCAAATCTCATGTAATGTAATAAAAGTTACTCTTCGTCATTGCTAATCTGAACCCCAAGGAAGGGATAAAAATAGGAATAGGCAACATGATATAATAAGTTTTATTTTATGGAGCGATGACATTTAATCACATAAAATGGAATTCAACTGTTTTGTATGTCACTATAATGGTTGAATTTCAACCAGTGGACGCACTCTACTTTAAAGAATGTCACACTTATAAGCCCTTAAATTGTTTTCATCAAGAAAGGGAAAGTACGTTATATTCAGCTTTCCGGCTATTTGATTTGTACCATTCGTTTAACAGAGGGAATTTTGAAAAAAAGTCATCTAACTTAGTTTGGTTAAAATTATCCTTTGCTATACAAATCGAATGGATCATTTTTCTGAAATATACTAGATAAAAGTAGAGGAATTAGAGATTTCATTGCTACTTTTTTCAATAATTTGCATAATTAAACAAATTTCAAATAATCTGTGGCATATTTTAAGTTTTTCATTATTTTAATACTATTCTTATTCAAACAACCAAAAGTTTTTATTATTTATATTGACAAAAACTTTGTCAGAAGTAGATAGTTCAAATGGAAATTTGTTTTCGTAAATCAGAAAACTTAAAATATTACCTACAAAAACTTTACGACATTATTTATAAACAGTTCGACTAGTGGTTGCACTAAGAAAATGAAGCGGTCAGTAAAAAATTTATCAAAGTTTCCATGCTATCTACTTACAATCATGATAGCTTAACAATCATATCATGAAAATACTTTCATTGGCATACAGCATAGCCATTTGTGATTGAAAATCAAAATATTCCAAGGCGCACAGTGCAACCAACATCACTCAATCAAAGTTCTATATCATACAGTTTGTTGGTAGCCTTCACTATCTACGTAGTTGCAAGTGTTTGCTTTCATTTTTAACTTCAGTTCAAAAATTTGTTTTTTTCATTCCCTGTTGTTTTCTTTTTAGAACCCACAATAGCCAAAGGAGTAATCTGTCGACTGGGTTGATTTTGATTTGATATATTATTCCCAGCACAATTCCATTTTGTCGATTATATCCATTGGGGAATATCAAAGCAACAAAAAAGAAATCAGTGTCTTACTTACTCCGTCCCAAAGTGTAATTTTTTTTTGCTTTTCTTTTCCGCTTTGATAATATCTTTTTTATCATTTCTGTGTCTACCCTCAAATGCAAGTGAATTGAGATTGTTGTGTGGCATGGTAAATCTTTAAAAACCAAGAGGATAGTAGTTTGACGATTATCTTTCATTTTGCTTCATTCTTTTGTCTTCAGATTTAGTTTTTGTCAAAAAAAATTGTTGGACACTCTTACTTCAATTATTCTAATGTTCTTCCAACTTATTTGTTCCTCTATCGAGCATCAGCAGCTATGAAGATATTTCGATTAATAGCTCCATTCTGAAATTTATAATTTTAGTTTTCTTAAAATTTGTGTTTTCATCCATGATTAATTTGTCTTTGCAAAATTCTTGGATAGTCTTGCTTCCTTTCTTCAAAGTAGAAAGAATCTCTTTTTGGGTATATTTAAAGTTTTCTCACACTTGTTCAGCTGATTTCTGCTTTTTGAGTATTTCTAAGAATTTCTAAACAACTTCTATTAATACATCACTACAAAAGAGGCATCAAAAATGTCCAAAATTAAAACTGTAAGTTGAAATGTATAAACTGATCATAAGAAAGTACAGCGTCACACCATTTTGAAGTTTTACTACACAAGCCTGATACTTTAACTTTAAACCGAAAATATTATTATATTTTCCAATTCATGCCACAATTCTTGATAGAATTTTCCTCAGATTTTTGAAATTTTTGAATTATTTTTCCTAATAAACATTGCTCAAAATATTTTAATGGAAAAATTATTTTATTTTAAGAGTACAGGTTAAACTGTTTAGGACCTGAAAAAAGTTAACAGATATTAAAACTTTTGCTTAAAACAAGAAATATAAGTATTTTTATATATAAATAATATAAAAATTGGCTAAAATTGAAAAGAAAAAATCGAAGAAAAGATTTTTGAAGTATTAATATCTGAAATTCGAGTTTTTATTATCTATGTTTCCAAATAAAATTTATTTAAAATAGTCGATAATTTCAAATCCTTTTAACACGAAAAGGATTTGTCAGATGTTGATAGTTTACATATAAGAACAAGTATTAACTCAATTTTCACAGAAAAGTCTTTTAAAATATTAATGCAACAAGAGTTGCAACATAAAATAAAATCGTATTGTAAATATTTGAATGTCAATGAAAGCAATCAACTACAACATGAAACTACAACGTGAAAAATTGTATCAATGCAGTCGCCTAGTGAATGTGTTGTACTGTATGTTGAGAATATACCTTATAAGAAAATGTTATCCACTTAAAAGATGCCAACATACATACAAAGCAACGTTATTCATTCAAGTAGCAGTGAAAACTAACGGCCACTTTATTGAAAATTGAATATTTATACTGAATTCTACCATATATTTTACATATTGTTAGTTACGTATACGACATGTTATGTTGAATGCATGAATTTATTTGCAAATACAAAAAAAAAATTTGATAAAAACGTTATAACAAGAAAATCGTTGAAAACTCAATTTCGTGATTTAGATAGTAGCATTTTGCAATATGCACCATGACAACATATGCGTTATATCAAGCGTGTAATTAAAAACAATTTGGATTATGGAATTGTTCTGCTGCAGAATTCTTAAAGTTCAATATATAAATATATAAATATATGTAAATTAAGTTGGAATTAAAATTAGATGCTAATTTGACATATTTAAGAAATATTTTTATTATTTTAATCTATATTCAAATAAAATTTTTCATTTAACTGCCTCATTATACAGCAAAAATAACGTAACCACTATATTAATAGGTACAACACAACAACACACATCAAAAAACCCAAAAATCAAGATTTCATATGAAAATACATATATATATAAAATTCATTACGATTTACTTTAATTTAAAATTAAAGTAAACTTTTAAAATAAAATAAAATAAAATAAATTAAAATAAAATAAAGTTAAGTCTAAAATTAGGCCAATAAGGTAAAAATTCGCACACAAAATGTTGACTATTTTTAAGCAATTTATGTGCTTTACTGTACTTTTCTTTAACCTTTTTAAAAATTTTACTATTATATTTCATTGCAAAAGCATACAAATACACAGACAAAAACACTAACACTTACACCTTTCATTTACAAAGAACAGTCGCGCTCGTAATTTATGGACTTCAGTGCACAAAAGCCAATGCATTTCATTATGCTGTATGTGAAGAGACGCAAGAAAATAAAGCGAAACTGTAGGCGTGGCACATGCTAGTGCAACATTTAAGTGTTGCGTTTTTTTTTTAAGTATACTTCTAGGTGCTGTGGTGCAACGCTTTTGCTTTAAGCTGCATGACTGCGTTGCTTCGTTTTCGGTTTTCTTTTGCCTTTGTTTTTGTGCGAAACCACGTAATATGTGAATGCGGTTCGTCATTACTTAAAAAACGCATTTAAAGTATTTATTATATGAAATTGAAAATTTAATAATATGAATTTAACACCTGAAGTGGGGTTTTTCTTTAACAAAAAGTTTTACTTCTCGCATTCCTGTCATATAACATCTTTAATATTTTATATAAAAAAGCAAACTTAAAAACTGTAATATCAGTGCATAATGGTTGTGGTTTCAAACTGTAGTAAGATTAAAAACAGAAGCAAGTTCCGAAAATAATAAAATCTGACCTACATAATTTTGTTACTAAATTGAAAATCTTATAAATTGAGAAAAATGTTCTTGAAAAAATTTAACTAAAACATGATGATGTTTCACATATTCGATAAATTAAAATTGAATGAAAATTATCACATACATACATGCACACACACATCAACAATGGCATTTAAAATTGCCTTTAAGCGGTTCAATATGCGATAGCACTCCCACTTTAGCAAATGTCAAGCAATTAGTGATTTATGATGGGTCTAATTTTGTAACATCGATAAGTCAAGTCGTGCAAGAAGGGCAAATATTTCCATTTAAGTGAGACAACAACTTGATGTTGTTGTTGCTTCGTAAGTGTATCTATATCAATTTGCCCTTGGGAGCAATAGCAACGGCAATTGGCGCAAAAGTGTACGTATATATTCGGTAATGTGAGAAAAAAAGTATTAAGCAGAAAGAAAGGACATTTTCAACTTACGCGTACCTCATGCTCGTAAGTGTCGTTGTTGCATGCAATTTGATTTTAATGGTTTTTTGTATTTTTTTATTTACGTATAACAATAGCAATGAATGTATTTTATGAAGATCTGAACTGCTTAAAAATTTACTTTATTAGTAATTCAATTGGAGACCTTTCGTATATATGAAAAGAGTTGGAAATTAAAACTCAGTTGCATTTTATCGCATGCAAAGCTTGCGAGTGATATTTTAAACGTAAGGCTCACAAATCTTAGAAGTTCTAGAGTTTGAGAGCACGGTTTGGAATGGCTCTTCAATCTATCAAAGCCCGAGAGCAAGTTTTTGAATCGTTTGAAAGCTGTTACAGCTGATCCATATATAAAAAGTGTCTGGGATGATTTTATAGATCCACGGTGTAATCTTCCTTGCCTTCTCTTATTATAAGGATTTTAAGCAACTCAGGCCTTTAGCACAACCATTTATTTTATTTGTAATATGGGGTCACCACTGGTATAAATTCTTCATGCCATTATTCAATTATGATGTCATTAAGTCATTAGCGAAGGCAATGGTAACGGCAAAAAATGTAGATACAATTTGTTATCGCCGCTTTTTTCCATTCAAACGTCGACGTTCTACAAAAAATTTATGAATTACACTTGCTCAGGAGCAACAACGAAATACAATACCATTTAGCAGTTGTAAATTGAGTATATACTACGGTGTAGCGATCTGTAAAAGGCTTGCCAATAAACATCTTATATTACAATTTCTTTAACATCTTCGAGGTCAGATGACTCTAAGTTCCGGTTTGACTTGAGGCAGTTTGACTTACATGAGTAAATTGTATTTTTCTATAAATGGTTTTGAAAACGTAGTTCTGTACGAGAAAAGCACTATCTACTTATACAATACGTTAGACTTATCCAATATAAGAAAAATTATTACCACTCAGATGACTTATTAAATCGTTAGTTCATTCCCTTTCTATTCACTAATCTTTAGCAGGATGTTGCTTTGCTCCCAATCAAATTATGTATCGTTATCGGATAGTCTCTTCTAAGCCGTAAGATTATCTATTGTTGACTTCCAACCAGTTAGCTTGATGTTAGCGATTAGTTTTCTAATTTCCAACTAGCTAATTTATTAATCATTAGCGTTTATTAGCAGGTAATTAGTTAGCTCTTAATCAATTAATTTATCATAAGCGGGTAGTTTCTTAACTCATAATTAGTTAGTTTATCATTAGTTGGTAGTCTCTTGAATTCTAACCAGCTATCTAATTGCTAATGAGTAATTACTTTCATCATTTAAGTTGACGTTTTCAGTAAGTTAGCATATCGTTACTGAGTATATTCTTGACTCCTAACCTGTTAGAATACTCAACCTTTGACAATTAGTTTGTTATCCCTAGTTACAAGTTTTTGACTTATGATATCCAGGATTATGGCTTGTAGGCTGTTTCTTGACTTTAAACCAGCCTTCCTTAACGTTTGGCTTCTCAACTCTTAATGAATTCACTTATCTTAAGTGAGTAGTTAATTTTTTGACCTTTTATTTTGCTTATTGTGAGTGTATAGTTATTTAACTATCTCCTAGTTATCTGAACATTATTGAAATGTATCTTGACTTCTAACTAATTAGCTTATTCAATCGCTAGCAGGAAATTACCGTCAATAAATAGCTGCTTTACTGCCATCTACTCAAATTACAGCACTTTGTGTCTGGTAGTTTTCTGGCTCCCAACCAGTTAGCCTATCATTAGCTTCAATGAATTATACAATTAGTTAATCGTATTTCAGTACTTTCTTGACTCCCACATAGTTAACTTGTAGTTAATTTTAGTTTCTTGACTCCCAACCATCTAGCTCACTGAAATGTTATAAGGTACTTCCTAACTCCAACCAATTAACTAGCAGTTAGCTTCTTATTACTGTCTTAAGACTTTAAAAAGTAAATTCTTTTACCATGGACCGCCAAAGTTTTATTAAACTAAAGTACAATTTTTGAAAATAGCTTATTGAAAGTGATAAAGTTCCAGAAAAGTAATTTGTTTGGATCAGCTTTCCCAAACAATAGATATACGCATGGTATGTCCCTGTCAAGCTACAACTTTTGTGGTGCGCACTAAAAGTTTAGAATTTTTTTACCATTGGCAGTGTACCTGACAAGCAAATCTTGGTCAAATTTGAATTTTATACTTAAAACACCTAGGGAAAGTGTTAGTTTTTTGTCACTTTTCTATTTAAAAATGCTTAACACAAAAAGAAGAAACATTGTTGCAAAACGATCATCAGCATAAGATTAACTTTATCTAAGTATATTTTTCATCTACTATACCTATATATCAAAGAAAATCATAACAGGCATGAAATTATTCTATTTAAGAGAAACTCTTCTAATTACACAAACAAATTCTGAAGCCTTGTAAAGCTAAGTAGATCCCAGCTATGGACTCTTAACTTACCAATAAGTTTGTCACAATATTCTCAAAATTTTAAAATGCCCCAACAATTTGAATTTTCACAAATCTGGAATCCAAGCTGATAAAAATTTTGACAAATTTTCCATGAATTTGAACTTTCACATCATTAAACTTTGCGTTCAACTGTAAAATAAGCGCAAAATGATAAGCTCTTGTCTCCAGATGCTGCATTTAAAAACCATACTTCATGTTAGATGCAGCCACTGCTTGCTTTTATACCATTTTCCTCCATTTCCCTATCAACCAAGAACTCATCTTCAACATATAAAAAAGAAAAATAAATGCAGCCCTCTTTTATGCTTTTTGATGTGGGTGGCCACAAAAATCTGAAATCTTCAAAAATTTCTTGAGCTTTAATGTCAGCGTGTACGTGTCAAAAAAGCCAAAACCAGTTATTTATTGCTTACGCCTCGCGGCATGACGCTTACACGCCAGTGGCTGCTATCCAACGCTGTCGTCAAGGATAACGTTAGCGTGAACATTATTTTTATTCAGAGATTTTGAATTAGGGCTGCGCAGGGTGTAAGTTGAAGCTGCTTATGACATGTTTGCTTATGCATAATATTTGGGAAATGGAATGGGTTGTAAAGAAAAACTTATCATGTTGAACGCAGCGCATAAAAGTGCAACTTTGGTCTGACACAAAAAAAAGGATTCAATTTTTTTCCATAAAATGAAAAAAAAAACTACTTTGAATTCATTAAAAACTTAAGCTGCTCATGCTAAATTGTTTTAATTGCTTAAGCGCCATAAGATTTTAATTGAATCAAGTGATATTGATATAATTGAAAATCTTTCAGAAACATTTAAGCCTTTTAATCTCTCGCTGATTGTTTTCATTTTCTATTTTTAGTGCATAGTCATACAAACAATAAAATAAAAGAAAGATTAAAATAGAAAAATAGAGCGAAAATAAATTGAATTCACGCCACACTTTGACGGAAGTAATTACTATGGTTCAGTGCAAACAAAACCCTAGCGGGCAACAGCTTCGCACAGCCAGCAAAGGTGCAGTAGCAACTGATGATGTGGCACCAGCAGCAACAATTGAATTGTTAGGTAAACCAAAAACCAATGCAGCAACAAACACCATATCAACAGCAGTAGCAGGAGCAGCAACAACAATGAAATGGAATCAACTTCAACTGCACTGCTGTAGTTGAAGTTTTTTAACTTCCGGCATAATATAAAAATCGAAATGAGAAAAGCACGAGAAAAAGTAAAACAGAGAGCAGCAAAGCTTTTTCCAATTCATTTCAAATGGAATCACTTTGATGGCTGGATGCTGTTGCATTTGCTTTTGATATTATTACGGCTTTGTACGTACTGCCAGTAAAGTCAGTATGGCACTAAGACAAAAGCAAATAAAAATCACTTTAGCAAAAGATAGGAGAATAAAAAAGGAACCATGATAAAAATGCTCAAAAGACAAATGACAACTGCAACAATAACTTTAATGCAGGTCGTTACAAACGCTTAGTACTATTACTAGTAAAAGTGTGACAAAAAAGTAATAAAAATATTTGCAAAATACTTAAAAGTTTTGTTGCACAGTGCTTATCGCGGCAAAAGTAAGGACTTTCTACCAGACAGCCATTGCAAATATTTTTTATTTATTTTACATCTCATAGGTAGTATGATAATTGAACTTTTTGCTTTAACTCTTTTTTTTATAGATTTTTTGCAAAATTACAGACTCATAAATCTTTTTATCAACCATATTTTGCCCGATGAACTGTTCGGGTATCGACCTTTTTGCAGCACTATTCATCAAGGACATAAGCTATCCAAAACTATTTCTCTGCTGTGGTTTTACTTGATATAGAGAAATCTTTTGACTTAAGGGCCTTATAACATAAAATGATTAATTTTAACTTTCCTATACATTTGGTTAAGTTTATTGATAGTTTTCTTACAAATCAATTCTTTTGTTAACTTCCTATAGGATCTGTGTTGGAGCAATTAAGTTGCCATTATTACACTTGATATACTGCTATAATATATTGAAATACTCTGACTGTGATTATGCGCCATATACTGATGATATTGATCTTTACTACTCCACAAATTTGGTTAAAATATAGTAAGTAAATTACAATGTGTTTTTGATAATATATTAAAGTTTTTGTGAGCATTTAGTATAAAACTTTTCGGACATATTAAAACGGAAATTAGAAAATAAGCTACTATACGGATCTTGGCAAGTGATGTGTCATTCTTTTTTATTTATTCTGAGAAAATTTATTTAAACCGTAGCATTTATGTTTCAAGCATTTGTATATATATGGCGTTGCAGGTAAGAAATTATTCCTTTGCTAATTTCTCAAAATTTATTTACTGAATTTAAATGAAATTTTCGTCGAACCCGACTAGTCAAGCCTTAAACGAGTACACATACATATAGTATATTAATTGAAATTTTTTCCAAGCCTCTTAGGGTTTGATTTGGGTTTTAAATCCCTCACGAATTATATGCTTGAACCGTGAAAAGATTCTACTCTCAGAGTGTTATTTTCCAATACCAAATATTTCGGAATGGACGCCCCATGGCGTAGACAATACAAATCTATTATATGCACTCTACATATCACTTCATGACTTGGTAAGGTCATGATTCCTAGCACATACCAGCAGTAGACGCTTATGTAGATGGTCATTTTTATTCAGTCTGGAAAATATGAAATTATACTTATTCTGAATTGCATGCATGCGAATTTTAACTTGTAGCCAACACTCAATTCACTGTGTGATGTGCTCACAATGAAAGAAAATCACTTGAAAACCAGTCAATTGCAAAGCAATGCAACATGTTGCCCGACCACTTCACAGCAAGACAATTCGAATTGACTTTTATTGAGTGTTGCTATTCCTTGTTGACTTTGTTGCATTGAGTGTACTTTTCAAATGATGCTTTCTACTCTTGCTACGAGTGCTGCTGCTACTTTCTTATTGTTAAAAGATAACAACTTCGTTTGTGGCATCTATGGAATTAAATCGAATTATGCTTATCACAATTGAATGCCACTCAATTGACCACTTGAAGAGCACAAAGAAATTGCAACAAACCCAAATAAACAAACAAAAATTTAGCATACTTTTAGGCAAATAAACAAATTGTGTAATAAGGAGATATGAAAATAAAAATTTCTTTAATTTATATGTTTATTATTAAATCTGTTACAGCATTCAGAATTATCGATGATTTACATTTTTAGCTTTTGTCAGAAACTATTTTCCACAAATACATTAAACATTGTAATGTCCAAGAAATTTATAAATAATAATTACTGCCAGTTAGCAGCGATCAATATTCATGTAAAATTTTACAAGTTAATACAACGGTTTTTATTTATAAATAAATAAACTTTAAACAAATTGTTGGATAATTTAAGCAAATTAAACTCTTCACTAAATTTAAATAGCCACAAATCAATGCTACCTTACCACCCGCAGTAGTTGTACCATCATCAATATACCTGCATACATGTATTTGTATGTGCTTAAGCGACTACACACAAACTCTGCTCAAAAGGTGATGATGTATGCTTAATTTTGGCCCTTGTATTATTTATGAGCTCGGTTTATAAATGCAGAAAAAAAAATAAAACACCGGAGAAAAAAATCAAAAAACATGAAACGTGCAAGTAAACCGGATGCTGTTACGATAACCATTGGACACAGCTACCAATACAGGAAAACCAACACCAACTATCAATTGTAGTATGAGTGGGTGTATGATGTTGATGCACTGCAGTGAAGCAGTGCGAAAGATACCAAATCAAATAAAAAGTTTAACCAAATGTTAGCGACGGATTTAGGATTTTCGAGCTCAATGCATGACATGCAAATATTTGTACGATGTGTTGGAGCAAGTGATTGGATGGGATTATTTGATTTGAATATATGTGCAGTGATTTTTATTATTGTATATATGTATGTAAGTGGCTTGTGGTAGGTTCTGCGCGCTGTTGTGAAAGTTTATATATTTTGATAATACGATGTTATTTATAATTATACGGCACCATATACGGGTTCGGAAAAAATAATTTCAGCATAACATCTTTACGGGCGTGTGTCGTGGAAGCCTCCCTAGTTTGAACTATAATATATATAGTAGTCCCCAAAATATATTTTTTAACAAATTTGTTTCGAGTTAAAAGTAGGGGACCGTCCATTAATTATGTGAGTTAAAATAGGGGGAAGGGGGTCCAGCAAAATCTCACCTAGGGGGAGGAGGGGGTCAAGAAAAACCTCACGTCAACTTTTTAATGCAGAGAATTAACATTATTATAGCAGATAACAGATTGTATCAAAATTATAATAATTTAAATATCACGGGAAGGAGGGGAGGGGTCCCGTCAGATCTCTCCAAATCTCACCAAAGGGAGGGGGGATCCAAATTTTCAAAAAAACTCCTCACGTAATTAATGGACTGCCCCAAGTGTAATTTGCCTTGTTAAAGTTTGCCATCACTTTTGTTAAGAATTGTGAATTAATTGAAAGTGTAAATATATGAGCATTTTAAAACATCGAAATTTGTGTTTTTGCTCGTAACAAAATCGACTATTAAGCTTCTCGAGCATTTACAAATATTTATTATCAGAGCAAAGCCGTCATAAGTGGACGTGCTAGGTGAGTCGAGTAGGTACCTCAAAGGCATACTTAAGATAAATTTATACCTGTAACGGTGTACGAACCAGGTCTAAGCTTTATATAATGAACTTCTAGTCAGTTTTATGGTGCATTAAAATATGGATAGCAAAACTACATTTCTTGATAATATTTTTGAACAAAACCGCTACTTTTGTCTTTATAAAGCGAAAACTCTGAACTGTAACATAGTTAGCAATATAAGTGCTATTGAATAATGTATGAACTAATTACTAAATGAAATTCATTTAGTTCATTGCTCTAGTGCAACATCTTGACCTATATAGATAAGTATTAAATTTGATATTGAAATGGCAAACGTTGCTGAAAAATGTCAGGAAAAGCTCTCACGCCAAACATTGAGGGAAAAAAGTTATCATAACAAAGCTACACAACTTTTTTTTATTTAAATGATTTCACTACAACTTTCTTCAACACCCCTTCTTCTCAAATTTTCCAAAAGCTGCGCAGCGGGTAGACAATCATAATGTTGCTAAAAAAAATCAAGTTGTCGTCATTGTCACCATTTGCCAAAAAATAATGCTGTTCAAAAAAAAAAGTTTATCCAAAAACGAACACTTTTTTTAGCAGTCAAAGATGTCAACATGAATTCACAGTATTGAAATCAGACACAAAATCTAGGTACTACACAGAAAAACAAGATTTCCCCAAATAATATCCGGACGTCAAACAATAAAATCGTTTCAACGCAATTTCACATAATCCTTGCTGCAAGGATTTCTCATGCACTGTTGAGAGAGAATGAGAAAAAAATACACTACTAACATGACATGGCATGCCATGTCATGACTTAGCATATACGTTTCAACTCTATCGTTGCTAGTACCTTTTTTACATTCCATATCATTTTGTATTTCTTTCCCATTCTATTAACCTTCAACATTTTTTTATTGTTCATTTCAACATAAAAACTTCACTGCAAAGGACTCACCAAGAAGTGAGACTCCTGTTGATTTGTGCTATTTGACTTAAAAATGGCATGTCGAGCAAGAATCGGTTTAGTTGCAGAAAAAAGTCTATTGTACACAAGTTGTAGCAGGATACGCTGGCATTTCAATCCCATGCGTAGAAGGTCGCTCGAGTAGTATATAAAATGGCATCAGTGACAACTGTGTAGAAATCAAGTCCCAATGGGAAATGCAATAAAAGTAAAGCGTTTTAATGAAAAAAATATACATGTGTGGTATATCTTTTGACAGCAAATAGAAAAAACGCAAGCAGTGCTTAAAGGATGCAGCAAGTAGTATTGTGTTGCGATACTGTGAGAGTTCACTAAGATTTATTTAATCTTTATAAATCTTAAAGACTTATCACTTCATCTTCTTCACTTTGTTAAGTATAAAAACTTAAAGTATTGGCTTAGGACATCTTTGAAATCACAATATTTAAATCATAAATTATATATGGGATTACCTGCTTTCATGAAGTAAGTTTCCAGAAATAGTAAATACCTTAACTCCTTTTCAGTTGTTATGGTGATTTAATAAGAATATAGACTTTCTTTCTTAAATAAAACATACAAAACTTTGTCGAAATCAAATATTTTTTCTTAAATTTTTACGAAAAACAATATGCGCACTATGAATCCTAACGCAAATATCATGTGCTACAGCTCTGATATCATTTCGTGCTTAGTATAGGCTTTATTTTTCTCGTAGTTATCAAATTACAAGAGCTTGGCGGCCATTCGACTTCGTTTTTTTGTGAAATAGTTTGTCATTCGATTTTTGTATGTGATGCAACTTTGTATATGAAATATGTAAAAGCATTTACCAATTATTTTTTTATTGTGACGTTCTTAATGTAAATTTTTTCGTTAATATCGGCTCATGAGTTAAAGAGCAATGATTAGCAAAATTTTAAATATAGGTATATTTCGTTCATTCCATAAATAACTGCACACTTTTTTGATTTGTTTCTCTGATATTTTTGATTTAATATATTGTTTGTATCGATCCAAATTAGAATTAAGAACATAATTATTTCCAAAAAAGTTATGAGTATTTTAAAATTTGACTCAAGTATTATTTGAAACGGAATATCTCCAAATTATGGGAAATAGTTTAAACAAAACTTGAAGTTATTTCTGTTAAGAATGTGTTGATTTTATAAAAAAAATAAAATTTACTCTTAATAAATTTGTTTAAGACTTAATTTTTCTATTTAAAAAAAAGTTTCCCATATAGACAGAGAATCATGGAAATAAAATTGTTTCCATGTTAATTATAACTTAGAAGAAAAAACTCTGTTTACAACATTCGCAGGTTTGCTTTATGAAGCTTGAGAGTTCTTCATAGCTACAATGCTAAAACATAGCAAAAAAAAATTTTCAAAATCTATAAAATTTTACAAAATCAACACCTTTTTTACATACAATTAGTTTTGTTCCAATGTTATAATAACGCTCAACAGGTCGTATGAGTAATCATCATTAATCTTCCATATGACGAACTTCTGTACAACGAGTTTTTCTTTGTAATGCATTTATTTCATGAACACTGCATTTCTGTTCTACCTTAAGTATGTTTTGATCTCCATACAACAAATTTCTGTATAGCAAAAACTTCTCTAATACGACATTTTTTACAGCTGTATTTCAAATGCTCGTGCGTTTTGATCTGAATTTTTCAAATTTTTCACTTGTAACTTCTCTAGCAATAAAAAATTCAAAATATATTTATGAAGTCCAAAATAAGTAATAATAATGTCGATAGTCACCGATAGACTAATTGCTTTCACTAGTATTCAGATAGTGGTATGGAAAATGTTGAAAAGAAATTGTTTAACGCTCGAGCTAAAGATTTTAATAATAAGAGAAATTGAAAGTGCAAAAACCTAACAAACTTCATAGGTGGCTGCATTATTTTTGAAATAAAACTGAGATTTATTATTTTCCTATCGCATTTTGTTTGAGTTAGTTGAAAAAATACTGGCAACCCGTAGTTCTATCAACTGTCTTGTTCTCGGGTAGCTATTTTTTTTTTTTTTTTTGACAACCGATTACCTTGTTATCAGCACATTTCTAAATGTTTTGCGTTTATAAGAGGTTCCTGGAAAATATTAAAATGTCAAAATTTTCAAACAGACAAATTTTTCAAATTTCAAACAAATAACAGATCCAGTTGACGTGGAATATCCCATATACATATATGTGGTATATGCTCGTCGAATGATTTTTTTATTTTATTTTGATATTCTTTTAATCTTCCTTTGCATACGCATATTCGTAACTATTTTTCCGCATTATGTTTTTAGGAATTTTTCAATTTAACGCTCAATAAGCTTCCGTTCCACTTGTTTCGTTGTATGTTTTTTCACCAATTTTTTTTTTTTTTTTTCTTCTTATTTAACTTTACTTCCGCTTGTTGTTGTTACTATCCTGTTTATTTTTACTTTCCTATGCAGCATTCGCCAAAGATTGATGGGAATTTAAATTGAGAATTTTGTTATAAATAAGCGCGCTTATAACACTGCTGTGTGTGTGTGTGTGAATTTATTTATGTAGTATGTGTGCATTTTATCTGCCTGTGTTGTTGTGATGAAAATACAATGACGCATATAATTTCTATTCCCCACAGTAAGACAGACAGATAGAGAGACAGAATTTGGTTTTTCATGTATTCTTGTTCTTTCTATTTTTTATTTGGTATCTGTCTGTCTGTCTCTTTTGCATACACTGTGACATTTGTCGTTTTAAGCGCTGACAGTTTTATTCTTTGGCGCAAATTAAAATAAAATGCATAAACTAACACACACGGGTATATACGCATACTAATGCATACATACCAGCACATGTAAGCATAAAGAACTGCGAACATGAACTAGGCGGATGTTGCGAAGTCAAAATTGTTGGTAGTAACCGGAGCAACAGCAATTGCAGCATTCATGTTGACAACAACTAGAACTATGTTGGTATTAACTTGAGATTCCTCAATAGGAAAAGATGCTGCTAGTGACTGGCTCTTTATATAATATTTATTTATTCCATTATTTATTTGTTATTTGAAAATGAGTTTTAAAGCTTTTAACAGGATGCCTGAATTTTAGCCTTGTAGTTTTTTATATTGAAACGCGTTACATATCACATTCGGCCACCTATCAATATATTAAGTACTGATCTCCTGGTAAGCAAAGAGAAAGCCGCTAAAAATTTATAAGGAGGCTGCAAGACCAAAAGCGAATTCCTGTTTATACACGACGCTATCGACATAATACTTGCAGAATATTGCTCTAAAGCAAGGTACACACGTTTTATTTTGACATCCTGGTATTACTACAGATTGGTCACTTCACCATATATGTTCAAAGTATCTCACTGACTATTTCAAGCTTTGTAACATTAACTTTTATAGCTTTCTCAATTCAACATTTTTAGTTTTTTGTTAGCTTGGTTTGATTTTAAACTTTTGCTTGTAACGGAGTTGCCACTCCCTATAGAACATTTTATGTCTAATGCTTATCTAAATCATTTCTTGCATTATATTAGTCAGTATGGCGTTTTGATTTTTTTTTTGTAAATTTCACGGTAAATAATATATAATAATAATATAGACTACAGTTGCCTAATTTTTTCGATTTTTGTGAATACTAACGATATATACATAAATATATGTGAGCAATGCAAGGTAAATTACACAAAAAAAAAATTAAACTCAAAATTAAATGTTTTTGTAAGCAGAAATTTTTTTAAAAACCAACAAAACTTTTGGAATACACAAGTGCAGAAACAAAAATTTTACCGACTTTTTTCATAACACCTATCGATGGTTTAGCTTTAGATGATTTTTGTTACAAAATATGACTGCCGATGTGATATGAGATCTGAGAAACATTACGTGGCGGTGACTTAACTGCAGATATTTCGCATAATTAAAAAAAAAATTCTTACGCTAATCTTAAGTTCTTCCATAATTTTCTAAAAATATTTCCTACTTGGCATAATGTAAGTAAATAACCAGATTTATTTATATTTTTGCTACAATATGCATGTCTTAGTAATTACGTGTTTGTATTTGTACTTGCGCTTGTGTCACATGCACATCCACGAAGTTCATATTTCTTCAATTATTCAGTTACTAGCAAGAAAAACAAAAAGAACACCGAAACAAAAGTTTGGTGAAATATCATACTAACGCAATTTTAAGTTTATAGCTATGCACTGACAAAAAAGCTTGTATATAGTTACGCACAAATGGATTATTTTAAATAATGTTGCAGGTTGAAAAATCAGATAAATAAAATATCAATACTTCAAACATTTTTGTGATTTAATTTTTTTCTACCTGCTCATTTAGCTACAACTCAACATCAAACAATTAAACGTTTCTCATACGGCATGTACAAGCATTTTCTTTGATATTTCATAAGTAAAGTTAAAAATTGCGCACATATTTTACAATAATTCTTTAAAACGAAAATCCTAATCCAATCAGAAAAAGGGGTAAAGCAAACGTCTTATCCCAAGATAACAATCAAAATATTTTCGCATGAAGCTGCTTAAATTTTAAGAAGGGTTCTTCAGCATAAATTGCGCTCACGGTGCTTGTTAGTTATTTTAAAATTAAACAATAACACAGTTACAACAACAAAAACAACAACAATAGCAACAAGAACAAAGGAAGTTACAAAAACAACAATTTAAATGTTGCACATAATTCTTACTTAAGTATCTGCTAAATTGCTTAATAACACCAGCAGGAGTCAAAAAAAGGGCATAACACTCACACACACAATCAGACATGTGCATATACGCAACCACACATACACGTGCGTACAAGCTAAGTATTTGAAGACAAAAAAAAAAGGTGAGCAGCACAACGACGCGCTTTAAGTGTGAACCCGTTAAACTTAATAACAAAATAAATGTTCACGCGTTGTAAAATTTATGAGCTACATTTACACGTTGTAGTCACTTACTGCTGCCCCTTTCCTCCATCTATCTATACATCTCTGCTGCTTCTGTGTAATTTTTACAGATACTTATACTACGCCCAATGTGCTCTGTTTTGAAATGCCAAAAAAAAAAGTAGACGCAGTCGGCAAGAGGACTATGTTAAACGGAGAAAAACACAATGCCATCCTAACACTTTTTTTCTGTTGCTTTTATAGTGCACATAGAGCTTATACCTAGGAGGAGAGGGGGGGGGGGCAGCGAAATGATCATCTGTTTTTAACAAATGAATAAAAATTTTCGACGGTGATGAATATTTTTTAGGTAGGGGGCGAAGAACATGCACAGTACGCCACTGATAGAGTTGTTCATTGAAAGAACCCAGAATCTATTTTGAAATTTTGGTCATTGTCCAAGACTCGACTTCATAAAAAACTACGACATAGGATACCGTCTGAAAGTGGAGTTTCGAGCCCAGCTGTTTTGAAAATTCAAAACTACATATATCGATTGCTTGTAAAATGAGTTATCGTTTGATCTTACATGTGCAATTAATGTTTCCTCCAAGCTGGGTAAACTCCTTTACTAACCTGTAGATAAATGTGAGTTGTTCTTTCGCTAAGCTTGTACTTTGTTATCCTCTTTGACTAAAGAGCCAAGCTAATGCTAACTTAAGGTTCAGTTCCAGGTTTATATGCATCAATACTGAAATATACCGAACTTTTGTACTTTCTAGTGCAATCATGAAATTCCTCGATTATTGAGTTCAACATTTGATTCTTTCATTACTGCATACTAGTTATGTTACTCGTATTGCACTTTTTAGATTTTTAGTTTCTTTTAATTTTTTTCATTTTTCGAAACAAAGTTGGATTGATTTTGAGTTCAATTTTTTAAAAAAATAACGAATTTAAGCGACATGAACTTTTTGCTCTTTCTTATTTATTAACATTAATTTGAATTAAACAAGACTTAAGGGTACCTATAGCTTAAAGCTTATTACTTTCTGTAAAGCATCCTTCTTTAAGGTTGACTACTTAAATTAAACAAAAATTTCCAAAATAGCGCGTGAAAACCTAAAATTTCTTATAAAATTTATGTCTAAAATTTCAATTTTAACGCTTTTATCTACAAAAGCTACAAAAAGGATCCTTAAGGATGTATAACACTAAAACAGGAGAAGCATCTTGGTAGCAAAAACGATAGATATCCTTGTTGCAATTAACGCTTCCTCTGCATACTAGCTAATATTTTAACTGTTGTTCTTAGTTTGAACAGCCAAAATTATTCATGACGAAAACTGTTTCTGCAATTAGCTTTGCAAAGTTTCAGCTTTCATTTATTAATTATGTTGCTCTCACACTCAAGACTTTGGCTTGACAGAAAATGAGAGCAGCACGTAAGGAAGAGCGACAGATAAAATTATGTTGTGTTGTGTAATTAAGAAATTATGATTTAATTTTGTTTGGAATTTATTCAGAAATGAAAAGAGAAAAATCAAATTATGAGTTTCTATAAAAGCCAAGACAGCGAAATAAACTGTTTCTTCTTTATGAAAGGACATACCCCAATTTCATTTCACAACTTTTTCGATTGAATGAGGTAGACGGCGAAGTGACGTTATGCCTTGTTTTTTTACCAACATTTTGTATATTACATACTTGGAAAATTTAAATTTAGTTAATGATGTTAATTTGTTAATTTACGTATCAATAAATTGAAATTTAAATTTTTTGCGAATTTATTAAAAATGTTTCAGTATTTTTGACATTAGCTCAATTTTTGAAAGTAATTTTACTGATTGTGAGTGAACCGATTTGGACATTATCTCTTGACTCACATAAGAACTTCTTACTTTATTCTAGTTCATTTTTTCGAAAAAGATTTTAATGCCTACAAAATTCGTTGGGAATGGATCGAAAATAGATTTTTTAACATCACCACAAAAACCTATGATTTTTATGGGAAATGATGTTTTATTGCATTAATCAATGGGAAAAGGTGAAAAATGGACTTTGAAAATAGATACCACCCTGGCAGTGTTTTGGCATATTTTTATACTTTAAGTGCACAAATATCAAGGTAGAAAAATCAAATAAGATTTCTGTATCAGCACGGCTGCCTTCGACATTCCTAAAAATGTATTTTTTACATTGAACACTTGAAATTTTTAGGTACTAATTTTTTTTCTAAATTCACTATATTTCAGGAAATGAAACATTACAAACATAAACGGTTTGTATTAGATTTATTGGAGGCGTCAAAACTTAATGAAACTCATGTAAATTAGCCGTAAGTTAAATTCTTGATCTTTCATACCTCAGACTTGTGCCCGTATATACTTTTTATCAGGGTCATATAAACTTCATCATACTAAAATAGCCCAGTTGGATTTTATTTTTTCAAATGTCTTTCGGTCTAAGTGAATGAAACTCAAGTCTTCACCAAAGTTTAAAAGGATAATAGTCTGAGTTATAGATAGTTTTAGAACTACGCGGAAGTCGGAAATACATACAAAACACTTCTTTTGTTATGTTCAATATCTCCAATAATTACTAACCAACTCTTGTTACCTGTATGTATGAGGTTATAGTATAAGCTTTAATAACGAAGTTTGATTTAAAAAACTTTCAATCCAAAAAAATTATTTAACATTGTAAGCAGTGTAGCAATAAAATGAAGTATTTTGCGCTGCCTAAACACATCTTCAATAATCTCTCGCTCTCTCACTCTTTCTTTTCATTCATACTTGCCAGTGAACATCCTTGAATACACTTAAGAACAACTTGGCATGCAATTGAATTTGTGTTAAGCGGAAACGGAAACAGCTTGCGACATTTGTTGCGGATTTAAACGGATTTAAATGCTGCTCAAATGTGATCCCGTTGTTGACACCAACTGACAATTTGAATCCAATTGCCTCACTACACTTGAAGTTGTGAGGAATGCAGGATTTAAATATGAACTGATGTTGATTTAATGTAGAGCTTAGTAAGTGAAAAGCTTTCAAATGCCCGTCATACTGTTAACTTTATGTCGCATGGTACTTTGTATAAAGTGTTTGAGAACAATTCAAATATTTGGATATTTTCACATAAAACAACAGTTCATTTAAAAATCAGAAAATGTGATACAACTGGTATTCTTACGAAGAAGCGATTAATTTTTAATAAAATTATATAAAACAAACAAAAAAAATGTTATGTTTGTTAGCTACTCCATTTGTTTTATGACATCGCCCAGAAAGTGTCTTGCGTTTATGCCGACATTATGTCGAGGAACCTAGCGTCGTAAGGGGACGATTGATTACGTGAGGTGTTTTTTTGAAAATTCGGACCCCCCTCCCCTTGGTGAGATTTGGTGAGATCTGGCGGGAGCCCCCCTCCGTCCCGTGATATTTAAATTATAATTTTTAATGTCTAATTCTATGCATTAAAAAGTTGAAGTGAGGTTTTCCTTGACCCCCCCCCCCCTTGATGAGATTTGGTGAGACTTTGCCGGACCCCCTCCCTCCCTATTTTAGCTCACGTAATTAATGGACGTCCCCCAAGACCTTTCTCGTCAGAGCTAACAATTTTTTGAATTTCTTAGCGATAGTTTTTATTTCAAGGTCTCGGGGTAAAACAAATCACTTTGTGATTTAAGTTTTGTATCAGTGATGTCATTTGGGTTTTATAGAAAATGTACTGAGTGTACTGAATGACATTTTCGTACTGCACATCAAAAAGTTACTTTAAAATGGCAATAACTTTGCAAATAAACAACACAGATCACCACTTGATCCTCATTTTAAAGGGCAAGGACGGTACTAAGCGATGCTTTTGTTGAAAATAAGCTGAACGACTTTTTTTAAATTCTGTACATGTACCTCGAAAGAAGACCAAACACATAATTTTTTAGCGGCTTAACCTCAAAAATTTCAGAATTCTGACATGATATGTCAATCCTCAGGCCAGATTCGAATTCAGCGCAAAAAATTACTTCAGATACCTTTTTATTAAAAAAATAATTTTTACATACAATTTACATGTAAAACTAACAGGCTAACAGGCCACCTTTTAAAATTGAGGTACAGAATTGAATTTTTGTGAACTTTTTCTTCATATCATAAACTTACTTTTCAAGCAACAAAACCTTAAAAAAAAAATAAAACGAAAAAAATTTGAATCACCTTAATGTACATATCTTGGCTAGTGAGAAAACTTTAAGTCAAATTTCCTTTTACAGCAATAAAATTGTAAGAGATAACGCAATGGAATTTTTTTGAAATCTGTTTGCGATAATCAACCGCAATCCCTAGTGAGTTGCTTAACGTTGAAGTAAGTGACCACTAATGCTGAGTCGTTTGTAATGCCTTGCCAAAAGAAAATTGTTTTGTACATCATTAATTTGGTATCTTAGTGAGCTTGTTGCTAGAAATTCTTTTGTCTTCATGGAACTTGATTTTTAACAATTATTGCGCTATCACTTATAAGCCGAGCTATCAGGGTAAATAGTTTGGTATATTGTGTAAATATTAAAACTCTATGTTCAAAATGTTATATGTACATCATCATCAAATCACATATTTAGCACAACTAATGCAAATTGATCAAGTAATCGCTTTAAGTTCAATTAAATAAAATACAAAACTAATTTGTTCAAACATAAAACCTTTTAATTGCAAATCAATACTCACCGAACTGGATACTACACATGTACAATAACAACCTCAACTTTTTCATCGATACAAAATAATAATTTACTCTTTTTCATGTTATTTTTGTTGTTGTATTTAATGTCGATGTTGCTGCTGGTTGTTGACACTTTTGTTGCATTTGATTTTGTCGCTTCGTTGGCAACCTAATTGAAAAAGCCAACAGCACCGCAGGACATTTAGGCCATATTAACATGAATAAGCAAACGCACACGCTCTCCAGGTTTTCAACATATGGTAATTGTATCATTAAGCTTTGGTTGTTTGATTCTAATGTTACTTCATGTACTTTGTGCCTATTTGGTTGAACTTTGGCTTTTTTGACATTTTAAGTACCTTTTTGAGTTACTAAATTTATTAATTTTTTGTGACATGCAATTTAAATTAATAATCCTTTTCAATTAATACACATTTTTTTATCTAAATTTATTACAGCCTTCCACAGTTATGATACTCAAAATTTTAATACGATTGTGGCGTAATACGGTCAATAGTTAAAAATGTCAATGGATATCCGAGGGTGGTCTTTTGAGTTGGGATAAAATTATTCAAACAAACAAAAAAATCATATATGTGGTAAAATGAGCCTCAAATGCTGGAGAAACATCTAATGATATCATCTTAGGACAATTTGGGGTCGCTAACCTCTAATTTGTTATCAGATTTTGGGGTATACGTCAGTCAGCCAAAAAGTGTTTTCTATTTACGCTCCTTAACCCCCGATGAAGCAGTTTAAATAAATAAAATATACATACAGTACAAAAGGCTGATAGTTTCTACATACGGTGTTATTTTTGTCTTTTCATGAGGAACAACTTTGCTTCAGACACCAAACCTCTCAGACTTGAAATAAATAAAGTCGTAGAAGAGCGTCTGAAGGGACGTAACTATGTATTACCTACGTTTTTTTTTGTCAAAAAATAACATTCTAATAATTATTAGTAAGGAATATTATATTAATTACTAATTATTATTATTTTTCAATACAAAATAAAAAATATTTAATGTTTCCATAAAACTTATGTAAGTAATGCGAAAAATCATGTACATTTGAAATTTATCATCTAATTTTATAAAGAATAATCAAGAAAGAAATAAAGACATTTTTTTACCAAATTACATTACATAATAGTTATTTGGAATAAAATAATTTCTTATACATAATAGTTATGAATCAACCTCAATCAATCCTCACCAAACAATTTTTTCAATTACAAAAAAAGGTAATACATTATGGTAATTTTGGGTCGCTGTTTGTAACCGTTTCAAAATCAGGTTAATTTGCCTTTATTTCGAAACGCCAACGTGTAAGCAGATTCGAACTCAGTGACCCCAAATTACCTTACTTTGACATCAGTAGTAGTTATTTATTCTTATTTACAGGTTTATAGCTACTAGACTTTATCAAAACCTCATAGAATATTTTTACATGAAGTTCTGAACCATTTAATAAAAATCAATTTTCGAGAACCGCTAAATAAATTGAAAAATTTTAAGTACAAACACCAAGTGATACATTTTCTTAGATTTTGTACAACCTTATCCAAAGGAGTACAAAAATTCACTACCATCCTCAGACGACACCACCAGTTTCTGTCTGAAATGATTTTCCCCTGACGGATAAAGTCTTGCTATTTGTACAGTGCGCATGTCAGAGAACTTAAATTGTTTTTCCAACAATATGAATTGTTGCAATTTTTTAACAGCAACAACAACTCATAAGCACTTGATAAATCTATTTTGTTGTTTTTACACCAATAATAAGTAACATAGTTTGTTTTCGCCTTCCAAGGGGTGGCGCTTAATTATGCGTTTGTCTGTGGTTTCTTATCATTCCAGTCATCCAGAGTAAAAAATACGTAAATATTTTTCATATTAGATAACATGTGCGTCAAAACAACTGTTGCCTATCAACAGGGCGATGAAGGATTCAAAAAAAATAAAAGATATATAATGCATAAACCTAAAGAATTTAGATTTTTTCTTAGTACAACATTCAAATTATGAATTTTCATTTATTTTATAGCAAAACTCACAAATTAAAATACAGCGAATACTCACAAATAAATAACAAAATCTTCAAATTTTTTTAATAATATTTTAATTAAAAAGTTCTAGTTACACACAGTATTAAAGAAGGTGCATTGCGTTAAATTATATAATGGAATTGCTTAAGTGCGTGAGTACTTTTGAAAATTTTCACAGTTTAATTTAATTTTAAACAGGCTAAGGGTCATTTTCTCAGTTTCCGGTTAAGCACTTATCGGAACTTTAATTAGCAGTTTGAGATAATATCTCATACAAAGTCTGTCAATAAAAGTTCCGGTTAAATTTAATGGACATTGTAAAAAAGACCTTAAATACGCTTAGTCAACTAAAAGTTTAAAGCCATAGTAAAGCCTGATGCCATATTTACGCCCGGCTTTCGTATTACAACGCTTGGTAATGGTGATCGTAAAATTTCAAGTTGTGTGTCAGTACCATCAACGGTTAAAGTCACTGATTTCGGCACGCGATCAAGACCAGTTATAATTACACGCTCCAACCAGGATTCCGTTTTGTAATTAGGAGTGCCAATGAAGCGATTAAAAAGTTTATTATCCGAAAATTCATATTCAACATAAATGAATTTTCCATTACGATAATCATAAGATTTTTCATCATCTATATAGAGTGTACCCTTAGCTTTGCCATTTCTATCAAGCGCAACCACTAAAGTATAGGGATCATTCTTCATAAGTGTGGAGGCACGGCGTATGCGTTCTTTTTTGGGTATTATTGTACCACCGCGCTGATATACCGGAATCTATAGAGTTCATGAAATTATTAGATAATGCTTACGAAATTTTGTAACGTGTTACTCACTTTTTTATCATCCACAACAATTGATTCATAACCCGATTTTTGATACTTTTGCAACGTATCCGTATCGTACCAAATATCGCCAGTTTTTTTATCATCAATTGCTGGGAAGTAAACATCAACTTTACTAACACCCTGTTGAGTCACCGGACGCACCATGAGACGATCTTGTAACAGAAAAGCGTTTTCAATGCCAAATGATTCCTTATCCGTCGGGTAATGTGCCAGTAATGGTAGCATTACTGGACTACCATTAAGTTCATGCTCATAGAACATTGTGTACCAAAGCGGCAGATATGAATAGCGTTTGCGTATAGCTTCCCGCACTACCAAGCGTGTCTTCTCAGGGAACAACCATGGCTCTCGCCGTTTTGTATCCAGATGAGAATGTGCACGGAAAAATGGTAAAAAGATACCAGTTTGATACCAACGTTCAAATAAATCATCATCGGGATTACCAAAGAAACCACCGACATCAGCGCCACAGAAGGAGAAACCAGCAACTGCTTCAGAAAGACACATTTTAATGGAATGTTGCAAATGACCCCATTCGGCCGTGTTATCACCCGTCCAAATGGCAGCATAACGTTGTGAGCCAGCAAAATGTGCACGTGTTAAAATAAACGGACGTTGATTTGGATCACGCTTCAACAAACCATCAAATGTGCCCCTAATATGCATGTGCCCATAGAGATTATGTACATCTCGATGTTCCCAGTTGCCAAAATGCACTAAATCCTTAAGCATCGTCACCTCGGGACCATTAAACACCGATGGTTCATTCATGTCATTCCACAGCATGACATCTGATGTGACAGTATCAAAGTTTTCCAACAGATACTGGTCGGCATAGTATTTACGCACTTCCGGGTTAAAGAAATCTGGATAGCTGGCAGCACCTGGCCAACACCAACCTTAAGAAAAATCAAAAAAAGATTAAGCTTCTATGCTCTGTTAATTATAATGCAAATATGTAGTTTACCTTCATAATCTGCGCCTTCATGCGTTTTAACATAGTAGCTACGTTCAGTACAATCATTATGAAAGAAATAACCACTGTCACGTTTGATATGTGGATCAATAATTACAATTAAGTGCCTTCCCAAATCCGTGAGATTTTTAATCATGGCCAAGGGATCAGGGAACTTAAATTTATCCCATGTAAAATATTTTTTGGAATCAGTGTACTCGATATCAAGCCACATAATATCCATAGGAATATCATGCTCATCAAATTTAGCCGAAACAGTTTCCACATCTTTCTCGTCATTGTAATTCCAACGACATTGATGATAAGCTAGAGTATATAATTGTGGCAAGCTGGTGGTACCAGTGAGTTTTGCATATTGTTGGAAAGTATCTATTGGCTTTGGGCCAAGTAATATAAAAGCATCAATAATGCCAGACTCGGACATGAAGTGCGCTGCCAGGGGATCAGACTTACGAGAACCTTCGGTAAGACATTATGAAATATAAAAAAAATAAAAACTTACATGAAACTACTACACATACCAGACACAAAATTGACAATAGATGAAACAACATTCCTCTCAGCTGTATATATATCAACCCAAGTTTCAGCTGCATTTTGCCAATAGACACCTGCAGTGCGTTGTCCACTAAAATTTTACAATTAAGGATATTTCATTTAAAAATTTACCATCAAACTAACCCATGTCCATAGAGCACCGGCACTGAACCATACAACGCCATTTTACTTTCCAAAACATATTCAAATACATCCAAATTGTATAAACGATATGGATCAGTGCCTGATGTTGAACGCAACACAAAATTATCCGCATGTTCTGGTATACCAAAAAGTACTTCAGCTTCGGGGAAAGAAAAGTCTAAGGCCACTCCTTCAGGACCATAAGGTTTCGAATCATGATGTGATTTATAATTTTCCTCCCATGCACCTGGGTCATCATCTTCAGGTATTTTCTGTATTTCATTCTGTTTCTCAGCATCTGCAGGTGCATCCCCATCAGCATTGGCATTAGCAGCTTGTGGTTTTACACGTAAATGTTCAAAGTTCATTAGACCCTTAGCATTAACCGAAACTGAAAGCACATCATTTTGATAGAAGTCAATACGGAAAGGATCAGCCACAATCACAGCCTTATTAAGGCCAGAGGTTATGGTTAGCTGGCCACCTTCTTCATTCTGTAACTTAATGCTAAAGAAATATCATGTTTAATAAAAGGACAAAATTATAGCTTGAAAAATACATACGTTTCGGGTTTGGGCGTTTCTTTGAGTGCATCTACGACTTTGTAACGTGGTCGCAGCGGTGTTTTCTCATCAATTAAAATACGAAATGTACTTCCCACTATTGCCTCCAATTTAAATGAAAATATATGCTGTGTATCCTTATTTATTAATTCGGCAGTTATTGAATCAGAATATGAGTTAAGTGAACCGGACAATAGCGCAAATTTTGAATTTCCTGGTTGAGTTTTGCGCAAACGTCTATCATAATATAAGAGGCAATTTTTATTTATTAAATGCATTAACTCAATTTTTTTTTTACCTGCAGAAACTGCTTTGCTCACATGTTTTAAAATTATTTGGATCAACTCCAAAGCCCAATTTGAATATGCAAAATATTAATAAAAATATTTCCAAACGCATGTTGAATATGAAACTAAAATGACAACAACATGTGGTGAAATGTTAACATCTTATATTTACATCGCTAAATAGTTACTAATAAATATATAGAGAAAATTGACAACAAACTTGGACTATTTTAAAATTGTTTTATCATATTATTAAAAATTATTTTTTTTTTAATTTATTTTATTTTTTATTAGAAGCCTATAAAATAGTGAGGAATAAGCTTTAATTCATTTGGTGTAGTTTTCAAGTAAGAATAAAAAAATAAAGGTGATAGGTACTTGGCTAAAATAAATATTTTTTGTCAAAAATTTTATTTTCTTTTAACAAAACCATGAAAAAAGGTGGACAATCTACTAAAAAATCGTTTTTTTTCTCTGTGCATTTTATTATTTTCTTAAAATAATAGCTCAAATACATGCAAAGGCATCAGATTTTTTCAGCTCAAGCGAAGAGATTCGCAAACGGTCACATTCGTGTCCAAATTGTTAAGCAAAAAAAAGATACCAATTTTTGCATGTTTAAATTACTTAGTTTCCAACTTTGTTTTTACTTTTAGCTGACTGAATAGCATTGAGGACGTTTAAAACAGATCAAGATCTTTGTTAATAAATGTTAATAAAATTCCTTTTTTCGGAATTCACTAATTATAAATTCGCACATCCGACCACAAGGCTTGCATATGACCCTCTTTCTTCGAGACGGGTTGAAGGACAAATTAATAGATTTTCAAATGAATCTTTACTATACTAGTTTAATTTAATTAATCCTCGTCTATTCTATGCCACTGGGAACGTCCGCCGAGTATGTTTTGGTCGTAATAATGTTGATCATTTTATATACATACCAATTGTAATGCTCCCCTAATTATCACAATTCCTAGCATTACTTTTTGGGCATTTTCATAACAGGTAAGTACTCAGTTGTTAGTTTTTGAAGAAGTACTTATTTGAGATAAGATTGGAAATACTGTTCGAACCCATTGTAGCGGGGGTACTACACACTGTTAGAAGTAATGTATTCCTCCTTGAGCTGGTTCCTAGACAATTTTTTTTCGTGTACTTGTAAAATTACACACACTCATGGTGTTTGATAATTTTTTCGGTGCGTTGGAAAAAATTTCAATTATTTCTAGCAAAGGCCTTTGCCATAGTTCGAAAAAATTTGAAAATTATTCCAAAAATTTGAAAATTATTCCAAAAATTTTATTTTACATTTCCTAACTTTTCTGGTAGAAGTCCTTAAAATGTCCTTCACAAGCGTCAATAACAATTAAGTTATAAATCAATTCAAGTTAAGTGTTTCAATGAAAAACATGCCCCAAGCTTTTAAGCACTTGCCTCTTGTTTTATCTGTGAAGTACCGACACTTGGATTGAAGCGCTTGTAATTAGAATCAACAAAAGCAATGCAAAAATTGTACACGTCAGACGATAAAACTGTTTCGAAATCTTTTGCACTGAAACCGATGCTTAGTTAATAAGCTATACTAATCAAACAAATCCATTAATAGCTGATTAGCAACCATTTAATTAATAGCTTATCTTGAATTAAGAATGATTTGAGTTATCAGTTCCTCAAAAATACATTTTTTAGTGATACCATCCATTACTGATTTGCGCAGTTTTAATTCTTAAAAAAATAGTTTTTTACCTGTAATAATATTTTGAAGTTTAGAATTCACTTTTTTATCAATCTTTTCTTCTATGGCTATGGCTAATAATTAATCGCCGGCTCAAAAAACTTACCTTCTCAAATTACCGAAACAATTTCTTTGGTTTTACTACGAAAACTACTGTCACCTTCATCTGTCACTTGCAAGTTTCAACGCCGACTGTCAGATATGTGTCGAAGGAAAGCAAATTTAGCAATGACATTAGTGTCATCAAACTGTTGTTAGTTTTCATCCGAACGTCAATCCGACTTTTCTTTTTTCATACGACTTGCCCTCAGACGCTCAGATTTTTCATCCCACAATAGAAATTTTAAAAAATTATAGGGTTGATTTAAGACTTTTTTAATTTTTTTCCGCACAAGTGATGACTGACGCGATAAAATTCGAAAATTATCTAATTGTTTGGAGGATCATTGAAAATGTCGATAAGCATTGAATTATATGGAAAAAGTCTACACTATCGAGTAGTATGGAAAGTGATCGTAATAATCTATAGAAGTCGATATCGCTAAGAACTGTAACTCTAAGAGTATCTATTGTTTTTTCAAAAAGTGTTCTCTTACCAAGTTGAAATGGGCAAAGAACGCCCTTCAAAAAAAAAGTTCTTTTTAAATAGGTAAAGTCTTATGAGAAAAGAATACCTTTTTTTTTGTCAGCAATATATTAAATAGTTCATATAATGCATTACATTTTTTTATTTTTACCTTTTTGGCAACAAATTTATTTTTGTATTGTGTAAAAAAAACAATGAAAATTTTTTGTTTTAAACATCACATTTTTTTTTTTTTTTGCTCATAATTAAAAGTGTTTGCTCCAATTAACGGCTTTTACCTCCAATTAACGACTTCGTACACTTTATTTTTCGCTTTTGCGAAATTTTTCAATTCCTACGTGGCTTACGGCTTTGGCTTGCAGTTAACGGCCTAGGCAACCCTGTCACATACATACATACATACATACATAAAAAGGTTCATTCGCTGCTTGTAGAAACTGTGGGTCAAATTAACATTACTTTCATATTTTCTAAATCATATTCGATTGTTTTTAAGGACTGAACATGTTTTAATTTGCAACTTATCATGTTGTCATTGTTTAAAAAAAACAAAAATTTTAATGTAAACTAGGTGGCTTCGCTTTCCCGCACACTTCGATCCACTCGTGAGGTCTGGCGAGCGCCTCTCAAACTTTTTGTTTCCTTCTTATACATATATGTATAACAAGTTTCTAAGTTTCTTTAACAACTAATTGTATGCAATGGAGTCTTACCTTTTCGTAACAACTTAAAGTTTGCAATGGAATTTTTCTTACATTTCATTTGTTCTTTTACCTTTCTTCTTCCATTATATGCTGATTTTCTATGACTATTTTATGTAATAGAAAGTTCTACGTAAGAAGGAGAGAATATAATATGAACATTAATCATATGTATATATGTACATACATCCTCTAATATGTCCAACAGTGGATTCGAGGTGGCCTTCGGCCGCGGTTCAGTCTATAATATGTGGCTTCGCTATTCACAGTGCTTGTACATTAAAATAAAATTGCATAATTTCAGGCCTTAAATTAACTAGTTTGGCCTAGAAAAAACTAGTTTGTTCTAAAAATTAGTTTGGCCGGTAGCATATATAAATGTAGTCTAAAGAAGAATAGTGCGCGTTAAATCAATCACAACATCAACGAGCTTTGCAGCATGGTTAGAAAAATATTAACGATCATCAATTGGTTCAATTTACAACGCTCCTTGGTTTATACAAAGTCAGACATGGTTTGTTGTGAACTTAGGCAAGCCAAAATTCAAATTTGGAATCTACACAAAAAACTATAAAAACCATATCAAAATTACATGATATCTCGAAAGGAATAATATAAATAAAATAATTAGTAATACAGATTTTAGTTTTGGCCTATTTTCAGTTAAATTCAAAATATCATTTACGTTATGGAATATAAAAAAATTGACAAAGGCTTACATATTCCGAAAGGTTAACATTTCTAGAGACTTATTTATTGGTGTTTTTTTGCACAAATGTTTTTGTATATAAAAAAAAATCATAACCTTTTGGCCAATTTTCAAGTTAAAATCAAAATATCCTTTACCCTATAGAAGATAAAAATTTAGGTAGTTTATTTTAGATATAGTTACTCAATCCAAACGTTTTATGATGCTTCAGCAACTTTCTTCATAGAATTGAAATTTACAGAGATAAAAATGTATTAAAAATCATTTCTTTTATTTTTAAAAAATTTTCAAAAATGGTTGCTCAACCATAGTTTGACTTATGCCGAAATGAGTTATGGTAAATCATAAACTACCTAGAAAAAATCAGCAAAATCCGAGACTTCAAATCCAAGTGCTTTCCTTTTGGCGCACAATGCTCCATATCTACGTAAATGTTTCCATGTTATTTACATAGTTTTGTCAATAAAATTGTTGCTTTTTTTTTTGCTTGAGCAAAAATTTTTTTAACATTCCTTTGCATCAAGTGCAGTTTCTAAATAACCTTTATCCACATAACAAGTCTTATTTGAATTTAAATGCTTTGCTGGGCAAACGAAGACAAATTTCTTCAACAACGCTTTCCTGTACTTTATCCAAAAACTGAAACATTAAAAGACCTTTTACTTAGGTCCAGTGTTCCAATAGTGAGTGCGTAGAACACTTGACAACCATCACAATTCACAATCATCATGAAATGGTACACCACTGCATATATCGATAATGGAGTATTCGATTCACGTTTGGTTAAGGATGACCTCATAACAAAATGGCCATCTGAAGGGGATCAATATGTCGAGCGGAAGGACTATAGAAATTTAATGGAATCACATGTATCATACCAGATAACTACATAATTCATTATTTGATTTGATTTTTGTTTTGTAATATAATCATTCATACTTTGCATTATTTTATAATTATATATATATTCCTAATCACTGTAGTTTTTTTAAAATCATTTGAAAATTTCATTTTTTTTATTATTAACTAAAATTTGTTGTGTAAAATTAAATTTTTGTCAATATCTATTTTTAATTTACTTTTTGTTACATATTTATGTGTATTTTATAAAAAAAATGGGTACAAAATTTGAACAAACTGTTATGTATTCGCAATTGCAGCCATGGAGTACTGCTGGTGCTCCACCCTGCATGGAACCTGTGTCTGGTCCCTCTGTACCACCTAGAGTTGGAACATCGTATCAGGTAAATATGGTCGCATAAGTATTTCTGGAGCTTTTTCAAAATTTGCAAAAAACTCTGAAGCAGAATAGAGTGCCATAAAGTGTAAAAATTGCACATGTATGTTTTGCATTTCGTAACGTTTTTATTTATATCAGACAACTCGACCGCATCCATGGAGACCAACGCTTAGCTACGAAATGATTGAGGTCAAAAATTTAGCCGAGCAACCAGTTACTAATCAATTAGCTACGCCATGTTTTTCGCCTGCTGGCATGACAACAGAAGCATTGACCTTTCCTAATTTAGTAACAGGTTTTGAGCGTAATCCACAACATGCGGCCAGAGCAGCACTTTTCACACGGTATACCTCCGGCGAATGGGTAAATAACAATCTGACAAAATATGCCGAATCAAATATTAATAGGTAAGAAAAATATATATGTTTACCATAACTACTTAATTTTTATAAAATTGTTATGTTATAGAAATCAATCCGAACGTCTGCGCAATGATGCAGTGCGTATGATGCGTGAGACGGATGAAAAAACTTCGCAAGGTCAACGTGACGCTGGCAGGCGCTTAGGTGAACGTATTACTGATGTTACGTTTTGGCGCAACGAATTAAATTCTGAATTAGAAAAACTTATATCTGAGTCATCGGCATTGGGTGAAATGAAGCGTCGTTGTGGAAAGGCCATGTTAGACTTGGAGGCACCACTCCATATTGCACAAGAGTGTTTGTATCATCGTGAGGCTCGAGCTGGTATTGAGAAAGTGCATGATTCAGTGGAGAAGGCGTTGTTACTAGAAATAGATAACTTGCGTGGATCACGGGATAAATTGAAAGATTTGTTCGAAAAGGTGAGTTATATAGATTTGAAATTTGGTGCTTATTATCGACGAGTAAAATCATGTTGCAAGATTTTCCAATAAATTCGAGCGCGCTATAAGGCTCTCATCAAATACAAACTTCAGATATAAAGTCATATTTTAAAATGGAAGCATCAGGAATGCAACTTCATTCCTCGAGAATAATTAAAAACTATATTATTCGCTGAAAAATATTCAAATATGACCTGATTCGTTGAAAAATCCTAAAATGTAACGATGAAAAATATTATTAATACAGTTAGGCTACGACAGCTACATACATAATTGACATATTAGCTATTTAGTTTGAAACTTAAAATTAAGTAAAAGCTCATATATAGGTAGATAATGAAAGTTACACAACTATGCTCGTAAGTTTTGTAATATTTCTTAGCTTTTTCACACGCTTTCAACATACTCACTCAAATTATGTGTCAAATATAATTATATTTATATATCCTCATTCATACTTTCCGAATTCCAATTTATAGGAAATCCCAGCTTCTTTTATTTAAATAAAATCTAACCATTAGTTTTTTAAATAAACTTGCTCACCAAACTCTACAGAGCTTAATGAAAAATTACTAAGTGGAAAAGATTCAAAAAATTTAAGATCTGCAATGACAAAATCCCATGCGCGCCAATTCAAATGCATGGCTCGCATAGGATTTTGTCGCAGGTCGTTCGATATAAAAATTTTATTCTATTGAAATTAGTGACGGCACCCTTAATTTTTTACATATATTCAATCTTCAATATTCAAGGCTTATACCAAAAATACAAATTTTAATCTTTCGTATTGAAAAGGCAAAATTATCAACGATTGTTTATTTAAGTTATAAACAAATGGGAAAATATAATTATTAAATTTTTTTTTATAATGAATAGAAAGTTCAATTAACATAATTGTTAACATGTTTACCAAATTTTATAATTTTATGTTAACAACTTTAATTTAATTTAATTAATTTTTCAATTAAACTAGTCGGTGAAGGGGGAGATGGGGTGTTCCCCCAAATTTGGGGTGACAAATTGGTCATTTTGTTTAAAAACGTCCAAACTATAGATTGAAAATCGTTTCAGATGCGTGCACTTAGTTTGAAATTTTCTAAAACCAGAAAATTTAAAGAATTCCTCATACATGTATGTATGTACATAGTTCATATGAGAATAAACTAAATTAACATAAATAAATTTAATTAACATATCAAAGAAGAAAAATGTAATAGAATACAAAATAAGTTCCAAGAATGCGCACCAAAGTAGACAGTAGTTAATGTTTATGAAATAGCCTCCGATAGCCTCATCGAAGTCCTTTTATGTTGCTGAGTTTGTCAATCATTCTAAAAGTCCAATATTATTGGTGGATTGACGTGGGTACTGAGTAAATTAGTTTGATTTGAACCATCTCCAGCTCAACTGCGACAATAGCCTGTGTTACTAGATCAGCTGCCTACTCGAATATGTTATGTTAGCGTTTATTACAAAGTGACTAGACTCGTTTACCACTTAGTAGCTAACATGTAGAAATATATAGCGTTTAGGTCAATACCATTGACTCATATTTTTTGTAAAAGATGCAGATATCTAGGTACTTTTTTCCATAATCTTTCCATTCCACCTAAGGTGAAAGTACTACTGTTACGAGATTAATGGTTTAATCTCAAAGCATCAAATTTCAAATGTATGTAATTCTCCTTTTTGAGCAAAACTATCAACACATCAATGATTCAATCCTATAGATAACAAAGCAAGCATCAGATTGCCGAGCTGCTCAACATTTACTAGAAGATGATGTCGTCCATAAAGAGTCGACACTCGGTATTGACTCTGTTTGTCATCAACTCAATAATTACAGCCGTGGCATAACATACTATGGTGGCATTGAAAAATATGATCCATCTATTAGTACTCAGGAATCATGGGCTGAAGCAAGCAGTCAGCGTGTTAGCAGGTAAAATTTATTTGGCTAATACAAACTGATATACATATGTACACATAAGTTATTGAATTTTGGTTAACACCTAGATCTCAAGCTGAACGGGCAAAGTTATCGCAACTTCGCAGTGATGCTGAAACAACTGTCAATGCCATCGCTACTTCGATTTGGGATCACTGGAGTAACACAAATAATGCTCTGGACAGGCGTGCTCAAGAAATGTCGGAATCAAAGAATAAAATTCAATTACATTTGCATAAGGTTCAGCAGGAACTGTTTGATTTGGAGAAACACATCTTCCTGTTACAAAAGGCCATTCAAGATAAAGCAAATCCGCTTAAAGTTGCACAAACTCGTCTTGAAGCGCGTACTCATCGTGAGGGTGTTGAGTTGTGCAAGTAAGTGTAACACAAAATAACCTTTGATTAAATAACTTAAACTGCTATACAATTTTTTAGGGATTATGCACATCTACGTCTTGTAGGAGAAGTACAAGACATACAAGATTGTGTGAATCAACTCCATCATAAGCTTCAAGAAGCAGAGGCTCAGCATCAGAGCTTGTTAAAAACTCGTTCAACGCTTGAAGCCGACTTGCGTCGCAAAGTTAATGCCCTCTTTATTGATCGCGAGAAATGCATGGGAATAAGGCGCTCGTTCCCAGTTAATAATATGATAAAATATTAAAATTATCAATGAACTTCAAAGTAAATAAAGTCCACAACATAGAAAATAAAATTTTTGAGTAAATTTGAAAATATCCATGTCCCTGGTATACTAAAACCTTGATGAGAGAATTCATTTTACAAATTAAAAAAATGAGTCATTCGTAGATTCCCCTCAGCACAAAAATAATAGCAACTGTAACATTGCTAATATTAAGGCTATATGCGGAAGTTTTTTCTTATTTCCATGGAAGAAAAATAAATGATCTAAACATTGAAAACTCGGTTTTAAACTCAATGTAACAACTTATGTTCAATAAAACTACTAACTACATCAGCCAAAAATCTTCAAAGGAAACAAACACAAGCATAATTTTTGCAAAAGCCACCCGACGCCATAAGAATCACGAAAATTAATTTTTTTGAGATACGCCCATTTCGCTTCTGAGGGCAGTATAGTACATTCAACAGCGATTTCGCTAGCCTTAGTAATTATATATAAAAGTAAGGGTAAGTGGACAGCCGTCGACCGTGGTTCAATATTTACATTTTCCATGTCCAACACCGGCTTCGGGGAGCACCGCTTCCTAGTGCTCGCGCATACTATAGTGAACCGCGGCCGAAGTCCACCTCGAAGCCGGTGTTGGACATATTAAAGGATGTAAGTCCTGAACCGTGGCCGAAGGCCTCCCCCTTACACAAGCCAAAATCACTGTGGCTAGAGAAGCCGGTGTTGGATATGCTATATGATGTAACTGATTTTCAAGCTCAAAACAAAATATGAAGGTTTCCGTGCCCAAAATTTTAAAATAAATAATACATCATTTTTAAAGGAAATAATTAGGTTTTCTTAACATTTTAAAAAAGTTATGTTATCCACACATTTGATGATATGAAACGATATCCAATTAATGTGCTTGTACAAGCCTGAGATATTGAAGCAGTTTGCGACAAATCGATGCATCTTTTTTTATTCAACTCAAAATCTAAAATTTTAGAACAAAAAAAGATTTAAATATTAAAATAATACTGCAAAAAAACAGTCCGTGAATGTCGTTGATATTTATTAGCAAGAGAATCAAGCTTTCTTAGCATCTTAAAAAAATATAGGTCATAACACAATTTTTTGGAAAAAAAACCTGTTTTTTAAAAAATTCCAAAATTATAGGTTAAATTCCAAATGACCTACATTACTGTAGGTCATTAAATTATATTTCTTTTGACACCCATATTTTTGATATCCATTAATGGGTTCCCAACTTATAATGATTTTTACAAAAGCTATATCCGCGACTTCTATTGGCTATATCTCCGAAACTAGATCCGAGCGACACTTTTTTTTAATTTTTTTCTTTTTTTTTTGCTTTTCACCCCCTATTACCCCTAAAAAAACTTGGAGAATGTGAGCTAAAGTAAACATCCTCCCTTTTTTTTTAAGGCAACATTAAATAAATTAAATAAATGTACTCAACAACAAAAAAACAAACTGTTTTCTTAAAAAAAGTACTTTAGATAATTTTCTGATATCATCCGTGGTTCAGAAGGTTGTGAAAAAAATGTTGACGTTTTCATTTGACATTGCAACTTCGATGTACCCGACGTTGGACGACAAAAAAAATAACAAAACTTTTTAAATCCGTGCAAAAATTCACTAAACTGCAAAAATTATAAAAAATTTAACTAAATAATATACAAATGAAAGTTAAAAATGACTGATGTTAAAGTAACAGTGGAAGTGAAGTCAACTTTAGCGCAACCACCGCCAACTGAGCAAAGTAACACAATTGGTGGCGATGATGAGGGCGACGACGAAATCGTATCAAAACAAAATAACGAAGAAATAGAACGTGAGGAGTTGCAAGCATTTGTCAGTGAACTGCAGGCCAAAATATCTGCAAAGGCTCAACTACGCACAGCAAATATCAACTGCGAGCGCCCTGATGAGTCGCATTTTGCCCGTCTTGATTCCAGTCTAAAGAAAAATACGGCATTCGTCAAGAAACTTAAGCAATTTACATCAGCACAGTTGGATACATTACTCAAAGATATGTCCGGACTTAATCTAAGCAAATATATATCGGAAATATGTACCGCACTTTCGGAAGCCAAACTTAAAATGACTGATGTGCCGGCCGTGGTAACACTTTGCTCCAAGTTACATCAAACTTATACTGATTTTGATAGCCAATTTTTAGAAGCGTGGCAAAAAACACTAGCACATAAGCCTGGTGAAAAGATCTCAAATCCAAGTAAACTACGAGTGGACTTGCGACTGTTTGCTGAATTGGTTAGCTCAGGTGTCATTGGCGGCAAACAAGGTCTTTCACTGCTAGGTGCCGCCCTAATAAATGTTATATCTCAAGACAAAGAAGATCACAGCAATTTCTCAATAATTCTTTCTTTCTGCCGTCATTGCGGCGAAGAATACGCTGGGTTAGTTCCCCGAAAAATGTTAAACTTGACTGAAAAATATGGTGGCATTACCATTCCTAAATCAGAATTTTTAACCACTGATAAACAGCAAAATTTGCGAGCATTGCTAAAGGACTATTTTAAAAATCTCTTCAAGCATCTGTTGTCGGAACAGGAAAAGTTAATGAACATGACACAAAACATACGTCGTAAATTAGTATCGAAGGGTAAATATTTCAAAACTGATTTTTTGATTTTAGTTTATTAATTTTAAATCTTATAAATTTTGGACCACTAAAGCACATATCATTTGAACATGTCGCGCGTGTACTGAACTAAAAGTCGGAATGTATTCTTTTGTAGTTCAAGAGGCCAGTCCACAAGTAAATAATTATGCAAAAAGATAATTTTGAAAAAAATTGTTTTTTAAGAAACGATCACTTAGGCCGATATTGTGCAATGAGAGTGAGAATAGTCTCTCACTCCGAATTCGGTGCATCAACAATTTCATAGATGTTCGTAAAATAAAATTCAGCATTTTATCTGTTTTTTTTTTATACTTCCAAGAGGTGCCGAATAACTAAAAATAGCCCTCTATTCCTCAATAAACCAAAAAGCCTCGAAAATACTTTGAAATTTTCTATTATATTAGGTCGTTAGCTATAAAGAAACAGAATTACTTTAGGTTAAATTCGCCAAATTTTTTGTTTTGTTTTGCCAAATAGTGCTATTTGTTTACATTAAAATTATGTAAAAAAACAAGTGCCGCTCGGATCTGGTTCCGAAGATATAGTCATCGGAAGTTGTTGATATAGATTTTCTAAAAATTGTTATAAGACCGCAACCCCTGTATTGAATTCCAAAAATAGATAAACTTTTCTGAAATTGTCGCAGAATTTCTTTTATTCAAATACCGTTATTTTTTCCAAAAAAGTAATTATTGACCTATAGTTTTATTAACATATTAAGAAAGCTCTACTCATTCACTATAAAATGAAGTAACATTTGTATTAACCCTTTTTTTACCGGAAAGCAAAAACATAGTTCAATACATTTGTTTAACCATTTTTTACACCTATATTGTAGCTTATTTATCTTTCGTATGACACCCATATTTTGGAAATCAAAACTTACATATATTTATATTTTAGAAATCCCGACTTATGACGGTTTTTAGAAAAGATGTGTTCACAACTACCGATGGCTATATCTCCAAAACTAAATCCGAGCAACACTTTTTGATTACATATTTATTCTTAATATTAAAAAGCACATAAGAAAAGTTAAGTTTAACATCATTTTCATTTATGAGCTAAAGTACATTTAAGCCGATATAAAAAAATTCCAACAGCTTTCTGAAGTAGACATTTTTTAAAATTGTACGACAATAGACAGAAAATAAAATAAAAACACGAAAAATTGTCTCGTACTTTAACCTTTTGCCGGTAAAAATTAAATAAGCATTATTAAGACAGAATAATAGTAAAATCATTAAGAGGAAGTAATAACAAACACTTAAAAAAAATTTTAAGATCGGTTAGTTTCTATTCTTTTAAGTATGTTCGTACTTTTGTAATTCGAATTTGGGGCTAAAATTTTAGGTATGATCTTGAACCTCAAGAAAAATTTAAGAAAAAAAAAATCTATTGTATAGTATTTACTATCTTAAAATTTATCCATCAAGAGGTCATATTCAGATACATTGAGTAGGTAAATATTTATGTAGAATAATTTTCCACAGAACAGTTGTGAGAGCTATTATTTTAGTCTTTTTAAGCCATATAGAACTTTAAAATATTTTTTACGAGAGTTACTGATTTGAACTTAAATTATTCTATTTCTTGTATTTTATCTCGATTTGAAGAAAAATTTAAAAAACCGAACAATTTTTTGTTACTTCTTCCCTCCCCTACATAAATAGTCATGTCAAACCAGTGGCGTAAATTCGGTAGAGCTGGGGAGGGCATTGGCCCCACCCAAGGATCTGATACTAGTTATTATTCAAGACATCAATTCAATAAAACCATCTAATAGTAGTGGAATTATGATTCTTGCCCCCCAAGGTTTTGGTGAAGTGACGCTACTGTGTCAAACTTATTTTATAGCTAAACAAATTTAATGAAAACATAAATTTGTAAATCCGTGTCGTAGGTCGATTGTAATAACTCTGAACCTAAATCGTTTCTAGAAAAGTTAGAATCCGGCTCGGCTACAGTGAGATAATGTGATAACATAAATTTAATATATGTATAATTAAAATGAAATCGGAAAACTGATAAAAACACAAGCACAAAAACTAATAAAACTGTTATCTTCAGTCGGACCGATACTTGCATACCCTACACTTACATGGCTTCTTGCAAAAATTCTCCTAGTTCTTGTCGAGAACGATGATTCTTCCGAATCATTTCTACTGTTTGTGTGGAATTTGAATTCATTACCTTAAATAATTCTTTTAGTAAAGATATCGCTTTGATGTTTTTGTTGTATTGGAGGTACCACGCTCTCTTGAAGAGATTCGCTTACTTTGTGTCCAGCGCTTGTCCAAGTTATTCCTAGTAATTGTGAGAAATTCGGTTACTCTACATCAAACAACACTTTCAATATAGCGTTTCAAATGATTCATATGTATGGGCGGTGGCCGTGTCGAATCGAATCGAATCGATAAAACGCACAATACAAGTAACATACTTTTAATCAATGAATTTTCGGAACACATGCCCTCATTATTTACTGGTAAGTAAGTTTTAAAAAAAAAATTATGATCAACTTTTGAGAACAGAACTCTTAATTGATATCAGTGATGACACTTTCAGTGTATTTTTTTCGGTAAATTGAGAAAAATGTACACTAGACCCCCAAAAATAGTTTTCCGACTTTAAATTCAGTACCTTAATAAAAGTCTAAATGCCATAATGCAATTTTAAGAATAAGTTACAACGGTTTAACAACTAATATTTTGATCCTCATAAAAATATTTATGGGCCAGGAGCTGAATTTTATTTAAGTTATAAAAAAAAATAAGGACTAAAAGAGTTATTCAAATAGATTGGATTTATTGACTCAAAACTTGAATTTGAGTAGTTGTGGCATTTCGAATTCATATTGTTCGATTATTGAATTACTTTAACTTTGTTTTTTTGTTTAAGTATCAAAAAGAAAAACAAATTATTACCAGAGTATTTTTTAACTTTCACTGATATAAATGTAACCATATATGTATACATATAAAACAAGATACTTTTTAGGTGAAATTTCAAATGTAACAAAAGAAGAGTGTGAACTTATGCAAGCTAACTTTGATAAGTTATTATCATCAGCTCAAACCCTTTCTGACTTACTTGATGAGCCACTGCCTGAACTTGCAAAAGAATCAGAAAACTGTAATCCGGGCACAGTGATCGAAAGTATGCTCGAAGATTCCTCTATGGGTGAACTGGATCCTTGGGGTGATGAAGAAACTAAAAGTTTCTACATTGATTTGCCTGATTTGCGACAATTTTTACCCAACTTCTCAGCACCAAAAATTGATTTAGAACAACTCGAAGAAATATCGGAAATGACGGAAGAAGCACTCGATGCAGACATCGATGCAGCAGATATTGATATGGATGATCCACCATCGACTGCATCAGATCCATCGTATGAAAAGGATGCAAATGAAAAGGATGTCAATGAAAAGGACGCCAGTGAACAGACTGGTATTGCAGATGTTGATGCCTCAACTACGTCTGCAGTTACTTTGCCTGACAAAATTGGTAATGCTCTAATGGAAGTCGGTCGTATGTCTTCCGGTCCTGGTAGCAATACAAAGCAGCAATTTGATATCTTTCTTAACAATATCAATAATTGTGTCAATAAGGAATTGATCGATTCGGCTGCAATTGAGTTTTTACTTAATTTTAATACTAAAAATAATCGCAAAAAGCTGACAAAATCTATATTTGCTGTGCAACGGTAAGCAATCAAAACTTAATTTTGTTGTGGTTTAATAAAATGCTAAAATTTGTTTGTCTTCAGCACCCGCCTAGATCTGCTGCCATTCCTGTCACGGTTTGTTGCCATAGTCAACCTATGCAATACAGATGTTGCCAGCGAATTATCTGAAATGCTTCGTAAAGAATTTAAATGGCACATACGTAAAAAGAATCAACTTAATATCGAGTCTAAAATAAAAATTGTTCGCTTCATTGGTGAAATGGTAAAATTTGGTTTATTTAAGAAATTTGATGCACTTGGCTGCTTAAAAATGCTTTTACGTGATTTTCAACATCATCAAATAGAAATGGCTTGTGCTTTCATAGAAGTGGCTGGTTGCTTTCTCTATAACTGCCGTGACTCGCGTATACTCACCAATATATTTTTGGAACAAATGATGCGCTTAAAAACAGCTACCGCCTTAGATTCACGACACGCAGCTCAAGTGGAAAGTGTTTATTATTTAGTAAAACCACCGGAATCTGTTAAGCAGGACGTCGTGCTACGTCCACCAATACATGAATACATTCGTCATTTGATTTTTGAAGAATTATGCAAGCAGAATGTAGATCGTTGCATTAAAATGATGCGACGTATTAACTGGAGTGATCCAACTGTAAGCAATTATGCTATTAAATGTCTTTCGAAAGCTTATTTGCTGCGATTTCCCCTGATACGTTGTTTAGCTGATTTAGTTTCTGGCTTAAGCTCGTATCAAGAGCGTGCAGTAACTATGGTAATCGACAATGTTTTCGAAGATATACGCGCTGGATTGGAAATACATTCACCGAAATTGGCACAACGACGTATTGCTATGGCCAAGTACTTGGGTGAATTGTACAACTACAAATTGGTCGAGTCCACAAATATTTTGAATACTTTGTATTCCATTATTTCACTTGGTGTTAGTATGGATGAGGGTGTAGTATCTGAATTAGATCCACCAGATAGTTTATTTCGCTTAAAGCTATCATGTGTGTTATTGGATACTTGTGGACAATATTTTACCAGTTCAATGAGTAGCAAAAAGTATACATTTTGACAACTAGTCTATCAAAAATAATAATCAAAAACTCTTCGTACTTACAGATTGGACTATTTTTTGATATTTTTCCAACATTATTATTGGTTTAAAAAATCAAATCCAGTTTTTAGCAAAGTTGAAAATACTTCAGATCTATTTCCTATACTTGTGGATCATATGTTCCGCGATTGTTTAGCAAACGTGCGCCCAAAATTGAAGGTACTTTACATTCAACGAAAAAAAAATGTTTTATAACTAATCGTCTACTTGAAATAAATAGCCTTTAAAAAGTCTTGAACAAGCTCAAGATGCCATAGAAAAGTTAAAGGAAAAGCTGTATCCCCAACTAAAAAATGGTGCTATTGCTTATGATTCCACAAATGAAAACACACTTGACCCTATACGTGAAGATAGCGAATTCGATGAAGCGGTAACATTTACCTTAACTACTTGAGTTATGTTCTAAAACTAAAACTATTTTTATATTTTACAGCAAGGTAGCGATGACTCTTCGTCTGAACTAGATAGTCGCACACGGGGTCAAGGTGCTGCCGATGACGAGTATGGTAATGCAGAAGATGCTGCAAATGCTGCCGAAATGGCAAATACAACTGATTGGACAGAGAATGAACTAATGCTTGAAGACTACGAACCCAAAGTTTGCGAGAAGACTAAAGAAGATTTAGAATTTGAGCAAATGTTTGAAAAAATGGCAGCTGATAGTTATCAGGAGCGTTTAAAAGAAACAATTAAACCCAATGCGAAAGATATACCAGTGCCAATGATGGCCAGAAACAGTAAAAAGTCTTATGATCAGATAGCAACAGTTAGCGGAACATCAAGTGTGGCTACACAATCAAATACCTATAGTGAAGTAAGAGATACAACAATAACTGCCACACCTGCAGGTGCTATTAATACAGCTAATAGCGGTGCTGTTCCATTTGTGTTAATGGTTCGCGGTGGCAAAGGCAAGCAACAATTCAAGCAATTTGTTGCACCATCCGACTCACACTTGGCCATCAATCTTAAATTACAAGAGGAAAAAATACGCGAAGAAAAGGAAAAAGTTAAAAGACTCACGCTCAACATAACTGAACGCATTGAAGAGGAAGATTATCAAGAATCACTGCTGCAGTCACAGCGCTCGACACAAAATCATTTTCAGCGCCAAAGTAAACCAAAATTTAAGCATCAAAAAGGTGCGCCTGATGCGGATTTAATTTTCAATTAAGAGAACTTAACTATGGAAGCGATTGTAGTTTTCAATTGGTAAGAATTTTTGTATAGACTGTTCAAATGACATTGCAGTTAAGAACGAAATACCATAAGTCAAATCTATCTAAAATATACAATACCGTAATGAGAAATTTATGCTATGAGCAAAATAAACATTCAGACCGGTTTGCATTTCAAAAGATTTGACGCGAAATGAATCATTGTGTGCATTCTTTGTATTGTTTAATGATAATATCAAATTTTGCAACTTAATGTTTTCATATTGTTCAAACTTATACAATAACTTAAATTTTTAAATTTGATGTTGCTTTTGTATTTCGAAATGTATGCTCTTCGTAAATCATGCACCATCTTTTTGATTTAATTAATTTTTGAAATAAAATTTCGCTTAATAAATACTGATACTGACTGAAAAACATTTAAGAAACACATTTTGGAGCTATATATGTTATTTAAACAATAAATAATGGCGGTTGAGCAATTTAGCCTCATTTAAGAATAGTAGATAAGTAGTCGAAAAATATGTTATACATATATTGAATAATATAGAAAAGCCCGTATATTTCAAATAGTATCGAAAAAATCGAATAATGCCGAAAAAGAAAATATGTACATATATGTATGTGGAATAATGACGAAACATGCTTTGTTTCTAACTCCTGAAATATCGAATAAGTCGATTAATTTCCAGAAATCTCACATAATGTGGAAAAAGTTGTAAAATATGGAAAAGTTGAAAAGGTTGAAAAAGAAAAAAATTGAGTCTGTTGAAAATCAAATGAAAGAGTCGAAAAAATATGAAAAATGTTGAAAGCGGTTGAGAAAGTCGAAAAGTATGAATAATGTTGTATTGAGAGGTTTAATAAGTCCAGGAAGAAAAATTTAAAGTCAGAGACATTTTCATGCTAAATTAAATGAGCTTACTAATCAAATCTTTATCTGCTTGGCTTTAATAAGATAATTTTATCAAAATAATTTAACAGCCTTTTAGTAACGGTAACTTGATATAATACAATATAGTACGCCAGCCAAGTTTGGTCACCATTTCATAATATTCGTATATGTAAATAGAATTGGGAGAATTCAAAAATATTTTATTCGTTCTGCTCTAAGAGGCTTAAATTGGATTGACTCTTTAAACATTCCTCCATATGAAGATCGGTTGAAGTTGTTACACATCCAGCTTTTGAGCTCCCACAGAATCATTCCGGACACACGTTATCTGCATCAATTTGTAACTAAGTCTCTAGCCAGAGCTTTAGTATATTTGTTTTAATACCAACCGGAAAAGTACTCGCGACTCTTGTGAATTATTATATCAACTGTTTAGTAGCACTTACTATATGGTTACTCCTCCTTTTAATCGCATGACAACTCTTATTAGGACCTGCAATGTTTTTAACATTAGTTTGTCAAAGGGTGAACTCAAGCTTAGATTGAAAACTAACTGTAGCTTAATGATGGTGGCAAAACTCAAATTTTTCGGTATCAGTATCTCGAAAACTAAGTTAGAATCGGGTTTTTTATTTAAAGTTACGGGATGACACTAAATCGCACATCTACATACACGTATTCCTTAAATCTGTATTCGATTCGATCGACTCATACGAAAACTGCACAGCCAATTTCAGTGGTAAGGCAGTGCTTTGTTTACTTTCACATTGAAGAATTCAACCAACACTGAAAACACAACAATCAAGGAGAACAGCTGATTTTGACATCGTTCACGGTGTAATTTAATTTGCATTTAAAGAATTTAAATACGAATAAAATGTCTAATTTCTTTTTACGTTCAGCGCGTATCCATGCAAATGTTTTTCAAAATTTTACAAAATCAAGTTTAAGGTAAGTGGATAATATAACCGAATCCCCCCTTTAGCAAATTTCGTAACATTTGAAAAGTTATAGTTTTCCTTCCTTGCGTCGCAATTTAGTACAAATTGCGTCAGGTGTGGCAAACAAGAACAATGCATCGCAACAAACAACTCTTTTGCAGCGCATCAGTAGTGTACCACTGCTCAGCTTCAGCAAACGTTGCATGTTCATTCAAACTCAGGATACACCAAATCCAGACAGTTTAAAATTTTTACCAGGTGTTGAAGTGCTTGGCAAAGGAACTTATGATTTCCCCAATAGCACATCAGCTTACTGCAGTCCACTTGGTAAGTGATGAACGTTGCAATTTAAGTGAAAAACTTTTTGAAATACACAAATGGTTTTTCCGTTCAGCCAAATTGTTGTTTCGTGTTGAAGGCGTTCGCGCTGTTTTCTTTGGAGGTGATTTCATCACTATTTCAAAAGAGGAAGAAGCCGAATGGAGCATTATTAAACCAGAAGTGTTTGCAGTTGTAATGGACTTTTTTGCGAGCGGCTTACCGATATTAAATGAGGCGAAACCTAATGCGGACACACAAATTGATGATGATGATGACGAAACTGTGATGATGATAAAGGAATTACTTGACAGTCGTATACGTCCAACTGTACAAGAGGATGGTGGAGATATCATATTTATGGGCTATGAAAATGGTGTAGTCAAACTGAAGATGCAGGTAAATTGTAACATATCGTACGCAAACGTTTGTAAAAAAATAAAAATAGTGCTGGAAATGCCAAAAAATTTCAGTCCCTCATACGTTAAATTTGACGATTTATTCTTGTAAAACTCGATGAGACAAGCAATAAATGTTAAGTACATTATGATGAAAATTCGCTTGGATTTCGAGATACTGAATATCGTCACCTAACATCCAAAAATCCATAACCACACTTTTTAGTTTAAAAGATTGAAAAAAGTCATTTCATATTTCATTTTTTTTTCATACTAGTGCTGCGTCTATTTGCTACATGAAACTCAAAAACTATTACTGTTACGACCTTTTGAATTTCGTTAGTAAAATCTTTAATATTGGACATATGAGTTAGCATTTTGTAGGGATATGTAGCTTAGTCAAATGCATCATAATCAATCAAAAAATCGTTTTTGAATTTTTTGAGGTTACGGCTTTTTGGATGTTAGGTGACGATATGTAACTTAACTCTTCTAACAGCATACATAATAAGCCCAGTTTAAATTTTGTTAACTTTAAGTTTTTTGGGAAGCTTAACATCGAATATCTCGAAAATTGGAAGCCTACAATAATTGTATCTGCCGATTTTCACAAAACTCAATATCAAAACTTGCCATCACAGTTCCGTGCAAACATTTGACCTTTATTTCAAATTGTTAACTGTGTATAAGATGTTCTTCAAAGGTTTACCTATGTACTTTTTACTTTTTGTAAGTAATTTAAGGCAACCCGTTGTTTCTTGTTGAATATAAGCGCTTCCCAAAGTTATGAAGGCTTAAAAATCAAGTTGCTCACTATTTAAATATCCCAAATAGGCCGGATTACCGCCTACGACAACAACGTCGTGTCGTAGGGTGGCAGCATCCGAGGGGGCTAGGGTTTTTGAAACGGAAATATATTTAATTTTGCTAAAGTTTTTGAAGGTGAGAAGTGAGGACCTTTTTTTTGGTAACTATAAAGATAATTCTGCCTCCTTATAAGGCTCTGCATTAGATGTTTGCGTGGGGGGCGGCAATTTTCGTAATCCGGCCCCGCAAATACATATATACATACATACATATACTAGGCACATATATTCAAAACAAGGGCTCTTTCATTTTGTATGTTTTTCTATTTATGTACATACATATTTAAAATAATGTTAATGAATTTTTTGTTGCTGCATTCCAAGCATTAAGCTTTAGGGAACCAGTACCAGGGTTGTCAAGTTGAAAACAATCAATTTGCGGGCTTCTTAAAATAAAATAATTTTCCCTAAAAATGCGAAAATTTTAATTTTTTTTTTTGTTGGAAAAAAGATTTTTTCAAGTAAAAAAAATTAATACAGTACATAAAAAACTTGATTAGCTTTTCTTTCTCGTTAATATAAAAATGTAAGTACATATAACAAAAATCCTCCGATTAACGACATTTCCGAAATTTTTGAATTCCTACAAGGCCCGTCACTTTGACATGCAATTAACTTTTTGTTTCAGTTCTTCTTTTCTACTGAATTTTCTTTTATTTTGACAATTTCGAAAAAAAACTATCTGTTAGTTGCAACCATTGTCAAGCCTAAAGCAGGGCTAGTTAATTTCGAAAACTTAAACTGCCGATAAATTTTAAACAAGTCTTGTTATTACATTATCAAAACATAGTATTTCAAGGGCTTGTTGCGTTTGTTGGGTTAAACATTTTTTATTCTATACGCATTTATTTGTTTCCTTTAATCATAATTTATACATAGTTACACATAATTAAATGTTTTTGATTTATGTTTTGATATAGGACCCTTCGTCGTAGTCTTGTCTCTGCTTTCAAGCGCACATTAAACACCAAATATGACTGTGTTAAATGTGCAATTTAATGAGAAAAAAACTAAGTACATAACAAGAATATTACTAATATATGTACATGAATATATTTGCCCATAACTGCTACAAGTTAACTAAAATCGATTTAAATACTTTTTTGTAAAGGGTTCCTGCTCTTCATGTCCCAGTTCAATTGTTACATTAAAAAATGGTGTGCAAAATATGCTGCAGTTTTATATACCTGAGGTGGAGTTGGTGGAACAAGTTTTCGATGAGGTGGACAAAATCACGGATAAGGAATTCGCAAAGTTCGAAAAGAATATAAAACTTAAAGAACGAGACACTGATCCTGTTCACGGAAGTACAAACACTTAAAACCTTTGGAAATTAATAATTCAAAAAATTATAGCTTTGTGTTAAATAAAAGTTAGTTTATTTCTTAGCAAAAAAAGAAAATTGTTCGGTTTAGTTTTTAAAACATTTACATAATTAGTCAGATATTCGATTCAAAAAATTATGGCTTTGTATTAAATAAAAGTTAGTTTATTTATTAACAAAAAAAAAAGAAAATATGCTGTTTAGTTTTTAAAACGATTTACATAGTTAGTTATTTATTCGGTTAAAAACTTAAATTCGAAAAAAATAATAAATAAATATTTCACTGAGAATTAAAGATATGTAGTAAAAACTTAAACATTTTCAAACGATTTACGGATTAATACTTTAGTATTTTTAGCAAATATAACATTTTCAATTCTAAAATGTCTCGAAATTTAGATTGAAAGTGACAGGTAGTTTAGGTTTGTCAGATTTTTGAAACGCAATATCAGTACATTAAAGTGAATTCAACGCAAAAAATCGGTACAAAAATTTTTAACTAATTAATTGATTTTATTTACTAAAAAAAAATTAAGAACTGTTCGGATTACACGATGCCTTAGCAAAAAAACAAAATTAATTAAATATGCTACAAAACAAGGGCCATTTTACAGACTCCTAGGTACGCTACTGGTAATAATTAAATATTAAATGTAAAAATTATTTAGTAATTCAAATAAAATCAGTACTAATTGCTAAAAATCGGTACATTTGCGTGCTGATTTCAGAACCTTGAAAAATCAGTATTTAGTAAAAATCAGTACATGTACTGATAGAATCAGTACGTATGTCAACCCTAAGGTAGTTTCAATTTTAATTGGAAAACAAACAAAAAATTTAGATATGATCTGTAACTTGAAAAAGGTTAATAAAACAATTACGTAAGGGGTTAAAAGTAGAAAACCATTTAAGATGAATTGTAAAGCAATCTGCTTAATCTTGGCAGAACAAAAATTTCAGAAGAAGAAAACACTTGGTCAGTTCAAATTGGCCATATTTAGATTTTGCTGAATTATGTATTACTATGAGTATCCTGACACACAGGTTTGAGCTTGCACTGAAGTGTGTACTAGTTCTTTAAATAAAGGAAATAAAGTGATCTTGCCAAACATATTAATAAAAATGTATGTTAGCAAGACATTTTTGTAAAATGCAAGTTTTTTAAAAAAAAGGGAAGTTTTTGAACAAAAAAAGCTGATCAGAAATTTAAAAAATTGTTTTTATAAAATTCCGATAGTCTGGATCGCGCGATAATAATATGAAACACTTATCAACACTAACTTCCATATGCTATTTACACACACCGAACTTATGCGTTGACAGAATTGGGACGGAGTCGGAAGAACGGCAACGGAAATCCGCTGTCAAAAAAAAAATTGAATTAAATCTAAATCGACGGATGTCCATTCAATTTCTTAGCATCAAGTGTGTTATAATTTTTGACAACGGATTTCCGATGCCGCTTTTCCGATTCCGTCCCAATTCTGTTCAACACATTACGAGCTGGCACATTATTTCGGAGTAGTTTTCTGTTGTGTTAGTGCGAGTTCGGTTCACACGAGCGCTTTTTCAACGCGCGTTTCAACATAACACAAAATTAAATGTAATTAGTATCAAAGAACGTTGGTTTTATTAACCCTGGATTTATGGTAAAATATATCTTAATTTTGTGTTCGAATTTCTTGGCTGTTCTTTTCTTGACTTCATAGAATTCAAACTTTTGTTTGTTTTTTATAAAATCATTAAAGGTCAAATTCCGGCTATAAAAATTCCCTTTATTTTATTATTTGAATCTGGTGTAAATTTATATAATTAAAGGTGTGGAATGTGCTGTGATATATGTATACAGGGATTTTATCCTGCTACCATTTTCAAAGCAATATTACTTTCTCTTTCTATCTTATTGTATACGCATACAAGAAAATTAGCTCTGCTACTCATGAGTAGCAGCGCGCCGATACCTGAATTAAACACTTACGAAGCTAAACGATATTACATTTTGTATATTGATACCAGACTTGTAACGAGTAATTTGTCCACTCACACCTCTATTTATGAAATCGCCATTTTAAAAAAAATCCTTCATCCGCCATCATTTTCGTTCGTATAATTTGGTAGTTTGGTAATTGCCGTCAATTGCCAATCACGTCGTTTTCAGATTTTGCTGTGCTGCGCATTTTAATTTAGATAAAAATTACTTCTAATAATTGAAAAAATATAATATAAGAAACGAAAACGTAATAGAATTTACTTTTATCGTTTTAAAGCAAGCAAAGGAAACAACTAGAACGAAAGAAAAATTAATTTGAGAAAATAAATTTTTCATTCAACTTCAATTGTAAGTATACACATATAAACTTACGCATACATAAGCAAAGGCGGCGTTGGCAGCAGCACGAGCAAAGAAAAAATAGAAAAGGAGTGCAAAATCAAATCTTTTTCGTTAAAAGAAAATTCGAAAATTTTTATAAAATTCGAATTTTCGCTACGAGTTTAAATTCAGCAAGGCATAAGAAAGTGGTAAGTGGAAAATTTTTATTTTTTAGTAGCTTCGTTCTGTGATACATAAATTTCTTATAACAATGTTGTCAACGAATCTATTTTGCCCTTAGTGTGGTATAAATTGGCTAATATATAAGTTAAGAACTCAAATGGTTTTAAGTAAATTATGTTCGGCACAGGTTTACTTTAGCTCCCATTGCCCAATTTTTTTTTTTTGTTGGGTAATGGGTAAAAACAAGTGTCGGTAGGGGTTAAAACCATCGGAATTTGCGGGGCATAATTTTACTTTAGGGCCAATAGCCCGAAAACTAAAATTTTAATTTTGTATTATGTATTTTGGGGCGCTGATCCCAATGGTGCTAAAAAAATTGTCGGTCTCGAATGGTTTAGAAGATACAACCGTTTAAAGTTTCAAAAATTCACATTTATTTTCACGAAAATTTCCACTTCAAAATGCGTTTATTATGTATTTAGGGGCCCTAAATGCAATGGCGATAAAAAAAAAATTTTATCTCAATGGTTTAGAAGTTATAGCGGTTCCAAGTTTCGAAAATTCACATTTTCCTCCAACCCACACTTAAGTGTGGCTAAAAGGTGTTGGATATTTTATAGACTGATCCGCGGTCGAAGACCGCCGCGAAGCCGGTGTTGGATATTTGGGAGTTTAAAATCCCTAAAAGCGGCCGCAGGCCGCCCACTTACCCTACTTTTGATTTATAATTACTGTGGCTACCGAATACGGTGTTGGACATACTATAGGATTTTTTAGTATCGATATTTCGAAAACCAAACATCGATTTTTTTTATTTAACATTTTCGATTTATTTTGACGTGTTTTATCAAAAAAAAATAAAAAATTTTTACACAAGGGGGGGTACATGTAATTTTCAAACATTTCTCCGCCGCCGACATGGGGGTAATGCATTATTTTCAATTTTCCATTAAACTTTAACGATTGAAAAATTTCCAGTACCATTAAATCATTTTAATGATAATTCAAAGTTCTAGGGCAATATTCTTGTAATAATTAATTTTTGCAAAAAAAACGACGGCTTTTTAAAAAAAGTTTAGATAAATTTAGATAAAATGTGATGTCTCAAAAACTAGTATCGATTTAAAATTTATTAAAAACAAAACAAAATTTTTTCACACGTAAATAACTTTCGACCATTGTAGGTTTCTTTGAAAGTAGTATAAGCTGGAATCCCCTGAATTGATTTTCAAAATATGATGTATAATAAACTATAGAATTTGTATGGAAAAGTTTGAAATCAGTGGTAAAGTTTCTACAAAATATGTTTTCTGAGTTTTTTTTTTCTCAAAAAACCGTTATTTAAAGTTAATTTTGTTTTTTAAACTTTCCAAAATATGTATCAATATTAGTAAGTTGAGGTAATCACAGAACACAATATTTTTATCCCCCTTTTATTAACTATCAAGTATAATTGGCAGCATTGCAATAATTTTTCCCCTTTTTGGTTCTTCTCCTCTTTCTGTGTAGCGTGACGGCAAATACATACATATACAACTTTTTAGCTTTTCTTGACAAGTCTTTTGGAAATAAAGTTAATTGAACGTAACCCAAACCAATACTGCGAACTCAAAGCAAAGTAAGGAGAAAAAAAATTACAGCTCAAGTCTAAGCAAACAAAATCAATATGTACACAAACGGTTACTCAGCTAATGGAGCTACACAGCAAAGTGGACAGGCCTTCTACGGCGGCGGTGGTGGACCACGTCATGAACGTCCTCACTATCAACGCAATGTACAAAATGGTGAAGCAGCCGGCGCTGTAAACGGTGGTATGCAATATGGTGGAGCCTACGGGACCCAAAACACTTTTGGTGCTGGTTTATATCGTGGTAATGCAATGGCAGGTGGTGGACCTGGTTTTTATGGCAGTAATGTTGGAGGTGGCAGTGGCTACCAACCACGTGCTAAGAATCCAAATTTTGTGCCAAGACATCAAAAACCAGCTGGGATGGGTGGCGGTTATCAGGGTGGGAATAGCAATTACCATTCCAATAATATGTCTAATATAAATTTAGGCTTGTTGAGCAAGGAGGAACGCGCCGAATTACAACGTGAAAAGGCTAAAAATCCTGGACGTAATTTGACAAAGCCTGTTTGGGAAGTTTTAACCCCTTTCAAGAAAAATTTTTATACTCCATGCCAGAACACATTAAATATGGGTGAACAAGCAGTTTCGGAAATGCGCGCGGACATGGAAATTACCGTTTCTGGTAATAATATACCACATCCTGTTGGAACATTCGAGGAGAGCTCATTACCTAAGTATACAACTGAAGAAATGAAGCGTCAAGGTTTTACAAAGCCAACTGCTATACAGTCACAGGGTTGGCCCATAGCATTGTCTGGTCGTGATCTTGTCGGTATTGCGCAGACTGGGTCTGGGAAGACTTTAGCTTATATGTTACCAGCAATGGTACATATTGCTAATCAGCCACCATTACAACGAGGTGAAGGACCCATAGCACTAGTCTTGGCGCCAACTAGAGAGTTGGCTCAGCAGATTCAATCAGTTGTACGCGATTATGGTCATCTGACCGAACCAGAAATACGTCACACTTGCATTTTTGGTGGCTCCTCTAAGGCCCCACAAGCACGTGATCTCGAACGTGGTGTTGAAGTTATCATTGCTACACCTGGGCGTTTGATTGATTTCTTGGAAAATCGCATTACAAATTTGCAACGTTGCACTTATCTTGTTTTGGACGAAGCAGATCGTATGTTGGATATGGGTTTTGAACCTCAAATACGTAAAATTATTGAACAGATACGTCCTGATCGTCAAGTTGTTATGTGGTCAGCCACCTGGCCTAAGGAAGTTCAGGCACTGGCTGAAGATTTTCTAACTGATTATATACAAATTAATATTGGTTCAATGAATTTGTCGGCAAATCATAATATACGTCAAATTATTGACATTTGTCAAGAGGAAGAGAAGCCACACCGTATTGTTAAGCTGTTGAAGGAAATCATTCCTACTACTAATAACTCAGCAAATAACGCCAATAAGATTATTATCTTTGTGGAGACCAAAATTAAGGTATTGTTCTCTTAATTATTATAATTTGTTACATGTAATATTAAAGAGTGAGTCGGCTGTCACTTTTTTTTTAATGAATTTTGAACTAAGAAACATATCTGTGGCAACTGGGAATAACAGCTTAAGTCGGTCTATGAGAAGGAAAAACAGTATAAGTCACATGCTTATACACAAAACTGATTTGCTTTGCATTGTTATCACAGATCAATGGTAGCTGAGTTTCCTTGCGAAGCTTAAATGGTAAAAAAAATGGTAATTTGGGTCCGTTGGGGCGGTTTTTGGCCAATTTTGGGGATGGGACCAGTTCCAAAAAAATTCTAAGCACCGCCAACGTTTTCAGAATCCTCGAAAATGGGGAGTGACAAATATTTTACCGATGGAAGACGTGGAATATGCGATTCCCCCATTTTGGGGCGGTTTTTGGCCATTTTAGGGGTGGGGTCAACTCCAAAAGAATTTTCAACACCACCATCGTGTTCAGCATCCTCGAAAACAGGGGGTAGAGGTGGTTTGGTTGCCGCTTTAAAAATTTGTATTTTTCAAGTTTTTTTTCCGACTCACAGAATCTTCTATAAGCCCATTGTGCAGAGTTACAAATATGTAAATAAAAATTACGTCAAGAGCGATCCATTTTTTTTTTTTCTCAACGGGATATTGTACTTAAATATTTTTAACATTTATATAATTTTTTTCGTTTTTCGATCGGACAGGGAAGGCTGTTTTTCATTAACATTTAATAAATAAACATGTTTTAAACATTGAAAAATACATTATTTAAAATTGAAAAAAATCTCACTTATACTCTATTTCAATACGAATCGAACACCGTTAAATTTATAAAAATCGTCTAATCCGTTCAAAAGTTGTAAGCTTTTGAAAAAATTTTGTCCCCGAATTTAAATTGCCTATAACAATAACAAAAAAAAATTTAAAAAAAAAATCACTTCATATTTTAATTTCTAGCTCATACCACTATCTAAATAACAAAATTTCATTAAAAAATAAAAATATTTTTTTAAAAGTGGCCCAGTTCGTAAATTCTGTTGTTAAATTGTGAATGAATTTAATTTATTTTGGAAATAATTATAGTATGTATTTGCAAATGTGGCTACATATGGTAGTTTCTGAAGTTCATGTAGTAAGTACAGTATTGCCACCAAAAAGTCTATTCTGAGGTCCTTAACCGTCTGACCTGCTATGCGTTCAAATTTGGCAGTAGGTTAAGCTAGACTATGCATAGTTTAGTTAGCCCTTTAGTATTAAGAGTAATGCATTGCAGAGAACGAGCAGGCGGTTATAGAGCGTAAAAATGCGAACAAGCAGGTGCTTAAAGATTGTAAAAATGCAAACAAACAGGCGCTTTAAGAGCTTTTCTTTTCTCTCATTTTTTTCATTATGTAGTAACTGACAATTTTCAATAATAGTGTAATAAGATGAATATAGTGAACATAGGAAAGGATTTGAGCTACTTTGCGCAGTGATCTTTGTGATTTTTTCTTAATTGTACAACAAGAAAGTAGATGCAAAATTTAAAAAAAATTAAAAGAATAAATAGCAATTTTCTTAATTTTTGACAAAAAGTTTTGAAACCCAGAAGTTTTTTCTTATGAAGATATTCTTTCAAATGTGTTAATAATCAAATTTTAAGCGTTCCCGAAGAATTCTAGAACATGAGATTTTTTTTTTTTAACAGGTCTAGTGTCTCAATAACGGATGCGAATTAATCACAAAACGAAATGAAAATGTTTAGTGCAGAATAAGTATTTTATTTATTTTTTAAGTCCTTCACCTCAATGGCCTGAACCTAATCTCTTGTTAAAACTTTTTAAATTCAAATTTGATAATCCGAAGACTATTTCGCCGCCCCCTAACCGTTACGCTAAGGACGGCCGCCTCCTACGCTCCTGTCCCCCTAGGCTCGCTAATGCCCTGTATTAGAGCATAAAAAGGCAATTCGGAAAGTATGATTTAAAATTTTTCTTTCAGCTCTGTAAAATTTGAAGGAAAGTTTTGTTAAAAGCCTCATACATATTGAATTACATAAAATACGGTCGAACTTCTCCAATAAAGGAAACTGCAACTGACACATAAAATTGTATAAGGGATTCCATTGTACCGGTTGCGACATTATGACCTTATCTGTCTTATATTATTTATCGAAACAGTTTTATTTCGGTGGGGTCGTTAGTCTTACTACATTTTCTACTTCAATGATTTTTCAGTTTATTTAAACTTATATTTTTATTATAAATGATCATTTTATTGTTTAGGTTGAGGAGATTTTACAAATTATACGCAATGAGGGTTATACCGCCACCTCAATTCATGGTGACAAATCGCAAGCCGAGCGTGATTCGGTACTTAAGGACTTCCGCACTGGTAAGTCAAATATTTTGATTGCCACGGATGTGGCTTCCCGTGGTTTGGACGTTGAGGACTTACAATATGTCATCAACTATGATTATCCCAACTCGTCGGAGAATTATGTACATCGCATCGGACGTACGGGACGTTGTCAACAATTGGGCACTTCTTACACTTTCTTTACGCCTGACAATGCAAAACAAGCACGTGAATTAATTTCGGTTTTAGAGGAAGCAGGACAATCTCCTCCGCAAAATCTTCTCGATTTATCACGTTCAGTTGGTAATGGAAATGGTCGTAATAATAACAACAAACGTTGGCAGACACAGCAAAATCCGCAACAACAACGCAATAACCCACTTAATTACCAAGCTGGTGGTAGTGGCGTTAACAATAGTTATGCCCCAAAACAATATCAGAATAGCACACCACATTACCAACAGCAGCATCAACATCAGACACATCAAACTGACGGTGGCAATATATACCAAAATGGTGGTGGTGTTGGCACTTGGAATAATCGCGGAAATAATCAAGTAGGTGCTGGTGGTGTTGGCCAAGATGCAAACGCTGCGGGACGCTCTTATCGCCCTCGTGCAGCTTTCGCTACTGGTGGGCCACGTCCAATGATGGGCTATCCATCACATGTTCCAGCTCACCTACAGCATCATCCACAACAGCAACAAAATGGTGGATTTATGCCGCAGCAACAGCAGCAGTATCGCCCGCGCGGCCAATACATGCCCAACAATGGTGGCGCCAATGTGCCACGTTTCCAGCAATACCAAAAGCGCGAATATCAACAGAATCACTATGATAAACAACAAAACAGTATTGTAAATGGCGCTGAGCAACCACAACAGCATCAACATCCGCACCAACATCATCAGCAACAAAATGCAATGAATGGCATAAATGCTAACGCTGCTGCTGCACAACATCAACAACAAGTTAATGTTGCTGCAAATATTGCTGCTGCTGTTGCTGCTGCTGGAGGACAAGTAGGTGGTGACTATCCATCCAATGTTTCGACTCCACCGGCAGGTGCATTATATGCCGCACCAGCACAATCACCACCAACTGCTGCTGGGAACAACGCTGCTGCTTATATGTATGACGCAAGCGGTGTTTTGGCAGCTGCTGCTGCAGCCGCTAATCCTTACGCTGGGCAATTTGGGCCTGCGCCACCACAAGCTTACTATGCACACCCACACCAATTTGCCACGGGCGGTGTTGCTGCTAACGCAGCCGATGTATTGCAACAGCAGCAGCAGTAAATGGGAAAGTAAAAAACAAATTAATTTATAATTCCATTGCAAAACATTTTTTCTCCAATTTAATCAACAATTTGCTTACAAAATACATATTAATTAATAACATTAAAAATAATACATAAAACACTATAAAATAATACTTAAATACTTAATAATTGCAAAAAAAATTCAAGAAAAAATTTTTTTTTCGAAATCAAAATTTTATTGTGTGTGCCAATCCAAGCATCGGTAAAACAAAAATCAGTGCAAGAACTTTAGAAACAACACCACTGACGGGATCAATGCAGTACAGTGATGGCACAAATCAAAAAAGAAATCGGTACTCTATAGAATTTTAAAGAATATTTGAAATATAATGATTAATAAGGCGGCAACAACAAAACCAAATATTTTATTATTTTGCAACAAAATCGAATTGGAAATTTTAATTTTAAAGTTTCATTTAAAAAATATCAAACTAAATTGTGTATTTTTAATTTTTAGTACTTCAACAAACGAAGTAAATGTAGAACGTTTAAGAAATACAAACTGTTGCAAATATTTATTATTATTGCAGCTAAATATTGTACGCATTACCATCAAATAAACAACAAGCACGACTTTAGCTGTAATTTGTTGTAGGCCTTAAAATCAAATCGTATCGAATTGAAATATACTAATGATAATAATTATAATGATGATAGTAATAAAATATATGATTACTTCTTATTACATTTTATTTATGAATATTAAAATAATGCTTATTTCTTGCTTATAACGTTAATTTTTTTTTTAATATTTGCCAAAACAGAAGCTGAAAAATTTATCATAAGTCCTTCCTAATTTTTTTATTGAAACATTTGAATTTGAATACTTTTTGTTTTCATCTGTTTAATAGTCTATGCGAAAGGAACCGTTATATCCTATTTAAAATGAGTAACAAATTAAATTAAAAATTTGCCAAACGAAGAAACAAAAACGAAAAAAAATATCAAAAAGAAGAATATTGAAAATAAAATTTTTGATAAATTTAATTTAATAATTAATGAGAACGCATTTGCATACAAACATATATTTATTTCAGCGTAAAAACTAGTTTTACGCAAATTAAACGAAAGTAAAAATAAAAAAATGCAGTCGCCGCAATGCGCCGCATTCATCCATACAAACGAGAAATTTGTTGTAAGTTTTATGCTTATTTTTGGCAACGTTTTTCGTAAAAATTCCTGTTAAATATTTATTTTTAGCATAAAAAAATAAAAGAAATATATAAATGTGTTGTCCAATTATTATCATATGGAGTGTAATCTTTTGTGCTTGCTGTCATCAGACTAATGAGTTGATTTAATATTTGCAACCTAAATTATAAGCTTTGATTATCGTTTAATGTCTTGTTGACCGTTCAAAATTTCGGTGTTAAAATTTCGATGCTGCATATAATACGTCAATCGTATTACCATTGGAAAAAGTTAATGTAAACGCTAGTTAACTATTATGAACCGTTAAAATGTATACGATTTTGCCTGTTAAAATTTATTATCATTAAAAATCTTAACGTGTGATAGTTTAATTTTCAATGATAATTCTAAGGTCATTGTGTTTTCGTTTGAAGTTTCAATGCCAATGCTGATTCTATTGCGTTATCGTTAAATATCCAGCTCGTACTAATTCAATTGGACCTCGAAATTTTAATGCTAATGCAAATAAAATAGCATGAATGCTATGACTAAGTTACATGCATTATGCTGAACTTTTAATAATTGCTAAGCTTTAAAAAAATGAAATTTATGGTACTGCTAATTTAATTGCAGAATTTTGGTTTACAAAGTTCAACTTGGATTTAAAAGTCGATAATAGTAAAAGCATATATTAATCAAAAACCATACGTGATAGTCAAAAATTGGATGCATTTATATTATATAATAAAACACTAATGTTTCAAGTGTTAAATATATATTTTTAAGCACAAAATTATTGTAATTGTGTTTAAAATGAAAACCAACTAAAATGCTAAAAGAAAAACGTGCGCTGACCAAAATACTGCATAAAACAATTACAAACTATATACACACACATAAACACGCATATAAACGGGTATTAAAAATATTTTTCTTGATTTGTTGATTTTTCACTGTGTGTCGTGATGCGCGCAGCGAACATTGTTTTATATTTCTAAAGTAATGATTGATTCAAATGATTATATAAAATTTTTGTTTCACTTAAGAAATTGTAATTGTTTTGTTTTACACACCTTATTATTATTTTTTTAATAAATACACATACATATTTATAGCGTCGTTGGTTCGTTTTATCTAACAACGCTACAAATAGTAATTGTAATATTCGAATTTAACTTGAAAATTGAAGCCAAAAAACAAAAAAGCTAAGCTAATCGAATATCGAATAATTTTTTTATATATACAAAACTCGATACAACTCGTTACGAAAAAATGTTCAATTGATTATTAAATTGAATGTTAACTTTATATTCAATTTTTATTCGTAATCAATTATTGTTGAAACAAAACAACAAAAGAAAAAAGTAATAAAATAAACAAGGATCTCTTTATTACAAACAAATAAAAAATTATATTCAAAATACATTTTTTAATAAACAAAACTCTTACTAACGAAATGCTGTGAGTATTGTTTTAAGAAAACAATATTTTAGCATTTAAAATACAAAATGTGATGTGATAGACTTTAATATTTATATGGATGAAGAGGCACATTTTTTTATATACTTATATAGCTTATAATAAGTTGATTTCCTTTTTTTTTTAATTTACTTTAGAAAAAAAAGAAACATGCCCAACAAATGAAAAAAGGACGAGAAAGAAAACAAAAGACAAATATTTTTTTACTTAAACAAAAAAAGTATTTATTTAACAAACAAAAAAATCGAAAAATCACAAAATTTTTATACATATAAAAATGTATTCAAAAAACTATTTGTATATATGTATCGTATGTAAATATGTAACTGATAAAGTTGTGTTGCAATTAACTAATGCACTACACAAGTATCGTAATTCATTTGAAACATAAAAATGATTAAACAACATACGATATATGAAACGTATCTCATTGATAAATAAATTGAATTGTTATTGAAAATTGAAATTACTTTTGCTATAAGAGTTACGACGAAATATTATAGCAAAAATAAAGTAAAGCACCTTATAGACTTGAAATTAGTATTTAAATATTTAATTTTTTAATTTCATATTTGTTTTCAGTTTTATGATATAACCTTATAAATAGTTGTGATAAATTCTCAGTTATTCAGCGCATTTAAAAATCATTAAAAAACGATCTGCAATTTTGAAGAATTAAAAATTGAAACAATTATAAAAATAAAAACCACATTGTTACTCTACTCATTTTAAATTTTGTTTAGCTGTTATACGAAGATATAAGAAATACAAGAGAGAATCATATTATTTTATTTTTTTTTTATTAAATATATGTTAAAAGCAAAAATATTTAAAAATGCATTTTTTATTAAATATTTTGTTTATATTTTTTTTATATACAATTTTTAGGAATACGACGGATTTATTTTTCCATTCTCATTAATTATTATGAATGTTTTTTGTTGAATACAAAAAAACATTTTTATAAACTAAACAACAATGCAGCATTTGCAAAAAGCATGATCATTTCTTTTAAACTTGTTAATTGTGAGCAACTGGGGTATGTCTTATGTATTAAAAACTTGTTATTATTGTAGAAACACCTCAATTTAAAGATAGAATAAATTGTGCTCCTTTTGATTCATCATGTCAGTTTTTTTAACATACAGGCAAGAAGAATCAGAATGAATAATAACGTCTATTACGAGAAAAATAAATAGAAACAATGTTCAGGGACATAACTATGCAATTCGATTCGAAAGCGTTGTTAATTATAGCTGCTTTCCCGTACAATAATGTATTAGTCTACAGGACTTAGTCCATCTGTTCAAAAAATAAAAATTTATTCTAAATCTGACCACTGGTCACTATGTGTCCATTTGAATTTCGTTAGAAGTGTCAATACCACCATACAAAAGTCAAAAAATTGGAAAGGTAAAAGTGTAATGCTAGTTTCGCATTTTATAGAACTTACTATTCGTTTGACTGCGATTGGATTTTGTGTTAAATCGTATTGCAGAGTAAGGCCCCAAATCGTTTAAATAAAATCTGATATGGTGGAACAAAAATTGTAGCGAACTTACGTTTCGCAGCTCGTGCAAATTCAATTGGATGTCGACCTCCAAATTTTAATGGTAATGCAAATAAAATAACATGAATGGATTTAAAACTTAATGCTAATCTTTAAATGATTTATTCTGCTTCTAAACTGAAATCTCAAGTTAATAGTTCGATATCTGAAGAATTCTACAATAGTACAATGGTTTCACAAATGCCAGGCTTTTATTAAAATCTGAACCTTTTGTAAAATATTACTATTTCACAAGTTTGTATGTAGTTTATTTATTTTGCTAATAAAAACAGAATCTTGATGACTACAAACAGTTTTTAATTTAATAGTGTGTTCGGCATTATGATAAAAATATTTGTGATTTTAATAAGATTATAATGTTTGGCATTTCTACATATTTCTGAACGTTATTTTTACTACACGAAACTTACATAGTCAGAATGTACCTTTGTACCAATTTACAATATTACATAAATTAACTAGACCACCCTGTATATTGTTTAACGATTAATGAAACTAATACTAAGATTTGTCACCAAGAAGTATTGTGACTAAGTTTATATATATTGAAACGTAAATTTGAGAGAAGAACATTAATTCTATATCATTCGATGGAACTTATTATTTAACTTTGTATTAATTTTCTGTATTTAAAAATCAAATGCAGTTGCTAAACTAAAATTTAAGTAGAAAAAAACTACATGGAAAACTATTATTATTACATATTATAATTATTATTATTAATTCAAACAAAATAAAAACTAACTGGTTTAACGAAAATGCAACAACAAACCAGTCATACATTCACTATTTCATGAGAAAAAGCGATATTAAAATTTCCATTTAAAAAACAAATATAAAACTTATACATATATACAAAACATGAGTGCTTAAAACTCAGCTATAATATGGTGTATATGATAAAAAAATTGAAAATAAATTATCTACTTAAATAAAGAAAACAAAACCAAAATTAAATGTGGTTTGATTTAAAATACTCAATTTTAAGGTTCAGACTCAGCATCCCAAAAACCAAAGAAGAAGGACATTGCAATATCGTTTTAAAACTAGCAAATTGACAATGAATAGTTTTGTCACGAAGATATAGAAATGATTTTATCTCATAGTTCTCAAGTCTTACAGAAATAATTCCCGGCGTTCTCGCAAACAGACCCCCCTCTTAAATATTTTATCTGATTAAATTCTAATATGATCCCAGTTAATAATAGTGTTCAAATTATTTTTAGAAGAAATGTTTATTTAAATTAAAATATTTAATTTTGAAACATTTTCATTTTTTTTAAAATATTTTCATACATATGTATTCTTCAATTAATCTTAGGGATGTACATATCTGCTTTCAAATCGAAATTTCCACATAACTTTAGAAAATATAAATATTTTATTGAAGGTGCGCAAAGTGTTTCTCAAAATATTTTCGACATAACATTTTTTTAAAATATTCTACAATCAATCTTAAGAATGTATCTGCTTTCAAATCGAAATTTCCGACAGAAAGCAGATACATTCTTAGAATTGATTGAAGAATAACATATATCAAAATCAAAAAAAAAAAAAGATGTTGAAGATATTTTGAGAAACATTTTTATAAATAAAAAAATAATGATTAAACAAATTTATGTAAAATAAATCATGGGTCACTTTGATCTCTAACTTGACTTTTGACTTATTCAGCTGTGTAAGTTCAAATGGGACACCATGTATATAAATCAAAAATATCTTGGAAAAAGTCAAAAGGGTGTGCAGTCCATTTCCAAGACCAAGGATTTCTTATGTATTGTAATCAAAACGTGTCGCTCGGATCTAGTTTTGGAGATATAGTTGTTGGAAGTTGCGGATTAAACTTATTCAAATCATACTAAGTTGGGAATCCCTGATTTTTCAAAGTTAACCTGTAGTTTCGGAGATTCAACGATGAGGACAGTTCACATGTTAATGATGAAGCCAAACTAAAGGTCCATACAAAAATTCAGCCTGCCCAAAACTGCTGCAGATATCTCCTTATTGTCCTGGACTATATATTACGTTAAGGACAGAGGTTAGCATGGCAGAATCCATTCTAATGAAAATTCAAATCTATCCTTTGTTACGTAATCAGACGGAGCGAGCATAGATAGAATGCACACCAATCACTGGAGCTTCTAATTCGAACTAATATTATAAACGCATAAAATATGTTCCACCTGATCTTTCAAGCTCAGAAACCACTAAAGATAAAATTACTCGCTCATTGAGCAGCTTTTCGTCTTATAAATCGTCTGGGCCAGATGACAATTTACCAATAATGCAGCAAAAAATTAAGAATTAATTAGTGTAAGATTCGCTCAAGTATTTCACTTTATCACTCATGTTGAAGGCAGTGATGGCATTTGGGTTTTGTGAAAATGTACTGAATCGAGACTTGAAATGTACTTTTTAGAGGCCGAATGTACTTTTTTGGCGTGAACACCCAATTTTACTAAAATGTACGAAATTTTTGTAAAATTTTCTCAATAACTAAAAAAAAAAAGGTCCTCAGTTTTGGCATCTCAAAAACCCTAGGAAAATGAGATATATATGAAAATTAATTACAAAAAATACACCTTGCAATTATTTATCAAAAAAAGGTAATTATTATATATCTTCACATTGCAATTATTTTCATTTAGTTAAACCGAAATCAGGTAATTATTATAAATTGTTCAAATGTACCGAAAATGTACTGAAAATGTGCTGAAAATTCGCCAGATGTACTAAAAATGCGGCAAATGTACCGAATGTACTGAAATCTTGTCAAATGTACTGACGACGATTTTTCAGGACGCAAATGTACCGAAAAAAGTACAAATGTACCGAAAATGCCATCACTGGTTGAAGGAAGTAATTTAATGGTCATTTTCATTACTAAGGTGAGCAGAAGTTATGTATCTCTAACGGATTCTAGGCCAATCAGCTGCCCTCATTCGTGTTAAAAAAAATTATATATGCTTTTATTAAAGAAAGTACAGGAGACCGACCATTTTTCGATTTTTTGATTTGAGGTTGAAAAGTCGAAAACTATCCAAAATGTTGAATGAGCTTAAATTAGTCGAACAAATATGGGAAATATTTAAAAGTTGTTTTAAAATCGAAAACAAGTTGAAAACTGGCCGAAAAATAGAAAAAAGTATGGAAAATGTTGAAAAATGTCGAACGCGGGTAAAAAAGTCAAAAAAGTATAAAAAATGTTAGAAAGACCGATAAAAAAGATATGATTGGAAGAAGTTGAGAAAGATTGAAATTTTTTGAAATAGCAAATGCACGGAAAATGCTACAAAGTTGAAAAACTCGAAAAATTTTGAATGAGGTTGATAAAGTTGAAATTGAAGTTTGAAACAGTTGAGAGATGCTGAAAAGTTTGAAAAGTAACGCGGTGGTGTCGCTTGCAAACGTTTAGAAAGTAGACTTGAGGAAAGACGAAACATACAATTATCACAATGCTGGCAACACTGAGGCCTGTGCCTGCTTCACACAAGAACTGTCAAATTGTGTGCCATCGCAAACGAGAATTGTAAAAAATATTTGCGTATAAATTTCTAACATATTTTTGTTAAATTACAATTTATATTAATGATAACTTAGTGTATTTCTAATTTCAATAGAGATTTTTCAAGTTAAGGAAGCCACAGGTATTCAAAATAAAGCAAAACATTTGGGACATCTAAAAAACTAGTAGATTAGAATTTGGGATAGGAAGACGAAATTATTCATTAATTTAATACCCAAGTCTCTAAAAACTGCAGCTAGAAAATGGTCAAACTATTTTCACTGAGCGTCTTTTACAAGGGTGCTGCAGAGGCTCGACCGTTAAAATCAGTATATGACTTGCAGTCTTTTTCATTTTTCCAACGTAGCACCGTGCAGGAGTTTATGACGTGAGTTTATTTTATTTTACTTAATACCATGATTTAAGTTTTTGGCCACAATCACCTATTAAAAAATGCGGTTTTTAATATTCGGTAGTTGATCGTTGATTAATTAATGGGTTGATAATGGCTTGTTAAATTTAAACTTATGTTTATTTTTTGTAGTTTTGCATCGAAAACCATAGTTGAGCGCACACAACCCGCGATGAGACAATCGGTCAAGCAGGAAGCTTACATGTGTCATGTCTATGTGCGTGCTGATAATCTTGCTGGTGTGCTTATTGCGGATCATGAATATCCTCAGCGTGTAGCTCACACATTGATAACAAAAATTCTTGATGAATTTACAGCAAAAGTACCGGTGGAACGTTGGGAAACTGGCACGGAATCTACAGTTGATTTTGGCATTTTGCCGGCATATTTGTCGAAATATCAAGACCCAAAAGAGGCCGACGCACTGACAAAAATGCAAAATGATTTAGATGAAACAAAAATTATACTTAAAAATACTATCGAAGCGGTGCTAGAACGTGGCGAGAAACTTGACGATATGGTTATTAAATCGGAGAATCTATCAATACAAAGTAAAGCATTTTATAAGACAGCAAAAAAGACGAACTCCTGCTGTAGCTTTAGTTAAAAAATTAAAATAAATTCGAAAACATTCAGTCGGTACACTGCTTCCTGTTGTCTATGTGTTGAAAAGCATAAACACTTGAATGGACCGTGAGAAAATTAAAGAATTTTTAATAATGATATTGACGGTACTGCATTTTTATATCGGCAAATCTTATGTTTATAAATTATGCTTAAAAACATAATTTTATATTATAAATAGAAAAAATAAGAGAAATCTTAATACAAGTTTATATTATGTTTAAATGCAATTAATTTTTATTTAAAATACTTTTTTTTAAGTAAGCAATTTTATTTAATACCTTGTTAACTTTATATTGACATTAACGTCAGAAATCAATTTTTCAATATTCAGTTACTTAAATTTTGTTTGATATTTTATAGCTTAAATTAAATAACCCTTCTACACTGTTAACATTAAAATATCTGACATAATTTTTGAGGTCATTGAAAAATTTGTTCTGAGGCTTTTTTCTTCATGCTAAAGTGGGTAATTATAAAACGTCAATATATCCATTTATAAAACGTCAATATATCCATTTATAAAACGTCAATATATCCATATGTGTATAACAAACAATAATTAAAAATATAATAAAACTTAATTATTTTGCTAGTTGATGTATTTTGTCAAAAATGTTTTGTACAATATTTGCTTTTAGTGTAATTTTAAAATATACATCAATAATTACAGCATATATGGCTATTTATAAGGATTCTGATAAAATTTTACCATATACCGTTTTTTATGTGTATTTTATTTTGGCTAATGCCAATTAAACAAAATGAAATTAATGTTATAAACTTCGAAGTAAAAAAATATATTTCCAATAGAATAAAAATAAATTTATGATTCTACAAAAAATATCTTCTGCTAATTGGTTCGAAATACATATTTGAAAAGTTGTTCGTTTTACTTATTCTTTTATAACTTCGTATTCACCGAATCGTTGACAGGCGTAACTGCACCAAAACAATTCAACCCTTGCGTGTTGTTGCTTTGCTTGTCATTGTTGGTAAAACGTAGCCGTTGCGACTGCGCAAAATTCTTGGCAAGAATTTCTTGCTATGCTTTGTTGGTAATTTTGCGTTGTGTTTCGTCACCAGCTATTTATAAATATAAATTCACGTTGTTGGTTTTTTGTTGTAATTGCTGTTGCACTCTTTAAAAATAAAATCATTGCCGACCTCAGGGGTCGGTATATCCTAAGAAACTTTTTCAGTGTCTTAATATTCAATTATTTTATATTGGGCTATTGCCTTTATTACTATGTCAATAGCCAAATTTTATTAATTTTAACTTGCCCTTGTGCAAATTTTTCTACTTTAAACGTATTCTATTGGAGTTTAATGAATAAGAGATAAAAATTTTGTAAAATTTATCGCGCAAAATTTTAGATTAATTTTTTTTTGTGGTTTTTTTGTAATTCTATTTAATTTTTTACTTGAAAAACTAAGTTTAATTTTAAGTTCTATGATAACATTTTTAAGAATATTTCGAAATTTTCAAGGTGGAAGATTTTTGGATTTTAAATTGCGCCACTGAGAGAGTGTAATTTCAAACAATGATTTTATTCGTTAAGAAAGTTTAACCCTCCTATTACATATATTTATTTAGTATGCAATTAAGACTCGGTATTCTCTATTACTAGCATTTACATATGTATGTATGTTAGAATTGTATGTGCAATCGAAATTATTGACATACATATGTACATATATACAAAATAGTAGGGTAAACGTAAATTATTCTACATTTCTTTTCCAAGACTTGCATCAATTGTTTCAAATATCTCTATTTCTTGCAAAAGTTGTAAGTCATATGAAATTCTTAAAAAATTGTGTTAAAATCGGTGGATTTTCATTAAAAATTTTTTGAGACATGTTATTTTATTCGAGATTTGTTTTTCCAATATGTATTTTTTATCAAAATAAATTTGAAATAAGGACCCCAACGCAATACTAACCCGGCTGTGTTGAGCTTCTTAAATAACTTCTAGCCAATATAAATCCTTTCAGTATGCTGCCAAATATACTTTTTTAACTAAACATACATATCTATGTGTTAATGATAATTGAAAGAAAAGTGTGTAAGAATTATTTCATGTACTGGGTGCTAAAAAATATAATATATTGACTTTTGGGCCCTCTGACAGGGCCGTGTTTAAGCGTAGGCTACATAGGCTGCAGCATAATGGCCCGCACCACAAAATTTATTAACTTTTTATTTTTTATTAATATAATGGTAAAAATTAAATGTTTAATTTTAATGTTCAAAAAAATGTCTCGACATCTTTTAAACAAGAACCTCTTCCGGTAGGGCCAGCATCAAATGTTCACCCTAGGAGCCCGCACACATCTAGACACGACAATGCCCTCTGATATAAAACTTATAATTTTAAGTCATTAGTAAAAGTTGTAGTATAAAAAATGTAAAGACAATTTTAGTACATGTACATTTATTCCAATCCATCTAGTTTTAATGCAACTCCCAGAAAAAACAATCATTACATACGTACGTAGAGGAAAAGGGGGAGGATTCGACACTCTAACAAAAAACTAATATTTTTTTCGAAATGCAATTAAGCATGTTGTTTTGAATACACATATGTTGAACATCAATATGTGTGTTACGTTTATAAATTACCAAAAATTCATTATATTTGTTATTTTTGGAATTGTGTAGAAAAAACAAATGTAAAAAAAAATGTCGAAACCTCCCACCTTAAGGGACTTCGTCAGTTCGAAAAGAGGTTTCGACACTAAAATATTGCTGCAGTACTACTAGAAAGTAATATAGAACGCAACCGAAAGAAAACTATTTTTTAAGTAAAAATATTGTATTTCTCTGTTTTTTTAGTTGCACATATTACAAGAATACCCGCATTGACTTTTCAAAAAGTTGGCCGCCTTGGAATGCATACATATGTATGTCACAATCAACTTCCAGGCTGCCCGATTACTCGTTAATTTGTAATGATTTGTACGTATGTATGTATGTATGCATGTACATATGTATAACGTCACAAAAGTGAAACCAAATGCCATACACCAAAGAGATTTGCAATATTTCGACGTTTAAAACAAGTTGTTTATTTTCCGAAGCGTCCAGTAGTTTCTCTTCAGTGTTTGTATTCGTATTGTTTATAAAATCTGCAGATTATTTAATTGTTTCAATATTTTAAATAAAGTGCTTGAGTATAACAAATATTTGTGAGGGTGAGTTTTTTATTATAAGCGACAATCTTTTGGATTAACTCTAATCAATTTTTTATAAAATGAGCTGAAGCACTGAAGTGCACAAAATACATAGCTGCGTTCCCGTACTCACCTAAAGGTATTTTATGTTATTTAAAGTTGGCTAAATCTTATTATCGTACCCCAAATCTTAGCCAAATAAGAACGCAAAAATGAGAGAAACAGCTGAGTGCTTCCACTTCAAAAAATAATTACCAAATTTTAACCAAAGAATTTCTTTAGGTAGAAATTGTTAAGTGGCAAATATAGAAACGCTGACAAAAAAAAAAAAAAAAATGGTTTATGAAAATAATGTATGTGTAGTATTTGAAATGAAGCTTGATATTATACCAAGTTAATAAGCAAAGGAAATTGGGTAATTCAATATGTGTAAACTGCAGGGCCGGCAAAACATATAAAAGTCGTCGTGTCGAATGACGACGGCAGTCAAGGAATGGGCCGGTTTCGAGTGAAACACTCCAAGAGTGCTCCAGAGCGTGTCACTCGAAAACGCTATAAAATGTTAATCATTAAAAAATTTGCAACGATTGTAATTTGATGGTATGTTTACGCACGGAGTTTACAGATTCACAATTGAATTCGCGTGGCTGGCTTAACGAATAGCGCAAAAAGTAACTCATCGTTGCTCAACGTAACCTGTTCATAATGTTCCCGAAAACCGAAAAAGTGGGGACGACGGGGCTGGCCTCCTGCCAAAAATATATATGAAATATCGCAAAATTTTTGGGTGTCAAGTATTCTACACCGAGAACACGTCTTCTGCCGGGCCTGTTTGTAAAGAACTGAAAATATAAATATTAAAGTAATTTAAATATGTAATTTATTGACAACCATATACATACTAAGAAAATGTAAAAATATTAGACAAATAATTAAATTTTTTCCCTCTTTCTCAAATTATGTATTTGACTAAGGTTTTAACCAAAAATCTAACTAAAGAAGTACGGGAACATAGCTAATCTTGTTAAAAATTAACATATTAAAAAATCAACTTATATTGACCTAATTGGATTTGTATACAGCAAATTCTGTAAGTTCTCGCTGATTTTTTAAAGCTTAGAAGTAACATATTTTCTTGTTTCTCTTGGTTTCGTTGGGTTTTAAGATAAATCCTATTTAGTTTTTCTTGAAAATATAAAGCAAATTCCGCTAACGCTTGATTGACTAACAACAAGAGATGATAAATGTACGAGACTTCATAAAATCAAAAATTCATTCCGCGAAAACATCAGACTCTGTTTAACGCACATACATATGGTACATACGTACATAAGGGGTCTGATAATGCCCAAAGTCTGGTATCCCTTTTAGAAGGCATTTTTTGGTTGAGTTTCCTTTTAAATTTTGAGGCCTTTGACTTATTACATATGTGGAAGAAAATATTAAAAATCGCACAAAACATCTTCTAAGGAAGAGCTATTAAATTTTACAAATTTTTCATAAGGAAATTATGTTCTAAATCTGATATCGTTAGTACAAGATTGTTGATTTTTGCATCTTCGTTTTGAGAATTTTACCGTAACTTTTTGGACAATAATACGCTATAAAATATATATGTATATGTCACCGGCCAAACTAGTTTTAGGATAAACTAGTTTTTCCTAGGCCAAACTAGTTAATTTAAAGGCCTGAAAGTATGCAATTTAATTTTAATGTAAAAGCACTGAATAGCGAAGCCGCTGTTGGACATATTAGAGGATGTAAGTCCTGAACCGCGGCCGTTGGCCTCGCAGCTATCCTCACTTACTACTTGGCAAGTATACAATGAAATTGACAAATTTTGTTGTCTGACTTTGCTTTTGTCGTAGACTTCACTAACCACAGTACTTTTGCATTAAAATTTCATTGCACATCTTTAGGCTTAACGTAACTAGTTTAACCTAAAACTAGTTTGGACGGTAACATGTTCATACATACAAGTAAGTAGACAATATACTTATATGAAATAAAGTTTTTTTTTCTTACAGATAATGGCGAAGTTTGTTGAATATACCGAACCAGTATGGCGAGGTTTAAATATGCGTGAACTCAATGTAGATGAGGCCTATATTTACCCTAAATCGGATTACATCAAAGATACCTACCTGTACTCTTTATCGGATGAATGCTATACAGTAAATAAATACTAAGTTATATATAAACAACCTTCCATAATAATATTTTATTATTACCGCTAAGTGCCCATATACTAAGGTCCGAACCCTCAAACCATATGCTGAAGACATGAAAGAGACTTTCAGGCTAAATATTGATCACCTTCAAAGTTTCAAAATAATGGATAGAGATGTTGGACGTTACGCATTTGATAATGAGTATTAAAATTAATTTATTTCCGTTGTAATTTATGAACTGATGCAATACATATTTTTCCTTAGATCTTCACTTTGTGGAATAGCTAATGTCGAGATAAAAGAGTTTGGTGTTTACAACTTTACGTTATTTGCAAATGGAACATGCAGTTTTGCGACAGATAAAGAGGGTGTTAATATTTATTTATGTGAGTAAAAATTTATCTGCAGATTGAGTAGTTAAGACTTTTGGAGCAAAAATATTTTGTTATATAAAATTTTGAGACTAAATTTGTCTCTATTTTGCTTATGAGAATAGCTACAGTACGAGGCGCTACCAGCTAAATTTTGAAGCGAATTTCGCGTGGCTTAAAAATATATGTATATTATGAAATGTGTGTCTTAAAGGTTTGATTAAGCAATTGAAAGGTAATAAATTAGATAGACTAGATTATTTTTTTAACTAAAAGACTTATACATATTTGAAATAATTTGTGAAAGTAAAATATAAGAACCTTATATATATGTATGTATATGACAGCTAGTAGATTTACTTCGTTGAAAAAGATTAACCTATTTTGGACTATACTCAGACCTTATGCGCATACAGGATTGCCGAGTGACCAAGCCCGGAATTTCATGTCATGAAATAGCCGGGAATTGGAGGATTTTTGTTATATGCACTTAAACCATGCACCACAAACAGATAGTTCATTAACTTTTTCCCAAAAAAACTTTTTTGAGAAAGAAATGTTTTTTTCATATGGTCCGGAATTGCCACTCTTCGACTTCGCAACCCTGCGCGCATGTTCATCCTTATGCATATCTCGAAAAATGTTCGATACAATTTTTTTATTTTCATATGTATATATACATAGATTCATAATTCGGCAAAAATGGCACTAAACAAGATATAACGAGTTTTTTGCAAACGCATCGTGAATGGCTTTGATTTTGAATTTATCCATTTTAAAATCGATTGTTTTAATAAAGCACCACATAATAATTTTATTTACAACTTGTAGCAATGCTTCTGGTATTTTTACTTGTCACATGTCTTCTTATTGTCTTAAAAATAATCTGGTGTATATGGAGTAGTTACAAATATGTTGAAGTTGCCACCAATGCTGCACAAATTGATGAAGTCGTAACATCATCAACTACAACAATAGAATCCACGGAAATACAAAAGAAACGTATGCGCAGTTTAGATACTTTTAGAGGGTATGCTAAGTTTAACTTTCGATATTCTCATTCTATAATTAACTCGTACCAAACATATGTGGTATACTAACTTGAATACTAACTTATACATATTATTTTATTGATTTTCAGTATGGCTATCGTTTTGATGATATTTGTTAATAGTGGCGGTGGTCATTATTGGTGGATCGAGCATGCAACCTGGAATGGCTTACACTTGGCTGATATTGTGTTTCCTTCATTTCTATGGATTATGGGCGTTTGTATACCGCTGTCAGTTAAATCACAATTGGGGCGCGGAGCAACCAAAATCAGCATTTGCAAAAAAATCCTGTGGGTGAGAAGATTTAAATATTAGATTTCGGAAAATAAAGTTCAGTCAGTAGCAGTGTTGGCATATCACAAATTTGCGACTTTTACGACCGTAGCTCGACATTTTCCGATTAGATCTTTATTTTGTAACTCTGTTGAGCAATGAGTTACACATAGAAATGACAAAAATTTACCTGTTACTAGATGTTTTTCAAAGATTGAAATATGTTCCATTCTTTGTAAATTTCGTCAACACTTTTGTAGGATGTATCAATATCTATAGTCAAATTGTAACTGTGTCCATGAACGTTGACCAAATTTGATTTGAATAAAAATTTTTTGAAAATGTTTTTTGCACTTTTGTGATTGTTCATGGTCAAAGTTCTTATTTGATTTTAAATATTTATACATCATCAAAAAATTAATTTGAACACCTCTCCCACAAAAATTAACGAAAGCTTTATCAATAATTTGAGAAGCTTGTTCTGACTGGCAACCACATAAATAATATCATGTTTAATGCAATATTACCTTCATATCATGCAATATTACATACATATGTATGTATATATATACGTTGTTGGTAAACGGTTAGACCTCTTTTGTTTTTTGGAAAGGTTGTGAAGAGAAGGAGTGCAATGTATACTTTTTTAATAGTAGGCGTTGCCACGCCCTGCAAAGAATGAATGTTTCCACGGCTAAACTAATGGACTGATTTTAATGAAATTTGGTTTGCAGATAGATTGCTTCATAAGGCAGGTTTTTAAAATCTTTAAAGGGGCGTGGCATCGCCGCTAATAGGAAAAAACGCTGTCACGGCTGAGCCGCCTCACCGATTTGGAAAGGCAATAGATTTCTGAGCAACGGTGTCTGCATTTTAATAGTCGGTATCACGCCCCTTACACGAAAAACCGTCTCCCTTTTGTTTGTTCGATGCTTTTGATAATCGCCTTACTTTATTCTACCTTAGCGATCTTTCAAACTGTTTGTCATTGGATTATGCCTGAATTCTATTAACGCTACACAATTGGAAAACTTACGTATAATGGGCGTTCTACAAAGGTTTGGCATAGCATTTTTGGTGTGTGGTATTTTGCATACATTATTTGCTAAAATGCATATATTGATGCCACAGGTAAATATTATCATGTATATTATCAAGAATATGATGTATGATGCATAATTTTTTTATTCATATATTTCTTATATATAGCGAATTTGTAAACGCAAACTATACGATATTATAATGTTAAAAGGAGAGTTAATTGTTTTGTTAGCACTGATTAGCATTTATTTAGGCATCGTTTTTGGTTTACCAGTACCTGGTTGCCCAACGTATGTTTGTGTTGTATAGATAAAAGATTCCCAACTTAACCGGAATGTTCCCAAAATCCGAATCAACTGAAAATCCGCTATTCAGCTCTTCTTATAAATTTAAAAAAAACTATTATGATTCAATTTTAACATTACAGATAAAATGATACAATTACCTGGCAATCAGTTAACAACAACGATATTCATGCAAGCTTTCAAATTGACTTAATGCCTTTTATTTTGCAACTTAAATTTCAAAAACTGTGACGTACACGTCACTAGGATTGCATAATTCAATTAGTGTCTCTTTTTCTAAAATTAGTATTTGTCATTTAGTAAGTTTACCAGTGCATTGTGCTTTAAACTTAACTTTTTGATATGTTTGCATTTTTAAAATGGACGCAAATCACCTAAAGCGTTCCGATGAGACTGTAAAATTATAGGCGAAAAACGGTGTCAACGTTCCGTTCCCATGTCGTTATTGTTGCTCCTCTCTTTTGAAATAAAAAGCATTCAATTGAATTGAAAGTTTACTTGAATATTGATCGTTTTTAGCTAGTTGTAAATTGGCTAAGAAACGAATAAATTTTGGTTATGGGTTTCACTAAAATGTCGACCCACATTTTCTTTTGTTGCAGTCTGATGATTCGCCTTTTCCGCTACTCTGAGGGCTTCACTCAAATACTTTCGTGGTAAACTTCGAAAATTGGGTTTTGACGTTATTTGGTGATCAGTTTGACATTCGCCATACAGTTTGGTCCTTAACTTTTTGGACTAAATCCAGTAAAACTGTTAAACCTAATATGTCCGTTTTTCTTAATAGAATCAACTGAAATTAATGATTTTGGTGCCAGAATCTTATAAAATTCTCTATTGCACATTATATGATTAGTTTATAAAAGTCATTATTTATTATTATTATCAATTTTCTGATTGTTTTAAATTGTTGATGATTTTCAAAGTTTTGGCACCAAAATCATTAATTTCTGTTGATTCCATTAAAAGATACGGATATATCAATAAAACACACTTCAAAGCTGTATGGCGCATTTATAAATACAATTTAAAGTTACTCTGATGCAAACATTTTTCTTTTAAAATTTTTGATATTCATAAATTCCGAAGAGCTAAACAGCAAATTTTCAGTTTAAAAATTGAGAAGTCGAAAACTTTCAGTGCAGTTGGGAAACTTTTTCTCATAAGAAAAATATGTACCTAAAGATTTCAATATCAAATTTTAAATGCTATTTGTAGTGGTTATTTGGGTCCTGGTGGTAAGCATCAGTATGCTGAGTATAGCGATTGCATTGGTGGAGCAACTGGCTATATAGATTTGCAAATGCTTGGAAACTCTCATATCTATCAACATCCTACAGCAAAGTATATCTATGACTCCAAAGCGTTTGATCCCGAAGGAATTTTTGGTATGTTGACTTATTTATTGGGTTTAATTTGCATTTATTTCTTTGTTATTTGGCTGACAAGGTTGCATTTTAACAATTGTTCAAGTACTTTTTGGACTTATTGCTGGCATGATCATACTAGTACGTACAGAATGGCGTTCTCGTATAGCACGTTGGCTATGCTGGTCTTTGAGCCTAGCTATAATTGGTGGTTCACTTTGTCTCTTTAGTCAAGAAGGTGGTGTTATACCAGTAAATAAAAATTTATGGTAAGTCTACAGATTTTATGTCAAACTGCCGGTTAAAATTCGGATATGTGAAAACAGCTCACAGTCATTCGTTAACAGCATATTTTATATGTATGTATAGATATTATTGTAGTTCCAGATGCCTCATAAAACGATAATAATCGACATGAATTAAAGTTAACCTGCCCACTCGAAGTCCAAAGTTGCATAATAAGTTTTTAAGAAAATCTAGTTTTCCCTATGCTTAACTTGTTGACTTGTATGCCAATGGTATGCAATTTGCGTTTCTAAATGATCTTAATGAGCTGACTTCGAATCTACTATTTTACGTCTAGTGTATAAAATATCCGGATCGAAAATTGTGTGACGTCCTAAGCTTTGAGTGGATTTGAACACATACAAGTGATGTGCCAGAGTTAGAAATCGGTCATTCTTTTACAAACCGGATACCATTTCTGATTTCATATTTTAGAATCGCCCGAAATTTTTTTACAGCCTATGTACATAAAATTACTTGACACGTGAATTTGGATTTAGCTGAAATATTTTTTTTTTCGAAAATATTCACATATGAATTTTCGATAATTGACTGGATTTTGTCAAATCTACTCATACTTGAAGTCTATAATCTCCAGTTGTATGTGTGTTTTATTGGAGACTTTATAAATACTAGCTTTAGCTTTTTAAAACAAAGAACGCTCGTCGCACGCTGCACGCTTAGATTCCTTCTGCACTGAATGGCTTGCGCTCGAAAATATTTAATAACTTTCAGTTTATTAGAGACTCCACTTTTTTGTAAAATTGGAAATATGGAGAAATATTTAAACAATTAAATTATTATTATTTTTCCTTTGATTGACACTATAACTTTAATTTTTTAATTTACTTCGAAAGCTAACGTTATAAAGTATCAAATAAAAAAGGCCGACATTGATCGGATGAATACAACTGGAGATAATCGAATTTTGAGAAGTCGCAATTTTTTTTTCTCTGAAATCAATGCTGTTTGTAAAAGAATGACCGATATACAAAGTTCATCAGCACAAAATTACATTTCCAAACATAGGTATTTTAGATGTACCAGTGTTCTATTTGGTTGAAAAAAAAAATAATAGAAATCAAGACTGTTAACCTCAACAATATCTAGCAAACAGCACAAATCTGAGTAAAAATCGTTTTAATTCATATCAGAATCCGAACGCACAAACCATACAACTCAAAATTGTCGCGCTTTTTATGTACCCGAAGCATTTGCAAGAGGGGAAGCCATAAATAAAAATATTTCGCACTTGGCATCAGTGCGATTCGAACCGCACGCTAATAGCGTTCATTCAGGTGTCCGAGCGTCTATTACTGTTATTCTGTTTAATTGTAGCACTTAAAACTTTTTCTGATTTCACTTATTTTCTCATTTTTTAACAGGTCATTGTCATTTGTTTTTGTTACTGCCTCAATTGCATTTGGTTGGTTGAGCTTACTATATTTCATTGTTGATGTTCAGCAATGGTGGACAGGTTATCCATTCGAGGAGTCTGGTAAAAATGCAATTATAATGTATGTTGGTCATACCGTAATGCACAAAATGTTGCCTTGGCATTGGCGTATTGGCGAAATGAATACGCATTTCGTACTATTACTGGAAGCAACTTGGAACACATTATTATGGATTGGTATAGCGCTTTACTTAAATGCTAAAAAGCTTTACTATAATGTATAATAATATATGTATGTTTGAAAAGATTTTTGGGTGCTAAAAATAATAATAAAATATCCGTGGTCAACGCTCCAACGCCTACAGGGGTTTGGTAGAACTTTGTGTAAATATCTTTGAATTAATTTAAGTTAAACTTTTACATAAATAAAAAAATTTGATGTTAAAAAAGCTACGCGCTTATAAAGTATTGAAAGCATTAATTGAAATGAAGAGACCCGATGAGTAACAGCGCATTCGAGTAGATCTCTAAACCAGCCCCACGACTCATTTTCAAACTATCGGTGAAGATTGGAATTTCGTTGCCACCAACGAACTCTGTCACATATTCACAACCAAAATTGATACTCAAGGACTTTTTAATGTGGTATAGAGGCGTGTCCTATCGTGTGTGATCTAAGCATATCGGCAGTGTTAAGCTTTAGCATTCAAGCTCCGTGGCAGAGGAGTATCGTTTCAGGACCAGCTTACGGTGTGGATCGTAAGATCCATTCCCAAACTGGGTTGTCTTTGTACTTTATTGCTTCCTACAATTGGGGTCTCATTGGTAATTACAGAATGAACAATTGCAGTACACATCCAGTGGAAGAGCATTCATCACAGGGTTGCCAAGTGACTGGCATTTTATGTCAAAGCCGGGAATTTTTCGCTAAAGAAAGCTGAGAAACCAGGAAGACGCTTAAGTATTTGGCTTCATTTGAAAGTGTATAATCCCAGACCGTTTTTTGTTGCCTACTTTTGCAGTTCAGATAGCCACGGTTCCTCCCGAATTCGGAATTTGTGCCATATGTTTATTATATGAGTCATAGAAACCCTGTTAGAGCAGTCAGCTGACTCATTTGCTTATTGCTTATTAGCGACGCTAATAAGTGTGTAAAGTGCTTCTCTCATCTCATCACTGCAATGAGCATTATAAAAAATTTTCAAAGAACTTCTTACCACTTTTTTTGTTGTGGCTAAAGATAACGAGTGATGGTAAAACGCAAAGATTTTAGACGCCTAAATGAATGTTTTGCAGTGGAATGCTTTGAAGAATATACACACGTTAGTATATCGACAGAAGCTCAGCCGAATTTAGGCAAACAACCATATCTACAAACACTTGTGCTCACATGATTAAGTCATTCGTATGCTACGTACCATTTTTGTTAAAATTTATTTATTAATTTTTTTTTTCTGATTCTTACATTATTAGTTTCTATAATCCTGATATGTAAACATCAATTTACAGCAAAAAATCAAAATAAATGTCTTGGTTTTATCCCAAAAAATGCAAAAACGTCAATAAAGGTCATATATGCTGTGCTCATATAATTAAGTCATCTGAAAGAAAGTACAATTGAAATTGTTCAATAATGTTAATAATGAGTAGGAGAACCTTTTTGTTTCATAAATGTTGAGAATCGGTTTGGCATGCTGCCAACCAGACGTGCACATTGGTCTGGAGTAATGTTATGCCACTTTCTTGGTAAATTGTGTGCCCAGCCAAGATTTGACAAATGGAGATCAATGTTTTGGGCCATTATCAAGCTGAAAAATCCATCTCAGCGGAAAATTTTTGGTGTAATCGGTGGCCAAATGTTCCTTTAGTATATTTCTGTATAAAAAAATTGTATGTATGGGTTGCCTGGCCAAAAGCGTATGTGTCCTCGAAAAACATCAAAAAAAATTGTCGGTTCGCAAACGGAGCACTTTTTCAAAGTACTTTATTCACAGCAGCACCACTTACAAAGAAAATCGGATTAGATGAACGATAACACTATACATCTAATCAAAGAGACACAAAGTCCAATAGAGCTATAGAAAACTCCATTGGATTTCTCACTTAGCTGCAGAGACGACAAAACAGCTTGGACTTTGTAATGGTTAAGCGGTTGGCGCAGAGGAAGCGGTTCTTTACACCAGCTAAAGCGTGCTCTAGAGCGCTACTAAATGGCGTTCGCGAATATTCATCAATTATTCACGTGACCCCGCACGATCTCAAATCATAAACCACTAACCATCCTTCTATCTCAATTGAGATTATAAAAATACAATGGCAATGAATAAGCAATCCGATCAGGAAAGATGCTGGAAAAACTTGTCGATCAGCGCTTTGGTAGAACCCTCAGGATGACAGATGTAGAGGAAGACCCAGAACTTCGTGGTTATGAATGATAAAAAAATGTTATGTAAAATATCAAGTCGAGCTGGCACATCATAAATCGAGCTACTCATATATTATGAAGCTATCCCATTTATAGAAGATTTATCGTGTGTGGGCGAAATCGCCCAATCAAAGTAATATAGTCACCGAAAAAACTTTAGGTTTAAAAAAAAGTCCCCTGTAATACAAAAATTAATCTACATATGTATATACGGGTATATATAAATTAAATGGTATTCGTTCGAGTCCACATAACCCACAAACGCCATGACGGATTTACTAATTTTTTTTTATATATTTTTTCGATATTGTCAAAAGGCTTTTAACAAAAAAAAGTTTGGAAAGAAAAATCGAAAGTTACAAAAAACCGAAATTATCAACAGATCTGACATTGGAGATGGTATGGGTCTGGAGATAAAGACAGGAAAAGGAAGGGTAGAACAACGTTTGCCCTAAGCTTTAATAAATATGCATAATATTTAGGCGTTATTTCTTGAAGAACAATCATTCAAAGTTTGATATCTATTATTTTCATAACTTTTTTAAGTTTTTCGTAATATAGAAATGAAAAGTGACTAGAGATTTTGAGAAATACACATATTTATATAAATATATCTTTAAATTTGAACCAAAGCAGGGTTGCCAAGTGGCCGTTAATTGGATGCCAAAGCCGTAGGACTCGTAGGAGGCCGTTAAGCTGTTAATTGGAGTTAGAGGCGGTTAATGGCCGTGAATTGGAAATAAAAATATTTTTATACAGTCAAAGAAAAAACGGTGACATACATTTCTCCTCAAAATCAAGTACTACATTATACAAAAATTATATAATATTGCTGACCAAAAACAAACTTTTGGTATTTTAACAAATTTTTTGTCTCTCTGAAAGGCCGGCCGTTAATTACTACTTGGCAACCCTGAACACACATAACGGAAAGGTGTTAGAAATGCATTTACATTTTCATTAGAAACCACTTGGAATGTGTAAAGTATCACTTTGAGTGGCAAATATTGACCAGATTTTGAGAGAAAGTGCAAATGTTTGAATTACAGTATATTCGAATTGCGCCTTTCAAACTATTCTTAAATAAAATAACATAAAAATAATTTACAGAAAAGCCTTTTATTTGTGCAATTTACCGAATACTTCAATGTCTATTTTTATTAGCTTTTCATACATAATTTTAAGTTGAATCAAATTCAAAATTCATTAATTTTTAGCGAAAGTGACGGCAGATACATACATACATATTGGATGTCCTGAAACACGGCTACCAAACTTCGAGACTGGAAATGGTTTGTAGGATAAAAAAAAGTTGTATGGGAGAGTTGATCAATTTTCAAGTAACATCGTAGATAGCTTGTTAAATAGGCAAGCATAAAATTTAACCGAAGTTTAGTAACCAAGTTCCAAGACATGTTGACATGTATTCCTAGTCAATTATGCGAATATTTAATTCTCTGGTTACAAAATTCATTGCTGTTTTAAGCACCATTTCTTGTACAGATTTATCTTCCATAATGAGTGGTAGCAGCATTGCCAAATCTGAGAGCCCGATGGAAGCCACAGCATTTTTGATACGTTGTGCTAGCATTTGCTGCTGTCTGTCTGAAAGATCATTAAGCAACACTTCTCCTAATGATCGGAAATTACCTTAAAAATATTTTAAGTTTAGATTACAATTAATTTTGGAAATATTGTTATAAATACATATTTATATGCGTTAGGATGATTCAAAAATAAAACATGTTTGAAGCAAGTACAAATTTGAATCACCCTAATTTGCATACATATGTATGTACCTACGTACATATATACATTTCGCTCGTGTACTGCAAGACAGTCATGTCTCAAAAAAGCTAAAGTTGGTGAAAAACGCATTTCAAGTTTTCAATAACTTACTTTTTATATGAAAATTCAAAAAAGTATCTTTATATTAACTCTTCTCACAAGGCAAGGCGGATATATTGGCATAATTAAGCCATGCGCATACATTGGTATGCCATAACGTCTCCACTCAAAAAGAGTTCTTATGAGTTATGTCCGATAGAAAATTTTGTTTTCTTAAATATGAAGCATTTCATGTGAAGCGGACAATGAAAAAAATATTAGATTTTGAAATTTGTTCATAATCGGCTTAATTGTACTTCTAGAAGGAGTAAAAACTTAACTTTTTTTTTATATAAGGCTTAGTTGTCAAGTTATCGACTTCTAAAAATTGACGTAATATAAAGAATGGATTTTTCGGAAGAAGTTTTTTGAACTGTTTTCAATATTTCATCTCAGAATTTAAACAATTTCGAGTCGAAATTTTCGACAGATTTTATTTTTTATCTTAACTTAAAAATATAGCATAAAATATAAAAATAAAATCCTAAAAATTTTAAAATGTGATCTACATTAGTTTACGAGATACATACATATGTATATGAATTGAAGTGCATACGTGTCGCGTTTTGTACTATATCTTGAACTAATAGCGTTCACGTTAAAACTTTTTTGTGAATCATTAATATACTTAAGGCTTCTTTCTTAAAACTAAAATATTTAAAAAATATGTCAAAGTTATTGAAAATTTGATTTGAAATTTTTATTTCGTTTTCTGTACATAAAAAATTTAAAATTCGAATTTGACTAAAAAATTAAAATGAGCATCCTTTTTATAAGTTACAGCAATATTGTTTGTATTGTATTATATAACTTCGTCAATCCTTCAGAAGAACATAACTCAAAAATTAAGCCACACAAAAAAAAAAAAAAAAAAAATTATGTCTACCTGACCGGAATATAAACAAATTTCACGACCTCACTTTATTTTCTTTGTACGCTTCGCTTGAAATGCCTCATATATCAAATCTATAAATGCAAATATTGTATATCTCAAAACTAATTTCGTGCGGATTGATATGTATGTACATATATGTATGTAATTGTTATAAATTACCACTTGTAGCATAAGCTGCTGCTCCACCGACTGCCCCACCGAGAGCTAAACCTCTAGGACCCATTAACAAGCCTCCAATAAGGGCAGAAGCAGCACAAATGAGAGCTCCTTTCCCCGATTCTTCAATTGCTACTCGAACATTTTGTTCGCTTGCAATTACTGAAATTACTTCTATTAATTCACAAACTTCGACCGGCATTTCGAATTCCTTTTTAAATACTAAATTCAATTTGCTGAATTTGGTTGTAAAATATAATTGTACGAGTATGTATTCGCTGTATAAATCTGATAAGCTTTCTGAGAAAAGTCATGAAGACCCTTTATGTCGAAAGATGTGCTAATATATATATATATGTACCTACATATAATTATTTGTATAAGTTACATTTCGTATCAGCGCTGCCACTTTGCTATCATTCAATAGAGCGATTTTTCTAAGCGAAAAAAAATATTTTTATAGGACAAAGTTTATTGAGAAAGCTCATCAATATGATTGTTATATGAGTGATATCTGAGGTCTCTACCGTTTGACTCCAAATCGGTTAATAATACATTGTAAAAATTGATATATTTTTCCTATTTTGGAAATATTTTTTTGGTTCCTGAGTAACCCAGCGAAACGGGTGAATATTTATAACATGAAGGGTAATTCGAGCATTAATGTCTCATTACACTTTGGAATATACAATACATTTTCTGAGATCGTAAATTCATAAGGATGAAAGTTTCTGAAAAGGTTTAGAAAGTTCACTGGATCACTCGTTTTACTGGGCTATTCTTTAAAAAACCTAAAGTTTAAATTTGTGAAAAAATAACGTAAAATCCGACATCCCGCCGACATCCGATGATTTTTCGTCTAGCAAACATTCTAAATAATTACTCTTTCTGTGCTACCACCGTGTTGTTATGTACGTGATTTTGGTACTATAGTTTTTCTTCCTAGTGGCATTACTGGTTACTTTTAAGAAAATAAGCTTATGCAGCAAAAAATATAAGCTATAATAGTGCACCTAAAGGAAAAAAAAAATCAAAAATGATAAAAGTATACAATGTAACATGATCGGGAACTTTCCTTGTTTGAATTGTTGGTTGCTAAAACCTTGGCTGTGTGTAAGTTTTCCTTTTCTTTATACGATGATACATATCTATTATTCTGCCCTCAGAAGCGAGAAGGATGTACCTCAAAAAAACGCATTTCGAGATAATTGCTGTTTTGTTTATGTGAATACTATATGTTGAAATGCATGTAAAATTGAGATAGAGGAAATTCTCTTAGGAAATTTTTTATAGGTTTGAACTAAAATACCTGCATTTGGCGTAGGTCATTAGATGCATAATATCTTAAGCTATCCGATGCCATAAGAATCACGAACATGCATTTTTTTTTAGATACGCCCATTTCGCTTCTGAGGGCACAAAATTTTATTTTTTGCTTGCTTTATTCTGCTTGTATGCCGACGGTATGTATGACAAAATGTCAAATCAACAAATGACGTCTTGTATTACGATCAGTAGTATAGTGTATGGGCATGATTTAACATGATGGGTTGATTAATAAAAGTTGAATCACAGAACCAGAACATCACAAAACCCAAAAATATATTTAAAGAAACGTCAAGCGGAATTTCGTGAATTTAATAAAAGTTACAATTTAAATAGTTGAAGTAGAATCATCCCAATAAAAATGCCAGTCGATGGACGTGAATTAATGGAAGCGATTTCAATAATCGCAGACGAACGCAATGTTCGTGTCGCCGTAAAGCAATCAGGAAAGGGAGCGATGATTTGTGCTGCATCATCGTTTGTAGGTGGCATCCTGTTAGGTCCCCTTGGATTGGCCATCGGCGGAGCTGCTGGTGGTCTTGCAGCATACAAAGTAACTAGTGGTCAGTGTCAAAAGAGGGTGAAACAATGTCAGATGACTCAGGATATTATGCGATTTTTATTACTTTGAAACCAACCTTTATCAGCTCGATCTTATCAGAATTTTTTTTTATATACTTAAAGGTACCTTCCGTCCACTGGGTGAAGTTCTGCTAAACGATCTGAATGATACACAACGTGAGCAACTTGTACAACATGTAACAAATGCCGTTCGTCAAATTGAGCCCTCCGACGTGGTGCTGTTGCTGCCGCTGATTATGAATAACTTATCAATACAACAGGCGGTACTTAATACAGTCGTATCTTTTGTATCCAATGAATTAAGGTTGCAAATCGTTGACTGACAAGTGTTGGGAGCGTTGCGTGGTTTGATTTGTAAAGCGGCAAGAAAAAAATTTAGATTTAATGTGTTAGAAATCAGCGCTGTAAAAGTACAATAATTTTTATATACCTATACATAGTTATAAATTTTGTATTAATATGTTTCTTATTTCAAATACTTTGTTTTATTTATTTCTTATCGCTGAATCTTTAGCTCGTTTTTGTAACTTAAATCGAAAAAATTTATCGTAAGGTCAAAAATATTTGAATATAAGAAATTGTAAATAAAAATCTAGAATATCAATAGAGTATTTCGATCGAGAATAGTATATAAAACGAGCTACTGCTCCAGCATTTCTGGACTTTGACTTCTATATCTGCCAGAATTGGACGTACATACATATCTATATTTGAAAAACTTTTTACATACTCGGGTAAAATTTTTATTTAGCTTCGAAAAAACTTAACCGTGCGGTAATTTTATAGACTTTATTTTGATGTTTTATTGAAGTTCTGAAAAGAATTTTACTGGTGCGATTTTTATTTTTAAATGCCGAAAATTGCTAGTTTAAAGTTTTTCGTCATTATCTCGGAAACTATCCATCTGAGAGAAAAATTGTCATAACAAAACACATAAAATTCTCTACTAAACAATATGAACGTGTGCTCATCATCATAATATTACTTGTGACTTAAAAATACATAAGCCCAATAAGCACTGCAAAATTTAACGTGAAGGTTGTCCGTAAAGCACGTGCGGTGAACTTCGAGTCCGCAAAATTTCGTTAGTTTGTAGTTTGTTGAAGATGCCTATATGGGGTTCTTGACTTTGAAAAATCATAACTTTTGAACTTTTTTAATTAATTTACTGGTGTGCAAAAATACCTTTTTAACGCCGGTCAGATCAAGATACGGCCAGCCATTCCGAAGCTATGATTTTTTTCTATCGAGGAAATGTGCTAATACATTTAAAAAATACAAATGAGGGAAAAACCATTATAAGTACTTAAACAAATAGTTTACAGTTGTGAAACTTGATATATGTATGTGTATGTACATTGTTTATTCCAAGCTACTCGCAAAATATGAACGGAATTAAACTAGGACGTCGCTCCTCATGCAGTACAACTGGCAGATCGCAGTTATAGCTACTAGTATATGAAGTGAAATAAATTTTTCTTAATAATAGTATGTACGTTTATAATAAATATTAGCTATGATGAGCTTTATTTTATTGGTAATTTATAGAATTATATTTTAAAATATGTACATAATAATATTTTTACAATAGAAATACAGTAATACATAGTTTTAGTTAGTGCAGTAGTTGTTTTTTTTTATAAAAAATACAAAATACGTTGTGGAATTTTAAAAATTTTACAATTTTATTAACCATTAATTTGCTGGAGAATATGTCGTAACACTTCCTTTTTTAAAACAAGTACTTATTTTAATTATCATAGTTTTAACTTGGCATAGTAGTAGTACTTTTCACATAGCAGACTTAAAAAGCTATCTCCAAGTTGTTACAAAAAGTTTTCAATATCTTCACATAAAATCTAATATCATATTAAATTGATGGAAGAAACTGTAATCTTTAAAGACAAACAAATAATTTTGTGACAAAAAGCAATAAAAGCTAAGGTCGAGTTAAGAAAAATGGAGCAAGAGTTTAGTTAAATATGAAGGTGAAATTACGCTCAGAACTAATGGAAAAGTGGCCTTAACTCCATTTTTCTTAACTCGACTTTATCTTTTATTGCTTTTTGCCACAGAATTAAATTTCAATTTGAATGCTGTTTGAGATAACAGTTATGTATCAAGTTTGCATGACTTCGAATCATAGCTTTAGCAAATATCAAGCGATGAAATTTGGAGAATGCTTTTCTTGTTTTGACGTATGTGTATTGCACAATTTGAACTATATATTGCAGCCAATCAATCACGTGGTTTCAAGACTGTGATATACATTAAGTTTGATTTATCAAAAGAGTGGAAATTGTCACCACTATTTCTATACTCGCTCATACCATTTCTCTTTTTTGTTTATAACTTGACTGAATAGTCTGAAAACTGTAAAATTTTTAAGTCTGTTAAGATACAGACATCTGATATATTTATTCCCTTATTTATTAAGCTTATTCCCAATCAACATTTACTTGTTCCCAATCTTCACAGAAAGGCTGGTCTATGGTCTCTATCATATGCTCACAGTAAAGGCAATTTGATGCGAGTATTTGTTCGACTTCTGCTTTAATTTCTTCCCGTTTCTTTTGCTGTTTATAAGATGCTTGTCCTGCCATGGCGATTGTTTGTGTTAACATGGATTCAAGTTGTTGTTTTAGCATCGTCAACTTTCGACTTTTCTCAGAACTCAACATTGGCGTTATTTGTTTTTCAAGACAATCACTGTGAAATTTGTGGCCACAAGGAAATACGAAAAACGGCTTAGCCAATAAAAAAGTCTCACAAATGGCACAAGGCTCTTGTGCATCGATGCGTAGGCTGCGTTCACGAATCGTTTGTAAATCGTTACGTACGCGGTCCGCTTGTTTCGATGATTCCTCCATGTCACGTTGTAGTTCCTGAATTTTTTGATTATACTCCTATACAAAGGATAAAATAAAAGAAAATAAACATGGATTTTTGGTATTTCAATTCATAATTCATTATCCAGTCACTAAAAGCCATTGAAATACATATGTATACATTTTTATTTTCATTGCAATTTTCCTTCCAACCAATATATTACTCATATTGTTCAAATTGATTTACTGATTCCAACTAACCAAAGCTACTATTTGTAATACTTTAGAGAGTTCATTATCAAATTTAAAAACATGAAAATATATACCTCAGATGAAAATAGATTGCTTAACAATCACGATATTGTTTGAACTATTTAACTCAATTTAGCTTTGCTTCGAATTAACTTACTGTAGTCGAATTGGCTAAGGAAATGTTTCGCCTCTAAGCAATTTTAGAAAGTAGGCCTAAGTCCTGATCGATTCAAATGTCATTTCAAAAATATAAATTGTTGAAGGGATGGTATGCACTTTTTAGAGGGCGAATGAACATATTTTTATCATGAGTACCAAAATTCATTAAAGTTTCCAAAATGTTCTAAAAAAGTCATTCGATTTTTTTATTTCACCAAAATTTACTGAAAATGCGCCAAGTGTACTGAAATTCGACCATTATACCAAATGTGCTAAAAATTAGTAGAATATGCTGACGTATTTTTTTCACAACACAAATATACTGAAAAAAGTTGTAAAGAAAAAATGCCTTCATTGATTTGAACCCGTGCTAACAGCTTTTAAGGGAAAGGTTTTAAGGCATAGTTTCTTTAAAATCAAATAAAATATTGTTTTTTATTGATTTTTGTTTACTGAAATTTCCTTTCAATTGTTGATTCCATTAAAAAAATTTCCTTTATATTTTAATTAACTGGTCTTTCAGGAATTTATAGACATTTCTAAGAAAATTTCATACATCTGAAATAACGAAATAAATAGCAAATTAGTTTAGACGGAGGTAACGGCACACTTTTAAACTAAGCCTTATTATGATAGTAAAATTGAGACAGAACAATCAGAAAGAAAAAAGTGCAAAGTAAATATTCACCTTTAATGCAAAACAAATTGGCTCCTTGAAATCGTCGATTTTTTCAAAATCTGAAAAAAGTGGTAACAAGTCTTCAATACGAAGTAGATCGCATTCTTTTAACATAGCCAGTGCTTTTTTCACGTCATTCGTTCCTTTAATATCATGATGCGCTAAGACATGTAAAATTTCTTAATAAAATATATACATACTTCAGAGTAGAGAAAATTCAATCTTACCAATACGTAGCCATAGCTTTCGCCGCAAAGCTTCATCTTTTGGTTTTGAAGCTGTCTCCTTGGCAAGTTGAACATTAAAACTCAATGCTAATTCAACAGCTGCAGGCCACATTTCAAGTAAACATTGCAAGAACACGCTAGCCAATTTGGCATTAAATTCTAGACAGACACTGAGTGCTGAATTAATTTCATAATGCACTATAGTTATATCGTGACCTTCATTTTCTAAGTATGCTATTAGCTTATCCGGCTGGTGTTCCGCATACAGACGCAACAAAAAATTGTGCACTGCTTGATTACTTTCGCCGAGTTTATAAATTGCAAATTCTAAGTATTTCATTATCTCCTCAATATGCTTGGGACTATCGATTGCTATAAGTGTGGGTATTAAACGATCAATGCGCAATTTGCGTCCTTGTTTTTTTAACAACTCTACTGTTTCATGCGGCATTTCTTCCATCAATATAGGACAGTATTTATAGTAAAGTTCTGCATCCTTTTGTGCCCCAAGTGCATCTAACGCAGCAGCATAATTTTTGCTATTGAAATGTTGATTCAAAACTGATTCGTAATCTTTATTTGCAATGGCTAATTGCGATAGATTATAAGCATCAGCATGTTTTGCAATAAGTTCATACACAACCGAATAATTATTGCGCACACAATCGCTAACACGTGGTTGCTGCATGAATTCGTCAAACTCTTTTTGCCATTGTTGACATTCCTCCTTCGCACGACCAGGAAAATTTATTTGCGTTAAATAGAGATCTATCAACCAGATAACAAGTATTGTTATTTGTGTTTGATTATCATCCTTGAGCTGTTCCAAACGGCTTTTAACATATAGAATAACAGGACGTTTGTTTTCTAGTTCCATAAACTTTAAACAAGTCTCTTCGAAAGTTTTATTGGTGTTGGCATAAATCTGTGCAGATTCAATGTAGTTCTTTGCTGCAAAGAACGTTTCTGCTTTTCTTGCAAGAACAATATCCAGATGTGCTGGATCCTCTGCAGCATAAACTTCTGCCAAGTCATAATTACCTTTCTGTAAATGTATTTTCCATATGTTGCGTTGCTCTTGTGTTACTTGATAGATGAAAATTGTTTTACCAGTATACACATAAATGACACCAGTAAAGGGATCACGTATTATATTCAATAATTTGCCAATTCGTTCGTGAAAGTATTCTTCATAGACCACTGCTTGATTGAGTAAGCAAATACCAGTTATATGATCAGGATAAAGCAGCAAAGCATGATATTCGGTGAGAATAAAACTTCTTGGTAAATTCTGCCGACGTTCTTCGTAAGAAAGATGCATTTTTTGTTCAAAATCAAGCGATATCAAATTGTTACTTAATAGAAAAGTTTCCTCATTGTTATCTGTCTTTTCGGAAGATATCTTTGAGAAAAAATATTGAAAGAAAGTGTTATTTTTGGTTAATGAAACGAAATAAGGAATGTGCGGATATCTAAACACAGATCAACAATATCAATATTTTGAATTTAATTTAGTTACATCTTTTAGAGTTTACTTAGACTACATTCACAGTATTTTTACAGCACATTGCATTGTCCTATTTTTTATTTTTTTTATTTTTCATGCGCTTTTTTTTGTTATAACATTATCATACTAACAAAATTTTGCAGGTAGTTCACGGAAGTGTCTAAAATGTCGTCTCTGATATAACCAAATTCGAATTGAGAATTTTATGCTTTAGCCAACAATTCTGGAAAAGTTAATCTTTGTAAAATGTTGCAAATTGCTTAAATTAATCTTTTACAAGATTATCTGTAACACCAAATTTATTTTCATAGCTTTTCGTTTTGTAAACAAATCTATACTATTTAGCCCGTGTTAGTAGATCTAGTAGAGTAGACCGCGGCCAAAGGCCGCCTCGAACTCGTTCTTGGGTAAACTGGTTCATCCTAACAAGCCTCGGCCAAACTAGTTTATCCTAAAAACTACTTTAGCCGGTAAGATATGCATTAGTACTCGGCCCGTACATAGCATAGAGCGTTAGCGAGCGTGTCGAGTACGAACGAAATAAGATGAACGTTTTTATTGAGATTTCAAAGTCATCTAAATTTAAAGCCTTCGCACTGAGAACTTCATAGATGTTTTTTCTTTTCAAACTTGTATTTTTTTTTCAATTTAGCAAAAATTAGTATTTTTAATAATATTTTGAAAGTGTGTTCACAATTTTCATGTTCATGTATCTAGAAGAATTCAAGAAAATTTAAAAACAGTCAAAATTGTGAAGAAAATTCTGTGAATGCAGCTATTATCAAAACCCTTGAATCAACCAAATCAATCTGAAATTCTCAAATATTTTTTTACTATGACTTGTGAAATAATTTAAAAATGTTATAACCTCGCCAGTTCGTATACCAGCACCACATAGCCAACCCCATTGCGAAGGATATTTATTATTTGGATTTGCAAAACAACGGAACACTGAATAATTCAAATCACTTTTCTCTTCAATGACCACTGGAATGCGTATACCATTGACGTAGGGTGCAAAAATGCTTTGTAACGATAGCTTTTCATCAGATTTTAATGTTTCTTGGAATATATAAATGCAATCAATTGCGGTTGCAATGACAACATATTTATTTGTATTGCGTATTTGTAATAGTTCCAAGCTAGTCACAGGATATTTCGGACGTCCGAGGCCGAGATCATAAACCTGTAATTTTTATGTAAAATATTAGTCACTAATAATAATCATTTAATAAGTAAGAAACAAAGTGAAAAAAAATAACATAAATAATGCAGGTGTTTAAAACAAAAGACAAAGATGTGTATGAGAATGCTTAAAAGTATTACCAGCGAAATGCCATATAATGGTAAAAAATTCGTATACTACATATAATTATGGGCAGCATGGTAATTATAGAATTTATACAAAAATAATGATGATGAAATGTTAACAATAATTCATGAAAGCGAGGTCCCGCTATAAGATTTTTTTTGGATTATTTTTGAATAAAAAAGCCATTAGGCAGAGACAATAACATTTAAGAAACTTCCTCAATATCAAATATTTATTTATCAGAGAGGTCAACTCTATTTTTTCTTCACATATACGTACGCATTCTAAAAATACATAATTTCGCAACCAGCCATACAAAAATCAAATACTTTTATACAGGTTTTGAATTTCATATATGATTTTGAATTGAATATCGCTTACACAACTTTATTCTACGTTCTACCATTCCTTTATTTTTATTTGAGTAGCAAGAATGTTTTTTCTTACCTGTTTGCGATACAAAGGTTTTTCTGCTTCTTGAATAAGCTCTGTCTCAAAAATCAAACCACGACTGGTACCCAAAAGAATGGGACCTGTTGATGATTTATTTCCCACATATCTGTTAAAAGCGACAGCAGTAATTTCATGATCTTTAAATTTTTCAATGCGACGAACTTTTGGCCCATTTCCATGTATATAAAGAAAATCCGCTGAAAGTCCTGGTGACTTCGGTACCAAAGAAATTAACAAATGATGTCCACTATCGTCAACAAACAATTTCGAAATTTTATAGCCAGCTAAATATTTTTCCAAAGGAATTTCTACATTAAAAAACAAAAGAAAACGTTACGAATTTATTACAATTTAATTGCAGCAAGCTGCTTACCCGCTGGCGTTATCGCAGCATTTGGCAGAAAATAACGCAGCAGCGTCAATTGAGGTGGTGCCGCTAATACTGCAAATATCCAATTCTTCGAAACAGTTAGATGCATGATATCACCAGTGTACTGTTGTGGTATGCGCAGCACCATCTTGCGTTTACTGAAAATGGGCGGTGCGGCTGCATCATCGGAGGCATCAATGCTATCATTGTCTATCGCCGTCGGATCTGCAAGTGTATTCAGAAATTTTGGATTGGTTGTTGGTTGAGCTTCAAATTCGCTGGCATCATAATGTGAGGCCATTTTTATGGCCGACCGTGAAAGATTTTCTCAGTAATTATTTTTATAAACAAAGTCACTTTTAGCAAATATAAACTTCAGCTGTTTGACATTTGCATCTAATACGTTCCAAAATGGCGAAAAAAGCGGATCAACTGACGTTCACGTCAAACTGTTTGTTTAACGGTTTCGATGTTTCATGTCGCTGTCATTGAAAGAAAAACAGAAAATACAGCATTTTGAAAAGAAAGGAATTGATGAAATTATGTGTTTTGTGTTGATAATGAAATTGAAGTAGTTTAACAAGCTAAATTCTAATTTTATCATTTAAAATTAATCGTTAATCCAACCAACTTGACATCTATGTAAAACAACTTGACATTTGCATCTAATACGTTCCACATATGAGCAGTGTTGCCAAAATACACGATATATCGTATTTTCCCAAATTTAAACCCCCATATACGAAACGTACGCTATTGTCGTTGAAAATGAGCCTAAGCTATGCTTCTTGATATAAAAGACACGTGGTGTAAATTTCATGTGAATCGATTAAAATATTTTTGTATGATAACCACCCCAAATATGCACCCAAAATAAAAGTTTTATAGCCTAAGCTATGCCACTTCGGTGTGAGTCGATCACGTGGTCTTTGTGAAAGTGCTATTTTGAAAATATTTGTGTATAAGGGCCACCCTAAATATGCACCCTAAATAAAATTTTTATAGCCTATGTTATTTTCAGGACGAAGACAAATCCAACATATCAAAGATCATTGAATTAAAAAAAGTTTTGTATAAGGGCCCCTCTAAATATTTACCCTAAATAAAATTTTTGTAGCCTGTGTCATTTTAGGGGTGGAGAAAAATCCAATAAATTAGAGATCATTAAAATCGGAACTCGACTTTGTTTCATATATACATATATATATATAGATAAATACATCAATATCATAAAAACTAGAGCCAATGCAGTACTTTTATGAGTATATTTGTAAACTAGGTTTCTGAAATTATAGAAATCCGCAGAGACATCCAAAGGGCAGCAAAGCCACTGTTTACCAGTGTAATTTATTATATTTCATCAACGAATCAAAATTAAAGAATCGGCTTGGGAATAAAATTTGACAATTCCAAGGCTAAAACAATAAATTAATATTCGATTCCATTTAAAAATCAAAATAATAATTCAATTATTTTTAATTCCATACCTTGATATGCCACTTTCCTCGTTAAGGAAACATAAGATATTACGGACAGTCTAATGTGTATACATATGTATGTATGTATGTACTAAATGTACATATTGCTGAAAATATTAACTCATACACTGGCGTTCATATGAAGAAAAGCACTATCTACATTTTATATGAAAATTGACTTTCCTATACCGTTGGATTCGTCTTTTCAAGCTCTATCAATCTGTTTAAAAAAAAGGGAAAAATCTAATATTATCTGTGTTTGAAAAAAAATGGAAAATTACATGAAAATTAAGCCTATCTATTAATACATATGTTTTATGCAGATAAGTGAATTTTTTCATCTGTTTGAGTAAGAAAATTTCATTTATCATACATACATCTGCGTTTTCACCGGGAAAATGAAATAATTTTCCAAATCATTTTACACCATTGAAAAGAGCACCTCCAAAAATCCCAAAAAGCATAAAACAAAAATTGTTAAATATTAAAATACCGATTTGGTAAAAGAAAATAGCTTTTGAAATACTTTTTTTATTTATTCGATTCTGATTAAAATGCAGATAGTCCTTTTTTCCATCCGTACGACAGTACACACAATGATATTAATATTTCCATCTAAATTCACAGAAAACTCAATTAGATATTAAAAAACTTTGTGTTATTTACTATAATAATAAATTAAAACAAACTATAAATATTTAGAGAACTTCAACGATACAGGTTAAAAGCCGCAAATAATAAGGTGCTATGTTTATATAGTACAACAGAAAACTGCAGCGAAGTGGTTTTTCTTTTGTGTACAGTTCAGTTTTTTATTCCTTTTCGCACAGTACAGAATAATAATGTAAACAAATAAATCTAAACGACACATTTCTTACGGACACTCATTTTCGTAGGTGCATCACTCAAACATTGAGCGTTTTATGAATTAAAATAATTTTGTTCAACAATGAAACTGTCAAATGTGGGGAGGAAGGTGGTCGTGTATGTGGTAGTTGGAGCAAGGGAAACAAAATATGTTTTTGAACTTCCAGTGATGATATACAGTCTATAGCTCATAACTCTCCAACAACCTACGTCACTTATGACTGGAATGTTCAAGAGAGAAATAATACAGAGTTTTGGGGGGTTGGTTTCACACTGTATAGTAATTGAACTAGGTAAGGGTACTGTGGGTGGCTTGGGGGCAGATTGTTATTGGGTTTTACAGTGTAAAGGTGGTGATACTGGTAGTACGTTGTCGTACGGCTAAAAAGAAACAGTATACAAGACTTCCAAAATTTTGCGCTTAGATATGGGTACGGAATTTTTTGTTATAAATACAAATAGCACAACTCTCGGGGCTTCATTCTCTCGCAGTGGTTGAAGTGACATGAAAGTGAAGACATCGGTGCACTGCAGCAAGTCATGTATCAGCATGCCCTTCCAAACACAACTCATATTCTTGCCAATGGTAAGCAAACAAAAAAGTTTAATTAATGTAATATTTGGTTAAATACATTATAAAAAATAATATTCACATATCTAGACACTTTTTGTTAAAATGAAAATGGTCTAAGTGTAATAGCAAAATGAATACGGACTTTCGGCAATAAAGAAGAAAAAAAAAAAATAAAAAATAAAAAGTTTTTGTTGTACTAAGTGTTGAAAAAAGTGGGCGCGGATTAACAGATACATTTTATTCACTAGAATGTGAATGTGAAGATGCAAAATGATTTTAAAGAAAAACGTAGTGTTTTAGTGTGAATTAAACAATTAACGCGCTAAGTTTAATTAAAGAAATAGGTTTGCATGATGCAACAATCGCATTATAGTCGAAATTTTCAATGAGATATTTTTTTTTTACCATTGAAGATATGTATGTACTCATGATTAGTTGTTTTTAGATACATACATACATTCAATTTGTAACGCTTAGAACGGTTTTCTCGGACAAATACACGTGTAAAGCGCTATTAAAAAATTCTGCGTTTTGAATTTTTTAAGAATTTCTAAGTGAAGTGAATATGAGCCATATTGAGACCTACGCCCCAAGCGCGCATGCTTAATAAAATGACTAAAGAAAGAGTTCGAAAATGAGAGTAAACAATTTGAACGAAACCGGAAAACTGCGAACATTTGTTTTTAGTGCGTTTAAAGAGAAGGTCCCAATCGTGAGCGAATTTTTTTCAAATTTCTCAGTTCTGTAGTCACTTAAAAGTGCGTAGTGCCTATCCGTTCATTTTTCTAACCCAACCACCCACCGGCGAACAACAGCTGTTTTTGTTGTTTCGGTGGGGAGTATAACGAAACAGTAGGAAAAGCAGAGATCAATTTCATAAAATTTCCTATTTCTCAGACAAATATAAGGTTTCGGAAAATATCATTATTATTTTAAAACAAAGCTTAAGGTGAATCAAATGACCAATTTCAACAAAGGCACAAATTTTTTTGACACATAAATTTTTTTTCATAAATCAACTCTAGCTATATCCACGCATAATTTGTTGTCAGAAGGGCATACATAATAAGTCAACTTTGGTTTAAAATCAAGCCATATCTCTTCTAAACACGGATACTTTAGAGGGAATATTTTCAATATATCAAAATTAAATTCTCTTCGCTCTTAAAACTTAATCTCTTTTCTAGCCAGCCTGACAAAGGTTAATTATATTTCTCCATAACACTTCTGATATTATTATAAAGATTTTTTGGAGGTATTGATTTTTAGTAAAGTTAATTACTAAATAATTATTTTACTGAGCTTTCTGTTCCGTACAGTGTGTAGTGACACCAAAAAAATTACAAAAACAAAATAATAAAAAAAAAAAACGGCTAAAGCTAGTCATACTTGTTTCATCCATTGTTAAATGGACTCATCAGTGATCTTTAAGCTGATGAGTGAGAATTTGTCAGAATTGAAATAATAAGTTAATCAAAGTAAATCCAAAATTCTTTATTTCTGTCGTGTGTCTTTGGTTTTGTAACTCATTTGGTCTTGAAGGCGGTTCGTTGCAAGCCTTCTTGGCTAGTCAAATCGAAGTAGCAAGCACAAATCGTATCGATATACGATTATATAAATTATTTTATTCAGCTTATAAATAATTTCCTGTTTCTTATACACCGGTGGGCTAAATAAATGTTCACCAAATATATAAGGCATAACTTTGAGTCATAAAAACCCATGCCAACCAGCCAATTACTTTCCAAGATGTCGAAGAGAACATTCGGCACTATGCGACGAGGTCATCGTAAATTTGAGTAAAACAATGATATTATGCTTTCAAATGAAATGATAGACTGAAATTTAAAATTAATTCAAAAATTTTCTTTTTTTAAGGTTTATTCCTCAGAAATGTCTACTCAGTATATAAAAACTAAAAATGTTTACTACATTATTTTTTGAGGTCGATAGTTTTCTGTAGTATTTTTATTTATTTATTTGGTTATGCAAACGCTTGCCAAATGAGCCTCCGTACTTTTAATTTTATTTTTGGATATTATCAACGTTCAAATTTCAGTTGGCGCCACTATAAGTAGATCTGGGACTAAGAGCGCAATCTTGTACAACACGCTTTTACAAATACACACATACCTACATAACTCTTGATCAGTGTGTGGGTACTACAAAAATGCGTTAGTATTTTTGAAGATAATGAAGTTTTTTATAACCTTTACCTTAAGTATTCTCAATGCACTATACTGCTGTCAGAAGCGAATTAGGCGTATCTCAAAAAAATTGATATTCGAGATTCTTATGGCATCGGATAGCTTAAAAAATTACGCATCTAATGAACTGCATCTCATGCCGGTATGCCCAAGAAAATTACCTATTTCTCAATTTTACATGTATTTCAACAAATTGACATAAACAAAACATCAATTATCTCGAAATGGGTTTTTTTTGAGATACGCCCAATTCGCTTCTGACGGCAGTATAGTTTTCGATTTAAATTATATATGTATATGGTATGTATACATATGTATGTATATAAATTTCAGTTTTCACAGCTAACAATTTTTTACAATACGGCCATTTGTTAACATTCATTTTAAGTAACGACGGACTTAAAAAACCCGTTATAAGGCTTATGTGACACGGTAAATATTCTTTCACATAAGTGAAACTAAAATGATTTACATTTGACAAATTAGTTCCGCCTACTCAAAGTGGGCGTGTTTTTTTTATTATGGTTGTTTACTTTTTGACTTTGTGCTTATAGTGAAAATAGTACTCTCAGACTTTTCCTCTCTTTATGCGTCTTTCGAATATTCTGTCAATGCTGTGTCAAGCATTTTCGTCGGATGTCATTCATTTTCTAACATCATATAATCAGCAAATTTAACAACTTGTAGGCTCTAGTTAATGAGCAGCTATAATGTAACTTGAATTCCGTATGATCGACCTTTATACTGGTTAAGCACAAAATAAGGGTTTCAAGTTTATTTAATGACTTTGTCAAATCTAAGTTGTACATGGTAAAATCACACATCATTTTTTATGCCAAAAAAACTTTCAGACTACGACAAGCTGCTGGGTTAATCAACTTACTAAAGGTTAAGTATGAGAACGTAAAATTATTAACGTTATGGTATTCTGTAGCAAATGTTTATACCAATCAAAGGTTACATTGTGTGTTAATTGCGCTTTCGTAAATAATTTAGAATAATAATAATAATTAGGAAAAAGAAGGAAAGCAGCAGTGTAAATTGCAATTTTTCTTGAATGTCTTTTGCCAAATTAGAAATTTTATGGTTGAGTTGTAGTCAGCGTAATATTTTTTTTACATGTAGTGGCGTTTCTATGAGAGTATTAAAGGAAACAACAGATGAGCAATATTGTTGACAATCATTCAGTCTTTTAGTGGCCACCCTGTATAAAAAAGTAAGTTTTTCGACTAGAACAACCACAGCTTAAATACAAAAATACAATGCGATCCATATTAATTTCACCAGACCAATATCTCGAGAACTAAGTAGGATAGTGATAAATGTTTAAGAAAAAGTTTTAGGCTTACAGGAGGTGAAATAACAGTATTCTTGTCTTTGACCTTGAATCTAATTACAAGGTCAATTCAAAGTCAACGCTGATTTTTTAAATAGGAATGGGGAAAGATAATTTTTCTCTAGGTCTACATTTATTGATGATAATGTATATTGAAAGATATCACAGTTTTTTATTTCCAGTGTATCCATTTCTAAGCGTTGAGAGCTTCTGTTGTAGAATGTATTCTTTCTTTTATTACCAAATAGATCTCCTTTTGCAGGCTGTAAGAGATAAGTAATAATAAATCCTATGAAAGTGCTATGAACTCAATGTATAATATCAGATCGGAAGTCATACTTTTGAGAAATGCCTGGGGCTCTTATTTAGTGATAAGGATACTTTTGTTCTAGAAAACTTGTGATCGACTGACTCAAAAGACGGCATACCATTGGTATATGATCTGATCTTGAAATCAGCCCACTGAGTAGTTATCTAAAAACGTATACTCTAAGCCAACTTTCAGCAGCCTCTTGTTATAATTAAATATATGATTTTAGCTAAAAAATTCAATACTTAAAAAATGACATTTGATACACAGAAAAAAAAAGATTCGCTCAAATCAAACAATTTCGGGACCGATTACAACAAATGTGGTATGATTTTCAGTCAGCGAAATAGTTTCGCTGATATTAGATAAAAGATTTGTGGAAACTTAAAATAAATTAGTTGATTTCAAAAAACATTTGTTAATTTTCCTAAAGTTTTTTGTTGAAACTTAAAATAAATTGGTTGACTGGATTCTTTTTTCTGTGTAGTGAAAACAATTAATTTTGAACGACACTTCAGAGTTCTTTTGAGAGTTTTGAGAATTGCAAAAACATTAGTTTGGCCCCCTAAAAATTAAATACTCTGCACCGCAGGGTACAGTAAAAGTGCGCGTAAGCCTTAAGTTTGATCAAAAGGGTATTTCTTCAACCACGCACGCCACTTGCTGGTTTTACTAAACGTTTCCATATTGGATTTAGCAGCATCTACTTATTTATACTTGAGTTTTAAATTCTTACGTGATTCAATTACCTACAGAGCCCAAATCATTACTATTATTAGTGTAATATTTGGTAGCACTCCCTATTATAGTTAACTCAGGTGCCACGCTCTTTCGTAAATTGTGCTTACTTTTTTCTGGCCAAGACATTTTATATACTTTTGTGAAATTTGGTTGCATTACTTTAAAGAACTCTCTCAGTATAGCGATTGAAAAGTTTTGTTTTTAATAGGCGGTGCACGTGTCCGTGATCCGTTTATACCCATATTCAATCATATGAGCAAAGTTTAAAGAAGCTACACCTTCTCTATCAAATTTTAAAATTTACCTCTTTTGGTTTTCCCATAATCGTGATTTTTAAACGACAGGCAGACGGACAAGCGGACATGACAGCGACTCTGTACAAGTATGTACATATACATCTATACTTGCCACGCCTCCTTTTCTGCTTTACAAACGGAATATCAATGTGCATATACCCTATGTGTAGGGCAAAAAAATATTTGGTTTCTTCAAGACAACGCTTTGTTGACACTATCACATCAACAAACCAAAGCTAATTTGTCAGTGGGGCACAAACACCCCCACTCATTTCTTATTTCTACCAGTGAATAAGTATTCGCATATTATCTAATATCCAAGTACATATGTACTCGTACTTTCTAATTATTTTTATTTTACATACATATACATATGTAAGTAGTAACTTGACTTTTATTTTCATGTCACTTTTGTGCAAGTGCATTTAATCTTGAAAACAACAACCTTCTTTATTTGACCTCTAAAAATACATTGAATTCCTGTTGCATAATCAAGAAACCACCAACCCAACCACATGATATTCTCTGTGATTTTTGTGGATTCCAATGATGAAGTAAAAATGTTCTAAATGCATAAAAGCCCATTTATATACTAAAAATGTAAGCAATTGGACCAGCACAATCATCGGCGGCAGAAGAACAAACAAATAATAACAACAACAGATAAAGTAAAGTTTCATTCAAAAATTTGTTGGGATTAACGCTACGCGCTTCGTCGTTTACCGGCCCCTCATATAACCTACTACCGGTACCCGCTTTCCCCGATGAAGGTTGTCATAAGAATACAGCAAGTTGACGCCTCAACAACGCTGCCGGGTCGAAGCTGCTGTTGCTGAATCCTGCAAACGAACGCATTATTTATCTGCCACTGTGTCAAACCAAGGGCATGAGAGGAGCGTCTGCGCGAAAAATATCCCAGCGAGCATGAAACCGAGTGATGAGCTTTTGTTTGTCTGTACCAACCCAGTAGGTAAAAGTTGAAATAAAAAGCGCTTAAAGTTTTCTTTGGGAAGAAACTGACTTCAAATTTCTTCAAACTTATTTTATTTTTATTTGACATAACTCGGTTTAACATGCCGTGGAAAGGAGGTATTACGTGGAAGGGAGAGTTCACTTTCCGTTGGAGGAGGGATAAAAGTAGACATTTCGTTGAATCTAATATTCATAAGTATAATTTTCCTTTAAGAAGAAAAGTAGGTCTGCTTCCAATTAGAAAATAGAATATTAAGCCTGTTCTGATGATTGGTATTTTCAAGAATTTTTATGAAAAATTGATATATTATAATATCGATATATTTGAATATCAATGTCTTAAATTTGCATGAAAAGCTAATTTTGAAAATGCGCTTATAAGCGCTTATACAAGTACTGCACTGCTAGTAGGTCTCTTTAGGGAGAAACCTTGTTCAGTTACCTGCTGGGATGCACATGCACAGAATAATAATCCAAAAGAAGTAGAATAGTAATACAACACACAATACACAATCACAAATAGTGATTGCAGAAGTTAACAGCCGGCAGTTGGCTCTGTTGCTACCCTTAAAAGCATTCATGGCTAAAATAATAGTCGTTGAGCATAAAACATTGAGCTGACTAGCGCAACGCTTAGTGAAGTGTACCGCGGGTTAGCTCTTTAAGTGTTATAGTACAAACAACATTCTGTTTGCGGAAGGGGAAAGAGGGTCGGCATAATTCGCACACGTGTCAAAATTTATCTTTAGATTAAAGTTAGTATATGGGCCAGAATCAGTGTTTGATAATCAAGAGCATTTTAGTTTTGATTAAGAATTTACTAAAAATGTCTTCCATAAGGAAATAGTTTAATAATAACGTGAAAACAATTTCTCAGAGTCCTTGTGGAAAGGCAAAATATACTTTAATTATGCTAGTAATTTTTTTAACGAATGAATTGTTCCTAAAATAAAATGAAAAGACTTTTTCTGATTTTGTGAATTGAAATGATACCTACCATGCGATGCTATCTGACATATTAATATCTGACTGCTTCAGATAATATTCGAACATATGGAAATACTAAGTGACACTATATTTTATATTCAGCATAACCTATCTCATACGCTCTATTTCCATCTTATGCAATTTAGTATCATCTGATATTATTTCACAAAAATAGTATATATTGTATTGGAAATTATCTAGTACCTTCTGACGCCAACCTTTTTAGTTTGTGTTGATACAATCGTTATAGTCAGACATTATTTTATACAATTCGAAGTCTATTTAGCGAATCTATTGCAAATAATAATGCTCGATGATTAAGCAATATGCCACTATTGATTATCCATCCAATACCAAATGATGACTTCCGATATAATCCATTACTATGTGATATAAATTTACATATAGTGTTCCTTGCAAGTTTATATGTATGAATCTGTATTAATTGATCTATCTATCTATTTACATAAAATTCGAGTGAAATTCTTAATCAGCCCTGCGTAGATAATTTTTTTCTAATTTTATGCCTTTGAACACTTTAACATTAAAATATTAAAAAAGTTTCAGTGGACTTTTTTATTGATTAAATTTAGTTTTTCTGTGTTATTTAAAAATTGGAAAACATAAACATTTTTATCTTTTCATATCAGTTTTCTAAACCTATTGGTTTTGCGTGTTGACTAAATTACGCGCACAAATTGACGCCTCAAATAGACACTCGAAACGCAAAGGTTTATGACCCCGAAACTAAAAGGTGAGACACATTTTAGCACCTGCACTACTAGGCACTTATGAAGGAAAACCATAAAAAAGTTAGGTACTTATATACACTCTAAGAAATCTCACAGTTCGTGGCTTGATATGACAACTTGGTGGTTCATTATAAATTGATTTGAAATTCTTACAACGTTTGTGCTAATATATGCTTAGACTTAGACCGTTTTGATGTCTAATAAAATTTTCTGTTGCGTACAGACTTTTTACTCTATTCGATTTTTATTTTATTGTAAATCTAAATTTTGCTAAGATTACACATTTTGTTTATTGCAAAAATTGTTTACTTGTTTTTGTGAAAGTGTTTTCCAATATTTGATTTCGTTAACTTAATTTTTTTGCAAATTTCTGAAAGAGAAAACACTCAGTGCATGAGAAAATCATATTGTAAAAAATTCGACAGATCTAATGTACATGTCAAAACGAAAGAAGATGGACTATGATGTCTCCGATTTTGGAATTTTTTTTTGTTGATTACATGTGACATTTTCATGATGAATCATTAATCAAATTATGGTTGTGCTTCAGTTTTCCAAAATTAACAAAAAACTAAAGATTTAATTTTTAAAATATGTATTTCTTGTCTCCGTAAATATGAACTCTATAAAAAATTTTTTTGAATATAAAACGCTAAAACTTAGTTTACTTAGTTTTTCATTGTTGTAAAACTTGTATTTTCTATAGCATAAGAGATATTTTGAGTTTAATTCAAGAATTGGCTAAAATTCAAATTTCGTTATTATTAAATTTTTTTGAAATCTGCAGACAAACACAAATAAAAGCATATGTATCGAAATTGAATTGGAATCTCAACATTTAGTATTTTTGTTGAATTTTGCAAAATTATCAACAAAAATAATAATAAATAATTTGAAAAGCACATACATACCTACAATGTTAACAATTTTTTTCGTAAAGTTGAAAGTATTTTAAAAAATTATTTAAAGTTTTTAGAAAATGTCAACTCTACAAAAAAAATATATATAAAATGTTTGAACTCTTATCCTCTACACGTAAAGTGCAAATAATATTTTGAGTTCTGCTTGCAAACTGACCGAAACTTTAAGTAAAATATTTTAAAAATTAAAGCCATTATTTTATCTGCTAGTTTTTTTTTACATACGAAAGATAGTTTCCGTTTTTACCACTTGAATTTTATCTCAGTTGAATTTTAAACACTTTGAGCATAAATTTAAACCATTAGGTAGAATACTACACTACTCATATGCAGCTTCCAACTTTTTGTTCAAAATTACATGTAATTTTATGAATTAAGATTTTTGCTGAAATTTAAATAAAAATTTTGTTTTAAGCTACAACGGAGTTAGTTTTATGCAACATCAGTTAAATATTTAGTAACCCTTTGTGTTTGAGTGTATGCGAAGGAATTACTTAACTTTCTCGCGTAACTTTTCAGCCAAATGTGCGTGCCATTCAAATATCAATTTGGCAACGTAGAAACTTAAATTATTTTGACTATTCTGTCTTTGTTCCTTTCACAAGTTGGCGTTTATGGCATGAAATTTGATTTCATTAACTCATTGTCGTTTTTCGAAAATTGTACGTGTATGTCAAAGTTTAATAGGGATACGATTAAGTGATATGTGTGAGGGTCGTCTGCACTTTGATATATAAGAAACCTCATGAGGGTTCGGGTAAAGATATTTTAAAAATAATAAGAACAGTGGAAAGTAGGAAAATTAATTTCCACAAAAAATATATAGCGGAAAGAGTGTGATGGTTTCCTTAAGTCTTTTCCTTTCGAAATATCTAGCTGCTACTGAATGAATTGGAGAATCTATTGTAACATATTGCCACAAAAAATGCGTATCTTCATCGAAGTACACATCTCAATTGAAAATAAAATAAAAATTAAATTGTGTTTCTGGAAAATAATCGATTTCCAAACATTGATCCAAGCAGCTGCATTTGTCGTCATCTCAAATCTCATCACACTTAGACTTTTTGTGAGTGTGTAGGGCCAAAAATCGAGTCCAATTTCGAACTAGAAATCAAAATATACCTTGATATGAGACGCCATAGCTCGAACATGGCTTGCGTATCCAAGGAATATTATATACTCGGATCATTTAAATATGTATATCGAATTGGGGTTTTAAAAAAATATTAAAATCTGAAAAAATAGTATATATAAATTGTAGCACATGTTGTCGAAAACTGATGTTTACATCCTGACAAACATTACATTACATCTAAAACAATTCGCTATACTTGGCAATCGAATAAAAACTGATGGTGAAATTTCGCTGAATTTTTTATCTTTCCCCAATGATAAGTCTATGGAAAAAATTTAACGAAAATAACACATAACGTGACTTTGACGTGACTGGTATAAAAACAAAATTATTTTGATATGGATTTGTTATTGCTCAGCCTGTACTACCTACAGCTAAAAAAATCCTTTTTTAAAACTTATGTATTTTCCTGAATTATGGTATGACAGTATGATTCTTTCGATTCAGGTTCTGGAAGGGAATATTCTCTATACGTGCGGGCTCAACAAACTTTCGAATTTGTACGCGTGTGCCAGAAACAGACAGTTAGTTACTAACCGTTTTATTGTGTTTTATTGCGTATAGCTGTCGCAGACGTGCCGTCGCCATGCTCCTTTTTTATGTCAGTTATCTGAGTACATTGGTGTAGATTTTGTTTTTTTTATTTTGTTCTTCATTAAAAATTCTTTCATGTTTAGTTTGTCCTTGTTAAGGACATTGGGTTTTTGTAAGACAAAAATAAATTCAATATAATATTTGTTCCAGATGCAAATAGAAAGTTTTCAAAAGGATGTGTGCGGCAGGCATGCTTTGAATAAAAAATAAATTTAAAATTTGACGAAAATGAGAAGAATGTTGAGTGGAACATGTCCAAAACCAATTTTAGCCAAGTGCATGTATGTATTTGTCACTTTTGGGAAACCTTTTTTTTAAATTTTTGACTATATTAAGGTTAACCTTTCGTTGCTGACATGCGGCCTCACAGACCGATCACATGACTCAAGCTTCCTGTACGCATGATTTGCATTAAATTATTAGTTGAATTAATCATAAAAAAATGTTTTAAAGAACAAATAAACAAAGTTCCACATAAATAGTGTTAACTTGAAGAAATTTACTTTTACTACGCTTCCGCCTCACGGACTGATGTTAGCAACCGTGTTCGTGTCCGTTAGTAACGGAAGGTTAACTATGTACGAGTGCCGGCATTATTTTTTTTTGTGCGAGACATTTGACTTTCAAAAATAACTAACTATGTACTTGTTAACTAAAAATTATACCAAGCTATCGGGAAAGTTGAAAATGCATTTTGGAATTTACCAGAGGGTCCCTGAATGCTTTAAGGGACTTTGCTGCTGACCCTTTTTTTGAGAAAAAACAAAATTCTGCACCAATCGACGGAAAAGGTCGAAAATAGATGTAAAAAGTCACTCCCGACATCTTAAACGGTTTTCTTAGACCCATTTTTTAGTTTGAGTAATTTTTTTTACTTCGTTCTTGAATTATCAGTGCGAGCAAAACGATTTAAGATATGTATTTTTGCGAGGGACTTTTCTCTAAATCATCTAACCCATTTTTAATTCACTTTTTGCCCGCAGAGTGCTGTTATGTCAGTGTTACTCAATTGATTTACTAAGAATTCTACAAGCAAGTAAGATAAATTGTCGCTCATGACAACAATTAAAATTGTGTTTTACGACATACAAAGTAATATACTACGTACCTATTACGAAATATTCACATTCTACAGTAATAATTTTTATTAAAACTGTCAGCATTTTGAAAGCATTTTCAATTGATATGTATCGCTCATTTCAATTGTTTTCAATTAAATGATCATCTTTATTTCACAATATAAGGTAGAACTTCTGACGACAAAATGAGGAAAAATTACATAGCGAATGTAAAGGGTTATTTTTTTTTAGTTGAAGCAATAAGAATCTTAAATTGAGACATTAAAAATATGAATTAAGAGTTTTTTTTTTTTATTTAAAAGAGGAATTCATGGCATTTATTGTTTAAAAATAATTTGCGCCATATATCCACCAGAGCTAAATTTTGAAAAACATTTGGTTTATGCTAATTAACCACTAATAATGATGATTTCGAAATCAAAAACTTAAATGGTAAATAATGCACTATTCGAGTCCGATTTATTACAGCTAATCATGGTGGATATATTGTACATATACATACGTATCGATAAATTTTTTAACCAACAAATGCTGAAAACAAAAACTTATAAATATCTAAAAAAATAAAACTTAGATTCAATTTTAATATTCCTGGTATTTGTTTTGAGTTTTATAATTTTTTTTAAGCTAAGTGGAAATACCAAAAATTTTCTGAGTTTGTTTTTTGTATCTTTTTTTTGTTGCATGTTATCTCTTACTGTAACTGTACACTGAGCACAGTAAAATAATAATTAATTCGTATGTGTTTCAATTCAATTAGAAGTTCTATCACTCTAGAAAATGACTCTTTAATATGAATATGTACGGAAGTATTTCTGCTTGGCGACCACTTGCGATGTCAATACTGTATGAATGATGGCAGTTCATTGAGCTGCATCAAATATGAAACCTCTCTCAATGTCAATGTCAAAGCTTTTTGTTTCAAGTGGCCGTTGTAGTCATGTTGAATTGATATCGTAACAACAAACAGATTTCATCAAGATTCAATGTATTTAAATTATAAATACTTACGTATATACATACCTATGTACATGTTTGTATTTGCAATTAATAAATTTTTTGTTTTAAATGAATTTTCGTTCGAAAATACAAATGTAACTGAACTTAAATCTTGTCGCTATTGCATCTAAAACTGCGGTGGCAACAAAGATTTTTCAAGATTTATTTATTTAACTTGTTATGAATGAAATATAAAGTTTTCAAGTGTTGTTCTTGTTATATGACTTACATACCTACATAAGTACGTCTAACGTCGAGACGGCGCCACCCTCACACTTTGTTTAGCGGTCTCATATTTTCATTTGTGTCGTAATGTTTTGAAGTCGTTTGCTTAAAATTTTACTGCTTTATGTGAGAGATTTTGCTGCATAAATGATAAATGTAACAAAAAAAATCATAAAGAGAAAACAATGCGGATACGCTGATGCTCCTCGACATTGACATTTTGGTCATGTTAAAGATAAAAATAAGAACATTATAAAAAAGATCTGTAAAAGAGACATCAAATTATTTGTCGTCAAACATCTGATATCTCATTTGTAGAAGTTTCTTTCAAATTGTGAAAATATCTTTTAATGTTCTTCTGAATAAATTTCAGCACAATTAATTAACAAAAATTTAGCAAATGAACAATAAAGTGCTACTGAACTCTTTCAGCTAACATACATATATACATATGTATGTGTGCGGGTAATTTTACAAGCATACAATATACGATAAATACGAGTAATATGTAGTAGCACTGCCATATGTACGTCCTCTGTCAAGTTATTCTTAAAAGTTTCGCAACCCTAGGAGATTTTTTTTTTATATTTCAAATGAAGATTTACTGGAATATGAATAAATTTTCAAATTTCAAGCGGTCCCAGTGAATTTTAGGAACATGAGTTTTTTTTTAACATGTCCAATGTATGTACATATTGTGTATACATTAAAATATAAGTCCCTCAATGTGAATCTCAGGGTGTTTAGTTTTTTTTATGGTAAAATCAAATTATTCCCTCGGTTGTAGTCGCGCATTGAAAGTGTCAAATCAAAGAAAATGGCGCTCATGTTTGTCATTAATTAATGTGAAATGTGAAAAAAATGTCGTTTGCCTTAGGTTGCTCTTTAATTGGTTATTCTAAGTTGCTCCAATTTCATTTAAAATAAATTAGGGATTGTCGGTTGAAGTATAAATAGGCAATTGGTAAAAATAATATTTAAAATTTAAAATGACACGTTTTCTTTTTTTTTTAATTATGGTCTATTGTAGTAGCTATTTAGGATATTTGCAGATCATGTTAGGTGAACTCTATCTTTTAATTTTATCAATAATGTAAGAAATCAACTTAATGAAAGCTCATAAAGATATTCTTAACAAGAACTCTAGCTACACTGCTGACACTGCTCTGGGCTAATTTGACTACCGCTACTAACTACTTATGTACAGGTGCCGATATTTTAATATAAACTAAGTAATTTTTACTAACAATTAGCTAATAAGAGCGTAGTGAGTAACAAATTTAATACAATTAATTTTCTATTAAATATTTAAAAAATGAATCATAAAAAGATGCTCAAATTAGAGCGTTGTCCAGCGCAACCTTCCACTTTTCTAAAATTTTTCTATATGTCTTATCTCATACGCTCACAATGAACTTGTTCATTCTGCTGGTTGGCTGTGTTAATTGAAAAAATTTTGAAAAATAAATTTTAGAAATACTAAAAACAAAGCAATATCGAAGTAAAAGTGAACAACGTGTTGGCGTTATGCTTTTTTTTCGTTATTTATGTTCGTTATTTTTTCTACTTAATTGCGGCATCCAGCAGATATTAAGTTGATTAAAAAAGCGCTCACATATTTATTTTAAGCAATAATATCAAAGTCATTAGAGTCACGCGGACAAAATTTATATCGATTTTTCTTATTTTTTTTGGAATCTTATTTATCGTACGTCAACATTTTAAGTTTTCCTTCTAAGTATTTAGCTTTTAAATTTATATTATCGCTGTTATTATTTATGCTGCATTTAAGAATTTGTCAATTTTTGAAAAAATACTCAAAATAAAATTGTCTTTCGGTAATTTTGTAAAAAAGTGCGTGTGTTTAAGTGATTATTAATTGAATTTGTTCATGCTTTTCAAAATTGCGTCAATGGACTTCTTTCCCCAATTTTTGTTTTCTTATTTTTTTTTGTATTTTAGTGAAAGCTCGCGTGGTATCGACTTTTCGATTGATGAATCGGATGTTGAAATTAATTTTATGTTTATGAAATGTTAAGAGCTTTTACGTTATAAATCACGGAGTCTTTTTTTATTTTTAAATCTATTTTTATTTTTGGAAAAATTTGTATCTTATTGCTATGAAATTTCTAAAGTTATTGTCACTTTAGAGTACACAACCATTATGTTAGATCTGTAACCACAAAGTTTTCGCTGATTAAAAAATTAATTCCAATAATTTAAGAAAATAAGAATAAATTACTTAAAGAAGTGAACTATATAACGGGAGATGGCTACGCACAAAAACTTAAATTGAGCATTGAAAACGAGAAATGAATCAACAAAGATTGATAGATACATAGATGCATAGTTAGATAAATAGATTATTGATGATTGATTGATTGCTTGATCGGTAGACCGATAGATATAAAGATATACATATATATATATATATATATTGACAGATAGACGGATATACATAACTATGTATAGATAAATAATTAATTAAATTGACAGTTAAATAAATGGATAGATATTAGGTTAGTTAATTACTATATATATGTTTCAACAGACATATGAATAGATATGTAGATGAATAGATAGATAAATGAATTCTATAGATAGATAGATGATAGATATATTCATAGATAGATACAGAGAAATATTGATTGAAAGACATATACATAAATAGATTGAAATATTGATATAAGTAGATACATAAATATATTGATTAATTGATCAATTGATTTGACGTTTGTTTGGTCGTTAGAATGATATGTAGATACCAAGTACCATGGGTAGATAAGATGTATTTATGTACAGACGTATGTATAGAAGTAAAGATAGATAAATATATATAGGTAAATATGCATACACAGGTAGATAAATGGATTGTTAACAATTGTATATTGCCAAACATACCATAATTTCTGAATATAATAAATATGTAATAATCATTTTTAACGTTTCTGAGAATGTCAAATTTTGTCATCAAACCTCTTTCTACATTAAAACCTCTTTCTTGTTGACCCAAGTAGATATTATATTAATCGCAACACTGGTTACCTCCTTACATGAGATAATCTTAGCGTTCTGAGTGCAAGGTTTTGTTTTTAGTTTGGATATGTTATAAAAAATAGTTTCATAAAAAAGGCATTTCGTAAATTCTAACTTGATTTTGTTGGGATGAAATGGTTAATCATAAATACAAAGATCTGTGTATCTGTAAATTAAAGACCCAAAAACCAAATTTAGTGAAGTTGTTATGAAAGAAATATAAATTTAAGGGCGTAGTCAGATGGCACCGTCCGTTAAACAAAAAAATAAAAATACTCTCAGTAATAATAAACTTAGTAATAGTAAATATAATATTACTTTTTCCACATAAAAGGAAGTTCTTCCATTTTTTTTTAAGGAAAAATGTACAGTCCTGAAAGAAGTGCGGTTTGTTTTAGAGTTGAAACTTATTAAAACCTGGTAAGCTTCTGTTCATTTCTAATAAAAACATTTACTCATATTATGTAGTTTTTTTCCAAGTTATAGGTCAGAGTTTACCACTTGGGAATTCGACGATATTTTTGTAACGAGCAAAGAAAAAAAAAAGATCGTGTACACTTTTTCCCACAAAAAAATTTATTTTTTCATCATTTTACGAATTCATTTTAATATTGCTGATCGAAAGAAAAAAAGTCTTTTGTTAAAAATCTTCATAAGTTCCGCTTATCATGTCATTCCTGTGTTGTTTTCCACTTTCCAACAAACTAACAGTATTCATTGTGGAATAGTGGATTTTTTATTGCTATGTAGTACTATATTTGTTTTTATATTTGTAGGAAATATATATTGTTAAACGACAGCCGGGAACTGACTCTGTAAGACTTCATAGTCTTGAGAATAATAATACCGCAGCATTATTTTACTTACCGTTTGACTCCGATTTTCCTCTAAATTCCTGCTTGATTTAAATCAGGTTCATATAAATAAAATGAGTCGAAAAATTATTCAGTCAACATCAACGCTAAATATTTTAATTTCTACATAAAGAGATACTCACATACATACATGCATATGTTTATAAAACAATATGGTAGGTGATTTTGTTTATGTCAACATAATCATATTGACGCTTGAAAGAGGACTTAACTAAAGGCCATTTTAAAAAATCTTTCTTTTTTTTTTTTAAATACTAAACAAAAGCTTTCATAAACAAAACAAAATTTATGTAGACAATGTTTTGGTCAAATGCCAAGCAAAATATTCGCATACATAAAAAGCAGAAAAAAAGATTAAACTAATAAAAACAGAAAATAAAAACGAACGATATTTAATTTCAGTCTAAATAATTCGTGCCTCGTGATTATTACTCATAACTTATACTAGCGCCATTGGTGTCGACGTTGGTATTAGTGTCGGTCGCGTCAATTTTTGTTGGCTATGTGGGATGACTTTACGGTCGATCTGTCGTGCGGTTATTTAGATATACTATAGTTTATCTAATGGGATATATGTATGGATGTATAAAGTAGATAGATATAAACAGTTGTTTAGACTTACAGTAGATATTTTTCATTTTATGACGTATGTTTGTACATAGATACACATTAACAATATTTTATTTATCTAATTTGCTCAACAAATCGCTCAAATTTATATAGTTTTCTATGCACAATGAAATTTCTAAGGTTTCTTTAATTTGTAGTTATTCTACTGTGATAATATCTTTAGAAACATCTATGTATGTACATCTTTTTAATATCTACAGAGAATGTCATTTGAAATCTTTGAATTTATATTTGCTTGTAAAAAATATAGAAATGAAAGAAAAAGTTTTACTTCAGTTCAACTTTTTTCATTATTTTGAACTTTTAAGTTCATGCTTATTCAATAATAACCGTATTACGGCATAGATGTGATAAGAAATAGCTAATTTCAACATTTTATTAATTTCAGTTATATCCATTTAAAAATTCATCAACAGTTTGGGAAATCAAAAAGTTTTGATTGCGTCTATAGTAAATGAAGAAATATTTTTCTTTATTAATAAGTATATATAGTAAGCAATTTTCAAGATTTGACCGCCAGAAGCATTCATTTGCGTCAGTTCAATCAAAACATACGGACTTATTACTAAATATCAGAGATTTTATCTCAGTTGAGTGACTTTTTTCCCGTGCTGTATACATAAGTTTACATGAGTTACCAAATATTAAACTTTGAAAATATAATGGTAATGCTAAATGAGAACTTAAATTTATTTATTTTCATTGTTTTATAATCAGATAAATAGTCATTGATATAATAAATTAAGCTGAAAAATTTTCCCACCTGATTTTACATAAGTTAAACACATAATTTATTTTCTAAGAATCAGACACACATGGCTCATTTAAAATCTTAAAATAATTAAAATTTTTTTCTCATATTAGCACATTATTTCTTCTTTACATACTGCCCTCAGAAGCAAAATGGGCGTATCTCAAAAGAATTAATAATCGGGATTCTTATGGCATCAGATAGCTTAAAAAATTACGCATTTAAGAACTATGCCAAATGCCAGTATCTTAGTTCAAACCTATAAAAATTTTCCTAAGAGAGTTTCCTCAACATCACGCAATCCACGTGACCAATTCGTTTCATCATCTTAAAAAATGAAGTTAAAGTTTTTATGAGTTTAGTCAATTTTCAAAATTTACAATCGATGTTGCAGTACCTACAAAATGAGCAATCATGAAATGGTAAACTTAAACGAATATAAATAACACCAACGTTGTCAGCTTTGATGAACTTTTTGACGTTTAGTAAACCCCTAATGGAAAGTATGAAATTTAAAAAAAACTCGATTTTTTCACACATGAAGAACTGAACAGTGTTCCCATAATATTAAAATAAGACACTACATGCATGAAAAAACCACAAGGTGAGACCAGTATTAATCATAAAGTTTAACGTCTTACAGCTTCATTTCATTTAAAAAAAAAACATATTGAAGATATAGTCAACTACATTTTTTAACAAATTAGCAATATCACATTGGGAACAATTTATTTATTTACTTTTCAGTTATTGTTGTTGTTGCAAATCAATTGAAATGCGCAGACTAAGGAATTCAGAATTTAATTGAAAGCTCAATATATGCGGCACACAAGCAACAATATTCATAAAATACCTATGTATGTGCATATGTATACATACACACATATACATATGTAAATAGCAGAGTTGTTAAAGGATATATACTTATAGGTTAGCCTGTTTCACTTATATGCCTGTGTTTATGATAGAGCACCAATTGAAAATACAAATTTTACAGAAATCAATAAAAAGTTTATATCCCTGAACTACTAAAGATATTCCCCACAGTTGGGTTCAGTGGCGCACTGCTCTTCCCATCAGTTTCAAAACAGACACTTATTGAACATAAATTCCGTCACTTTTGACTCGTCATATCTTGTACCTGATAAAGTGAATATATTACAAATTTGATAAATACACACGAGTAAGTGGGCGGGGCATCTACCATAGAAGTAAGACTTTAACTCGTCATTTTGTTCATAACGAAACCACTTACTGTATTGCCATTCAATTTTTTTCATATGAAAGGTGTCACGTTCTATTTCGCAAAAGTAGTGATTGTGCTAAATAGTGTCCGCGAGCGTAGCAAGAGGGCTGGGAGGAGGGGGGCGTACAAGCCGATCTGAAAATAATTTTAAAGAACTACAGAAAAACAATTACAAAAAAAAGAGTTCATTTGCCTGTACTTCGAAGTAGGCAGTAGCACGGCCCAAAAATAAGTACTGTACTCCCAATAAAAGTACGGTTAGTCACGTTATTTATGACTAAACTGTTAAACGAAGATATTAGCAAACTGTTCTTGTTTTTAGACATTTTCCTGTACTAAGTATCATCTTTAAATCTATTACTAAATCTTTCTTCTTTTGGTGGTGCCACGCCGCGTTAGGATTCGTACTAACAGTTCGCTCTTTAATGAGTTTTTCAAACATATAAAGTATTTATTATGAGTTTTATGATTCCAAGTTCAACGATTTCATAACTTTTGTTCAAATTTTTGGAATCTATAGAAAACAATATTCGTATAGATGTCACAATTTAAACTGTGCCCATAATAAAAAATTAGTAAAAGGTTACAAAAAGGTTATTTTATATATCATTCAACAGTCAAAGGTTTTTTATTCAAAAATTGTGGCTAGCACATGTTTTTTAAAATTTTAAAGGTCACTATTTAGATATCTCGACTTAGTGAATTATAGTGTTTTTAAAAAAAGCACTTAATAAATAAATAAAATTGTGTCAGTAATAGATTCTAGAATGTCAGATTTTTTTCAAGTATGATTTGTACAGGAATACAAAATTGTTTAGTGCAATTTGTTAAAGAAAAATTTAGAAAATTTTAACAGAAATCTAAAATCAGTTGTCAATGCCTTGGGAAGGTCTTCATCTAAGTCTAACACTCTTTGGGACACACGTTATTTAAGTAAATAAGTAAAAATTCTAGTTGCACATAAGTTTTTTAATGAGTATATGAATGAAAGAATTTAAATAATATATTAAACTTTATGATTATTGAACTTTTTGAAGTGGGGTAAAATATATCCCACCATGCATAAAATACTAAGCAAAAGGTGGAACACCTTCAAACCCACCTAACCCCATAGAGTTAACAGAACTTATAACAGATTAAATAACGCATTATTTTACAACTCTGTTATGTACATGCAAAATTGACTTTAACGTTGTATCTTTAAAATTGAGAGCAAAATAAACAAAAATTATTTTAATAATAAATAAATAAATAACAATTTGAATTTCTTTCGTCCATTATTTGAAAAGTGGCTGCATAAAATCTCACAATCACTTGGATTAATGCTAAGATATAGATATGTACATATGTACATACAATACATAGTACATACATACATTCATATAAGTTTGAAAACATTGTTGATGAAGAGGTGATATAGACAGACGAATCAAAGAAATAAGACCCTATGAAAAATGCTATTTGAAGCAATTATTGCAAATTTACAGTTTTAGTTGTATAAAAGTTTCGAATGCTTGCAGAACATACTACGAGTCTTACGCGATATATTTTTATACCACAAAGATAGTAAATATTTTCTATCTGCAGAGAAAAACTTAAAAAATTGTGAAAAATATAATTAAATTATTTAAAAAAAATTGTGATTGGACTAAAATATAAACGTAAAAAATTTTGAATAAAACATAAATGTTAAAAAATATTTTTATACCGAAAATAAATTTCGCATGCGTAATTAAAACTCACAAGAATTTCCACAAGTTCTGATATAAACATAATTAAAAATATAGCACAAAAAAAAAAAATATAAATAAATAAACACAACTGCGTTAAAATTTATGCGAAATTTAAATTTAAATATATTTATTCATATATACCAGTATACATACATACATATTTGTGTGTATAATCTTGTATCTCATTGACGATTTTGCATAAAACTCAACGTAAAAGCGTCACGTAGTCAACGATTAAAAAAAAAACTGAGAGTAAAGAATTCTAAAAACTATATTTCATTAAAGTTCAACCGATCGAGTGTAAAAATATAAACTTTACAAGAAAATTACAAGTCTCAAGACTATTGATCTCTTTTATGCAATACGAAAATAGAGTGAAAGTATCTCGCATCCAAACGAACGTTTTTATTTTCATCCACGACCGCACAACAAAACTGTGAGCAGGAAAAGCATCAACATTCTCAGCGCGTCCCCATTCAATACCGCCCACTTGAACAACGGCACTGCGCAACTTTCATTCAGTTCGGTTGGTTCGTCGGCTGTTGTTCGTGCAAATTTCCATTTTCCTTTTAGCTTTTCTTTATTTTTGCTGCTCAGAATTTTCCTCACATCTTTCGGTTGGTACATTGCGCCTGCCGAGGTCTGCCGGTCTTTTTTTGTCAGTTAAAGGCGACGCGCTTGGAAAACGGCAAACAGTTTAATAAAATTCGTCGTCGTTGTCGCTCGCTGTTTTTTTCAGATAAAAAAATTTGCGGCGAAATAATTTGTAAAATTTCCCAGCCGTCCATGCCATGCGCGATAAAATATCTCAACTATTTTGCTTGCAAAAAAACGCATGCAAAACTAATCCAACAGATAATCGAGGTGTGTTTGATATAAAAAAAATCGAATAAAAATATATAAATCACTATGTATTATTTAAAAGAAATGAAATAATATGAAATCAATTTTTATTTTAGTGTTAAAATTTAAATTAAATTTCTTCTTCGAACTAAAATTTACCCTGCAAATCGAAAAAATTCATATCTAATAAATTATTTACCTCTTTCTTATTTCTCGGTCAAAATCAATGTTTTGTTTCTACAATCAAAATGCGTGCACTGATATAAATCAAAAACATTAAGGACATAATGTGCCAAGTAAAGCCACGAGCAACGGGACAACGTGTGCCAATGGGTCTTTTGGGACAGAAGGGCCCGAAGCGACAGAGACCGACTCATCAGGGACCGGGGGGATGCGGCAGTCGTTGGAGAGGAAGGGCTCAGCGCCGAACGACGCTATTCACCTCCAGAGACGGGTGGGACTCTTCAGTGGGGTGGCTTTAATTGTTGGAACTATGATAGGTGAGTACAAATAAAGAAAATATTTACAATTTCTTATCTATTTATTACTAGGCGCTACGACTTATCAGTATTCTCAATTTTATTGTTTTCGAAATTCTTTTTATGTTTTAATTTGGTCAAGGCTCGTCAAATTTTCTCACTATACTGCCAATATTTTAGTGTGTAATTGAAGGTGGAAAATCATTAACATTCTATCTATAGCGCAAAAAGCAGCGAAAGTCATGTGGTTTCTCTTCTACGCACACACTCACTTTAAAATACTCGGTGCGAGTTTTTAACTCATTGTGTTCTTCTGGAATGATCGTCAGTTTTTTTTAGCAATGACAGAAACAACTTTGTGGAAAAATTTAAATTATTTTTTTCTATTTTAGAAGGAACATTTCAGATTCCATGTGAGTTTTATGTTGAACAAAATAAGTCGAGAAAACTTTTGAAGATAAAAAAGAACTTTCACAACTTTTTTTTAAAACTGAGATGTTAAACGAATCACTAAATTTCTTTCTGTTTAGGTTCGCATTTCGATTGTAAAAATGACTGCCAAATAGTAAAGAAAACTTTCCGGTTGCAGACTATCACTTGCTGATAGTAATATGAAATCAAAAATTCTGAATTGATAATATGCCTACAAAGTCCAAAAATTTCAGCCGATGCTTCTCTTTAAGTCTAGGAAAATCATATTCTTAACATTAAATTAATATCAAAGTGTCAAAAATGACTTAATTTTGGCTTTGTTTATTTTCCAGCAAAGAAATTATTTCTATTAAGGCTCTGCTCAGTAAGCGTTGCAATGACCTCTTCTCTCACCGAACTTCTACAATGTTTGTCCAAGTGGACACATTTACAGAATTTCTAACAATTTGATCATTAGAATTTCAGAATTCAATGAGCTGAGAAAACAAAATTTATAGCTTGCCTGATTTTCAAAACATTGAAGGTTTTTTCGAGCTTAGAGACATTCTATAATAATATGAAAACTCGAATTTTACAGAAACGATTTAGAATGCGAGATATCTAAAAAACTACGGGGTGTATTATGTTAAATACCGAATCATTTTACTTTTTTCGAATTTCTTAGTTTAAATTTCTATACTTTGCACGTAAATTGTACACTTATCAACAATAAATTAATAATGTTATTTGATGTATTAATCTTATTAGAAAATGATTTTCCTTATTGCAATTCCGAAAATATTTAACGTTGGCCAACATAAGGGTTTAACGATATTGAAAAATATTGACATTGACAATTAAACAAATTCACATTTTCATAAGTTCGGTAATTATCTATAAATGAATGATTGTTTCAACCAATCAAATCATAGATCATTGTTATCAAATATATTATGTATGTACATTAGGGTGATTCAAATGTTTTTTTTTATTTCAAATAGGTTGAAAAGTAGCAGGTACACGAAAGAAGAATTCTGGTGGAATTTGAGCTCATAATATATACTGGTGGCTCATCGAGCTTTTTTGTTTTCCATACGATTTGTATGGGAAGAAATGGCTTACTAGATAATTGTCTCTATATCTCCTGAAAAAAAATCTTACAGACCTAGCCCATCCGAAAGAGCATACAATTTTCTATAAAAAAGTGTCCCATTATTTTTTCGTGGAGGTAATATATCGTTAATTTATTAGCTTTCAAATTTTAAGGATATTTCGAAGAATGAGAACATTTTTTTTTTTTGTGTTTATGTTGTTGTTTTTTTTTTTTTTTTAAATTTTAAGTTTTTTCCGATGGAGTTAGTCTCGTTCGTGTGAGACTTTTTTTACGAGATTTACTCGAAACTGTCTAATAAGGCATACTTTCCCATACAAATCGTATGGAAAATTAAAAAGCTCGATGAGCCACCAGTAAATATTAATATTATGAGCTCAAATTATACCAGAATTCTTCTATCGTGTACCTGCTACTATTAAACCTGTTTGAATTAAAAAAAAAAAAATTTGAACAAATTGTATTGTACATGTTACCGGCCAAATTAGTTTTTAGGATTAAATAGTTTTTCGTTTAGTTCATCCGAAGCGTGTTCGGATGAACAAGTTGAAACTGCGGCCGAAGGCCTCCGCGAAGCCGGCATTGGACATATTTGAGGATGTAAGCCCTGAGCCACAACATTCTAAAATTTCAAGAAAATCGGGAGTCAGGTCGTTAAAGTAAATAATAACCCTAGTTTAACCTAGGCTAATCTGATTCATCCTAACACGCTTCGGATGAACTAGTTTGGCCTAGGCAAAACTAGTTGTCAAATTCGGTACGTGACTGTTTATATTAAACTCTACAATAATGTAAGTAAGTTCGCATAGTGGGGCGTGATTTTAATTTTGAACATTTTTTTTACAAATCAGCTTCGCATCTTATAAACATACATATGGAATGTATGTATGTAGTTAATTGAAAAAAAATCGCTATAAAAAATTGAATGTGGGAAACTGCAAATCAGAACCGTATTTGCGATGACGTTTTTAACGATGCGTGATAATTTCATTGATTTCGTGGTGCAACGCATGTAAATTGAGTTAGAAACCAAGCTGTAAAAATAAATTTCTCGTCATTTCAAAAATAAAATAGAAACATATTTTATTTGGCATTTGTGTTATAAACTAAAAAAAGCTTGTGATTTTGTGTAGCGAATTGATTATGTTAAATAAACGCGTATGTTATCGTTCTACGCAAAATATATATTTTCGTATAAAACAGCGAATTTATTTATAAAGAAAAGAATATGAAAGAGTGAGACAAAAAATTTTTTTTTAATTATTTGGAAAAACTTTTTTTATTTTGAAATAATTTTTGTTTTTATTTCAAGTTCCTCAATCCAATGCCTCAATTCATAAATAAGCCATTGTATTTGAATTTCAGGAAAACCTTTGTTAGATATTTTAATTTAATTTTAATGCAATTAAAAAAAGACTAAAATTTTCTGTAAAGTTGAAGCCTTAAAAACTTCTAATAGTTAATACGGAGCTAGTCGAGAAAAACAAGTTCTCAAGGTGATGGTGGTATAAACTTTAAGGGTTGTGTGCGGGATTGGACAGAAAGATCCCTTTATTTTGTTCAAATATAAATTTCACAATTTTTATGTGGGATTACTTAAAGTCATTAGTTTCTTTTTTGATCCACTTAGATATATGTATGAATGTACATAAATATATTCGTACACACATACTTACATAAATACATATACATACATGTGTACGTTTTCGGCGCAGTGTTGCTATAATTATAAACAAAAGTAGGTTGTCTGCTTTCAATTTTCAAGTTATTCCGTGTGGATAATGTGAATGCGAATATCGTATGTGACGCCTTAAAACATGTACATACCTACATATTACGAAAACGAACAAAATTATATTTAAAGTTTGTCGATAAGTACGTTAGTTAATTGGGCTGATTTCTAATTACTACATATCATTTTAACTTTACAATAATTTCAAACGTTTTCACAAAAGTTTTATTGTATCTTCACAAATGGTAACAGTTTTCGCATATAATATTTGACATTTTCCAAAAATGTAGAAATTTTCGCAAGCGACCTTTGACATTAAACGCAAAAAAGCGCTAGACATAACACGCGAAAAGTTAACACGCACATACATATGAATGTTTGTGTTATTATAAGAAGCGAGTATAGTACAATATGTACAATGTACATACATAGTTATGCACTGTAAAAAAATTAATGCTCTCTTAATTGTTTAACTCAAAGTTTTAAAGTTAAAATATTTTTTCAAACTTTTTTGCTTATGTTTTAATAATCCCAAATTATGGAATGTGAGTTACTATGAAATCATTAAAACATGTCAACTGTGTCATATCTAAGTCGAATCTCATAGAAAGTAGGTCCTTTTTCGCTAAATATATGTATGTATATTTCCGATTAAATAAATATTTACAAAATTAATCAACACAAATTGAAAAAATTGTGATTTTTACAAAATATATAATCAATTTCTGTTACATAACAATTACATAAGTTATGTATGTATATATGTATAATGTCTTATCTTGTTTGAAAGTTCTTCTACGGCAGTGCTGTCAAGTTTGATTTACGAAAAAAATAAAAATTAAATGCGGCTACGAGTAGACAGTAACATATAGAGGAAAACAAAGCTCTAGTGACTTACTAAGCATATGAAAAAAATCTTTCAAAAAAAAAATTGTATCGTGATGTTTATCAGAACAAACTGCACAAGAGAAAGTGCATTTTTCACTTTTTCGTATAAATGCAAATATTAAGGGTGTACTTTAGCACTGATTTTAATTTTCATGATATCTTACGTTTCAGAGCAATCAATGTTAAAAAAAATTTAAATTTTTCAATTAACTTCAATTCTTATTGTACTTCTTTTAATTCTAACCTCGCAATTTAACATTTTGATTATAAAAATGGAAAATTTTCAATGATAAAAAACTTTGACTTACGAATCGAATTTAAAAATTGAATTTTATTCAATAAGTGAACAAAATTTAACACTGTGCGCTGCGTTGACATGCAATTCTATTTGCAAAGAATCAATTCTCTTCTGTCCTACGTTAAAGTTTCAAATTAAACTTTAATTTCCGTTTCCGCTTTTTGTGTTCCATCGTAACTTGTAGCTTTGAAGTCTCTGACTAATTATACGCTCAAATTAAATGCAATGACGTGTGTATACACAAAACATTCTTTGTTAGATAAACAAAATGTTGTACTATATACTATTTGCATATGTATACAAAATATTTCAAGCATATACACACAAACATACTCCATAGCCACAATACGACCCACCAACACTCATACTTATTATGAGTAACTCATATAAAAGCCGGCTCTTGCATGCGATCTACTTTACGTACACCACCTACCGTAGGTACAACACGTTTTTTTTCCAAAAGTGTGAAAAATCAATGAAAATCATTTTTCGCACCGAAAGTGTTTTATTTTCTCTATGGGAGTGTTTGAGTGTGAAATTCATTTTCCTCTCATTCTTTTTTTCTTTCGAAGTAGCACAATAGCTCATTTGCATGCAACAATTCTGAATTTTTATGCATCAAGTGGTTTCGCGTTGTTTTATATCTGATGTTACTATTTATTTTGAGGTTTTTTCGGTTTCTTCGTCCCTCCTTGTATTCATATTTTGGCAGTGGTTTTGATACATTACTTTATACATATAGTATATGTATAGCTTGGTGACACGAGCAAAAACAACTTTATTTATACAATGCTTATGCAGACAATATACATATGTATGTACTTGCCAATGTTGTATTTTATTTTTTTATGGATTAAAATTCATATATTTGATTTATGTAGTAGTATGCGAAAATTAATCTATAGCATTATTTTTTAATTTTGATTTCTCATATTAAATATTGAGCTGATGCTAAAAAATGGTTTAGGAATATTTAATCGGAATTACTCTGAAAGGCTTATATGTTCTCCAAAAGATTTCGTTAAGTGGACATTTTAAAAACTAAAAAAAAGGATATGGATTAAGTCCACCAGCCTAGAATAGGATTTTTTTTGTGCTGATCAAAAGTTTATATGCTCTTTTTCCAATTTACATACTTTTATTTCACTATTTCTGATTAAAAATATATCTGAAATCGCCTCTATGACTATGAACAAAATATGTTTTTTTAAAACTTTAAAATTGGGATTTTACTTTATGGAAAAAATTTAATTAAAATGTTCTTTTATTATCAAACACAAAATAAATTCTACAATTTTAATTTACAGGGTCTGGAATATTTGTGTCACCATCAGGTCTACTAGTTCGTACTGGTTCCGTTGGTGTAAGCTTTTTAATATGGCTGGCCTGTGGTTTGCTCTCATTGTTGGGTAAGTAAGAATGTTCAGATGGTTGTGCAATTTACATTTTCATCTAGACGAAATTTACAACGTCGCAAACCTTAATGCGAAGTTAAATTTATTTACTACACTAAACAATTACAGTGAGGTACTAATTAGAAGCGCAATATTTTGCTAAGTCAAACGTATAAAATGACTACGTGACAAATATCACAGAAAAATCGTATTATATTTCAGTACAGTATTATTTAATATTGAACTGAGATGTTGATTGATTGATGATGACTTCTATTAGTTCAGTTAGGGTTAATATTTTAACGTACTTCAAACGTCGGCAATGCTATTGTTATTAACTACGCTTTTCTATAAATCTTAAGATTCTTACATTGGATTTTGAGCTATTGATTTTTGTTTACTAAGCAATTTTATTTTGATAATTGGTAGAAAAATTAGCTATGTGTTTTTATCTGCAAAAAATGTTGCTGATCAGCTTATATATATCACAATTAGTTCACATGTACCTGTTCATATTTATAAGTTTGTTTCTCGGAATATGGCGCCATGGTTAAATTAGCACATGATTTCTGAGATATATGAAATAATTCACATGTACATATTGAAGTTTATCGCTACAAAAACTGTAATTATATATAAGAGAATGCATATAAAAAATACCACTGTAGTAAATTCTTATTCAACAACAACTATGTCGCATGTTTTTATTAGGCAAATTGCCAAAATTCTTTTTACCTATGCAGTTGCTTAAAATCAACACTTAAATAGTTGCATATTTAATTAAATAGGAGGCCTTGCTAATGGCGCGTTTCCATTTATTTATGATTTACGTAAAAACTATTTTGTATGATATATTAAAAAATTCAATTTTATTAATATACCATTAATAATGGGTAATTTTTTCAAGTGATGACACTTTAAATTGAAATAAGACTCTTAGATTTAAACTAATTGTGCTGATAAGCTAGCAACAATTAAAATTTTGACAATCAAAATAACTCAGATTATTTCGGAAATGAAGTTTCAAGTGGCACAAAAATTGGACTAAGCAAATGTGACTTATTACAGCTAGTTATGGCAGACCTATAGTGAAAAATATTTCCAGACATTCAATGTCATAAGATAATCTCTTAAATAAAAACAAAATTGGGAATACGAATTGATTTTATCTCACTAAAAAACTTATGGAGAAATTTTTGTGTTTTTGCTTTTATTAATTAAAATATTTGTTACATATGTTTTTATTCTCAATTCGCGACTACTAATTCGACATTATCATATCATCGATAGTTGTGTATTACTTACATAAGTATCTTTATGTAGAGACAACGTAAAACCCATAGTTAAATTCATCCAAATTAAATATTTGTTCGTATGCAAGAAAATTAGCATATGATCAAGAAGTGATCAGTTCTATAGAAAAGAGCATATGCTAATATTGTACTTAAATTGTATTATTGTACTTACAAATAATGTTAATAAATGATACGGTAAACATCTTTGAACTTTTTGTCAATAATTTAACATATGTATTAATTTATTTTAAGAAAACATTTTTATCAGAATGTAACATTTTAGATATGGCTTTTGTAATGATATAAAAAATATTTATAACATGAAAAACAAAAATATGAAGCGCCCTATATCCAAATATACATTTGCTTAGAATAGCCCGTGTAGCATTTTCCGAATATTTTTCATGATTTTTGTCAGGATCTCATGCAAAAATAATGTTGAGCTCTTATTAGACTTACATATATTGGAATGTGCCTTTAACAAGTTTTAATGTAAGCGAACAAAAATTCTGATTAAACCTTTTTAATTGATTAACCAGTTCGAAATAAAATGTAACTAGTCTGCAAGATTACATATATAACCCATATACTAAAATAATTTGGTTTGGTCGTTAAGCGAAAATTTGAAAAGTAATTGTGCTTAATGCTTAGTGGTGTTGTAAAAAGTTTGAGTGGCGTTTTATTTATATATATGAAGCAATCTGCGTAAAGAGATAAGAAAATAAAATTGAGATTTATTCAAATTTTTAAAGAGGGCAGTATAAGCGATATAACAAACATTTGCTTAGCCAGAAAAATGCAAAACCTGAAGATCGAGTTTTAAGATTTAAGACAATTGAAACTTGACTTACTTTGTCGTTTCAAATCAACTCAACAGAGTCACTGATTTTGACACTTTCCGCTCTCCTGAAAATTTTGCTTTGGCAAGATAATGACGCCTTACGGAGATCATACCACATATGTACATATGTGGGACTGAATCACTAGGCTGCCTAAAAAGGTCCAACAGATCAGAATAAATGTTATCTTTGTCGAATAAAATGATTTAGGCCCCATTTATGAAAGATTATAATATGATATTTTTAGCTCACCCTGTAAAAAATTTGGCAGCCTTTTTTAAGCCATATTTTAATCATATCACAAACGTTCAAAAATGTGACATAAATAATTATAATTGCATTTGAAGTTAAATATTTACTTCCAGTCTTGGACAGGTAGATAAATCGGTCAATATGGAACGCCCCATAAATATTTTATGAATTCAATGGTATAATTTTGTTCATATTTGATCTTTTAATTTTTTTCACCGGTAAAATTATTTATCCACTGCACTTGTCAAGTAACTTATTTACCTCATACTCTCACAATTCTCCGTAAATTCATAGGAATATTTTTAAGACTGAACAGAAATCATAGCTATTTACAACTAAATCATTTTATTTTTAAATCTATTTTTAGGCGCTCTGGCGTATGCTGAATTAGGTACGATGAACACATCATCTGGAGCGGAATGGGCCTATTTTATGGACGCATTCGGACCGGCTCCTGCATTTTTATTTTCATGGGTATCGACTTTGGTGCTTAAGCCATCACAAATGGCAATTATATGTCTTTCATTTGCACAGTATGCAGTGGAGGCCTTTGTGTCGGAGTGCGATCCACCAATGTCTGTGGTTAAAATGGTTGGATTGGTCGCAATTGGTGAGTGTTATATAATCACTTGAGAAGAAATACCACGCATGAAAGTACCACACAGAATAGGGTACCATAAAGAGTTGTGTGTCTTCTTATTGCTTGAGCAACAATCCACTAAGTTTGTTTTACCTTTTTTTTACTTCTACTGACTAATCCTTTTTCTTCCTTTCCATCCTCTTTTGTTTTAACTCTCTATCTTTTTTCTGTCTATTCTTTGTTTTTTTGTATCCCCTCCACAGTTATGATCCTCTTCGTTAATTGTTATAGCGTAAATCTGGGTATGGCTGTACAAAATGTTTTTACCGCCGCTAAATTGGTTGCAGTTTTAATTATAATCTGCGGTGGTGCCTGGAAATTATCCAAGGGTAATACACAACATCTATCAAGTGCATTTAATGGACCGACACCCACCTTCGGCGCCATAGCAACAGCTTTTTATACCGGCCTTTGGGCATATGATGGCTGGAATAATCTTAACTATGTCACCGAAGAAATTAAGAATCCAAGCAAAAATCTACCACGATCCATTGTCATCGGTATACCATTGGTGACACTCTGCTATGCGCTCATTAATATATCCTATTTGGCCGCAATGTCACCCACCGAAATGATTGATTCTGAGGCGGTTGCAGTAACATTTGGTAATCGCATATTAGGTGCTATGGCCTGGTTGATGCCACTTAGTGTTACCATCAGTACGTTTGGCAGTGCTAACGGAACCCTGTTTGCAGCGGGACGGTAAGTGAAGTGAAATGTTGGTGGTGGTGGTGGTCATATGGATATGGGGCTGCGAATGACAACGTGGCGCTTTTAACGGAGATTAGCTCTGGAATGAACTGAATAAACTGATGGGGTTTGTAAAGTTATTGACTAATTTCTTACATATAATTCAAACATTTACAGCCTTTGCTTTGCTGCCAGTCGTGAGGGGCATTTACTGGACATATTGTCCTATGTGCATGTGCGTCGTTTAACACCAGCACCGGGCCTCATTTTCCACGTGAGTCATGTAAATGTTTTTAAAAAAAACGATTTTTGCTAATTTAAATTTATTTCTATTTATAGTCAATCATTGCATCGGCCATGGTTTTGTACGGCACTATCGATTCGCTTATTGATTTCTTCAGTTTTACCGCTTGGATTTTTTATGGTGGTTCCATGGTAGCACTCATTGTAATGCGTTTTACCAAACCCAACTATCCACGGCCTTATAAAGTGCCAATTATCATTCCTGTTGTGGTTCTGGTGATCTCTACGTTTTTGGTGGTGGCGCCCATTATCGATTCGCCGCGCATAGAGTATTTGTATGCTTTATGCTTCATATTTGCTGGTCTGATATTTTATGTGCCCTTTGTTAAATTGGGAATGACACCGAGGTTCATGCGTAAGTTTAGTTGAAACATGTACCTAAAGAATTTAGAACACAAATTTTATTCAAAACATGAGACTTTTTGCATATTTATATAACTCTTGAGAATATCAAATACATATGTACAAGTACATACAAATATTTGAGACATAGGTTGTGTAATTCATACGAAGGCACACAATTCGTTTAGCTTATATATCTCTAATTTAGGCTGTGTTGTTCCCAGAAGGTCAATTCCCTAAGAAGCTGAAGAAACATTTAGTCCTAATACTCCTAAGTTTTATGACCTTCTAAAATTGTGATATTAATTTTAAAGTCATATTTTCTTTCTGAAAATGGTTCAAATATGGCAATTTTGAGATACCTGTACAATTTTACATCATTGTTTGTTGGTAAAATATATAGACTATTCAAGATCTTTCAATAGTCATTCATTTACTAAGTGATAGAAACAAACCTTTAATCGCTATTGTACTGAAAACTACCTGTGTTTTTTCCCCTATTAAAATAATTATTATCATGATATTGGGGAAAGGCGGATGCACGAATGTAGTTATATAAAGTTTCTCCACGTTCGTGTTTGCAATAAGAAAACGAATTATGGTTACAGTAGAGTAAACGTTAAGGATTCGCCTAAGCTGATTTTTTAAGTTCTACTACTGTACGACAGATATTCGAGAACAAAATCACTACCACAAAATGTTTCAAGCCAAGGTCAAGTTCTTTGATATTATATACATTCATATATGGTTCAGACTAGGGTAGTTGACCACTGCGTAATTTGCCTCATAACTTGCTTTTCAAATATGTACATAATTTCATAAAGTTTTCTCTATAAAATAGTTTGAATAAAATTGTACACTTTCTTATTGTTTATTTTTTATTTCAGACAAAGTGACGCTATTCTTTCAATTGCTGTTGGAAGTGGTCCCCACCTCATCAATGGGCATGTTCGAATAAATGCAAAGATTTGCTCAATAAGTATGGATTAAATCAAATTTACCATAAAGTAAATCGTTTAAGTAGTACTGACACAAATATTCAAAATGTCGTTGAAACACTCATAGGTTAGCCATGTTTACATAGACATAACAAAAATTGTACATGTACTTGATGCAGCAACTGGATCTAATTTCGAGCTTTGCAAACCAAAACAACAAAAAAATAAAAAATATTCCAAAAATAAAAAATACATAAAAAAATGTTAAAAAAAATTAAAAAATCGAAAAAAAAATTAGAAAACAAATAAAATTTGCTCTGATCGAAATTGATGCCAGTGTCGTCACGTGTGTACATTTAAAATTTTCTGTGTAGAATAGTTAAATACTGTCAATACGTAGCACTTATCAAATAGTTCAGCCTACAAATGTTATTATAATGAATTTAATAATTGTTTTACTTTGTATAACAAAGTATAAATTTAAATATTTTATATATTTTATAGTGTATAAAAACTCAAAAAGTTAAAATTTATATTTATACATGCCATATTTTTTGACAAAAAATAAAAAATGATAATTATTTAGAAATAGGAACTTATGGTCAGACTTACGATAAATGTCATAAATACCAAAGGAAAGAAATTGCTTTAAGAAAAAAGACAAACATACCTACATATTTTGTATCATATGTTGTTGTCTCAGAATACCTTAACAGAGTTCTTTTTCTAAATAACTATTAGAAAAACACCATTTCGTTAAGCAAATATGTTGAAATTATACTAAGGAAGGCAACTGTTAGGCAAAGCAATAACGGAATTTGTGTGTTATGTAATGTGATATCATTTAATGTACGGGAAGTTAACCCTCTACACTTGGAATTTTCGTAAAAACTATTTTGTATTTATTTGTACAGCTTAGTACTGTACCACATATTAATAAAATATTTTTGGTAAAATTGATATAAAAATTATTTCTCAGTAGATTTTATGAGATGAGATGTGTAAGCCAAAAATCATATAGACGAAAAATAACGAAAAAATTACTATATCGCCATCCAATAATTATTACACAGAAAAAAGTATGGTACGACGACATACCTAAATTTTATTATTAAATTATGTTCAATCCATATTTTTTTTTGTCAATGGTTCAAAGCGGTTCTACACATAAGTAAAAGTGAGTTTTTTTTCGAAATTATCAAAAGTGGAGGGCTAACTGACCGGACAGTAAAACATTGCAAATATCGTTGGACTGCGTTAGGCATTAAATTTTATATGAAACCCATACCTTATTTTTAATTGTAAGTTGAAAAGGACATGCAACTCATTGTGAGTGTTTAATTTAAATACATAAACACATACTTCATTTCTATTACATATTTTAAATATTTTTAATTGTTTAAAATCATATATCATACTTATATATTATTTTAAAAATTTATATGCTTAAGTACTATGAGTAATATTTGCATTCTTTACCATATTAAAGAAAAGACAAAATACTAATTTTTTAATATATAATAATTTTAAATTTATGAATAATTATAATCACAATTATTTAAGTAATTAATATATACTACAACCGTTTAATAACTGAACTTTTAGAGACAAATCCTTTATCAAATTTACAAAGGAACTCATCATTTCATCGAAACTCACAATTTGTGAAATTTAAAGAAAAATCTGTTTTTGAAATTTCAGCCATTATATTTTAAGTAAATTTTTAATATTTTTTAGTATTGTATTTTACTTTACCTTGTACTGTATACAAATATATTAGTTTCACAATAAAGCTATAAAAAATAAATTCTTCTAAATAATTACACGGTAGAATAATTTTCAGAAAAAAATTAAAGGTAGGAGATGATCAGTTTTCCCAATGATGTTTGACCATCATGGCACAATGTTTTCTTAAATGCAGAAATAGTTGAGAAATTTTCATATAAAAATCTAAGAAAGTTAATATCTCTAGCTTATTAATGAAAATTTACAGGAAATTCGAGAATCGGGGAAATGTTAGAAAGAACTGAAAGTACTCGATACTGATTGTGTACATTGGAAGAGTTTTTAAAGAGAATTAATGGAAATTTAATTGTAAAAAATCAATAATGTGCAGTTACCTTTTCACAAATATATATTTTATGTATCTCTGTCAAGCTTTTTGTTCTGTGCATAAAGTCGGATTTTAGGAGTCTTAATTTTGCTAACAAATTTAGTTAGATGTACTTTTTATTAAATAGGAAAGCAAGTGAAAAATAGAGATATTCAAACGTGGTCGCGCTTTTGAAATGTTTTGAAGAATCAAACTGTGTTAGCAATTATACTACAAAAATAGCTTTAGTTCCGATTTTTGCCACTAACAAGAGAATTTTTTGTTTTTTGACACATCGGGAAAACAAAAATATTTCGACCCACAGCAGAACCTCGGTTACCCGAAAGAATGTGGGAAGAGGTACCTCGGATAAACGAAAAATCTGATAACATGAAATAAAAAACTCGTGAATTTTATAATTTTTTTATTTATTTGAAATGATAAAAGTATATTTAATCAGAAAAGTACATAAAAGTACAAATCTAACGAACGTAGATTTATCTTTGGGGTACAAAGCATTTTTACTACATAACGTATCACTTGTCACTAACGCGGATGGAAAGTCTACAATGGAGCCCTGTTTCAACCTGCTCATTAGTTTTTGACTGCAATATCTATCCATTGTTTCATCAATTAGTGTCAATTGCATTACTTTTTCGATTAATGCGGGATGCTCGCTTGCATTGGATAACGCGGAGACTCGGTTTATCCAAGGACAGACAGTCGAGATTTTACTGTAGTAGGCAGAAATTTACCAATAATTTTATTCACGAGCTGAATTTTCAATGCCAGAATACGTCAATCGTGCATAGCATGGCGCTCAGTCTAAGCATTATTTTAATACAATCAGAAATGCACAAACTTATACTTTAAAAATCTTTAATGTTCGCAACCTTTATTGAATTCCGGAAAAAGAATAGATATTTCACGGAGAGCAGATTCTTCACTATCAGAACCATGACATGCATTTCGTGTGTCGGACAAACCGTAGAGACCACGTATTGAATTTGGATGCGTATGAATGGCCTTGTACACTTTTGTGGGACCCATTAGTTCCCGCCATTTCGCAATGCTGTCCTTAGACTGTAGTATCAGTGCATAGCATGGACCGCTAAAAAATTAAACTTTTGTTTGTAAGAGGATTTTCCAGTTTTACTTATTAAGGTACCTGTTCATGAAGGTCGTCAGACGATTGTAAAAAAATTTTCCTTTGTGCTCGCCATACAAACGTTCAGCAAGTGGTTTCGTAATACAAACCTCTTTGGAATCCAGCACCGTGAAATTTTGTTTAATGAGATTTGTTATATTCTGGAATGCAACGAAGTTTCGCACGACATGTGGCTTAATGAGCGCAAGTGTGATTTCCATTATTTTACGATTTAGTTTGTTTTATTTATTTAAGTATGTTTATACTCAACGAGAAATTCTTTTTTCTAAACTTTGATTTTTTGTATTGATAATAGTGACAGTAGGAACAGCTGACGTCAGTGTTGCCACACTTTGGCTTAGCAAAATATATTCATTGTGAATAGGCGTGTTCTTCATTGTTTCAAACTTCACCATTTATACACAACGAATTCAAGCGCTGGCGATGAATGTACGTCGGCATAGTTGTTCGATCTGTCTACATCGGTGTAGTGATTTGATGCGTGTGAACAGGAAAATAAATTTTCAAATTAATATAATAAAATCATAAATGTTTTCAGTACATTCGGTACATTTGTTGCATCTTTAGTACAGTTCGCGAATTTTCAGCAAATTTTTATTACATTTAGTACCTGAAATATATTGCATTTTGCTACTGTTTTTGAGACGGCACAAAAGAGGACCATTTTTATACTAATTTTTAGAAAAGTTTCGTACATCTTTTAGTACATTCGGCCTCTAAAAGGTAAATTTCATGTCTCGAAATGCCATCACTGGTAGTGATATATATATATTTATTTACTTGTTTCGAGTGATAAAACCATAAAATGTTTTGAAAGACTTAAGTGAAAATGATAAATCGCGCTTAAAACGATGGCGTCGGCAAAGCATCCTGTCGTTTTTGTTGTTAATTTTAAAGTAATTTTATTGAAAGTCTTTTCATTTGATCAAAAAATGTAACAAGTGCTTAAATTAAATTCAATTCTTTCGAAATTGTTCGAATTTTTGCTTTATTTATAGAAAATAATTTATTAAAAACCAACAAGTGCTGCTTAAGTGAGACAACCGCTATGGTTCTATTCAAAGCTATATTTCAGTGCTTCCAAATGTTTTGCAAATGAATTTTTAGCAGTGGTTTTCAATTCTGCAAGTCTCCTTGAGACCGCAATCGGTAAGAGATTTCTGTTTTGTTTTTCTATAATTTATTTTAAATTTATTCTTTTTATTGATGCAAATGAATAACCTCATAATTTATGAAAGCAACTTTTCCAAATGAACGGAGGGTATGAAACATTACTTAGGGTATGAAACCATTCTGGTACAAGCTGTATATCGTTCTATGCTCATTCGAAAATTCGTTATATCGGTCACCGGCCAAACTAGCTTTTAGGATAAACTACTTTTTTCTAGGCCAAACTAGTTAATATGAAGGCCTGAAAGTATGCAATTTAATTTTAATGTAAAAGCACTGTAAATAGCGAAGCTAGTTTTGCACATATATTTACATATATGTATATATGTATATGTATAAAGTTGCTAAGATAATTTAATATACTGCGTACAACGACGACTACATTGCAGTGGTGCAAAATGGACACAATTTAGATGAGCATCGTTGCTGCAGGATATTTCAGAGCACAAGATGTATCACACTGCCTGGTGGTTAGTCAAGGAGTTTCTTATAAAAATGCAAATTTGATTTTAACATAAAATTATGCACTTTTTCTCTTTCTCCCCCACTCACTTGTTTGATAAATCACGTGATTATCATCATGTGAGTGTTGCATTGTTTGCTTGAATTTTTTTTATAGAAAATAAGTAAAATTGCAATGTTTTTGCATGATGCACTGCAAGTGATGGAGCCAAATTGCATATTTGCTATAAAATTTATTTAATGACCCTCTAGTTGTGAGGAGAGCATTTTTATGACAGCAAAGTCTTTGACATGCGAATTTATGATTCTTCTTCTGGATATGGGTTTCCAGCGAGAGAAAAATGATTTGGAGCGAGACTTTATTCTTTAACATCTTTGGGGCTTTTGAAAAAAGTTATGATTTCTTCTTGTTGATGGAATAAATTTTCTATTCAAGAGAGTGGAAGAGGATGACTTCAACAACTTAGTTGTTAGGAGTTATAAACTAATTTTTTTGTTTATTTAGTGGATATACATACGTATATTTTTTTACAACTTCCGATAAAAGTTGGTTATGACACTTCCATAAATTAGAATGGGCTATTTATTTTCAATCTTTTAAATTACCGGATTTGAATCCAATACCCATTTCCCCCTGTTATGTCAGTATTTATTTGAAAACTTTTTTAAGTTCACATTTAACATTATTTAAGTACCGAATTTAAAATAGTCGCGAAAGATCGGTAAGAATGATACAGATCCAAAATTTATCGTATATGAACGAGTACAAGATGATAAGCTTGGCGAGAACGATGCGATAATTACAAAATATAAAATAATTATAAAATTATAGCACTAGTACATATGTATAATCATTACAACTTTTGCTGAAGCTAAGCATATATTTCTGATTTTAATGCCCCCTCTGGCCAGGCCCATTTTTTATAATTTTTTTTTATCGAATTTTAAAGATTTTTTAATACCCATAATTTGTATATAATAGAAGAGTACTACTGAAATGCTACCGTTATCAATTCAAATGATGTTAAAAATGCAAAACTATATGTTAGAGATTTCAAAATGCAAAGGGTGCGAATAGTATTAAATGCGAAGTAAATAGAGAAAAAAAGGATAAAAATAAGTAAAATAGTATCATCGCATTATTATGAGACCAGACAAAAAAAAAAGAAAACATATGCAAAGAAGGATATTTTAACAAGGTATGCTAAGAGTAATGTTTGTTTTACATTTATTTTGTTAACTTTTGTAGCATAAAAATTGCCTTAGTTGAAAATCATGATGTTGTAGACTAGAAAAGAGAGATTTTCTATTCATTGTTTTGCCAAGTCCTTTGGTTTAAATAATTCACACATGCTGTTTAGTTTGTCAGTCATTTAGTCAGTTTTGAAAAATGGGAAACAGAAAGAAAAACAGTTGAGCAGACCAAGACAATGAGTTTAAAAATACTAACAATGGGTTAAAATATAAATGCAATAGTCTTCGCTCATGGAAATGTTGATGAGGCAGTCGTAGCATTGGTTTATCAAACGTGACTTAACGTAGGAAACTGAAAAGTTGAAGGTTTCTCAACACAGCTTGTTATCTTTTCATTACCTCTTCAAGTCAAATGACACAAATGTTCCACGTTTTTTAATAGATCGGGAAGCATAAAATAGATCTTAAAATTAATTAAAAAATTCCGAGAGTGTTAAGCTAAAACCACTTTAAAACAATAAAAGACACGCGTATGCACTTAAAATAATTAAATTTAAACCTCAACAGCATTCGCTCATGACTTCGTTTTTTGTTTTCTTTATTTGATTAAATAAATCCCACATACCACGTTATCCTGGCAAAACCACTGAAAAATATCATCACAGACCAAGAGAAACTAAAACAAGTTAACAGAAAAAAATTTTTAGTTGACCCATGCAGATGTCATTGTATTTTTTTTATGCTATGCACGAGCATAATTATAGCAAAGACAACAATCAACAAACATACATATTTCCTCAAAACCAGTACACTTGTACACTCTCATTTTCTTTGACTTGTTGGTGTTGGTGACTGTTCACTAACCACACTTAAAATTACTTTTCATCTATCACAGAGTCTTTAAAGTACTAACTTTAACTTACATAGGCGTAGTACGAAAAGGGATGAAAACGGGAGTTTTCTTCAATTCCTTAAATAAATATATTTTGGATTATAGTCTGAGACATTGGAACCATTCTTCTTCTCGGGAATTTTCAGTTCCTCTTAACAGCGATTTCGATTCGATCGAATATGTGTCCAAATTATTTTATCGAACTCATAAAGCAGAATATTAACTCAGTTTCAACAGTTTGCAATATGGCGTAGGTAAAATTGTTCAAAGTATTACCAGCTATAGACAAAAAATCACTGTTAAGGTTGAAACAGTCTGTAGGAAATATGTTCAATAAATCGTGGAAATCTGAAATGGTGACACAGTACTATTATTATGCCAAAAAAATCGATGATTGGCGAAAGCGCGCACCGTCATCATTTTGATGTTTTTTTTACAGCCACAATGGATTTTGTCAAATTGAGATGAAGTCGATAGTGCAAACATGTGGTATAGCGAGTCTTTACATTTATAAAGAAACACCGTAGGAAATCCTACCCAAAGTATTTAAAGGGCTTGAAAAGTGTTTGATAGCAAACGAAGATCGTTTGTATGGAAATCAAAATGGTCCAAAGTAGTACATTGAGCATAGCCAAAACACTTAAACTCACGATCAGCGTAGCGTGCAACAAGAATCCGTACTGAGACCATTGTTATTTAACGTCGAATTGGACCGCATAACGACGTATAATTTAATGTTGATCCCTTTGCACTTCTGCGACTGCAGCTACCATTTCCTCTCTATGGTCATTTTTCTTTTTCCACATTTTGTTTTATTTAGAATACGAGCAGTCGTAATTTTTTCTTTTGGATTTTTATATGTTTTTGCATATGTTTTCATGTTCAATTTCATTGCATGGACACACATAGAATCGCATGGACAAACAGATACACACTCACTGGTTTGATTACTACTCATTAGTCTTCGCACACAATGGACGTCGATGTGTGTGTGCACAAGTGGGAATAACATAAACATCACCCAAAGCGCGAAGCTTTCTCAACATTTTCCTAAGCATGGTTTCAGGAGAAGATGGCGCAGTTTGGGAGCCAGCGATAGTGCAAAAACATTTTTCCTGAGCTTAATGAAATGACAAAATGTTTTGCTGTCTCGTTAGTTACGAGTGCAGTTTGCCATCAGTTGTTTTTACGTTACGTTATTGTTCTGCTGTCTCACCCTTTTCTCGCTATAACTGTCGTTTTTCATTTGTAGTTTTTCATTATGTGGGAAGGGGGATTTGGTTACACTTTTTACATTTGTTTCCTTTTACTTTTTGTTGAGTACACATACTTTCACAACACAATTGTTGTCCGGTAGTACATTATGTGTTGTTGTAGCTTCGATTGGTTGACATTGTTTTTTGGTCAATTTTACAAATTGAAATTGACAATGACAAAAACTGATATAACAATAAAAAAATATTTTTTCTATTTTGGTGTTTTATGCATTGCACATTTTGTCAAGAAAGAGTTAAATCGTTTTTATTGTTGAACTCTTAACCATTCCACATTTGTTTGAAAAAAGTTTTTTTTAATAATAAAATATATAATTTCTATTTTATTGTAGATGGGTTTCAAATCTGTTGACATGTGAGTTTTACTATGTTGTAAGCATAGATTTGTTAAAAGCACTCTTGAATATTTCGTTGAAAATGTAAAGATTATGATATTGTACCATCCCGTATCTGGAAAATGGCGTTTTCATGTCCTGCAAGAACTATCGTTGTATATCCCGTATCTGGAAAATGGCGTTTCCATGTCCTGCAAGAACTATCGTTGTATATCCCTGTTACATCCTGCAAGAATTTGTCTGACGTTTGCATTTTTAATCAGACCGTGTGAAATTTTCGCCCTTATAGATCAAAAATGATTGAGATAGTTTCACTACCATAAATCCTAAAAGTATTGAATTGATACTCACTATCTTTTCATAGATCAAAGAGAGATTTTTTTTCCTTAAAAAAGTCGTTGCTTCTTCATAAATTGAAAGAGGAAACAAACTGTTTGTGCCGTTGATTTATAATTTTAGTTTAACTTAAAATAAAATTATAATGTGCATAGTGTAGGCGCAACATTTTCCAAAAAAAAAAAAAAGTTTTTTATGTTTATTTCTTGCAAACAAGGCAATTTACATATTGCTGAATATAATGAACTTAAATTTGGTATGCTAACTGCGCGAAGAGCAAGTTCTATTATATATTTCAAATTATCATATATTAAATATATATTTTTAGAAAATTCAAAACTATCACATACAAATTCGCACTTTCACTATAGCACAGCACAGCACAGCAAAGGAAACGCATTTCCTATGCTCGCATCTCGTATGACATATGGATTTTTCATTCATACTTCATGTATGTTATATTCATAAGCTATGCTGTGCGCTGCTGCTGCTGCAGTTCCGTTCATGGGAATTTTATTCAAATCTGCAACATTATAAATTGCATGCATTTTTCAAACATCCAACCAACCAGTTGACGATTTCTTTATGAATTTTTCCCGGACAAAAAAAAATCAGTGCGAACTTCGCTCATATTCAATGCTGTCACAAAACTACAACTACAGCATACATCAAAGAAAATAGGTACACAGTAAGGGTATAACGGGAGCCAAAGACGAAGTGAGGTAGAGGCAGAATCCAAAAAGAAGATTACGCTGTAATAACATAGTCAGCAAATGAAAAAAAGAAGAAATAACCGAAAAATATGTACATTTGCATATAGATACATACAACAGCAACTGCAAGTAATCGTTTTCCCAAATCGCTAATAAATCATTCGAATGAACGACAAAATTCTTCAGCTTCACAATGCAGTAGGGACAAAAACCCCAGAAATTGCAATGGGAGTAAAAATGCAAAAAGAAAAATCGAAAACATTTTGAAATGAAATGATTTGGAACAAATACATAAAATAAATATTCAATAGATACGAATACAAGCACTAAATTTCAATATCAATTATCTACTTGTATGTGTGCATTTGCATGCATGTACGACTGCATATGTGAAATCAAGACGACTTTATAGCGTTTGACAGAGATAGACAAAATCGAAAATTTAGTGGTAGTTGTGCATACAGCAACTTAGAGACAAAGTCACAAATGAATGGCATAACTCTATATACTGAAAGGATATATCGATTTGTATTTTGGATCGTATTTGGGAATGCAGCAGAAATTTCAGTTGTAGTTGTACTAACAACAGTGGTACTCTTTGCAATAAAGTGACACTTTCATTGAAGCACTACACAAAGAAAAATATATAAAAAGTTTCGTTTCTTAAAAGTCTTAAAATGGTTCGATTGTTTACTTTTTCCCAATTATTCAATTCAATTGGTGTAACATTTGTATTTATACGAGGAAACGATTCGATTCAAAATTCGTTTATGACTTTTGACCATCAATTGATGCTAAAAATTCATTTCCGACCTTTCTATGCTAGTCGTTAAAGCCGCTTCCTTCTACGCTGAAATATATTGAGCCACTTTATATCCTTATGCAAAAGGTAAGCTAATGCAAGATTCAAAATGTTTACTGTATTAAGAAGTAATGTCGTTGATGAAGCTTCCTAGCGGGAACTGAAACCATGGTCTGGCGTGCTAGTTTACTGACGATAATTTATTAACACTGCTTTTTTTGTTCTTGGAATTTTACTGTATCGACTGCATAGTAAACTCATCAAAATAATCAACTGAAAAACCAACCAACCAACTGAAAAACCAGAACCAAAATTGTCAGATTTTGATTAGTTAAAGCTACGATTAAGACTAAACCGGACTTTGCTGGAACGTTAAAGTTCGTATAAAATCATTGAACTTGGTAAATATTTTTTTCATGTTTGCTATCACACTGCCAACATCATTCACCATTTGTTGCTACTCTGCAGCTTAGTAGTGTTGTTTCAGAGTGAACTTGGAATAACCAAAAAATAAAAATAAAAGTCAAAAAATTAGAGAGAAATTCCAAAACTGAAATTTTTTCGGAGATAATAAATCAAGACATCACTTGAGTAAAGCAAAACACAAAATATTTACAAGCATTTAGAAGAGTAAAGCTTAAACCCGTGCAGCGTATAAGTTGAAAGAAGACAGTGCATATGAAAAAAGACAAATGCCACAAAGCATAAAAGGGGACCATAGATATTTAGCAATGGCATAAAGATATTATTCTAATTTTATTGTAAACTATTTAGTTTTGGTTGTATGTATGTAGTATACAACGTAGCTACACGACTGCAAACTCCATGGGGGAAAACTAAAGGACACACTGATGAGCTGTCAAGTGGTTGGAATGTGATCATTCTGATAAAGAGCATTTCGTGTATAAACACAAGTACAAATATTTACTAGTATGTATATCCTTAGGAGCATTTTAACATAAATCGTACATTAAGGTAACTGCAATTCTAATTGCAAATCATTTAAGTCAATATTTTATATTTCATGATAAATGAATTTGAATTTTTTTTAATTCAAAACCATGATGTAATGTAATTTTTCCTCAGAGAGCATTGGCAGTTTTTTGCAAGACCGTTTAAGAAAAAAGTGAAAATGTTAAAAAGCTATATAAATGTTAATAATTTTTAACTTCCGTTGATGTTGGCGGTGGTTCAAGCAGTAACGACCAAACAATCAAAATGCTAATGAAAACACCCCTATCTTCAGCAACAAATTAATCTGTAATAAATGTTATTACCTTTTATTAATTTTTAAATTTTAAATAAATTCTGGAAAAAACTGTGCACGCAATCAACTAAAATATTCCTACATAACCAACTTAACTACTTACTATATTGAAGCACGTACATTCCTCACACCATTTTGTTGCAGCACTTAATTAAAAATTCTAACTAATTATTTGCAACAATCTAACAGAAAAAAGCGCAACAAAAATTACCTGCTAATTTTAAGTTTCACTTAAAGTTCAGCATAGAAAATAAACTTTTTAATTATGATTTTCCGCCAAAAGCATTACAACTGAATGCATTACATAGTTGGCTTTTAGGCGCCACAAATGCCGCAGCTTTAGCCGCTGACGCCACGTTCCACGTTGGTATCCACAAGCAACGTTCTGAATGCAACTTAAGCGTAAATTGCTTTATCTGCAGTAAGCGACCAAAGTTTTGTTTGAAATATTTCGCTTTGTTTTCTCACATTCGTGCAGCTATTTCGAAGTGTTATAGCAAAATTATTCACAAGATCGACCGGAAGCAAAAAGTTAAGAAATAGCTAAGATGAAGAAGTGCACGAGGAAAACGAAATTAGAACAACAATAGAAACTTCGACTTTGGAAATATAGAGTTGTGAAGAATGTTAACCCATTGCTTGCGTAAACGCTTGAAATTAAATGAGGTATAACAGATAATCACTTTTCTTTCTCCTCTATTTGGTAGTAAGTAATCACTCGCATGTTCACGTACAGCGTCGACTTTCCTTTCAAATCTTCCATAAAGTTCCAAATCTATTTCTATATAACTCAATATATATAAAAATATAAAAACGTAGCAGTTTCGGTTTATAATCCAAAATGGGTTAATATTTATTGCGCGGCATAGTATGTGACTGGAGCAAGTGTGATAGAAAATTGTAGGTTCAGTAGCAGTGGCAGCATAGAAATGAAATTCGTTTTCGTCCACCGCAAAGGATAAAAAGTTGCTCCTTTCGCAATGATGCTGTTGAGCTGCGTTTCGTTAAGTTGTGCTTTGCTCTGCTGTGCTGCGTTGTGCTGCACTTCTTCATTTTACTGTAAAATTGGATTTCGTCCACAGTTGAAGAATTCAAAAAGTTTCCCTACTAAATGTCCAATGCTGTTCAACGCTATGGTAAAAGGTTCATTGTTTTTGCTGCTGCTGCTGCTGTTGTATTTGTTTTAATTAATATCCATGATATTATTTTATTATGAAGTTGATATTTGTTTGGGGAAAAACTTTATAAATTGAGATGATAGTTTCATAGGACTCTACTGTTTACAAGCCATTAAATAACGGAATTTTTAACTTTTTATATGATTAATTTACAAAAAAAAAAATAAAAAACAAAACGGAAGAAACGTAAAGAGCAAACCAGAAATCTTGTATATATACATATATATAAAATGTACTATATATAGAACCAAGCGGATTCTTACGAAAATTTTTGAAAAAAAAATTGAAAAGACTGCAAAGAAAACGAAACGTGAATGAAATACTTGTAAATGAAACATAAATGAGAAATAACACCCATACTCGAAAATGTCGCATAAGTTTATAAAAATCTGTAGATTTTATGTGCTTGAGAATTCTTATTACATGCTTCGCTTGATTTTATCGTATGATATTTCAATTTTTTATATCTGCAAATAAAATTTTAAAATTTTACTCCGGAAAATAATGGTAAAACAATCATTCAGCTAACTCCCAAGCCAAGAGACCTACTCCTGTCACATATTAAGTTTAAATTAAGCAATTTGTTTTATGCAACACATACTTAGCTTATGCTAGATATGTTTACACTTACAAATATTCAAAATATCAGAAATTTGTTGGCTACAGTAAAAAATAAAAAATATACATATAATAAAACTGTACTGAAATAGAAATCAAATTCAAAAAAGCAAAAGATTTTAATTATAGTTGCAGCATGCTGCAAGCTACTGCATGGCGATTCGCATGCCAAACATGATTCAAAACTTGGAATTACTTCGTTTATTATGTGTAGCACAAACAATTCAGTAAATAAAGATGCTTCATACTATACAACAAAAGTATTTTGCAAATATTGTATCTGCTGTTTATATTGCGATTGTTTTTTTCTTAAAGCACTAACTACACTTTTAATTTGTTTCCTTTCCAAAAGTTTTCAAAGCAAAAAATGTCATTGGAAAATAATTTCCTCAGGTCTGAATGCTTTCTGAAATAGATTATCTTGACAGCAAGTACTTTTCTCAGTCGCATGAAATCTTGCAGTTCGTCTCCTTACAATTTACAACAATTTTTATTCAAAATGAGAGTACTGTCATTACAGCTTAATTTACAAATGCAAATTAAAGTGAAAATAAGCCAACTACACTCGTACCCAAGAGATTTGGCTTAACGAAATTACGTTGCCAACTGCTAAGAAAGAAAATAGCAAATGGGATTTTCTCTTGTTTAGTTCGAAGGGAAGGGGCGGCGCCACTGCCATTTTTGTGCATTATTGAGATATACGAAAGATTTCTTTGCAAGTATGTGTGTGCGTTTTCGTATTTTATTAAGTTTGAATTTCTTTAATTGCAATGCATTCCAAGCACTTTCCTTAACTATTTTTGCTATTGTTGTTACGATCCTTTGTGTGTTGTTGCTAATGTTGCAGTTTGTCTCTTGCCAATGTATTTAGTAGCTCTATCTTTTGCCGACTTATTGTTAGTTATTTTATGCAACTTTCTTCTTCTCGCTTAACTCTACAGTGAAATGTCGAAAAATGGGTTTAATTTCTATGTTATATGCTGCATTATTTGCAACGTTGAGTTGAAAATTTTGCAAATTAGAAATTACAACTTTGCACTTTTTCTTCTTTGGTCGTACGTGCACATTTTGAGTGTTGCCGCACTTTGCAGCGTTTGTGTGCAAATTAAAATTAACACAATTTATGCTGTTGTTCATTTACGTACAAGTTGTTTAATGGCCTAAATAAGAGATATTTTAAATTTGTTTGTGTTATTGGAATTCTTTTATTGCAAGCTGGATATATGGCATATACTCATGTACAAAGATACTCGATTAGATATTGTGCTCTAACAATAACACTTATTTTTTCGTTTATGTACATAAATGTTTGATATTGATAATTCATCTTTTCTGGTTATATAACCAGAAAGGAGTCAATGTCGACAGAAAGAAAAACTTAAGGAGACTCTTGTAATTACCCAGTAAGTAGTATTAAATTTGTCTCACATTGAATTACCTTTACAGAAAACCTAATGCGTTGAACAGAATTGGGACGGAGTCGGAAAGACGGCAACGGAATTCCGCAGTCAAAAAATTATAACACACTTGATGCTATGAAATCGAACAGGCTTGCGACGTACGACTGATAACCTATGTACCATATGTTGCTTACATCTGAAAAATTCTTAACTTAAAAATTAGCTGAACAAAGGACGCGCTTGTTTTTGCAAAAAAAAACACTTGTAGAAATCAAAAACTTTTCCAATTAGCCAAAAATTGAAACAAATATTAATAAATCATTTGTGGCGAAAATAATGTAGCAATAAATTTTGCATTAACATTAAGCATATTAAGTTACAATCCCTAGATTAAAGCAGAGAAAGTGTAGGAGGTAAGAGTATGTACCCCGGCAAGAAATAACAAAATCAATAAAATCAAGCTGCTACAACAAAACAAATTTGACTTTCGTTAAAACAACTTTAAACAACAACTTATGTGTAGGCTGTGACAAGCAGCAACGCCTTAAGCAGCTTAAAATCAGCCCATTTTTTATTCGACTCAGAACAGCCTGCACAACAATAAGGGGGAAAAAATCACGCAATTAATGGTTACTCCCCGCTACTGGGTAAAAACAGTTGAAATTCATTATTGATGCAAATTGAAACCGCGTGGTCTTTGTTGTGGTTTACACAATGTTAGCCACAAAAACAATCGAGTGGCTGAAGAAGAACCTCCTCACGCAGGCAGCAAAAGTGGGAAGGACCCTCACTTTAAATTGTGGCAAATATTTCGTAAAATTATCTTCAAAATACAGCGTACGCTTACAACAAGAAATAGCAATGAGCTCCCATAATTGCCGAGAAAAGGGGTGGTTGGGCGTTGAGCTGCTGAATGCATAGGCGTTTGTTTATTGCCCCTGTCGATGTTGGTCCATTGTAAACACTTTCAAGAACGCAAACTACAACATTTAAAATTAGCAAGCTATTGTTTGATATACATACAAACATAAGAACACGCACATCGCGCACACCCACACTCGCACAGACAAATATTTGCCCGGGCTCTACAAAGCTGTCGGCTATATAATTTGGTAATGGAAGCAACGTTGACGGCGATCCTTTGGCAACAGGCGCGAAAACACAAATTGCTCTCATTGCTGGTGTAAAATTTCTATTCGCAAGTATTTGGCGTCATCATTTGATTTTGATTTTGCCTTTATTTTTATTCTCGTGGGGAGTGTTGTTTTTTCTACTTTGGAAAGGGTGGTTGGGGGCAGTCTCATGAGCATCAATTTAGTATATTTTTTTGGCTATCGCCATTTTTGTTTAACCAATGAAGCCTTCAGTATAGCAAACATTTCCATAATTGTTAACGCTAATTACAGTTTACCCGATGAAGCATTTAATTTGAAAAAATAAAAATTAAATTTTACGATTTCTTCGATGTTCTGTGTTATCGTGAAATTAAAATAAAATTTATTAGATCATGAAAGCAATTGCTATTAATATTATGGTATTAACAATTGAGTGAAATTTTGTTATAATCAAAATGAAATAATTTTAAAAGAGGATCATCAATTTTGGGTCGTATTAGTAAAACAATATTAAACTTCTCTATTTATACATATCCTGACCGTAGGCCGCCTTTATGTAAAAAGAGATATGACATTTAAAAAAAATAAAATTCAAAATCTTTTTAATATATTTTTTTATGTCTACTACTAATTTTGAGTTAAAAACTATGCCAACACATCCCTTATCCTGAGTAAGTTTTGGATGCAGTCCTTTTCCTGGAGAGTTCATCAGCACTTCAAATATTAGCTTCTTTCCGCGGCACTCAAATAAGAGTTGTCTCTTGGAAACAATGCTTGCACTCATCTACTATTTCCTACATACATAATTACATAATACATCATTTTTTCATTGAATTTTTTCACAAAAATTGTTATAACCTAATCCCCAACCCTTTAATAACCGCTGTCTGAACAATCGTGATACCTCTTTTCAGTTTCTTAGACGTCAGCGAAATCTGATCTCCCTGCTATTAAAATTCGTAACACCTCTTGTGTCTTTTCAATGGGTTGGTTTTTTCAACACTATGGTCTCTCGATTTGTAAGGACTTTTTTTTCTTTTAATCGAAAAATGTTTAAGTGTCATGCCTTGAATAACACAAATTAAGAAAGCATCGTATTGTGTGTGTACCTAAGTGGCTTGACAAAAAAATAAAAATTTCAAGATGCTCTACCTTAGAAAAACATCAAGCAATTGAAAGGAAATAAAACACCTGCTACACATACAAACACAATTTCATGGCAACTCTGGCATCAATTAAGTTCGAAGAACAAAATTTTCAACACACATACACTAGCAAGCTCATAAATACCCACATATCCACTTACACACTTTAACATTTACTCACATACTTTACCAACACATCGACACACAGCGTGATTGTCTTACTAATTAGGTGTGATGTAAACAGCTTAAAAGTGGGCAAGGCAAGGGGGCGGTTTGCAAGAAATGACTACAAGTACTATCACGTTGTCGACGTTGAGTTCTCAGATTCGAAGTTAATGTGGCAGTGTGCTCACCTGGTGCTAACGTTATTATTTTTGTTGTTTTTACTACTACTACCAACGAGGTTGATGCTGATAAGCGAAGACATGCCGCGTTCGCCTACAAATAGGCTACAAAAAAGTTAATTCCAAGACATCGAAAAAGTTGAAAAAAAAAAAATCCTTCTTATGCTGAACTAAAAGAAATTTGATAAAATGTTCACGAAGAAATTTTGGGCGAAAGAATAACAAAAATAATAGTAGTTAGAGATGGAGTTCAACTTTATCGAAAAAAAAAAACAGGAAGGACGATTCAAACAATGGTAGTGATACCACACGAACAACAATTGAAAAGAACAAAAAACAATGGAATCAAGTAGAGAAAAACCTTATGAAGGAAATTGTTGCTGAGCCTTGAGTGGTGCAGCACAACAAATGCTTTGCTCAGTAGAACAAAAACATACACACACACACACACCTACACATATACGAAAACACTCAAGTTTATATAAACACTAGCGCTTACAAACTAACACCTTTCGTCTATGGTGTATGATGTATTTCACAGTAGAACAAACACGTGAAATTGTGAAATTTTGAAAAAGTCTCAACGGAATTAAACTTTTTCGTGGTTCAAAATTGTAGTTTAATAGAGATCGAGTTAGAGATTTGACATCATTTCCAATAAAATTATCTCTACTATATTGCATCAACAGACTGCGAATCTGGTACTTAGCTAATTTGGTTTGATTGTAGCTAGTAATCATTTCAGTATGCTATAGTGTTTCCCCGAATAAACTGGAAATAGTACAAAATACCACCAAAGTACTGAAAACGAAGTCGAAATCTTGCTAAAATAAATCCAAACTCGATACATATTTTAAATAAAATTCTTTAAAAGGTTCATTTCGAAAACAGAGATTTTTTTATCACTCAAAAAATAAAAAATTCTTTCAATTTCGAGAAGGATTATGCTTTCTAGAACTAAAGCATAAGAAAGGTAATGTCAAACGCTTGTAGAGAAATCGAATCAACGCTAAGCTCAATTCAACGAAACCAATATATGACACACTTGCTTTTCTTCAGGCTACACTATATTACTCGCTCTCTCATTTGTTAAAATTTATACACCATAATGCTTCCGTGCTATTGCAAGACACATTATGTTTCGTAACCAGATTGTGATCATGTCCAAACTTTGAAGACTAATGCTAGGAATTAAGTGTTGAAGCCTTAGACAGTGCTCATTCAACAAAGTCGACTTCGCCTTGAAAGTTTCGAAAAAAGAAATTGGACAGGAAAAGTACGACGAATTTTAGCAAAATATATTGAAAATTCAATCGCTCTAATCACCATCACCAGCCTTAGCGCTAAAAATGCATATATTATTTTCCTTAGTTTTATATAAAGTCAAGGCACTGTAGTTCGTCCTTAAGGCGCACCATTATTGCCCCATGCATCACCTTTACACAACTATTAAAGTGAGCACTACAACTCGTAGTTCAGTGATCCAAGCAGCAAGTTATAAGGCACTCACTCGTCAGCACTTGATTTTTTCTCTCCAAGTTTCTCAACAGTGTGCGCTTCATCATAACTTTGTTTCTGCTGCGACGTCGAACATTCTTCTTCACTTTTGCAGTTTCTGCAACGTTTAGTTTTTCGCATCTTTTCACTTCGTTGTTTTTTGTATTTTCTTACACATTTGATTTGCCATTTTGTTGGTTTCTACTTTGCCTCGCTGAAAACGTGATATGAAAACGGAAATTGGCTAAGAGGGCGCTCTGAAGTTTCAAACTAAGTACATTGGTCACCACAAAATGTTGTGTGCTGCAAGCGACCATAGCTTTAAATCTATAGCACAAGCCAAAAAAGTTGAACAATGCAAATTTCAAATGAATTGTAAGGAAGTTCTGAGCAGCAATCGTTGATTGTTCTACTTAGTTTTCAATAAAATTTTAAATTGCATAAAGCTATGTCAATTTGGTACTTTGTCTTTTGCCGCATGCATGGAATCAACTCTTTTGAAATGACCTACAACTGCATGCAAAGCACTGCTGTTGGAGTAACACAACGTAACCTCACCGGAAATTAGTAAATTTGTCAGACTTCATCTTCGCATTAGAATCATTATCGCTGTTTATGAACTTGGCGCACATAATTTGTCATGATGGCCGAAATCACCAGCGGCAGCAGTGCTGATGGTTGTCGAGTTTATGTCACCGACAGCTGCTTTCGTGTTTTTGCCTCAAACTTTTGCCGCAGTTTTTCTGCTTCTTCTTCTGTTGTTGCTAACGACGTGCGTGTCGTTTGTGTTGGACTGAAAGAAAAACAAAACTGCGTAGGTTGGCTGCGTGTGTTCCAGTTTCTGACAAACAATAAATAAACGCAGTTTGAAAGTTTCTCGCTAGCAAAAAAGTTTGAGTTAATCCTGCAATCTAGTGCAAAGATCAAAATGATTTGTTGATACCGACGTTGCGAGTAGAACAATTTAAGGAAAAACTATTTTGTTGGATGGAAGTTAAAGTGCACCTAAAGGGTTCAGCACAACAAACATTTTAAGTTTGCACGAATTACTTACATATATATCAAAGTTAAATAAACTTTGTTTTATCTTTAACATTTTTCTTAATCGATAGAAAAATGGAAAAAAGACAAAAAGTTATCGCATAACAAATTCTCTTGTGAAAAAAATGATTATACAATTTAAGTATGTACGTTTTTTATTAGAGAATAATATCAAAAATCTGATGTAACTTTCACGAAAAAGACTCTTTTGGATGATATTTTTGTTAGGAAATAGTTCCAAAAATCTTACATTCTCTTAGCAAGAAATTTGGTGGGCAATTTTTTTTCTTCAATTTTCGATCCATTTTTTTAAGGACACTGAATAATTATTCAAAATTTTCAACTAAGTATGTCCACATAAAATAATCGAAAATCTTTTTTCAAACGTATTACGAAGAGTGAGATTGAGGTATCTCGAGATCAAATAGAATCTAAAACTGCTTTACTAAATGTATAAGAAGTGAAAAGCTTAAGTTTTGCAGAAGCTATGCCATAGCTGGGAAAATTAAATGAAAATAAAAAAAATGAAAATGAGTGGCGTCCAAAAATTGTTGTTTTGACAAGGATATCTCCATATACTTATATTCAGTTATAAGATAATATCATACTAGTAAATAGTTCTATCCTACCTTAGTTTGCCTAACTAATTTAAATGTGTGTGCGTGTGCCAACGAAAAATTTGCAGTGCATTCACTATCTACACTAATGCAGCATCAGTAAAGCAGAATTCTATTAACTTAAGTAAAAACTAGGTAACAGTTACAACAACAAATTCAACAGCGACTCCAACAACAATGTTACACCCAAGGCAACACATTGTTGCAACGCAATGTTGGTAGAAAAGTAAGCAAACAAACAAACAACTGAGACAACTAAGGCAACACTGTTAAGGCAACAAAGGTACCAAGATGATGATGCCGTAACCCCAACCGTTGCCTAACACTGCCACTACCACAAACCATCGACAAACACTCACACAGTTTGCGTTGCTCAGCAGTTGGAGTTGTTGGAGTCAAAGTCATGAAACTTAATTAGTTTTTGTACGCGATGGCAACGCGCACCCGGAACCGCAACCATTCAACTCACTTCCGCTTGACGCTGCACAAAAAAAAACCGTTGAAATATAATCTCTTGTCTTATTGTTGCTATTCGCTGTCTTTTATTTTCTTTCTTTTAAGACATTGTTATCGTCTCTTTCGTGTTATGGTTTATTAAGAGCAAGTGTTGTTGCAGTTGCTGCTGTTGGCATAACTGTAACTATTCTATGGGGAGTTTTTCCAAAAGAAGTTGAAACCCTGACTTTATTTTGGTTCAGCTGGTTGCTGTGGTATCACTGTGCTGTGCATGAAAAGCGCAAAGCGCATAGCAGCAAATGCAGTTGTTTTTTATTTCCATTTCAATCAGATTTTTAATTTTTCACATGAGTTGGAGAATTTCCAAATTTTATCAATTAAAGAAAAAAAACCTCTAGGAAATTGAGTTTTTATTTCAAAGTTTTTAATTTCAGTTTTAATTTTGGGCTAAATTTAAAAATTTGAAAACACATACAGCGGTATTACAGAGCAATATCCTGGGAGGCTAAAACAGTAGAATATTTTATTATAGTCGTCATTGGTACCTATACTGCTATCAGTGAAGAATTTGTGCGGTTCACTCACTATGCCTAGGAAAACTTAAATTTTTTTGGGCTTGATGGTGTTTATTTAGTAATGCCTTAGAGATTTGGAGATATGCACAATGAAGCTCTGAAAATATCGTTTTGAGTGCATCATATTCATTAGTATACATTGTGCATTTATCAATTCCTCGGAGTGAGATGAAAACAGCTATACTGTACCTTAATGCTATAAACTTATAAGAACGTTATCTGCTGCTGGAATTGAAGAACTAAAAAAGGATATATGTATTTAATGAGGCACATATTAATCGTAAGGAAATTATGTTTCTAAGGAGTAAAGAAAAGTTTCAAGTTGGGGAATGGAATATTTTGGGGCAGTGATTCTAGGCTTGAAATTTTGTATCTTATATTTGCATTAATAAATTTTTTTTATCAGATGTGTCTTGCCCTCAAGTGCTATTATTCCAGAAAAGAGCATCACAAGGCGCGTTTCATATGCGCACTTTACTGTTAAAGACATAATTTTTGAAAAAATTAACAAAAACAAAAAAAAAAACCCATAGTGATCAAATACTAACGGATATATTGGATCGAGTGTTCTTTTTGTTAAGAAACTTGCTGTATATTCATATTTATCAATCACAAGAATGCCAATTTTCATATCATTTTGAGCTCAGGAATAAAAATATTCCGTGAGTACTTAATTTGGGTTCATTATGATACCAACCGAACTACAGACAGAAACTTATGAACAAACTAAGTAGCCATAGTAGAAAATTGTACGTATGAGTAAATTATTTATGACACTATTTCTCGAACCAAATATGGTTCCTACAAAACTATATGTTATGTAGGTCTTATACATTGTATTTAAAATATTTTATACAAGGAATTCAAAAGTTTTCACTCAAGTAACCAGCTTAAAATAACACATAATACTCGTACAAGTGATGATTACTCATACCCTAAAGTCTTATTTCAGTTTCCCATAATCTACTTCAGATAACAGTTTTATTGCACAATTTTAAAAGTTCTCCTTAATGAAATTACTGAAAAATTAGCGACGACATGGGTTAGCTCGTTTGTTCCACATTTTCAGTTTAAACTTTATTTTCAATAGAAAAAAATTATAAAAGTGCTGCTGTACAACTTTAATAATTATGTGAGTCAAATTGTCTTAAGTTGTAGAATCTATTAGTAGATGGTTGTCGGAAATTTTTAAGCAGTTTAAAAGTGGATGAAATTACGAATAGTTTTGAAGCTTTCAAACCTTAAAAGGTGCAAAAACTATTAAAGTAGAAGAGGTTATCTAAAATTTACCAACAGAGAACTGAAGCCTTTTTCGTTAGCAACGCATTTGCTCATTTACTAAGAAAAAGTTATAAAAATTGATTAGCGAAATCCAAAACATTTTGCTACGAGTTCAAGTTAACTCAAAAAACAACAAGTGGCGGATACTCTCGCATATCAAACAGCGGACCATTTTTTATCGCTCTTCTTCTACAAAACCCTGTAAAAAAATCCCTTACTATTGAGCGCATTTTTACTTTACATATAGTGCGAGGTAAATAAAATATAGAGAAGCCTAAGATACCTACTTAGTAGATTTTAACCACTTCTTTGAAATTTTTGCTACCTGTAAGCTTTCCAAGACATTCAGATAAATAATGCTTTAAGTTGTCTATCTGTCGGTATTTCTTTGTCCACCACTGTAAGTTTTCTGCATTGAAAAGCACACTGAAAACGAAGGAAATTGCAAAATTTTTAATTGGATTATTTGAAGTGCACTAAAGACGGATTCTAAAGCAAAGTATGTAAGGTAGATTCCGCGTAAATGAAAACTCTGGAATTGTTGCAAAAAAAAAAATGACATGACCAGAATATTTTCTTTTGAAGCTCACAACAAAATTTTCTTAAAACAAGAAACGAGAACACATCTGTCACCACCTATGAAGGCGCAACAAAAGCAATGTATTCATATCAGGGTGGTTCTTAAAATGAACAGCAAATTTTTAAATAAAATAAAAACTACTGTCTGGAATTTATTCAAATATTTTAGTTTATTTTGGAGATGAAAATTGTAATATCTCGCAGTATTTGAAAAAATTACTGATTGTTGTTTCATCTTATATGCAAGAGCAAAAATAGGATGGAAGAGAGAGGGATAGCCTTCGAGTTAAAGTGTGGCAGAAATTTTTCAAGTGTTTTTTTATTTTCATATTATATTACATTAATAGAGTGCATTATGGAATAATGTTTAAGCTCTTTAAGGCTTATTATTTCAAGAAAAACCTTCTGATAGAAATCAGTTGAGTCTTAACCCTTCGGTTGATATTTTTTATTTCTCAATTTAAAAATGGGAATTATTTAATTTTACTGTACATTGAGGTAATGCATAAAAATCAAAAAAATTTCAAAAAAATTTTCCTTGAGTAAAATTTTTAGATTGATTACATATGCTAATAAATTTTGTAATGACCTTCAAGTCGTGATTTTAAATCACTGGTGTTCAAAGTTCAGCTACAAAAATTTATTTTATAAGCGGCCATATTCTCTCATTAAAGTTCAAGCTTAAAATTTTGGTTTCTTTTAAAAATTGTATATAATTTACTTTGCTGATATTTTGTTTTGTTTGAATTATTAAATGTCGCTATAAGATGATTATGTTACATAATATGTCTACTTTCAAATCTGATATAGTTTGACTGTATCTTTTATAAAAATAAATGTTTCTTTTAAAAACTTTTTGCTATACTTGGTAACTCAAATTGTAGTGCATAGTAATTCCGATTTCCTTCAGTTAACTTCTGTATACTCAGAGCAATTTTGTAAGCACATGTTTGGCAAAGATATCACGATTTACAGAGGTAAAGTTATCGACAATTGCTGATAAATCTTTTACTTAAAAGTTAAAGAATCTGAACTGCATGAATTTTATTACGTTCCTATTAAAAATTTGAAACCATATCTGTTGAGGCCACCCTTATCCGCATTTGTTCAACACATCACGCTGCATTGCAGAGTTGAAAATCATATTCTGGTTGTTATGGCTGTCATTGACTAACTTTTCAATTCTATACTTTTTGGACGTGACACAAGATGGCGTCATTAATACTAGCAGAGTGCATCCATTGTTTATGCGAACATAACCACGCAACAAAACGGCAGCTGCGACAAAGTTGGACTTAGAACTTACAACGTGCCACTTTCAATGTATTGGTGTGAGTGCGTAAAATTATGTTGTTGTGTCCGTATGAGTGAGAATTAGTCAACTTATTTTGTGTACAACACAAAATATCAGCCAACAATGCAATAAAGTTGCAACGAAATTTCAAAGGCTAAAGTGTCAAATGCAGCAGGTTTCGAGAGAGTGCACTTAATGATTTATGACACTTCGAGGATTTGGGTAATAAGAACTTACAATAGGGAGTTTAGTAAGTAGAGCATGAACATTTAGTTGAGTATATCGGTGCATGTGTCAGCGATACTCCTAGTTACCATATCCAAGTAAGTGTTATCTTGTAGAGCAAACCAGAGCAATATAAACTTTCTGATCAAAAGTAGAGAATTCTGTGAAATCCAACATATATTCTTCTTCTTTCTATTATAATTTTCCAATTCTAATTTTCTTTTCTTTGTTATTTCCCATCATAAACATGTCACATGGTCTTTACGCGCAATGTCCTTCGTCGTTTAGCGTGGTATAATTTCCTTTTTCCAAATTACATTCAAAGCCTTCAAAAAGGGAATGAGCAGAATAGACTAACATGCGTTCCGGCTGTCAGGAGCGTGTGAAATACACGACGCGTTACGTGCACATAAATTCCGGAAATTGTCTCCTAAACAGCACGCACATGTAACAGGGAAATAGAAGAATAGTCAAGGTTCCTTATTCATTTTAACTACACTTGGTGAAAGCGAAGAAAGGAAAAAAAAATAGCAAAAAAATAAATTTGATCTGCTTTAACAGCGCAGCACTTGTGCCATTTTCTAATTAACTTTATGCGAATGTCACCAACACCAGCACACAGTATCGCGCACCCAAATTATTGCGCCCCATTAGCTGCCCGAATTAAACATGTTGCCATTCAACTTAAGGTCTTAACGTGATGATGGCCGGGTCGGCTTAAACATAGCAGAACTGTGTGAGCAACAGCAGCAGCAACGTGCATGCATTTAACTTGCGCAAATAAAATGTAACTTGCAAATAAGCTTCCAGCAAATAAATTCAACTCCATTTGATGTTAGCGATTCAACTTAAAGCAACCGCGTACCATACTCCCCCCTCAAGGCATAAACAGTGGGTACTTTACGCAATATAATGAAAAGAAGCAAAGAAAAAAGAAGACAGCCGCATATTCTTTATGCGTAATTTCTTCACATTATTTACATGGTCTGCCTGCATACTAAAGAGTCCGCACGTTTAGTTTTGGTTTTGGTTTTGGTTCCGGGCTCAGTCCCATTCTTCCGTGGTATCACTTTTAATTTCGTTTTTAGTCAGAGCATCATTGGGGAATGTTTTGATGATATATTTTATTGACATTGTGGGGAACATTTTTATGTTAAACATGCGCTTAATTTGATGATTTTCTTGTAATGATAGACTGCCAGCGGTGACCAGTGCGGTTGTTTCACGTCGCCTTTACGCTTTTATATGATGTATGAGAGTTGCGAATTAAATAGTATTTGGGGACCAATCTGATGTATTCACAAGTTAAACGTAATCATGAAGGGAATTTCAAACCACAAAATAAAAATAAGTTGTAATAATAAATCTTAAAGATTATGTTAAAGTAACAAACTAGAGTCAAGATTTATGCCAGTGCTTGTCAAGAAGAAAATATTAAATAAAAATGCTTTCAGCGCTTGGATTTAGACAAAAAAATCTACATATTTATTCATTGAAAGGTTTTGTTCCTCTTTAGATGAAAAAACTAAATCGTTGACTGAGGGCAATGCTTTAAATTTCAGTGCATCATTTGTTTGCAACTAATCGGCTATTGGAAATGTTAGTTAGTAAATAAACTCTTTCCTATGAGTCCGTAGCTATGTCAATGCTTTTGCATTTTTTTATGCAAACAATATTTATTTCATTACATCAGTGATGCACAAATTTCTACTGGGTAATGGTTTGTTTTCTTTTGAATTTCTACACACATTTATACACATACTAGCTCAAAATTCATGTTACAGAAGTCAAGTCGCTGTCTACTTTTAGGCAACGAAGTTGAGCATCGCTACAGTATTGGAACACCAATAGATAATTAGCGATGGAACCAGTTAGCCCATGTTAGCGTATGTCATTCAGCCATATGTTCTTGGTGTAGTCAAAGTCTGCTTTATACTCAATTTTTCAGTTTTGTTTTATATAATTCATTGGTTAAAAAATGCGGAACTGGGCTTTTTAACGTGGCAAATTAAAATGCCATCTTTTACATATCTTGAATGATTTTTTTACTTAATAATTTTTAAAAACGAAATCATACTTTACACAGAAAATAAATAAAATTTTTCTTAAGCTATTTGTTACTTATCCTTGACAGTATAATTAAAGCAAAATGAGAGCATTTTACTTGTTACCAGTTTATCTATGTCATTGCTCATCATCGTTCATATCCAATCCAATGGAAAACGCAGTGGATATAGAGAGCAAATCCATTACAAATGAACGATTTGTTGTCCACGTTAAATTGCTTGCAATAAAAATAAGATCAAAACAAATAAATTTATTTGGAAACCTTGACCAATTTTTCACAACTGGCAGCACAACTCAAGTTACCTCGTCGTAGCACTCAAAGCACAAATAACCCAAAAATAAGCAAGGGGTTCCACATAAATTTTGTGCACGTAGACATCGAGGAATGTAGAGACAAAGTAGACGTTGGCATTTTTGAGCTTCTTCCCCTCGACTAGTTTTTTTATAAGCCATGACTGATGACCAATGATGATGATACCGGACGACTAAGCTAAAATGAAGCAAAACAGCTAAAACAACAAGCACTATGGGATTTGTAGTGGTAGTTCTGACTTGCAGCCATATGATATGCTGTATTACCTAAAGAATTTTAATGTACCCAGTGGGGAAAATAGTACTGCATTTTTTAATAAAAAACCTAACAAGGGATTCAATTTTAAGCAAAATCATACGACAGCGCTGAGCGCTTAGATTTGATAATAAAATTTTGATTTTTGCGGAGTAATCGTAATAAGGTGATCACGCTTACTAGTAACTTACGCAAAAAGTAAAAGTAAAATTGGAAAGATTCGCACGTATGAATTTTATACCAGACGTTTTAATATTTTAATAAAAAACTGAAAATAAAACATTTATTTCTGTTTCAGACAAATCCATCTGCTTCTAAAAGATTGATTGCATATTTTAAATCTGTTGTTAATTTCTACCTATCAACTCAACTCAAATCATATGGAAGGAAATCCGCGCTTGTTACAGAATTTCCTTGAATTAAAGAAAAATTGTTACGAAATCGGCGGCTGTTACCACAAAGGTTTTTAATAATTAATAAAAAAAGGAATCATGGTATTATGTTACCCTATCTCTATTCCTTCCGTCCAATAGTTTAGCTGTAAAAACATTTTTTCTTGTTAGCAGCGTAGCACCACCTACTTAAAAACAAGAACCTTTCCTCAGGGTTCAATCTATATTCGTACCAAATTTCATGAAAAAGCATATTTTCTAATTAAACGCGGGCTTGAAATTGCCCACTTGTTTTTTATGGGCAGTTCCACGCCCACTTAAAATTTTTAGAGTTTTCAATAACCATTCTTAGGGTTCAATCTATCTGCAAACCAAATATCATTAAAATCGGTCTATTGGTTTAGCCTCGGAACGCACTTTCCTGTTAGGGATGTGGTACCGCCTACTATTGGCTTTCACAATATTTCCAACAAAAAAAAAAAACATTAAGCGATTATGTTATGCTATGGCTGTGAAAAATCGGTCTAAGCGCTTACCAATTGCCTATTTATATATATGTAAATGCACTTAGACAACAAAAACAATTATCCATTTAAAAACAAAAGTGAATATTTATAATTGCAATTTTCATTATGCTAAATAAATTAAATAAAATAACTTTGAACTTTTTTCTACTGGTGATTTGAATACACGTGTATGTGTGCAACGTTGAACGCAATATTTACAAACAATTGTTCATGAAAAATAATGATGTGGGAACGCTGGCACTTACTACACCTTCACCGCAAATAAATTTCCCAGAGGATAGCAACGATAGGGGAAAAACAAAGGGATACAAAAGCAGCAACCAAAATGATTTTCGCTAAGGGCGAGTGATGGACAAAGCGGTAGAAGTCAGCTCTCAAAGTTAGACGAGACGCAGTTACTCGTCATGGTGACTTTAGTTGGCGGTAGATGCAGGTTGGTGTAGAATACTACATTTCATCATTCAGTCAGTCTTCCCTTCAACTTTTCGTTCGTTGTCTGTCTTTCTTCGATTCGTACACTTTTTTGATACGGTTCTTTTTGACCACTAGACAACAAATTGAAAGTAATTGAAAGCTCAACCATGAGAACAACGACATCATTCTTAACATTGTGTTGTGGCTAGAAGAAAGTATGTGGGTATGTATTGGTAGGTAGTTTGAAGTTAGCAATCGTCAACTTTATGTCAGCATTAAGTTAAAGTTTTCAACATTGTTTTGTGGTCTACTGAATGAAATTCGTTTCTGCAGCGCTTTCCTTCTAAAACGTTCAGGCACTAATGAATTTCCTTAATTGTTTGCTTACTTCATTCAAAGGGTTTCAAGTTTTACGTTGTTCTTTTAATGGCTCAGGAAATTTATTAAGTGCCAAAGAATGAGTTATTTAAAGGTTAAAGGATTCGATGTAAGCTGAAAGAGAAAAAAATCACTCAATAAATTAATTTTACTTCATTTCATTTATTCAATTCAAATATTAATTGAAATATTTTTCAAACCACTTTAGATGAATTAAAATTTTTACTTACAATTAATCTACCTTTGATGTGTTCTCTTAAGTTGCAAATTCATTAAATCTGTGAGATTATCCTCTTCATAAGTCGTTTTTCATAACCGAACGTAATTTCACTGCATCCATAAAACTTTCATTATTTATAGAATCAATAACTTGTGTGAAATGAAAATGCATTTGCTTAACTTTCAATAAAAGAATATTGTCAGAAAAATTTTTCTGTTTCTGCTATATGAAATCAGACATAAGGAAAAAGGAAATTGTGTAATTAACGCATTCCATAACAACAGGACGTTATTGCGCTTGCATGTGTTAAATATATGGTAGGTAAAAAGCTGTTCAATTAAACTGTCAAAGAACTCAGCAGGTAACTTTTTATTCAGATGTACAAATTAAATTCCTTGCATGAATTATGACTTGTAAGCGCAATTGAATCAAAAAGTGGAAAATTCTCAATAAAAAGTCATTCTCATAATCTGCAATAAAGTACTACAGTTATGAATGTTTTAAATAGTTTTTCAATAAAATTCATGGTAAAGATATTTATAGGATTAGCGAATAAAAATTAAAAAAATGTTAAGGTTTTAAAATCTCAAATTTTCACTTCTTTCAGATGTTTCATGCTAAAAAATAACCAACAATTATTTGTTTTTAGTAACTAATCAACTACTTTCCATGCTGCAAAATAACACTTACCATCACACTTAGTAAATGTCGCATGTAACATTTTATTAAATGACTTACAAAATATCTGTCCCATGTAAAAAAAAAACAAAACAAAAATGCGCACAAGTCAAGCAAATCGAACTACCAAAGTAGCACAACCAACACTAAGGCCAGAACGACATGCTCTGCTACGTTGGCTCTACCATGGCATTTTTGTCCTTGACAACGAGGCTTAAAGTTGTCTCGAAATATAAGTTTTCATGACTTTGTTGCTGCTACTGATGCTTTTGCTGATGGTGCATAGTTAATGTTCGGTGTACTGCCCTGCACTTCCCCTAGTGATTCTGTCAACCCCAAATGCTGTGCATCCTTTATCCCATTTTGTGGCAACCATTTATTGAAATCCTTTTCACAAGCGGCTCAAAGGACCAACGAACAAACGACGCTACGGAACGAACAAATGAATGAATTTCGTAAATTTAGTTGCTAAAATGCATTTGAAATATTTTCTTAATGCATTTAATGGTTACGACAGCGCCATCTTGTGCGGTATTTTCATGGCTAATTCTATGGTTGCGCAATGTATAGCTTTATTTTGACTGCATTCTGTCTGTGTGTGTGTGTCGCAATTTTCGTTGCAATGAAAATGAAGCCATTTGGTGTTTTTTGAAAGCGGCACTAGTGAAACTTTGTGGCTTTCTCGGGTGAAACGACATTTTTTTTTTAATTGGATTAGAAAGTGCTTTATTTTACTGTACAATATCATAGCTAAAAAAAAAATGAATACGTACTTAGGTTTAATTTCATATTAAAAATTATATATTTGAGGCCAATTCTAAGGATTTTTGAGTTATATTTTGGGATTTTAGTAATTGAAAACTTTTTTTAATAGAAAATGTCAAAAAATATCTGATTTTTATATTTTCTTATGCCCAATATTTTTGGTGAGCCTCATGAGCGTTTTTACAGTCACAAATATATAAAAAAAAATAATTGAGTAAGATTGTCTCATAACATTTTGCCACATTAACTTTTGAACTTTTTTCTTACAAGTCCTGTATTTCTTATCTTATATGCATTTATTAAATGAGACTTACATCATTGTTTTTTTTTTACATAATATTTTTTCCACGTGAAACTGTAATCCTATGGCAGATTTTTCTCATTAGAAAAATAGACGTGATTTTTTAAAAACACTTTTATTTCATATGATTTTTTCCTCATGAGACTTTTACCTAATGCGATTCTTACAAATATAATCTTCATTGCATTAACATTTTATCCCATGTGAGATTTTTCATATGAAATTCTTATCTCATGAATTGTTCGAAACAGAAGAAACTCATATACGAGTGCGAGACTTCGTATACTCCTTATCGTCCTTTGAAAACTTCTTATAATTTGCAATTAAACGGTATGTATTATTGTAAGGTATTGGTAAATTTTTCAATTATAAAATATACTGACGATATTTCATAGTTAACGCTTCAGTATCAGCATTTCATTTTCAAAGATGTTTATAGCTTAAACTGCTTTAAAGTTACGGAATTTCCGCTTTTAGTTAAGTACTACACACATACATCCCTATATAAATTCCCCAAACGATTCATGAAACATCCTGCGGATGTCGGCCACAATAGCAAACATGTTAGAGTCGGATGCTGTAAAATGCTAACGGTCAGCATCCTGTATTTGATATTCATGCCAGAGGAGCAAATAACAGTGGCAGCTTGCAACATTTGCTGTCCTTTTACTCGTTTGCATGGACGTTTGCATTATTTTCATGTCAAATGTGTAAGACTTTTTCTACCGAGCTCAACTATTTATTTTTTTTGCTCATTTTCATGAAACGGTCATTGTTAGTGTCATCTTCGTCGTCTTGCATTTTTAATTAATATTTAATGATTTCAACAATTTTGCACACATTGCGTCCAGTGCAAAACGATTTGATGTGACTGCTTTGGTCCGTTGCAAACTTTACTTTCATTGGTGGCATTGGTGTGTCGCTTAGTGTTGTATTTGTCGCCATCGCTTCGAATGTTAATGATGATGACATGTGTTTGCCGCTATGTGTTTTTTGTGTGCGTGTGCAATTTAAATTTGATGTACCCAGTAGGAACTTTTAAAAGCTTTACAAAGTTTTGCGATATTCAAAAAATTTTTATTAATTTTAGATCTAAATTCTGATTTTTGAAAGGTATAATTGGTATCTTTTTAATTGTTTATTTTGGCGTTCTTAATAACACCGTTGTCATTGATATGAATTGTGCGATTTTAAGCAAACATTTTTTTGTTGCTTTTTTTGAAAAATTTTGATAATATTTGACCAATAATATTAACAAAATTTTTCATATATTGCATTCAAAGGAATATTGTATTTAACATATTTTTTGATTTGAGGCATCGTTTTTATGTTGAGAATTCAAGAACGTATTTGAAATATTTTGTGGATTCTATCTCGTGCAGTGCAAAGCCTAGCAAGGTAAATTAAGTCCTGTAGATCAAAGTTTCAGAAGAGCCGTTTACATCTTATTCAAAAGCAATTGAAATAATTTAAAATTGTAGTCAGGTGTGATGTGATAATGCACTCGCAAACAAAACATTAGAGTAAAGACCGCGGAACGTCACCCCTATGAATGTCAAACTAAATTCAAAGTAAATATAACTAACATGTGGCGAGTCTGACAATTTCTACCAGATCTCGCGATGCTAGTGATCATCTTTAAAAGAACTATAAAATTTCAATGAACTTTTAAAAACTCAAATATTTTTACCGTTTGATCTAGTTAAACTCACTTAACGTCAAATTTCCTAATGGGTAATGCAAAACTTGCAAACAGACAGTAAAAAGCAGTTAAATAGAGAATTTTCTCTAATTACGTTTTTGCTGTTAGCAAATTAAATGCCAAAGAAATTATGGCAAAATAGAAAAACAAACCACGTTGCACGATATTTCATTTATTTAGTTTTCTTTGCTCTTAGCCCACAGTAGCGTACACCAATGCATATGCGACATTTCATCTGTGTGTAAATAAATAAAATGCGATAATTGCGTTAGTGTGTAAGCGGAAATTACGAGCAGTATGCATAGCATTTGACCTGAGTCTGGATTTTTGTGCAATTAAAAAAAAATATTTCAAAGGGTTGCTATGGTATCAAAACATTTAATTTTCTCTGTAGCCTTAAACTTAAGCTTTTATTGAAATTTTGCATATGTAAATAATTAAATTGAAAGTTGAAACTTTATAACATAAAATATAATTTAATGTCTCCTCTTATAATAAAAGAAGAATTAATTTATCGCTTAAGCTCTGGCTTTTGTAAAGATTGAATTTAATTTTTATCTAAGCAAAATAAACTTTGCCTTCCGTTTATTTGTCTATTCAGTTGGTTTGGTAGGAGTCTAATCCTATGCTCACACTTCCAACTCTAAAACTGTATCCTTCTGTTTTGATTCCATTTTAATTTTTTTTTTTTTAATTGCAGAATAGTTTTGAACACTAAGTAGAGTTGATATTGTCTTGAAATTATGAAAAGTTTTTAGAGCTTTAGCTTGTCGATTTCCAAGGTTCTATGACAAAAATTTATAGACTGCTTAGCTATGGCAGTAAACTTTGTATTAAGATTTTATCTTAAAGCTTTATATTTTATATAATTCATATTATTACGATTTCAAACCATCTGTGCCTTGATATGGGTTAACTTTCAGAAATTTTTTGATGTTTCAGCAGTGCTCATATTATTCTCTATTTTTATGAAAAAAATCTATCAAAAATTTAGTAAATTCTTAAAATAATTTAGATGGTAACCTTAGAGTACGTGTTTATTTCTAATCTTCATTTTTCATTTGCGTTTTTTACTTCTTTTCCATATGTGATTGTGCATGTTTCACCTTATACTAAAACAAAAACACACTGATATCCTTTCACTACCTCCGGAGGATACATTCAATCTGTGATTTTAATTTTGCTTGCTCGCATACGAATAGCAAAAGTATCTCCCATGCAAATACCGTACGTGTATGAGAAGAAATTCAAAGTTTGTAAATGCATACATACAACCGGAAATGTATATATGTAGCTACGAACGTGTGCATCTCTATATTCAGTATTTAATTTAAGAATTCACAGTGTAAAGTAAAATGAACGACGGTTATCATGAACGTTTAAACTCAACTGAATTTGGTTAAAAGTTCAGCAGCTTATGAAGTGAAATAATATTTAAGAACCCTTTGTGTTTCAAGTCCATTATATATTTCGGAATACTACATATTTCAAAATGAATTAAATTTAAAGCCTTTTGTGTGGATTAGAGCTGTTATTAGAAAATGGAAATTTCATTTAACCCTATTAGTACTACCTTGAGTCTTTGAGACTCATTTTGACTTTGTGCTGTTTTCTTGGCGTGAATTTTTTTATTTCAAAATTGAGGTTTCTTGTATTTTAAACTGCAGATGTTCTAAACAGAATTACGATAAAAAAAATGTATAAATATTTTTCTTTCTATTTTTTAAAAAAATTAATTTATAAAGCTAACGCAAAGTACTGAAATGAGTCTTAGAGACTCATATAGTTCGAGTGCAGCAGAGAACAATCTTAACAAATCCAAAGCATGCTATGTTTTTTTAAAATTTGAATTGTTTGATTTTGTGTCATTGCTTCCGCGTCGGCTGTAGTAATTATGCTCTGCACATATGTAATTACAGTGAAACCTGGTTAAGCGGTACCTGGATAAGTGGGAAACTTCTACTAGTGAGACGCACTTCAAGGTCCCACCACTTTCGCTTCAAAATACTGCTATTACTGGGATTATTAAACCTCTATGTCTGGGAATTAATTTTTGAAGTTTTTGTGCGTTTTCGCCTGTATAACATGGGCATTTCCCTCTATAACTGGGACCGTTTAGAAATAACCTATAAAGTGGGAAATAATATTTATGTGTGTATAATTTGTTATTTTAAATTTGAATATGCACGTTTTATCGGTCTGAGTATGTCTATTTGGGAAACTGTGTAAATGAGAAACCTCTTAATTGAGACAAAAATGTTGGTCCCTTGGAGATCCCAGTTATCTAGATTTCACTGTAGTTCTTTTCTTGTAGTGTTCAGTTGTGCACATATTTTGAAATATTTGGATATTAGTTGGTGAGTTTTGCGATTATCGGGTTATCAGAATACAAGTTTTTTCATTATTTTTGTGTTGTGTTTATGGAGGCGTAACACCGCCCATTTTTTAATTAAATCTTACTTTTCTACATACACACCAAGTTTCATTTATCTGCGTCACATAGTTGATAAGATATGATGAATTTAATTTTTGTCTTATATGGGAGGGCGTGGCATTGTCCACTTTTCCAAACCAAACTATGCTAAGAACATTATACAAACTATAATAAACATATGTTCCAAATCTTACTCATCTGCGTCAAATAGTTGCTGAGATGTAAAAAAGTAGACTTTTTTCTCATGTGGAGGCGTGGCACCGCCCATTTTTCAGTAAATCTTACTTTTGAATCTCTTTTGTATATACACATTATAACTATACTTATAAACTTAAAATTATTGTTGTTTTTCATACAGAATGTATGTGAGTCCGAAAGACTCACTTCAGTACTTTGTGTTCGTAATTTCACCCAGTATTAATAGGGTTAAACAAAATTTATGGAAAAAATTGAACGAAAATTTAATGGTATCAAGAACTAAGAAATTTGCTAGCTACTGTTCAGAATATTGTAAAATGTGTAAGATTTAATTAAGGAAACCATTATTAGATAATCTTAAGTCAAAGCCAAAGAAAAAAATTAAATCAAAAAGCTTTCAACCATCGTTTTTCGAAAAGTAACTGCTAAGTGAACTACATATGAGTACTTGGATATCTCAATAATGGTATTTCCAGTTCAATTCTACTTCGCTCAGTATATTCGAACTTTTAAAAGTATGAAAAGTACGATGAACTGATTTGAGTATATTCAAAGTATTTTGAGCATATTTCAAAACTTTCACCTTAAATTTATTTTGCTAATGTTTATGAACGGATAGTGTTGATTGACCCTCAACAATGATAAACTATTAGGTACACCTTAAGTGACACCCAAATCTATAACGACATTGAACTAATGTTTTGAAGTAAGTGAATTAAGTAGCTTTAAATCAATGCAAACATTATCATTATCAAGCTAATCGTAGTAGTTTTGGAGAAATAAATTTCAAATTACTCGCTGCAATATCTCGAGTATGCGAGCACTTTAAATCTTTTTAGATAAAAGTTATGTTTTGGGAAGAATATTAAAAACAAAAGCTTCAAAACAGATCCTTGAGGTGTGTATAATGTAAACGTTGTACTAGAGATAATTTTCTTTCCACTCTCTTGCGAACAGGTAGACAAAGGTTTCGCGGAGCTTTGGATTATAAGTTGAATCAGTGACTTTTCTTACATATACTCAAGATTCCAAAACTTTATAGTTGTGTCAAAGCATTGTGCTCTGCACTTAAAACAACTGACATGTGAAGGCAGTGACCTTTTCAAAAAATTAAAAATTAAGTGCCCGGGGGTCTAATCATTCATAAGAAAACGATACCACTGCATTTATTTTTACAGCATGAATCCAATTTTATCAACTATGATACCCGATAAATCACTTCGATACCAACAAATGTTTGAAAAATAAACTCATAGAAATTCAGTATTTGCTTGTAGTGAAATAAATACTAAAATGCTTAATTTAATAACTATTTGCTCCTATAACATCAAGTATTTAGAATGAGCACAACAGAAGATTTTCTTTGATTGTTGCCAGATTTTCGTGTACTTATAATTTGAACAAACTGTTTTAGCATAAGGAAATTTTTTATTGAATATTGATGAGAATTTCCCGTTTAAAAAAATATCGAAATCAAATTTCAAAGCCGAACAACAGATCATTTTGGGTTTCTTTTTGAAAAATAGTTTGAGTCAAAATTTCCGGGCCTCAAAATATTAATTTATAGTTTATTATACTTTGCGCCAAACCGACAGATATTGTACATGAAAGATATCATTGAACAAATTTCTTGACATCTACGAACAACATTTATATCTGTGATGCATTGATCACAAAATACAACATCAATGAAGTTTTCAAGTATTTTAACCACATTCCATTTAATTTAACAAGAAACCTAACAAAGTCTTATTTAATGTGGTAGAAAAACCTGTAATGTGATAATTAAAACGTAAACTTAAGAATTTAAGGACTCTTAACATGAGTACAATTTGTTAGAACTGTAACTTGATTAATAAACCAACATTCTTGCACACCCTGTAGGAAAATGTAACCTAACGTGCCAAAAAATAAAGTACTACAAGACTAATGAAATGCATCTTAATACATAATACAATAAACAAATTTATATGTAGGTGGTCTGAAAGAAGCGATACAGGATACATCATGGATCAATACACTTTCTTGTTGGGTTATAAGCATCTTGTTAATACTCCAGCACCAATAACTACAATTCCAACAGAGTTTTCACTTAGCACACCCATACATAAGCACATTTACACACTCATTCATAATAGTGGGTAATATTTTGAAGCTCAATAAAATGAAGGTCATTTTGAGCACATACAGTCACAACACACTAATGAAATTCCTATGAAATTCTTTGCCATGTTGTCGACATTTTAAGTGTTCATTAAAACAAAAAAGGAATGCGTTTTTAATTAAAGGACAAAACAACTTGACGACAAGAAAAGTGTGCACAAAGTGAGAGAAGAAGGAACAGTTTGGAAAAAAGTTTCCTTTGGGAAAAACATTTTTAATAGGCTGCCAAGACCAAAGATGATGATAGGGTTATTTTATGTTTATGAAATAAAAACAAAATCCTTTTTCTCTTAACCAAAATCATAAACCTCATGAATAATCAGGTCAGTGCTGTGTGTGTAGTTGAGTGTTTTTTATGTTCATTTGCAGCTAAATAGCAAATACTATACTACTCGTAAAAGGGTTTATAAGTTTGTAGTATTTACTTCTGATGTACAAATTTAGGCAAATAACAAATGTTGAATTTGAAGAAAACCAAAAAACAAAATATATAAATTTCTTATGATTGTTGCTTTCCCCACACACTTGTAGCAAAATATGACTTTAGCGTTGTCCAATGAACATCTCCAGAGATCTGCCGAAATCTGTACGTAGGACCAACAACCGAGCATTCATCATTTACTTGAGACTACCCAGTAAACCACGATATATAAATTTTAAATCATAATAATAGAGTTCAATGTGAATAGAGAAATTGCCGATATCCTACGTTTGACAGAGCAAATTTTGTTATTTCTCTCCCACCATGCACAAAACAGCAACAAAGTTATTAAAAAAATTAACGACACGAAGTTACAACTACAACTGTTAGAGGTTGTGAAAAACCCCCATATTTTTTCACGAATTAAATTGCAAGCACAGATACGCAATGCATAAAACAAATAGCTTAGCAAGTTTTAATAATTTCGCATTTTGCGTACTTCAAGTGCTATCACAGCTGGGTAAAAATTCATAAGTCGAGTAGAACAATGGAAAAACTTTTTTTATTCAAATTCTCGCAAATAAAAACTTAAGATATAAACGTCCAGTTATATTAAACACGCATACATATGATTAGTGATATATTTGAGAATTGTACGTGTTTAGGTGTGTGTGTGTGTGCATATGTATGTGTTTATTTATATTATCTTCAGTTAGTTTGTTTATTTTCTGTCTTTTGGGTAAAATTATGCAAATCTTTTTGTTAGCAACAGCAGCAGCAGCAGCAGCAATTTAAGTGAACAAATTTTGTTGTGCAAACTAACACTAACAAAAGTAAAATATGTACTTACAATAAACAAGTGTATATATACTTAATAAAGTAAATGTCGCTTATTTCGTTAGAGTACATTTAATACATCCCACGAATTAAAAAAAAAAAGATAAAAAAAGTAAAAAATGCGTGGTGTGTGATCCCAGTAACATTTTTGCCATTCTCTAAAATATTTTCTTATGCAAATAAACTCTGGAAAAAATTGCTTATAGCGAATTTGTGAACATTTACCTTATACTATTTACCATATATATACATACCTACATGTTAACATATCCAATACATGCAGCTTAAAATTCATGTGACTGAGAAACATAAAAAAAAAAAAATTTTTTTGTACAAGTCATTCTGTTTCGTTGTTTTTGTAATTCAAGCACACATATGCACATATTTAACCAGTGTTTGTATTTGTTTATTTGTTTAGTTGAACACAACACTACCAACAAAAACAAAAACAACGAGTACCATTTTAAAATAAACACCCACAACTATCTGGATGAAAATAAAAAAACCAAAAATATGTTTTTCTTACAAATAACCTAAGGAGCAGATATGCAATCCTTATCTAAATACGCTGTCTCTTTCATTTCTCAAGAGGGTGTCAAGTTGTGTACACGAGTAAAGGAGTGGAAAGTTTATATTTCACCAAAAAATAATAGAATAAATAAGTTAAACCCTTAGAACGATAGAAAAAGCTTTAAAAAATAATAAGAGGATGTACTTCTTAAAAAATTTGAAACCGTAAAAAATCAAAATTTTACCCTTGAAAGGCATTTCAAGTAAAGTTTCCCTTAAATTATAGGCATAACTTATCAGCATATTTCCTGTTTTCTTCAATAGTACCCCAAAAATCGTGAAAAAATTGAGAATTTTATTTGTATCAATGTAGAGTTTGATCTTAGTCTAACTAAAAACGTACCAAAACCAAATCCATACAAATTGGTAAACATTCAACTGTTCGACTTACAGTTTAATTAATGATAATAATGTGTGCAAAAATGAGACATAAATGTTACAGGTTAATTTGAGGTCGCTGAGCTTGAATTTGCCATCAAAAAAGGTAGTAAGCTAACTTCATTTTGATACGGTTCTACAATTTTTTTTTAAAGTCTACGAAGTTTGTTGTCTGAGTCAAAGTTGTTCCTCTGAAGAGACATGTCTTTTACACTACCCCTACAGCACCACTCCTTAACTCACCTATATGTAGATCATTTTAGTCAAATTTTGTGAAAAACCTTACTATCTCTAGTAAAAAAAATTGTTGTTTCCGAATTTCCTGCAGATTGACGTTGACAGACTAAGTGAAAAGCGGTAATCGCGCAAGTGAGACACATTAGTATAGGCCAATAATTTCTTAAAAAAATTCATAAAAACATATATGTATCTAAAGTTTTTATTAAAAAAATTAAAAAATTTAATGTTCAAAATAACTGCGAGTTACATTGTTCACTTCCCACGCTTACCCTTACCATCTTTGGGTTCCGGTGGTGGTGGTGGTTGCGGGCAGCTTTCAAGAACCCATTTACTGCTTATTCTGTCGAAGGCTTCGACCGCATCGAAATCTCTGCAAATTAATATGTTGACGTATGAAGATATTTGGAGTGAAAAACTGAACCAGATGTTTACTTACTCGTAAAATTTTTTAAATTTATTAATACGGGGGCGATTGTAACAAAAGTACATTAACACCACGGAACTACATGAAAGGACACCGGCGATGCAGATATGTTTGATCAGAAAGGCACGATGCAGTCCAATCATTGAAGGTTTCATTCTGATGTTAAGTGACTAAATGTTCGTAGACAGCTCTTAAAGTTTATTTTTTGCAATTTATTTTATTACTTTTTTTGAAAATTTAAAAAATTGAAGTATTTGATTTTTCTTTGACAATAATTTCAAATCTACTGATTTGCTGACTTCCAACCATAGTGATTACGAGAATGCGTGAACATTTTGAGGTAGACGAATGCATTCTATTGCAAAATGGATTGCACGGTGTGACTTGCAATGTAAAATGTCAGAATTGTTTATTTGCTTCTAGATATTGATCGGACCAATCCTAGCATAATAAAAACTGACAATGCTTTAAATTTAAAGTAAAGTTTTGAGTGATTATTCATGATTTTTATGATAATTTATCGTTCTGGATTTTTGGGTGATTTTTTTAGACGAAAAATGACCTAAAATTTTATATAAAAAATATTGCATAAAAAATCTTCTTCAAAGGTGATATCGAATTCGGAGCTCTTTTTTGTTTAACCTTTAATGAAAGTTCAGCCATTGCAGCCACATTGCTTGATCAAGTCATTTTAACACTCAACTAAAATTTAAAGTTTATTTTCAATAAAATGACAATTTTATGCGATTTCTTTAAGAAAAAACGAATATAGAGGAATTTTTGCAATAGTAACTATAAACTAAGAGAATATTCGGACAAATTTTTGGTTTTTGGTATTTTGATATGGCCTTTTTCATTCTGTATGATAAATGCCATTCTTCAATAAACTATCACTAATAAAGCATGAAAAAACTATAAAAAGTGTTTGTAAATAAAAACTTTAGCACCTACACAATTCGCATAAAGGAATGTAAACACATACACCTATGCACATACATATACTCGTACATTAATAGTTACATAGACTTTAAGCAAACATTTGTGCTGGGTTTTAGTGTTGACTTCATTTGTTTGTATGCCGTGGGAACAAATAAAGCACGCGCGCATGCACACACAAACACATTCGCATACAGAAAACACCCATATTATTAACAACAAAAACCAAACAAAGAATACCAAATGGGTCCAAGTTCATCAAGAAAACTCAAGTTTCACCGCTGCTGTTGCTGCTCTGAAAGTTTTTATTTGTTTGCTGCAAATCACGTCCGGTAAAAGTTGCAAAATATACTTTGTATGAGTAATGGGTAGAGCGGACACACGTGAGTGTCCTTGATGATGGCACAGGAAGGACATTGAAGAAGCGCCGGCAGCAGCAGCTGTTGTTGTTTATTTTAATGTGCAAACATGCGTACAAACAAATGCATTGATCAAATGTATTTGATTAGTGTGTATGTATGCGTGTGTATGTATGTATTTGTTAGAAAGAAAGGCGAACCACTGAAATATTGGCAAAAGTGTTAAGCGTTAAGTTTTATCAATACAAAATTGAATGGAAAAACAAAAACTTAAATGAAGAATACAAAATTGCGCTCATTTTGTGCTGCGTTGTCTTGTTTTATGTGTTCGTTATCCTTTTTGTTCTATCGTTTGAAATTGAATAAATTACGAGAGTCAAAAAACAAATAGTTGTGTGTTGATTTATTTAGCATTTCAGTAGCACAAAAAAGTAAGAAAACATTTGAGAAAAGTATTTCAGTTCCATCAATTATAAGATAAAAGAAGTTTACAATATCCAATTTTTATGAACTTCGTAGATGTTGTGGAGGAAATCATTCTGGTAAAAGAAAGTTGGACCATATTGTTTTAATATGGGTCTTACTGCATAATTTTAAGTGACTTTTATAATGTTTTGGCTAAGGTTGGAGTTAAGACATCAACTAATAACCCACACGGAAGATTTTTTATAGATAATTTGCTTTTACCAGGGACCTAAGCGATAATGAATTTTATGAAAGAATTCACTGCATAATCGTTATAAATGAATTTACATTTTTTTCGATCCAAAATAATCGATATTTTTGATTTTTATTTTCTTCGATTCAAAATAATTCTTATTTTGACCAAAATAATTCTTATTTTGACCAAAATAATTCTTATTTTGACCAAAATAATTGTTATATTTGATTTCTATATATGGTATAGCTTATATCAATGCAAACTCTGGACATAAAATTATATGCACAAATTTACGTTTTTATAGCTTCGTAACTATATTTCGTCCTTTGAAAGTATTTAGAGATTGCATTACATTGCAGCAACCAAATACATTTGATAGAAGTGTCCGTCAAACAATATAAGCTTTATTCTTCACATTTTTTCTCAAATATCAAGCAATGTTAGATTGCATTCAAAATATATGTAGGTCATCATTGCATTAATACTATCATAATATTTATTAAATAAAGTGAAAATTTTAATATTAAATTGAATTTTCCGTCGAGTTCAACATCCATTAAATGCTCAAAGTAGAAAAACCACGTCAACCAACATTAACACAATTACGACAAAAATGCCAGACAATAAAGCAGCAGTGGCAAAATTTTTGGTGGCAACAGCACAGCTTATTAAATTCACTTCACCAAAAATGAAAGCAAAGATGCGCGTAAAAATAAAATAAAATAATAGCACTGCCAAAAAACAGCAGAAGGATAATAGAATGCTGGCAGAGAGACAGCGCTTATACACATACATACATGTACAAGCGAAAAGTAAACACACACATAGCCATGCACTGCCGCAATCACATATGTAAGCAACTGAGATTTCCGTATCCTTTTCAGTTTGTTTTTTTTTTTGAGCTCCCGCTGCTTTTTGCCTTTAACACAGAGTAACACAAGGAAAAGCCAAAGAAAATCGTAAAACGTGAGTGATAAAAAACTCATTTACGATAAGCCAAACGCGTTGACAGCATGAACGGGTGGTGGGGGAGTCGAAGTGACAGCGCACGAAAGCTTTCAAGATGTACGCGCATAACAGCAGTAGAGGCAAAATAAAAGTCAAAAACGTAACATGCGTTGCTTTGATTTTTCGCAAATTTATCCTCTTTTTTTTTTTGACTTTAAATGTTAAAGGATTCAGCCTACGCTCGGGTATTTGAAATGTGTTAAGAAAAAAGACACTGTGTAGACGACACAGAAGCTCATTGGAGTATTTCTCATTAAGTAATGACTTCTAAGAATGGGTTGTTGAACAGAATCATATTACCGATAGAGTAAGCATCACATGGCTTTGTATATCACAAGTAACTTACAAAGATATGGTAACGTCTCAAAAGAGCGCTGCATCTCAAAATAATTTGGACAAAAGTACGAGAAATGTGCAGTAGATTGACTGTCGGAAGAAATGTGTAACTAAACCAATAGTCAAATTGCAGCACATTTGTTATAGAATATTTAATTTAATTTTAACGATGCTACTTAACATTTTATTGAGCGGATATTCATCTTATGCATGATGTTATCTAACACACTAATTCAATAATTCTTTGTCTGACAATGAATTCTTATGTGAAATACAAAGTTCTATGCAGGTCCATTGTGAAATTTATTCTACCTACTGATGTTTACGTTAAACATGACTAGTAAAATATCTAAATGTATCTGAAACAGTGTTTTATGCAGAAAGTAAAACTTGTAGAAATGCTTATTGCGATATTTACTACAGCACACTAGCCCCTACAGGCAGCATTGCCACTTGTGTATATGTATTAATACTCGTATGCTAAAGGATTTTGGTGGTAATTGCTCTGATATATCATCGGAGCATGAGTATCTACTTCCATATGTACATATTTGTATATATAGCGTGTCTTAAGGATAACCTTCTAAGATAATGATCAATTTAGCTTAACAGCTTAGCACTCAAAGTTGTGTTAATTAAAGCAATTTAAGGGAGTTCAAAGAAGCTAAATACTCTCCTTACAATCCCCATGAACTGCACGTTATGTACAGCAAATAAATTACCTACAGAAATGGCAGTTGGTCAATTCAATGGATACTTTGTAGCTTAACTGATGCATGGTATCGTTGGATGAATCCTGCGTAATTCACGCATACTAATTGTTGTATACTTCTGCCCTCAAGCTTAATTAAATTAATATGTGCATGATGCTGTAGAAAGCGAGGAGCTGAGGGTGTGCAAGATAAATGCATTTTGCTTAATAGATTGTAAAGCTACTTACGATTAGTCAACAGTGGAGCAAGTGTACAAATAGTAGCAATTTCTTGCTGAAAGCTCCAAAGTAATGTTATAAATTCTGTTAAGCGTTCGCCTTAAAAGCGCAATAATTCACGCAAATGGTTAGTTTTTTTAAATGTGTTTATGTTTTGTTATTGTTGTTGTAGTTTTAAGTGGTTTTAAGGCTTTTGCACTATTTTTATGCCTAACTTTGCTTAGCCCATGCATCTGAGCAATTAATTATCAAGTGCGTATCTTCTACATCAACAATAAGTTAAGTTTTAAGTGAGATTAATTAGGTACAAAAGTTGTGCTAATTTAAATTAAGTGTTGTCATTTAAGTCTGTTGTACTTTTTTTACTTACAAAAAAAGAAGATTAACCAAAGCTTTTAAAGCTTTTAATTAAAAATTGCGATTATACTATTTTTAAGTTCTTCAAACGAATTTTAGAAGGAATGCATTAATTCAACCTTAGATCAGGGCAAATAATTTTAATAACTCAGTTGATTTTTTTTGTTAACGTTTATTAATGTCTGATTTAATGAAATGTAATGCCCATATTAAGCGGGTTTATTGAAGAAAAAATTTTAATTTTAAAGGATGAGTGAAGCTTTCGTTTCATAAGCACATTAGCTGGCAATCTCAGTCACCTGTTCAATTATTCATTAGCTAGATTTTGCCTTATAAGTGACGTCAGTAAGATATTTTTATAAAATCGTGCATGATTACATAATTTAGTTTTGCATGTAAATAAAATCCAAAGCCGTATTAAAAAGAACAGAAATTAAAACACCAATTTATATTTGAAGCAATGCAAATTATTTATTAGTAATTTTAAAAGAAAGTTTTCGTAATATATTACGTGTCTAAAGATGATAAAAATTACTTCAACTGAAAGTCTCACAGAAATCGAATATAACAAAAATAACATGTGATAAAAACTTTTATGAGATTTTGTTGAAAAAAATTTATATGGTACAAATTTTGGGTTACAAAAATTTTTAAAGTCTTAAATTACACAAAAAAATAATTGCGCAAATTCTAAATCTCATGAGATATAACTGAGATAAAGATAAATTTTCCTCATTACAAACTTACAGGTTTCATTGATAAAAAACTAGAGCCATTTATAATGAAATTCTCGTAGTCTGGCAAACAAATTGTATGAGATGAAAATGTCACATGCTAATGAAATTACATGTCATAAGGCATATGTGATAAAAGTTTCACAAGTATATAATTACATGTAAAACAAGCTCACTTATGTTTACAAATTTTTAGAAAAAAATATTTTGAGATAAATTTCTCATGAGATAAGAGCCAAATTAAATAAGTCTGCATTATAAAAAGCGCATCCGATAGAGAATTAAAACAAGATGTGCATCCTTTCAATACATAATAATTGATGGAATGAGATGTCAAGTTTTGCTGATTCCTTACGCTCTTTTTTTTTAAACATAATTTAACTGCATATACTTTATATTATGAAATTATGCCTTTAGTTACCAATCAGCATAAAGTGAACAAAAGGACATAATACAATGAGTTGATACATAATAATATTTGCATATGTGTATGCGTTGCATTCAACAATGTCACTGTGTGTGCGTCAAAAGCTTAATGAAAAAATAACAGCGCTCTCTAACACATTAGGTAGGACTTTATTGCTTCGATTTGTACAACAGTGACATACATCAATATATTTACATGGCACATGTGTATAGAACATACCCAACGGGCAGAAATGTTAACTGCTTCCGTAGGAACTATTTTCAAAGAATGGAAGTATCAATATATCAACAAAGTTTAAAAAACTTTTGTGCTTCCGTGCATGTACTCCCTTTACAAACAAAGGCTTTCCAGTAACATGCTGTAGTCAAGAAAATAATCAGCTTCTCTGGAAGTGTTTCTGGATGGCTTTTACATCTCGTTGGGTATCTTCACGCATACCTTTAAGTTGATAAAACGTTCATGTTTATTAAAAAGTAATTTTTGGTTTGCCGCCTCTAAAGCAGAATTGAAAGTCAAAAATGTTAATGAGTTCGTTTATATGCCTCTGAGTTTCACATCAATTTGGCTTTTATGTGCATATGCAAAATATTGTATGTGTGCTAACTTAAGCTCATTATTTTTTAATTAAAAAAAAATTAATATGTGGCGCCATTCTTTTAAATGTGTCTTCGCATGTGTGTTAAATTAATATCCTTAAAACTCGAAGTATGCAAGCAGTTTTTAACGCTTATTAAATTTAAATTAAAAGTATTACATTTTTTTGCGGAATTGTGCAAAGATTAAAAAGGTAAAAAATATGCGTGCATAAGGTGCATGTACTGAAGCTATTGGTTCAATCGGCAATGATGACTTATGTTTTATCTAAAACTCGTGAATAGCCCAATTTTTTTTTTATCTCATGAGAGTTTTATATAAAATTTTTTTTCTGCGAAAATTTGTATATATAAGTGATATTTTCTCATATGGAATTATTACCTTGTGATACTTTTATCACATATATCTATATAACATGTAATTTCATTCGCTTTAGATCTTTGCATCTCACATAATTTGTAAAACGGTACCACGAAAATTTCAATGCAACTCACTCTTATAAAATTTTTCTTTCAATGAAACATTTTTCTTTTAAATTTGTCACGTAAAATTTATTTCCTTTGAAGCTCTTATAATATAATAATACTCTTAATTATCTTGAGATTTGGAATTCAAGCAATTATTTTTCGTGGAGATTTGAATCCAGAATTTTCAGTGTTAAAACCGAATACTTTGGTCACTATTCTAATGAGTTGTGTATGCCACTTTTGAAAATTTGATATTGTCATGAAAGTACTTCCTTAGATTCTGATTAACACTAAAATTTGACCTTGCGGCGACTATCTAAGAAAAAACTTTTTCCAAACATTTTTTTTTGCCAATGCTATTCTACTGCAAAGAGCTTTCAGATAAACTTTCAGCGCATTAAAAAGCTATATTTTTAAAGTTCCATACATAGGACTTGAGGTGTTTTTCTTAATATATTCGTTACATGTTTCTTGTATTTTCCTATCAAGTGACAAATTCAGAAATAATCAATATTTATATTCCATAGGTACTTTATGCACGTTTTACCCTATTGGGTAACAAATTTCGTAATTAAACTTATGCAAATACCAGTGTGTGACTGGGATTTCCGAACAGATGAACATATTATTACAACAATCAAGAAGTCTAGACGAAGCATAAAATATATGACATGTAACAGCAAAGTTGATTAATGTGAAACGGAAAATTTAGCGATACAAAAGAAAAAAAAGAAAATTTTGACAATGAATTTGAACTGCACAGATAATGATTATTTAATTTAGCGGTTCAAGGACTTTCTAGAAAAACATAAACAATAGATAACTATTGATGTTTTTTTAATACGGCGCGAGAATTCGTAATCTTTCACACATCATTTGATTTTTGGTTATACCCGCCATCATAATCATCTTGGCAGTCAACTTAAAATCCAGTTAAGTTCATATAAGAGAAAAATGTTTGGTCAAAACTTTTCACTACAACGCAAATAAAAATCTTACACCAAAATGGAACTATTTGAGAACTGGCTTATAGTAGACTGCACACAAACACTCCAAGCAAAGTTAGTTTTTGGTTTAACTTCCTCCGCCTGTCCTTTATCAATGCCAAATCCAATCAACATTTCTCACGGTTGCAAAGTTGCACCTGGAATCAGTTTCGTGTACAAGTTTTAACAGCATTCACACAAAACTTCTTGGAAGTATAATCGTCGTTGTTGTTGTTGCTGTCGTTGACGTTGTGCCATCGTCAGCACAAAACGAAAGAGTGCAAAAAATTGCATTTTCAAAATAGTTCGTCGGCTTAAACACTTGAAGAAATAGATTAGCAATAATAACTAATTGGTTTGATCAAATATTATTTTTTTATTGTGTACCTGATAACGTGTATAGATAATTCACACAATATCTTACATGCTTACAGCATAAAGCCAAAAGTCAGAAGGTTTAATTAATTATTTACAAAAAAATTTGTGAAAACAAAACTTTTACTTTGAGTGCCAGTATTTATTTTATTCTTGTAACTCAGTTACAATTTCGAAATTATTTCAAAACTGTAAAAATATCGTACAAACATCTTACACGCATCTCGCATGGTTTGTTTCTCATGAGATTTTGTGATATGGAAATTTTAACTTACAATTTCTCTGTTAGTTGATGTAAGAAAAACAAAATGTCTAACATGTAATATTTTCTTATCTTATTTTTCGAAATTTGTATCTCATGAGATTTTTATCTGATAGATCTTCATTTTGAAAAAATATCATCTTAGTTCATGAATTTTATCTCATGTGACTTTAATCCCATGAGACTTTTATCTCAATAATTACAGCATTTGATTAGAATTAAAAAAAACCAATAAGATTTTATTTTATGTTTTTACATGGGTACTATATGTATTTCATGCGCTACATTTTTAAAGTTTCCTAGTAAAAAATGAAATTTCTTCACTCATAAAAGAACTAATATTTTTCAGCTGGTGTCTCTCGATTTGCTGAATCTCAATTTTGCCAAAAAAACAGCACTCATTCTCTGTCATTCAAGCGCTTGAATTTTATCGTTCAATTGTTCGTCGTGCAAACTGTTAAAATAGTAACAAGTTGAATGGAAAAGTTTTGTGGCTCCGGAAAAGCGCAGTCATTGAATTTAGGTTTACAATACACCTCCACCTGCAAATAGGAGTTAAAACGAATTGAGTTGAAATTCGCTTAAATAAATGAAAATTGTTAGATCTTATTGATTTTCATCTGAAAAAAAAATGTTTAATTACATCAATCGCTGGTTGAAATGTTAGCCATTAAACAAATTTAAAATTTCTAGAGAGATGCCATTTTCATGTCATTCACATTTATAACTTAAAGAGATACATTTTCAAGTATGACAGTTTTAACTTTTTTAAGTACTAAAATAGCGATTTCAAAACTCACACAAAAAAAATTACTGCGAAAATATCATTAAAAACATCACAACATTCCAAAAAAAATTCAAAGCCCAAGAACCTTGAACTGATTTACATTCCTCATTCGATTTGCTCGTTTTTCATTTTACCTCCTTTGCATTTTTCTTCCTTTAAGAAAACTTTTGTTGTTGTCGTCAACACTGTTTTGCAATTGCTCCGAATTCAGTTTCAACCTCGTTATTTCAACGTAATGACAAATTTGCTGAAAAAAAAACAATAAAAAACAACACGAAAAAAAAGGATAAAAACTTCTTCCTTGCAAAATTTTGCCGTCTTATTTTCTAGTAATGATTCTCATGGAATCAATTGTTGTTTTTTTGTTGTAGGACAATGAATACTTGCAATAATAATGCTCAAAAATAATAACAACTATATTTTTAAAATGACTTTTTTTGACTTCCCGGTTTAAAATTATTTTTTATTATTCTCAGCCAAGTTAATGGAATTTAAAGTTTGCATTAAAAGACAAAAGTTTAAAGTGAAAAGCTTTCAATAAGGCAAATAACAGATGCGTATAGTGGGAGGAAATAGTAGAATGTGAAGTTGATGACGAACTTGAGATGAAATAAAATTAGTTATTGTGAAACGAGATGAGAAGTTCAGGATTGATTTGTGAAGATCGAAATGAAAAATCATTAATGAGAGATAAAATCAGTAAATTTGCATTCTTTAACCGCGCTGGATCAAGCTGATCAGTTGGAGAAAGTGACCCAAGAAAACCCAAATATGAAAGTTATTTCATATTCAGAAAACGAATTTAGAAAGAGCCAGCTCATTTACCACTTAAATGTTATAAGCTCAGTAGGTACAGAGAAATAATGAAATTGTAAAATATCAATCATAAAATGTTCATAGTATCCTGAACAAACTATTGAAAGCTAGGTATTGAGGGTTTTTTTTATCCTATGAAATAAGTCACAACGAAATTTAATCGGACATACTCTAGATGAAGAAGTTGCATTTAAAAATGGAAGTGATGGCGCTTAGTAATTGATGTAGTCAAAGCAAGAGAAGACATCAAAGGACATAAGTAGCAATTGGCTTTTCAGGTGAGGTTGGTCACGATTTAGTCTTTTCTATTGCAAACCTCATTCACCACCTCACATACATCTATCTGAGTAATTTCTGGCACAGATTGACGTTAAGCGTAAAAAAAAACTTCGGACTTACTATGTCATTTTCATTAAAAACAATTAAAGTTTTGATAATTTTTGGCATAGTCGTCCGGTGATTAGCAATAATTTTGTGGTCTAGACCCTTATTGACGGTTTTGATATCTTTTTCCAACTTCAAAAGAAAATACTGTTTTTTGTGTTATGTTATTGCAGATGAAAATTTAGTAGCAGAGAGAGAGCAGCAATAATGTGAAGGTTTTAATTTTTTCGAGACGAAGGGCTCTGTTATCCATATGATCTTCAATTTACAATCAAGCGGAAATTTTATTTAAATTTTTGAGTCTTTGGTAATATTTCCAGTAGTTTGAATATTGGATGTATAAAAAATTTGGTTAAAATGTTCTAAATTTTATAAATTTTTTGTGCCTATGAGGCTATACGCTATACATGTTGCCAACAACATCATATTGTTGTTTCTTTGTTGTCTGTTGATTAAAAAAACACTAAATCGATTTGTAAATTAAGATAAATATCATTTTATCAATACTATATATATTTCTAAATTTAAAAACTTTAATGGGTTGGAAGATCAGCTTAGAACTCATATCGAAGTTTTATTAAGGGAAGCTACTGCTTGTGCTTGTATACTCTTATGTATAAATATTTTATATAAGAGACTATAAAATGTTAGTGAAAGATTTGAATAAAATTTTATTCCACTGTTAAGCACCTACTACACAGACATCTTTAAACCATCTGCGTACGTTAGTGTGCCTTGACTTACGAACACCAACAAAATCAGAGATGGAAAACAAAAAAAAAAAAAAAATTTGCTTGGAATTTTTAAGTTTTTAAGTGATTTTTGTAAAAAGTTGTCTCGCGTTGCTCTGCAAAGATTAATCTTTTAATAATTTATTTGTTAAGAAGTTTTCGCTTCTCCTGTTCTGTTTTGTTCTCTGTCGAAGCCAAGGATTTATTGCCGACATTGCTGTTGTAGCATAATCAGATAAAGCGTACGCCAATTTGTGTTTTGTTTGCCTTGCGTTCCTTGAGTTCAGCTGAGTTAAGTTGACTTGAATTGAGCTAAAGTTTCAGTGCAGAATTCCATGGTGATAAATTGATTTTTGTTTATTTGGCAAATAGAATTTGAAGAAAAAGCGAAAAGAGTAAAGTTTTATTTTAGCAAAAAAGGACTCAAATCAAACAAAGATGCAAATCGAAAGTAATTTCTAATGAGTTTACAGCAAAATGTGGCAAATATTGTGATGGAAGAAAATGATTTTAAAGATTAATTTTTTCTACAGAAGACATTTTTTGTTAGCTTTTGGAGACATTAATAGCCTTACAAGATTATTTTTTAGGATAAACTTAAGGGCACGAAAACTACCTGAGCAACTTTTCTGTTAAGTGAATAGTTTAATTAAAATTGCCAGAAAACTGAATTTAGCTCACTTTTCGAAACGTTTTTAGTGTGACCCTGAGGAAACTGATATTGATGCTGCTGCTATATTTTGAATATAGTGTCTCTCTTTTGTCCTTTACGTCCTCACAGAGCGCAGGGTTCACACAAAACTCTTCCAAACGAGCAAGGTGTTTAGCGAGTTCAATAAATTTATTTTTTTTACATGAAAAATGCTTTGAAATTTACTTTATTAACATTTAAAATCGTTTTATACATAAATGCATCATTAAGCAACATTTATTTTAACTTTGAACTAAACATTTAACACAATTTTTAAGGTCCTACTCCAATCGATATGTGCAACAAAAATTTGCTGGTGCAGACAAATTTTTGTTGTTGTTAAATTTTTGATTTAAACACTTGATAAGTGCATTGAAATTGAATTTCCAAATTGAATTTCGTGCGAAAAATATTGATTTTTATATGGTTGGCAAATGCAAAATGCAACAAAAACATTGCGAATAAGACAAAAATAATAAAATCACTGCAGACTTAAAAGTTTTTTATGCTGATCCAAGCAGTTTCTATAGAAAATGCAAATGGAATATGAGAATAATGGAGACAGAGAATTGAGAAAATGTAAAATAATAATATGTGTGAAAAAAATTGTATCACTTTATCCCTTTCTGCATTTGAAATGCTGCATTGGCGCATATCCTTTTGTGTGCTTTAAAAAAATAATATATGTGGCGACTTGGCATGTAGAGTAGCTTTCGAGAAAAAGTTATTTATTTTTTATCAAATAAGTGTAAAATATAATCGGAGTACAGAATTTTATAAATATTCTGGTTTTTCTAAAAATATTTTTGAAATTGAACTTAAATTTTGAGATAGGTTGAGTGTCTTCATTCATCCTAAGCTTCAGAGCATTGGGGACATGTCAACAAATATGTATATTGGACGTGTCGATTCAAAATTACCACCTTTGCAACCAGAATTGGATGTCATCTAGAAATAAATGAAAGCAGGGCGGAAAAGTATATTTTGTATATTTAAAAATTCCGATTATAAAGCTCGATATTTAAGTCTTTTGAATGTCCCACAAAAAATTTTGGAACTTGTGTGCGCAATCTTGAAAAAAGCTTTAAAAATATTATTAGTAAAAAAAAAATTGTAAACCTTATCGAAGTTTATCGAACATTTTGGTTTCAGTATATTTTTCTATTTGAAAATCAATTTTCATGTTATTGAATGAAAATCCTTTTTCAACAGTCATATCTTAGTACTATCTATGGCGTCTGTCAAAAAAGTTAGGTATTCATGGTTTATGATATTCAGTTTTAAAATGTTTCATGACATTGGCTACCGAACCATTGGTGATTATAGATAGATATAGATAGATAGAAAATTTTGCCCATAGAATTTTATATTCAATTCCTTGGGCGTCACATATCCCATACTTCGTATCATTAGAAAATTAAGTACAGCACTTTGATTAAGGTCTGGAGTCAAGGACCACAAAAGCATAAAGGACGACTTTTTCTGAAATTATTATGGCTTTTTTTCAAAGTTTGATATAAGTTTTAATTTTTTACCAAGAATGTTTCTTTAAAGTATTTTTGAATTGGAAATACACAATACAAAAAATAACTATACGAAATAACAAATTAAAATATGGCAATGAAAAAAGCAAACACTTGATAAGGCAAAAGAAAAACACCTACGATAGCACTCCAATCTTCATATTTTCATATAAATAAAATAACTTTCATTACCCTTAGACGTACTAGTGCGCCAACGACGCAACGTTTGACGCAATTCAAAATCATATCACGACGTTACGCGAAGCATACGGAGGATGTCAATAATGTTTCTGCTATGAGCTGCCACTTCTCGATCTCATGCTGTTCAACTTAAATCGCTGCAAAAATAATAGCACAAGGATTTCCACTACAACGACAATGTTGACGACTTTCTCTCAATATTGAAGCTTTGAAGTGACTTTATGTTCTCTTTCCCAGCAAACATTTGAAATCGCAGTAGAGTCATATAACCTACATAGATGATGGTTTCGGTTGCGCACAAGCTCATATTGTAGAAACTGTCTGAAGTAAGCGAGTCATAAATGAAACATAAGGAATCGTTGAAGGGACTCAAATTTATTGAGTCATCGGAATCGGACGGAAATTATTGATTCATTTTATTTGCACCAGTAGAGGTGATATTTAATATTTATCGTATGTAACGTTTCATAATTTATATATGAAAATGATTACACAAAATCAAAATTAACATAAAACCGGGCTTACAAAATTCGCAATATTCTTTACTTTTAAGAATATATCTACTCTTGATGTCGTATATGTATTACAATGCGAATAGCAAAAAGAGTTATATCGAATCATAAAACATTGCAATATATGGTATTATATAGCTATGAACTAAAATGGTAACTTAGCTCATTACAAGTTCATGGATGGAATCACAAAATATTTTACAAAAGTTACTAAATAATGCTATTCAAAATCAATTATTTATGTATTTGTTGTCATTTAACTTCCAGAAGAGTGTTATGTGGTTCGCTTTTGATTCGCGCAGATGTTTAATAGCGTGATACTATTCTGGAATTAATGTGAACCGTTTGGGTTTATATTGCGGCCACAAAGCCTCACATAGTCCATAGTGATGTAAAAACTTATAAATCTTCCAAATGCTTACTGGGTTCAGAGCTTATAATGAAAAACTATAGTGATACTGTTTGTTTCCAAAAATGTTAAAATAAAAACAAAATTTCTTAGTTTAAGCCAAGAGTAAGTACATAGCTGAAAAGGTAGCACTATGATACTCGTAATATCGTGGAATTAGCAGCAATTTCGCTGCTGTTGATTTTTCACGTGACTCTACAGATACAAAACATGCAGAGAGGGTGCAACAGGAATCAAAAGTTATTGTGTTGATCTTTTTGTTTTTGTCACCCCCCTTCACTATTTTGTGTTTATTTATCGTGGTGTTTTAAATATGCGGCATGTGTTGCGCTTAAAGTTGCCAGTATTTAGTATTTTACCTAATTTTTTGTAATTTTTGAAAATTTTTTTTAAAAAATATTAAATGATGAAAATTATTTTGATTAAGGGACATCCATTAATTACGTGAGTTAAAAAAGGGGGGGGGCGAGTGGGTCCAGCAAAATCTCACCAAATCTCACCAAGAGGAGGAGGGGGTCAAGGTAAACCTTACGTCAACTTTTTAATGCATAAAATTTACATTAAAAATCATAATTTAAATCTCACGGGAAGGAGGGGGGGGTCCCGCCAGATCTCGCCAAGGTGAGGGGGGGTCCCGAATTTTCAAAAAAACACTTCACGTAATTAATGGACGTCCCCTTATATCCCTTAGTGTATTAGTTAGTTTGCCTTAAATGTGAGTGCAAGGCGGTGCTCTAGGTGAATGGTTTCTATCAGTTACGGCTTTTCTCGACTTAGCAGAGTTACCATGTTTGACCTGACCAAAAATTTCATATCGAAGCAGAGTGGAACAAGTAATTCACTCATATCATTACTCAATGACGCAATTGTTTTTTGTTACTACCTTGATACTTAACTAAAAGAAAGTGCAAACCTTCTGCTACTTACTTTGTCACGTTATATTTTCGCCGAAGCATGCCAGAAAAGCGGCAAGTTCTTATCTCGCTTATCATAAATTCAAATTTCAAAACTTTTTTCGGAATTTTATCTTGTAAAGAAAATGGAATTTTTCAAGTTACCGATGATTTATTTCAAATATATTGTTATCAGTTACATACATCAGCACAAAATTACTTGCTTACTCAGAATGTACATAATATAGATATTGATTTTTGAGAAACACACATATACTTATATACGCTGTGATAAAATCAAAGAAGACAATTGAAATGTACATGCGTTCAAATTGAAGGACTTGTTAAGCAGAAATTTGCATATGCATTTGCAGAAATTATTTTATTCAAATAACAATTATACACATATCCTATATGCTTATTTAATATGTACTTAGATTAATTAAAAATTAAAGTTTTTCTTAAAGAGGTAGTTTCTAAAATAGCGTTAATAAAAAATTTCCAATAATGATATCCTTAAAGAAAGTCTGTACCAGAGTGAATTGGCTTAGAAGTTACCCGTCGATGGTGATACATTTTAGACATTAATCGATTTTTTTTAATATTTAGCGAAATATTCAATATTTTTCGTCGTTTTCAACACATTGAGAAACTTTTCCAAAACGTTAGCCTTTTTATATTTTCGTCGACTTATGCGTGTGACATATTTCTGCGATATTAACGCTATTATAATTTTACATTTAAAAATTTTTTCATTTTCCGAATTTTGCAAATTTAAAAATTTTTCTACATTTTTGGACTTTTAAATTTTTTTTTTGACAATCTTCTACTTTTTCAATATATTTCATCTTCATGACATTTTTCAACTCATAACATTTTAGAATTTTTTAGCCTTTTGGATTCTGTCGATATTTTTCAACTCTTTGAAGATTTTCTTTAAGCATTTTACACCATTGTCAGTAATTTTTTCGACTTTTTCAACATATTAATTTTTTAACATGTTAGACTTTTTTTACACTTAAGCACTTGCCAACATTTTGTTAATATTTTTTTTTTGTTATGTACCTTTATTTTTTTCATTAGATTGAAGTAAATTTTCACATAAAATGTACGATTTCCATCCATTGGAGTTTTAGTAAATGTAATAGCAATTACCACGATTTTTGTGCCATTAAACCACTGCTAATGGTAAAAGGCCATTTGGCAATTTGCATTGATATACACGTACATTCCTTAAAAAAATCTAGTCTCTACTTTACCTTTATAAATTATTTATAAAATTGTCATATTCTGGCTTTGTAAATGTAATTGCATGGCATACAGATGTGTTAAATAAATACACAGATATCACATGAGAGTAACTACTGCATGCGTATGAAAGCAATAAAGTAATAAAAGGTGAACAAAAATAAAGGAATGCGCACCTAGTAGGAAATCTTATTAGTAATTTGAGAAATTGCAGATTCTATCCTTAAGTATTTAACTACGTGGTTGATGTTTCAAGACAGGAAATCGAGTTATACAAAAATAAAAATGGATTTTCGGAAACAGTAAAATAATTAAACAGAAGTTTTAAAATATTTTTTGCTTTAACCTCCTCTATGAGATTGAAGTTTCGATTTAATGTAGACATGTGGTAATTTTCTGAAAAATACAATGCTGACTCTTACTCTATTTATATTCCATGCAAAAATAACAATGATATTTTAATAATTGAAAGAATGAGCTGAACTGTCCGATACAAAAATGGTGGTGCTCAGCATTAACGGAAATGGTTGCTTTGTTTCTGTCTTTTATTAATCGAGTTTCTTATTTAAATTCATTTGAGACTGATGAGCTAATAAAATTTAATATGATTTACATATTAACCTTTATAATTAGATTTAATACGCATTAAAGAAAACTATTACATTGCTTGTAGTCACCCAATGAACTACCTGTATCCTTGGAATACCAGCAGTAAACAATTTGCACAAATTCCATATACCAACACAAGATTTCATGCATTCTTGCACGTGTATGCAAATTGACATTAATGAAAACAAGGTCTACGTTTGTGTAGCACCATTACATAATCATGTAGGCATGAGTAAGCTAATTAACAATGCGCCAAATTCCAACGCATACAAATTGAGAAAATAATGGAAGATAAAGCAGAAGGTGCAGGTTAACTAATAACATTTGACTTGGCAGCGAGTTGTGTGGACTTTGTTAGTGCCATGTTCTTAGCAATGCTTTGGCGATTTAATGGAATATCTTAAATTTTGATTAAACTTAAAAATGAAATACATTTGCCTTTTTTTCATATTCAATCAGATCCTTTGAAATAATATAAAAAATACGCAAAATTGACCAACACAATCATTTGCTAATCTTGATAAAAATAAATCTTTATTAAGCACGACTTACATCATAGCTAACTCACACATTTGCACAGCTTTAAGCAGATCACTTCCGTCGAACGGTTGAAAAATTTAACAAAAGCATACTAACGAAGAAAAAAAGTTCAAAAATAGAAAACCAAAAATTGAAACTCCTTACATCTTTGCCCCTGGTTGAAAAAAGGATTCAAAAAGAGAAAGGAAATGAAAATGAAAACACAAGGATATCATTTTCGGCCACAGCATTTTCTAGAGGAGCGATAAAAGACGAAAAGGGAGAAATTTAAGCTTTACATAGTGCAAGTAGCTAAAGGATAATGTGAATTGGAACTCTTGACTAAAATGTTATGCTACACACAAATACAACACACATATACACACACACTGAGTAACCACAAAGCGACGTGCTTTGCTGCTGATTACATCACGATTTTGAACACAATCTGCTCTCGCTGCTGTTGCTTTAGCTGCCTGCCTAGCAGACTTCATATGCTTTCACAGTATCAGTGTTAAGAGCAAACATTCTCATTAATTGGTTCGGCTACGCAATGTGCCAATATTATATAGTTTGTGTCTTAACCTCTTCAGAGCCATGTCCAAATAGGTGCAAAAAAAAATTGTTTTTTTTTTATTAATTGCATAGTTGCGAGCATTTTTTTAAGGACTAAATAACTATTCCGCTGTTTTTGGTTAGACGCAAATATTTAAGTATTTTGTTAATTCAACAGTAAGAGGTTATAGTCTTACTGCAGCAAGAGTAAACCGACTGTATTTAGGAAATTGGTAATAACTCTCATACATAGTAACAGTAGCCAAAGCTCTATAAAAGCATGTGGTTTGTTTCTTATACAAGCTGAAAACTCTTCATATCGAAACTGTGTAGGTACTCAAAACTTAAATTGGGTGTACTTGCCTAAGGTGACCTATCTCTTACCTATGTTTAATGTTAAAACTAAACTCAAGTAATTTCAAATCACATTCTAGCCAAACTAATATTAATTTTTAATTAAACTCAGATCAAATTAAAGGCACAAATCAATAAGAGTCAAGATCATATTAAATGGAAAATAAAATTTAATTCAAATTAAGTAAAGCTTTAATTCCAATGCATTTTAGATGGAGTTTCAATCAAGCTTAAATCCAATAATTTTCAATTAAAGCTAGAACCAATTTCAACTCAAAATTATATCAAGTTCTGGTCAAATTTAAATCAAGTTCAAGTTACATTCAAATAAACTTGAAATTAAATTAAAAAAAAAAAAAAAAATCAAAAATAAAAACTTATATGGTAACTTTATTCTTATGAGTTTTCCTTGTGTGTATGACTTTACTCATTTATGTCATAAAACCATCAATTGTTGTTCTCGTGAAAAACTTTGCGTCTGCTTGCGTTTGTTTTTTGTATGCAATATCGTGTGTTTGTGTCTGTATTGTAAGCTCCGAGTATTGCTTTGCATGATCGTCGTTGTGAATTTAGTTGATTTACAATGCTTTAGCTATTTGGTTTTGAAAAAGATTTAATTTCAAAAAGTTTGCTAATTAAATCAATGCGACATATTGTGTACTCTGTCAACTCTGCTTTGCAAGGAAATGCTATCGTGAATTTATATATAGTTCAAGATGTACACCCAATGAAACTTATTTTGCTTCTTGTCTAAAATTATAACTTGCTCCTCCTCCATTGCTTTGGATATTTCAGATCACTCTAAAACTTCGTTGCTCCATGAAAATTTTTTAACCTTTTTAATATTGTAGTTGGTGGTAAATTCGTTACTCCACTGTAATTTTTACAATTTTTTAATATTAGAGGGTAGGCGTTTACATATCAAGCCAATTTTAGAAATTTTCTTACAGTTGATATTAGAAAGGTTTGTGCTGAAAATCGTTGTTCTTTTAACCTTATTGAAATGCCACTTTTATGTGAGGTAGGAGTGGCTGTTAATATTTTGCCCGATATTTCTTAATTTTCTTACCCTTGATTTTAGAAAGGGCTGTACCGCATTCGTTGTTCCATAATGATTTTTTCCCAAATTGTATGGATCTGCACCACTGTTCACTATTGCGGATAAATTTATATTAAAACTCAGCTGCGTGTTGATGTCGGAATAACTGCTGAATTACTTCCTTGGTAAGCAGATGTTTTGCATTAGGTATCGAAACTTCCTCATTTCTCATTGGATCGTAGATTTGTATTTCCGTATAGTTCTTTTGCGGTTGCACTTTGAGTTGCTTCGCTACTAGTCGAGTACGAAATTTTTGTTATCTTAGAATTCAAAAATATAACTTTAAATCTTGTAGTTTTTATTGAAATTAGAAGAAAGTTTTGTAAAGTTGCCCTGCTATTAAATAACCATAAACCTTTAAACACATTCTTAAGAAATGCTGTATATACATGGATCTATTGAGCATCCAAATTATTGAATTTAATTAACTGATAAAAACTTAAAAATATTTCATCATTGTATTGTCTTCCAATCTATTTGTGCAGGCTTAAATGACGTAGTAAAATAAATCATTATTATCAGCTAAAATTAACATCAACCATGAAAATTTTTAGCCCTCATCAATTTTACACATCAACACATATCTTCCGAGAAGAAAGGATATCAAAACTACGCCTCCCTTTTGTATGCTGGGCAAACATTTCGATCCATTAAGCTTTCATTAATTATTTAAAAAAAAATTGGACAAAAGCCACAACAATTTCACACTTACTTACTTAAAAAACATCAAAATGTTTTATTCATCTATGCGTAGATACTTGATTACGTATGTATGTATATGCACATAGTGAATAAATATAAATGAACATGAATGTGTGTACGAGTATGGCTTGAGTGTCAATACTCGTGCATACCATGTGATATTCGCACACACACTGGTATGATGTATAGCTTATGGGCACTTCCATGCGAAAAGTTATTTTACCATTTAGACGTGAAAATACAGCATTCATTACGAAAGATCTACTAAGTATATAAATAGGCCCGATGTGCACGGTACGTCTCTGGGTACAAGTGCTGCTACACTGAGTATAAAGAAATTGGGGCAATCCACCTAAATTCAAAATATATTGGGGGAGTCTCAATAAAAGTAACGTAAATCAATTACATAGTGTAATGAGTAAAGAAGTATATTAGTGGTAACGACAAGGTCATGGTGTTTTATAAGGGCCTACTTTTTGTAGAATCTTATTTCAATGATAAACCTATTTTCTTTTTGAAAAATGTGGCTCAGTTTGAGCGCCAGTTTCATTTATTATTCCATTCTCTTTTACAATAGTCTGTATACTCTACGTATATAATTCAACAGTTTTAAATTGCCAAAAAAGGTTAATTTCCTTAAATTTAGCTTTCGAGTTTCCATTTCATGTTTTTTTATACAAACTTTATTCAAACGTTAATAAAGTTTCATGTTTTCGCACAAAAAATGAAATTACCTTATAAGAATTAGTTCTTATTCAGTATAATGATCCCCTACCCATTCAGTTTTCCAGTTCATAAGATTAACTTCAGCCGATTCATTGACTCTTTAGTATACTACTATTTTAATTCAGGCATATAATATACATTTATTGAAATTCAATCTGATGCATTATTCGCCTCAAACATTTCATTGTACATAATTGAATAATATCCTTATTAGTCGTAGACAATTTCAAGCGCAGGTCCGATTTTATTTCAAAAACATATATTATTTTATTTTTATAGATTTATTGTTTGTGATATTTAAGTTTTTCCTGATTTATGGAATTGTCCTTAGACAAATACATACTCTGATTTCTAAAGAACAACAGAAAACTAATAAAAAAGACTATAAGCTGAGCTCGAAAACCTATTTGCAACGATTGATGTGTGAAAAGGACTTTTTGTTAGGGTATTAAATTGAAAAGTTTATTTACTAATACACTTTCTTACCTTTCAACAAGCCTACACACTTACTGACGCACACACACATACATGCCAACATGGCTACACGCATATAGAAAGCTCGTGTATTTAAATATCGACATATGGCCAGTTATCTGCATTGTAAGTTAGTTAGAAAAATACTTTAACCCAATACCTTCTATTCTTTTATGTTGTAGTGTTGTTAGCTGTTGTTGTTGTTGTTTTTACTCTTTTAGTTACCCCAAAATCTTGGTATAAAGTTAATAGCATTTGTGATCACAAACCAAATAAATAGGTTTTTACCCACTTTCATTGACCACAGAAAAATATCAAAGTTGAACAAAAGTTCGATTCATCTTGTCTCTAAATCTCTTAAGCCTATTTTTAATGACAAAAAGAAGAGAGCCACGACCGTAACAGAATGAGTGATGGCCTGCCGCCCGCTTACCCAGTTTGTTTGCCTGCCGAAATGTCTCTATATGTGATAGAAAGTAAATTAAGTCTGTGGTCTCTATTAAAGTGGGATGATAGAAAAGAGAAGTGTAGAGTTAATGAAATTGTGTGCGAAAACTGTGGAATTTAGTAAAATATATTACTGAATAGTGAAACATTAAAAAATAAACCTAATTGATGTTTTAAAAATGGTAATTAAACTCAATTTAAATTTATTTTGGTTTAAGTTTGAAAAATTGCACAGTATATTGCAAAATCAGATATTTTCTGTTTTTTCAAATAATTTATTAAAATTATTTGCATCATTCCATTGAAATTAAAAAAAAAAAACAAGAAATCGTTAGATTTTATTCTCATAACATTTTGATATTATACCTACTAATTAACATTATGTATGTTACATGAGAGTTTTATTACATGTTACTTTTATGACATGAAATTTTTTTTCAATAAATTATTGTTTTGCAAGCAATCATGTAATATTTACCCCATTAGCTTAATATTATTTTGGATATTTTGTATCGCATATGATTCTTATCTCATTTCATTTTTATCCCATGCATTACTTAACTTGGATTTGCATAATTCAATGAAGTTAAAAAATATTAATTATGTATCCTTGAAGATTTTTATTTAGGAAGATTTTTACTCATATCATTCTTTGGTCATAACATTTTTATATCAAATATTTTGAGTTATGGGGCATTTCTTGTATGTTTATTTTTTCATATGATATTTTTCTAATTATGAATTTTTTCGCATAAATGATTTATATTGTTTGATTTGTTACTTTTTTACGGTTCTTAGTGATTTTTGCAAAAGCCAATTAAATTATTATTCGATTAAATTTTTTTCTCTTGAATATTTTATCTCACATCAATTTTATATTAAGAAATTCTATTCCAGCATATAATCCTCATATTGTTTTAACCGAAACAATTCGAGATTAAATTGATCCATCTGCAGTCTTGCTATGTCTGTTTAAGGAAAAAGATTGATGTAAATTTATTAGAGTTTTGGTATTTGCCAATGACTTCGAGCTCAATTAAGATAATGTCTAATGATATTTTCACGTTAAAAGTGCAAATATAATTAAATTTATCTGAATTTCATTATCTTAATTAAAGTTCAAGCAAAAATAACTTTTTCTTTAAATCAGTTCGTATAACTTTTTTTATGTAAAATATATTCATATCAAAATTGGATTATTTATGCATCCTTTTATTCGGTAAAGCCTTTGTCACACACGTGCTTGCCTAAATTTTTTTTATGCATTCGCACGCAAAGAATATCAATTTCAAAGTCTTCATTGAATATCCACTCAATAAAAGATATAAAAATCAGTGGGGCAGCAGAAGTAGAGTTTATGCATAGCTTGACCTTTGACTATTCATTGTAAATATAAGCTGGCATACAACCGTATGTAGTTGTAGTGCAATATATAGAACATTTTATAAATTCAAGCAGTCATCCAATAAAATAAAAGTTTTACTGATAAGATTTAACCTTAATTTTTAGGAGCAGCACGTAAAATAGTAAAAACGGATTGCGCAGAGGCTAAAATATTAGAAAAATGGTTCAACGAAACTTCACCTGGTGGCATGACGCTTTGTTGAGCTGGTATTTGTATACTTTATGAGACAAAAGGAAATTTCTGAAACATAAACTTTGAGTGGAATACAAAATCTTAAGTGCTGCTTTTTCTCTCTTGATTGTGCCATTGATTGTCTCAGAGTATCTTATTGAATTTGTGAGCCTTTTTAACCAGGTTACACTTTACACACTTCTTATGAGCTCTAGCTTCTGAACAGAACAGAAAATAAGAGGAAAATAAAAAATAGAAACTTCAAAAGATGTTAATTGAAAGTTCAATGCTTCCAAATTCAATAGGTTCGTTTTTTTATACCAAAAAAGAAGAATAAAAACTCAGTAGTCGAAGGCACTTTAAATATCATATTATATGCCTTTCAAATGATTTCTCGAAAACCAATAATTTGCTTTCGCTATCACAAACTATTCCATTTCCAGTTGGGCATCTAACAAAAGTTCAAAATCAAACTCATTCGGTATCTGCTTTTACATCTCAAGTGTTGAACTGAATTAACAAGAAGATTTATTATGCCTTTGATTTTGCTGCTGCCAATTTTTTTTTCCAACCAGCAAACATTTCGGTCCGAAGCGCATAAAACCATTTCTACATAGCCATAAACTTTTGTTCTATCTGCAAAGCTACTTATGTTGCTGTTCATCATCAGCCTAGGTTAAGGTAAAAAAAACATAAAAATTGCTTGCGCTTTAATGTTTCTGATTTTGTTTGATTTAATTTCGTTTCTGTGCAGAAATCCGGCAGTTTTACAGCATTGTAAAAGGAAAGCTGGAAAATGACGAGGCGTTGTTTTTTGAACTGCAATTTGGTTTATATGAATGAATATGATTGGTTTACTTTTAATTGTGATTTTTAGAAATTAAACTGATGAATTGCTCAGGTTTATACGGTTTTGTGAATAATTTGTGACGTTATTTCATTATTTCGTTCTATAAAAATTGGATGTTTTTTTAGCTTATTGTGCAGTTAAATATTTAAAGAAAGTTACAAGTGATCAATAGACAATTGTTAATGTTGATAAGGCCGCACACGACAGAAAGAGCTAAAAACTAGACTTTTGAAAAAAGACGTTTTCAGAGATTTAACATTCTCAATACAGTTTCCAGTCATATATTTGTTCATGCTTCAAGTGTTAACTGAGAATTCTTGACAGTAGGCAATGGATTTCAAGTTTTCAGCATAAAAATTAAATTATTTTATTGTTTGCGATTTTTACTTTTACAACTTGTATATTGTTGGTTAGTAAGCATTTTCATCGCATGCAATATAGTTCTCATTTACCTTTTTTTGCAATGGGTTCACTGTCTTACAGTAATTTTATTTCATGTGGTTTTCTTTTATCTTTTTCAAAATATTTTTTATCTCATGACATTTTTGTCTTAGACTAACACGATTTTTTTCTTTTCTGTTTTTTTTTTAAGATTTGGTACAGACATGCGAATAAATTTCATTTAAATACAATTTTACGAATTATATCACAAGTTTAAGTTAAGTTGTGATATTATTCATTTTGATTTTTTTTTTGTTAAAGTTCACATCACTAAAGAGTTTTTACGGACTTCACAAATAATTTTGTACCCAATTTTATGTTATGATACTTAAAACAAATCTGATTTTATTTAATGTTAATTTTTATATCGGAAATATTCTAAAAGTTTTGCCATGAGATAATTTTGATTTGCATTTATTTTGTCCTATGAAATTTTACACCAATATAATTTTCGTAACATATTCTTTTCTTTCAACAATATTTTATAACCTTGAACTTTATCTCAAAATAAAACTATTTTCCCAGAAATTTCATGTTAGTTCTTAATCTTAAAATTTGTTTCGCTCTTGTCTCATGAGGTTTTCTCTCATCATAAAAGTTTATCTCATCTGATTCTCAAATGTTTTAATTTCTCAAGATATTTTTGCACGTTATTATCATTTTTTTTTTTTATGGAAACTACATATATGTACACATGGAATAGGATTACACTTTTAACGATGTAGTGGTGTTCCAAAAAGTCAATAGTAAATATAACGATTTTATTAGTTTCATAGAACGCCGTTGACCTTTGATGTTATTTGATACGTACTTGAACTTAGAGGAACATAAGGGCTAATGTGCCAATAGGTGTCGAGGATTTATTTGTGGTGAGATTGGTAAGGGTTCTTATAACTGTTGCATTCTGAAAGTAAATCGTCAGCATAGCTAAGGACTAACTATCCAAGAAGGGCAATGACTATGCATAATAATGATGTTGCTTCATTAAAACTATTACATGTTAGAAATTTATCGAGCGATTTCAAAAGCGAAAGCTTACTGCCACAGCATATTTATTTGCCAATTTTGGTATTTATCCTTTAAGTGTTAAGTGTGGAATTTATTTACACTACAAAATATTGAAGTGTGCCAAGTGCAATTAAAGTGTCTGGCCAGCATGCAACATGTCGCTGCAAGCTTTGAGCGCCATTGAGTTTGAGCATTAAGTTGGATTTATATGTAAATGTTTGTTTCATTTAGCGTGTGCTGCTCTTGTGATACTTGAAGGTTAAATTAAACAACCAAAATGCCAACAACAAAAACATTGAACATAAAATAAAGTGTTGCCATCGCGTGAAAGTCATCGTTGCCATTTGGTTTTCATTTTTAATTAATAAAGTGCTGTGTGTTGTGGTTTTTCTCCTGCTCATTCCTTTCGTTTGTTTGTATTTTCATTTATTTTGTATTTTGTGCAATTAATGTTGATGTGTTGCATTTGAATTAATTGTGCTGCAGCTAATTGGTGGCAATTTTGCAATGTGCACTGTAGCAGCTTTTTTGTTCTAATTTTATTTGCAGTCATTAATTTTGTGCATTAAATGGATTGAGCTTTTTACATATTTTCAAAGCAGTAAGAGAGTGTACAGTGCTTAACAATATACGAGCACTAGAAAGCAAATGCAACCTAGATTTTAATTATGTTATTTAAAAAACTTGGAAGTTTTGTGTTGCGTTATGCTAATTCTTATGCTACATTCAAAAGCATGTAAACGAACATTCTGCTGTCCAATTGATATTCTCGACGAAACTTTGAAACATATGAGTTTTTGTTGATTGTGCGCGCGCACAATATTCTATTTGTATTATATTTTCCAAAGTATATTGAAAAAAATTTTTAAAAATTAAAAAAAATTGTTTAGAGAATTTTATTCAAATTAAAATTGAAACATTTTGAAACAGTTTTTTTTCCATTTCCTATAATTTTAGAGATATTTTGTTTCAAAAATAGGTGAAAAAGTAAAGAGTGCAGTTATTTAGGGAATGAACAATAATAATTAACTTTCAACTCATGAAATTTTCGTCCGGTGTTTGTTTTTTTCGGACATTTAAACTTGTAATATATCTTGAGTATCAAAACTGAAATAATTTAATTGAAATAAGTACTCTTATAAAAATCATGTATTATTAAAAAAATAAATTATCAAATATTTCAAAAAGAATAATAATTATTTTTATTATTTTCTCTTAAAATTTGTTTCCTCGATTGTAACTCTATCCTGGAGCTGACGCTAGTAAAAAAAGGACTTTGCAATTACCGCTCATTAACTCAGAGCGCAAAATGCAAATCAAATGCAAATTGAATGCCGTAATAAATTTCGCACAATTTAATATTTTCTGCTGAAATGCAAGCAGTTTTTGCTCTTTATCAGCACTACAAGCTATAAATTTTCAATGCAATCATTCAAATGCAAGTTAAACTTTTCCAGAAAGAAAAAATTTGAGCAAAAAAGAAAAAAGTTAAGAAAAATTTGTAGAAAAATACAAGAACATTCTTGCAGCTAAACAAAATTCATGCAAAGCTCTAAGAAAAGTTTTACGCATTTCAATATGCAGAAGCTATGTACTATATGTACAAGAAAGTTTCGCTTAAAGTGAATTTTTCGAAAAAACTTTTTTTTAAAATGCTGCAATGCATGCTAAATAAATAATAAGCGAAAATATAAATACCAAACTTTTTTTTTGAAATCAACAAACATTTATGCGTTAAACGAATCAAATGTTTTATTTTTATCTTGTAAAGTCAATGATAAATTTCATTTAGTCGATTAAATGCATTTTATTTAATTGTTATGCAAATAAAAATTTAACTATTTAATTATATGATATTGACTTAAGTTTTAATATATCATTTAAAATAAAAGTACATTTTTTATTTTTAGTGAAAGTATTCATCAAACATAAAACAAAACAAAAAACTTCACAACTTATTTTAACACTTTGCAAAACTTCTGAAATATATGCGAGAAACAGCACAGGCTGGTTTTCTGTTTTCTCATGAAACTTTGAAAACAATTTAAAAGTATTTTTTTCTGTGTATATACCATATAATGAAATAAATATATTTCAGTTGCACTTTAATTTTTAACGATTGCAATTGTCATCTGATGCATGTGAGTTTGTGAAGCTCAACGGCAAAACAAATAATGTTAATTACATTAAAAGCAACTTCGCGGTAATAACAATGACATTATTAAATTGCATTTAACGAATGCAGTTGGACACTGTTTCGCTTAAAGCTGTTGACTGAATTTCAATAAAGCAAAATATTTAAATAAAATAAATAAAAATTACAACTAAAAGCACTGTTTAAATAATGTGCTGTAGCATTAAATTTTGTACAAGAGGACGAAAGCGCATATCATCAATACCTCAATTTTGACTTTTTAAGCTCTAATTTTTAAAAAACATACAAAATATACAACTCAAACATTATGTACTTTTTGTTGATTTGCCATCGAAGAATACTTAGATAAAAATAAACTTTTAAGAGCATTTAATAAAAGCCACTAACATTTTTTTCTTCAAAAATCACCTTAGTGAAAAAATTATTTAAAAAGAAAATTTATATAAATTTAAATAAATATATTTCAAAAATTCCTTCGGCTACAAGTTGAAGCGTTCAGAAGCTTTTTGTTACTATTAAAAATTAATATAATAGAAAATTATTTATTCGTTCATCTTAATGTGCTAGTCAAAATGTTTAAGTAGCTTTTAATATTTCTCAATTCTTCATATTATTTACACAGAAAACATTCATACATTTTAAAAACATCAGAAAGATTCAACAGTTGAAACTGTATGGTTTTTTATTGTCAACCTCAAAAATCATTTGACAGCAAGAAAAACCCCCCGAAAAGTAAAATAGCCAGCAAAAGCAATGTAATAGCGACAATTTTTACTTTTCATTGTAACTGTCATGTTAACTTTATACTTTCTACGACTATGCGCTGAAGACAGTTCCTTGCGTTGCTTTGCACTTTCATACGCTGCTTCTTTTGCTTTTGGGTTTATTGCTCAAAATGGAGAGTAAAAATGGAGGAAAAATACTTCGGCAGCAGACGTTAACCTGTGAATCCTGCGTGGTGATAGAACACAAAATGCTACACGGCTGCAGCAGCAGGAAAAAGTTGTTGCAATAAACGTTTTCTTTTTATTTTACTGCTTGCACTTGTGTTGTTACTGCTGTTGTGTTTGCTGGCATTTTAAATTGGTTCAGTGAAAAAGTTTTTCAACTGAATTTGTTGTAGTAAAATCGTTGCTGGTTTTCTTTCTGCTGCTGCTGCTGTCACAAGTGGACAACTGCAAACAGCTGCTTACGATTTTTTTTCTGTGTTTCTGTTACTTTTTGCTGCTTTGCTGTTTGCGTTTAAAAAAAAAATATGCTTAAATATGTTTACTTTAGTTTGCTACCAGGTTTTACTTCAGTTTTTGTTGTCAAATAAAAACAAGTCGAAATGTTGATTTTGATTGCTTTGAGTGCAGGAGGAACTTAGTAAAATATTTCCTTCACATGCAACAACTTAAATTGACTAGAAACGCTATTAATTTTAAATATTTATACTGAACGCTACACATGAAATTATGAAGATACTTTAACTAAATTAAATTTAATCTTTGTACTCTTATTAGTCAACGTCATGTTCGTTTAACCTTAAATGAAGTTCTACTAACCACAAACTTTGAGTTCAATTAAAGTAAAAAAAAAACAACACATGACATGCAAGAAAAAAAAATATCAAAAGGACGCACCTTCAACTAAATTCTGCTGAATTCTGCACTTGTCGACCCAAATCTTGTTACGTTGTTAAAAGAAAAACCCTATACCTTTATTTTTTCGAAGCTTCGAAAAGTAAAATTAACAGAAACAGAAAAAAATGTAAATTTGAGATTTTCCCTTTTTTTTTATTTAAAACGTGCAGTACTGCTGTTGTTGCTTGCTGTTGCGGCACAATGTCTGCCCAAAGGGTAACTTAAAAATTAATGAAATATGAATTCAATTTCACGTATATTTAAAAATTTAATTAAATTCATATTTTTATTTTATGCAATGCAGCATTTTTTCCTATACATACTTTTCCATCAAAGCCTTCCAGCAATTTTCACTTTTAAAACTTTTTTTATTGCGTTCTGTATTTTTGTTATTTGGACTTTTCGTCCCTTGAGTATGGGGAAAGGGCGATGGCAAAGTTGAACAAAAGAAAATTTAATTTTTTTTCTTCAAAATTTTGTTTCATTATTATTGCTTAATTTACTGAATATATGCCTACAAGCTACAATAATTTTCGATTTAGTTTTATTTTTTCAAAGCTTTGAACAAGGCTTACAAACAGTGCTATGGTTAAGTCCTTTAAGATTCTATTCTGAAGATATTGTGGATCAAAAACTTAAACTGCGCTATAGTCAGGGCCGGATTTACCTTAGAGGCAAATATTGGGAACTTTGATTTTTTAAAATCTATTTACATAGGGGGAAAAAGTACAAATACTGGCTATAGTTAAAACGGATTCTTCCTTAAGCTTTTTAATTTTTCATAAATAAAAATCGTAAAATTAATGAATTTTCCAAGGATATAAAGTAAATGCAGTTTTTTCTGATTTCACATTTGGTCAATCCGTCTATTTTTTGATTCATTTAATAACGTAATTTCATTTAATCACAAAATAGAAAACTTGTTAGTAGTCGTTTGATAATCTCTTTGAACAAAATCAAAATCTACATATCAGATCATATCAGTTCACAGAATGTGAAGCACAGGATTTTGCTGCAATATTTAAATAGAAAATGCTCCACAAGATCTTTCAGGAGATTGTATCGCTTTTCTTGTCATTAAAGTAGATATAACTTATATTTTAGACGCAATCTAAATGTTAATTTTTCTGAATTTGAATTTTACTCAAACCATAGATATTTGCCTGGAAAATTTCTGTTGCTAATAAACAAGAAAAAATTTAGGTTTTAAATTGAGTCCCTTTTCATGAGCTAAATGTCAAATCCATTAAATCTTATTTTGGTTTTTATTTTTCTCTTTAATCTCAAATAATGCTTTAACTTTTGCTTATGCCAGCAAATTTTTGCTTCATTACGCAATAAAGACAACCTACATCGAAATTTGTAAATATTTTGATACAATCAACATGGATGACAGGAGCAGAGCAAATTCACAGCAAAATTACAACAGTTTCACTTTAAAATGCCAATAGCAAAAATTTTAAATTCATCCTAATGATGAACTCATGTTGCTACTTTGTTGTTACAAACGGATAATGGACCAGCTTTTTAGGAATATTATTAGTAACTTTTGAATACTTAGTTGAATGCTGTAATAGTTATGCCAAATGAAATCATGCTGTGTACGAATGACATGTTAACATTATGATATATTTAAACATTTACTTTTTAATTGGAACCAAAAAACAAGGGGATTCGAATAGCTAAAAGTAAAATATATTTTTGAACTTGTTGTTGTTATGTATATAAAATGAAAAATATTTAATATTTATTTTAGAAATTTCCACATTTTGTTAATCAGTTAGTTTCAAGGATTACATGGCGTATGAGTATTCGACAATTTATTTATTTCGTATAAGTAATTGGAGACTACTCATGCGCCCTGTTAAAATTTTATTCTGTAGTATTTTCTATTTCTATACAATATTTTTTAAATGCATGATACATGACATATGAATTATGGCTCTAATGGAATTTTAAAATTAATAATTAGGGTGCAGCAAAAATTGAAATGTATAAATTATGTCCATATATATACCATCGGCAATCAAAAATTCGGTCTGTCCTAAGAAGAATCTAATTAAAGTGTAAGCGAAGTCTACGGAAGCCATATCTTCTCGACCTAATTAATTTAATTTTAGTATTTAAGTTTGGAGTGAGAAGTAAGTAGTAAAAATTAAAGGAATTGATCCACCAAATTCAAACCTATGACACAATTTACTCTGTCATATATAATTTAGAAAAAGTTCACACGGAAAGGTGTGAAAATAATATTTGTGTATTAAACGGGAAAATTGACCAACACTAAAATGAATTTCTTAAATTGAAACAAACAATAATTTTTCAATATTATGGAATTCGCATGTGCAGCGTTTCAATTTATAAAATCGGACACGTGCAATAATATTTTCTTATCTATATCTCTTGCAAAGTAAATGATATTTTAACAATTATTAGCGCATGTCCGAGGTTATATTATGATAATGAGCTACTACAAGTGCTTACTGCTTTCAGTTATCTTTTTGCATCTTTTCAGCATCCAACTGATGCTAAGCATTAAGTGAAACTTAACACGAAGCAAAGCCTTTCTGATTCACCTTCACAGCACTCACGTTACAGTTGGTGAGTTATGGCCGTGTAAACGGCTAATAAAAACGTAATGCAATGCGCTAAATATCCATTGTTCATGTTAGGATGTAATTAAATGTTTTTTTTTGTAAATTTGGTTTATATACTACGTCATAATGTAAAATGCCCCAACGTTCATTTCCAGAAATAATTTTCAATTTTATTGATGATGTGCTAAGCTTAGTAATGCCATTTTAATTAATAAAGAAAATTGTTTCATTTCACTTTTGTACATCTCAAGACTGCATTCGCTGCTTTCTGCGTCGGGCTACATTTTTAAGACAAATGCATTCGGTCTTTTTTTTAAAGCATTTTTTTATGGATAGATATACGTGAATTCATACACAGATGTTTTTACTTTTAAATTATTACAGCTTACATATCATGGAGTCTATGAAAAAAACCTTAATTAAATGACATTGTGTTTGATTAATAAAAAGTTTGAAAAGAAATTGCTGCGAAGGCCTTGGAAATTCAAGTTTTCAAATTGTTAAACCCTATTGCTTCAATTAGTTTGTCTGCGATGTTTTAAATTTTATTGATTTAATTAAAAACTCATAAGACGCAGTTTAACTTTGACTACTGAATAAATTCAAAACTTTTTTGCAGGATAATTTATTCTTGCCAAAATGCTGTCGTCTGGATATTTTTTAAAGGCAAATATACCCAGAGTATTATATGTGTTTTTGATTTAATATATACTGGAGTTAGAACAAGAACCTAAATGCTCGCTCAAAGAGATTTTTGATTTAACTTAAATTTTGCAAGTCAAACTAACTAGACTTGCAGACGTATGTTGAACAGAAGAATTGTAGAAGTTGTTGCTACAATGCGTGGTGCTGTGATTTTTCTTTGCGTTAGCAAAATGTTGCTTCACTTCATTGTCTATAATCAGCCTAAGGGCTTTATTAAGATGAACAGTCTTGTATTATTGTGTTCACTAGAAGATTCAAATTTAAGACTTGTTTCAAACATAATGTTTAACAAAATATTAGGTTTTCAATAAAATATTTGGGTAACGAAACTTTTCTAACACTCCGCTTACATGAAAAAAATATATTATTTTGAGACTCAGTCAAAATTGGCTTTTAATTTTTGTAACTGTTATTCTTGCAGTTGTTAAAAAAATTTCAAATTATTCAAAAATTATGACCATTTTGTTTCGCTTAAAGTTTTTTAACTTTCTTAGCTGGAATTCTAAAAATATAATTCACTGGTAGCATAGAAAGTGCTAAGAGTTTTATGCTTACATTATACTTATTTTCCCTAACCCTATCTTATACACTTTGCAATGATATGCCTTTATCCATAGTAAGCGCTCTAAAAAGTATGCAATCATTTTCTTCTTATTTATTCTACCTCCAATTTTATAGTCTCTGATAACGTCTATGAGGTTCTTATTACACGGTCTTTTGCTTGTGTGTGCACGCTTTTGTTTTCGTCTTTATTGTTTTTTTTTCCATTTCCTTTTTTCGCCTTTTTGCGCTCAAAGATATGCAAGCATAATTTAGTTGCTTTATACTTTATAATGTGTTTTTAAGAGATTCTTTATGTTCTGCACTAACTGATTTATAACTACTTAGTACACTTTAAGTCGACAGAATAGAAATAGATTCAGTTACTCCTTTTCGCTTTAATTTTTATGTGGCGTTACCGTGAGTAGGGTGGCTTATTTATGAGCAAAATCACATTAGCGTAAATCAGTTTGATGCATAGTCTTAGGATTTTAATATGATGCATTTCCATTTCCAGATGAAATTCAAGGTGAACATACATATTATTTTTTTAGCTGAGTTATTTTCCTTTTATTTATATGTGTAGGTATGTATATTGGTTTTATAAATATTTTGCTTTAATGTGTGCAGCAGCATCAATAAATGAACAATGCCTTGCACAAAAAAGTGGAGCAAACACAAAAACAGAAAAACAAAAATGAAATGAAAACAGGAAGAATAAGGGCATAAGCAAATTTAAGCGCAAAACGAACTTAGCATTATATGTAGTGTGCCTTAACCCTTTGCGAAATGTTAGTTAGGCAGGAAAAACCGCCTAAATAGCTGCTTTTGAAATTTGTGTTCTTCTTTTGCTAAGTAAATGTTGTTACACGATTTTAGCATGCATATGTGCGCTGTTTTCTTATTCATATTTTTTTGTTGTTCCCAGTAGGAATTTGTTAAATTGAAGAAAATATTTAACAAGCAATTTTAAGCTAAATTTATCCAACTTTGATGAATTTTTATGATAGTAAGGTGTAAATTTCAAATTCTGAGAAAAAATTTAACTATAAGACAACTTTATAAGTGAAGCTGTGAAGTTTTTTTTGAGGGTTGAAAAAAATTGAGTTACAAAAAAATGACTAAGTCGAGATGGATGTCATATACGAAGGTTATGTTTAGAGTCATTACTAAGTTGCATCGAAGCTATCGATTTAAAATGTTTAGCGGCACGTAAATAATGATATTTGAAGTGAAAAGTTATTTGCTAATATAAAAGATCTTATTAAAATAGTTTGAAACTAGTAATTTTCTTAAAATTCATTGGACACTTTTTGCTTGAAAGAAACCCTCATTTCTTGATAGTTCTTTCAAATCACAACATCGTTTTGTGCGCAACGAAACTTCTGTTGTTACTTGAAATAACATCAACATCATCAAACACTCAAATTCCAACTGGGCTACAATCGGGTATTTGTGCCTCCGCATAAGCTTGTAGATTTTTATACTCATCTATTTGCATGCTTGTAGCACAAGCAAACAAAGATAAAAAATAATGCGGAAATAGGACTGCAGATAATTCTTGAGAGTTGTGAATACTTTTTTGCTATTGTTGTTAACAACAAAAAAATCTCTCAAGAAAAGACAACAATACAAATTGGAGTAAGTGAGTGAGTGAGGAAGGAAATGTGCGAGAAAAGTGACACAGAATTTCAATGATACCCTCAAGCATAAGAGCATCATTTTAACAAAATATATGATAAAAGGGTACAATAACAAAGCGGAGAAAAAGAATAACAACAATAATAATTAAAACAACAATAAAATGTATGAAGAACTTACGAGAAATAAATAAATTGCAAAAAAGAACTTTCAAGTTGGAAAAAAGTATAGACAGCTAGCTACCTTAACTGAAAGGGTCTCTTAGGAAATGTGCTACTCACAAATTAAAATATGCCAGTCAAGATAAAATTTCAAAGTTTCATTGATTAATTTGAAATATAAAAAAAGTTTTCTTTTCCTCGACAAACTATCAGTGATCAGCAAATCAGTTTTCTTGAAATAAATGAAAATTTTTCTCAATAGAAAGTTTTCCAGCAAAATTTATTTTATTTTTTCAGTAAGTTAATAAAACAGCATACATACATTGAATTTATGCCTTTGGTAAAAAGTCTAAAACACAGTTTAATATAACATGATTTCAGCTTATAAATTATTATAATTTTAATTTGCAATACGTACACCAATATTATTTCCCTATAAATCGAAAATGTTCACATGTCAAGTAATCGCATGAGCCTAGGAATCAATTATTTGAAATCGAAAAGTACCACAGCTACAAATTAAATGCAGAGACCACTGGCTCACCAACTGTTGACATTGTGACAAATTTTGTAATGCCTTGCGGATAACAATGGATAAAGTAGTTCGATAAGTAAATGTAAAGTGTGGGAGCGTTGCCAGGCTTAGAGAATGCACTGCGTTGTAAGGCTGTCCAGCATTTCGACAAATGTGGTTGAATAGATTTTATGCAATTAACGAACGCCCTAATGACTTCAGTGCACTGAAATGCAAATAAGTGGGTAGTGGTGATAATCATGTAAATGTACACTGCAAAAAATTAAAGAAATTGAAATTGAATTTTACATATTAAAAATGTCTTTTGGCTGTTAGAAAAAGTCTTCTTTATTGACAAACAGCTGTTTGTTGCGATGAGTGAGGATATAAATATGTCTCACAAATAAATTGAAATAAGATTATTTCTTACTTCAGTTAATGGACAACTTGAAATTTCATTTTTCTATTGTTAATTTTTGTCAAAATCTCAGCGAGTAAAATTTTTCTGGATACGAAAAAAGTGGCACAATGAAATGGAAATTAATCTCTATGAGTCAAACTTAAATGGGCAATTTGTAAGTCCTTTAAATGTAAGTAAATCATTATTGCGAATCAGCTGCTTTCTGATTCCAATATTTTAAAAAATAGGTCAGTAGTAAATTGCATAGAAACCATAGAAACATCATATCGTTGCCGTCATATCATTGAAATTCTAGCTAAGACTAAGAGGCTGAATCACACGCTCACTTGAAAATTTTACTCGGGCAAGATGAGGTCTTTCTGCAGACGACATCACTTTATATAGGAGGTATAGGAGAAGTAAAACATATATGTAAGTATTTTATTTTAAAACTTAAAATAAATTTAAGTAATAATTTTTTCTTCACTGTATCAAGATGTTTATTAGCGAGCTACGTGTCATTATTTTCAATGCAGTAAATGCTGGTAATGTTAAACGTGATGATGATGGTAGTGCATGAATGCGACAGCATGGTGTTGGCATTGCACACAATATGAAGTGAAAACATTTAATCAAAATCAACACTCGCAGCCAACTTAGTGGCCGCGTCGAATGGCAGACTTTGCAGAGGACTTAGAAAATTTGAACGCTTGAAAGCCACAAAATAGATTAAATAGAGAAGAATGTTGTTTGAAAATAAATTTTCCTTTTTTTTGTAATGATACGATGGCTTTGAGTTTTAATTTTATTTTTTGCACCAGTCTAGCACTAAAATTTTTCAACACTCACTTTCGCACGCATTTGTTTGATTCACTGGCACTGCATTTATCATTGGAAATAGCGGAAAATAATTTGGCCATTTGAACGAGCTGTAACTCATTTTCGGCGCTACAACGTAACCAGTGAGAATTTGCTAGATGAGTGCGTTGTATGTGCGTGAGTCTATTGTTTTGTGTGCATGTATTTGTGAATGATGTAGTGTCAACGGATGTGGATGTGGTTGCGGACGCATGCGCGCGTCCTTACATCCGAGTTTGGCGTGCTGATTATGTCTTGGTTTGTATGCGTGTCTTCGTATTTCTAATGTGTTGCATAAGTGCAACAGTATATGTGCGTGAGTATGGAGTACAAATCTAACTGCAATATTAATGCGTTGTAATGCCATCGCTGGTGATGTCCATGCTACTGTTGCTGCTGATGGTGTTGATGAACGTGTGATATAGCGCTTATGCGATTTTAAGATCTCGCTGATAATGCAATGTGCTGGCAAATTATTTGACTTTATGGTTTGACATAAGCCAGTGGACTAATGGCTGATATATTTACATTATTTATGAAGAGACTGTTGGAAGTTTTTCAATGCAAATTTTGCAAAAAATATCAATTCAAGAGCATTTTATAAATGACGTTGATGTTTTGACGTTGATGTTTGTTTGATTTTTGTGTGAAATCTCTTTTATTTTTTGGTGAGTTTCAGACTTTTGTAGACTTATCTTTTCTATTGCAGAAAGTCTTTAAACCATTTGTCGCAGATAAGAGGAAAAACGAAAATTTATATACGTATTTGTTATGTTATTTTAACATCGTATTTTGATTTAACGTTAAGTGCAGTTATACTTTACATCACAACTTTTTTTAATAATTTTACTGAGAACTTTCACTAGCTGAGAGAGTTATGTCATCAAATTTATTTCTAACAAAAAAGATTTCTAATACAAATTTAACAAATAATTCTTAAAACCAATATTTATTTTGTTACCTCAAAACATAAGCGCAGCAGTAGAAAAAGTTAACATAATTTTTCTATTCTCTTAGATATGAATATTTTATTAAAACTATTCAGACAATTTTCATATTTAACTCCAATTTCCTTACAAAGACACCCAGGGAATTCGAAAAATTTCTCCCACAACAATTTTATTTATTCAATATTTCGTTCGATTAGAATTTCAATCACAAAATTTATCGAAAATCGTACCATTTTTTTCTATACTTTTTATTATTGTTGTATGTAGTTATAATTGCTATAGTTGTTGCATTAGTTTTGGGACTGGCGTTGGTAGTCGCAATTGCAGTTTGAAAAATTAAATGCAAGTCAATCATTTCACTTGCTGCTATAACAAAAAATAAAAAAAAAACTTATGAAAGCATTCCCAATGGGGAAATTCAGGAGTAGTTCAAGAAGCAATGAAGCAGAATTTTTCAAATAATAAATTTTTTTGTTAAAAGACTTTAATACATTAGAAAAGGTTTAGTTCGACAAGTCTTTTAGTCCAAAGTCAAAATTGCAACCATCGTAGGACATGAGCTGACTTAAAGAGTATTTGTGTATCCTTCAATCTTTTTTGTGAGTGCCAAATAAAAAATTCGCTCATTTTGCGTGAATGAAATAAAATAATATTACCGATTTCACTGACATACATTTGTATTTAACCTTCAACAACAGTTATTTCTTATGATTTATTCGCTGATCACAATATAATCTCATGCGATATCGAAAACATTAAAAATATTTCCTGGGATTTATCATAGAACAATTCATTTTCCCTTTGGGTTGTACAAGTAGATAGTAGCACATGTATGCATTTGTATATGTCTGCATTAAATATTGCTGCCATTGTATTGTTGTCGTTGTTGTATTCGTTCAAAAGTCCAATTTGTGCCAAACAATCACATCCAAATGTCCAATCAGTTAGAAGTTGGTATTATTATTGTTGTTGTTTGTTGTTGCATATGGAAAAGTGAACATTTTACAGATAGTATTGCACTTTCTATGTCGTTAGAGTAAGATGACAAAATTTAAACTTTTTGTAGAAATAATTTTTTCAAATAAAGGTATTAAATCTGGTATTTTTAATGAAGTCTTTGAAGTTCTTTGCTGACCGTTAAGAGATAAACACAGTTGGGACGTGGTATATCGTCCAGATTTTTCCAATACGTTTGTAGTAACTACAAAATTGACACTAGAAAATTTATCGCAGAGAAATAGAAAAAATTCGATTTTTTGGTGCGATTTGATACAGAAGATAAATCGCACGTCCCAACTGTTTTCTTAGCTATACCCGTACACACATGTGACGATATAGTCTGATCGTAGAGTGCATCTGTAAGCCAGCTGTTTAGTTGCGGGCTGGTATTAGCACAGGTGGGATTACGAGAGAATGTGACAAATGTCATCGTACATCGTTTCAAATATTTAAGTTTTTAGAGAGTTTACTCATAGCAAAGAAGTAAATTATTTATAATTCTTTAATAATTAAGAATATTAAGTAGAATAAATTACGTTATATATAAGACAACACTATAAAATTAAAATATATTTTGTCGACTTAACTTTTATTCTTAATCTTAAGGATATATTGCCGATTGGCTGTACTACGTTTTGATAATACTCACAGCAATAAAAAAAACTCTAAAATAATTTTTCATTTATTTGTTTATCAAAATTTGGTCAATTTACCTTATGAAACCTAACATACAATTGGATTTTAAATATGACTTTGATTTTGAACCCCATGTTGGTACCTACATCTTGTATTTGCATGTGCGTTTATGAACTCACAATAGTTCACTATCAAAGTCACACTTCATGTACAGAGTGTTGGACAACTAAAAAACTTTTAAACTGACAAAGTGCAAAAGTTCCTGAATGCTGGAGAGTACTGCGCACAAAATAAATACGAGCACTCGTACAAATAGCCATCAAACAGCCATTGGAAGCTACTTTTAACTTTGGTCGCACTTTTCTTGATATGCAGAAGAAAAAAAAAAAAAAGTTTTGCCATTGTGTGCCCAGAGGACTTGAAATTGTTTCTCAATATAAATGAAGTGGTCAGTTACAGCAACCAGCAGCAGGATTCGTTGTCCTACAAATGTTCAACATTTGCGTGCGTCCTCTTTTCTGTGTGTTAGCTTGCTGGCTATTGCTTTGTTCATTTTATCACATTTGTGGTTTTTGTGCATTTTCTATTTTCTATTTACCATTTTCCATTTCCATTTCAAATTTAATTTTCCTGCCATTTTACTTTAGAATTGTGAATAATTTTAAAATCTCTTTTGCAGCTGCCATTTTACAATTTCAGTTGCAGTTTTTGTCTGCTCAGTTTTTTGTGTATTTAAAATTAAAGTTTTATGTTAAAAAAACAATTGTTCTTGATCAAACTTCGTATATTAAAATGTTGAGAGAATTTTTCATTTTCATTACAACTAAATTTAATTTCCTGGAGTTTATTGTTAAGTAAGCACAAACTCATGAATCTTGTTTTCAGTAATGGAAGTACTCAATAGTCAGTGGTAATTTTTTTAAAATTTTTATTTTTTTAATAATTGTTTCTCATTAGCATTGGTTTTTTGAAAAGTTCTCTACTTTATTTGGAATTTGTCGAAATATGGCCGTTTTTCTGTGAAATTTATTTTCAAAGTAATAACAAAAATTTGGTGAGTTTGTGTGTATCAGCTCTCACAATTTCTAAAAAATATAAAAATTTAAATTAAGTATATTTCTTAGTATTAACAGCTATGAATATAAAAAAACAAATTTCCGCTGAAAAAGTTTTCAATATGAAATACATGAAGCGACAACAACAATATGTACACAAAATTTAAATTCGATCTTACTCAGCTCAAGCAAGAATAATCTATCGAACGGAATTCTCTATAACTAAAAGTGACATTGAATAAAAATCTCATTAAAAATAAAATTTCGTGTAGAAAGTCCTATATAAAAATCTTGGTCCGAAAAATCACTTGTAATAAAAATGTCATATAATGAAAGTTTTATGTGATACAAATATCTTGGTATAAGGGTTAAACCGTACAAAGTGTCATGGAAGAAAAGTCTAACGGAATTAAAGTTCCAACACATTAAAGACGTTTCAGAAAAAATCTTTTGCTATAGAAACTCATAAGAAAATAAACTTCAAACCATGAAGCTTAAGGCATACTTCCTATTTCAAACATATTGCATTATAAAAGTCGAATATAAGAAAATATCGTGGTGTGAAAGTACAAAGCTATAGAAGTTCCATAGAATAAAATTTCGACAAGGGAAAATTTTAATTGTATAAAAGGCAATCAGAAAAATGTCACATGATATAAAAATTTTATAATATAACTAACAATGGGGAAAACACTACTAAAAAAAATGTCATGAGGTACACAGCTAAAGTGATATAAGTCGTAAGTGAAAAATATCATGAAACAAGTTATCTCTTATGCACTTTACTATGCACAATTGCATAAAAAAATAAAATCTATTTTCAAAAACCACAAATTTTTAACTTAAATCTGTTTATATTTTGAATGCAAGATTTTGAGCATTGTAAGTCTTCCAACTTAATAATTTTGAAAATATCTCTAAGTCTCTTAAATCAAATTCTAATGTTTTGTTCCTTGCTATGTTGTGATTTCATTTTCCTTATTTTATACAACTCATGACCAACGTAAACAAAAGTTTCATAAGTCCGCGAAGAAAAAAAAATCTTCCGACACATGACTTTTTGCTTAACTTTTTAAGTTTTTACAGAAAATTTGGCGAGGATATTAAGAAGCATGATGAAAAAGTTTAGTCCTTCTTGAATTTACAATAATACTCTTAAAACGAAAAATAAAAAAACAAAAAACACAACACAAAATTTAAATTTGTTGCTTGGGGTCGTTGGCATCTTGTAAAGTGGTGGGCGTTTGTAGCTGCCAACTTCTAAACTTCTAAAGCCACTAACGCAAGAGGACATGACAGGTGCTGGTTGTTGGCAACAAGTAATGAGAGGAAATGGAGATGACTTCGACAACCTAAATCCATTTAAATTGCGCACAAATTTGGTGTCAATCAAATGGAACACGTGTACTCGTGTACAACCAGTGCTTGTGGATGGGGCTGCAGTAATTTAGAAGCTGTCAAGTCTATTGGTTTGCCGAAAGATATAACTGGAACTTCAGACTGTGAGGACATTAATGAATATGAGAAAGTAATCGATCAATCAAAATTTTAATGAAGATGTTAAGTAGCACTGAATTTAGTTTTGTTATTTCTGATTGTGTGCAGTGCGTTTTGAAGAAATCATTTAAAATGATTTTGACATTAATTGCTTTGAATTAATGACCTCAAATAAAATTCCTAGAGAAAAAGGCGGTGAAATGCTTAATATGAAAAACTCTGCCAAAAACTAACACGACATTGCCTTAAAAAAACATAGGTACAAAGAACATAAATTAACAGCGAAATTTCTTAGAAAAGAAAAATTGAAATATCGAACTAAGTATGTTTGATATCTCTTCTATAAAAAGTATTTTTGCATGATATTTTTTTTATATATATATTATATCTACGTGATATATTGAATAATATGTTATATGACAATTTCTGGATAAATTTATTGCTCACGTTCGAACCTCCGTGCTCTTTCAACCAATTTTGCCACATCCTTTTAGTTAACGTTATCCATTTTATTTAATTTTTTCCAAGCACACGTTAAGTAATTGCAGTAATTTGGCAAATGAGGCATCAAAAATATCAGAGTGTTCATTTTCCATACATAATTTCATGGTACATATATGGTCAATATGTAAAAAACTTTTTTCCCTAACACTAACTATATTTTGGAATTTCCAAAAAGCAGATTAGTAACACAAACAAAAATTATGACAGCACAAGGAACTAGAACTACAAATATGAATGAAAAAATTATCTCTTCGAACATTAGCATTTATTGTGCTTATTATTAAAGCTATTACTATTGTCACAGCAGCGACCAAACTGCGAAAGAACGTACTACTAGAAAAAATTCAGAAAAGTAGTCAAAATATTTTAGCCTTGGTTGCCAATAATCCGTACATTATAGCCATATAAAGAAGTTAATTGAATTGGTTCTGGAAATTGCCGCCATCCAAAGACATCTTAATTTATACGCCCTCACTGTCACATTCCACGGTAGTGCTGTCTTTCTTGCACTAGTACTGGGCTTCATTATGACCCAGTTTATGTAGCCAAAAATAATAACAGCGCTGCGACCGAAAACAACGAGTGCAAATTAAGTCAACTGATGGGTGGTGGCCTCTGCACAGTGTCACTTTTAAAGATTATTACTTAAATTTGATAAAAATGTTCACTTTTGAAATAAAGATTTCGCATAATAATAGTACCATAAAATAAAAATCTCTTGAGAAAAAGGAAAAAATTTAAATAATTTTAATCTCAATGCGAAAAAATTGTCATGACTTTGAAGTTTTTTTCGAATTAAAATACTGTGTTTGAAATATGTGACAAAGTTTTATGTAGTTAAAAAAAAAACTTTCCCCAGTCAGTAAATAGGAGTAGCCTTGCTGAATGTATCATGAGAATAAAATATTATAGTATATGAAATTGGACTTAACAGATGTATTTCAATGTTACCTTATAGAGACATTGGAAACAAAAGTCTTGTGCCATTAAAGTCTCATGGAATATGACTATGACTTAAAAAAATCATGAAAGTATATATTATATATCTTACCAGATTAGAGAGCAATGGGACATAATAGTTATATCTTATTGGAGATAAAGATAAGAGCATTATGAGAAAAAAAATTACGTTCAGAAAATATGATATATAGCATTTGTAAAAAATACCTTAATTTATTAGGAACTTTTTTTGAACTAAACTTATGTGCAATAAGAATCGCATGAGTTTATCAGTTTCTTAGAAAAAAAATATGATGGGACCAATAAATAGTGAATATACGAGTTTATTATAAGTATATTTGAAAATAAAAAAAAATATTTGTATAGATAAAATTAAATTAAAGAATTTCCATATATAAATAGCAGATATATCTGATATATCTCTCTTGATCTGTTAAGAGTCTTCATAGCTTGCTAGACCAAAATGAAAAGATATTAAAAAAATTAAAATGAAAGATGTTAGTAAAAATTATACCTAAATTCAATATTTATAAATACTTTTTTTTTATTAAAACTAAACACTGTGCAATGCTGAGCTTCTAATTGTCTCCTTTGACTTTTTAAATCGCTACCATGTGCTGCTGTTAAAGTTGCTGTGGCCTTAACCTCCATGTTACATTGTTGGCTAAATATATCAGAAAAAATTGGTCAAAAGGGCGGGGGGGAGGTGGGTGACATTGAGTGTATTTCGTCTGCCAAACGCTCATGGTGATGGCCAAAGTTGTTATCTCTAGTGCTGTATCATAATTTTCTATTTATTCTCCAAACTTCAATATTCATCCTGCTCTCTTTTGGCTTTCATTCGGTTGGTTGCCTTTTATCGTACGATAAAAACATAAGCGATAAAAATATTTTTTATTTTCAGATGAACTGAGTTCCTTTTGCGTTTATTTTGGCAGACATTTTCAATTTAATGTCATTGTAATTGGCAGTATTTTTGGAAGCAAACTAAATTAGATAGCAACTTTTGCTGACTTTTTGGACTTTTTTTTGCTCCTTTTGTGTACTACTTTTCGTTTATTTTTTTCAGTTATTTTGGTGCTATATAGTGAAGGTTTTTAATTTTCATTTTGATTTTTACGAACTTTGCTTTAGCATGCGGATGAAGTGATTTTATTGATTTCTCCATTGACAATTAACTTTGAACTCTTCAAATATTTTGATTTCGTTCTATGGAATTTATTATTGCCTGGGTCGTGATTGCTTTCAGATCCTTTGTACTTAAACGATGATATTTATTACTAGTAAGAAATTATTTTGCCTAAGATGTATCCTCAAATGCAGTTGCTTGTGCATAACTCTACTGTAGCAGGGCTGCCACAAACTAGGTGCATCATAAAATAAACGATACGCATTTGCGATTTAATAAAACGCGTCGAAGTTGACAACGATTGCGTCTTTGATTTGCAATATTGTGTGCTTTGTCTATGTGTATGCGTGCTTACATGCATGCATATGCCTGTTCCTAGTGTGCACTAGTGCGTTTGAGTCTGCTTTCCGTATCAAGCTTATTGGGTTGCTGTACAGGAAATGCATTTTCTTTGTCAAAGAGCGCGTCACTGATACCGCATCATCATATAAATTAAAAGCGGTTTTGTATACGATTTACCTGTCTTTTATGTATACGCAGGCAAGTGTATGAGTGAAATAGGGTGCTACAAAAAAAAATAAACCTTTTAAATGCAAATTTCTAAGAAATGATTAAGAAAGAAAATGTATTTTAAAAAACAAAATTCATATAGTGCCACCAGCAGAGACTTTTCACTTTCAAAATATTGGCTTGAAGTAAGTTTGAAGCAAAACTTTTAATTTTATAATCCGAAAAATAGTGAACTCAGATCTCGTATCAAAAATATTTAAAATTTTTCCACCACACCATTTTCATGGAACTTTTTAATGAGACCTAACTAATTTTGAGGCGAGTTTTTGTGCAACACCCACATATGCATGCATGATTGCTTTATGAAAGCTAGCATTTTAACGAAGAAATTTTAACTAGAAATTGCATTGTATATGCGAGTGTAGTAATATGTTTGTGTTGTTTGCACAACCTGCTGTTATCTTTCTAATTTGTATTAAGCTGGATTTTTGCATTCTATGAAACTTATTTATAATATTAAACTAAGTTTGTGTTTGTGTGCGTATGCCTTTTTTGACTTTATTGGATACTGCAGCTTAAGATAAATTGAAAACGATGCACCTAACCATTTTGCATAGCAGCTTTGTGTTGCACTAAGCGTTTTAATTTAAATCTGTTGGTTAAAAACATTTTGTGATTAAATTGATAGCATAGTGAATATATGAAATAAATACTATTAGAACACAGAATGTAAACCTAAACGAAAATAATATATGCTCAAATACTAATAATCATCGCTGTTATTATCGTCGAAAAATGTTCTAATGAATGTGGCGATTTTTCGTATATGAACGACTTTTTGTGATATCAATATCATATAAAATGGATGAGTTATTGAAAAACTGAGTTAAAATCATAAATTGTGCTTAAACTCAAATGTTACTAGACTGAAAAATTCATTAAACATTATTAAGAAAAAAACTCAATGAAGTCAATTTTTTCACTGAAGTAACCAAACTAAGAAATTTGCTATTTTTTATGTGAGAAAAAAAAAATATTCATAAAAATATATGAATGCAACTAATTTACTTTAAACTTATGTCCGTAATCTGATACATTTTTGTAACAGTTCGAAGACTATTTAAAGAAAATTGATTTGAATAAAAGTAATCAGTTAATTATAAATTGTATTTTTTATGTTTTAGTTGCAAGCAAAATTTTTAGCCTTATTCAGAGTTTCATGTGAACAATGTTTCACCCAAAATAATTCACTTTTCACTTATCATGAGTTTCGGATGAATCCATTCGCTTTTCTATATTTTTTATAATTTTTCTCAGCTGTGAAAGTTCACAATGATTTTTTCGAAATTGTATTGTATTGTAAGTATTCTAAAAACATAAATTTTTGGAATCTAATTTTTTTTTGAATTGCTCATAGCTCCGCAAATAATCGGCTAAGTGTATATCTTCCCATGCGTTCCTCTAATCATTCTTGTTGTAATCACATAAGTGCTCCTACTGTAGACTCTTTAAATAAAAACTAACCAAAGCGGCTACAAGTTGTTTCCTTTCTTTCGAGCGTCTTATTTGAAACAATTTTAATTTTAAAGTTAAACCTATTTTCGAAATTTAAATCGATGTATCATATGAGACACTTGCGTCAAATATATAAACCGCAAAGTTAATTTGTTGTTAAGTTGATGTTTAAAAGTTCCAAATTTTTTTGTTCGATAGAAAGAAAGTATTGTTTTTAAAATTTATTTTTTTTTCTATATTTCTATTTTTTTTTAACATTTTCAGCTCTTTCAGCTTTCATAGACTTTTTCAAAATTTTTCTGTTTCAATATTTTTCGTCAATATTTGACTCTTTCAACATGAAACTGTGTGTCATATTGATAATGTAATTTCAAACTATTTGCTCTGCATAAAAAAACTCTAGCTGCTAGTCATTCAAACTAAAATCAGTTTCTACCTTTTTACGTGGAAATATTTAGTAATTTTAAACTTGGTTTATTGCCAATAATCTTAATTAAGTAAAATCGCTACAAAAACATGCCGATAGTTCACGGTAATAGGAACGCATGACATTTGTGTCGCATGCAACACTTCTTTTTTCAGCTGCAACTGCATGCCTGATAAACTGCTGTTCAACTTCTTTCATATAAATTGCTGTTCATTTGCTGCAGCTGCAAGTTGTTACAGAATTTCCACTTTTTCTGTCGCTGTCGTAGTTGGTGCCGCTGCTTACAACTTTGTGCTGATGCTTTTTTTGCAGTTGTTTTGGACAACGACAAAGTTGCTGCCACTGCTCAGTGGAGGTCATGCAAAACACTAAACAGCACTAATAATCTGCAAGTCCTTTCTTTGCAAGGACTTTTTACAACAACAGCAGCAGCAGCAGCAGCAACAACAGCATAGTGGTTGTGCATTTAAATAAAGTGGAATTTTGGATTTTCTCTTTTATTTTTTGCCTATTTGGGAAGTTTTTCTTCTTACACGTTGAAAGTTATTAAGTGTTGAAAAATGGCAAGAAAATGCAGCCAGCAGAGTATTGTGGGTGATGGGTTAAAAACCAAAAAAAAAAAAAAAAAAAGGGAAAAGAAAAAGAAAATTGCAATTTGATGATGCAAGCAATGAAAATATGTTGTAAGCAAATTTGTTAGTTTACAAATTTTTTATTTATTTTTTCGCTGGCTGCTGCAATTCTTACCATAGTTCTCGATGCAGAAAATGTCACCGACAATAAACTGAGAAAAACATATATTACAGTTTTATTTTGCTGTGATACACTGAGCGAAAACTTGTATCTGCAATAACAGTTGCTGTTGTAGAACCGATGGAATAACTTTTCAGCATGGTACAATACTGAGCGTTTAACTGAAAGCTCAATTTGAAAGTTTGTCATATAAAAATATTTTTTTGAAACATATACAAATAGGAAATTCGTTCGATTTAATCAGAAATGTCTGCGTTTCTCTGTGTACTACAATATAAAAATTCTTTTCTTGCAAAGTGTTGACGACAAAAACTTCAAGTCACTTTGCAAAGAAATATAGTTTTTTAATTCACTTGAAATATTTCTCACTAGTTTAGTAGGATGAAAATGTCCAGTGGCATCAAAGCTGAGACTGCTGTTTTATCTCTTAAGTTTTTATTTGGTATGCGCATAACAAAAAGAACAAATTTAAAGTTTTTGCTTGTCGTTGCCATTACGTTTTTTTCTTAAATAAAATTTTTTGTTAGTAAAAACTGTTTTATTTTATTGTACATAAAGTTACTGACATATTTCTATCAAAAACAATGGAGAGAAGATTCTCCTCAAAAATTTCTTTGATATAAATTTTCCAGGTTTTTTCATCAAATAAATAACTATTTTCAAAACGACATAGACACAAATAATTGCTATAATTCATTAATATTTTATCCAAATGAAATTTTAACGTGCAACAAAATATTTCAAAATTTTATGATCACAAAAAAAAATTAAAGATGACTGAAATTTTTATTTTGTCTTGAGAATGTCTGGGAAATTGCAAATGCAAAAACATTTTCTGACTTGATTGATTTCCGATATTTTCGCTATCAATGATTCGATATAACTTTAGAAGCATTCCTTTTGTGAATTCACTTATTTTCATTGTGTCTTGATGGTACTAGCGCTAGCTCGATTGTATCAGTAAGGACATTCAATGATTAAGAATGCACAATTTAAACATAAAAAAGTCTTTTGAACCCAGTAAACAATTTAAACGATACATTTCTTTCTTAAGCGCACTTATAGTACTGGATTATACACAACCTTCGACAGAATTAAATTGTTGACATTAAAAACATAATTTTTTTGTTATTTTCTTTGCAAAATACCTTCTTAAGGATAAGAGCGGCAATACTGTGGTTTCATAAGCAGCACAAGGCAAACGGAGCAACGTTATGCTGCAGCAAATGTTGTCATATCACCGCAGCTACCTGTGCCGCCATTGCGCTGCCACATCACACATTGGCATTGGTATTTTATAATTTTTGATGTCATCTTGTAATCGCAGCACTTGCGCGCTTCCTGTTGCTGCCACCATCTCTTCATTGTTTTTATATGCTGGTAATTGAAATTTATTTTTTAATATGCGCTATGAAAATGTCACCGCACGAGTGCTTTTCTCATGTATTTGCCTACGCCTGCCGCTGCCTGTTTGTTTACCGGCTTGTGATTGTGAATCTTTTGCATATTTGACATGGAATTTATGTTGATGCATAGGTAAAATCCTGCTGCTTTACGTTGTCTGCCTCTGCTTTATGATGCAAGATGATAAACTTTGGTACTTAATGCTGAAGGATTAGTCGCATGTCATAGCTCTTGCGTGTTATAACCGCAATGTGTGGTAAATGGAGGCGAGGAAAATAGTGGGTGGGAGAAAAGTAATATGCTGAGTGAACAGAGTATCAAATTGAGCTAAAAACATCTTTGATGAATGGCATTAAATTAAGTTAAAAAATTGCTATAAGAACTAATTGCTAATGAAGTCTAATGTTTTGAAGGAAGTATTTGCTCTTAATTTTGAACAACAAGTTACAACATATTTTTTAATTAAGAATAAACGGAAGAACACAAACATTTCTATCACCAATTATTGTACAATCATCATTAACCAAATAAAGTTGAAAAGTTCGGTTCTATTTGAATATGCTTTCGCATGTAATTCGGTGACAATATTTTTTAAAAAAAGTTTGAAAATAGAGCTTTTCAGATTTGCTGGCTTTTTCGATAAAATTAAATGTTTCTTGGTATACATCTATACCATTTGCCTTTTCCAATAAAATATTTTCAATAATTTCTGATACTTCGATATCTCATAAGATATTTTTTCGACTTTTATAGACTTTTTGAGTACAATTTTTGACTCCTACTAATTTTCTATACTTACTGAAACTTTTCAGTGTTTTTGGGCTTACACCTCGATTTTGCTGCCTCATTCTTTTAATGCACACGCGCCCAAGACTCAACTCCATCATTTTATTTTGAAACCCTTTGTAGAAGAATTCCTTCTTCAGATAAAACAATTAATTTAAGCACCACTTAACGAACTCAACTCAACAGAACTCGACTGCTTCAGTGCAAACTTTATTCATTTATATTACCTTCTTCACTTTCTCACTGACATTTATGTTAAATGTCAAGCGAGCGAAATGTTGCTACTTTATTTTTCATTGCGATCATTAAAATTGTAACTTTATTGTACGGATATAGAACGTTATGTTGTCGTATCTCATGTGTGTGGGCGTTGGAAGCAGCAGCAGAAAAGTAAAACTCTGCGAAAAAAGTAGCGACGCAACCAAAACGACGTTAAGCTTTTCGCTCAAATTTATCGAGTAATTGTTGTTGAAGATGGTGCTGTATCATGGTGACAGAGATATCTTTAAAGTTTTTTATTGTGATTTGCTTTTTGCTACAGTCAACGTCATTGCCACCATCGCCATCACCACCTTCGACTTTGTTTTGTTTCATTAAAAAATTCTCAAGTGTTATAAATTCCTAGTTATATTCGTTGTACTCGTGTAATGTAAGAGATATATGACACTGTATATTGTCTCGCTCCAAGTGCTGGGTGTAGTGGTAGCATTTCACTTGAAACAGTCTGGTAAATTGAGGAAGATAAGCTTGTACTTCTCGCAGTCGAAGGGAATTTTTAATTAATATCGAAACAGGAGCAGCAATGGAAATAACTTTATGGTGTTGTTATTCTTTCGATTCAAGTTTTTTTCTCCTACACTCTACGACAAACGTAAGTGATATTCACAGTGATGGTAGTTTTGTAACATATTAATTTAAACTTGGTCTTAAAAAGAACCATTAATAATTTTTCCTGACAAACACTTTTATACCGGCATAACCAAATTGTCAACCTATCCGATCATTCAACAAGAAGAGGTACGTTTGCATAGGAGTACATCTGGTTAAAATAAAGTTTGCCATTCTTCATACCATTTACTTTTTCGTTAGAGAAATTCGAATAAGTGGAAGATATATATTAAGATCTGCTGACAAATGACGCGGTCTTTTAGTTTGTACGAAATTCCTTAGATATATAAGGACTTTCTTTAACGTTAATGTAAGTATCTCTTTGAAGAAAAAAAACCTCGAATTATATACGCAAAAACTTAAATTTAAAATTCATTTTCAAAGCTTTGCTCTTTCAAAAGTTGTAACCTAATCTTCCCAAGAGCTCAAAAACTTCAACAAAACTACAAAATTCAATTGTGAAACGAGCTTGAACTAAGAGTTTATTGACACTGTTAACATTGAGTTACTCCTAATAATAAAAGTTATGTATTTTTAAAGATATAATTATTGAAGCATAGTAAATTGCAATGGCTTAACTGAGAAATCTTTTAAGGCTAATAAGAGCAGTTAAGTGTGTGAAATGTCGTATTGGACCAACAGTAATCTCTACGATAACAAGCGTTTGTAATCTTTACAATTTATTGATACCAAACGTTGGCTGAAATGTGCATGTTCTACTCCAGAACAAAAATAATAGCGGCAAGGACATGAAGTATTGGATTTAATATCAAGTGAGCAGCCAATTGATGTTTTAATTGAAAGTTTAGATTTATAACAAGAGTTAGTCAAGTAGTTATTTGAAATATTTACCACATATAGCATCAATAAATTGTCAACGAGAACAAAAGTAAATCTTTTAATTTAAAATCTAAAGCAAATTCTCAAATGACTATGTTACGTACAGCTCGAAGTACCCACACTTACATAAGTTTATATAAAATTTCAAATATTTATTTCTTAAAGATAAAACTTCGTTTTTCTTATTTTTACCAAATCACTTTAGCTTTCTCTAATTTACCTTTGTGAATTACACTTAATTCTACGTATGATGAATACTAAAATGCCTAAAGTTAGCGATGAGTAGAAAAAGGAGGCATCTTTTTAATATTCCACACCATACGCGCAATTTATCAAGCATTTTTATAACTTATGCCATAAATGTCACCAATACAAAACGATATATGTGTAGGCTACACATACATACATGTGTACTTTTAGTCATACTCAAACATATGTTAACACAAGCACAAATACATTTGCTTTCACCTGTGTTTATACACAAATACTCATATACTTAAAACAAAAGTATGCCGAAACAAAAAAAAAAAAACAAATGGTGTCGACAAAATTGATGAACTTCATCGTCCTTATGGTTTTGCTTCGCAGGTAAACTTTGAATGACAGAAATAATTCAAACATTCATTTATATCTTGGCATTCTGGCATGCATCATATTTTAACGCACTGCTGCAGGATATAAGAGCAAATAAAATAATAAAAACAACAACAACAACAAACAGCTATAAATTGGTATGTGAACAAATGTGGTACCGAAAATGAAATCATGTTTGGCGATTATACTGCACAGTGGGTATTTCGTTTTATTTGAAAATCTACTGAATGAAAATTTAACATCAGGAACAAGGATGTGGGCATATATTTTGGTTTAGTTTGGATTGAGATTGGCAATGTTAAGCAAAAAGGATTGATACATTTTAAAGCTACGACGTAGATATTTAGTCACTCGCAGAATCATTCAGAGCTCGAATGTGAACGTTTCTCAAATTCCGGAATGCTGGAGTATTGATTCTGTAAATATTAACATTTATTTTCGTACCAATTGGTGCATTTAGTCGAAACACACCAATCTTTAGCATTTCTTCGATGCAATAATTTCTTTATATTTCTAAAACTTTCAACAGTTCAATGATTAAGAGCCTTGTCAGGCTGCAATATTCTTTCTTTTATCTGCGAGAAATTCTCACGTTTTGCAGCAAAAGTTTTTTAATTTTAATAAATGAAAATTGTTTGCCTGTTAAGTAGAAGTTTGGTTTACAGTGCTGCTAAATTATGACACAGTTCAATGGGTGGGGTCATCGGAATATCTGTGTATGTATGCTGGTAAATTTATTAATGTCTGTTGTTGTTGTTGTTGTTGTTGTTTTTGTGATTATTATTATGACATAAACGAAGACAAACCATAAGTTCCGATTTCAGAATGAGTGTGTGTGCTGCTGGGAATAAAATTTATGAATTCGATGGTAATGACAAGAACAAATAAATGTAAGTAAAACAAAAATTAATGATTTCGTAAAGTTCAACTGACAAATGGCGATTGAACGGATATAAAATGTATACATTTTTAATTGTATGCAATTTTTTATGGGAAAAAACCTTAAGGATAAATATTTACTTCTACGAAAAGTGTGAAACTCTTCGTCCACTTTTGATATAATGTATTATAATTTTGAAATCAAAGTCAAGAAAAGTAATCATTTCATTTTGTAACACATTAAAGGTTTTTATTGTCTATATAACTTCAACTGCGCTATTTATTTTATTTTGAAAATTCTTTCATTCATTTCATTTCGATAACTATTGCACATACATTTAAACAAAAGTCTGTAACACGATTTCTCCTATAAAACTAAGCATATAATTATCTAATTATATAATGCTTTATCATATAATTAATTTATAGTTTAACACAGGACAAGAATAGCAGCAACAATTAATCGATTATGGAAATTACAGGAACTAATTTAATGGAAAGCGTAGGTCCTTAGCAGCGTTCATCAGATTTTGAATTCTCACAAAATATAGTTTAATAATCTTTGTTTAATATTCTATTAACTAATAAACAAAACAACAAAACCCACAAACAGACACAATTTGACATGCTAAATTTGTAGATAAAGGAATTACGCAGACAACGACAACAGCCAGCAAGAACAAATGCAGCAATCTATCAATCCAATCCCAATAGCATCTTTTATCATAAGCCGTCAGTGTCTTCTATCGAAAGACACATACAGACACAAAACGACATTTAATTAATTCCTCTCTAAGGTGTTGTCGTCCTTTCTTGTTCTGTACAATCTGTTTATCGTTTTGTGTGTCCTGTTTAAGTGTTAAGCTTTAATTTTAAGTCAACTTTACTTCTGATTTTATATGCATTTACTTTAAGGCATTAGATTCGTTCAGTCTAAGGTGCCTGGGTTGTTTATGCTGCTCGTGACATCACACATCTGAGCGATAATAAATGGTTGACCATAAATTGTCAGGTATTTGTGTATTAGTAATAAATAATGGTTTAAAAGAAGGTCACCTTTCTGGAATTAGGAATACCTTGTTTATTTTGAGCTTTTAAATGTTGTTTGTGCGTCAATTAAAAAAAATGAGATTAGAAATTTGTGGTTATATCTGCATTAGAAAATAGTTTTTGGGAAAAAGAAAGGTGTAAACAAAGTCACCACGAAACATCAAATGGCACTAAAATGTACCGAAAAATTTAGCTATAGTCGAATAATATATCTCATTCGATATAAGTTGAAGAAAATTGAATAGTATCTGTACAGAAAAGTTTTGAGATAGTCAAAAAATACCAAATAATATAGTAATAAATTTTTTAAATAGACGAAAAAATAGATGCAAATATCAAATAGTAATGAAAAATTTTGATATCAGAAAAATTGACGAAAGTCGAATAATGACATACGCTATCGAAGAATATTAAAATAGTCAAAGTGAATCAAACAGTAAAAATGATTAGATGGAATTCAAACCATTATCGAAAATGCTTCATTGCGTTACAACGAAAAATACAAATACATATCTACATAATACAAATACATAATATAAAAAAGTTTAAGATAAATTTGATCTCTACCTAAAAATCCCGCAGTTGTGAAATAAAAACGAAAAAAAAAATCTATAAAATAATATGTTAACAAGAAACAGTTGAGCAAGTCACAACGTTGATTGAAATATAAATTGAAACTGGTAATCCGATACAGACAAACAAACAAATACTATGAAAATAGCAGAAAATTCGATTTATATACTTTGTACCACAAAACCCAGCGAACATTTGGAAGTTTGTTGAAGCTTCCATTTCTCATGAGAGTCAAATTGAAGTTAATATTTTCATTGCATATTTTAAGGATTTTTTGTTTCACATTTCAGGTATATGAAGGTGACATGGTTTGATATTACATATTTGTTATGTGCATTGTAAAAATACGACATCAGGCTTTGTCTCAAAAATCGAGTTTGTATTGAACAAGGTACCTTTAACGTAATATACTCGTATTTGCTTCTATTGTTGGATTTGTTAACGAAATAAATTGGCAATGTACCGCGTTTAACACAAATGTGAATGAGGTACCTTATTTCCAAGGCAAAGCAATACATATGTAATTAGAAGCAAGGACTAGAACCAGTTTGGATCTCTGTTTTTACGTAACATGTCGTAATCATTTTCAATTATGATTAAATCGTCACAACTATTACTATACACGAACATAAATGCTAACTGGGCAATGTCCTGTGAGTAAGAATATTGAAATTACAACCCTTGAGCACAACCGATTGTAGCCACTTTTTTCTCTTCAAATTTCAATTACATGCAACTATTTTTTACAGAACATGGAGTGCAAACATGAAATTGGAGATGAAGAAGATGTTGCAAAACGAAACAATAAAACAAAAAGCCAATTTGCATGGTACAATCAATATTTTACGGATTTGGACAAAAATAGCTAAGCAAAATCAAAACAGAGTAGTTAAAAAATGTAAAGAAAAACACCATAAGTCAATAAAAATCAACCAAACAAAATACAATTGAGATTGAATTGTAAGCACAAGCACAACATGGTTGAAAAGACAAACACACAGCCACTTACATGTAAAGTGAGTAAATGGAAAGCTTTTGGGATTATAACATACACACACTTGCAAGGTGTACACAATTATTGACCAACTGACTCTTACAATTGACTAACCACAAAATTCTTTTATTGTGGCATACTTTTGTGCGCTCTTTGGACGTCAATTTTACTGCCAAGTATTTCATACGTTGTCAAAGTGAGATTTCAGATGTCTTTCAGCATATAATTTTATTTGCGTTAATTGGTTGCGCGTTGTGACTCAGTTTTTAAGTCATTTAGTGCAGTAAATTCTTCTGGAAGATAGATCATCAAACCTGTTCCACACAGGAAAGAAAAAGCATTTCTAAATGATTTATTCGTGATATCATGATACAGTTGTTAATGGTATGAGAATTCGACTCATTGACGTAATACAGTGCATTGTCAACCAGTTAGAAAAAAAATTTTTTTATGTTAAATTATTACTGAAATCCTTTTACCTACAACTAAAGTAAACATATAGCGAAAATAGAGCACTAACGTGGCAACAATGATACTGTTCTATGTTTCTATAAATGTATTTGCGTATATGTGGAATACAAATTATAGAAAAGTTATATTAAATCATATTGCATTAACAAAGTTAAAACAAATGCCTGAAAATAGGCACTAAAATAATTCATTTCAATGTAACTCTTTTGGAAGAGGTAAACAACATCTTCTCAAAGATGAAAGAACACCTATAATGTTAAAAACAAAATTCTCCGTCATTATGCATAGATTCAATTAATTAAATAAAGTGCTGTCTCCCACAATCTTCACTTGAGTATTTTACATTTTATTTTTAAATTTTCATATGCAGTGAATAAAAAAGGTGCAATAAACTACCGGTGACTAATTGAATATGCAGTAGAAGCACACTAACAAAAGCTAAGCAACAGTGCAACAATAAAGAAAAAACCAAGTCACGCATAAGTTCCAATGATAATATGCCACTTTGTCCTGATGGAAATACCAACGAACTGGCAAAAGCAACAATTCAAATGCAGCTGGTGTGTAGCGAACATTTTTTGCTTTTGTCGTTGGTACATTGCTTGTCAAATGGTCACACTATGCTACCATACACTCAACACCACTTGCATCTCTTAACGTGCCTATGCGTTGCCTGCCAGCGTTGATGTCGTCGCCGCCTCTAACGGATGTTGAGCAGTAAAAATTGCACCGCCGCCGAGGACATGAGCTACAAACGAATGAGCAACACACTGAGAAATGGCAGCATTTGGACAGGAAACAGCAGAAGATTTATCGCATTCAATATGTTTTGCATGTTTCCGGTATTCAGTGTTGCCAAAGTCAAGTGAATATTGAATGGAACGAATGCTGCCTATACGTCTATTGGAAGCGCTATGCCAATTGTGTCTGTACACTGTATACATTTTTATTTTTTGGGATAAATAACTAACATGAAAAATGTATACCAAAGTCGAAAGTGCTCGAATTATCTAAGATTTGACCTCACTCAATTTCTTCGTGGTTTTGGTAAAAAAAAATGTTTAGGAAAATATAATCTTTTGTTATGACGGGTTGTGCTAGAATGATTTGGAGAAAAAATGGGCGAGAATGTGTAAATTGGAATGGCAAAAAAAATTATTTTTATAAGAAACCTTCGCTTAATTAAAACAGATAAACCTTATTATAAGTTAACTACATTTTATATCGAATTATTGTTACTACTCATTACTAGTTACTACTAATACTACTCAGGATACAGTCAAAGTCATGCCAGATCTAAGGCAAAGTCACAAGATTTACAGTCAGAATAACATCTGCATCTAATTTAAGATTTAGGGTCAGTGTAAAATCAATGCAGCGTTAAACTTAAATCAGATTCATCTTGAAATTAAGTCAGAAAATAACCGGATTCAGGTTCACAACTGAATCAGACTTGAGCCAAAAGCAAATAAAGCAAAAGTCAATTGCAAATCAAAATTTTTTATTTCCGTTAATTTTTTTTACTGTGTAGAAAGAGTGACCACAATAGCAGCACAACTGTCATTCGTTACAATCGATACAAAACGGCAATAGCGATTACGATGCGCTACAACTGAGAACAACGACGTCAACAAGCGATGGCTGGCTGCTTCATTTATCGCCTTGATAGCCACGAACAAAGACCGCAGCAGCAACAGAAGGACATCAACATGGCTCCTGCTGCTGCTGCTACCGTTACTGCAACTGGGCATAACGTTTGTTGGCTTACAACGTTGAATTCGATCATCTCTGAATGCACATGAATGCACTTTTCCACAGAATTTAACTTTTATAGAAAACCATTAGAAAATGCTATGTTTGTTGTTGTTGTGTTCTTCTCATGTTAATGCCAGCTAATGTGACCACAAAACAGCATTCAAAGCGACCACAACGTACAACTTGTACTACACCGTGCAACATGTCACGTGAGCAGCAGCCAGCAACCAGCAGCATATGGTGAATTCACTGATGCAGAGAATTTTAAAACCCCTTTGCTACCATTTTATTTGTATTCGCTTTTTGCTATGCAACGCTTTGAATTTATTTTAAAAACGCTCTACTACTCGCACAAGGTTTTTATGTTGTCAACAAAATTTCTGGTGTTCAAAGGCGATTGAGTTAGGTAGCAGAGCGAAAAAAAAATCCCATACTTTTTTAGGCTTACGAAAAAAGAAATTAGGTCAATCAATTTAAAATATAAATCAAAAATGGAATGAAAAGGCCAGCTAAAAAATTGTCGCAAAAAATATTGAATTGGCATTATTTAATTAGTAAAAACATAAACTTTTAAGATTATTTTTAGAATAAATTTAATTCACGCGACAGGCATTTTAACTTTCTAGTGAAAGTCATAGGAAATTTAATAAAAATGTTTAGCCATGAAATGATGGCACCTAAAGTCACTAACAAAATTTGCCAACTAAAGTTTGACGGCCAATTTCAACTATCTATATCGACCTTTGTTTGCCAAAAATTAAAAGTGTCAGAATTTCTGAATTTTTAGCCTTTAGAATAAATTTTGTTTGCTTATGAAATTAAAAGCTGTTTCTTGTTAAATTTTGAAAAATGTTTCAACTTCACTACGCTCCACCTGATTACTTTTGTTGCAAGCATCAGAATCCTCCTCTTTGTTACACTCCTACCCTATTTCTGCTGCACTATTTAAATTCGCATTGCAATTCATCTTCCGCTGCCATTGCATCGCTTCAAACCACTTCCCCGGTCGCTTATTTTGCAAATCTTTTGCGCTAAAATACACGGATAACACATATTTTATAAGGGATTTTATTTTAAGGTGTTTCTAATTTTTTGTTTTTTGTTTAAATTTAAATTTATAAAAATTTCAGTATCAAAAGTTGCGTCAAATTGATTGACTGATTTTGTTAAATCAGTACCTTATAATTCAGGACATAGAAAGATGAAAATGCACCTCATTTAGCCACATTGTTATGGCAAATAGTTCCAATTGTTCGAATATTGCTCTTAGACTGTATATAGTGAGCTACATATTCTTTTCTCAGATTTCAAAAATAGCTGATTTTTATTTCATTTCTACCCATTAAGTCCCTTTTATTAATTGTAAAAAGGAACACCCTAAAATCATTGTTGGAGGTACATAAGTGTGTGCCATATTGTTACTATTGTAGTTGTTGTTGTACTTGGCTACTTTAGGCGCACAATAAATCCTCGAATTTTTCTTTCAGTGCTTTCATAGCAATGACAGTTTTATTGCACATTCTACATGAATTTGGCCACATTTCCGTTTCGGCATCACAAACACACAAACACATACATACCTACCATATCCCACTGACAATCCAATGCCAATGCGTTACGGTTCCAATGTGGTTGAGAGGAGCGTGGCGTATATTTTCTTTTCGGCCACATGCAAAAAACGTCAATGCAAAATCTCAGCTGCAATGCCACAAATAAATCGTTGTACAACTTTAGCGCTTTGCCCCATCGATTTGTTAAGCAAAAGGTGCAATGGCTTGCTTGGTAAGGAGGGGCGGAAAAAAATGGAAGCCGAAGTGCCAAACTTTTAAGGGCAGAAAAAAGGCGAGGGTAGTAGTGTGTCAACTCGATGATTAACTGCTTTGTTATGCAGCATTGATTGCCAAAAAAAAGGAAAAAAAAAAACAACAGAAGTTCTTATCCACAGAGCTGTTACTGAATTTTTTCACTTCAAATGGCAAATTCTCATGCACACTGCCCGTTTTTTTTTTCAATTTCATTTGACTTCCTAATTTGTGTTGCATGCAGCAGAATGTGTCACATCGCTTCCACCTATTTTATTGTTAAAATCTGCGCTTTTGGGTATATGCAGCATATGTTGTGCTCTATTGTGAAACAACAAAAAACAGCGTTATTTAACCACTTTCTGTTTTCTTTTTATTGTATTTTTGATGTTAATAAAAATTAAAAATTTTATTGCAGCATCTGACGTTGGCCTACTTCTTGGCCACTTATGAAAAACACGTTTTCAACGACAGTTTCCATTGATTGCTATATAAAATTTGAAAATGAGTTTTGTTACACTCTCAACTTTTATTTAAAAAAATTTCAAGCCAAAACTTTTCATATCTCTAACAGTTGAGGACAATTGCTTGATCTTTGAAATCATGCATTTGGGATAATGCAGCTTACATTTATGCTCCCACAGCAATTAGCTTTTGTCCTTTGCTCGTTTTTAATTTCGAATTTATTTATTATCACCCAAAATGCAGCGCAGCAAAAACGTACTGGCTGCTTATGCCCGAAAGTCATGTTTCGTTGAAAGAAACTTTTATAAGCAGCGTTGGCATTTATGGAGTAGTGCAGTGTAGCGCTCAGTGCAGCTACTAAACTTCATAGTGAGTGTCAGCATGCTTGGCACGCTGTTGTTACTTTGGGGATTTCGTAGCTCTCACTCGTTCTTTATCAGCACATGATTATGTTAAAGTTTTGTTGCATTTTTGGGGTGGCTCATTTTGAACTCTTACAAAAATTGTTTTGTTTTATTCAAATTTGTAGATATTTAAAAGAATCAACAGCTATTACAATTAATCTTTTAATAATATTTGGGGGCTAACAAATATTTTGAAATCTCTTAAAAATAAAAAAAAAATATTTTTGACCAAATTATTGATGTTTGTATAACTCAGAAAGAGGTATAACTCATAATTTAAGGCCATTTTTCACTTTGCCTGAAATGTGTCTTGCTTTTTAGTATTTTGGACAGTGAGCAGAAATATTTGGCTAGAAATTGTTAACTACTACTACTTTGTGTAACTCTTTCGTGTTAGTTCTTTAGTTATATTTCTTTCGAAAAGCCGCCCAAAATTAAAAAACCAACAAATCTTATTTTTGAGGTTATGCAGTATTTGCTGAGAAATCTCTTTCGAAAATTTCAAATAAAAAATATGGACTCTATCCATGAAGTTTTTTAAAGTTTTGTAGCTTTTTTAAATTTTTTTTCCGGCTCGAAGTGATCTTTCAATTCTCTTTACTTGAGCTACTTTTTAACAAATTTATTGGTATGTCACAATATATAGTTTAATTTTAAAGTCTGGAAAATTACAAAAACAAGCGAGTTAATTTGTTTTTATCAATTTCTCAAATTTTTATTGAGTAGCCCACCTTAATTCTCAATTTTCAAAGCAAAACTTTTCTGACAACTTCAGTAGCCGTCGTTTTTATTGCTATAGCTGTTGTTGTCATTTTTCTTGCAGCTGCTGCTACTGGCTGCGTTGATGCGTATTATTATGCTGATCGTTCTCATAAACGCATCCTGGTAAAATTCCGCCATGTCCTGTGTGCTCTTCTCTTTTTTCACTTGCAATGCATGTCACGACATTTCATTTAATTGTCTGAAGCTGCAAGCTGTTTTTCATTTGGTTGTTGCTATTGTTGTTCACAGTGTGGCTGTTGTTGCTGGCTTTAAGTAAAAATAGTTTGAAAATTAAGTTTGACCAGCGGAAAAGTGTTGAAAACTTTAAACAGAAGAGAAGCATTAAGTTGATTGCTACTGTTCATTGAGCCATGACGTCAGCAGTTGAAGTGCATCAAAATGTGATTTTTCATGGCGCTATTTTTATTGCAATGAAAAACGTTTTATTGGTTTTCGAAATTTGTACTGTAATATATACAAAGCTATAAAAAGTAATACATATAACTTGTTCCATGTTAATAAAAAAAAATGAAGTTGGTTTTAAGATTTTGGTCAAGTGATCCTTAAGTGAGGTTTTTTACAATCTTTTTGCAGAGTCGTTTTGAGGACGCTATCAGCTTACGTTCATTTGCCTGGAAATAAATACAACACCCCTTAGCAGGTGCACACGTAACAATAAATAGAAAAGTTTATTTTGTCACACGCCTACATATAAAATTTATTCAATACAAAGAACAACAAAAAAGACACTTAACAACTAAAGAAATTACAATGGTAATTGATATAGATAAAGATGTCTATGAAAAATATGTAGACATTTGTAACAATTTAAATATGTTTCCCCTCATTTACAAAAGAAAGGGAATAAAAGTGTATGGCATACGCTAAGGTAAAACCACTCCCCTTTCCTGTTTTCGATAAAAAACCGAACGCACAGCTCAAACTTTTTCATAGATCCTTTTAAATAAGGCGCGTTTACAAAATACGATTTAGCAAAATGTCAACATTTGCAGAAAAATTCCAATGGGAAAACTTACAAGTTTTTTAATACAGCAGCAGCACATCCTTTTGAGACCCATTTGCTATTGTAGCTGTACTGTTTTATATCGTTTGACTTTTGTATGTACATATATTGACAATAACGTATGAAAATTTCGATTACACTAAGAAAAAACTTACTCGAAGTTTTGAAGATTTTTCTATATTTCTAATTTTCTATTTCGATTGTCGAGCAATTTGACAACATGTCCTTGTCATTAAATATTTTATGTCGCTCTATGCAAAACGGCTGCCTTTTTGTTTTATTGAATATTTCTTACTATGTCCTTCAACGCCACTTTAAAGTCTTTTGTGGCCCCTTTTGTCTGTCTATGAAACGCAGAAATGTGATCAATTGTATGAAAATTGTTTTGCAAATTTGATTAAATTTTTCTCATACGCACTGTTATCCCTTTTAGAATTTACACACGAGTTGTTATGTGACATCGCATTAGTTGATGCGATCTAGATTAGCTGCATCTTTTTATAATAAATCAAATTAAAGTTCTCATTGAACAGAATTCCTGAAAATTAGCATATCCAAGATCAGTTATAACCAAAAGCTGACATATATGTGTGGCGAGACCTCCCTTTTCTTAATTTTTCCAAGCGTTGCACTGTTAAACTGAAAAACCTTGCCATAGCGAGGAGAAAAAAAAACTAAAACTATCTTTCATTATTATTGTTTCCCTTATTGTTATTAAAATAATAACAATAAATTTTTGCACTACATAATTGCCATTTAAAAGCTTAACATGCTTAAGCCTTTAGCAGTGGCTTTCTAAATCTTAATGCTTTATTTAATGAAAAAAATTTTTTACTAAAATTACACCGTTTTGGTAGATTGATCCTTCAATTAAGATAATTTTAAATGACTTTATTCGTTTGGCATTGTATTGATTTTTATATTGTCTATCATTTAATTTCTAACTAAAAATTGCCAAATAGTAACGATTTAAACATAACTGTTTATTGAAATAAATATTACACATACGCGCTGTTGTCTAGTACGTGACTTTGGCAGCTCTCATCCATTTAGAGCCGGGTGATGTTGAGCGTACTAATTCTTTAAATAGCATGTCAGTTGGAAAACCAAAATTGACATTAAAAAACTTTTCAAATTGATTTGTCTATTATTCTCAGTGTTTTACCGTACTCAAGTCAAACACAAGTAAGAAAAGACTTTTCTTTTCTTTTTTGTTTTTCTGTTTAACCGTTTGCAACGAATGAAAAAAACAAAAATGAAAATAAAGTTTTCATGCATTTGAAATAGCAAAAATTTGTTGATATTAAGGCAGGCAATAACATCAACAATATCAACAACAACTATAACAACAGCAAATAAAAAGATGCTAAAATACCAGGCAATTGCCTTTGTTGCGCTTGATAAGATTCGACAATAAATATTTTGCTACAATCTTTTTGTTTTCCTTTTATTTCAACTTTTATGTTAGATATATTTTTTTTTATAAATACATATGTTTTATTTCGTGTTGTGTTTTTTTATTCTCTTCTATATTATCAAGAATGCGCATTCAAAAGTTTCACAATAAAATCATGATATAAAGAGTTGTTACGATTTTTCATTCCCAACTGACATGCATTTTCTTTACACATGACATAATCTAATTTTCAAAAACTTCCAGCTAAAGAAATTTTCTTCTGGAAAGTTATGTGATAAAAGTTGCAAAATTTAAAAAAAAATGTATTTAATATTTATCATGAAATAAGGTTGCAGATTCGTATGGAATATGTACTTAATGAAATTAATTTATTTTTAATTGTATTTCTATATATGAGAAAGTATTAGCAGTGAAGATAAATTTAGGTTATTTTGCTATTGCAATAAAAAGTTTTATCCAGTGTGCTCATCTGGGGGCATATTTGTATTTAAATTTTGATTAATTTGTTTAATATATATATAATACATATAATAATATAGATATTGTCATATCGTCTCCTAGAAAATGTGGTTAAGTTTCGAAAGCAACCATTTTTCCCAGAAGCTATTTAATTGAAAAAGAAAACTTTATTTATATTTACCTTGAGAGCTGAAAAGTCTTTCAAGAATAATTTAATAAAATTTTCTTTCAATTCTCTTGATAGAAAGCAGCGCTAACAAATAAATAAATAAAATGTTACTCATACGCCATGGTGACCTGGAAGTTGTTTGATGAAAATAATCAGAGACATAAACAAAACACATAACTTTAATGCAAAACATATGGGAGGTGCAACGTGCTATCACTGAAAATATTACGGGACTGAGCTTTACGCAATTTTCTGCAGAAACTTTGGTGCCATGTTTTGGAACACGTAATCTATTGTGTTTAAATATTGTTCAGGGAATAAAGTTAGGTTCGAGTGTTAAAAATTTGATTGCATTTAGTTCATAAATGAATTTAATAAATAAAACGTGCAAATCACAATCTTCTCGCTTTATAAAGTTCAGAATTTTCATAACTGTCAAATATCTCAGTAGAATGTCATAAAAATTCACTTAGTTGTTTTATGTTTTGTTTCGTTTCGTTAGACTGTCAGTTTTTATTCTGTTCGCAGCACATGTGCCATGCTCTATGCAACAGACTCTTTGGTCATGTCCCAACTCAAGATCCAAGCTAGAAGCCTTTGGGACTTCAATACACACACACACACACACACACACACTTATATGTAGTAACATATGCATGTTTATTACTTTCTTTTTTTTTGCTTTGCCTATCATTTGAACGCCATCTTGTATTGGCTGCTGGCACAAATGACCATTTTATTGCTGTCCACGTTGTTGTTGTGGTTTTTATATGAACACATCAAGTAGTGATTTGATATGTTGTCATTTTTCTGGACTGGAAAGACGTGGAGTATCAACAGAAAATATGTTACAAAAACAAATGATTGATTTGTTATGATGTGACGGCATTAATAAAACTTTTTGTTAAATATGAAAGAATATGAACATTAAGAGTAAATTATAATTTCTATATTAGAACTTGTAAGAAATTACAAAAAAAAAATACTGTGTCATTACTGCAAAAAAACAGGCTATTAATTAGATGTCAGTTATTAAATAAGTTGTGCATTATCAAATTGATTAATTTTTCTTAACTTTTTCAGTTGTTGCTGCTGCTCGAGATACTCATCTTTAGTTCTGTTAATGAAAGGTTTTTATTTCTGTTGAGACTTTAAGAAGTGAAGTTGGGCATTTAACTTGAATCATCATTTTATGTGTAGTATAAATTTCATATGAAAACTGTGCTTAATCTGAGCTAGTACAAATTGTTTTAAGACATTTTTTTAGTTTTTAAATTTCAGACTGACACTAAAGCGCTTAAGCTTAAAAAAAATGACATACCAAAATATTTTGTAAGAACAATTTTATGCAGTATATCAGCAGACATACGCAAGTTCTGTTTGTGACACGCTGTGGATATAAGATACCTGGCATGGATATTTTAAACTATACTATTTTTTTAGCTTGAAGAGCAATTCTAAAAATATACGGAGCCAAACAAAAAGAACAAATAATGAAAAACTGTCAAAAACTATGAAAAACTTAGAAAGTGGTATTAGAAAACCGCCAACAGATTTGAAATTTAACTGACTATGAAGTAATGAAAAACTAACGACAATCTCATGAAAAAGAAACAAAAGATGTACATATCTCGTGCTAAACGAGAATGAATACAAATAGTGTAAGAGAATAAAAAACCATATAGGAATTTATAAAAAGGTTTTTGTAGCGCCAAAAACATTTAAGGACATCTACTAAAAGAGTTCAAATCGCAGCGGAAACCGAATGGAAACAACACGAAAAAGTTAGTGAAAAAATATACAAAAAACAGGCAAGGAGTATTATAAGTAAATTAAAATTTTATAAAAAAATATTTGCAAAAATTTCAAAAAATTTAAATTTGGCTAAAAAATTAGAAGCCGATACAAAGTAGAGATGAAAGTACAAAAAGCATTAGATAAATTAAAACAGAAAAATTTGAAATGAATTACAAAAATAGATTATAGATCATATTATTTAGTAGGAGTGGAAAAATTTTGAATGGGATTTGCATTTTATATGATAAGAATAAAGAATTGTAAATATTATTTTGTATTATAAATATTATCAAATAAATATATACATCTTATATAGGAATTTTTATTTAAGGTATTTGTTAGAAACATACAGCCACACAATTGGGTCATTTTGTGGCTATTGAATTGCATCGAAAAATTCATAGTTTTGTTGGAAAGTATATGAAAAAAATGTCCCCATTTTCAGTAAAAATCACATTTTTAACTTAAAAGATGTAATCCCATAACTCTATTGCAATATTTAATCCAAATACTTTTTTAAGGGGCATAATTTATTATCACTCCAAATACAATAAATTGCCAGTACCTATTAAAAAATAAAAACCTTAAATTTTTACTCATTCGCCTCAAAATTTAATATTTTTCCATCAACAGCACATCAAAATACGTTCACTTTTCTTTGGGAGGAAATTTATTTAGCGCTAAGCAGAAGTGTAGCAAAAGAACAGCAACTAAGCAAGCGTGAAATGTTTGTAAACTACTAAAATATTTAGTGGTAGTAGCACTATATAATAGTAGTGAAATTAAATGAGACGGGTATACGGGTGTTTTGACGTTGTCCTTTGCAAAAATGTTGAGTGGGTTTCAGTTTGTTTAACTTGTCCTCAGGATATAAACGCATTTATTTTTTGTGTTTTCCTTTATTCACTACTCCTTTCTTAATTTATTTTTTGTTTTTTTCTATTATGGGTATTGTTGTACTTTTGTGAAGTAGCTTGGGTTTGCTTATTATGAGTTTTTTTGTTTTGTTCTTACACAAAATACAATGCCTTTAATGTTTTTCTTGCTATTTTAAATATTCTACTACTTTCGTACTATTTTTTCGTATTTTTGAATATTGCAACTTATGATGTTTTTGAAGTTTATTCAGCTGTAATAATGAATCGTAAATAAAAGCAAAAACGGCTTGGTTAATCATTAGATGCAATTATAAACCTTTCGCAAAACATGAATCGTAATTTTGTTTTTGTTTTATTTTGCTATTAAAACTTTTCCAATTAAGTCACACGAAAATATTAAGCTTTTGGAATTTTATTCATTGTTTTTTATAAATATTTAAATTATCTTATATTACATATCAAACTTAAAATAATATGAATAGCTTAAAGCTTCTTCGCTGGCTTTTGATAAAAAGCTTTGTTCTAAATTTCTTGCTTCGAAAAAGCTTTTCAGTATAAAAATTTTAACCTTTCAGCATTTCGTTTTGATTTCACGAAATCAAAACTCAATTTATGGCAACTTCAAAAGATTAACATTTTCTAAATGAGAAATGAGGCGTGGCATGAAACTTATGATTACAAACATAAAATTTGAACTGAGAAAGCTTAACTACTAAAGCCCTACGTTGTAATTCGTTCGTTTGTTTCTTTTTCGTTCGCTTAACTAAAGTAGAATTGTGAATATTTAATGTAATAAATTAATTAATGTGGAGGCGAAAATAACTAGAATCGATTGTGAATACGTCACGTCACGTCACGTGAATGTTTCGTTGACAGTGGCTCATTTTGTGTCATCATCATTAGCATCGTCATTGTCCTGAGCATCTTCATGGTCTTCAGCATTTCCACTATCCTCGTTGACTTCAATCGGTACAATGGGTTTCAACTCTGTGACAGTTGCGATCTCCTCTGTATCGGCATCGGGTGTAACTTTTATTTCCACCTTACTAGATGACGCCGCTTCAGCATCTGACTCATTCTCTTCTGTTGTTGCAGTATCCTCGTGAACATCAATGTCAGAGCGATGATTGATGCGTGGCTGTTGAATTTGATTGCCTGCATCTTGTGACGCTGTTGGTTGCTCAATTGCGGACAAAATCGACTGAAGCAGTCCCTGTGAGAGTATTTCATCGTGATTTGCTGACTGGTCACCATTCAAGGGACTGCCAGCGGGACCACCAACCTGTTGTAACTGGAATGTGTGCGTTTGTGGATTGTGTTGCATCTGTTCAGGGTTGATTTGTATCGATTGTGATTTTTGTGCGGAGATGACATTTAAACCATCAAGACCTGGTAAATTTTGTGGATCTGTGCCGTCGGGTAGTGCGGCTACTGAATTCTTCTGCGAAGCGTAGCCAACATGATCAAGATCATTATCATTACCAGAAGGTGATGGTCCATAACTGTCTGAGGGTCCTGAGACAAATTGCGTGTGTTGTTCTGCTACGGGGATGCTCTGAGCGATTGAGTTGAAGGCACTGCCAGATGAAGCAGCGTTAGAATATTGTTGTTGTTGTTGTTGCTGTTGGAATTGGTAGCCAGCACCGACTAAGTTGGGACCTTGGCCGCAGTCATGCACCTGATTGTAGCGTGCATCTTGTTGTAAGGGCAAGCCTTGCGTGTGTACAAATTGTTGATTGATCTGCGATGAGCTGAAAATGTTCTCTTGATGATTGAACGCTGCTCCTTGCGGTGGCAGGTAGTTACCTTGCGGTGGCTGTATTGATGTTGGTGGCAAGTACTGTTGTTGTGGTGGTGGTGGCAAGTATTGCTGTTGTGGAGGTTGTGGTATCGGAGAGGGTGGTTGGGGTGGAGGACCATATTGATTGGGTCCGTTGGCGCCACCTCCACGTTGTTCCTAAGAGTAGAGAAAATAATAAAGTAAGACAAGCTATCATGGTAATATCTTAAAGAAATAGAAACTTAAAAAGACAATCGTTGCATGATTTGTAAATTTTTTTCCTAATTTATTTAGTCAAAACTACTTTCCCAATCTAGGATAAATTTTAAAATTTTTCAAATTGATTGGCACCATTAGAAATTTTCTGTTAAGATGTTTCGAAATACGAAATGTTCGTATACTATTGTAACCAAAATTTGTCTTTGACCTTATTTTCATAGATTCATTCAACAAAATTTTTTTTTTTTTTTAAAAACAACAGGAAAAGGAATGCTTCTTATCATATTAAAAAATGTAATATAATCTTTTTTGAGGACCTCTGAATGGATTTTACTAGGAAAGAAATTCGGGAATGAATTGAGATATGGAACGAATTCTGACTTGCACTCCTTTTCCCGTATCGTAATTTCATACAAACCTGTATAAAGATTTGCGGTGGTTGATGCTGTGGCAATTGTTGTTCCACAATAATGCTGGGAGGTGCCTGAGCTGGTGGTGCACCATATTCTGGAGCCAAATTTCCAGGACCAGTTTGTGGTATATCATATGTAGCTGGTGGTATATAGGTTGAAGGTTGATTTTGTGGCTTCACACCAAATTGGTCTAAGTGCTGCACAGTTGCGCCAATGGATTCCAGTAGGCCTTGTGGTACTGGTGGTCTATAGGAAACTGGTCTGCTTGGTGGTGCACCACCATGTTGTGGGAAGGAATGTACATTTCCGGATTGTGAACCATATTGAATACCAAGACCAGCTGACTGATGTTGCTGTACGAATGCAGCTGCCTGAGGTGGTGGCGGTGGTGGTGGTCCATATTGTGATTCTGGACGTCCGAAATGAGCTTGTGGTGGTGGTGGTGGTCCACGGCCATGAACAATGTTATTATGGTGTTGTGCATGATTTGAGCCCGGTGCATAAGAGTCTGATGGTGGACGTCTATAAGAGTCATCGGCAAGAGAAATCTAAGGAGTAAGATATATTTAAATTTATTCTTGGTCATTTGAAAGTCTACTGACTGGAGAGGTGTGAGTTCACTAGGTGTGTTTCATTTTAATGCATTAGCGATTAGCATTGCCAGATTTATTCAAAGACTGGTGGGAATGGATTTAACCATTTTTTCAAGAAATTAATGAGGAGGCTTCGGGAATCAAAATTTGCTTAACATAATTAAAATATAATGGCTATTGGCAAAGGGTTTAGGAAAAAATGTCCTGTCTGGTAATACATTTTAAAGATGTGTCATTTCAAGTGAAGTTTTCACAAGCAAAAATAATCATAATAATTAATTCATAAGCTGTGCAATGAAATTAGTAGTGAATGGAAGAAGCTTCTTGCCAATTTGGTTTTAAAGTGGGTGGAAAGTTTGCTGATTTATTTCAAAAGGATGTTATATGAATGAAATATTTTTCCTTAATAAAATAAACATAAGAGCTGAGTGTCCTAAGCAGAGGATAAGCCATTTGACAGTTTTCTCGTGAAAAGGAATAGACTTCCACTGGATTTGTCAAAAAAGCTTTATGTTGTAATGTGATTTAAATCAAAAATTTATACGGAAAAATATTATTTCCGTTTAAGTTAAAAAGCTCTATTCAAAAACTCTGAAAACTATTGTATTATTTTTGAAAAGAGGCCATAATTATATTTCCAAAAATAATTTAGAAAACTGTGGTTGATTTATTTTTAATATCGATCTCAAATGGAAACTAAAAAATTGCCAAGTAATCTCAGCACTTTATTTTCAAGACACCACATCATTCATCTGTTTCTCACCTGTAAAGCATCCGATTCAATTGAGTTCAGACTATGTTGCTGCTGGAATTCCCCAGCTGGACCACTTGGTGGCAATGACTGCACGGGCAATTGTAACGTGTTGCTTGGTCCATCAAAACTTCCCGATTGGAGTGCAACTGCGACCAACTGTTCATCTGTGAGACCATCAATAATGCTGCCACCATGGCCGCCTCCGCCACCGCCGCTACCTCCATTACCTGCATTGTATTGTGTGCCAAAGTTTCCACCAGCAGAACCATGTGATACCTGACTATAACCCGCTTGTTGCTCGATATTATTATTTTCTACATATGCGCCAATTGGGGCAGGTATTGGTTTCCAGCCATCGCAAGCTGTATGGAATGGTGCCTGCGAACCGCTAACGCTGTGAGTATGACCAGATCCATCAATTTGTATTTGAATCTGTTTAACAGGGCCACCGCCAAATTGACCGCCATGACTGCCGTGACCGCCATGGCCTCCAAATTGTCCTCCTTGTCCGCCAAATTGACCACCATGACCGCCGCCAAATTGACCACCATGATGACCGTTACCGCCACCGCTAGTCAATATGATTGTTGTCTCTGGTACGCGATTGAATGATGCTGGTTGTGGTCCAGGCAATTGAATTGGCAATGGTGGTGGTCCATAATTCTGTTGTGGTGGCGAAAATATCGGTCGCGATGGTGGATGTGTCAGCGGACCTGATGGTGGTGGTCCATATGATGAAGCGGGACGGTGTTCAGGTTGGAATACAGGACCTGCATGTGTGGAAGGCAATGATTGTGGTGGACCATAGCTGGGTCTTGGTGGTGGTGGGCCATAGCTGGGCGCAGGTCTGTGCTGTTGCGGCGGAGGTCCGTATTGTGCTTGTGGGCGTGGTAGTGGTGGGCCATAGCTAGACTGTGGCTTTGGTGGCCCATAGGAAGATGATGGCTTATGTTGTATGTGTGGTGGCCCATAAAAAGGTTTTGGCACACCATAGTGGGTCTGTATTTGGTTATGGAAACCACTTGAGCTACCGCCACCGGAACCGCCTCCATTAATAAAATTCAATTTTGGTGGTCCGTATTTTAGTGCTGGTGGTCCATATTCACGGAATGGTATTTGTTGTGGTACACCATATTCTCGATGTGGTAGATGTTGTTGTTGTTGCGGGGCGCCATATTGTGACGCAGGACGTTGTGGTGGACCGTATGAGTCAAAAGGAGCTTCACGTCTTTTGAATTCTTTATTGAGTACAGCATCGGCTGAGCAGGCCAGTAATGCTGCCAGTAATGTTATCCGGAGTATCATCTGTAATTTATAAAAATAATTTATTTTAATAAATAATTCAATAAAATGTAATATTGATAAGTATCTTCAGCGGTGAGAGTAATGTTTTTAATGCATTATCGTATATGACACACATTCTGTTGCATGTAGAGTAAAGGTTATAAATGTCGAACACTGCTATAGCTTTTTTATGAACTAATATCACTATGCTTTTTATTTTATTTACGATAAAACTTAGTGCTCAAATCTGCTTAGAAGTTGTTAGCAACTGAGTGATAGAGGAAATAAAATGGTATGCAAGTTTAAAAAAAATAATTATGATTCATTGGCAACATGGTCTTATAAAAATTCAGTTCTATGAAATATAGATACAATAACAGAATATATAATGATTGATTGTAACAAATTGCCAACATCAGCAGCAGGCATTTAACGTTAATATGTTAACAATCAAGATGACAACAACAACAATAGCAATAAGTTTATTCAAAATACCTCCAACGCTGTGTAGTTCATTACACATTTGGTGCGTTTCAACGCCAGTATTGGATGCTACTGGCAACCAGTATTTTTTCATTTAACTTATCTCTGTTATTGCTGTCGTCCCGGTAATAGCTCTACTTGATACACATACACACATACATACATACATAAGATACGTACGAAAAGAAAAATTAAATTTCTCCCTTTCTTTGACTCCCCTGTGAAAACTATGCGAAAATCGCAAGCAATATATGTCATGTTTAACACGTTGTCACCTTGGTAGCAGCAGCAGCAATAATGTTGGGCGTTTGGTATTGCAGTATAGTATCTTTTATGCAAGAAAAAGGGTTGCTTACTCAAACCCACTTATGCCACTGTATGAGTAGTGTTCAACTTATCACTTGTGAAACTAATTTAACGGTACAGGTTGTTATGTAGCGTATAGGAAAAACCTCATAAATTTTTATGTCCTCGGGGTTGTGCTAAACTTAAACGTTGCCTTAGTTGCGGCTGTTGGAAGGTTGCGTTTTTTTGCATTTTATTACAAAAATTGGAGTGTTCGAATGATGTTAGCTAAAGCTTATGAACACGATTTAAAATTTGAATAAACATTTTCAACCGAGGTTCAAATTTTAAGGGTTTTGATTCAATTAACATTTTCAATTATAATGCAAATTTATTAATTTCTTTAAAATTAAAATAAATGCAGATTCACCAATTTATAATTCATAGAGAAAATTACTGCAGATCAATTTAATATATTTAGCGATATTTTTCATAAATGATTTTTAATTCCAAGAACAATGAATAGTATTGCTTAGATCTGACAAAAATTTTCTGAAACACGGTATATGTTAGAAGCCCTCAGATTGATTCAAATTATGGATTCATCTCACACTATTTTCAAACAATTTTTTTATATTGCAACTTTAAAATAAATTAAAAAGATGTGGCGAAATTATTTACGAAAAGGAAATTAAAAAAAAAGGGATAAACGGAAAAAAAGAAACTGCAAACAATTAAAAAAAAAAAATTTAAATAAATAGTTTTTTCACACAGACTTTATATATAACTCGAATGAAGTATGGCGGTGAATGGGTTCCCATTGTTTTGTTTTGTGTTTTTTTTGTTGCTACCGTATAATTTATGGGTTATAAAGTCACTCAAGTTGTTGGCAACAAAAATTAAAAAAAAAAAACTAATGAAACTTATTATAATTATTTTTTTTAATTTTACAGCATTTTAATATATTGTCACACTGATGTTTTAGTTTTGCTAATTGTTTTTTTTTTTTGATCACTTCATTTAATTTTTTGCTGCACATTTAATATTTTAGTATTTTTTTTTTGCTGAAATATGACAACTTTTTGTTGTTTTTTTATATAATGCGATTGCCCGCACTTAGTTCAGTAATTTGTATGTAAACGCAATTTCCGCACGCCAACAACACCCACATAAGCGCCACTCTACCAGCTGTGCAGTAAAATTTTGACACATCGTTACGATTTTTTCACTTTTTTTTTGTTGTACTGCATGTGCCATGTCAGTGAACTTGCTGTATGCAAAATTATATGCCACACAAATTTATTGTGCAAAATTTTTGAATGACTACATTGTGCTATTGATGTGAAATTAACTAAGGATTGAAATTAAATTGAAATTTAAATTCGAATTCAAATTTAAATTGAAATTTAATTTGTCATGCAATTGATGCTGCATGGGTGAAAGTTGCATCGAAAAAGATATTCGTATTCGTGCTTATTACATTCAGCGCATTGCATATCTTTGTCGTGTGAATATTTTGGATATGAAAGAGACTTTATTTTGTTTCTTATTAATTATTCGACTCAACAATGACTGAGTTCAATATTAAAAGAGAAAAATTTAATTTCTTCATTTGAGATTTTATATGTCAGTAGGCATGCCTTGAAGCTGAAAATAAATATGATATGTTTGCTTATTCAGTTGGCTTAATTAATTACCAATTTCAAGATTGACTTACATTTAAATGAGCTCTTCTCATCTATTTATAATTAGGCGTGGAAACTTGTACCTTTGGGCTTAAAATATCTTTACTCTATCCGACCATTACAGCAATTTTTTTTATTAAAATGCATTATAGTCTGTACTTTTAAAAGGCAGTAAGTCATGTTAATTCAGCATTTCGACAATAAATTATTTTGGCGCTACTTATATTTCTATTTCTAAAGGGTGTTTTTTTTAGAGGTTTGTTTTTCGAATAGAGATAAAACTGGGATTTTGTGGTCAAATCTGGCAACTCTAATGTCATTTATATTCAGTTTGGTTTGCCATTTCATCATGAACAGGTTGACGCATGAACAACGCGTCCAAATTGTGCAAATTTATTATAGTCACTAAAATTTCAACTTTATTTTCACTCAAAATTCACATGATTTTTGCAATTATGAAGTCAAGAAGGCCGCCTAGATCTTGTGATATCACACCTTAATTTTTTTTTTTGGGGTTATGTGAAGCCAAAAGTATGCGTCGATAAGCCAGCTACGATTCAATACTTCGAAGCCAACATTACTCGCGTAATTCGCGATATACCTTGAAAATTGGACCTCCATTTTAGACTACGTCCGAGCTAGCCGTGGCGTTCATATGCCAGAAGTCATATTTAAATTATAATGCCAGAAGATTATCTTTCGAATAAAGTAATTTTCATGTCTATTTAAAAAATTCATCTTTGTTTTATTCCATTTTAAAGTTCTATACCTCTAAAAAAAACACCCTATACTACCTATTTCTGATAAATGTCTTATAAATTTTAAGCCTTTAATTTTGTTGGAAAATATCAAAGTCTTACAGCTAAACTTTTTTCCACATAGCTATTAACTAAGTTTAACCGTGCAAACCAGTTGTAATATTTGATATTTATTTATATGTATATTTTTCAGTGCTTTGAAAAAAACTCAAATTTTTAAGTAAATCTCATACAAACTCCAAAAATGTGTGACTCAAAAATGCAAATAACCACGAAATATGCAAGTAGGATATTAGACATAAAAATGTTCACGACATTTCAACGCCTTTACACTTTAGCATTCGAAAAAAAAAACACCTGATGCGTCGTGATTAGCGTACAAATTTATGGGCATAGCCGTTAAGCAAATAGGCTACATTTATGGCTACGGGCACATACGCAAAATACATAAAATTTTGCAAACAAAAATTGTTAATACTCATAGAGTAAATGTAGAAAAAAATATTCAAACAAAATTAAAAATTGAACATTAAGATAAACTGACGCAAGTAAATAAATTTCAATAGTTTTTTAAAAAAAAATAAGTGAAAGTTTAATCATTGTTTTTCTAAATATTTCAAGTGTTTTTTTTTTTTGTTGAAGTGCAAACTTTATCTGAAAGTTTGACTTCTTCTCATTAGCTAAAACGTTTGCTTTTAGATGAGGGCTCAAATGTTAACAAAAAACGATGTGGCAAATGGTTAAAGACTTTTGACAGCTTATGTTGTTAAATGATTTTAATGTTACCAACGAGATTCCTAATAAAAATCCAATAAAGGTTCAAGAAACAAATTACATCAGAGAGTAGCAAAAAATGCAGATGGTTAGAGAAACTTTTCTTGAAATATCGATTGCTTAAAGTAACATTATTAGAACTAAAATGCATATTAGTTTTTGAAATACGCTAAAACGTAAATAAATACGTTGCTATATCATATGTTGCTGCAACATGTTGCAATATTTTCAAAAGACATTATAATCACCTGGGCAATAAAACAGTGCTTGCATTACGCTTGTATTATATTTGAGCAGCTTTTACATAAGCCATACACGCACTGATGAAGCCAACGTTGATATTTTAACACTAGAGCGAACAAAGCTGAGAATTCACTGTATTTTCTTTTATCAAATAAAATAGTATATTTTATATAAGCCATTTCAGTGAAGTCAATATGATAAGTGCAATTTTTTTTTAGCAATGCATAGTTGGAAAAATTCAATACTTTAACAGTTTTATTACACAAATAATAATGCGATTTAATGCAAACAGAATTTAAGTTAAAATTATTATTCTTAAATGCCAACTAATAGCAAATGCTTTACTACGCAGTTTACCTTCTTGCAAGTAACAAACGTGATTCGGTAAGTACAAATAAATATTTTGCTCTTATTTATTTTAAGCATAAACTTGAGCACTTAACGTATTAAAATTTAAAACATATTGTGAGTTAGAATCATTCCGTCAAACAATGTCGGTGAAATTAGAAGTGCTACAACTAACGCTGCTCTTAGTGGCAGTAAATGTGCTTACCACCACTGCACAGCAGCCTGATTGGTGGGAGAACGCTTCGCTATATCAGATCTATCCACGTTCTTTTCAAGATAGCGATGGTGACGGTGTGGGTGACTTGAAAGGCATAACTCAACGCCTGGAGTATCTGAAAGAGATTCAGATTACGGCCACTTGGCTTTCACCGGTATTTGAATCACCAATGTCTGACTTTGGTTATGATATCTCGAATTTTACACACATCGATCCAAGTTATGGCACACTCGAAGATTTTGATGCCATGATCACAAAGGCAAATCAGCTTCATCTAAAGATCGTTTTAGATTTTGTACCAAATCACTCAAGTGATGAGTGTGAATGGTTCAAGAAATCAGCAAAACGAGAGGCCGGCTATGAAGACTTTTATATATGGGAAGATGGTAAGATTGACCCAACCAATTCCAGCAATCATCTGGTACCAAGTAATTGGGTCAGTGTCTTTGGTGGCCCACAATGGACTTGGCATGCGAAGCGACAGCAATTTTATTTGCATCAATTTCAGGATAAACAACCTGATTTGAATTACACTAATCCACTGGTACGCGCTGAAATGAAATCAGTGCTGAAATATTGGCTCGATCGTGGTGTTAGTGGCTTTCGTATTGATGCTGTGCCACATATTTTTGAACTCCGCAATCCGGATGGTACATATCCAGATGAACCTCTCAGTGGTTGGTCTGATAATCCCGATAGTTATGATTATCATGATCACATCTATACAAAGGATCAGTATGCAACAATTGAGTTGCTCTATGAGTGGCGTGAGTTTCTTGATGAGTATCAAAAGGAAAATGGTGGGGATACGCGTATTCTGTTAGCTGAAGCTTATTCTTCTGTTGAGACTCTGAGTCAATACTTTAGCAATGGTACACATCATGGTGCTCATTTACCAATGAACTTTAATTTGATGTATCTAAATGGTTTCTCTACGGCATTTGATGTTGAAAAATCAGCGAAATATTGGATGGATACTATGTGGGCAACACATCAGACCGCAAATTGGGTTGTTGGTAATCATGACAATCGACGTGTTGCTGATCGTATGGGCCGACATAAGGTTGATTTGCTGAATATTATTGTAAATGCCATGCCCGGTGCATCGGTGACGTATTATGGAGAAGAAATCGCCATGGCAAATGTACCAACTGAATGCACCCCCATATCCTGTGATGACCGCGATCCAGAGCGCTCACCAATGCAATGGGACTCAAATGCAAATGCTGGCTTCACAGATGGATCCAGCACATGGCTGCCCATTGCTGAGGATTATGAACGTTTTAATGTGCAAACAGAACGTGGTGTTGCACGTAGCACATTGAATCTTTTCAAAGAAATGCAAAAATTAAAAAACACTGTAGCATTTAAGGCATTCAAGCAACCAAATGGTTTTTCATATGGTGCAGTTACCGAACAAGTATTTCAGATTGTAAGATCAGCTTCTGAAGTAGAAGAGTATCGAATACTTGTGAATATGGGTAATAAGTTGGAAGTTGTAGAGAACCTAAGTGACAAAATTATGGAATATGTTGTACTCAGTCCATATTCAACACATCGATATGGTGATAAAGTTGACCTGCGCGGTAAAATTCATATGACACCCTACGAAGCTGTTGTACTACGTTGGGGAGTTTAGAAATAATTAACGTTATATCAAGTTGTTATTTTTTAATTTTGTTTATTTTTGAAGTTATGAAACCATTTAATGGTATACTTTAAGTATTCTATCATACATCTATAAAATGGTTTCATTGCCAACACTCAGTTGCACTTTAATAAAATTTTAGCTTAGCAATTATTGAGTGATTGTTCTAGGCAAAGAAAAAAAAAAACAAATTGTCAATTATTTCATTTATAATTTTACAGCCACAACAATTGTACAAACATTGGATTTTTTAGCTTATATGTTACCTTATGCATTTAAATTGGCGCCATCCTAAAATTGCGCTTAGAAAGATACGACGACAACTTAACATTTTTATCTGACCAAAGTGTAATAAATTAAATATGTGTCAAGTTAAAAACTTGACGTTAAAACTTTTCAACTTTAAGTCTTCTAAACTTATAGAAAAATTTAACGATCTCACCTAAAAATAATGGAAAGATTAAGAGCTTATTGTTACTGCATGGATTGCTTATAGTTCCACTGAAAGCAGAATTTAAGAGCTGCTACAGTTGGGATCTTAGTATGACTTAACCTTTATACATTTTCAAATTTTTATATGTTGTCAAAGTGCAGAATTGTCTACTTCAAATGATAAGGCAAAAAGATTTAAGATATCTGGCCACGTTTGGTGATAAAAAGATATCATGTTTTTTTTTTGAAAAAAAGTTGAAAATAATCTACCAGTGAGAGAGAAGAGAACTTTGTTTTTAAAGAGTCCTGACAGAGGTCTTTATTTATAAGAGCAAACATTTCTGAAGTTTTTCTTAAAAACTTTTTCTGCAAAATTTTGAATTTTGCATTATAGAATGTATATTTGCAAACATATTAGTTTAATTCTAAATTTTTTTGTTATAGATTAATAATTTATTGATTATATTTGACGATTAATATCCTCAAGCACCACGAATTCGAAATAATTTAATATTTTTTTTTAATACAATTTAACATAACAAATAAAATAAATAATTTCATTTCGAATATACAACTTCTAAATTTTAGAGAGTAAAAATGCTCCCTCATATTTGCATAAGAAAATCAATGCAAGATTCCCGCAAACAAATTTAGCAAACATTAACTTGTTTTCAAAGAAAGTTTTCTAAAAAAAAATTTAAAAAAAAAAAAAAAAATCATATCAGCAGCGGCAGCGGCAGTCTTTAGAGATCATTTGTTACAAATACATTTGCTGTATTTCTTTTACACATTGAAAAGGGCATCACCTGCTCGAAATTACCCGCTTTTATTGTTGAGAAAAAAAAAGTGAAACAATTCCACACAAAATATACGGGCACATTCAAGTATGTAAGAAACATCACATGACTACTTACAAACATACAGACACATATGGGTTTCAGTGGAGCTATGGTATTCGAATATACAAAAAGTCAACCGCAAGCAAGCACTGCTTTCATTGTATTGTATTTGTATTCACGTGCTGCAGCTTTAAAAGAAAACAAAACAAAAGAAAAAAATTGTTTTTTTCTATCTTTCTTTATTGTGGAACAACAAAAACAAACTTAGCTTCAAAGGTCTCATAAAAGAGGGGGGTGCCCTCAACGCAATTCAACTCAACTGAAGTCAACCCAAATGACTGACTTTATTGAAAGTAAAAGTTGTTGTTTTCTTCTCTCTTGGCTTATCTTATTATTGCTGTTAAGTTGTTGTTGTTCTTGTTATTCACTTCGCATTGGTGTCTTCTTCATTTCATCAATTGTTTTTGTTGTTATTTTTGTTAAACTTGAATTACCATAGAAAAGGGACTCTCAAAGATTCGCAAAGAAAAGAAAAAAATAAAAATATTGATTGTTGGGTAACGTGGTGGAAAGCAGTTAGCACTCACTGTAGTTTGTGCGTATTATTAAAAGTGCTTAAAATTTAGCAAACATTTTGCTCTGCTCTGCCAAAGGATCTGTTTACAAAAATTTTGCACTGAAGTGTATTGTGATAGAAACAAACACTAATATGATATGGCGGGTATGATGGAATAGAACAATATACCATATATTCCAGATTTAATACGTTTCTGAAAGATCCAGTGAAAACACTAAAAAAATAAATGAATAGATAGACGCTTGGAGAAATTCGCTGACTTTTTATTTCATTGAAAATATTTTAGAATATAAGAAACCGAACTTTTCAATCCGAAAACAGAGCAGCATTTTATTCTTCGCAAGCTATAGTCATCTATTTTACCCTAAACGCATATTTTTTTTGCAGAACTCCTCTATATCGAAAATGCATTTTCAGTATAAGAATTCGCATTCTTTCAAAACATTACGGTAATTATTGTAACATTAAAAAAAAAGTTTGTCTATCACTGCCCAACACAATGACGCTCCCGCACAGCGCTTCTTTACATCTTTTTTAACAACGCCGCATGGTACCGCAGCTTCAGTTTCGGCTTCATTTATTAAATTATTGACAATAAAAGTTGTTGGAGTTGTTTTTGTTGTTGTTAACATTACCTTTGCCTCACCTTTATTGTACAACTATGGATACGAGTGATGGTGCACAGCAAAAGCGTTTTCGTTTATGCCACATTTTTGTGGTAAAAACTTTAAAAAAGGTTGGTTGCTGTTGGTATTTTTCTCAGTTATCTGACGTACACTTTGTTCCTTGAAGTTCGTTGGGCTGCGGCGGCAGCTCAATAAAATTTCCGGAAGTTTTTTTTTTACTACCGCCGTTTGCTGTTTATTGTGGTTGTTTTGTTGTTGTTGATGGCACCGCTACCGCTGGGTTTCTATTTTTACATAATCAAAATTTCAATATTGAACAGAAAGTTGTTGTGGGAAACAAAATTGTTTTTTTGGGGAAAAAAAACATTAATTGACAAAGAGTAAAAGCGGCAATAAAGCAAAATTTAAGTGAAAAAAAAACTTGTTAAATTCGTTTAAAATCAAAGAAGAAAAAAATAATAAAAATCCACTTGCTCTTGTTCGTCATCATCATCATCAACATGTTGTTGGTGGTGATGCTGGCACCAGCTCATCTTGTTAAACTGTTGCTGTTATGCGGCTAAGTCATTTTTATTATTTCATTTGTTGCAATCGCTTTCATATACAAATTTGTTGTCATTTTTATGTCAATTAACAATGTTGTGTGAATTTTTTTTCATTTGTTGTTTTATTTAAATCAATAAAAAATATGAGTGAAAGCAAAAAAAAAAATTCATTTTTGTTTTTATTTTGGCAAAATTACTTTCTTTTAGATAGGATGGTTTCACAAAAGCTCAAGTTATGACAAAAAGTTCATGTACAACGCTCTGGGAGTAAAAATGTGCATAGCATTCTTAATTTTTTATTAAGTTGCTGTGCTACTTATGCAAAAGTGTTCACTATTCTTTTGTTTCAGTATATACCGAAACTTATTTAAAAATCATCCATTGTGTATTATTATTATTCTATTTGGTTCAAATAGTGGTGTATGTTGGTAGAATCATATTAGGCTTTACTCAATCAAACTTTAAATTTCTCTATATCAAATATAATTTGAAATATTTAAACAAATCCTTTTCTTCTGGGATATTAATAAAAAAAATAAATTTTCTGAAGTTTTAACAAACACTTAGATAACAAACAAAAACAGCTGCCTGTAAGCATCCAAACACTCAGATATGCAAAATAATCAAAAAGATCTTAAAGTAATGCATTGATTAAAAGCACGGGGCTGAACCCATCTATTCGTTACCTCATTTTAAAGACAGTTAACGATGGTATCGAATACCAAGCAGAGAACATTATATGTATAAAGGGAAGGCGTTGATGTTATCGTTAAAGGTTATACGGATTACTTAGAATCTTTTCTCTCCATAGAAATTCTAACTTAAAAAATATTATTTCTAGCTGATGTCATTAACTGATATGACCTTGAAGAATTATCACTTACGATTCTTTCCTTCAAACCTTATCAAATCATATATAAAGGATTTTAGTGCTCCGTTTTTAAAAGTAGACATAAATGTTCAGCTTGGTATTAAATTTTCATTTGTTTTTGTGGTGTATTTTGAACGCGCTGACTTGGGAGTACCTCATATGAAGTAAATTTTTTATTTGGTAGATATCTAATCGTATATAATGCTCTTCATTTTTTTAATAAACTCACAATTATTTTGCATTCCTTTGTAAGCCATATACGACATATACCATACATTTATAAGCATAATAACCCTTATGAGTTATCACATTAAGTTTTTACTAAAAGCTCAAATGCAAGGTGTTAGCAGTTTAAGTTTTGTCAGGAAATAAAGTAGGGAATCATCTATCGACCTATTACGTCCTAGTAACTTTTATTTTCTTAGTTAACAGTTTGTTGTTAAAAAAATAATGGCTTATAGCTATAATAAAAACTTTTTTAATCGAAATATTTAAAAAATATTTATAATTTAAAAAATGACAGAGTTTTCAGCTGAAATAAAATTAATTGCGTTGCGAAATAATAATTTTTTTTTAAGGCAATAGCGAATAAAACTGTCAGCATATGTCACAAAATAAATATTAGACTGCGATTTTTGCGTTGATGCTAATTGGAAAATTTTGTTTCTGTTATTTTTCAATGAAGCCATCAGCAGAGTGCATTAAAATAAAATATACCATATGTATATGAATGAAACTTATGTTATATGAGAATTTTCATATATTGTATTTAATTTTAAAGTAAAACAATTTTTATGTGTGCTAACAAATCACCAAATATTAATATGTCATATTCGTAAGTAAACATATTTTTGGATTGAAATAAAATATTACTTAAAAACAAAAAAAAAAAAAATGATGCAAAACTAATAACTATTATTTAAAATGAAAACTTTTTGAATAAATTAAAAGAATAGTTTTGCGTGTGTAATGATATCAGAACACATGAAAGAGCTAAGATTATTAGTTTTTAAAGCGGAAAACACAATATCAAAGGCGTATAATAATTTTGTTTATATGCATTGATTTTTTTAAGTTGAAATTTTCGGACTTTGCTGAGAAGTGTGCAACACTTGAAATATTTTGAAATAAAATAATTATAGAGAAACTCAAAGAGTCAGATTTTCTTATGTGCACGAAATTTTTGTGAAATTTTTTAAAAAAAGGTGCATATTTAAAAAATTTTGTTTTTGCATACCAGTATCAAAGATTTTACGTATAAAAGTGATATTTTATTTTGACTCCTAATATTAAGAAAAAGCTATGCGAAATTCAAAATAAATAGACGAGGGTCGTGTACGATAATTTAAATTTGCTTAAAAAATAAATAAATGCTATATTAATATTTATTTCATATTGTCCCAGTTAAAGTGATAACTAAATTAGTAGCCATAATAAATTTATATTTCTGTCGACCGCCTTCCATTTCTGCTTAAAATATCTTACACCTTACCCCATAATTAAAAGTTTTCTACACTGCAGCAGCAGTAGACCCTTTTTAATTAATACAGAAAAACTTTTAAGTCTACTGTCCTTTCAATGCACACTACTTAATCCTTTTGACTATACTGCTTGCCTTATCCCTGTTAATTTTAACATTGGAACTTCTGTTTTTAATTCCTGTTTCTCAATCATTAAAAGTTTCAGTGGAGAAATTTTGTTTGTAACTTTACTTTTCTGCTTAAAATTGAAGTTAAATAAAACTTAATTTGTTTCCAAAGAGTACGCACGCACTAATTGCTGTCCTTCTTAAATGTTTGTGTGCAGGCTACATTCTTTGTCTGTCTGTCTGTCTGTCTATCAGTCTGTTGGTATGATGATTTTGCTTTCATTTTAAAATGAATTAAATTTATTGTTAAATTGTTGAAGATTCCATTGAGTTTATTTGCGTAACAAACTAAGCGTATACTTTTCCATTGTATTGCACTTTTCAATATATTTACAACGCACTTTCCATTTGCTTTTTTCTGCGCCCAGCGCCGCGCATTTAAAATGTCCGCGCAATTACGCTAAAGTTTATTTAGATAAATCAATTTGTTATTTTTTTTGCTCTATTTCTTTGACTACTTTTTTATTACGCAATTCTTATTCGTGTTGACCTTTTTTCGTATTATTTTTCACACTAAGTAGTTGTGTAAACTTTTCTTGTTTCCTCTTCACATGCTTTATTTTTAACTACTTCTTTTTTTACTTTTACTGCGCAAATAATTCTTTTCTTCCACTTCGTTTTACTAATTGCAGCAAATGAAATCAAAAGGAGCGTGAAAAAATTGCAATGTTTCTAGGGAATGAGTTGGTTTTCGGTACGTTGGTTCTTTGCGTTTTAACGCTTTGCTAAGTAGTTGGTAGGAAAAAAAATTACAATTTTTTGGACAACATTGTCTTGTTGAAAAGCAGAGCTGCCAACACTTGTTGGATATGGAGCTTCAATAAAATCAACCAAAAATATTGCGATAAAACTAAAAGAATAACTGGGTTGCATTTCTTTCGGTATTTTTTTATTATAAATTTAGTTTCAAGCTGCTTTATTGTGTCAAGAAAAATCAACATTGACCTGATTAAAAATGATAATTTTACATTCACATATAAAGAAACATACGTATTTTCTTTACCATTTATATAAAATTGGGCATATGGAAATGGCTTGTAACGATTTGGCGCAAAATGTGATGAACCAATTTTAATATTTTTTTTTTTAAACAACATATTTTCGCTAAGAAAGGTTATTGTTTACTTATTTTTTTATCTTATAAAAATAAATATCATATTTTGTGGGATTAAGTTTTTGCGAAACCTCATACGAAAATTGTCGTTGGATTTATACTTTGCTGCTCCTTGAATTCTGCAGTGTTATTGTTATTTTCTTATTCTTCTCACTTCGAAGTTAACTGATTATCTTCAAATTTATTTTTTTGTCACTTTTAAAGAGAGAAGATAGAATAAAATGCTAAGAAATAATTTCTTAAAAAAAACCAACAGGACGTGCGCTTGCGGAGCTGCGGTTACCAATAGTCTTAAATAATTTATTTCATTATACGTTTTTCTGATTCCTAAATCATAAGATAACTTTTCCTTTAGCCACCTATATATATGGCAACTCTATGTACTACCATATGTCAAAATTATTCATGCTACCACTACTGAAAATTCCAACTGCTGCATTTGCCAATTTAACGCATACAGCATATACGCCAGACAAACAAACAGACAAAGTTACAAAATTTCTGCCAAACTTATGGCATAGAAAGGTTAAAATTTTACGCAGCAAAGACAGTGGAGTTGAATTGCGCTCCGTACAGTAAAATACTGCAGACAACAAATTGTAGATGCACTCAAAAAAAGCGGCAGCAGGATGAGATGCAAGTAGCTACGGGCTTGAAACTCAAACGTTGTGTAAATAGCTAAGCAAGAAAGTAAAGTAAGAAAAAGTACAAGGTATTAACTTATAACTCTGAAAGTGAAAAAAAGGAGCAAACAAAATAAAGGATGCTCTAGCTACGACTGATAAGCGTAGCAATTGTATAATGGTAGTAAAAGAATGCAGACGAAATGATGTAGCAATGCCGCTAAATTTTATAGCATCTTTTTGAATGCCATTATTTTTGTTGTTGTTACAACGCGCATACTTATTGTTTTTGTAAAATTGCACAAGTCATTTTGAAAAGTTTTTAATTGAAATTAATTTTCGCAGTTAACGCGCACACAGTTTTGTTTGCCAAAAAAAGTTAAAAGAAAAAGGATTAAAAAAAAACAGATGTAGCTCTCCAAGAAAGAAGTAAAATTTAGAGTTAAAAATTTTTTGGCATCTGTAAAGATAAAATATCAACATGAGTGAAGTTAAAAGTTTCTTCAGCAAATTTGTTTACTTAATCACTTAAAATGTTTGTAAGGATGAAATAATGTTAAACTTGTTATGTACAGTAAGAAATTAAGCACCTAAAATCATGAAAATTTGATGTATCAAAATATTTTTTATAATTATTATTTATTAGCAGAAAGTGTAATTATGAACTGGAAATATAATTATAACAAAGACGTAGCATTTAAATCAAATATGTGCTCCATTGTCCAAGAATAGTTTAAGAAACACGGAAGCGAAGAATATTCCAATAAAGAGAGGTCTAGTTTTCGACACAGCTTATTTTTTATTAAATAAATAGGTTTTTTTTGGATCGAAGCTATGAGCTAATATAAGCCTGAAAAGGATATTCAAATGACTTTAGTTTTACAACGACTTTTTTTAGAAATATGTACCACATCACGCAGCATTGTCTTCATCCTAATTTCTAAAATAATTTTGACCTCAAAATTTTATCAACGGCCTTGAATTCTTCAGAGTTTTGATGTGTAGAGACAATATTTTCAGATTTTTAAGGCGCAAAATACGAAAATAAAAAAAAATAATGTTCATGGAAAGTTATCTAATTAATATAAATTATATAAAAGTATTTATTTGGAATATTTCAGAATGATTTATTAAAGCTCATTAATCTTTTCTAATATGACAAGCTTTAGTTATAAAGGTTCCTGAATTTAAGTTTTGAATTATCTTTGTCAAAAAATAAAAGTATGTTGAAATTTTTTATGATCACAGAGGACAGTTTTTTCAGTATTTCGATAAAAATCAGAATGGTCATTTAATTTTTGCAAACTACACGTATTCTGAGCCAGCATTTTCTTCATTTTTTAAAAATGTGATATTTTACTATCAATTAAAGACTTTCAAAGAACATTATTACACAATTATTTTTTCGGCTTTGATTGATTTAACTATTAGTAGAGTCAAGTTATTGGATATTTTTTTAGTTTTTCTGTTAGCATTGAATTCAACATGGTTTTTCTGAGTGTTATACAGAAGTATTAACAGCATTATTATTTTCAGTCTAATAAGTTTTGATTTTATTGTAGCTAATTTTGAATCTACTAAGGGAAGAAAAGACAATGTAAACAGGAAGTAATTGCCAAAAATTTAAAATTATGCCAAGCAATTAAGGCAAACTTAACTATGAAAGTTCTAAAAGATTTTATTTTCAAAGCACACAAAATGGTTCAATGAAATTTACTTTGGTAGAAATTTATTTGAGTACTTTGTACATTTAAATGAAACTTTAAGTACGATATATTACTCCAATTCAATTGAATATAGATATTCTATAAGTCTTTTAAAATTTTTTTTATATATTTTGTTTTAAATTTAATGTCACACAATTTCTGCATAAATTTTCCACTCCATCCATGATGACAATCATCAAAATTATCATAATTTTTTAATAAATCAACGCCGATTGAAAATTGCGCAGCTCAATTTTTTCCCCTTTAATTAATTAATGAATTATCCTTTTATGCAAAGCAAAAAAAAAAAAGAAGGAGGAGAATGATATTTAATTTGTTATGAACCTTTTTTAATTGCTACAGCCAATGTCGCTTCGGTTGGCGTACTTTATGAACTGTCAATTTTGCGTTGATTTTATCCCCCAACTGCTGTTGTTGAAATTTAATAAGGCAGCATTATCCCTGTTTTTTTTCAATAAGTTGAATATTTTCTGTTACATAATTCATATTTGACACTTTTTAGCGGTTTTTAATAACGTAAATCAACAAAAACAACAAAATAAAAAAATATCATACCGCAAAAAAGTAACAAAATCCACATTAAGTCGATCTCTGGGTAGGCATAAATTTAATGCTTTATAAAATAATGATAAAAGTGAAAAAATACCATGAATGATTTTGGTCAGAAATTGGAAATTTTTGTTTTTTTTTTTTGCACGTGCTGTTTGTGATTTTCAATGTAGGGATAACAATAACAACTTGGATAAAAATAATAATATAATATGCACATATTCATATTTATTAACTGCTTAAATTTAAGTTTTAAACTCATAATTAAACTCATTTAAATGCATCGCTGCGCGGAATTTATTGTATTGGCGTAAATTTAAGTTTTACTTCTTATTTCAAGAAGCTTTTTAATGTGCAAAAATAACCTTAGCAATTTTGTGCTTTATATTTGAAAAGGATCTTAGCTGGAGCAGGCATATTTAGCATTAAAAAAAATGAGTTCTCTTGTACTCACTGCCAGTAGCATATAATTGTATTGCATAACATAGTTCCTATTAAGTAAATTATTTAAAACTTAGTATGACAGCTAACTTCAGACAGGAAACTCTTTAGAATAAATGGCACTTTTAAGTTATAACTTTGAATTAAGGGAAACAGTATCTGGTACATTATATGGGACAATATATATAAACAAATATGTAATGCTCTTTGAATACCATAAGAATTCCTAAAATAATCTGAGTTTCAAAATACTTAGGACAAATTTATTTCAACGAAGATTGCTCTGAATCGTTCAGAGCAATCATTAATACATCAAAAAAAGTGTGCCTTCACTTTGGAACTATACAAAATATTTCAGAAATCAAATGCAGAGCTTCACTAGACACTAATTAATATCTGTAAGAGAAGTGGGCTTAGCACGCCCGCTTGAAATTTATAAGCTGCCCAAAATATACTTAATGCTTAACCTATCATACGTAACACTATGACCTGAGGATCGTGCCGCATACATTAGGAAATGAAAATAATAATTTTGAAAGATTTTAATATATTCACTGCAAAACTTAAGCCATAGTTTCACGGCTAGTGTTCATCAAGCGATTTCACTATTTTCTGTAGATTAATTTAAGTCAAACTCATGCGATTCTGGGAAAGATATTAATAACACTACCATGCAAGATTTTGCCCCTGTACTATGAAGAGTTGTTTCCGAAGTCATTTTTTTTCCGCTGTAACCAAGTCTGGGCTCAGAATCGCTCTATCACGTCAGTGAAACTGCTATCTTTTGAGTTTTTCAACCAATCAGAAGGGTCAATTATGGGAAATGGGGTAATACTAAAAACGGCAGCTGAATTCCAAGCAAACTATATTTTATAATAAATTTTAAGTTTTATAAAAAATAAAAATATTGCCCCATTGGCTTTCATTACACTTATCTTCAAAATGATTTTTGAATTCTTTGACTTTATAGTTGAGTGAATAAAATAAAACACCTGAGGGTAGAAAAATCAAAAACATTGTGTTAGTTATACAAACAATTAAAATTGAGTCCAGTTGAAACTATTTCCTTTATATATCACATAATTTCACATTTTAATTTCTTTGACTCCTACATACATATATTTCATGCAAAGTTATAGCATACGAACACATTTTTATTTAAGAGTTTAATGTTTTTTGTTCAGTGTACAATGTTCAATTCTTTTCTGCACTTAGGAAATTATAAATAGAAATATTTTAAAATTTGCCTACCATTGAAATTTTAATTTTTTTTATTTTGCTTGAAAATAATCTTTGGCAAGTGGGCACAGAACTGCACTTCACTGTTTGAGCGTAATCCTTTGGTATCCGTTTAGGATGTGAGTAGGTTCTTTTACTGTTGGTTTATTCGAGTTTTATGTTGTAGTGCTAAATGCTATTGTACAATTTTAGTATATATTTGCAGATAACGTTAAACACACGCACGCGAAACGGAAACGGATACACACGTTACACTGAGCAGGAACTTAGCTTTTACCACAGAGTATATGCAAAACTAAAACAGTCCAGTTTTTTCGATCAATTGTTTTTTCTTTTCTTGTTACAACTGAGCTTGCGTGCGAGACCGTACGACAAGCAAAAATTATACCGTCGACCGTTGCTTGTCACTTTCAAATTAAAAATGCTGCCAAACAGATGATATCAGTTGCTAATATAACGGCAATAGCGATGGTAGCAGCAGCAGCAACAGTCAGCCGCTGCAACATAAAATAAAATGTTGTAACCAACCTATTCACAATAATGATCATTAGTCAGCTACATCACAACAACAATTGCAGAGAAAATGCACGACGCATCTCCCTCACAAAATATTTTTTTGTTTTGTTTTTGTTTTTTTTCGTAAAGATCACACCAATTGCGGAGAAAATATAAAAAATGAATAAAAAAAAACTAGGTTTCATTTATTAAGCAAGTTAACAGGCAGCGGCAGCAGCAACCCTCAGCAACATGTGCTCAAAATTGCTGAGAGTTATTGAAATTTTAGCTGCGTGTAAGAAAAGAGCGTGCCATTATTTTTGAAAACGAAGAGCGTTCAATATAAGAGAAATACCACATTAACAATGATCATGACTGACTGTTCAACATGGCCAAGAGCATCAAAGTCAAAAAAGTTAACCTAACAATTTAACCAAATGTTACACTGTAAAAATTAATTTATACTTAAATTGAAAGTTTTATCAAGGTTACATTACATTTCCGAATGAAAAAATTTTTTTGGCTGAAAAGCCAAGTTGGGAGATAAAAGAATTAAAGTATCTTGGAAAAATATGGGAAGAAAACAATAAGCGTGCAAGCCTATGGAAAAAGTCGATACAATATGAAAGTCGAAATTTATCATCGGAAAAGGTCAACTCATGTCAGAGGTTATAAGAAAGCTTCGAAAATATTGAAAATAGTCAAAAGTTTGTATAACGTGTATATCGAATAATTCCAAAATATCGAGTTGTTTTGAAGAATATCGAAATGTATCAAAAAACAATGGAAAAGTCGAAGAGTATCGCAGTACTTAACGACTTCGCATAAATCGAAGAGCAGTGTAGAGGTAGCGCCCAACAAAATCTTATTGCAAGTTTCATAGTTCGGCGGAAAAAAAATCAATAGGCCCAAAACGCTCCCCGCTAATACTTAGAATTAGAAAAAGACAGATATATATATGAACTTAAAATATAATAGTCTAAAATAAGGACTATTTCGGATCTAAAAATGAAAATACAATATTATTTTCAATCGAAATAAAATAAAAAATCTTAAACTACGATTGTTTTTGATCGGAAAAATAAAAGTCCAAAGTAACGATTATTTTTTATCCAAAAACAATAAAAATCCAAAAATTACAATAATTTTTGATCGAACAAAATAATTATTCGAAATAACAATGAAATTTTTTACGAAAACTGAAATGAAAAAGTCACTCAAAAATTCTTCTAGAAAAAGAAATAAAACGGTTTTTAATTTAATGAAAATAAAATTCTCAGTATACAGACATGCAAATAAACCACAAAAAAAAACGAAAACCTCATTCACGATCACTTTGAAGATCAAACTCGGCCTCTGCTGCTTAAACGCAATGCGCGCAAGTGAGTCGTTACCGCTGCTGCCATTGCTACCGGTTTTGCAACATCAGGTTTCTCCGCACAGCCAAAAGATTGCGTGAACATGCAAATTTCCAATGGCTGTGGTGAGTAACGTCAGTGATGTCTGTGGTGCGTCAGTGGACAAAAATCGAACTTAAATAAAAATAAACCAAGAAGTTGCACTGAAATGGTGAAAAGCAAGAAATTTCGCTTTCATTTGCATGGCGGCCATGTGACATTGCAACGCAACTTCCCAGACTGGTTTCAGCTTAAGAGTCTCGTCGTCTTGGTTCCATACACATTTAGTGGATGAAAAAATAAACAAACAAAAACAAATAAAAAACGATGCCAGGCAACACTTTTGCTTTCCTTCGACTCTGGGTTGTTGCTTCTAATTCTCGCTTTGTCTCGTCGCGTCTAATAACGGCAAGGTGAGTAAAAAAATACTCGTTTTGTTGATATAATGTTGCCTTTTAGCCAAGTTAATATTGTTAACCGTTTTCTAGTTATGCAGCTTTTATGGTTTTTTCTTCTTCTTGTTTTTCCTTTTCTTGTTATTGGCGTGTCCTGCTTTTGCAGCATTTTTTATTTTCACTGATTACCTAACAGCTACGAGTGGGGGTGTTTGGTTAGAGAGTTATTTTGTGTGCATTTCTATTAACGGCTTATGTTTTGGATGAAGAGCTTAACAAAATTAACGCATGCACGAATAATTTTAGAAATTTTTCTTATGGAAAATATGATTTGCGATTAGGAAACTTTATATTCATATTCCACGTCAATGGAAGTGGATACTTCATAGCATGATTTAAATTAATTTTTGTTAGTCTCTAGAGTTATGAACAATCATTAAACTTTTTAGCAATTATTCCTAATATAAAACATATAGTATTGACCAGTTTTTAATAGGAACTTGCGTGCAAAAAGTTAAAAAAAGAAATCAACAATTTGACTTAACAAAAAAAAGAAGGAAATCCAAACAAGTTAGCGCATCAATGGTGCTTTATTAAATAAACTTCAGAAGAAACTATTGAATAAGAGATAAAGAGACCCCAAGACAACAACAAAATCAACAACTACATTGGCGCCTAAAATTCAAAAAAAAAAGAAGGAAAATGCCAATTGGTCACGTTTGCAGAAACCAAAACCAATACACAAAGTCACGTCAGAAACATTAGCAAGAAATAGCAGAGACAACAAAAGTGGGGTCGGTCGAAAGTAACAAAACATTGCAGCAGCAGCAGCAGCAGCAGCAGCATCAGTCGCAGCAGGAGCACCATTAAGCAATTGCTGCATATTATCATATTGATGCGAAGGGTGTGCGGCACGGAATGAGAGATAAAATGTTTTAATAGAAAAACGTGCAGAATATTAAAATGCAAGTAGGGGAAAATATTACAAAATTCAGTATAACGAAGTATTTTAAGAGAGAAAAAAAATAATCATTCTATGGAATTTTAGCACAAAATTAAATTTTTAATAAAAGTTAATAATTCCTTTGTGAATAAGTGGAAAAATATTTCAAAAGAGCAAAGAGAAGATCTTTAAACTTAGTTACGATTAAAATTTAATAAAAGTTATATTTTTTATTATAAATTATGAAATTATAATTTATTGAAAAAAAGAAGCGAGAAAGCGATATTGAATTCTAGAAGTAGAGATAGAAACAGTGGCGTAGCTATGGGGTGCAAAGACTTAGGGAGCAGAAAAGTAGTCATTGCTTTCAATTTTGTCGTGATCAATAACTTACAAGTTTAATTAAAAAATATGATGAACCTTTTTTTCATCTGTTTTTTGGTAAGTAAGTTATATTTTGGTGAGGAAAAGAGTTCATCTATTTTCAATTAATTTATTTATTACGGCTTATTCGAGCCTATCAACTACATATATCATTTTCCTAGGGTTTTGTTTTTTGCCAAACCACAATATTTTTTCAGCAAAATTGCAGGGCACACAAAAAAAATCTCGTGACCCAGAGGGTAGACCCCTCTATTCTCACAATTTCGAGGTCGCTGAATCCGAATATGACCTTCAAAAATGGTTTCAACTGCCAAAAATCATGACATCAGAGAAATATTCAGTAAAATTGATTTCAAACTGAGAGTGTTTTTTGTTTTAAAAATAATGCCATTTTTCTATTATCTCATATGAACATTTGAAAAATGTTTGCACCATTATTGATAATCACTTTTCATTTTTATTTATTTTAAAAATGTATGTCAATTTCCATACCAAGAGTGAATGAATGATAAAGTAGAGGTAAAAAAATGCCAAAATGTATGTACAATCAGGGGAGTGACAAAAGTTATATATAAAACCATATCACTGAAGAAGCAAATTTAATGAAAAATAAAGTCTTTCAATAAATTGGCCAATATTCTTCTGTAATTTAACGAGAGCCACGCCAGTCAATTAAATATCAACAAGTTAGCGCATACGAAAACTATTTACCAATGCTCCGCTCTCCAAAATGTATTAGCATTGTATGATTTAACATTACTATTATTTGGTTGTGAAATTTCCTTTATTTTAACAACGTTACCTAACACTGATACCTTTAGAAATTTCAAAAAACAAAACACTTTCTTTGCTGCAACTTTAAAGTGCAAGCAGAATTCGCAACTTAACATTGGAGTACTCAAACTCTTCCAGGTATTTCCGTAACATATGTAACCTCCGTTCAACTTGCAAGGCCGGTCATTGCAAAACTTTCGATTTCTAAAAGACCTTAAGCATCTGCCTGCTTGTGCATTTTAAATCATGTCATACAAAGACAACGTTACGAGGCGAAAGGGAGAAAAGCGCCAAAATACCAACAAAAATTTGCCACATGAAAGACATAAAAAAAGAAGACATGTAGCGCTGAGTGCAGGGCAACATAAATAAATTTTAAAGATTAATGCAGACAGACAAATCGAGAAACTGAGATTCTCGAGCACAGATACCGGTACAGGTAACAACAAACAAACAGATGAAACGGCACGAAGATAAACACAAATAAAATCAACGAGGAAAACAAAAACAAAAAAAGTATAAAATAAATAATTGAGAAAATATTTAAAGAAGTGAAATTGCATTCCAAAGTAGTGACGCTCGAGTGGAGGAGCCCAACAAAATGAAGGAACTCTGAGATGTTGGCTAAACCCTCAAACAGCAACAATTACAACAGTCAGTGTGGCAGTTAAGGCTGCTGCTTTGTTAGCACCAGCTATGCTGGCTGTATTTCGTTTATTTTTTTTATTTTGTTTTGTTATTACCTTTTGTTATTTTAAGCTGATGCACATCAGCATCATCAGCCGCTAAATGCGATTGACTTTTGTCTGCATTTCGTGAACTGCAACACTCCATCAGCATACGTCTCATCTCTTGATGTTGTTGTTACTGCATCTATTTGAAGCTCTTACTTGCCATTTTTATCAGAGGTTTCGTTTTAACTTTTTCTAGCGCCCCATTGCATTCATTTTACGTCTCCTGTGTCAAACTTTTTCAACACGTTCATTGTGCTTAAAAATGATGCGACTTCAATATAATGGTTGCGACCACACCTGTACGGAATGGAAATAACCCAGTGAGAATGTTGTTGTTTCTTATAACAGGTGCGCCAATAAAGATTTCACTATGAAAATAATTAATACAAAATTATTGCGTTGGAATATTTTTTTTATTATTAAACAATGCTTACTGATCAATAGCAATTAACTATATATGTGTAAATGATAAAATTGGACAAATGTTGACGTCAACTTCTGCAACATGTATTTATTTATTTTTTTTTATTTATTTATTGTCTAAATTTAAGACGACACCCTAGTCAATTATTTCAACCATTTTGCTTTATAGTTATTATTGGCTCTTTGGCATAGATATTATTTCTGAGATTATCCCAAAGAAAGAAGTCCAAGAGTGGAAAATCGCATAATCTCAGTGGCCAATTGACATCGCTGTTTTGCGAAATAATTAATGCGTCACAGGAACTCTCGTATAGTATGATTATTTTTGCATTGGTTGTACCGTAAAAGTTACCGATCACCGCAATCTTTAACATTTTTTTTAAAAATCTGCGTAGAACTGCGTACTATGTAGTAGTTAAACCGCATAGCATTTCTTGCTGCAGAAACTTAAAATTTTGCTGCTGCTGCTGCTGCAAATGTAAAGCGTTTTCTCAATAAACTGCTCCTGACTCCTGATTACATGAGAAGACAGTTTGACATTTGCGAGTTTCTAGAAGTTGAAAATCTTCTGCGAGACATATTGAGCCATAGCAAGTTGTTGTTGGAGGTATTTACATATTCACTAGCGCAACGTACAAAATTGACAGAGCTTAATTCGTCTACGTCTAAATGCTTTTAATTTTAATTTTTCACAAAGTAGGTAGGTAATTGCATTAGCTCTACACGCTATGATTTTATATTATGAAAATATTTAAGTTGCGCGCTTTTAATTTTTTGCAGCCAGTTTTGCAGGAGGTGTAAAAATATGGTAAGAAAATTTAAATAATATTCATGACACAATTGTAGTTCTACAAAAAATCGCATGATACTCTACGTTACCACAAATTATCCATCAACTCTACATATCTTAACTTAAAACCCCAAGAGCCTTACTGTCAATTTTATTGCGTATTCGGAATGAATGTCAATTACAAAATTATCTGTCAACATTTGTCATCACCTTTGCGTGAGTGTTTTTGGTAGCGTCTAACGGTATACATTTGAGTGTATGTATGGGTAGCCGGAAGCGCTTGCATTTGACATAGGGCAGCACTTTGCGAAATTTCATTATGCCTAACGTATACGTTTATGGTATAAATACTTATGCAAATTGAGTATAAGGTATGAGTATATTAGTAAATTTGCATATTCCTTTCAGAGAGTTTGGTTACTCATAGCAAAAGCTAGGAATATATGCTACGGAGCGTCGATTATTATATCAATAAAATTTTGGAAATTAAGTCATCAAACATTAAAAGCGCTTTGGTGTTTATTTCACCCAGTATATGCGAATTAAATTCCAATTACGAAATAATTTAAGAAATTTTATAAAAAAATTAAATATTTCACATGCGCGCATTTCACTTGCTTGTGCTTTAATTCTATATCCTTGTATATAAGTATGCTAAGCTTTACTGCATACAATTTGCATATACACCCCACCCACTTTTTGTCTACATTCAACGTTAATTTAATTCTAACATTCACCGCTTTCTGCATTACAATGATAACGTAATTCTGTAAATTTATGTCAAAATTCTAATTTCTTAAGCTGCTTCGCTATGTCATAAATTAGTGCGTTTGTGGTATTTGTGTGTGTGTGTGCATGTGCATGTGCGTATGTGTGTGTTTGCTTTGCTGTTGCGTATTTATTACTTTTATTTTAATAAAACGCATTTAATTAGCATAAATTAAGCAACCAAGCACTACAGTACGCACAAGTGTTTGCTTATCTAATTTGAAGAAGCGGCGCTTACTTTTAGCGTGAAGTCAACTTTCTTTCTTCTTCGGTTACTTACGATGTAGTCGCTGAGCATTTGTCTACTCCGAGATTAAGCCAGAAATTGAAAGAAGAATAAAAAAATTGCATAAAAAAAGATGATTTTAAAACAGCAGCTACTTACACGTAATGTAACAATTTGAAATTTGACACAGATGCAGAAGAGCATAAGTTAAGTTGAGCTTTAATTGGCTTAAATAACTTAAGTCAATAATTCGGCACGCTTTACTAACTTCACTTAATATAACTGTAAATATGCCTAGTTTGGAATTTCACCATTGTCTGTTGCTACATATTTACACTAGTAAGCAGAGTAAGTGTTTTTTTCTATGGATAATCCTGCAATCTAAGACTTGACAGTTTATCATTTGATGTATGGTGGCGAGTACTGAAAAGTCAGCGTTTAATGAAGAAAGTTTAAACTCCTATTTTGCATGACCTTGTAATAAACGACTGCTTCGAGTTGAAAATAAAATGAAAAACTGATCGGGGATAGTTCTTTATAAAGCAATACAATTATTATGAATAACTTCTTGTTAATTTCAGTTAGCAATTACCATATTGAATAAAACTGAGGGCAATATGTTTAAAAGTATGCTAGGTAAATTGGTCAATAGAATTATATGATCTTTTTAATAAATTAATTTTCATAGCACTTTGATGGTACGTTAAGCATGGTATTTAAAATTACGGACGGTGTTCATCGGAATTTTCGTGAATAATTTTTAAGAGATATACCACAACAGTTATTAAAATTAAATAGCAAAGATAACCTCAACCAAGTAACCACAAAAGTAACTTTTCGCTATTATCTCGTTTCCTATTGACCGGACAGAAGCTAAGTTTGTGCGAACATTATAGATTAAATAATTTATCATAAAAGAAGTTTGGTGCATTGTTCCTGTAAGTTAAATCATTTTCACGATATTCAAGGTCAAATAAAATCATTTCCTGCGAACATCTCGCTTTCCAATTGTCGGACTTAAATTATGTTGAAATCATATTGGAATTTTTTAAGGGAAGTAAATAGTGAATTCCAGTGAAATAGTATTAAGTACAAGATTCAGCTTATCACTAAATATCCCACTTAGGCACTTAGTTTCCAATCTTACAGTGAAATGATATAACTATGTCTATGTAGCTGATATAAATATTCATTTTTTTTTCATAGACTCAACTAAGCTGTAAAAATGTACATATGGAAGCTTGCTTTGAAATAGGCAAAATATTATTTCAAATTTCATATTTTATCAAAAATATAAAACAAATTATTTGCAATTGCTTTGGTAATATTCATTTAAATAAAATACACATCAATACACACATGATGAATTAAAATAACACAGGTAAACTAACAAAATGTTAAATAAATATTAAAATTAAGGGAAATATATGTTGTGTGCTAAAAAAACTTCAGTTCATCTAATGGCCTGATATCCTAAAAAAAACAGTTGCTTTAGTGACCTAATTTGTGAAGAATCTTTATTCGCTAAGTTTTAGTTTTGAATATAAAACTATATCGCGTTTGGCTTTACTATAATAAATATTGTACGCACGTTAAATAAGACAATTTTTTTATTGCAAAATGACGCAAAAAATTTGTTGCTTAGTGTTGTCTGTTTCAGATTTAAAACATTGATTTTGGGATATCACACTTGTATTTCAGTTTTAGTGTACTCAATGTTTGTACAATTTTTTTTTCTATTGCTGCTGTCTGTAGTTTATTGCAAAACTATTGCACCCTACCGGGCTGGAGATAAAAATGCTTACATGCCGTGTGCGCTTCAAAATTGAATTTCAATTTCTCACACTCATCCCTGGATAGCATTGCATAGTAATTAATTGGGTAACTACGTAAGTTGTGGAGATTAACCCAGTTGTTGTTTGTTTTTAATTTTCTTTAAATTTGAGTTTCTAATTTGTGCATTTAAAATAATCGTAATAAAAAATTACTTATATCAGATGCTGATTATGAATTTAAATTGATTTGGAAAACAATTAAAATCTCTATGTGGTAATTGAAGGTATTACGAAAAGTATGATTTGCGTAAACGTCAAATAATGAAATGTTTATTGGACGAATTTGTGATGAAATTCAGGGTTTTACTAAAATTTAAGCAAAAAACCACATGACTATCCACTGCAACAACTTGAAATACCAAAAACTCAGCAAAACACAAGAATGCACTAGCACACAAATGCTAGCACGCACATTCCCTACAGATTTACTGGGATGGCGTACAAACCGATAACAGCAAAAGATTCCAAACTACAGCGTTTAATTGCACTGCACCACTACCAAATTTTGAACAGTAAAATGCCTAACGTGCCACTAGGTTGCATTAATTTGTAGGGTAAACGTAAAGTTGGGTATAAATTCTGAATGACCCATTGTCGAACAACGAAACTGTATACGACAGATGCCCAGCAGAAGAAAAAAATTCAACTCTAAGTATTGATGATATCGTTGGCTGTCATCATCATCTCAATCCCGTGACGTTTGTTGTCCTTTTCAGTAATTAAAATTTGCAATTTTAGCTACAACCCACTTGAGTACATTGACAGCACCAACAACATTTACGCTCTTTTACATTTGACTCTGTCCTTCTGGCTGCACTTGTGGTAAGACACTGCTTCCATCAGATTAATTGAAAATTGTTCTTGATTGTTGTTGTCAATAGAATTGAAGCTTGTGCGACCTCAGGGTAACACTTTGGCCGGTTGACAAGTTGCTGGTATTGCAAGTGTCAACTGCTGAGGTGCGCTAAATTTATTAATTTTCATATTGAAAATTCGTGTGTAAAATCTGCTTTGAAGTGAAACGACTTTAAATTCTGATTCTTCAAGAATAATCAACAAAATTGAATGGCTTTTATTTCAGAATTTCTGCTTTTAAGCGACTTTTCATAAAATATATTGGACATTCTTTTTACAATTTCGTAAAAAACAGTTAGTTACTTATCAAATATTTAATCTAGTCTGATAATGTGCAAACAATGTGTTAATTTTTTCTTCGAATTTTCGTTGACTATTTTTATATTTATCTGATGAAATACGAAAAAAAACATCCCATTAAAAGTGCTTTAAAATTTCATTTCATAAGTTCCAGTTATTAAATTTTTAAATTAAGCGATGTTGAAATTCTTCAGTTATCAATTATTTGTTAAAGTTTTGCGCTAACAAGTGAAATCATATGCATAAACATCTGATATTATATACATTCGTACGCATCTGCTTTTTGGAACCACCTTTCAAGCAAAATGAGAAAAGAAAAAAAAGTTGCATTAAAAATTCCCTTCTGCTTTGTTGTTTTTGCCCAACCCAATCGTCAGCTACAGATGAGCATTGCGTGCGTTCCCAAAACGCAAGTGAAAATGAAAGTTTTGGAGTTTTTTTTTTTTTTTTGAGAAGAAGGTGCTGCTGGAAGCAAACATTTATCACTTGAGATACTTTGTTTTGCATTATTTTTGTTGCTGTTGTTGTTGGCTTTGTGGTTAGCGGCTTGCTGTTGTTGTAACAATACCTTGTATCTTGACCAATTTCAATGAAATCGAAAGTTGCAGTGCCAGTTTCAGCGACGTGACTGACTAACAGACTAATTTAAGCCTATAAAGCATGAAGTATGCGCCAAAAGGCATGGAAAAGATGATTCCGCACGTTCACACACACACACATACACTTACACACTCTAATCGGAAAGCTATGCAATGCTGTACCGTTAACAGAGTTACATCATTAACAACAAACGGCTCAATGAAGAAGATTTGCGCGCGCTAGCTATGTATGTCTTCCTTTTAAAAAGCTTTAAGACGTTATGAGTTGCCAGATGTTTCAATGCAGTTCTTAAATTAATTTTAATATAAAAAAGAACATATTTTTTTTAATTCACCTAGCCTTAATCATTTCAATCATTCATTCTTATATGTTTTTACACAAAAAAAAAATCTATATAATTTTTATTAAACTGGCAACAATGATTCTACAAAAATTGCTTTGGTAAGCTGTTTAAAAAGATTGAAGAAATATAGCTTAAAAGCGGATGATCTCCACCGAGTGTTTATCTTTCTTTCTGTTTTTATTGGATTTGTTTTTTATTAAACACGCACTTGATTACCTACGTTATTATAGCGTAACGCATACTATAACTGCTGACATGGCCAACAATTGGTTTTACGGATACAAGCGACTGCACGTTATGATTTATCTGTCAGCTGCAAGATTTATAATATGCTGCTGCTGCATTGCGTTGCTTCAATTGAGCAGCATAAATCCGTTAATTTCAATTCAACAGTAAAATTACAAATGGCTTAATTTCTGAAATAAATGCGTGAAATAACAATAACTGCAACAACAACAACAACAACAACAATTAGATAAAGTGTGTGCGTACATAAAATGTTGTTGATTTGTATCTTGCGGATATATAGCCATGCCATTGCAAGTAATAGGTGTATCTGTGTCACAATTAAATCGCTATTAAAATTCCTTTCGCGTAGGCCCTTAGTAGGTTAACAAAAGATAAATAAATACGTATAGTAAAAACGTATCTGGTTTTTTTTCACTTTGAAACGTAAGCATAATTTCTTTATTTTTATCTCTCTTAAAATTTTAAAATTTACATATATATATTGTAGAACTTAAAGCACATAAAAGCTCTTTCTATAAATATGTAAATTGCACCATAAATTATGTTAGAAATAACGAGTTATTTCTTTTGGAAATCTTGACCTCAAATTGATATCCTCTTCTGCTAAATAGTGTTTTAAGTGTCTTAAGCAATTTTAATAAAGTTTTTACAATGAAACTTCTTTCGCGGCTACAGGCTTAAATTTTCCTGAATTGCAAAAAACTTTAAATATCTGATTAGAGAGGAATACTCTTTGCTAAAAAATGCAAAAAATTAAAAGATTTCAAGGCATTGAAATTCGTAAAAGCAGGTAATTTCATAAGGCACTTCTGCGGCCCTATTCTGTAATGCGATGCGAAAGGAGTGCGATTCGAAAGCCAATATGATTCAGTGGATTTTAGAGTACAGTTTATTCAATTGCGTATCGCATTACTTTCGCATCGCAATACAGAATAGGGCCCCTGAATTGTAAGCGCAGAACACTACCTCTGCGTCACACGGCCGATACTTTTCCAAATTTATGTATTTTGAGCGCATTTTTGTAAATCCATTATTGTACAATTTCGTAACTCATGCATCTAAAACTCTTATATCACTTTTTTGTGGAAATTTTTATGAAATATTTTTCCCTCTCATAAACAGCCAAATTTTAATTTCATTTGCTACTAATCAATTTTTTTAAATATTAATAAAATAATTCCAAGCTTATATTTTACAATCATATAAATTACAGAAAAATATTAAAACTTGAAAATAAAATAGTATATTTTGCAAATTATATATAATGTTTTCTTCTTGAAATTGCTCATGTCATCACAACAACTTTTGTTATTTTGTTGCGACGACATAATTCATTGATGATAAGTCACGACTTTTGTGGCAACTTGTGTCGAATTTGTCATAACTTTGGCAAACTTTTTGTTTCTTTTTCGCATCCACTAAGTCACTGCCTAAGTATTTAAATCTGTAGTCCATAGTGAAACGGAAAAGCTTTTCATTTATTGTCTGCATTTTGAATGATGATACGGCTATTATTCCATTGAAGCAGAAATGCTTATTTTGAGTAATGTTGCTTAGTCATGGCTTTAAAATTGAAATTAAAATTTGAAAAATTTGATGAAATAAAACAGAGGAATAGCGAATTTTCAAGCATAAAAGTCATGATGCTGAATAATAATATATAATAAAGATATTATTTATAAGCAAATGTCCCAAAATGTTGCTAATCATTGTTTTTAAGAAAAAAAATTGCATAACTTCTTTGGAAGTGAAAAGAGCACAAGGAAACCAGTAGAAAAACTTGTTAAGAAGAATTGCACATATATTAGCAGAAAACAATTTTTGCTGTTTAAAAGCACTAAGCACGAATAGTTAAAATCCCTACCTTTTTTTTTTGTCATAAAAAATATAACACTTTTGACGTCTCATTAAAAACTTTAAAATTTTAACGACTCTGTCAAATTTTAAACACTTTCACGGAAGTCTTTAATTTGCAATTTTTGTATGGCTCCTTTCTCTTATTTATTTAAAAACATATAATAAGGAAATAATTGCTGGCATTTTTCGTTAATCTTTTAATAAATTGCGAAATTACACGCACTGGCAATCAATTTGAAATCAATGGCGCTTTAATCAATTCTTTTCTCAAATTTATTTGCAATTCAATTCAATTTCATTCATTTGCATTAATTTTCAAAGGTAAACAATCGCAAAAAAAGTGTGAAAATGAGAAAAAAACCTTCCTCACGTTTTGGGCGTAAACTTGTAGTCTCTTAAGTTGTATGGTTATGCGTGCATCCGTCGTTCCCTTTGTACAAATCATCAATCAGCAACGCATGCGCAAGTTCGCTGCTGTGGTTGTCGTTCGCCCAATACTTTGTATGTGTGAAATGTGTTTTATTTAAAGTGTTTCTTTTGCATTTTTTTTTTTTGGCAATTTTATTTTTTTTTTCTTTTTCTAGTTAAACATTCGCACTCCACCCAATAGAGTGTACTGGTAGGTTTTTTACTTGGCGTTTTTCCCATCTACCGCATACCCAAATTGTCATAAGCAACTGTGTCCGCATGTCCGTGTGTTGCCGTTGTGTGTTCAATTAACTTTCACTGATATTTGACTGACACTCTGAATATTTGTTCAAGTGACTGACTGGCTGTTTGAGCATATGGCAGATTCGCAATCAACGGAAATTTCTACCTTTGGTGTTTTAAAGTAAAAAAATAAATTACACTTTGTCTTCCCATGCGAATTTCGTACTCTTTTGTTGATTTCAAACATGTTACTTAAGTGCAAATATTTACTGTCATATAATAGGAAATGCAAATATCGTGTTGAAATGAGTGGAGTTTTGTGTGAAATTGACATATATTTAATTGCTTCTTAAGTTTTATTATCAGAAAAAATTGCATTAGTCTTAAAGTTATTAGTATCAGTTATCAGTCCCTTTATAAGAAACAGAATATTATTGTATTATGCAAAGAGGAATTCAAGCATTACTCTCACATCTTCTAGAATATATGTTCTATTCAAATATTTTTTAAAAAAGTTGTGGAAATACAAGGGATATAGTTAACAACTTTTTGAAATGATGAAACTTGAGTCTTTTGCTTTGAAAAGAGTTCTGTGCTTATTTTTCGTTCAACGGACTTGCAGTGAGCATTTAAATGACTTCACTTTTATTGATAAAATATTCCTACCCACAACCAAGCAGTCCATAATGCATTTAAATATTAAATGCCGCGCAACCAGCGGATAACTTCATCTCTGCGTCATTTGGCGGAACATACATTATACAACCGATCGTACGACAACACGTTAATTGTTGCATAGGTCGAGCCATACCAAATTCTACACTAAAGTTAAATAAGTGTTTTCTATGCAGAAAAAAACTGAAACCCCTTGAATTATATTAATTGGAGTGTCTAAGTTCAGCCAAGCTAGTTTTGAGCCACTTTAGATGACTTTGCCGTAACGACTCTGAGCGTGGGTATTTAATTACTTTTTTTTTTCATTATTACTTATTTTGTAAGAACATTGGCATGTACAAATTTTTTTTCACCTATAGAATATTATTATGCAAATATTAAAAAGCATATTGGCACATCTGTTTAGACAAATGACATTTTTATAGCCTACATTTTACCCCAACACTAAGTAGGTCAACTAACGGCCTCATGTTTACACTAACGTGTCCAACTTATTAAATTAAATAAAACCCATAACTAACCTACATATGATCAACACTTGCCAGCAAATGATATCTAACATTACTGAAGACAATAAACGAAAACGGCAAATATTTGTTTTTGTGGTTAATGCAACTCTGATGCAGCAACTTAATGACTTTCTTTCCCACATTACAACCAAAGTGACCAGCAAAAACAAAAACAAAACTCACAGTGGAAGTGCATTCGACCATAAATGCCCAAATAATTTTATTATCTAATCCAATCAAAACAACTAAAGAAAAAATTTCGTATATAAATGGTAAATAACAACAACAACAAAAACAAAACAACAATTATGACATTAAACTATTATTTAATAGAAAATAAAAGTAATAACATAAACAATAAAACAAAAACACAAAAGAAATAATGATGAAGAAACAGAAGCAGAAGAAAACAACAACAACAATAAGGTTAAATGATGGTTGGTGTGGAATTTTATATTAAAAACTGGTGCTGGTACGTGCTAATGATGGTAATGGTAATGTTGATGGTGATGGTAGCAAAACAAACAACCTGCATTTGGAATGTCATGAAATGAGGCAATCGGTGCTGGATAATTGAAATTTTCATTTAAGCGGTTAATAGAGTACATAGATGACAAACAAACATGTGGAGAGACTTACTAAAATGGGTCAGATGATATTATAATTTTAGAAATTTTTCCTCAAAACTTTGAGTTAAATGAGACCAAAATGGAAACAAAATGATATGCTATAATTTATTTGATTTATTTTTGTGAGATTCTTTTATTTAATTTTATATTTTCACTTCAATGAAGTTAATACTTAGTTGCACAGCAGTAACAGTACGTACTTCAAAGGTTCAACGATACAGCAGCATGACCTGCGGTTTAATTACTCTCAAATGCAGGTATTCGTATGTACCTAAAGTTTCTTTTTATTCTTTTTTCTTTATTACTACATCTGAAAGCGCTTTTTATCAAGAAAAAATAAAATAAAAAAAAAACAAATAAAAATAAAAATAAAACTTAACGAAATTACAACTTGCAGGTACTTAGTTTGTACGCATGCTGCCAACAATTATGGGAACAAAGTTACTGTAAAGAAGAAAAAAAATAATAAATTTAAAAAGAAAGATTAAAGTAAAAGCGGCCAAAATACTTGCAGATACAAGCGAAGCCACAAAACTTGGGGCGCTGTAACAAAGTCCAAAATAAATCGGTTAGTGTGTTATATTTGGCTTTAGCAAAAACTATACTCCCTACACTGTATATAAAGTAAGGTCTTAAGTTTTTATTGGAAGAGCATTTTTACCGAGAGGTGCTATGCTTCTTTAGTGAAATGCGCTTCTATTTGTTTATTGATGATCCGTGTTCATAAAGCAAAGCGTTCTCTTCCATGCTTTACAAAACAATGACAAAAACCATATACCCTGAGTGTAGGGCATAAAAATATCAATTGCTAATGGAAACACATGGTGTATGCAGACGTTAAGTTTGAAAATTAAAAGGTTTCCCTTTTCGTTAATTTTAGTTGGTGGGTATTTCGTGTTCGGTACCGATGTTTTGGTGTTTTTTCTTATTTTATTTGAATTTCATTATATCAGCAATACGCAGATTTATTGTTTTATATAAGCGTAATTAAAAGTTTGACCAAGTTAATTAGTAATACCCATTAGGAATTTGTTTTGTAATTTTGCTATTGAAAGTTTTGTATTTTTAGTAAAAATTTAAAAACAGCTTCATGTAATTTTATCTATTTAGAGATGACTATGCTGATTTCAAAGGAAATAATTTAAAGAGCTGTTTTGATTTTAGTAATAATTAAAGGGGCTAACTTATTGCTTCTGAATCAAAACGATAAAAACGACAAACGAAAAAATAAATGGTATTTTTGAGTCTTCCACTACTTTCGTTTGTTAATGGAAACACTTTTTTCTTTAGAAACAATAGCAATATCTTTTTTTCAGGCGATGGGGGCGCTAATGCTGAAGTCTAAAACTCGTTTGTAACCCTTAATCCATCAAAAAAATATGACATTTATACACCTCTGTTACAAAATGCATCTTTGACCTAGAATGAAAAGATGTATATAAATATTTTTGAAGGATCGGTTGCATTGCTGCTTATAATCATGATGTCTTTTCAAAAATTATATGATGAAATTTATCAAAAAAAAAAAAAATAAAATGGATTGAAAATAACTTTCACAATGATCAAGTGAGCTCTAAGCGTAATTTAAATAAACTTTAAGTTTATTATATATCAGGTAAAATATCATTTTTATTTAGAAAATAATTTTTTCAAGCATTATCGCTGTTCTATCATTTTGCTTTCTCTGCATAATAACAATCACTACTAATGTTGTTTTTCCTACTGAGCCAACTGAAGATGTTCTCTCAAAACAATGTATTGCCAATGTTACCAGCGCTGAAAGTCAGATATAAAATAATAATTAAATTATTTAATGAATCCAAATGAGGTTTCAGTCTCGTTGTCTGCCGATGAAATCATTTAATTACTAATGAAGATTATATTTGGTGCGCGGAGAAACTTCATTCAAAGTAAATTTAAAACTGAAGCCGATAAAGAGCTGATAGCTCCTACATTCATTTAAATATTGCATAGAAAATATTTCCAATTCAAATCTCATCCATTATGTCCAGACACACCCCAAACAATTCATCGCAGCTGTCAAATTATGATATGAAAGGAACAGAAATATGACAGCAGCGATGGCGAATTTGACAAACTTTGCATACCGCTGCTGTTGATTTTTATATTTCACAACATTGGCGAAAGTCGGCAGCATTGATGCCTCCACAATTCAATATTAATCTTCAGCTTATTTATCTGTTATTATCAACTTTGACAATTCAGACGCATTGTGCGCTTCTGACAGCAGGTGGCAAATATCTGCAAGATTATTGTTTGCAATTGTTTGACATGCGTATCCACTGTCAATGGCAAGTGTATTGAAAGAAATTCAAAAATGCTAAGCATTTGACATGTGGAAAGTGTATCAATTGTTTGATCCACCTTTACAGCCACATTGGTCACTATTGGCCCCCTAAGGTTTTGCATTGTATTTAGTTTGGGTGTTTCACTTTAGCTGCTTAAAATTAAAGCTGTTTGAAGCTCATATTTTTATTGTTCCATTAAGCTGTTTATTTATCTTCCCAATAATAAAAAAAAAAAAAAAATAACACAATCGCAATAACAAGTAGAAATTTAAATTGGATCATTAACATCAATTCGTTATTTCTTATATTTGTTGCTTTCTTTATCTTCTTCTTCTTCTTTTGGTATTTTCACTGCAGGGTGTGGCATATATTTTTCAATTATACAATATTATTTAAATAAAAGCAAGTGAAATTATGCCTACAAATAGATATTTGTTAAATTTGTGCATATTCTCAATGTAATATTAAAAAAGTACTTTGTTTACGCAAATAATGCGAAGAGATAAAACTCATCACTTTGTTGCTCGATCTCAGTTACAGTCTTTTGGCCCTGAAAGAGTAATTTAAAAAAAAAGTTAATCATGAATGACGCTAGAGGAAGTCCGTAATACGCTGTTGAAACAAGAATTTATAAAATTAATTTATACATCAAACAAGCTGGCTAGAGTTATCATTGTTTTACTCAAAAATTTCAACACGATAGGAAATTAACGTAGTACTTCAAGCAAATACATAAAATCTAAAAGTATACAATTTTTTGAATAATCTTTGATTGTTTCCAATGTTATTTGATGCAGTTTCATTATCTTCAAGATCATTCCAATTTTATAAATTTTTTTACACATTTCTATGCTTATTGATACTTCTGCAGTTTTTCAACTTATTCCGTATCTTTTTCCTTTGTTTGATAGTTTTCGATCTCCTAAGTTTTGTCAAATTTTTCGAATACCACTCGAGACTTAATACTGTACAATATTTTTAGATTGCTATACTATAGACATTTTAATGTTTTATCTTTCGTATTTTTGACGATTTTCGATATGTTTTGAGCTTCTTAACTTTTTTATAACGTCTAAATATTTCCACAGATTTTAAATACTTTAAGACTTTCATTAACTTTTCCATTCATTCTTATATTGTTCGCAGACATGGGGGTAATACATTAAATATTTAATGCATTTCCATTAAATTTAGTTATAATGGTTTACGATGCGGTTTGCGTCCAGTAATAGCATTTAGGTTTTGGGAAAATGTACAGAATCGAGACTTGAAATGTGCTTTTTGGAGGCTGAATACACAATTTTACTAAAACAGAACAAAATTTTTTTAAAAATTATTACTGATTAAAAAAGGTCATAAAACCTTTATTGAAAATGTGATGAAAATTCGACAAATGTCCTAAAAATACGGTTAATGTACTGAAAATTTGTCGAATATACTGACGACGATTTTTCAAAACGCAAATGTACCGAAAAAAGTACAAATGTACCGAAAATTACAACACTGTTTGCTTAAGCTTTTCAAATTTGTTCACTATACCTTACATATTTTACAATTTAAGCATTACTTATCCAAATGGATGTTTGGCTCAGACAATTACAATTTAATGAAATACTCGAAATATACCTCGCTCCACTATTTTTGTATCAAAAGTATTTTGGATAATGATCTTAATCGATATCTATGTATCGCCAAAAAAACTTTGTTTTTGTTTGATCATTACTTTTCCGGCTTAAGCTGAAATGCTCATGGATAACATTTTAATTTATTATGGTTCAAAAAATGTTTTTTTTTTTGCATGCAAAACATCAGTGTTAAAAACTTAATGAGTGGTTAACAACATTAGTGTTGTAGCAAAAATTTTATATTTTCAAACATTGTTCGTAAAAAAAGTGATTCCAATTAGGTGCGCTGAAATAAATGCAAAAGTTATCAAAAGTTGAAGAGCTCTATGTTTTAAAATAAGATAATTGCATATTTTTCAGCTAATCTATAATCTTTTCAACAGCTGGTATAGCAATAATTATTTTAGTCATTTTGTAAATTCCTTAAAATTAATAAGGTTTCATTAAAACTTGTATATACAAAAAGCAGTACTAATGAATGTATATGTCTTAAACATATGTTGTTTTAACTACGTGTAAACAATAAATGATTACATGAACAACACTTATAATTTTAGTTAATTAATGAAAAAATTTACTGCAATTGTGAAAGATAAGTGGCATATGTTTGCAGTTTCAGATTTTAGTTGGTCAACTAACTAATGAAAATGATGTAATAAAAATTATCATTAAATTAACATTAGTAATTACAACATTTACATGTCCGCATCATTTTTGAACAAAAAACTGAACAAAATATATGATTTATATACTTTTTTTTATTTGTTTATAAACATTTGCAATGAAGCACAACATAATTGTGATGCCGATTTGCTTTCGATGTCATTGGGCTAATGTTGCAACTATAATTTAACACTTTATGTATGAAATAATGCGGCTTATGTTGTTAAGCATATATTCAAATTCATTAAGATGGAAATATATTAAACAGTGAAATTCAAAAAACATATTTTAAGCATGATTCATAAGAGGAAGTAATTGGTAATAAGTGCTTAGCACACTAAATGGTAAGTGAAAAGTGATAAGTTAAATGGTGTATAATACGTCATATTTTATAAGTGGAAGTGATGATAAATGAATTGTGATATGTAATAATAATAACCATTTAATAACAATAAGTGATGCCTGAAGAGTAATAACTGATATATGATATTAGTGGAAAGTAATAAGTAATTGATAATTCAGTACTCAAAAGGTTCGTTATATGAATTTAGTGCAAAAGAGGTTAGTAACCATAAAATATCAGTTTCCAAAATTTGTAAATGTAAAAGAAAATCTGTAATAAGGACATAGAGAACTTAATAAAAAAATTAAGAAATTTTGCATAAAATTATGCAGTCGTCAAAAAAGTAATGCTGTGCAGCATTGACGGTGGGTCCAAGTTTACAGTCTTCATATAATGTTTCCTATTATTCGATAATTATTTGTTCAGTTTACTCAATGAAATCAATGTTTATTTTTTGAAAAAAAATACACATATATCCTCCTTATTATCAAAAAATGTTATTTACATGTTAAAATTAATATAAACTAAGTTTTATATAAAAAATATCACATTCACCATATGTAATATATGTATGAAAGTGTTTATCACTCAAACATTATGCAACATGACAACTGCAAACAAAATTTTGAAAGAAATCACAAATTGCAGTTAATGATTTTGTTTATGAAATACTTTCAACTTAATTTTCAAGAGACATCGTTGCATTTGTCATAGATATACAGCCGCAGATCGACCTACCTGTCTGATTTGCATACACGCACCCGTTGTTTGGACTTTCGCTAAAAATTCCATTGCCGCATCCCAGCGCGCAGCTTTTTGTTGTACGTTAGTGTGACGAAATACTTCATGATGTTAATTTGTGTTATTTACAAATGAAATTATAGTAAAACTTACGCATCTTTCTATAATGAGATGTTTCTTATGCACTGTATTCGGAAGTGTGGCAATAACAAAAAAAACCACCTGAAGAGACTATGGAAGCAATATTTAATATTTTATTGTTGTAAGCGCAATTAGCAAAGCATAATTGCGAAAAAAAATCGTTTAAGAAATGAAGCCTGAATAAAATAAAAAAGACATTAAGTAAATTTCAAACCAAATTGTTTAGAAAGATTTGAGATAAAATTATGCTCAATTATTTCAATTAAAATTGAATACTTACATCAAAGGATACATGCTGTTTTCGTTGGTATAATCATGGCGATAGATTGATCGATAATTTAACTTTACATATAGAGAGGTGAGCATTTTTCAAATTCAATTTTATAACATGAGGAACTGCAACCAAAAACAAAAATGAATATTAAAATATTTAAATTTCAAGTAAGTCCTATTTATATGAATGCTCTGGTGATATATGGGAAATCATCTAAAATAAAATTTAATATTTAAAAAAAAATTCAAAGGCCTCTTCGATTCTACTCCTTTCATTTTGACATTAATTCAATTCAAGTTTTGATAATTGAATTTGAACTTTTTGTGAATGCACTAAACTTAGAGTCAAAATGTAATTGTTTTTAATGGTCAAGCGTAAATTTTTATCAATTTATACGAAAATGAGCCAAAAAACTGAAGATTTTTTTCATCAACTTTAATCAAATATTAGAATTATTTACTTATTTTTAAAAATTTTCCGGAATTGTTACAGGAAACAAAACAAAATTATTTTCTAATCAAAATATATCGTGTCGCCTTCAAAGTATTCTTAGATTTTTTGTAGACTGATTAAGTATTAGCCTTCACCTCTCTCTTCAGTGTATTTGCTTTATGGCTACATACGATTAAAAGCACCTGCCTTGAAGTGGCAATCTTAGCTTGGGGAACAAAAGTTAAGTCAGTGATGTTCACATATTTTGCAAAAATTTATCCCTGAAGTCACTAATCCCAAAATTAAATTCAACATGAATTTGTATATTAAGTCAGTAGTAGAATAAGACGCTGTCATGGAAAATACTTATCAAAATAATATCAAGTCCTATTAAGTTCTGATCACAAATGAAACTACTAAATTGAAAACAAATAACACAAATAAAATTTTCACACACACATAGCTAACATTTGTAAGTGTTGCAACGAAATAAACATTTTACACTTACGACTTGTGACCATCGACAAATGTCATAATCAATAAATTCCAATTTACAATTCCCAAATAACAATTTTATTGGCACCCAAGACAACAACAACAACAACTACCACTTGTCTAAGCAACAACTTTCTTTGTGCTCAAAATTAAATCTCAATAAATCTTAAATTTCGTAATTCCGGAAACTAAGACATATTACGATTACGTAAGAATATCTTTTACCAGGGGGCAAAAACATTTAAAAAAAAAAAAAACACAGAAGAAGAAACGAAAAAATAAATAGCAATAAAAAATATAAAATAATCAAAATAAACCTCAGAGCAATTAACATAAATCTACATGAACTTGGCTAGCCGCAGTATTGTAAATCCAAATACCCAACGGCAGCAACAACAACAGCAGCAACAATAAGTAAAATAACGTTTACTGTTAATAGATGTCGCTGCATGCTGTCAATACCAATATCTTCAGTGTCGTCTCTAATACTGAAAAATTTGTTTTTCACTTTTGATTTTTGTTTTGCCTCTCCTCGTCGTCTATCGATTTTTTAGTGACTTTATTTTCTATTTCGGCTGTAGCCTTAGAGAAATTTCTTTGATTGTGAGTAAAAAACGTTCGTATTACATAAATAAAAGTTATTTTAAATTTTGTTAAAAGTTTTTAATTTTGTTTTATTAATGATGCATAAATAAATATAATTAGCTAAGTATAAAAAAAAAAATGTTTAAACTTAGGATTATGCAGAAAATATACAGTAGAAATAGTTCATTTGTTTTGTGAATTCATTTGCACGTCAACAATGAGATTCGGAAATGAAACACAGCCGATGACGTGGTGTGCGAAGCATCCCAAATATTATATCTTCTTTAAAATTTATTTTGGTGTTTAGTATGTATGATGTACTGAGTTAATTGAAACTAATAATAAGCAAAAAAGGAAAAAAATATTATTAAATTTATTAATTCAAGGAGATCGTAGCGCGCTACGTATTAAGGCAATATAAAAGTAAAATTCTGACTAAATACTCATTTTTAATAAAGTTTTAGTTCTTATACATAAAAACCATACAATTTAATAGTTTGATAAGGATACTAATCAGTAAAACTATATCTTAAAGTGAATTGAACTCCTCAGAACATGCGCAGTTTTTACAGTATAAATTTGCATGTTCTATGCAAATGGACCGATTGCAGTCAGCAAAAGTAAATTTTGTTTTCAAGTCATTGTTCCAGGGACACTCATAACATCTTCTCCTATAATGTGATAGTCTTACTCGGAATTTTTTTCAGAGCCTCTACCTATTCTTTTTCGTAGTTTCTTGTAACGTGAACAATGAGATGGGGTGTGACATACCCCACCTGTGTTTGCCTCCTTCAATGAATACCGCTGACAAAGCGTGCTTGCTGTGCCAGTTGTAGAATATATTAGCTCAAATCTATATAAATTTTTATTTGTAAAATTTCAAAGGCATCATTTAAAAATAAAATTAAAAGTAAACAAAAAAAAAAAACATTAAATGGCTAATAAACTTTTCCGCCAACTTTTAAAATAAAAAACCAACTACGCCAACGTAGTTCACACAATTAAATCAATATGAGTTTATAAATTAAATTTATATGACTTCCATTAACTTTTTATTACGCCAAACTTTTTAATGGGCAAACATTAATTTAATTTATAGAAAAATATTCGTATTTTTACTTCACTACATCAAGTATCCTTTGAACTTTGTATGTAAGTACAGTTTTTTTGTTGTGTCTATGAACTTTTTATTGAATATTTAAATATAGCTAGAAACAACTATGTTATCATTTGCATAAATACTTCAGAAATACCCATTCTAATTAATTTGCTTTTAGTAAAAAAAAAAAATGTTTTGAATTAATTATTCTACGCTAATAACATGCTTCAAAGGTTCGCCCTCGTGTGCTCAGCGTGTGGTTAAATGTTTTCTATTAGTGATTAATTATTTGGTTTATTAGTGATTCTCTCCACCTGATTTTTTGTATGTTGGTGACTGCTTTATACATATGATGGATTATGTTTAAATGAAACAACAAATGATTAATTTATTTGGAAATTAAATATTTACCGTAACTAATTTATCACCAGCTAATTTTTCTTATCGTTACCAAAGAGCCTAAGTTAATAAGGCTGCTTAGGTAAGAAAATGCATTTTATCCCAATCGTTTTAAAACCTTAAACTGGCTCTTGCATAATCTTATGTATTTATATGTTACCGGCCGAATTGGCTTTTGGGATGATCTAGTTTTTCCTATACTAGTTCATTCGAAGCGTTTTAGAATGAACCAGTTTAACCTACGAAAATTTCAGTATATTAAGGTAATTGGGCGGCCTGATGCGATGGCTCAGGCTTCGCTTGGGCCTTCGGTCATGGTACCTATGTATTGTATATTCAACGCCGGTGTGTTAGCGAAGCCTGTGTTGGATATAATATAGTGAAACGTGGCCACAGCCAGTGTTAGACATATTGTGCTTTTGATTCCAAATAGGATCTTCTGTACCAACACTAGATAATTGAGGCGCACAAGATCATAACGATTCGATTTCGATATTCAAAAAAATAAAATTTCCAATTTTCGTAGTATTTTCATTGGTCTTGAAATATTTTTATTAAAAAGTTAGAAGTTTTGAAGTTTTATTGTTGATATCTTATATAGAGCATAAATATATTTTTTATTTAACTAAGAATAAATTTAATCATACACATTTAGTTTCGAAAGAAATCTAATATGGACTATTACAACAACAATTTCTTATTAGCGATGACTCGTAACATGTTTTCGCATACAACAGCGAACAGTCAATATATGAACATTGTTGCGGCCTATAGTAACCACCTGTAATGACAATAAAGTATTATATTTTTATATGTGTTGCAAAACTTTTTATCAACATTGTTGCAGAACACTAATGTTGCAAGCAAGCACGACTTTTTGAAACATGTTATGGCATTCAAGATTTATGCAAAAATCTTCTAAAAAATATGTTGTTATATACAGAATGTATAATATTTACCTTGATAATCACAACAACACATATCATGCAGTGCTTTATGCGAGCAATAGCCATAAACGGAAGAATCACAAAGCGGGCAGCCGCCACCGCCGGCACCAAACATAGGCCCACCTCCATACATAGGTCCTCCTCCATACATAGGTCCGCCACCAATCATTGATTCACCACCAAATTGTTGATATGGTGGATATTGACGCAGCAAAAATATGTTAGGCAATGTGTTCTTGTTGTTATTGTTATCATCTGAAATAAATCGCAAATCAAAATTTGCATCACTTTTTATTGTTGTTATTTACCTAAGCTATTTGTGTTTGTAGCTGAATTTTCAACAGCAGTTGACAACACTACAATGGTGTTGCTGCCAAAGGAGAAGATAACAAAAATTGTTATTACAAATCTGTAGCACAACATGTTGGAACAAAAAGATGCAAAAGGCAAAAAAATGTTGACAAAGGAAACGTTGATTTTGATAAAATCCGCTCTAATAAAGTTGTGAACCCTCACGAGACGAAAGACTGGAAGGCGACAATGCAGTTGTTGATGTTTTATATAGAGAATTTTTCGTTGTAGCTCTCAACGAGATCGATTAGCAATTTACATGGAAAGAAAATTTTTCTTAAGAAGTTTACCAAGCAATAATTTGCAATATTTTTTTTAAAGTGTGAACGTTTCAAATAAGCAAGTTCAGTACCTACTTTAAAAAAAAAATTCCGAAATTAAGTGGTTTTGCTCAATAATTTTTGTTTTTTTGCGGAGTTAATTGAAATGAAAAAATTTGCTACTATAAGTCCTCAATCTAAGCTTAGTTGACAGCAATATTTATATAGCTCTTTCATAAAGATTTCCTCAATATTTTCTTCAAACTTCCTGTCAGCAACTTTAAATAATATACGCTTATTTATATAGAAGTTCATACAAGATTTCATAGCTGTTATGTGGGAATATTGTTTACCTTTAACTCCGAATATTTGTTTCTTATTATCTACTTATTTCAATATATCGTAAATAGTTTTCTCAGTGTATGCATTTGAGCGGTTGTCACTAGCGTTTTTTATGACTTTTATCCAAAAACGAATTTCTTCATTTTATCTGCGTTTGAAATCAGAGACACCCAGCATCCATTCACAGCAGCAGCAACGCGCACTATCGAAAGTCAGGGCAACATAAGAAAGAAATACGGATTTTGAAGTGCGCTTGAATTTATAGGTTTTTTTTTTTCATCGCATTTTTATCTCTTACTGTTTCAGTTTCAATATTGAAAATGAAAGTAAAATACATTTTTTCCCTCTGCATAAATTAATAAATTCCATCTTCAGCATAAATTTGTTTTTTTTTTCTCTCTAACGATTTCTTTTAACAGCAACTTGTTAACTTCTTAATGAATTAGTTTCGGCGGTACTTAAAATACCGGTAGATGGTTTTGAATGAAGCTGTGGGAGTAAATTTTTATGATCTTTATAATGTTTGCTGAAATCGTTAACATTTTTTTTCTTAAATATGCAGTAAATAATTTTTTTGAATTTTGAAAAAGTTTAATAATGTGATTTTCGTTACCGCATAACTCAAGCACGTATTATTATGCAAAGTTAAGTACAAAATTACACGAAAAATTTTCGAATTAAATTTGAAAAATAGTTATTTGTGAAATTCAATATACGATTATGTTCCAAGGGATCTTCTATTTGATGTATGTGTGTTTTCAAAAAAAACTTTCAGCCACCTCTCTTTCCTATTGTGGAATAAAATAAAATTAATTGTGTCTTTCGCTATAATTCTGAATATAATTAGACTTATTGAAAAATCCTATATTTTGAAACTTTAATTTTTTAGACATTCTTAAAGGATATTTCTTGGGCACAAATTTGAGGTTTTTTCATCAGCGTTTTAGTTCTGTCTATCAGTATCACGACAGGATTCTGAAAGTGCAAGAAATGGTTTTTTGAGTCATATCTAACGCTTACAGAAAATTTTTCAGATTAAAATTTGACAGAAAAATTACATTAGTAATTAAGTAATAGGGACAACTTATTTTAAATTGAAATTGTTATACTTATACGAAACATCCGGCCATTTTTTGATGAAATAATCAACACTAGCACCCTGCAGCATTTCCACAATATCATTCACATGCTTTCAGCTCAAGTGTTGCAACTTTTTACTCATTTGCTCTTTTCGTCTTTCATCCCTATGGCATCGAACATTAATCGTTATTTAAAAATTAAACAAATTTCGCTTTCGTTTTCAACAAAGTTTAAAAAAAAAATCATGCAACACATTGAAATAAACGCAGAAGTTGTTTTGGTTTTGGGTTTCATGAAGTGTATTTTTGGTGAAAGCCAACTTAACAATAAATTGATTATTTTCATTTTTTCAAATTGAAGTAGGTACCTTCGCTTTTATCTATCCATCTAATGCTCGAAACAAACAAGCGTGTTCTCTAAGCCGGCACCTATATAATAAGCCCGAAAAGCAACAAGTGGCAATCGGTTGCTCGATTAATGGTTATTACGCTGTTTGATTGGGGTTTGTGTTAAGTGCGAAATTTGATTTGTTCGAATGTAAAGTTGATTGGCGGCAATCAAGTCAAGTACCTGTGCCAACAGGGGAGTGAGTGAGCGCGTGGGAAGAACGCGTGGGAACTTAAAGTAATAAAACACCAGCGAAATTTTTGGTTTTTTGTTTGTTTTGAATGTTTGATTGATGAATGGTTGTTTGCTTGTTTTGGTGAATTAATGAAATGCAATTTCTTTTAATTACTATGGGGAGTAGCTCAAAAGGGTACATTCAATTTGAGAGATTTTTCTAATTTTTGATAAAATTGTTTGCGTTGTTTGGAACATTCCAATTGAATCGTTTTTTGAAGTATTTTTTTTTTCTTTACATTGGAAATCGATAAGTGTGTAGATATTTTTTTAAAAGAATTTTTTAATAATAAAGAAATAATGAAGTTTTTTATCATGAGTTTACTTTAGTTACAGATCTGACAAATTAGGTGTTTAAGCCCAAAAAGTACATTCGACCTCTTAAAGGACATTTCAAATCTCAATCTACTGATGTCACAAATCTCAAATGCCATTACTTATGCAGGATTTCTTAATAGTCATGGTTCAAGACAAAAATATTGAAAGGTTATTGGATGGAGCAGAAATACTTATCAAGGATTTGATCTTTACCTAAAAAACAATGATACTATGTATTAAGACTGATATACCAGGGACTTTGATCCAGATCTGTGTACCCAGTTCACTTGTTAAAGTAATAAGATTTCTCAAACTTCCCAAAAAGTCAGAGTCTTCCGATTATTATTGATATGCGTTTTAATATATTTATGGTCAGGAGTGTCCCAATTAAACCAAATGACTAAATTACGTGACCCGATATATTCCTATATCTACTTCATGCTTTTTCTGATAATTTCCTCTGCTTTGAAAAGTACATGAAAATTGAAATGCGCAATGCCGCCTCTTTCAGCATTTACCTACTTTTCAATATAAGTTTTTTGCAATATTCAACATGTTTATTTTAAATATCTTATATTTTTATATATGAATGTGTATTATTTTTAATATTTTCATATTGCTCTATTTATATTTCTTAGCTCTAATATATTTCCTGCACCCAATTTTTGTCATTTTCAACATTGACATATATTGCTTTTAGAACTGTTTATGAAAATTTCCCTCAATCCATTTTTTAGTTGTTCAAAATCTGCTTAGTAAGAGAAAAATCAAATGATTATGGTTCAAACACCATATATTTCTACTCATATGAACAATTCACATTTAATATTACTGCAAAGCTGCACGAACTGCATAAGCAATAACATCTTATGTAAAAATTCATTAAAATTATTTAATTTATATAAATATAAATATAATTAGCTACGTATGTTTTATAATGCAGACCAGTGTTATAACACAAATGCGTATTTTAATGCTTAAAAAATAAATTGTTCAAAATTTCGTAACATAACGCATGGTATCATAGGATGTAGCTTAATTTTTATCTAACGAATATAATCGCCGTTTAATTAAGTGATTATATGCGCAAATTAAATTATGCATCAAATTATTTTATAATCTTTGAAAAGCTCAAATAAATAAATAAAAATATTTATAATGAAGCATTAAAGACAACTATGATATTTCATTTCATTTCATTCAGTTGGCTGCAGGCAAAAATATTAAATAAAAATTTGTGCAAAATGAATAAAAGCGCATAACAATAAATATGACACAAAAGCGTCGCATAAGCACACAAATAAATAAAATATCTATAACCTAAGAAAAAAAAAAAATTTTTCCATTTCATTGTTTGCTCTCTTTTTTGTGTCTTTCATACTGAGGTAAAAAAAAAAATAAATAACCTCAAGTACTTTTAGTTAAATTTTATTATTTATTATTTGCTGCTCTATATGTAACAAATAATCGTTTTTCTATTGGACTTTTGCACAAACCACAACTTACGTAGTTCATTATTTGAAGTGGGGGATTATTTTTTGCAAAGTTGAAATAAAAAATTATTGCTATTGTTGTGGTGTGTTTTGTTATATGTAAAGTATGAAGTTGAAAAGATGCTGAAAAGTGTGTTCATATAAAATCTATTTAGTTCTATTTTCTTTTTAAAGGAACTACAAAAATCTTTATGATAACGTAGTGCTACTGCAATTTCTTTATAAGTTTACTTCATTTCATTTACCTTAAAGGTAAAGAGATTTTTATTGGAGCTTCTATGAAAAATTCTCAACAGCTTTCATTAGTAAGTCTTTCGAACAGAAGCTTAGCTACAGTTTTTGCTACAGTACGAACAAAAAGTTAGTTAAGTTAAACGCGAAAACCCTAAAAGCTAGCATCATTTTTTTCTCTTTATTTCGCTGATTCCGATTTTTCACTATATTAAAATAAAAATAAAATTTTGTTACGCATAGGTACATTTGTATGTATTTCTGAAAAAATAAACGTAAGTTAAACAAATAACATACGAACAAAAGCAAAATAAATTGGAAACCGAAAACCAAACGAAAATTGAACTTCAAAGTACGTTTTAAATTAAAAGTGAAAAATGCACTGGTACACTGACTGGTAGTCAGCCATACAAACATAAAAACTTTAGTGATACATCGCTACCGAGACATTGTTTGATAGATTGTTGAATCTTCCAGGTGAAGCGGTTGAATGTTAGCGCGATTAATAAGCACGAATACAAGAACCTCTGACACTTTCAAAAGGGATTATTAACAGCATACATGCGATTAATAGGCGACTTTTTTACAAGTTTACTTTGTTCTTTCTTCCATGCAATGAAAATTTCTGTTTTTGAACTTTTTTTTTAATAAAAACTTCAAAATTTCATCGTACTTTACATAAGAATTCATGTATATGTTACCAGCTAAGCAAATTTTTAGGAAAAAGTTTTTCCCAAGTCACACTAGTTGACTCTTATGCCTGAAAGTATGCAATAAAATTTTAATACAAATTCAGCGTAGCTAGTGAAGCGGGTGTTGGAAATATTGTACTATAAAATGATGTAAACCCTAAGCTGCGACCAACCTTCCCCAACTTTTATATAGTACTAGCGAAAACGAAGTTGAACATTGTAAAGTACTGAACAAAGGCGGCCCCTGTTTGGTCAGCTTACAATGATAATGATTCTTTTTTGTCTTACTTTGCTTATCACAGTACTTCTGCTTAACTATTTTTGTGATGGATTTCAAAACGACGTAAGTCGGAGAAACCTTATCGATGCTGTGAAATTTGAATTTAAGTGTAGATGTGTACCCCCTAAAATCTTAAAAAGAAGCGTCACACGAAATCAAGCATCTATGAAATGTACAGCAACGCAAGGTGTTTAGGTGTAATGAAACGAAAATTCCGAGTCCAATCTTATAATAAATAGCTTTAATTCGCACCAATCTTCTTAAGCTCTTCTTATGACTTAAAAGCGAATCTAGACGCTACCCGAAGATAGCTCCTCCCAAATTACATACTAGAATATAAGTACGCACGCAATTGTAACTATCGCCTTAGCGGCTAATTTATAAATATTTTGCAATTAAAAATGTTTCCTGGGTAACAGTTTCATTAACAGAGATATCACATACACACATACACACATACATATGTGCATGTTTGTTTGTACACCTTCACGCATACGGACAAGTGCATTAATTGTGTGTTGCAGCAAAAGCAATCACAAATCGTATCGAGTCGGACATCACAATATACTGAGTTTCAAAAATCAACATTCATCATTTGTGCGATCTCCTGTTTTTTATCATCACGTCCACTTATTTTCATCTACAGCATTCATACAATTTTTTAAAGTTTTTTGTATTTAACCACTGTCAAACAACGTGGTCACAAATAAAATAGTAGACAAAACATTTCTTTATGGGTTGCTTTATTTTTTTGGAATATAATAAAGCGTTTGACTGCTGTGATTCCATATTGTTAACGTATCTGGAATGACCACACTTTTATAAAAAAAATAATAAATATGGTCCATTTTCAATTATCGAGCATTCATAAAAGTACATGGTTAAACTTTAGTCTCATTTGACGCCCTTAGTGGTTTTTTTTGTTGCCTCCTATGAATTATTTTATGTGAGAAAAAAGTGTTCCCATTCTTGCAGTAATTATCGGTTTTGTTATGTCATTCGTATAAAAAAGAGGATTAAATGAGTTCTGTAAAAACTTATTTGCTTAACGAATCGCACAACGAATTGCACATTGTGATAACAGAAATAATGTTGGCGTTAACAATTTCTTATTAAAATTGGTCTAAGTGTTTTATTAAAAATAAATCATAAAAATTTTCAAAAATGTGCTTTAACTTAAAAGTGTTATAAGCTGCATATTTGCGAATTCCTTATACCTAACTTAGTTTTGAGATACTCGTACAATCAAATTTAATATGCGACTAAGACAAATGCGAATTACAAAACTTTTTTATCATAAGTGCCGAGACAAATTAAATAAAAATAATGAACTAAGTATAAATCTTTAATTCACTTATATGATTTGTTTTTGAATTTTTTCAGAAGCACATAGTTTAAAGAAAATATTTTCATATATTTGTATGTTAAATGGATTCTTTAATATTATTTTTAAGACGATTAAATGCTAATAAATGAGAATAGCTTTGCCAACAGACCGAAATAAATTAATGAAGTGGAAAATTGTTATAAACATAAATTGATTCCTCATACATACCAATTCCCAAAAAATTAACATAAGAATTTCTACTAAATTTGAAGCTAAAATAAGTGCAATAAACAATTTTATTGACATTTTGTAAATAAAATACAACATGGTCTTGTTGATTTTGACATTATTTGCTGATGTTATTATTGATGAAAAATATGTTTTATATATATGAAATGAACTTAAAATGTAATGAAATGACTTTTTGCATTCAAATAGCAAATGTTTACTATGGCCGTACTTGATTGTTCATATGTTTGAGGGTGGCTCTCATTTTACAAAAAAAAATGTTAAAAATCTTCGAAATAAGTGAAAATTAAAAATAAATCATCAGTAAATATTGACATTATGAGCTCTCCTAGCATCAGCAGTTTTCTTTTACATATGTACTTGCAGCTACAAAACCTCTTTGAAACAAAAAAAAAATTGAGTACTCCTAGTGCGCATATCGGTATTTATACAAAGCCAATCACACGAGAAGTTTGAAAACAAGTATGAAATCATATCGGTTTATACCAATCCGTTTAAATATTTGTCAAATGAAATTACAAACTGGCCCAAATAAAGTCATTGAGTGTGACTTGATTGAAAATTTAATAATTTTTTAAAATAAATTCTAAGTTCAGTTTAGTCGAAAACAATTTTTGAATCGATAGAAATTATTGAAAATAATTTTTAATCTGGAAATGCGAAGTTTAATTAAACAAATCTTCATCAAATTTGGTAACACCCTAAAAAAATTTGTAAACACATAGCTCTACTCAACTGTTTTGCTAACAACTTCTGTGAGTATTTTCGTTTTGTCAGTGTGAATTTGAGTGTAGTCTTGTCAGTCGTCATATGAATTTAATTTGTATGCAATTTTGAACAAAAGCTTTTAATTGAAAAATACTTTAAACAATTTGTTTAATTTTAATCGAAAATGGCCAAATATGAATCAATTTAGTGAAAATAATTAAATCTATACATTTACAAATTTAGACAGGTATGTAAGTAATTCACTCTTCATAGTTAAATTGTAATGTGAGAAAATTGAAGGACGCGTCTTTGGTAACATTTTATTTTTGGTATTGTTTAAAAAAATCGAGAAAAAAATTTGACTGTGTGGAAGTATTTGTTCTTTAAGTTCCAGAAAACGTGTATAAGTCAGTGGCTAAATTCGTTTTTTTTTTGTTTAATTTTGGCACTTTCTTTTCAAAATTTTATTAAATTTTGGTATGTCTCTTCATTTTTAAGAAACTAATCCTTCTTAGCTCTTCACAAATTTGTAATCATCACTCTTCGTTACACACCTTTCGTTTGTTATGGCATCAAAATCATATCAAGCTTTTATTTATTTACAGCTAAAAATCAAATTCTCTGACGTTAAGTTCACCTCATTCTCGTAGTTGTAATTTTTGTATGAAATGATTTGAATTAAATATGAACTTGTTTTATTATCCTGCTTCTATTAATTTTTTTTCTTTGGCATTCCTTCTACAAGTGGCCTCAAAGCATCCTTTGGACACCACTACTTTGACTGGCAACAGCGTGTTGCCCTCGAGTGCAATTTGTGTATCCAGATCAGCAGCAGCGCTTTAACGTTTTGCCATATCTTTAGGATAAAAAGTTTCAATAACAACAGCAGTAGCATCGTACTGGTCAGAAATTTTCATTTAGTAGTATTTTGGGCCAAAATGTTATTAGCCACGTGAAGTGCACTTTATGGTCATTGCATTGCTTTGGTTTTATCGTTCAACGGCCAAGATGACCATGATGATGCGCTCATTTTGCCAACAACCACAAGTGGCACAGCTGCTCGTCAACACAGCTAGCTGCACTCGTAACAGCATTTTGCACTTGGGTGGCATCAGCTTAATGAGTGGCTATCGTCTACAGTTTCATGGTTGGCTTTTCCTAGAAAAAGTTTGTTTTTAAAATATTTTCGAGGAAAATTTAATTTTCCAATTACACAGAAATTTAAAGGTGAAGTTTTGAAGTTAAAAACTGATTTCATATGAAAATTTGTAATTTGGAATTTTCCCTAAAAAACCAACATTTCATGTTACCAACTTTTTACGATGTTTTAATTTCATATCCTTTGAATTAAATATATTCCAGGAAAAGCATGTTTTTATGACTACAGCAACAAAATTTATAGCGTCAAATTAGATTGAGTGCTGAGCGTATGTATGAACTTAAGCAATGTTTTTGTTAAATTTAGCTCATTAAAAATAACATAAGCAAATTAATAAAATTCAACGTAAATTTAATGTTTCACGCATTTTTTGCAGTATATTTTGTTTTAATTTTTTTAATGACTTTTCACATAACTCTTGACCAACTTTAAAAGTAGCGCTATAAAACCTCGAATTCTCACTGTCACTTTTAAAAGTTTTTCAAGTATCTCGTTAATTATGGCCACTTGTGTAACGAATAAACGAACGAACGGAAGAATGAACAGAAAAAAAACGATCATTTATTTCACATTTAATTGCAAAAATTTTGTAGTCAGCGGCCAAAGAGGCCAAAGGACAACAATAACTGCAACAACAGCCACAACATCAGCCTTGCGAAGGAGCGAAAAAAAGGTCAGTTGGTAGCAGTGAAAGTCAATTGGACAAAATAAGCACCTGCTCGTCGTTGCCTGTACCGCACTGATTACAGTGGGGCACAATTCTACAGAAAAGATAAAACACAAGTGTTGCAAATACGCAAACACAGCAAAGAAGACATGGTTGACAATGAGACCAAAAGGTAAATAAGAAAAGCCACAAAAAGGACCAATTCGATATGGGTAATTATTTGCATTAGAGTGATTCAAACTTTAGCTGTTTTTTCAAACTTTACGTGTTCTCCAAAATCTTAAAAGAATAATTCATTAGATAAAGTTTGGCTATAAGTAGCAATCCCGAAGCATTGAACTTTTGTAAAGCTTTTCATAGTTCATATATTTTGAAAAAAAAAATGTTGACTTTCTAAAAGCTGGTCAAGATCGCATAATTATTTTCATTACGTATATGACACATACAGCCTTTATATGAAAATAAGTTGTGTAATTTCTTACTTGTCCATTTTTAATATCGACTTAGAATTTTAAATAACAAATTTACGATCAAAATTGCAAAATATTTTCCATAGTCATTGACAATTAGTGTTTTTAATTATTTTACTCTTGATTAATATCTTTCATAATTTACCCGGTGCGGCCAAATCAAAGAACAATAGAGCAATCTTAAGCTTATGCAAGACTTAAGGTACTATAACAAACAAATAATTGTTGCTTATTTCACTTTACTCTACCCTGTATAACGCTTTTATGTAGTCATTACAAATTATTTATTAGGGGTGTGACCTTATCTCCATTAGATAATTAAAGAAATTTTTCTTAAAAGAAGGCTAAAACATCAGCCTGGAATATTGCAAACGAAACTTGATTTTAAATCTTTAACCAAAAATGTATTACTCAGATATACTGGAAGAGTCTTAGAAGCACTAAGAAATGGTATTCAACAGATCTTAAGTGCAATTATTTTATAAATGAATTAAAATAAAATTACAGATAAAACTTTGAAAAGTTGATTATGTGCAGCTTAAAAATTTTAATATTTTCTTGAATGTTTCCACTGTTGTCGTTTGCTTACCACCGCTCTGTGTTAAGTACTTTGGAGGCGTTGTTTATCTTAAGTGGCCTATCGCGCCTTTGCTCTCTAACAGCTCAGTCCCACCCCGTAAACATTTTTCAGCAATAATAACTTGAATTTTATTTGTGTTTTAAGGATAAAGCAAATAATCCTGTTATAATTAGCGCAAATAGCGCTTGAACAAATTAAATGTTGTAGAAAATTTGTTGTTGGAATAGACCAACATAACAGAAAATGCTTGCTGGAAGAAATCCACTTTTGGGGGCCGACAATGGTGGTGTAGAGATTGCTTATGACGACAACTGAAAAATTATTAAGCATAAGAAGAAAACATTGTTTTTTTAACAATAAGGCTCTTTGGGAATAACCGTGACGGCCATAAAAAAATTAAAATGACGCTAATTTATTAACATTAAATATGCATATTATTACTGCTGCTATTGTTTTAAGTCTTATCGTGAGAATTGTAATTAAACTGAAGCAAGGACTTCTTTTAATCGGGCTGGTGTTTTTACTCGTAAACTTCGTATTTGCCCCAAAAACAACACTTCTATATAGCTATCTTTAAAAAAAACATTGTGTAATTTAACGAAAGCTAACTACAAGCTCCGAATATAACAAGGAGTTCTTTTATTTTCTCTCCATTGTTTTGCCACTCAAATAACTTGGCAATTTATGTGTGTGAAATTTCGCAGGTATATGGCGCCACTTTAAACTTCGAATTCTATTGTTGTTGATGTCATGGCGTGAAGTGTGTATGTGAATCACTTGAAAAAGCGGAAGCGGAAATGGAAACAAAACACGGCATGAGATGCAATCGCGCGCACACACACACACACACACATACACAGGCAGTTAGTACAGTAGCATATACAGCAGAAACAAAATTTCTAACAACAATAAAAGCCAACTCAAAGCAAAACACTAAACATTCGCATCTAAAGTTTTCAAGTGATTTTCATGTTTTATTATTTGTCTGTCTTTGTGTGGTAATACTTACTATATGTGTATTATGGAATCTGCTTGTGTTCTTACACAGTGATGGTGTTAAAATTAGAAAATTTTAGAGAAAAAAAAGTTTGAAGGTTGCCATTAGCTCATGTGCTATCTTATTTTGTTTTACTTGTAAACAATGTGATATTCATTTTGCTGAAATTCAATTTTTAGTATTTGTATGGGTTTTTTAAGCAATCTTTCGATTGGGCTGAACTTAAAAACAGTTATTTGATACCGAGTGGCGTACCGTGCATATCGGACAGTCGAGGTGAAGAAGTTATTTGCCACCCCAACCGAAAGAAAATTTTGACATTAATGCAAAAATTGTATTTACCTTAACAAAAAAAAAAGGTCGTCACCTTTGACTTTCAAAAAACCCAAGCCAAATGAAATATATTTTACTTTAAATTTCAAAATCTCCACCTACAACATTGCAATTTACTTTATCCAATTCAACAACTAAAAAAAAGGTCCCTCACTTTTCTCTTTCAAAAACCTTAGCAAAATGAGATATACTTCATAACCATTTTTCCACCTTCCGAACTTGCGCTTGAGTCTGCTAAAGTTAATGGACGAACATTTTCAGTCGGCTAATGCTTCAGAAACCTGCGTGAAGTATCTGAATATGCCATATACACATAAGAATATCGTAAAAGTGTAGAGCTAACTAAAATTAGCTAAGCGCTATTATATTAAAAGAAAAACAGCAGCATCATGGCTTCGACGAAGGTAGTCAGAGTTAATACTTTAAAGTTTTGTAAGTTTTGTAGCAAAACTTTGGCATATAAAAATCTTATCAAATTAGATAAAAAATATTTTTTTTTATCGCCACAACTGTCATAACTGCAGTCTTCTACTTAAAACGTTGTCTGTTCATAGAGAACGTGCATTGAAAAGTTGCTAATGTTGCACTTCAACATAATGGAAAATCACGAATATTCACTTTTGTTTAAAATAACGTTCGCGAACGTTTCATGCTATCATTCCGCCTATTTTGGGCGATGACGCTAATTGTCGTTGAATGCTGCACACACACACACACATGCTGGCATATGTACTTCGCTTACACATACTCTAACAATAAAGTCTGATTAATCCAAATGTTTATTGCTTTCGCATCGTTAAGTTTACTTCATTATTGTAGTTGTTGGTGTTGGCTACGTTGTTGCAGTCGGTGTTGCAACTACCACTTTCATTATCATTGCTGCAGGTGCCTGCAAGGAGTTGTTAGGGTAAAATTGTTGTTAGGGTAACATTGTTTATTTATGCAGCGTGTAACAACTTATCACTATATTTGTTGTAATAAAATATAATACTTTCAAGAACTTTTAATATACTACACGCGTATATTTTGTGATAACGCTTTGTTTGTAATGAACTTATTTAAATTTTTTTAGTAAATATCATTTAAACATTAAAAAATATGAAATTCTACAGTATTTCTTAATTAAGTGTAATATTCATATTATTTAGAAAAATCTCTAATTCTGTAAAAAATTATACATTTTTAATGTTCGCTTAAGTTTTTAAAAGCTTCATTTTGAATTTCTCAAGTGTTGCACATAAAAAATTGATTTTTTTTTTTCAAAATGATTGATAGGTTTATAGAATTTATTTTGAAAATCTAAAACCATTAGCAATTATTATGATAAAAACAAAATAAATTTCCAGAAGCGATAATTCGTAAGTTCGAAAGCAAAGAAAACAAAACAATGTAACAATTAATAACATTAAATAAAATTTATCGAAATGGGTTAATTGAAAAATGTTCTTGGTAGAATCTTGCTGCTCAGTGTGACGCTGCGTAGCATATTGCCTTTACTGGTATAAAAAAACAGCAAATTTGCAACACAATTTTCCACTTACAGCTAATTAAGGACGCATTGTCCTTTGGCTGCCTACTGTTTTCTTGGCGCTCTTATTTATGTTTCTTTGCTTTTTTCTTGCTACGCTTCTACTTTCGTTTATTTATTTTTTTTTTTTCTGAAGAAGAATTATGGCAATTTATTTAATATTTATTTTTATGAGGCATCAACATGCTTGTTGTTGTAGCTCTAATGCCAGCGAATGATGGCAACAGCGCTTAAAAATGTAAGAAATAAATTATTCGAAGTTATACAAACAAACATGAACTTATGCACAAACATTGATTCAAATACACACCAGCAAACATTGGGCCAAATTGTAGTTCTTTTGGCCAAAGCCAAAGTCATGTCAATGTGCTTTTAATGAGCGCATTTATGCCAAGTGCTACAAAGCATGTTTTATATATGACCAACAGTGATGGCAGTAGCATTCTTTGACTTGTTCTCATATTGCTGGTTACGCTAACCGTCTCTTTTATAAATGCTGCACTCGAGGTTTAATAAAAATATTATCGATATTTTGAATAGACCAACTTGAAGTCAACTGATATTTCTTCTGTTGAAACGGTTTGAGTGGTTTGTATGATAATGGTAAGGATAATTATAGTTTTAAGAACTCGTCCGCATAAGAGAACTTATTGCCTTATTACTTATTACAATTATTTTACATGTATCAATTTATTTTATTACAAAAGGTGCACATTTATCATGAATATCATGCATCAACCTGATACTTTCTTATATAGTATAGGTATCGTGAGATTAGTTATCCATCCAAATTTTACTTGAACATCCGCTGGCAACTAAAAGCTTTGCTTGTAAATCTGACCCAACTGCTGCTGTTCTTGTGCTGGCTGGCAGTAATTTTGCTACTTCCTTCAGCATAAATCTCAGACATCACGAACTCAATGGCTGGTAACTTGTGCTACTCACCGGTTCGGCATCGCGTATGTGTGTGCATTAATTTGAGAAACATGTTGCCGGGATGGGCAGGAGCTGCTTAAAATTATTATTATGATTGTTTGTGTTGTATGCTGAAATTTCTAATTACACTTCCCGACTAACTCTGTCCATTCGATCCTCCCACTTTTATGGTTTGTCTTCCTGTTTTAAACGTCCTTTCCTTTACGGAGCTCATGTTCGTGTTGTCCTCGTTGCGGGTAATTGGCAGTAAAATGCGTTTGGGGGTCACCTATTTAGGGTATGCCATAATGTGCGATTCACTTCATTAAATGAGTCGACGAATTTGTTTTGTTGTTTTTTTTTTTTTAATTACAATATTTTTCTGTGAGTTTGAGTCGTAATTTTCTTTTATGACTTTAACAAATAGTTTAATTACTGCTGTTAGATATTTTACGTTCCACTAACGGCTCATGTTTTCTCTTCTACCAGCTATAATTTGTTAACTTAAATTATTTGATGTGAAAATTATATAAGTATAGAGACTTTACTCCTGACAGCTACAGTAAATTAGTTCTAAGCTTACGTGCAACTTTTGATGTGTTTTGGTATCAAAATATATAAAAATATTTTTTAAGATATTACAGGAACTTTTCAAGATTTTATCAGAAGTTTTTGCAGGCAATGAATATTAAAAGTCGCTAATATCAAATTTGTAAAAAGTAAAAATTTTATGTACCAATAATTCAATCAAAGTTAACAAAACATTGCGCAATTACTCAACACTTTACATGAAAGCTCAATTACTCATTAAAGAACTGATCAAGGAATGCGAAATCTTCATGGTGTTTATATGAAGCTTAACCCACATTTTTCTGTACTACAAATGAAAAATAAACCCATGTTCTTTTAAAACATTCTTGTTTCACATTTCTCAACAAACCACAATAACAGATAAACTTATACTCAATCCAAAATCATAAATAAAAACTAGAACAGTAAATATGGATGAAAACACAGAAATTGCGGCAAAAGTGTTTTGTTGCTTTTTGCTCCCTCAGCAACCTTCAGTACTTTTCCACAATTGCGCTCGTACAGTGTATATTTAGTGATAAAGTTTTTTTTTTCAAAATTTCAACTTGAAATTTTTTTAAATACTACAAGGATTTGGTTTACGTTTGATTTATTTCCTGTAGGAATTGTGTAATGCATTTTGAAAAAGCAAGATTCTGCCTGTTGGACACACAACTTTGATTGGTATTAACATACGATGCAATTTAGAAAACATAAATTCATTATATCAAAGATCATAGGTCAATTAATCAGGTTTTTGGAACTATCTCACTACTTATTAATCAGATAGATAAAATGCAGATTAGGTTATTTTGCACCGTAATACAGTATCTGTGCTGTACTTGAAATATATCAGTCTTTTAAAGATTTACGAGTCACATTTGAAGTTATTCATATTCAATGTCAGTCAAGACAGAAATCATTTGTATTTAATATCATTTGCAGTGTATTTCAGTCACATTGAGTCAGGGATCATCTATCAAAGTTGTGGATAAAACTCTACCCAAGTGGGTAATTATTCAAATAGTTGACTATTTATTTTAAATTCCACAATAGTCCTCTTTTAAAGTAGATCATATTTTTTGGGATTTACTACCTCTTCGAGAATAAGCAAATTTTGAAAAAAAAAATATTTGACTTATCAAATATGGGCTGCTATACATTTGGATAGCTATTATTAAAAATTAGAAAAAAAAATAATAATATTTTTATATATGAACAAATGAAACATTTAGTTGAGAAAAGTCAAAATTTCACAAAGCGTTACAAAAGTTTTTGAGAAAAATTGTTAACGTTTGGTGCATAAAAATTTTAAATGAAACTGTAAGGTTGAAAATTTTAGCCAACAAAGTTTGTTTTCTTTTATGATGAATCTTTTAAAATATTTTCTCAATTCTATTCTCAATATAACTGAATGTGATTGTTTAAAATTAGTTTTCTTTATTTATTTTTAAAAATCATTTTCCAGTACACGATTTTTGATTCTTGATGTAACATCCTTATGCACTGTTATGACGAACGCTAAAGAATTAATAGTTTGCAGACATTGCTTTTTCCAAAATAATTCTCATAAGTCTTTAAGGTCATTTGTGCTTCATGTAATTAGCCTGTGCTACTCCCACTTCTAATATCATGAACACTTATTTAAAATTTTCCAACTGGGTTGTGATTTTATATTTCTATTTAAGTATTTTTTTACAGCTTCTTTGCTATTGCTATTGTTATTGTTACGCGTCACTCATGGCTGTTTTTGCTGTTACTGCCAATGCTGCGTGTAGACATGCAACATGCACTGCAATCTGTGAAAAACCAAATTGGAAAAGTGTGGAGTAGATGAATCCTTTTTTTTTACTTTTTTCTGTTTCAATGTGGATTTACAATTTTATTATCCTTTCACATTCTATTGTTATTATGAAGCTTCAAATTGTACTTGTAGTTGTTTTTAGTTACTTTGCGTTATTATTGTAGTTGAGGTTGTTTTTTGTTTTTACTGTTTCTCGGTGTTTTTGTTTTGGTGGTTCTATATCTGTGTTATTTCGTTTTAGTGTGCTATGTTGAAAACTTTATTAGTTTTTGTTTTTGTTTCCAATTTTTTTAACGTTTATTCACTTATAGTTGCTGCAAGCATCCAGCGAGTGCAATTCATTCAAATCTTGCTAAATCTCTATTTTTTCCAAAGGATTTAGTTGAGTTTCATTCTCAATGCTTTTGATACTTTTTTGTGTTATCTGTTTTTTTTTTTGTGTCAGCTAAAAGCTGGTTAATGCTCTTCTTTTGAAATGATTTGTGGTTTCTTTTTATATACGAAAGCATTTTCTCATTGTATTTAATATATTATATATTGTGTATAGTTATTTTGAAGTTTTTTGCAAGAATTTTGTTTTGAGATTATCGTTGTTGGTATGTCTCATGAGTTAGCAGGTAGCTCAAAAATATAATAGAAGTTTGCATCTACAAAAGCTTCTTGCTAATAAACATTACGTTCAATGAATTGTTTTATTTAAAATGTCATGAGACGAAAATAGTTTTAATAAGAAATCTCATGTCTATAAGGATAAGAGCCTCAAAAGATTTCTGCTAAAATGAAAATTTAATATGATGAAAATTTTAAGCATCCAAACTCTTATGATATTGAAATTTTATGAGACTTTTTTTAAATTTTGAATGACATGTCATGTAAAATTGGACAGATGTTTAGCGAACTACGCAGACGATTTTCGAATTTTTTATTTTTTTTGCTCATAAAACTGAGTGTCTTTGGTCGTCAAATGTAAATTTCCTACCGCTTATAGACAATTTCTTAAATAAATTTATTTCCAATTCATATATTTTATTTCTTACAGCAGTACACTTGAAAAATCTCAATGATTTGATGGCTTTTACTCCAAACTCTCATTACTATATAAACGCAAATTTGAATATAATTGAATTTCTGACATTTAAAATATTACAAAGAGTTTAACAGATTTCAGTTGCGTGATGTCAGCAATGATATTTGTCACCGCTGTCAGAATCTCAACCAATTGAGTATAAATCAGCTTAAGGACATGACAGACGCATAAGAGTTTACGCAATTTCAGTTTATTTAATTTCTTTTTTTTTTAATTCATTATCTCATGATTGTATCAGTGCAACTTTTATGAAAAATCATATTGGTAAATACTTGATTTTAATTATAAATATATAAACATACATATATGTTTGCAACATGATACCTCGGTCTCGTGCGTTTTCTGTGTAATTTATATGTTTCGCGCAGTACAAAATTTTATCATGAAATACATACTTTCATTTAATCAAATTAAGTTTAAATGAAGTAATTTTATTTACATTCGAATACTCAGCGAATACATGTATTTTATTATTAATTATGAAAACGTAAATGTTAAAGTAAGGCTTTCGAAAGCAATTTGCTTATTGTTGCATAAATATTGAAATATAAAATAAAGTGAATTATGTCATGTTGCAATAAAGAGAATTTTATATTGAAAACAAAGTTACGATTCGTCATTTAAATCAATTCGCCAGTCATATAGATGTACATCGATGAAGTGTTTGATAATGCAAATTTAATTTCACACACACGGCATTTAATATTGAAAATTAAAAAGCAAAATTATTATTGGCAAGGACATACATAAAATAGTATGCGATAAACATTTATGAGTAAAAATCTGAACCAATTAAAATGTGATGAGATATAATTTTCATAAGATCTAAGTGGAATTTACGATAAGAACTAAAAAGTAATATACCATCATACAATATCAAAAAAATTCACTCATCTGCGCTTCTTTCTAATAGGTGACATCAAAAGTACTGTTATAGCGGATTTCAAAAAGTTTATTGAAAGTGGACTGTAGAAAACCACATAGTCCAAGAACCTGACGCAGAAAAGTCAAGTGTATAAGATTTCAGGATAGGATTTACGAAAATGATAGTAATGCATTTTGGTGAAACTTACCAACCGAGGTTGCCTTGCCAAAGCCTATCTCGATGCCCAAAAAAGCCCGTTGTTTTAATTAAATCTGTAGTATATTACAGCTCGATATGTATTCCAGATGATAGAACTCGAAGAAATAAAGGCCATCCACCTAAGGTGACTCACATTGATAGGTGCAAAATTACTCTTTAAAAAAAACTGTCGAAGCGAATCACAAACAAATTATATAGCTTGAGTACCATTTAGATTAAATACGGAAAAGGTTAGCCACAAAAATGCAATAAAAAATGTGTCATTAGTAAAGCCTTCTTAGTTGGATTATATAAACCAAAATTGTCAATTTTATAACATTTAAGACTATGATGGCACTTACGAGTCAAACGCAACCTTATATTATAGCAAATCTTAAGTAATATATTAAAATGAGCGACCCCGAAAACATATGGGATGATCTTTTTCGAAATTTTTTATGCTATTTTAAGAAAATCTAGTGCTTCCTGTGAAACCTGTTACCTTTTATACTTAAAAGTATTTCATGATATTATAATGCAGAAATACTGCGGTTAGCAAAGCTGATGTTGAACATATTAAGCAATTTGACTGCAGCTCAGGGTTTACATCTTGTAGCTACGGTATTAAAATTTTACTGTATTCATGGGTCTTGCCTAGGGACAACCTAGTCGGTATCACATACATTCTCTAAAAAATTTATTTCAAATTATTATCATCATTTACCAAATAAGTGAATTTTCCATCGTAGGAAAAAAATCTATCTATTGTAATGAAAATCTCATGCAAGAAACAAATGTGAGAAGTTTTCATGAGAGTTAAATGAATCAGTTGACAATAAGCAATAGAAAAATTACATGAGAAAGTCAATTTTTAGCAAAATATAATTAGATAAATGTCTCCCGAAATTTAATTGTATGAGTTAAATGCTATTAGATGAAAGAACATTCAAAAATGGGAAACAAACAAAATAGATTTAGAAAGGAACAGAAAACTATTGGTACGAAAAACTAAAAAGATTTTTCATAATTTGACACATAATTTCTTTAAGTTTTCAGAGACTTAACCCAAAAAATATTTGGCATGATATTTTATATAAAGTGCACAACTTTATTATTGTGACGGAGGTGTAAACTGAAGCAAATTCTGAATTATTAATTATTGCAAACCTATTTGTGTAGATACCATGACGACACTCTGTGGTAAATCTAATCGAAAAAATTTTTATCGATGTCAATAACTAGGAACTGCTCCAATTATTATTTGCTGCATAGCAAATTACTTTGGTCCTTTTGCTAGCACATTCAACGAAGGATTGGCCATAAATGGCACAATCGCTTTGGGGTATGCGTAATTTATCGTAAATCAGCATGAACTGTGCTACACAAAGCTTCCATTGAGAGCTTTACAGTCATATTGAATACACAACTGTCTGAAATTCATTTATCACCACGTGCAGGTCAATAAATTTACGAGAAATTATTTTATCCCTAAGCAAACGCTGAACGTTTAATTATGACACTTTGGTGACCAATTTAGTTTGGCACCATGCGGTAAAACATTCAAAATTCAACAGAATTTCCGCAACCTGAATACGATTGCATATACAATCGTGAATTTCTAATAAATGCTCGCACATTTCGGCATTGGGAATAAAATTTTGGTATTCAGATTGCCAATTGTATGATGAACGGCCTTGCGTGTAATGGAATTGTAATTTAATACCACGATATGTTGGTGCAGGCTTATTAAAATATTTATTTATTTATGTCTTTGACTGAATTTTAAAAACTAATTCGTAATGTTAATTTTGCAATCGTTAAAGATTTTTTGTGTTTAGTTGTCGTGTTCAGAATATAGCGCCAACATTTAATGTAGCATGAAATGTAAAGTGTTGATCATGAATTATGATTATAGAAACATGTACTATGATGAGCTTGTTATGAAGTACGAAGTACAAAATTTGCAATATCTTTGATAACCATTGCATAAAGGATGGTCACAAACAAAAGTTCAAACGAACTTTAACCCTCATTCGGCCGTATAGTCCCGGGTGTATTTCTTATCAATTCGTTTAACCTATCTTCTTTGACATCTTAAACAAATGAATTTTAAGTGTAAAAAACACAAAATACTTAAAATTGTTACCTGTTAAAGTTTTTTATTCTCATTTCGGCCGAAGCAGCCATATAGGACATTCTTTTTACGTACAAGCCGAACGAATTTTGAAAAAAATTGACCGACACATTTTTGATTTGGTTGATATTTTTTTTATGAGCTCTGTATCTAAAAAAAGAGATACCTGTTCGAGGATTTTTTTTGAAATTTTTTCTTTTTTTTAAATAGAGCGAATTTAAATTTCTAGAATTTCGTTATTTTTGGCTTGGAGACTCACTTTCGAAAATTCATAACTCCGGTTCTGTTAAAGCTAGAAAATTGAAATAATTTTCATTGTAAAACAAAGAAAATTAACTTTAATAATAAAAAAAAATTATTAACAAATTAAATGTTTGAATCGATTTTTAATAAATCCAGTACCAAATTTCACCATCGTATTCTACGTTAAATTTCCTATCGAAAATGTCATATGGTGTGAACACTTTGGTGCCCATGTCTTGGAAGAACAATTTATTTGTTTGGAACAAAGTAAAATTTAATATGTATTTTAAACTCTGAAGATGATTTTGGTAATTTATTTGGTGTTGAAGCAATTTAGCAATGCAATATCAAATTTCGCTTCGGAAAATGTCGTATCGCTATTTCTTTAATAAGTTGATAATAAATTTGCGCTTTATGTGAAAAGTTTTATTACGAAGCCACTATAGATGATAATACCTAAGAAGTGTGATATACCATTAAAAAAGTTATTTTGAATTATCTAAAATTCTAGTCTGTAATCAAGGTGCGCATTGTTTTTGAGCGTTGCTGCAAGCTAGACTGTAATGATTATTTTATTGAAAATTGATTGGTTTTCTCTGTGTTACACTTAAGCTGCCGGTAATGATTTTTAGTGGGGATGCAGAGATATTTAAATGTAAATACTCTGAAATATTTCAACCAGAGACTATGAGTTTTTAAGTAATGAAATGATTTTGTGGTGATAGCGAGCGATAAAGTTGTTAAAATTTTTAAAATAATAATAAACTAATTGAGCGAACATTTTTCTATAAAATTCCAATAAAAAAATGTTCACTTCTGTGGTTTACTTTTCGCAGAATCATTTACAATTAAAATTAATTTAATCATAATTGGGTAATTTTTTAAGCATGGCATTAAATAAAAAATCCTTTAGTTTTAAATTTTATTATTTCATAATTTATTTTAATTCAATTGGTTTGGTTTTTTCTTCACATATTTAATTAATGTTTCATTGTTTTATTTCAATTTAATGAATTTCATTAATTTAAATTATTCAAATACTTAATGTGTAGAACTTAAACGTATTTCATTTAAAAACAGTTAATAATTAAGTTTTTCTTAGTTAAATGCATCGCATTTCATAGCTAAGTATGTCCACCCTTCGGAGCCACCATTTAATAAAACATTTACATACACAGTTTCACGTACAGACATTTTTGACATTTATGTTTTTATTTTTAAATATTTAATATTTAATTGTGGCTGTTGTATGCACGTTTATTTCTTTTCTTTATATATATATATATTTTATAACGTTTTTTATTTATAATTTTACACTGATAATTTTACGTTGTGGTTCGTAAAACATTGAGTTAAAAAAGAATTAAAATTTAATATGCGTTTTACTACGGTAGTTAGTTTTTGCCTATTTGATTTCTCAATTCGCAATATCCTTAAAGTAAATTTAGCTGTTGTTCATTAAAAGTAGATGTTTAATTTTAAATAGGAAATTTTAAATTGTATTACCTTTGCTCTACTAATAATGTGGAATTTATTTTTTTTAAATGTCGATATCTTTTTTGTCTCATTTTATTAGAAAAGAGTTGCCAATTTTTATGTTATGGAAGTGAAAGAAAATAATTTGCTTAATTAGGGTTTGGTCAACTGTTACTTAAGTTAATGAGTTAGAGAATTCCACGTTATCTTTTGTTTTTGGAAACTCAAAACGATTTTTGTCGCTTTTATTTCTTTACTAAACGCTATTTGATCTCATTTAGGAAATAGTAACAAGTTTTTTCTGTTGTTTTTTCCATTACTATGCTAAAGTTTTTATCTAGAGCTATTTACTTAGGAAGCCTCATGTACAAGCTACTTTGTTGGAATATACTTTACCGACAAAGCTGCCAACATGAACTGCAACTCAGTTTGCAAACTTTTAGTGATGATCAATATATTTTGAACTCAAAGCAAGCGCTGTAGTGACATGAAGCCATCAAGTTTTAAATAATATATGAGCAATATTAACATAAATATACCATGTCGGCAAGCTCTATATATTTCCAACAAGGTGGCTTGCGTCTGTGCTTTCGAAACTAAATAAAGTTTTCAAATAAAGTGGAAGCAGTTTAATATTTGAATATGTTCTCAAATGATTAACATTATTAGCAATATTTATATTTTTTTTGTGGTTTTCGGCATGAAATCTTCGATGAAGTACCTTATTTCCTGAAAATCCATGTTAAAAAAAACACGTCCAAAAAAAGTCTCAAATAAATTTGCGAAGCCCACAAAAGAAAGAAAAAATTTTCATATCAATTAATATACTTAAGAGAAAAAATTTGTTTAGGTTAATGTAAGTAGAAATCCTGTGAGAGTTCCATATGATCAGTGAAACGCTGATTTTTCTTTTGCTGGAAATACAAATTGATATTTTGATAAGTGGAGTACGCAAGCGCTGTAAAGGACTTTTTTTAAAATAAAACTTTAAAATGTAATAGTTAGTATTGAGTTCTTATAAGTCGAATTTCAAAAGACCGAGTACGCATGGTGATGATAAGACGACAGTAGCGAGTTGTGTGCGAACTTCTTCCGACTTGTATGTGCACGACACGATCTCGTACTGTACGCAACATACGCTCGGTATATGTGCTACGATGACGCGATGACTTGTGTACGATAAGCTGAAGTGAAGTTCTATTTTTTTCTGCTGCAATTCAAGGTTTTCCTCAGCACCTTCAATGATTGCATTTTTTTAATCTAAAATTTTCGATAAAGCATGGAATTTCGGCTTTTGAGATGTACTGTTCTAACTTAATACTTCTGAACCATAGCTTCTACCTTAATTTCTTTCTTCGGAAAAATCACACAAATAGCAATATAAAGAACTAACTAAAAGTATTTAAATTTTTGGACTTTTTTAACGAATAATAAAAAATAATTATTTTGCGCTGTTTTTAACGTAAGGATCAAACTAACATAAGCACATATGTATGTATGTACGTTCTTGTATATCATGAAAGTGAAAAACATTTGTTTGTAGTGCGTTTTATACCTTGAGTCAAATGGGCTTATTGGTAATTTATATCTAAATTTAATGTTTTTTAATTTCTTAAAAGTGATAACAATTTGTTGTACATCAATAAAAATTTGTTCATATTATTGCTAATAAAAATGTAGTTGTAATTAAATTATTTACTATTTTTAAAAACTCTTAAAACTAAATATTTATTATTACTGCTATTGACTAGGTTAATAAAAATGTCTGCTTAAATTAAAATATTTAACTGATCAACTGATTTTTTATTATTTTAATGTAAAGTTTTATATATTAATTTTTAGTGATAACAAGTAATAAACACATTCAGCTTATTAACTAAGTTGCTTGGCCTAATTCTAATGCTAAATTTATTTATTCACTTTGTGCTATTTACAGATCTGTGTTTTTTAGCAAGCCAACAAATCGCTGGTTATGTTGTTGGCAACCCTATTTGTGCATTAGAACATTTTCTTACTGCAGCTCCATTTGTTGTAATTCCCTTTGAATGCTGCAAACTGCTGTTGCTGCATTTCCAGCTCTTGTCATTTTGTTGTCGACTCTTTTGTTGACGTCGCTGCAGGAACAAAAGCAACAATGACAGCATCGTTAGCAGTGCATTTGGCAGTTTGATGCGTGATGAGCTACCATGATGCATGGCAGCAGGATGCTCACCTGTTGGAAGAAACAAAATAAACGCATATTTTTTTACTTTGATATCATTTTGAAAGATGTTTCTAGCAGGTTTTACAATTTCTATTAAACGAGTACAGAAGTTGGAAAATATCAAAACAAAAGTATTTGTTTGTGCTATTGTTTCCTAATTTTTCCATTAAAATGCCTTTTTTTATTGATGCAACTTTTTTGTTTCTCTCAACTTCCGCAATAAAACTTTTGAACTTCCGTTGCTGAAATTTTGTTATTGCCATTGGCTGTAATTTTTGAAAACTTAACGTTTCTTGCTGTTGCTGTAATGAATTTTGCCGTAATCAGTACTCAATATTAATTTGGTTTTAATTGAAAATAACAACATTATCTTCGAAATGTATGGAGGAAATTATTTCTAAAGAAAAACGGATTTATTGCTTATTCCTTTTATGGCCAATGAATTTTTATTTCTCTTGGCAGAAAATTTCTAATTAGAAGCGAATCATTTCTAATGTTTATTTTACCGAAATTACACTCATAAAAATTTCTTGGTATAAAACAATATTTTTATGTGAGTTGTTATAAAAATAAATAAACTCCCTTTCCAGCATTTATTTAATTTAAACTTTTAAACTCTCTGATAATACATATATACGACTATAAAAGTATTATTTTGCATAAAGTTCTTCAAGTTAAGCTTCCTAAGTTAAACATAAGACAAATGCAGCTACTTTAATATCGAAAGTAGCCATAGTAAATACAATGAGTTTCATTCCCTGAAGTTATAACAGTAGCTCTTTTTGTTTGCCCTCTAACCTTCTACATTTTCACAGTCGTCCTTTTACACTAATCATTTCAACATCAATCAGCTCAAAAGGAAGCCATGTTGCCACAACAACTGCAACTATTTTATGCCACTTGACTGCATAAAGCTTTCATATTTCATTTACGAGTTTAATCCTACACAGTGCACAGTGGTGTGAAATAGAGTAACATAAATTGAGTTCAGAACTTTTTATTAAATCTTCAAGTGAAATCAATTTTGCAAAGATTTTGTAATTTGAAGTAAGTAAGAACCTTTTTATATTCATGTCAAAAAGTACCACAAAATGTTCCTCACTCCACTTTACAAAATAATGTCAATAAAATTACACCTACTTATTTCAAAATATAAATAAGGGAATTCCAAAATTGGTTTTAAAACGGTTCTCAAATAAAGTGTGGTTTGATTTTGGTTCGGTTCAGATAAAAATTAACTAAAATCGACAAAAAATCCGGTTCAAAGAGATTTGTTTCACAACTGGTCTTAGTTATTCCAAAAACACTAATCTGTTTAAACATTCAGACGATTTCATTTAATTAATGAAATTAGCTAAGCCACTCATATTATATATCACCTCCTGAAAATTGCCGTCATGCAGTGGTGGCACCTATAAGGTAGAATAAGAAATCGTTTAAACGGAGAAGCTCTGGAGAGTATTGAAGGCATTCGGTAGTGAATGTGTACGATGGAAGAGAGTTTATGTAGAACACATAAGCATAAGTGAATTTAATAAAACTGATATATAAGAAATCAAAATCAGAAAGCGATACTTCAAGCAGCTGATACATCTAGATATTCCTGCACTTATCTGCAGTCTAAATTGTTTGCAATATTTGTCAATACACCACCACTGTGCGACGTGTCACTACAATCCCATTCAACTGTACTGATGAGTTGTCTCCATGGGACCATCAAAGATATCAACCAACTCCAATACACTACACTCAGCTACACTTAACTCAACTCAATTCATTTCGATGCGTTGTACCAAAGTGCTTAAGTCGATTGGTCATTTTAATGCTACGGAGAGAATTAACAAAATAGCAACAACAACAACAATAGCAGCTGCAAAAACAACAAAAATAAATGATGAATAAAGGAAGCAAAATAAGCGAACGACAATAAAATCCTTGTGCTGCTGCTGCTGCTGTTTGCATAATTATAACAGGACTTCAAATGTAGTCCAATTGAGTCCATCTGACTATCATTGTGTCCGTCTGTGCATTTGTCTGTCCATAGCGTTATGTAGAGTGCAGATGTCGCTTTTGTTTGTCTTTTCTTGTGACTTTTCTTACACTTTTGCTGGCTTTCATGGTCTTATGTCTGTCAATTGGAATCAATGGCTCGACCAAACGCAAGGAAATATGAAGTAGGGAGTTTATTTCGCCGAAGAGGTTGGCTTTGCTGCTACGGCTGGTGTGAATGCCTGGGAGCGTAACTTTAGTTAATTAGATTTTCCGTTTAGCAGCGAAAGTTTTTCTCTTGTTTTAACGCTACACGCTTTAGTATCTTTTTTTTTTTTTTTTTTTTTTTGTTTGCTGATATACTTTTAGTATTATGACCAAGTTAAGAAAAAAGGTAATTTATTCGATGAATTGGAATTATCGGTATTTGCTTTGATGCTATGGGATCTATTGTTCTTTATATTTATTCTGACGACATGACATTAAGCGTTTGACTATGATGATTAAATCAATGATTTTGTTGAGAATGGCAGCAATTTAAGACACACTAAGCTTTTTTGGAAAACTTAAGCATTTAAAGAAATTAAAAATAAAAATAACCACTTACCATCAACGATATGTACACGTACGGATGTCGGATTTGCATTCGATGGCGTGCATGTGTAAAGTCCTGAATCCTGTTGGATGGCCTTCTGTACCAAAAGGCGACTTGTTGTTAGTATACCCTTTTCTGTTACTAATGATATGCCACCACGTGGTGAATCGAAGTTTATTACCTAAAAAAACAAAAGAAACAAAATATTGCAAAATTTACTAAGAATAAAAGGTAGCGAATTATCGTATTCCAAGCAAGTAAAGTAATGACAACAGTTTATCATTGCTAAAACTATCAGCAATATAAAAAATGTATGATAGTTTGTCACAAGTAGACAGCAAAAAAGTTTTTTAATTCACTTGCTTGATGGAAAAGTTGCTTTCCTACACATTTTTCTACTTTGTCAAGTTGACATTTTAATGTGCATTAACATTATTTTACGATTCAAGCCCAGTGCTAAGCAGACTCATACTAGACCCTTTTCAAATGTCAACAATTTCATTTGTAAAGTAAAATGACATTTTTATATGCGATTCTGACAGTTTGTAGCATAGATTTGTTATTTTAGTTGTTCTCATTGTTGTTTTGGTTCGTTTGAAACGTCCGCAAAAATTTTTGTTAAAATGTTAGAAATGCACAGAGAAAATGTTTTTTTTTTGTTCTTACAAGATTTTCAAAGGTGACTATCTTTAAGTGGTAAGTAAAATCATTTTAAAAGAGAACAAAGCGTAGTATATTCGAGTATCCAAGGGTATTGGTTAAAAAAAGATATAAATATTTATTTTTTTGACACCTTTATTTTTTATTATTTTTTAGTTTCTCTATATTACATTATTTAATGTCAATATATTTCCTAAAGCCACTAAAATAAATTATTTCCTAAAATTGTTTTTTTTTTTTTGAGTATTTTCATTCAAAAATTTACTGCCACAACTCTCGCTTCATTACTACTGAAGACAAATTTTATTTTTTGTTTTCAAAATTAACCAGAATTTCTACGACGCACAGTATTGATTTATGGAATTTCATTGGGAAAAATTCATTTCACAACTCGACACGAAATACAGTGCGCTGGTTTTTCTCCATCTCTTGCACTTTTATCTTATGTCATTTTTGCGACATATTTAGAGCTTGTGAGATCATATGAGAATTTTGTTCAGAGAAGTTCATTTCTAATATTATTTTTATGAAGTTTTGTTTCATATAAACTGATCACTACTCCATTTCTCACGTAAGATTTTTCGTCCATATGACTTTTGTCACATGAATGTTCTTTTCCTTGAGACATTTATTTCTGCTAATTATTTCATATAAAATTATCATCTCATACATATTTCAAAACTAAGCAATGAATTTTGAATTCAAAGCAATAACTTATATGGTACATGAAGAAACCTTAGAATCATCACTTGCTTTCACCCTATTTATATTTTAATATTTATTAAATAAATAAAACAATTTCTCTCTATGTACATACATATGTATGTTATTTTCAAAAAAGTGGCTGTCATTACTTTTCTTGTTTATATTTTTTGTGGATATTTAGCTAATGTATTTCGCAAGCTCTTAAGTAAGATTGCTATCCTTTACGTATCTCTAAAATAATATGCAGAAAACAATAAGGTACATAAAAATAATCTGCTTAGCTTACTTGACGATTATGTGACCATATCACTGTGGGCGGCGGTTCTGGTGCAAATTTTACTATGCATGTCAAATTGATGGTTGAACCCATATTAATGTGTAACTCTGGACCACCAATTACTTCTGTGATAGGTTCTGTAAAATAAAAAAAAAAAAATTATGAAAATGACATGATGAACTTAACATGCTGCTAAGTATACTTCAGCAACGTAGATAGTCCATACATTTAGAATTCACTTCATTATGCATGCACATTCAAATATTCGGTTTTGTTTATTTTGTTGAGGTTCTACAAAATTTTCGCCAGTATGAGAGTTGTGTGTATAATTAAGTTAAGTGGATAATTGGTAACAGACGACAAATAAACCGAGATGATACCAATGGTGGCAACTCAACAGGCGTAGGAAGACTATAGTAAACTGACAGTAAAAAAATTATAGAATATGAATATTTACAACACATTTTCGAGATTTAAGATTTAAAACCGAAAGTTAGCTATAGTATGAGAGGTATAAGTCAACAACATTTCAAGGCTCATTAATAGCAATATAACAAACGGGGAATGTAATAGAAACTTTATACATCATAACGCTTAAAATGGCAGCAATAACGTTACGAAAGGACATAATGGTTGGAAACAATAAAATTGTGCGCATATTATTGTTATTTTATATAACCGTTAAAGAGCAATTGCTGGCAAATAAAGAGTGATATTTTCTGTTTCTTTATCTTTTCTTTTTAATATAAAAGTCATTAGTTCAAGGACGCTTTCTCATAACTTAACTCAAAACTGAAATTGAATATGATTTTACTGTTTTCTTTTGTTTGTTTTTTCGAACGCATTGGTGTATATTCGATGTGTGGAATTTTGCTGGCAATTGTCCAAGTGCCTTCACATACTCTGCCATACAATTCGTTTGGAAATGTAGTGGTGGAGAAAGTTTCTCGAAAAATTACTGCACAGACAAACTTATCGTATTCTTTTCTGCTTATTGACATTTGATACCAAAGAACTTTGTAGTTTAATTGAAACAGAAATTTAATAACTTAAGTAGTCTGTGTAAGTGTCTTACAAGTGACAAATGTGTATATTTCATTTAATTGCTGAATTTCAGAAAATTCTTTTGTTGTAGTTTCCCTTAAAAATCAGTTCAAGTCTAATATAAATGTGATAAGACACTAAAATAACACTCGCAATATTGTTTTGTCAAATTAATGAAATTTCTAAGAAAAATTATTTCAATAGTTTGAAAAAAAAAATGCAAAAAAATAGGGACATATAGTAAATTTTTTGATACAAAAAATTGCTTAAAAATTTTAATGAAAATTAAATTTGGTTATTTTATTTTGGCTTTAGACTAATGCAAGTAAATTAATCAATCATAATAAAATTAAAACTTTGATTTGGCTAAGTGATACAATTAAAATTTATGATTAATTACTTTTCATTGAAATGATTAATTTTATTAAGAACAAAAAAGATAAATAATTCAATCTAAAGCAATATCCGCTTTAGGCTGGCTTATTCTTCAACTTGACATACGACATTTTATATTTATAGCATTTGACAAAGCTACATAATGCTCTTGCCATGTAAGCGCACTCCATCAATTAACTTTTATAATTAATTTATAATTAAATCTGAACATAATGAACTCAACGTTTGATTTTCTCTAATGTTGGGGATTTCTTTTTTGCTTATAAACTCTCTATTGGTTGATTACCGTCTTAAAATTTTATTTCTTCTTCAAACAATTTCCTTTAACTACTCACTCACTCTGAGTGTCTTTTTAATAATTGGCTCATTTCCGGCAATGTTTTTTTTTTATCGTCATTTTTTTTTTTGGCGGAGCGAAATTACAATTCAACGGAAGCTCGCGCTGCGTAACAACGCAGCAGCAGTAACAGCACCATTGGCGATGTGGCAAAAGGCGTTGATTAATGAGCTGCTTTTGATAATTTGACAGCTGGGTCACGCACAGCAGAAACGATTGGACAAGTTGAAAAACGTGAAGTTGTTAGCGGAAGATGGGTCATTATTAAAAACAAAATAAAAAGTTATGTATTTATAACTGATTGTTGCATTTTCGTGGCCAAGTGTCGATTTTATTAATCGGTTGATTAATTACTGATTTAGTTTTTGTAGTATTCCTTAATTGTGTCTTTGCTATAATAAAATAAATTTGGGAGCTGCTTTATAAAATAAAAAGCTTTAATTGCACTTAATTACTGTCTCCCAGAATAGTGTGTTTTGCACATCTGCAGCACAAGAGTGCGGAAAAATTTTCATAAATTTGTTTTTTACGTTTTACTTCTGTTTAGGATTCGGTCTCTTTTTGTAACTTAAGTCCTACGAAAAAATTGTGTTTCTATTAAAAATATAACCTTTTTTTAAAATCGAAATGGAATTCATATATGAATGTATTGGAAATTTTACAAAAAATAAATTTCTGCATAAAATTGAACTGATGTTACAAACGGCCTTAACTGAGCGCAGTTGCTTTGAAAATATTTTTTGTGAGTTTCATTGCTCGATGGTTATCAACAAAATAAAAACTCATTCTAATAAGAAAAATTAAGCTTCTCCTACCCACTCTACAATCAAAGGAAATTAAAATTTAACCCTTCACCAACAATCGAAACATTTGGACCCTTTAGGTGAAAAGTTTTATTGATTAAAATGCCATCACATCACATCAATACATCGACAGTTAATGTAAATTCACTTAAGGACTCACTTTTAAAATCATAAAAATAAATTCTGTTATCCTTTGTACAAAAAACAGCAAAAGAGCGCAATAAAACAAAATAAAATTTTTATTTTCGCTTAGACAACAGCGAGCAGAACAACAATAAAATAAATGCAATAAAATAAACACAATGGGGGAATAGGTAACACACATAGAAGCACACCAATATACGCACACATGCACGCACATACATATATGATTGCTGCTTTGTATGCATGTTTTGTCACAAATCAAACAATAAATTTCAATAAAAGTCTAATAAAATCTATCAAACCAAAAGGATCTTCTTGGAAATACCAACACAATATAAAGAAAACAGTTAAAATGGAGGGTATATTACCCTTTGAAGAATAAAAAATAAAAAAGAATAAAAAATAAAAAAACAAAACGAAACGAAAAAAAAGCAAAAATTTTAATGTGTTTTCGAAGGACATTATAAACTTTTGCCATTTTTCTACTTTGATTGTGCCCAACTCGCAATGTACATACATACATACATACATATTCCTCTAGCTTTGCTATTGTTGTTTTTGGACTTTATTTGCGTCCTGTTTCCGTTTAGCAGCAATTCTTTTATTTGTATTGAATTTGCTTATGCAAAGGTGCTACCAAACACATACTACAATCAAATACAGACTACAATACAATTTTATATGCGCTCGTTTGTGTGTGTAAAAGGATATACACTTTTGTATGTATGGGTAAGTATTAAGCAATTGTTGATTTTTCTATGTTTTTTGCTTAAATTCGTTTGTAAATGCAAATTAGAGGGCTATGAAAAATATTAAAAGTTTTTTTTTTAAATTTATTATTATGAAAATGAAAGGTTAAATATTCAAATATGAAATTGCTGTTATAGTTTATCCTAAACTTTCTTTATTCTAAACTAAACTGAGCACTGAGTGGAATCTTTAAATTCAGAATATATTCTTTTGAAGGATCTTAGTAGTTTAGTTTTTATTATTTCAATTTTAGTTTTTATTGTACCACCGTGTTTCCTTTTATTTTGATTTTCCACTGCTCATTATTTTTAACAATTTAAAATCACTCAAACTACATAGACATGTTTCTTATAGACCCCTAAGTATGCTGCTAAAAAATTACAAGTTTTTCTCTCTTAAGAGAAAACGAACTTTTCTTGGTTTTTTTTTTTAACCATTAAGAGCACCATTCCACCTAGCGTGCCTTCTTAAAACATTAAAGACATTATTTGCAACTTCGAATTATTTGCAACATAAAACTTTATAGTCGAGCAAAAAATCCTTTGGAGTATGATATTCCCACAACAGATTTATTATCATCTTGTAAAATAAAACCAGCAACCCAGTTTGGTCTTCTTAACTGCATGACTTAACAAATTTTCCTTTATCCTTTTTTGCAGACATCATTATGAATTATCATTACAATCAAATTTAAAAGAATCAAAACAAAAATTAGTTTTATATTAAAAATCTGAATAAAAAAACAAGGTCAAGAAAAAGTTGTATTCAATAGAAATAATGAACTTATGATTTATCTAAGGAGTAGAAAGAATGCTGATGATAAATAATGATTTTTTAAACGAAAAACAAGGTGCTAGCCTGGGAATTAATTTATGATTACTTTTGAGATAAGATTTTATTTTCTATAGTCAGTCAGTCGTGTTAAGTGCTGAGCGAGAAAACTACCACTAGTCAGGGCCCTAGCTTAGCCAGGGGCCTTTTTCTTTTTCAATTAAATAAACTCTAATTAAAAATGCATTAACTCATATTGGCTTTCGAATCGCACTGCTTTCACATCACATTACTGAATAGATCTTGATGCTCAAGAAAAATAATTTGACAGAGATTCCATAAAAAAAATACTGAATTTGGAGGCAGAAACCAATTGTAAGCAAATTGTACACTCAAAATGCATCACCACATACCAACTGCTTTCGATTATGGTCTTGCTGTGTTTTTATGCTAATCAGTTTACATGTGTGCCATTGTTGAAAGCAGCTTTGACGTTATCATTTTGATAATACAAACCGGTAGACCGGGCATGGTGTTGCAGTGATAAGTTGTTAATGGAAATATCGCGTGTTTGCAAAATACGATTTGATGTTCGATGAGACTCTAGTAGGTTAAGTTGATGCTGTTACTAAACTGATCATCGAGCTGGTTATGGAAGACTGAGCGGGGATTGTGCTTGGTTAGTTTCATTTATATTGCATTAAATTGATTATAATTGATATCTTGAATCTTTTTATGAGACTTCTATGCAAAAGTCAGTCAAACTAAACATCTAAGCTTAGTTTTAAAAAACTACTTCTACTCAAATATGTATATGAAATGAAGTTGGTGTTGGTGATATCGTATCTACTATTGAAAAAAGGGTGAACAATCACGTGAAAAACTGAAACATTTCGCTAACAGAAATTTTAAATTATTGCTATTTTTCATTTTTTATTTATTAATATAAACAGTTGTCTTTATGTTTCAAAGTAATGTTCTCAAGGACTTAAATAACCATCTTTTCAATGTTGGAAAATTATAACAACTATTATTCATTATCCAAAGTTTGTTAAATAGTTTTTTTTTAACAAAATTGTAATAATGAAACTTTCAATTCTCGAGCAATTCTCGAGCCAAAAATGCGCGGATACTCAGGTACGGGACTATGAGGCTATTTTTTCGATAAACATAGCACTATGGAGATATATTAGTGTTTGAGCATTTGATATGTGTGTCGCAATTACACCAATGTGATTACAAAAATAGAAATATTCTGAAAAATTGGTACCCTAGCTCGATGCAGTACAAAACAATTTGGAGCTTTTTGGATAAAAATGTAGGGAGTTATTAAGGGAGTGTTAAAATAGCAATAAATTAAACTAAACTTTTTTCTTTTAAGCATCACATGAACATTATCATCACTGTCTGCAATTCCATTTGGAATGCTCTTCAAGAAAAATGTAACAAATACCAATAGAAATTTAAACACAAAAATATATTCAATACACCCACTCATGAAATATTTACACTGAAACTAACACAACATAAACATAACTATCAATTCAAGGCAAGAAATAAACAAATTTCCAAAAACAATTTGATTTGTACACATTAGGGTAGTCCTCAAAATAAAATTTATGTACCAGATATGACAAATTAAACTAAATTAAAGTAAGGCAAAATGCCTTTTTACATAGGCTGGCTCTGCGATCCAAAAAAAAAAATGCTTCTTAAGGAAGATAAATAAAATATTAAATAAAAGATATCAAAGTAGAACTCAAGCAAAAACGAAGCGTTTCTTACTTTATCTCTAATAAACGGAGTGCTTGTTTGCCACATGACTACCAAAGAAAATATTAATAGGACTTTTGAAAACTCAAAATTTTATACCAAATCTACCAGCTTCTTTCTATGACATAAAGTTCGAATCAGAAGACGTTGGGAAAAATTTCGAGCGGAGCTAAAATAAAAGTGTTTTGATGCAAGGACACCTGAACCTATGTATATAGGTATTTGGTTGGTCCACAATATTTTGCCTTTCACTTCACGTGACAGATTGGGTTAGAGGAATTCCAGATTTTGTGCAAAATTAAGTATTCTTTTTCTCCAGCAAGTGTACAATTTTTTCCCGTTTCGATAGGACCACCCTAGTACACGAACACACGCAGCCGAATATTTTCAGCCATTGAAATATTGGAAGTTCATTTGTGTGTATGTTAATGCTTTCTACATCCATTTATGAAATTGTTACTGAAATAAAATGAAGGGAAACATAGCAAAATGTTACAGAAAATAAAAATGTATTGGTAGGAGTAACTAAATTTAAAGGATTTCAATTTGTTTTTCGGAAAAAAATGCTCTATAATGGCTTTGCTTTAGCATTATTGGCATCATCTGTAAACTGTCAAATATGTGTTAGTTGTGTGAAAGATTGTGGTTATGTGCGAGAGCTATGCAAAGAACATACCCAGTAGAGACGTGCACTATTATTTTAATATTTTTTCCTTATTGTCTATTATAAATAAAATTTTGGATAAGATTCTTTGGAGGCCGACGGTCTAACTGCTAGAGCTCTTTACGAACCATTGCGGAGATATTTATTACTGTGTAATAATAAATTAATAATAGTGGGATTTTAGGGAAAAATGCAATTAGCTACAAAGCTCTGTCTTATGGGGAGCGACATTGGTAAAAGGGCTACAGTTAATTTTTTTACACTTTCTACACTTATATTCAATAGTTGTATTTGGTGCACATTTGGAATTTTGCGACATTTAGTATAAACTAGTTAAGCTTTGCTTAGCCTAACAACAAAACCAGCATTATTTGTGCACAGAAGGACATATTTATTGAAGAATTTTAAAGAGCACAATGAAAAATTTCAAAATATGCAAACAAGCCATGCGCAATAGTCATTAATGGGTTAAGTAAACTATTTGTGCACTATTTAGATAACATCATTTCCTAATTCTCATAATTTCTTTCTGGGTGACAAATACATTTGTCAATATTACTGGTAGCATTTACCAAGTCACTAATAGCAACACTCAACTTGTGTTCTTTTTAAAGAAAAATAAGCAAAGAAACATAAATGTAAATAGATTTAGAAAAAAAAAAAAAACTTTTAACCCTCATCAATATTTATGTGTGTCATTTGTCACCAGTTGTGCTGAACGGATATCAAATGTAAATACAAACGCTAGCTTTTTTTTAAATATTTTTCCAATGTTTTCTAAATACTCGTAGCATAAGTTTTCAATAATATTAAACAATGGTTTTCGATAGAATTTAACTATGCCAGATTGTTGATATAGTTTGATCTGCCGATTGAAAACACTTATCGTGCTACAGCATAAATTTCAATTTAAATATCTGATGTATTAGCTTCGATAAAAAATGATTAAATACTCCACAAAATAACTTCATAAGTTAACCCTTTTTGTAATAAACATTTTGCAAAATATTTTGTGAATTACGGAATGAATTTAAGGCATACTCTTTTAATATAGACCAAAAACCTGTCTTACGACTTCATTATATGACCATTAGTATGAATTACTTAGCGTGCATGACATAAGCTCCATCATGTTTTGTAAATTTAACATATTTGTATTGACACTAAAATAATGAGTTCATTTAATGTCTGATTTAATTACATGGCCAGCAATTTGCGAGCGCTTAAATAAACATAAAAGCAAAAAAATATGCATTATGTAAATTTTCAAAGTTAATATTTGCATGTATGGAAGTATTTTGTGTTACATCAATTATCGAAATGAAATGAAAATAGAAAATTTTTAAATCCAAGAAGCAGAAAATGCTGTTTACTGTAAGCCATAATGGCATTACATACGGCAAAGGAGATTTGTTTTGTATGTACATACTATTTCGATTAGTTTCTTATGTACTCGTATATATTAAAAACCATAAAGCATCTCAAAATTTCTGTGCATACTTTTATGAACACTTTATATACTACATAAATGTTCAATGTAACAACATTTATGAAATAAACCCAAGTGTATTTTGCACTTAAAAACAAACAGATTTATTACTGTTTTTTGGGAAAATCTTTCATACGTTATTGCCAGCAGTAAACTTTTTTACGTACATGGTAGATATACATCCCACTTGTTGAGGGTCGAAACCATAAAATCACTTTTATTTTTATTTTAATTTTATGACTTCGCTACAGTCACAGAAATTCACTCTGTTCTTTGCGTGTACCACATGCATGTGCGATTATGCAGATTTCATTTTAACTGCCTTTTGATATGTGAGATAATCACGGATGTTTTCGAATGTTTGAGGTTTTTTACAGAATGACACACGCGTAGTGTTTTCTGTTGTCATTAAATTGTTGGGTGCTACTGCGATGCTGCTTTTTTTTTAATGTAATGTTGAGAAAAGGCACGTGATGACTGTATATAAAGTTCAAATTTTTTTAGAGATAAGATCGTTACAAAATAAAAAATACTTAAAGTAAATTATTTCTTAATTTATTTATGTAGATTTGAACTGAAAGCAATGCCCACTGATATACAGATGACTTAAATTTCAACCATGTTTTTGGCCATATTATTCCAGCCACTCACTGTTATTTGTATTTTCTTCTTTACTTCAAACCAAATGATATATCAAAAAAATAATCTCCAAAAAATTGAAAGCTTAACAAATAAAAACTACAACTGATGATTTTACTTCAACAAATCCATAGCGTAAATATCACTACAAGCCGAATGAAAATGAAAGCACTACGTCACAACTACAATGGCAGCTATCATCAGCGTGCTCGTCATTATCATCAGGCAACATTAACAGCATCATGGTGCGCAGTCACGGCTACGATTGAGTGAATAGTGATTTATTGTCCGGGGCATTTGTTATTGCAATAACATTATGTGAAGCCATAAACGGCAAATGTTACCCCAGGGAATCGTTTGTATAAAATAAGGCAAAACATAAAGTAACACTCAGTTGCACGAATGATACACCAAAATAGTAATCAAAAACAAACAAAAAAAAAAACAAATTAGAAAAAAAAACCCACATAAAACGAAAATAAAACCCATCAAATTGATATCACTAACAACAAGAAGTGATATCAATGCGTTTGACGTACAACAAATCAATTTACTCCAACATCACAACTTTTAAAATGACTAAACGCGCATAAGGTCATTTGGCGGCCATACTTTGAAAGTGCGACTTTATGAGTTTTGTGAATTTTAAGTTTTAGCTGACTGCTGCCAACGGCTTAGCAAAGACAGATTTGTGTATAGAGTAAAAGGAAAATAGGATTAAGCTGAAATGCACAAATGTGTGAATGCATGCGTGCAACCTTCCAGTCATATGGCACGTATAACGCATATCCTGCGCCATGCGTCAATCAGTCAATCAATATGCCTCCGGACCATTGTCTGATGGCATTTTTGCAGTGATGTTTCAAAATTGCATTGCGCTTCAAAAACTGATTTGTACATGCCTTCCCATTTCCCCATCGATTTTGGTTACCGATTTTATTTCCTTTCTGTATCATCATGTTTGGAAAACATTTCCTGTTTCCTCCATTTTTCATACGCTCCACATTCTTTTCACACTTACCCACAACATTCAGATACACTGAGTGTCCAATTGGCGGCGTCGTTGATATCTGACATTCATAGACGCCTGAGTCCTTGCGCTGTGCATAACGTATTCGCAGTGTCCAATCTTCTGCGTGCGGTGAATGCATCGCTTCGAAACGTTGATCCGATGTGTAGGTGTAACGTCCGACTGTCAGCAAATGAATGTCACGATGTCGCACCCAAGAGACCTGCAAGAGAAAGAGAAAACAAAAAATAGAAAGGTCAGTGATATTTGTTTGTCAACTTGTACGATTATGCTGACTTTTAGCGTTTAGTGATAAATTGAAGTCAGCTTGTGACTGTCAAGCATTGTGTTTGTGATGTATGTTGTGAATGATAGTTAATAGTGACAGATATAGTGGATGTTTATGAGATATCATTATAACAGTTAAACTATTGAACATGTAATTTGTTATTGATAAGAGATTATTTTTTTCTTTAGGAATTTGTTTTTTAGAAATTGAGAGGGTTAGCTTAGGGTGGCGGTGCATATTTGCACAAAAAGAAAACTGCTTCGCACAAAGAGATATAATAATAAACTCTTAACAAGCTGATATCAATATAAGTAGCAGTGGTCAGTACCAAGAAATTTACGTATAAGAATTTTTGTCTGTTAATAACTAAATTTTTGATGATTCAATACTTATTTTTGGCAATAAGAGGTAATACATTTAAATTAAATATTTAAAAAATTTCGAATATATCATATATAACACAAAAAGTATTAAGATATTTATATTTAAAATTTTGCAATTACCTCGAAGTCTCTCTTTTGAAAATTTACTCACTCAGCATTCGAATGTCGCACAACAACATCAATTTTTCAGAAATGAATGATTTGGAATTTCAAAATCGATTTGTATTTATCGGTCGTTTGAGTAACTCATAGATATTAGTCAGTTGACCTTTTCCATAGGATGCCTACTCTAAGATATATTTACAATTTCTACTGAAAAATCAATACATTCAAAACAAATTTGTTTCAAGAATCGTGATGGAATATAATATGTATCCTGAATTAGTGTAACTCTTTAAAGCAAGTTAGTGAAAGCCAATGCATTTTTGCCTGCAAATAATAGAAGTTATATTTGCGTGCATCCAGAATATTTCCAACCAAATCAAATAAAAATACCCAATATGTTCACTTTAAGCTTTGAAAAAAGTGAATTGCTGAACTAGTATCACTTGTATACATATTTGAAATACATTTAAAAAAAGTGCCGCAACATTAAAAAATTTGTAATATTAACCAAAGTTTGCGAAGCTAAAAAATCAACATCGTTTTGGCCGAATTCAATACAGCATAAAATGCAAAACCGCAAATGCTAACAACGGTTCAATGCCTGAATGTCAAATCGTAACAAAAAAGTCCTTTACAAATCTTTGATACGTTAGAGAATTACACGAGTCAGCAGCCACTCATTCGTTTATACTCATGGCAGCACGTACTGCTAAAACACCTCTTACAATAAACAAAAGACAAACAGACAAACGCAGTTTCCAGCCAGTTATTTTCGCAGAACGAAAATAAAATGAAGGTATTCAAGGAGAAAAACCACCACAAATAGCACTGATTCCAATTCGTAAAAATTTCATTTATATTATATGATATAACACAAACTATTGAAAAAACTAAATATCATCTTATTTTTTTAGAAGAATTGAAACATTTTTTCTGCTGTAATTCAATTCTGCATAACATCATTATGATGATGATGTCTTTGATGTAACCAGAACAGCTGGACCATAATTTATGGAGATACGCATTCGTTTTAATGTATAAAAAATGCACGAACCCTAGAATTTCTTTTGTGTGTTCTGTCTACACGTTAAATGTAAATAATAGATTCAAGTTATTGAAATGTTAAAGATGAAATATTTGTGTCAATTTTGTGATTTATTTGCTTGAATTATGTTTTATGATCGTAGCCAAAGTGGCATAGCTATTTTGCGGCATATACAAAATCTTGTTTGAAATAAATCTAAATGTTGCTACGGTCAAGACATTTATGCAAACTATGTAGTTTGTATTTATGTTTTAAGGAACTTTAGCATTTTTTGAATAATTTTTGTAATAAATGACTTGCATAAGCATAAATTTGAAACTTTTTTTAATATTTATTTTTTGTTTTATTTTAGTTAAGGTTTAAGCAAACAATTTTGTTTAAATGACTGCTCATAGAACCTGGCAGTAGCTTTGGGCCTGTCACTTTCAGAAGAAATTTTTGCCCAATTTTTGGTTATAAAATTTTTAAAAGATTTTAAGGTATTTATATTTAAATTGGCTCTTAGGTTAATAGTTTGCAATGAATTTTAAAAATTACTAACAAATTATTAATATAGAAAAAAAAATATTTATCCATACCTCACAGTGTACCACCTCATAAATATGAATAATAATATGTTATGTTGAAACTTTTGAATTTTGCAAAATTAAGCGAAAATACAGACGAATAAGACTTCAGGGTAATGGAAAGAAAATAAATCTTAGAAAAAGTTTTCAAATAAATAAGAAATAAATAATTATGAACGTGTAATGAAAAAAAAAATATTATTCCTATAGCAAATTTATTTATAAATATGAGCAAGAACCAATTTTTGTGGAACATGTTACAAAATTAAAAAAAATTAGTGGAACTTAAGATGAAAACAATTGATAAAAAATGCACAAGGGTAAAGTAAAACAAGTGACCTTCTGCATGACACCCAATTCCACATCACTCATACGTCATGTTGTACGCACTGGCAATTGGAAATTATGCATTATAATGCTGCAAATTTTATAGCTTGTGCACCATGTCATTAAATATTAAATGTGCATTTGTTTAATTATTGCTCACCGCATTTGTTAAATTTTGCGCAACAAACCGATTGTTTGTGCGCCAATGGCAACCGCAATATTCACGGAAACATAAAATAGACAACGGTTACATGTTGAATACAAAAAAACTGCCTGTAATATTTATTTATATGACGCCATTTATATTGCCACATAACAAATTAATTTAACAAAACAATAAATAAAGTTAATTAGCAATATTTTACATACATATTTTAAATTTTGTATTTATTTTATATAATTTATTAAAACATGTATAATTAAATCAAAATAAAAACTTGAATGTTAATTCTGAACTTTTTTGTCTATTTCCTTCACTTTTCAACCGCATTTCATAGTAAAATTAAAAATTATCTCTAAAAATAAAAATAAATATCAGTAGAAGATTTTGTTTCAGCAACTTTAAATTTTTTGCTTATTTTTTACTTTTATGCGCCAAAGATATCAAATAAAATAATGCGCAATGCCTTGGCAAGCACATAAATCTTATGAAATCATATTTATTAAAACGATTTTTTTTTCTTAGTTTTTCACAAGCAGAACGACATTTTTGTCAACGTAATTGCATTTTAAGCCCTGCAGTATCGAATGCAACTCAGCAAAGAATCAGATTTCCTTAGCCAAATAAAAGGAAACGAGATTTTTCGCCAAAAGAGGTAAATAAGGAAAACTGAAAAATACGTAACAAAGTCAATCGCTTTAAAAATATTGCAAATAAAATATGAGAATTAAGCTTAGAATTTTGTTGAACGAACATTTTTTTTTCAACTTTGAACAATAATTTGGTTAAATATTTTAATCCAATAAATTACTTAAGCATTACATTTTTAATGATAATTTTTTACTGAAAAAAACAAAAAAAAAATAAAATATTCATATAAAATATTCATAAAAGATAAATGATTATTAAATCTCTCTTCGAAAGCGATTAAATCAAGGAATGATTGTCGAAGTTACATGTAAACTAAAAATAAAAAAATAATTCTTAAAAACTTCTGCAAAGAAAAGTTTAAAAATTGATGTGCATCAGCTTTCACTAAACGTAATCGACAAGATTAAACCTTAAGAGTTTTATATGAATTTTTTTTACAAATTTTGCAATATTCATTCAATAAAACTTTATGAGAAATTATAAATCGGTTTGGGAGTGACATTTCTTTGAAGCGAATTTTGCTGTAAAGCAAAAAGAGAAAAACGTTAATTTTTTATTTGTCCCTTTTTTCACTAAGGTTTCTTTTTCTTTCGAATTCCAAAAAAATGCTTGTCTACCACAAAAACTACTGCAAAAAATTCTTTGAAATAAAGACAAAGGATGCAACGAACTTACGTTAAGTCAACATTATCAAAATAACAAAAAACAAAAAGGAGAAAGCCGCTGCAATTTTTTGCTTGTTTTGCGGCTTAAATTCTGTGTTGTGTGATTATTTTCAACACAAAGAATTTCATTGTATGAGTATCTTGAAATTCAACTGATGAAACAAATTCAAAAATTGCAATATTTATATAAAAACAAGTTTCAATTAAAAGCACAAGTGCGTTTTTATTCTACGGTCCAATATCAAAACCTCAACAAATGTACCCAAGTGTTGAATCAAAACCAACCTACATAAAATAAAAGTTTTCATCACACTACATGGCGATATCTGAAAAATTTTACGTATCGATTCGTACTCATAGCAAATAATGCTATTTTGTTGATTTTGTGTTCAATGTAATCAGAGCTTAAGGTTGCGTATAAAAAGGCATCCATCAAAAAAAGTATGTAATTTAATAGTTTGTGCAATAGTTAGCAGCGTAATGTATTATTTGCCACAATTCACATAACGTAACAACATAAATTCGAATTGAATTTTAACACGCAACTGCAGTTGAAATTACAAACAGCTGCCAATATTGCCATTCCATTTTGTCGATATAGTTGAAAACGTAGTACTGCAATGATGTTGCCACTAATGATTTGTTGCACCTGCCTAATGTTGTCAGCAATTTCAGCTCTATACTACCTACATTATGTGAGCTTATAAAGTTTCAGATTTACATGCAATTGCAGTTGGTTGATAACTTATATTGATTATGCTCCCAACGGTATCTAAATAATTGTGACTATTAATATCAGTAATCATGATGTAGCTAAAAATTTACGTAATTTACTTTTAGTTGGTAGCTTACACCATTTCCATTGGCTTCATGAAGTGTTTTGCGTTCATGAAATCTACATAACATTAAATGGTAGTGGAATTGAAATTTAATTGCCATTGGTTAATGGAAAAAGAATTTGAGTTTCACTTAACGTTTAGAGATAGTCAGGTTTGAAAATATAGTGGCAGTGAAGCTTAGAATTCAATATCACTAATTAAGAATTTAGTAGTAGCGGTATAAACTACCACTAAATGACTTTTTTTTATGAACTTATGACTAATATTTTTAAGTGGCAATAAATTCTTACCACACTAGAAAAAAAAATTCTAGATGGAGTTTATTGCACTATTTGCTACTCTATATCACACATACGAGTAGCTCTATATTTACTGCATTATCTCTTTCTTTTTAGATCAAACAGGCACAGCCATTTGTCAGTACTCAACTGATTTAAGTTAGTTTTTTAGCTTTAAAAAAAGATACATTAAAGTTATTGCGAAAATCAATTTAATAAAATCTTAATTTTAGGTATCTTTTATACAATAAATTTTTCTTGTGTTGCATTAAAAATAACCTTCGAGCAAAGTCTCATCCCACACATTTCCAATTCATTTTGACGCATCTTGACTAGCTCAGCTTTCAAAGGATGATATGTTCTTATTTTGTGGATCGAATTTGACCCATTTTTCTTTGCAGCTCACACAGCGTAAAGCAAAAATGAAGAAAACACAGAACGACCGCTGTCTGTTTCAAAAAAAAAAAAAAATGCTCCAACATTTAACACAACGTTTTAGCCAACAGCAATATTTTGTTACTGCAAGGATTATGTCTCAAATTTATACATACGTGACTGCGTTGTTTGCCTTCAAATCACATGAACTGCTAAAAATCATCAGAGCAAAAAAAAAAATTTTTTTTCCAAAAGATAACAAAAAACTATAGACAGAGAAAGCCAAGGAGAAAAACACAAGGTTGACATGACAACAAAAGTAACAGCAGCTGCTGCATTCGATGAATCGAAATTCATCATTCACGCCTAAAAGGATGCTATGCAAAAGTAAGGAACGTATTGAGTTAAAGAGTGTTAAAAATGCGCAAGAATGCGCGCCTGAAAGAATTGAGTTTTTTTTTGTGTTTAACTAAAGGAAGCATTAACTGAAGCAGAATTTGAACAAACACATATAAATATTAGCATACTAAGATAAACATTGTTATGTGTAACAACATTTTTGCGCCTTAATATAGGCAATAATTTATTTTCATAAAGTAGCAAAATGTGATTTTTTTTTTTTTATTTTGCTAGAAATATTGTGAATGCAACCTTCGTTATATACAAATATTTGTTTGTGCGCCTAAAAGTATGTTTCATTTTTTCTTTTCTTTTGCTGCCGATTGCTATCATACAACGCTGCTTCAAGCGTAAGGTAAAAGAAGGCAAGCGGAAATATAACCAATTGACAAGCTAAGCCTTGCTGAGAAGCAGCATTTCAACGACTGCTCAAGTTACTTCGATTGAAATTGGATTTTTAATTTAATACGAAAGTGTTTTCCCAAGAAGAAACTTCTGAGAAATGAAGCGCACGATACAAAAGAAAGCTAAGTGGTTCTTATAGAAGTGGAAAGCAACACAATAGATGCAAGTTATATTGACTTTTGCTTGCTTTTAGTAGAAGTATAATTTTCAATTTTTTTCTGCATTTGAATTTTTAGATTTTTTAGCGTTTAATTTACGAAAATTTTATGATTTTTCATACAAAAAGAGAAGCTTTAAATTAAAAATCTTCTCTTCTCAAAGAATTAAAAGATTTTCGCATTTAATTTTTCGGAGAATTTTTTCATGTAGAAAATTTGCAATAGTAAAAAATACAAAACAATTCAAAATACTATTAAATAATCCAAAACAAAACTTTGTGAGAGATTGTTGTTAAAGGTGTCCAAATTTACATACAAAATTTTTTTAAGCAATTTATCCCAAATATTTTGTAAGGCTTTGCATAACTTTCACAAAACACATTCCAAAGGACTTAAGAATTTTGATATTAAATTTTGAAGCTTTTGCCTTGAAAATCAATCCTTTTTATTCATTTAGAACAAAACTGTAACAAATTTTAAGACAGCAAACAATTTTCCACTTTTACATTTATATTTCTCTTACAAATACTCTTTCTGTCCTCTGGTATTTTGGCTTTATGGACCTTAAATTTATATTTTCTATTCTTTGTTGATTTTCTTTATATTTTTCTTCTCCAACCAAAAGTAAATCCATTTTTCTTGCAAAATCTTGCTAAGTTCACATCAAAGTTAAGGCCTCACATTAATCATCGCATTTGAATTCGGCTCAAAAATGCGGCAATAAAATATTAGCAATTCACTCGGCATCCGCATTTGTCGTATACGCAATGGCTATAACAGCAGTGTATACGTGGTGGCAACTAAGCTACTGATTTTTTGCTTCAATTTATTTGTTAACCCTTCACTGACCCGTAATGATAAAAAGGATACTTGATGCGTAGAGTATTGTCATATTTAGTCAAATTTATACTTCATATTTATATATAAAGAATGTTTCATGTGAACGCTTGGTCGTTTGCAACCATAATAAAAAGAACGCTCTAATAAAAATAGCTAAAAAAACTAATATATGTAGTAGCCAAACTTTATTATTATAATGATACCTTGAATGACTCACGGGAATGCCGTAGATTTGACAATATCCAAAAATTATTTTCAAATTTATTTTTTCGATTGCTTCTGATATAAGTACTTTTTTTACAAAAAGCACGGGCACACTTTTCAAAGGAGGAGAGCTTCATACTCGTTTCATATCTTAATCAAAAGTCTCTTAAACTTTTGCTAACATATGATGAGTTGTCTTTTTTTGTGAAAAAAAATTATAATGTTAACTCCATAGGCATAAGCCAAGTAAGGTAAAAAAGTTATCTTTCATACAATCAATCGAACAGTCAATTCTCAAGATTTATTTTTTTAAATTACAATGCTAAAAAATGGGTTAAGTTTCCTCTCTCCTGTTCGCTGTTGCTATGTTGCTATCTTTTGAAAATGCGGTATTAGGCCATGGAATGCTGCTATTTTCAGTGAAGCAAACAATTCTTTTGAACATTTATTTTTTTTTAAATTTCAAAAGCCCTTACTATTCTGAAAAAATAAAAATTCAAGACGAAATATGAGAAAAAACGTTAGGGTTTCTTTGCGGCGCAGTAAAATAAACTACAAAACGAACAAAATGAGCTAAAAGTACGAAGATGTTCTAACAAAGTGCACACAATCACTTTTGTAAAACTCATATGAAGAAAAAACAAACTTAAAAACAAAGCTGAACAGATGATAAAACAGTTAGCAGTAGCAGTATGAAGCGCGAAAAATGCAGGGAAACCGCAATCCTTACGAACATAAACAACAAAGTGGTAGATGTGAATTTACAACGGAAATTGTAATTGAATTGCCGCAAAAGATAATGACAAGAAAGGTAATAGCATTAGAAAAAAGTGGAATGTAAATAAAAACAGAAAAAGATAATAATACAAAATTTCGGGTAGTGAGGCATTTGTGGTATGCGTAATTCCTGTACTGTACTGGATGTGAAATTGTTGACCACAACACGGATCGAACGACCTCAGGAATAAACGAGCAAAGAAATTACCAACACCAAATGAAATTAACAAAAACAACCATGCTCTCACTCAAAATGTGAATACACAGGTGCCATTTCAAGATGAAGAGTTCAATTAGATCCTCAGTAGAGCTCTCTGTAAGGAAACCGTATTGCATACAGCTAGATAAAAATTTGCTTTTCAGATAACTCACAAATTTGATGTTTATTACGCTTTACTAACGCTCAATAATTACTACATTTTTCCGTAAGATAAACAAAAACCCAACTTATTACTAATCAAGAAATCTAAAATTTCAAATAAGTACAATAACTTTTAGAAATGTGAAACACCTTACCCACATTTCCCCTATTATGAAATATTAAAAAATTTAATTGCACTGGAAGTATACCATTGAAACCAGCAGACAGTAAAGGTCCTTGTACACGTAAAGAGCAAAAAAATTTAACTTTGGAAAATCACTTGGTAAGAAAAGTTAGCAAAAGTAACAACAGCCTTGCAGGCAGAAAGGACAATGTCGGTTGAATATTTTGTCTGACATTGAGATAATAAAACTGGCAGGCATTCAAGGTAATAGTTAAAAATTAAACAAAAATGCTAACGCTTGCTATGCAGTAAATCTTGACTTTGGTTTAAGAATTGACGAAGATATATGATAGCTACTGTCAGTTGACATATGTCAAGAACAACAAGAAAACAAAAATTGGTAGGTGCTTGTCTACAGGTAGTAAAAGAAGAAGTCTTTAAAAGTGAGCAAAAAAGTAGCAAAGTTAAAATTAATTGCTTGCGGTTTTTGTGCGTTTGACCACAGCAACAAAAAGGCATGGCAAAGATGTGAGCTCATCATTAATTTGATTTTACGTAGCACCTTAAATAAGATACAAAATTATTAAAAATTCTTTCATTTGTAGAAAGTTATTTTGACATTAAGGTTCATAGATCTAAAGCAAAAAAAGTGAGAGCGCTAACTTTGGACTTGCCAGATATGAAATACTCTAGTCTACTCGTCTTATATTTCATTGACTCTAAATTCGCTGTGCTAAAAGAAGATATATTTTAAATTTATTGCTCAGGTCCTGTAGCAATTTAAAGCATCAATGAGACAAAAGTGAAGCATGGTGCCTTATTTATTTTTAAGTCACACAAAATATATTTCATTCTGAGAAAAAAGAAGAACACTTTGTTATCGTTCCTTAATTAAACTTGCAATTTCTTGTAAAGTTTTAATAAATGTTTTTACTATTCTCAAGTACCAACTCGTTTCTAAAGCAATTTGTGCTTTTTAGTTTTTATTACATTTCCCTTGCCAGCATTACAATAATCATTAAAAGTTTTTTTCCATTTCTGGCGTTTGCTGTTTGCCACAATTTAACTTCTTATCATTGCACAGCACATAAAAAAATGATTTTATTCGTAGGAAATAACCACAAATTTTGTCGATTTTTAATGCTCATCTTGTAACTATTGTTGCCATTTCAAACGTCCTTTGCAGCCATTGCTCCTGCTGCTGTTGCTCATTCGTGTGGCTGCATGAATTAAATGAATTGGAAATGCAAATTTTAAAGCAATAAACGAAACAAAACGAAAGGAAACACAAAAAAAAAGGAAATCAAATCAGAAGTAAAAAGCATTCGGTGCTAAAGAGCAGCATCAAAAAGTGTTGCCGATTTGAATGAATGGTACTGTTACTTTACTGCGCAACACTCTAAAACCAATATTTATAGAAAAATGGAAAGGAAAATGCAAATTTAATGCAAATTTAGGCAGATTGATTTTTAAATGGCTACAAAATGTGAAAAGCAAATGAAAATGAGCAGCGATAATACAAAAAAATAAAAAAAAAATAAAAATTCAGTAAAATTTGTAAGACACACAAAGTGCACACTTGTGTGTCATAACAATAAAAATAACGCATTATTTGTAGGCGCATTTTAATGAGCACTCAGTTGCCATACAACAAAGTGAGCCGAAATACTCATAAATACTAAAGACTCAATTAGAATTAATGAGAAGTCTTTTCTTCACCTTACTACATTTTTGAATAAGGTAATAAACAGATGAATGAATGTGAAATAATTTCCTTTTTCTGAAGGTATATTGAATTAAGTTTAGGTTTTGCACTGTTGGTATTAAGCTCTATATGTTTCAAAAATCTCAAAAGTCGACGGCTCCAGTTTTACAGTCTTACTCATATGAATTTTTGTGGAAAGTTGGTAGTCACCATTTTCAAACATCGATGTTAACTAAATACAACACGTATTTTCAAATAAAGCCAAAAAACGTGAGTCTGCACTGAAATCAGCTTCACAGTATTGCTTCTCAACATTGTTGCTCAACACTTTTTAATATTGTCACATAGTGTAATTGGCAACATTGTTGATCTTATTCTCTAAATTTTCTTCTTTTTTTATACCTCATCCTACACTGTTTTATAAGATAACCCAATCTTATTGTGCAAGTTTATATTTGATTTGATTTAACTTTTTATTAGTTTTCCCCAACATTGTTCCGCAACATTGTTGCCGAACATTTTTTGTTAGCATTATTGATAAAAGCTTTATTATTAAGCCATTGGAAAGTGTTTGGAAAAAATTTCAAAAAACTTTATGCTTTTTTGTTGGATAAAATAAAGACCCAAAATATCACTATTTCAGACTACAAAAAGTTGTTAAATTTAAGAAACCATATCCCATTTTTATTTAAGCAGAAGTAGAAAAATAAGTTACAAATTATTTTAAGTGCTATTTTCTTATAATTTGTCGGTCTCTGTTGCCACAGCTGGCTTTTTTTGGCTCATTGTACACAAAATATTCAAAGCGTAACAAAAACGGCAGCTGAAGCGCCAACAACAGCGGGATAACTGCAACTGAAGCGTATGCAAAACATTTTAAATTAACTCCGGAACACTGAATTTCTTGTGCGCTAAACTGTTTTGTTTAATGTTTTTTGCTACAAAATGCTGCCTTAGCTACAAATGGCTCAAATAAAACGCTGTTTTGTTGATACTTTGCCGCTGCTATTTTGCTGCTGCAAGGTTGATGCTGAAGACAGCGTAATTCCTTAATTTTTTGTTTTAATTGCCGAACAACGTAGATGGCGCCACTAATGCATATTTGTTGTAGTTGTCTTGTTTCTTGTCTTAGTTTTATTTTACTCTCGCTTCATTATCAACAATAAATGCACCAACTGAAGCTGCGTTTGGTTTGCATAATTTCAAATTTTTGGTAACCGAATTTTTAATACAAAACAAAACTGTCAATTTTCAATGTCGCATAAAACAAGAAATTATATTTTGAAAATTATTTTTACAGTTTAAATATAATATCACATGAAATAAGGGGAGTGTACAAATTTCATGTTATAAAAAGTTCTGAAAAAATTATAAAGCATACCGACTGAGTAACCATTCTTTAAATGCGATCACTATCAACAACTGTTATGTTTTTACTTTTTGTAGTTTCGCCTAATTATTTTAAATAAATTTTAAATTTTCTTTCATGAGTCGCTATTTTTTTCAACAATTTTAGTCCTTCCTCGTCCTGTTGTTTTTACGCTCCGAAGTAGATTTAATTCACATCAGGGTCGCTTACTTAAGTAGAGCAACGCTAGCGTGCGTAAAATTAACAGAACAAAACAAAGTCAAACTACACTTGGCGAAAACTTTAAAACTTTGTGCACAAATTTTTGTTGTTGTTGCTGTTGTTTTAGCCGGTGTTTGACATAAATTCACCAAAGCTGCAGAAAAACTTTAATTTTTAACTTTTTTTTTTCAATATTTTGACAAAAAACCAAGCATTTTAAGTTAATTATGTGTTGGAATTTCATCATCGGCAGAACAGCAAGAGGAAGGGGCGTTATTATTTTTGCTGTTAATTTCATGTAAAATATTTTCAAATCACGGTTGCATTTCATCCTTACCAAAGCGTAAGTTTTGCGGTATTTGAAAGCAAAATTATTTTGAATGCTTTTGAGAAAAGTTTGCAGGTAGTTTTTGTCATATGCCTAGTGCAGCAAGCAACTTAATAGAAAACTTAATATGTTAAACTGATTTTTAATTAAAATTTAAATTTTTATAACAATATTTGATATGCTGGTTTGGCAAAGATATGACGCGAGCTTTTAGAAAGTTATTTTATTAATAAAATTAAATTATGTCAGATGCATATAAAATTTCCATTCGAAGCTCTATTAAGACTTGAATTAAGTTTTGGTAATGAAGACTTTTGGCTTAAGAAAAAACATCAAAAATAATTCACGAACAGCTGCTTGTTTTGGCAAAATAATTTTCTAAAAGATAAAAACTGCTTCCACGAAAAAATTTTAGGCAAGAAAGCTTCTGTACAATGTATTTTCCTCGAGAAGTGAAGTTTTTGAACTCTTGACAATTTTCAGTTAAAAATCTTTCTTTGTCTTACTTCAGTACTTGATTATTCAAATATCCAAAGTCTCACCATATTTCTTGCTTCTTGCTTTACTTTAGAAAAAAGCTGCTGCTGCTTAACAACGAAAATTTTTTTTTTTTTCGAAACAAAAGAAGAAATGGAAAAATTATATACAAACGAAAGGCAATAAAACTTTTTCTGCATTTTCTTACTTTCAGCAAAACCTAAAATAATTTCAGAAAATTTTTGTTTTATTTTATTTGAAATATTGAACTCAATTACAATTCTTTTAGCATAACATAAAGTTTTAATGAACATGTTGACCTTCCTACTTTTATCTGAAAATCTGGGACAATTTATAGCAGAGAGTGATGTTTGAGTAACATGATGTAAAAAAAAAATTCTTATTTTCTTCTGCTGTTTATAATACTGTAGGAGAGTTTTAAAATATTTCATAATTTAATTACTTATAACTGACCAAAACTAAATCTTCATTATATAATTTATTTATTTTATTAATAAAATCGGAAAGTTTATTTGAGTTTTCGCCTTAAGTTTCTTTCAATTATCCATTGAGTCTTTTCTAAAATTTCAACTAAAGGCTTTAATATCTTGAGTTCGTTCTTGAGAGTGTGGCAAAGTGCAAAATATGTAGGCCCCTTCTAAATACCACACTGATATTTGAATTCAAGAAAATTCTAATTTGTTAAAAGTGCAACACATGTTGCTCACAATTTGAATAATATTTTTTTTCTTTCTGCAACAGTTTTTTTATGCAACAGTTGCTTTGTGTGTTAGAAAAAGAAAACAACAAAAAAAAATCTAAAGTAGTAAAAAGCTTACAAAAATAATAAAAAATAAATTTGGAAATAAAATTCAAGTGAAAAATTGCCTACTGCTGATTCTAAAGAAACAAACTGTCAACTCAAAGAAATTGTTTTTATGTTTCTCCATTCTTCTTCTCATTTTTTTTTAGCTCAAAATATTTCAAATGTCATTTTCTCTGAAGGCATATAGCGAAAAGGCTTCAAGTAACATGTTGACAAAATTCTACGTACATTTGATTAGTCTCCTGTTGTTGCTGATGTTATTTGTTGACAACTGAAATATTTGTCAGAAAAGTTTCAACATAAATTTTCAGGTAAGTGCAAAAAAAAAATACACAAATTGCTACATGGAATACCGGAAAATTCCAACTTGTCGTTGTTATGATTGATTTGTTCTTTTACATTTTTAATAAAATTGTAATTTTGTTTTTATGATATTTTTTTTTTTTTTGTTTCTGATATTTGGATGTTAGACATATTTGTTGAAATATTAAAAAGTACATCAGTGCAGTCATATCAGTTTTATATTATCTCTCTTTAAAGCAATATATTCACTTTAATTTAACCACCTTGAAAAGAACAACAAAATAAAAAAAAACAACAACAGCAATACAACCAGAAGAAAAGGAAAACAAAACAAAATGGGAATCAAAAACAGCATGGCATACAACAGAACACCTTAAAGAACACACTACAACAACACCTACACAAAAGCAGTTAAATTGCGTTGCTTTTGTAAAAAAAAAAAACGGTAGTGGTAGTAGTAGCGCCATTCAACCTGCGCCTGTAAGTCTGGACGCTTAAGACTTAGTAGAGGTGCCACACAGCAGGCATGTGGACAAAACAGACGTATGAGCGATATGAGGTTTTGAATGGAAGCAAACAACATGCAAAGTTTGTTGCGAGCAACAGTTTAGTATGGCGCAAGAATATGGTGAGTTGCCATAGTGTGCTTAAATGGAAAATAAGTTAAACAAAAAACAAATTACAAGCATAACATTTTCTTCAAATAATCAGGATTTAAAAATATATTTCAAGTAAAATCTAAACAGTTTTCGATTAAACTATAGAACTTTTTTTTTGACTTTAATATATTTTATTATGAACTAGAGGGCTCTGAAACCCGCTCGCATTCGCTCACCAGCCGCACAATTTGTTTCTTTTGCTGACTTAAATCTTTTTCTTCCAAGAGTAACTAACAATTCAAGTGACTTTATTTCCAATTTACAATTTCATATTCGCTTAACAATTTTTATAATTTATCTGTTAGGCTGGCAACTCTCTCCGAGCTAAGTGAAAAATAAAGCTAAGTGTAGTTTACTCCAAACACTGCCTGTGAAAAGAGAACGGAACTCGTGCCAGCAATTATGTGTGTGGCGAATCCATACAAAATATGACTTGCATGCTTAGCAAAAAAAATCATGCACACCCGGTATACCTACTGTTTGTGTGTTAAAGTAGTGGTTAAGTAGTAAAGTAGCAGAAGAGTAGTTAAGGATGTAGAAATATATTTTTCTTTTTTTGTAAGAAAATGCTGACTCCTGTAATACTCGCTATAGAGCAAGAAAAATGTTATAGGATGGTGCTTATAAGAAAATGCCTGTTGCTCTGACTTGGCAGTGCATTAATTATGTAGGCTTGGTAAGAAAAAGTTTGAGAAACAAATTAAGTTACTAAGCGTTTTTATCATTTACATAGATAATAAGATATGTTTGAAATATCTTATGCTTCATACACTAATGCTTTAAGTGAATTTGTATCATAAGTAGAAAAGATGTAGACTTAATCATAACTGATATTTAAGAAGACAGATCTGAAAATGCAAATAACATCGCTTCGTTTGTATAAAAAAAAAAAGTATTGAGATAAATTTTTAATGGACGACTAACTACCAAAGGAAAATCTTTATGGTATTAAAGAACAAAATTGTGAATATTGAAAGTATATTTCAGCAGCAGAAGCATATAAGTGACCACTCAATCATTGACTTCCGCTAAATGTACTCAAGAGTGAGTTAGTGTCAATTTAGCAAATTTTTTGCTCAGCAGCACTAAGCGCAATATCAAAGTGATTGCAATGGGTTGTGAAAATCGAAATGATTATGGATGGATTAGTCAAAGGACAATCCTTGAAGTGTGGTCTACAAATTTTTCATAGACGTCAGCCACTACACTAATGGACAGACACTGCTCTTACCGAGATATAAGTTGTCGTTGCCGTGACTTTTGAGGATGTGCTACTTACTTAAAGCTAAGATGAAGACATTACTGCCCAAATATTTCATCACTAGAAATTTGATGAAAAGTTATAATTTTTAGAGAATAATTTCTATATTGACGTTGGTCCTGTTGGCTCATCCTAACGACAGAAATACATTTTTTTACAAAAGATAGTTGCTTATACTATAATATTTATATAGTTTTGATTGCCAAAGGTATCAAAAGTAAAATATCTAATCGAATATCGAATGACCTAACATATCACTACTGCTGCATCACTGATGCAAGTGAATCGCATTTCCGCACATTTGATGTTAAAGTACTTTGCTAATTTCAGTGTGGAGATACCAGAGACGACGACAATCATGATGATAACGATGACGATTGGCAAACTGCACTCATGTAGTTGATGCTGCTGCTGTTGCCGCTTCTGAATCAGCACAACAGTTCCTGCAATGAAAGCACATATGTATGGTCGAACGAGCGCACTAACGAAGAATTTAGATTGTTGCTGTTGATAGTGAAGATAAAATCAGGAAGTTTGCTATAACTGAAGTGGGTGACTCAAGAACAAATTGAGAAATGCACATTAGAAGGACATACTTTCTTTAAGTAGACAAGCAAACATAGCAAAATGCTGAATAAGAGTTGCATGCAACATTGGAAATGGCTTAAATTCATTTCCGATTGATAACCAATTGCTTTAAGTCGAGTGCAATGTTGCAAACGTTAGCATGTAGTGGTCGCATTGCAGTATTGGAATTATTGTCATCATTTTGTGATTTTAAAAAGTTAATGGGTAATTGCTATGAAGACTACTTTCATGCATGTTTGGATATGTCGTGTATAGAATGTTTTACTTCGTACATTTGCAATTGACAAGCATTTGATTGCTCTAAGATTTTACAACAATTTGTGTTTGATATTTTTAAGTATTCAATTTCATATTACAAAAGGTAGATAAATGAAAAATAATTTTTTTTTTTGTTGGTTGATTAGATATATTATATAAAATATTTCGCATTCAAATAATTAAGTGTTACTCATACGTCATATAAACCAGAATATTTTTGAATGAGAAATTCTTTAAAAAAAATTATTTTTCAACAAATGCCTAATTTTCTGCGCAAAAGAAAAGTTATCATAAATTTTCTATCAAACTAACAAAATCTTTTGCGGTTTAATTTTTATTCTTTCCTCCAAAATCATATCAATATTAAATTGCCCAACGTTGATTGATGCTTACAATTTCCAGCTATTAAATCAAATTTTATCATGAACAAAATTGATGAGTTCTACATGAATGCCTACAGTTTTTTATTATTTTCTCAATACTACATATCACAGCATGAAATTTCATATGCTTGCTGTCGGCTAAACTCCAAATGGCTTTCCATCAAATCCACTTGAAGTAACCTACTGACATGATTTGTTCTACACATTTTTTTCATTTCCATCACAGCCTATTTTTATAACTTTTTAAGGTAGCACTCACTGCTCTCTTTCTTCTTATTAATATGACTTTTCTGTAGTAATTTTTTTTCCACTACTGTTATTTGAAATTTCAATTTCAATATGCAAAAACCTATAAATCCGCACACAAAATCTTGACGTATGTCCTGTCTTTGCCATGTAGTATATTGCGGGTTTCGGACTTAAGTAAAATGTAAAATCAAATTTATTCCAACTTACATACACATGCATTTCCATTATTGATTTATTATATAAAATGGAAATTTTTAAAACTTTCAGCACATTATTAGTAGTAGTATTGGACAGCTAGTTGGGCGTGTGGAAAGGTTTTGGCTATAATATTTAATTTTAATGGCAAATGCTGATATAAATGTTCAACTCATAGTAGTTGTGGTATTGTTTGCGACAATTTTGAAATTCGAAATAATATGACATAACTTAAGTGTACATACATATAAAAAAATGGTTAAGTTTTGCATAATTTCTCAAAAGCCACAAGTAAATAGCAAATGCCCTCTTATATACGAGTGCACACTTTCAACCACAAATTTCGATTTACCAACAGTAGCTGAAAATAAGAAGGGAGTAGTAAGAGTTAGCACCATGCAAGTCGTAAATGTTGACAACACCTACACATATACATACGCTGTTCATTCAAAAACCAACGTTGCGCACTTGAATTGAGTATTGCACACCTACACCGGCCAGGCTTCCAGCCTCATATTCTCAGAAAATGTCAATTGCGGTCAAAAGCAAAATACGAGCAACAAAAAACAAGTTACTACTATTGCATTGCCATATTTGAGATTGCTGAGTGCAGTGGGACAAAATTTAACGAATATTAAATGTTTATATTTTATATAAAAAGTCTTACAAGGAAAAGTAACGAAGCTGGAAACAAGAGCACTACATGACTGAAAATCTTTTCCAACGATGATCACATGGTTGGATAGAAGCTGATCATAGAAATTTATGCTTTATGTTAGCTATTATGCTACGAAATAAAAGTATTCTAACACAAAAACAAAAACTAAAACAAAAATAAAAAAAAACAAAGTGAATTTTGTACATTACCTGTCTTTATTGTGCAATATTCTTCTACACTAGGCATTATTTAATGTTATTGTGTCTATATATAATTTGTGCCACTTTAATTCGGTTTTTCTAGTAATAATGTGCAATATATATGAAGCTTCGATGTTTTCGAACTAAAATTTAAAGGCCTTACCAATATTGATAAACATTACTAAAATAAACAATAAAATATTGTGTAATTTTTCCAACACATATGCATATACTGAACGGTATCATCGTACTACAAATTCTGTTTTGCATTACTAACTATTGGACCAAACTGTAGTTTTTACAGGTTGAAGATTTGTGTGTCTGTGTGCAAGCAGAGAATAATCATTGTCGCCGGAAGTGTGGCCCACACAATATGGCACTCTTGTTTCAACAATGGTTAAATGCTCACACACTCTCATATACCGAAGTACTCGCCACTCATGCATATGTGAATGTAATTATGTGCAGCTGTGTATTTATGTGTGCTTGTGGGTGCAAATATATCGTTAGCCAGTAGCGTATCTAGAGGAATGGGGGCGAAGGGGGATGTCCTCCCGGGTGTAAAAACTTGAGGGTGTCAAAATTGTGCTGGTAGTATTAAATTTACTTAAGAGGTCTCGAATTTATTTTTGAACTGAAAAATATTTAATTTTCGTGAAAGTAACGAAATTTCTTTTAGAACATAAATTTTTTAATGTAAATTATTCAAATTGCGTTTGTTTTCCATGGCAGTAGGCGAATATTTGTTCTTTGTCCCTGTCGGTAAATGTTCACGCTGCGCCACTGGCGAGAGCAAATATTGTGTTATGTTTCAAATTGCTGCCGTTAATGGTAGAAGTAAATTTTCAAGTGTTGCCAACTGCATTTTCTCTACACATTTTTTGCAATAATTTAACATCTATCTGTGGCATTGTAGTTATTCTTGTAGTTGTACTGCTTGAACATTGCCCTCTTGTCCTATTGAGTAGTGTTGGGTGAAAGAGAAGTTACCTTTGTCCTACTCGAGAACATTCAGTATACATTTATTTGCGGTTATGCGAGCCAGTGCACGAGTATATACTCAAATAGGTAAACGAAAGTGTACGAATTATAGTATGGTTTTCATTTAAAGTTTAAGTTTTTTCATTCCATGAATTTTCGCATTGGAAGAAAATTTTTCCTACATACTATATCTTATTTGAGTCAATATATTGTCAAAATAAAAGCAGAGTTTAAATGGAATCAAATTATCTAAAAAGTTTCTCTCAACTTATTTTATCAGCTAACAATTATAATTGATAATTATCAACAACTTTATTAAAGTTTAGCATAGATATTGGGTTCTCTTGAATCACTTTGAAGACTTCAATACTTCTCAAATTTATAGGATACCTATCTTAAAATGTCCCAAGCCCAAAACGTTATATATATATATATATATATATATATATATATACATTACATTACATTACATTATATATACTTTATACTTTGAGTTTATGAGTACTCAATTAGGGAGCTCTGAAATTTTTTTAATAGAAATTAAATTTAGTTTATTTGACAAAAAATTCAGCTGTGAATAATCCATCAACATATTTATATTACCAATGTTTGCAAGTGAAATGTTAAACCATGCGCAAAATAAAATAATTAAAAATTCATAAAAAAGTTTTACTGAATCATTTTACCTAAATTTAATTGTTTCATAATATTTATCAATATACCAACCTTGGTCTCAACTTTAGCCAAAGTAAAACAATAAAACTTTGTCATTGCAGCTGGGCTTATACACAAAGAGGCAGCTATATATTTTACTTTTTTTTATTGTTGTTTGTGTATTATGTTATTGTAGCTTCCAGCCAATTTGTGTAATGAACGAGGTAGCAATAAAATTTTACTTAAAAAAGTGCTACATTTGTAAAACATTGCATAGGGTATACAAAAAAGTGTGCATTTTATTGCAAAGTAAAGTCCTTGTAAAGCTCAGTTTTAAAAATTTTAAATTTGTTTTTATTATAGTACAATGTATAAATTGCAGAGCAACAAAGTATGGGTAAATCCTTGATGACACTTTTATTTGACCTGTTACTATCTAAAAAATAACACTTGAAGCATAAAATTTGAAACTTTAAATTTTTTTAACAAATGTCGAGGGTTAATGTAGCCTGCACAATAACAGAGAATGTTAAAGAAAGTGAAAGTTTCAAATGAAACAATAGATAACATGGATGAATAAACGTTAAGGTCGCTCGTTATGATGATGATGATGATGCTGGTAGTGATGAAAATTCAATCGATGATAAAAAATTGCAATTTAGTTGATTGCATAAAAAATTCAGTCAGCTAACGAAAAATCACCCGTTACAAGAAATTTAGAAAATTTTCGAGATATACATTAGGGTGTACCAATTTTTGGTTGAAAATGAGAGGCTTTTGAGTTGAATTTTTTAGCTAAGCGGTTGATTTCAATACAAAAATTTGTTTAACATTTTTAAAAATATTCAGTTCTCGTAATGGAATATGAGAGCGAATAATAAATACTTCGTATAAAGTGAGTTCTTCAACATAACTTTTTTTTATGGATGTAAGACTTCGCTTTGTTTCTCAATTCACCATACCGTTAGACAATTATCATCCATATTAAAATATTTGCTAAGACTTACCGTTCGATTTCCCAAATTTTTCACACGACACGTCAACTTGACCGTTTTGCCTACAAGGCCAGTAATATTCTGCGTAACCGTTGTGTCAAATGTTGGACCGCCTGTACCAGGGGTAGGCAGATCTTGTAAGAAGTCTGTAAAAAAGCGCTTTGAAGCGCCCTCTAGTGAATCTGAAAATGAGAAATAATAAATTTAATAAATTGAAAATTAGTAACATATAACGATAAATGGTACTGCATGTCAAAGTAGCTTTTGTCATAACTTTTATAATGCTACTTGTGGAAATTTCATGAAAAGCGCTACTCAATCTATCTACTGTCTTAATTACACTTTAAGTTATTACGCTTAGGAACAATTAACATGTCCTTAAGGATTTTATAGCAACAGGTCACGTATAAAAAGTCTTTGTAAGTTAGTAAGGTAGTAGTGTTTATAGCAACAACAACAACAATAATATGCTAAATGTTTTATACCACACATCATAAATGCAATATCCTTTCAACTTTGCTAACAAACAATAAAAGTCCTTGTCGTGTCATTTAATTAACAACCAACGACGAACAAAGGCAAAACACAAAAAAAAATGGCTTTCATTCAGGCATATTACAACACAGTGATAATAAATATCACAGTGATAATTTATTAATAGCTTTTTATTACCATATTATTCATTGTTGTTGCTGCTGCTGTTGTTGTAGCGCTTTGTAATGCAAACATCATAAAACGCGTTAAGTATTGTAAGCAAACAGCATAGAAAATAAAGAACACTGCGAAGAAACAATCTTACTAATACATACACTGAAAGAAATTTAAACAAAAATTATTTAGTACAATATTTGTTAAAATTACAGAAACAATATTTGTATGATTGGTAAAATCATTTTTCAAATTTAACATGAAACATTTAATGTGAGAAGAAATTTTAAATGAAAGTCAATGATGATTAAAAGTTCAATTTAAATATAGAGAGTTGAAAGTGAAGTCTAAGGTTTTATCTGACAATAAAGTTTCATATTCGATAGCCCAATGACCTAAGCAGCATTTAAAATTAAAAATTTTTGAGTTTTGAGCATCCCAATTCGAAATCAGTTGATATTTTTTTTTTCATTTAAAGCATAATATTTATTTAAATAGAGTTGAAAAAGAATAACATTAAATTTTACTTTTAAGTTTTGAAAGTTTCAGCGAGGGTTGCCAGATGAAAGAAATTTACTGAACTAAGTAAAACGAAAGCCACGTATGAATTCCAATGCCAGTTTTCGAAAAAAAAAAATATTCGAAACATCAAAAAGGTAACAAAATTCAGCATTCATATTCCTAACAAAATAAAATTCACAAACAAACTTCTTTAATTTTTCCTCTGGTAACCTTATCCGCCACCATAATTGCAATATAGCCTTTTGTTAAGGACTTCAATAAAGCAGCATGGAATTATGGTGTTGTTGTAGTTGATTAATCCATTTAACAACATTCCTTTCATAATCAACAGCAAAACAAGGAAAAAATTTTCTGCTTTTTGCTTTAATTCGCGTTTTTTATGGTTTTGCCAAGTTTTTTACTGCAGTATGAATTCTTTTGTTTTATGTTATTGTTGTTGTTGTTTTTTTATTCAGTCAGTTTTTATGTACCGCTTTTAGGTAGATTCAGTGAAACATGCAAGTTTGTCATTTATACCTCTAAACATGTACACATTTGTATATGTATAAGTAAGCATAGTATGTCATAAAAACTTTTACGATGTTAATACTTTGAACAACACATACACACCCACTTGTTCGCAGACACAAATATTCTTTTAATTACTTATACAAACGCAAGGTGCAGCAACAATTATGCACATAATTATCATAGTTATTTATCATTTCCAGTTATGGATTGTTTTTGTCGAACTCTTCATATTATAAATGATTCATTCCTTTTTTATTCAAAGTCTTGGTTTTTACCATATTCTATTTTTTACTGATGTACTTATGTAAAGAAAATTATGTGCATAAATGATAGATATGTAGTTACTGGAACTTTTTTGATTGCGGTTACATAATTGGAACAACTTAACGTTAATTATAATCTGCTTTAATTAACATAGCAACGAAAAAGGAAGGCACCTTGAACGTTCATATGGGGCAGATATATTGCATGTTTATAATTCTGAGTATTGGTATGTCTATGCCAATTAGTTTGACATTTTAATCATTGTAATAAAATGCACATATATAAACAAAAAAAGTAGATATTTTTTTGTGGTTGCAATTTAATTAAAATAAAATTCTCATTGTTGAACTTAATTACACATATTCGAAAAGTATTAGCCTTCAGGTTTATTTTTAACTGAAAATTAATATAAAAAATTGGCAATTTTAATTTGATTTTGCCATTAGTATAAATAATATACATGTTTGTATATACATTTTTAATAATATGAATGGAAGTTTGAATTTATTAAAAATAAAACTGATAAAACAAAGTTTGTGATTAAAAAAAAACACACACACAACATACTAATAAGTGATAGCTTATTAATTTTTTTTAGTGTTTTTCTTCTTTTCATAAGAATCTGCTGCTAGCTGGCATACTAAAGACTTTAAATAAATCTAGAAATTTGGAATTTTCTAAAAAAACTTGAGTGAGACAAACTTTATACTTAAGTAGGAACATTTTTCTCCAGCACTTTTAGAGTTTCTTTTAACCGTTTTTAATTATCGTAACAATTTCAGCTTCATTGGATTTTTGGTTTAATTGTTAAAAGTTCCGTAAATAAAGTCGTTTGAATTGAAAATTGAAATCGTTTGCTATTAGAATTAGAGTTTAATAACTCAAAAATCATAGGACAATATAAAACAAAATTCTCTTCAATACTTTCTCAATTCAAGGATTTCGAATTTAATATAAAGCAAAAAATCTTTTACGTTATTTTCATATAAGATGACCTACATACTTTGGCTTTTCATATATTTTACCAAAATAATTTTCCACTAATTCATTGTCCTTTTGATTTATTTTAATATTTTTAATATGTAACTAAAAATCTATATAGACATTAAAAATTGTAGTCCCCATAATTATTAAAAAACTATTACAAGACCTAACTTTTTTTTAACAAAATGACAAAACCAACCCACGAAAATATCATAAATAGAACGCTAGAGCCTTTCTTCAGCACTAGCAATTGAAACACGAATAAGAGCCTGCGATTGTCAAATTTACGTCGGTTAATTTGGTTCAAATTCTGTTTTAAAAATATTAGAGTAAAAAATCTTAAAAAAAAACTAAATAAAATTTCGACAGTTTTTCGTCCTTTGCTGCAATGGAAGAGACACTTATACCGTTTTAAGTATAATTTAAGTGATCTACAAATAATATAATCCGTTAAAAATAAATGATTTGCCCATTCGTCTTGCACTTTCTTTGTCATGACTCATATCTACTGTTAAACCGTTGGCATCAGTACTTTTTCATCATAAGATAAATTTCGTTATTTATATACTGTAGAGCCAGCCGTATAACAATAATGTTGAAATTATACTTTGTTCTGATTTTCAATACTTTCGAGTTGAACTTTATTTCTTTGACTTACTGCTGTGATATTAAAATCAATGATTTCGAAATTTTCGTGCAACGGTTCAATTCAGAGGTTCTCAATTCTCAGTTTATTTATAGCAACCAGCATTTTATATATGGTATGTATTATATAAATAAAAGCCTTACTAAAATTACCTTAGTTTGGCTTTCGCTGAGTTTTAACACAACAGCACCATTTTGTATTTAATTACAAAGTTTAACATGATTTTGTTGCTGTTTTTGTAGCTTCGCCCATTTTGCTTGCTGTTATTGTATTTTTGTAATAGGCACATTTTGCGTGTTACAAACATTTCGCACTCAATTTGCGTGCGCACTACTTTATAGACCTTTTAATGGCGTCAACAGTGGCAGTAACGTTAGTAGTTGCAACAACAAAATGTTATCCATTTGCGATAATAAAAACAAAAACAAAAAAAAACTGAATTTGTGTTGATGCGTTGATAGCAGAGTCATTTGTCGATAATTATAAAGTGCTGCCAATGTTAATAAAAAAAAAAAAAGGAAAAACTCGTGCCAAGCTCTACAACAGCAATTAACCCTTAACTTCCCTTTTTATGTTTCAACAGCTCCTCTTCATACAAATGTAAATATGCTAGCGCCATAAAATAGCGATCACACCGGCGATAATTAAACTTTTTTTAACTTCTTTCATTTATTTTTGTTTTTGCTTAGCAAAGTTTTCAAAAAAATCACCATTTTTAAAAAATGACTGCTGTAGTAATTATAGCGGTTGTTGTTGTTGTTTTTTATTACTAGCTGCAACGCGTCCAATGTTTATAAAGTTGTGTTATTTCGACATTAAAGGTTGCTGTAATCATTTTTATCTTTAGTAGTTTTTATTTGAAACAAAAATAAATTTTAAATTAACAAAAACACAGCATGTTGCAACGCAACAAAAATAATTAGCAGCAAGCGTTTTACTGATATTTTTATTTTATTTTAAATGAATGTCAGTTGTTATCTTTGGTTTATGTTTGAATTTAAAAAATAAAAATTCAAAACAAGAGGTACTTGAGTTAATGGCATAAAAAGTACTTATATCCTTGAACATTTTAAAATATATTGCAAGACTATCGCTGAGGTAAAAATCATTTAATAACTACTTCAAAATTTTAGCTACTAAATATACTGTATTATGCTTAACCAATAGCAAATCTCTTAAGCTGCATATAAAAAAGTTTGTCATTCTAAGCGAAATAATAGAAAAAGAATAAAATGAAGCCAACCACGCTTTACCAACTATATTTTGATGAATGCATTATTTCTTGTCTTCATATTTCAATTACACAAAAATTGAAACTGACACATTCGTCTTCATATGAATACCAACTTATTAATAGAATAATATTTTTTGTTTGCATATTCTTCAAAAAAAATGCTGCAAACGCTGTTCATAGCTAAGCACACAAATAACAATGTTTGCTCATTTAAAAACCAACAATTTAAATACAATCAACTAAAACTTTTTCCACTACCAACATGTTCGGTACAAGCTACGCTTAAAAGCAACGTTAATAATTGAAATAACAAAAATGTGCTTTAAGCAGCAGCAAAAAAAAACAAGAATATCAAAGATGTGTTGCGCGTTTTCAGTTAAGTTGCTGCTGCTCACGATGCCATTTCTGCTGATGGCAGTTTGTTACCGCATTTTGCACATTAAATTGTCATTTGATAAAGCTGTCGCAAAATGTTTATTTACATGTGCACACATACGCAAGGACAATTTTACTTATATACTACATTCGCATATGCAAAACTCATTTATTACTAGCAACATCATGAACTTGCAATTACTACAGCAACAACAGCAGCGGCAGATAAAGCGCAACAGCAATGCGCTTAATTTTGTTGCTTTAAATGTGCTGTCTAAAAAATTTATCGCATGCAAGTTACTTACAATTTGAATTGGTATTGTTGTTGGTAGTGCTGTTGGCAACAAAAAACATCAACTCTAGCAACAAGAGTAGCAACTTCATAAACGGTGCTGGCTTATATCTTAACAAGGATTATATTGAAATTAATAGCGTAAATAAAGTCAGCTTTTTTCACCTCGTTTTGTTTTAGCTTAAATTACAATTATGCAGACGTGTGTACAAAAAAAAGAATCACCTGGCACAGGGAATATTAAAGAACTATGAGCTTTTATTTCTTCTTTAAGTGAAGTCACTGTTTAAATAACAAACATTTTTACTATTAAGGGGAAACTTTGCTTCTCAAATTTTAAAATTAAAAATTTTCATTGAAGTTAATTAACATACGTATTATATACAGATTTTTTTAACTAAAGTCCTCTTGAAATTTAAATATGAACAACTCAAACTCATTTGCACCAAAATTTATTTTGTGCACACCAATACTATTATGTATGTTACAAAAAAAAATATTTGTTTCTTTAATGATCTATTTGTTTAGTAACAATCATGTTTCTGTGGTATATTGTGTCAGCAGAGCTTGTGTTTTATGGAAGCATTTTAAATTATTGTAAGTATTTGTGAATATTTATAATGTTTGCATAAACCCTGATGATGAGTTCTACAGGAAACTGCAATATTGGTAAATTGCTTTGAAGTATTGAAATAAAAAACAATAAACGATTTTGTTTTTAGTAAAAATGACCTCTAGGCCGAAAATTATTATTACAAATGGATAATATCATTTAACATATACCAATACAAAAAGTTTTAAAAATATGTCATTCAAAAAAATATTTCCCATACAGAACAGTAAAATTTTCAAGCTGTCATATTTGGAACCTCTATTAAATGCAATTGCGTTTTTTTGTTTGCTTGGCTGCTCTGACAGCAATTTCTGTTGTTTTTTCTTTTTATTTTGCCATTTTGCGTTGCCCCTGGCATTAAATTCAAAGGTAAAGGTAACACGTTGTCGTAAAACATATAACCCGATGGCATGCTACAAATAAAAATGCAAATCATTGTAGAAACAGGTTTGCATAAAAATGCAGCGGCATGAAAAATTCGCAAAAAAAATATTTTTTTTTTATATGTCCTCTCATGCAATGGCAAATTTATATGGTAATAAAGATGGTGGCAAAAAAAAAGTACACATACAAATGCATATATGCTTGTAGGTGTGCACAATTAATATATGCCCAAAAAAAGCATACGCGTAAACAAGGCCATGAAATATTATACGTATAATAAATTATTTTATTTCCGCCTAAAGATATAGACATTCGAGGTCCCGCTCCAAAAAAAAAAAAACAAAAACCAAATGCCAACAAAATTGCGTTAACAATTTTGGTATGTATGGAATGTTTAAAATTTTAAAAAATCATTTAATATCAAAAGAAAGCCTTTTAACGTTTTAATAAATGGTTAGGGAGTTTTTAACTGAACTGCCACAAAAGAATATTTAAATGTCGTGGGTGCATTTTTAATGTTGAGCCTCTTTGTGTGAGGTGCCATTTTGGAAAAGTGTAGCAATTTAACACTAGTTTTTTAAATATCAATATTTAAAATCAATATTTTTTTTTTTTTAACAATAAGGATGAGGTAATAGCGATAAGAGTTTTGTTATATGACATGGCGGAGTAACTTCATTTTTTTCTAAGAAAATGCTAACTTTTTCAACCAAAAAAATTATTTAAGTGGAGAAGAGAATGTGAATATCTAAAGAGAGGCGAAAAATGTTGGAATAGTTGAATAATGTAAAATCAGAAGAAGTTTGTATAAGTAAGAAATATTAAAATAAAATGAATAAGTGTTGAAAAACCAGAAAAAATTTTGAAAATATACATCAAATACATCAAAAACTAATTAAATAATTAAATTTAAGTTTAAAAAAAGTTCTAAATAATTTTTAATTTAGATCACATAATTTTTAGTTTATTTGGGTATTTACCTATGTTTGTTATATATCCAAAACAGTAGTTGATACAAATTTATTCTGTTGCAAATATTATTAAATAATGACATGATTTTTAGTGTTGTAATATAAAAATTCTAAAATTGTTTGAATATTCTTAAAAAAAATAATTATTCAAAATGTTTTAAATAAATGAAAATTCAAAACTCATAATATGGCGAAAAATGGAGAGGCCTAGACATCGTTTAATACCAATTTAAACTACTCAAAAATTTTTGATTCAAAATTTCCTTTTGATAATTTAATTTATGACATCCAATATCACTCTTTTTCCTTGAAATATTTTCAAGGGGGATTCTGCTTTATGAGCAACGAAAGAATCTATTTTCATGTAGAGTTCTTGGAAGGAAATTAAAAACAAACTAATCGCAACGAACTTTTTGAAATATTTTAATTAAAAAAATATATTGCATACATACCAAAATTTATTATAAGGGGACTTTCATTAATTACGTGAGCTAAAATTGGGGGGAGGGGTCAAGGAAAACCTCACTTCAACTTTTTAATGCATAGAATTTGCATTAAAAATTATAATTTAAATCTCACGGGAGGAGTGTAGGTGTCCCGCCAGATCTCACCAAATCTCATCAACTGGAGGGGGGTGGTCCGAATTTTCAAAAAATACCTCACGTAATTAATGGACGTCCCACAAGTCGAGCTATGAGCAGATTTCTACAGCGCCTTCATTTGGGAAGAAAGATATAGCTCTATATTCTTCTTCAAATTTTTGTTTTAGACAAGATTTTTCATTTTCATGCAATTTTCTTCTGGGTGAACTATGAAAACTTCAACTCGCAATTTTTAACATTTTAGGAAGCGTTAAGGACTTTTCAATTTAAGAGAAAACTATGTGCAACCTCTTTCAGGTTCAAGAAATTTTAGAAAAGAATAACATTTGCATATCACTTTTTCCATTTTTCTTAGCCAAAAAAACGCAGAGTTTAAAACGAAACGAAAAACTGCTCAAAAAACTCTATCAAAACGGTGGAAAAAACTGCAGAGCCGAATACCAGGAATGCAAATAAGACTTAAAAAGCCATTAGACTGATAATTGCGAGACGTGTTAGTAACAGCGACAAACGCCAGTTGTTACTGTCAGCTGCCTGATGGTGCTCCAAGTTTGTTTTTTTCTTTTTTTGCTTCTTTTGATACCTGCTTGCTTGCAACAGATATCCGAGGGCAAACCCCAAGCTGACCACCTTTGACTGCGAAATCCTCGCATTTTATTTTTCATCCAAAATAAAAAGCAGAAAAGAGAACTATTTACTTTTTATAGCATCATTGCAGCACAAAAAAACACATTGACTTTAACGTTACCGTCAAGTAATGGGTTTTTTCTCGGTACTCACGTATTTTATTTAAATATCTTTTGCATAAAGCTCGTTTTTTAAAAAAAAAATTGTACGCTTTGTGCATTTTTTTTTTTGTTTTTTTTTTTTTTTTTTTTTTTCGTTGTGGACGCTGTATTGTAGCACCCTTTTTGCATGCTAATCTGCTAACAATGCGCAGGAAAATCAACAGCAGTGTCACTTAAACGAAAAAAAAACACACACTGCATTGCACTGTTTTTTTGTAGGTGTGCGTGGATGTTAAGAGTTCTTTGTCATGGGCTACATGAAAGACGACCTCACGTTCAGCGTTTTCTTTAGCATAACTGTAAAGTACGTGGTATCTATCTAGCTTATAAAAAGTAAATGGTATGGCATCGCATTGAACAATATTAATATTTTTTTGTTGGAAGGTATATGACGATGTCGAATGGGATAGAGTTGTGCTTTACTATTGATATAAAAAAAATAAAAATTTTAAAAAAAAATTTAGATATTGTTCTCTAAAAAAAATGAAAAAATGACCTGCAAATTGCTAGCATAAGATTTCAAAGTTATTAAAAAATAGTTCACAACTTTCGTTTTTATAAAAAAATTTAATTTTTATACTTAACGCACCACAAGTTATTAACAACATATCGGCTAATAACCGAAAGGATTAAAATTCTAGTGCCAACTGTCGCAGAAAGCTTTGCAAGAAAGCATCCAGCAAATTTTTTGTGAGATAAACTTTCATCAAAAAAAATAAAAGCAGCAGAAATGGATCAAGAACTTATTAGGCGATTTTTTTCTAAAGGTTTCGAAAAACTTATTGAGCGATTTTTTAAACTTTTTTAGTCGATAACACTCCGAGTGATTTATTCAACTTTCTGGTAAATTTTATTTTGGATGATATTTTCACAAGGAACTTTCACGTAAAATTGTATATCTCTCACATATAATAAATGTTTCATAATTGAATGTTTATATATAAATGATAGTCAATTTCATAGACTAAGTTTTTCAATATAAGTAGTGCCAGGAAGTTATATTCAAAGGATTCTATATTTGGTGACATTCTACACTTACAACAGCTAAAAAAGATCTCAAAAGGCTTTTCGAGATTGAGAACTACGCAAAGTTTAAATGAAAATATAACTCATGTAAGGATTACTTGAACAGAAAAAGACACATTAAGTGCTTGCATTATAGACTAAGATATAATAAAAATTATTAGGTATAAAAAAAATCTAAATGTCATGCCCACAAGCATTTACGTTTGCCTTCACGTTTTTGTAGTCACTTAAATAATAATGCCAGATATCTATTGCAACTGCTGCTATTAATGCAATGGCATGGCATGGTATGGCATGGCATGGTATGATGTGGAAAGAATTATCGTAACTTAACTGTTACACTGAATGCTTTAAATGCCTTTGACATAACGAGTATCCTTTGGCTCTTGACATTTAATATTCCCCATGTGTTTACTTGTTTGTTTGTTTGTTGCACTAGTAATTCATTGAAAGTCAAACACACACACACAAATACACATGCATAACAACACTTAAACTACAAACTCATGCTATTTATGCGTTATTGCTGATTTGGCAATAAAAACAAACGCATATCCCTTGCAATGTTAGCAATTGAAGCACAAGCAACATGAGAAACAGTGACAGCAATAGTAATTCAATTGCATAGCATTTATGGTACGCACATGTGTGTGTGTTTACGAGAGCAGAGTGCCTGTTTGTGATGAAAAATCTAAATGCTTTGCTTTCGTTTTTAGTTTTTACAAAAATTTTCTTCAACATTTGATGTTGCTTTAGAAAATCAATTCGCAATGTGAAATTTTAATCGAAAGAAAAAGGAGTAAAAATTGTATAGAGCTACATAATATATTTTAGTCCTTGCCAAATTTTTGCTGATTTAACAAGCATTTAAGCCTTCAACATATCTTGCAGCAAAGATTAAATTGTCATAATTTTGAAACATCATTTCCAGATCGCTTTATTTGCTTTGTATGCATATTCATTTTTATGTGCTGTTATGTGCTGCCCAAATTTGAAATTTTAAAAGCCTTTTAAAACTGCAATAAGCAGTTCATAGTTCATCCGGCTATGCAATCTCATCAACCTCTACAAATGGTATCGTGTTGTCATTGCCATACAGTGGTTTGATGTAGCAAACTATTTAATGATTGACAATGAAATTAATTTTGCCAAACAGTGTGAAATTTTGCTCAATAAGTACCATTACCTTGTGCTTATTAGTGAAGCCTTTTTTAAGCACTGTCAACACACAAATGTTGAAATGCAACATTATGTGGAAAGTTTAATTTTAAAGTGCAAGGGAAAAAAATGCAAACATCCGAAAGCTCTTTAATACTATATGATATTTTCTGAGGGTTTTATATGCTTGCGACCTCGTAACATCTATAACCTCTTATGGCCTCTAAAACTTACAAATGCAAAGAGAAAAGCAAGGATGACCTGGACAAAACTGATCTAGACCTTTTTCGGAATAGTGCAATAGTTACACTGTTATACTGTGTTACATTTATTTGAGATTTGCTTGTGCGATCTCATAAAACATATTTTTTATTCTATCTCTCTAATTCGAATGTAAAATGTATTGAGGAGATTTAGGTTAAAAAAAGTCAATAAAACTATTCCGTTTATCGTTTCATTTATGAAAAAAAACTTAAATTTAAGCGTTGGGTTTCAAAGTCTTTTGCTACTTTCATTTTTTTTCACCACTGTTCTTGGAGTAGTCACATCGTTGACTGACATCTCAATTTATTTTTATCATATAAAATGCTTTCAAAAATATGGCACAAGTACTTCTATAAATTGTCAAGCACTAAACATTTATGCTTGGTTTGCACTATGTTTGGTCTACTGGTATATTTAAGATCGTATTTGTTGGCTTCTAAATTTTATTAAGGTTAAAATTTTTAATGAAAAAACAGTTCATTTTATGTTTTCTTTTAGATAAAAACATAAAACATAAATGATTTTTTTAGACTATTATAAACTCTGGTATACGTTTGGTCAATTTTTAAATAACAAGCTCTTTTTAATTTTTTTGAACATTATTTGAAACGAAGTATCTCAAAAATTATGGGGAACAGCATTAAAAACATATCATCATTTTTTTAAAATGCTTTAATTTTATAAAAACACAAAAACATTGTAATAAATTAACTTTTCTATTTATAATAATCCTCCTTTAGATTTATTTGTGGGTTAATGTCACAAACCTTTGTCACAGAAAACCTTTGAACAGAAGGAGTTTTATGTTGGAGTTACATAAATTACTACTGACGCCATTTTCACTAAAGTGCACGCATGTCAAAAGTTTGCACTTCTCGTTTCGTTCCCACAATTGGAATATCTAACCGCTGCCAGTGGATGAATGTTGAAGAAGGAAAATTTTGACCTTAAAAAAAAGGACGCATGGCAACAATTTCTTGCTGCCAATGTCTGGCGCAGTATTGCGCTGAACATCGTCGTAGAGTTTGCAGCAAATCCATTATTCTTTTGTAAATTTAATAAACTGCATACTTAAAATTTAAAAAAAGTAGTATTTGTTAATTTCAACATTAAAATGATTAGTCGCAAAACTAACGAAGTTCTGAAGTTATCTAAATCCAAATCCAAGCCAAATAAATCGAATCATATTTAAGTATTTTTATTCCAAAAATCCTAGATCTTTTTTCACACTTTCTTCTAAAGACATTATCTATAAAAAAATTATTACTGAATTATAATCGGTAGGTCTTCAAAGCAGTTAACCAGCGGAGTTTCTTACTGACATCTATGGCAATATGAAAAGTGAAGACCTATTTCAACTAAACAAACCCAAATTTTTTAATTGCTATGAACGTCAGAGTTCTAACAAATAGAATTAAAATCGATGCTCTCAACGTGGCTCCGATTTAACTACGCATGGCCCATACCAATGACTTTACCTTATCTAATTATAGCATATGATTATTCAACCCAAATTCTATTTCAAAAATGAAGCTTGCATTGAGTCATTCAAAGAAGTTACCTTAGAATTGTTTTTCCAAAGGGTAAGTGTATATCAAACAGCACGTATTTTATATAAATTGTATATGTACTTTACTTATATAAATTATATTTTCACACAAATTCAAGAGAGCGAAAAGACAGAGGCAAATATAATTTATTTGGCTTTCATAGACTGTTTGCAATTGTATTTGGCAGCAGACATATTTCCTACAAAGTCTGCAGTAAATTCGCATACAAACACTTTTATGCATACAGAGAAAACACTTACAATGCAGACATTTTTAACACTTTACATAGCACATAGACAAAACTGTTTTCAATGTAGTGCAGCAACCCATAGCTTTGGGTATCTGAATGCTAACGCTGCAGTTTGGAATTGAAAATCTGTCGCATCAAAATGTTTAAATAAAGAAGTGGAATTAAATTTATGGCAAAAACATAACATTTTTGCAGACGTTGTTTTTAAAATAAATTGGAATTCTATTTACAGCATTTGTGTTGTGAAGATTACGAAGAAATCTTTCATACATTTAATTTAAGTTGTCAAAGTATTTGATAGGAGTTTTGTTTTCATTTATTTTCTTTCTGAACGACTAAAATTGTTGAAAGCTTTAACAACGTACGAATAAAAAGGTTGGTCAAACATATTTTAATTCCAATAGGCTAGCGACTTTCATAAAGGAAAAGTTTTTTTTTAACTCAATTTTTTGTAAAATAATATTCCCATCATAAAATAAAATAAAGTGCAATTGCATTGGCTCATTTCTTTTTGATGGCACAGACAAAACTTACAGACTGCGTATAGCTACGCTTTAGCCAATCCAAAGCTTCGTAAAGCTTCAAGAGCTTCAAGCAACACTTTGCATGCGAAACGGATATAATGAAAAAACTAAATGATGACACACGCGACAATACACGACGAGTACGAGTACATTGACAGACAGTCAAATAGACAAACACAAAAACACACACACGCTCACGCCCTAATACATTTACACTCATGAAGTGCCAGTGACATCTCTATTTGCATATAGAAACACTAACGGCATTGTACAGTAAAAATGCTTGCCATAAATGGCGCCCAACGTATTTCCGCTTTCCGGCTGCTGCTGTTTTCAAGTGTTTGCTATGGCGCGCAGGAAGCAGAGTACAAAAAATAAACGGTGAATTTTTTCAGTGTTCTCTTTTTTTCGTGTTGTGTCGAGTCGTTTGTTCAGTTTTTGTTTTAGTTTTTTTAGACTATGTTTTTTTTATTTTAGTTTTCCTCATACTTAGATAAATAAGTTTGTATATGTAATATAAAGCAATAGCTTAAGGATATTATAAAAGTATGTGTGTCCTCATCTCAAGCAGAAAATTTTTATCTTGGTAAAACTTACAAGAATTTTTTTTTTTAAAGTGACATTTTTTATATTTTTTATTTTTCTTCTCATTGTGTTTTCTTTCAATTTAATAGGATTACGAAAATTACGGCAATAAGTTTTTTTCAAAAAGTTTCATGATATTAAATACTGAATTCGATGGTTAGTTTCTTTTTACAAGGTCAAAATCATTCAAAAGGCAACACCTAAAGTAAGAGAGAAAGTTATAGATATCAAAAGAAAATGATTCCTTATTAAAAATTGATGTTTCCAGTTGTCAAATAAGAAAATTTTAATTTTTACTTGGAACTAAATTTTAAATTAAAATTCTATTTACAATAATCCTTAACTCATCTTTCTCAAAGCAGTTTAATGTAGAAAACCTTCTTTAATTTACTTTTTTATTGCAAACATTTACGGTGCAGTTTTCCATAAACATTTATCTTTAGCTGCAACTTGCCCACCTCAATCCCTGACAATTGCACAAAGCAAATACAAAAAAAAAACGCAATTCTACTTAGTTCTGCTAAACTCCAAGCTACTCAATGCTGTGGATGATGATGATGCCACGTGATTTCGTGTCAAGTTTATAAAATAAAATTTTCAATGCTCTCAAAAACTTTGTATATCCTCATGCACATTCATACACCCATACATACGCTTGTATGAGTAACATACATACATATATTCATACTTCATAAGTCTGTGCCTGAAACTGGGTTAAGTATGTCAATGTTAGTTTGTTACAATAGCTTGGCATATATACCTACACATTCATACATACATGAGTATGAATGAATATGGAGTTAGTTGGTTTTATTATCGTGCACAAAAATGGCAAAAATTTTAAAGCTTAAAAGCCAAATTGGGTTAAAGAAATTTCATATAATTGGCATCAAAAGCAGCAGGTGCTGTGCAGCCACTGCTGATGTTAATTCATAATATGAGATTTTATTATTTTTATTTTGTGTAATGGGTGCACATGGTGTTGAATTTGTGGAATTATATGCGAGCATCTACATTTCAAAAATGTTCGAAATAACGTATTGAGGATTAGTAAAATCTTAAACTCTATCATTCACACTTTTTCTTATGAAAAATGTGAATTTGTTTAAGAAATCAACTTAAAGAATAATTTATAGTGTATAGATTTTTGATTTCCACTGGGAAAGATAGCTTACTGATACATATAGCTTATACACAATTTTTATCAGCACTCTCTTAAATATCTCCTACATGGGCAAGTTCACCCATATTTATTTTCTATAGCTATTTAACAAAATCCAGTTGCAACTTTCCTTCTTTTCTTATTTCAAAAAAGAAATTTGGATTTTAGTTTTTCTCTTTTATTTTAGGAAATTGAAGTAAAAAATTAGCTCACTTTCAATAAGTACCTGATAGTTCAAAAGTCTAAACAACAAAAGACTACCAAGAGCGGAAATCTTTTTAAAGTCTTTTTATGCACATTTCCTTAGCCTCACATGCAATTCAGCAAGCGTAAACCACATTTAAAGCAAAACCCCATTTTGATAAACCCAATAACCCAAATTCCATTACCGCAATACAACCAACGAGCGAAAAGCAGCAGCAGCAGCAATACATTGCAAGTTCCGGCTGAAACAATGTGAGCTGTACCGTTAGATTCGACAACTACTGCACACAGGTATGTGCAGTTTTACTACCAGCATTTGTGTAACATTGGCTTGGGTAAAATTTGTGGGAGTAAATAAGACATAGCAGAAGCACCCTCTTCCCGCTCCACTGTTCTTCAGTATTTTCTCAGCAGTTCTAGAATATTTCCTTCACTAACATAAAATAAAATCAAGTTTCCTATAAAACTGTCTCGCTGCACGAGTATACTGCACTATTTGAGTGTTGCCTGGAGATTTTTTTTTGTTTTTTTTTTTTTTTTTTGTATTTCGATTTGGTGCATTCCTACGACATTGTAAACATTTTAGAAATCTACGCCATGTGGACATGGATTCCTCTGTCGCATGTGATTTGCAGGGTAACAGAAAAATAAAGGAGTAAGGAAGCAGCAAAGCAAAAAAACAAGCACTGCTTTTGCACAAAAAATGGCAACTTTTGTTATGATAGCGATGAGTAGTTTTTAGGATATAAGATCGATACTATTCATTCCATGTTTTTAAAGGTTTTTTCAATGGAATAGACTTCAAAATAATTTTTGTAATATTATGGCCGATACGTACCATAAGTTGCTCATAATTTTTTCGAAAGTTGGCCACAGTAAGTAGTGGTGAGTGCTCTTCTGAATACAACAAGGACTATTTTCATCGAATTTTTGAAATTTTTACATAAAATCAACATCGGTGATAAAACACAAAATCTTCTTTTTTTTCTTTCGAGTTGTTGTTTTAATATGGAAAAATTACAACACCCTTTTACATCGATACATTTTTCGCAATACAGTTTCTCTAGCAATATGCCGCCACATTCAGCCAGTGAGCTAAGCCAACCGCCAACAACATTCCGCTTTCTATTGTGTATCTGAAAATAATCCATTTGAAGTCAGGCGTTGAAGACTTCAAGCTTGGTGGCTTCGCTGGTATTGCATCGGATTTATGTAATGGAATTTATGTGACAACAACAACAACGAGTACAACAACGAACGGTTTTTCACTCACTGATATATGCACCTTAGATGTCGTTGCGGTAGTTGCATTAAATGTTGATAAACAGATAAAAGGATATGGATTTCTGGATTATCGCTGAAGGTTTTTACATTCATTGTCATGTAGCTAACCGTTATTGAATTTTATACAATGTTTTTGAAATTCTTCTATATTTCATATATGTAGCATATAGTATATCTTAAAATACAGCTTTTATGGTTTTATATACAATTTAGTACGTTGCTCATATAACGAAACTAATGATTGAGGTAAGACAATATACATATGTTTATTTGTCGCACACCTTTTTCTTGGAAAATGTTGGAAATTCTTCTGTGAAGTTATTGCGTCATATCGTCAATTGAGTTGATTTTCACTGCTCTTAAAAATTGTTTGTTTTGTTCTTTTACTCTTTTGAGTGCTTTCATGGTGCTTCATGATATTAAACTTGAAATTAATTTTATTCCTGGAAATCGTTTATTGATTGTTAAGCCAATATGTTTATGTTAACTTCAAACACATAATAAAAACGTGTCACAAAATATCAGCTCTATAAAAACTTAAAAAAAAAACAATATTTTCCCCCCATCAAGAAAAGGCGTAGTCCAAATAAACTGCTATTGAATCAACATAATTTTTTAAATTTAATATCTGCTACCAATTAATAAAAATTAGCCATTAAGTAATTGTTATGAAATTAACAATATTTGCGATAAACACTTTACAAATTTATTGGCTTATTATTTTCTTAAAAATAATTATAAAATATCATCTAAATTCAATTGATTAACACTTAAACAAAAGCAACACTTTATCAAAATTTCTATTATTCCCATTGCTAACAGCTCGAACGTACCACTACCGACCAAATTCAGTTTAATCCAACCTCAACCTAATGGTTTCATACTGAAATGCTCTGAAGCGTAAAACATCGTTTATACAGACAATGGCAATCATGAACTCATTTATGTTAACAACAAAAATGTGTATAAAACTTTAAAAGGACTCTTTAAATAAGACGGCATACCCTGGACAAAAGCTCATGCTTTCTAAAGTACATGAGTAGACAAACGATACATACGATAAACGACCTGTTTAACCCGCCCAAAAACACAATATACCTCGACATCCTGTGTTGATATCCGCTTACTTATGAGCATAAGCGCTGCTAACGACATCAAGCTATAACTGGCTTCCCGGCCAATACCTTAGGGCCATTTCAGTTGCTTTGTTGACGCGACATTTTACAATGCGCGCCATGGGGAAACGACTGATTAAACGGTGCGATGTATTTTGTTGCTTTGTTACAACACTCATTGGATTCAACCTACCTACCTAGCTAGCTGCTTCAATTAAAGCGACATGAAGGTACAGCTGGATTAAAGGCTTAAAACGAAAGTAAGAAAAGAATTCATAAAACCATGAGACGGAAGTGAGAGAGAGGTCTGAACTCTGTATTGCAAATGCCACCTAATGTCAACGACTTTTGTTTGAGAACGAAAAAAAAAGGATGGAGAACAGTGGTCTTAAACTTAATTTTGTAAAATATGTGGCAATTTGTTTTAAGTTCATCATATCTAAAGAAGAGCTAGAACTCAAAAGCATTCTGTCAACATTTTTGAATATCTAATTTGAATGTTGGAATGTTTGTCTTGAAGAAGACAAAATGAAAAAAGGTTCATTTATTAAAAAATTTGTATTCACCACAGTGCAGCACTGGTGACAAGAGCTTGGCTTAGCTCTAAACCAATAAAGTGAGGTGTGACTGAGTAGCTGTACATACTGTGTGATATACAGACAGGCATACCGTACGTTAATAAGCGAAAAAATGTAAGCATTTCCGGAACGCTGAAGTACCACAAAGCAACGCCATGACGGAAACAACGCTCGGAACTTTTATTTTATTTTACTTTCATTTCATTTATTTTCTATTCGACGTGGGGAATTTTAATTTTTTCCAGGAAATTCCTTTGCTTGTGCTACACAGTTAATCATAAAAGTTCAACAAGGCGTTGCAACTGAAGTACATGGCACAGGCATAGGTTGGGTATGACAGATTGGAGAATGGCAAGGGTGTAAATATTTGGAGTGCCAGTTAAAGAGGTATGTGTGTGTGTCTATGTGTCTTCAATTGTAAAATTTTTATGTGCTGTTGTTGTAGACAAATGACTGCAACACTAGCTGATGACATTTTTGGTTAACGTTAAAAAAAAGTTTATTGAAAGTTTTTTGTTGAAATCGCAAAAAAAAAGTTACAACACATGATTAGTTTTAGAGATATAAAAATAATGGACTTCTTTTCATAATAAAAATCGCCAGAAAATTGTATTTTCCTTCAAATTTACTGTGTTAAAATTATCTGGAACCGACGTATCTTTGATTATCTTAGTATTGTGCGTTCTAAATTCCTTCAAGAAGACAAAACGGAAATAAAAAATATTATGTACTTGTCATGAAGCGTCTGCTTATAAAACAAAAGATAAAATATCTTTTTTTTTGGCCTAAAATTTTATATCAATAATATCTCAAAAGAAGTGAACAATGTTTAGAAGACAGTTTACTTGAATTTAGTTTCTCAGCAATGTGCTCAGTTTGTTCAGATTTTCGACTATTATATTATTGCGTCAACTGTATTTACTAAGCTTTATCTTATCAGCTCATGCCACTCAGAGCTGTCTGTAAATTTTGTGCTCAAATATTTCTAAAATATTAATATCAAATTACCGACAAATTAATTCGTTATCATAAATTTTGATATTTAGACAAACGTGCAAATATTTTCCCAAATGAGACTTATGAAAGACTTAATAAAATTCTGCGCTCATAAAAGAAATGTAATTTTAATAAACTTTCACCCACTTACCAGTATATAAAAGCAGCGCCAATAAAATTAGCAACCAATGCGCCATTTTGTTGTTGATACTGGCGTTAAGTTGATATTGACGGCGGCAACGCTACTGCTGGCTGCACGCAAATGTTGACAATTTGTCGGTAAACAATTGCTGTTGCGCTTAATGCTGTCGTAGTTCCTTAATGCTGTCGCAAATTTATTGATGGCAAACAAAATGAAAAAATTAAATGAAAATTCTTCACGCAACAACATTTGCAGTGCATGCTTCGCAAGCCGATATATAAGGGAGTCTGGGAAAAGGACTGAGGGTATCAATTGTTGTTGCTATTGTTCTTCAATTCTGCTGTCGTTGTTATTGTTGCTGTCGCTGTTGCTGCTGCTGCAATAACTTAATAAAATTATCGCACAAGCAACAATTTTTTTATTGCTTTCAATTTTATGCGTTGCAATGCGTGTCAGCCACGTCGATTTGTTTTCTGTTTCTTTTATTTAATTAATTTCGAGTTTATTTTTGTTTTTCAGCATCTTGCTTTGGGAAGCATTTAAAATGTGATAAAAGTGGGCGCAAAAAAAAACGATTTTCACTTGTAGCCACTTTGTGCTCACTACTGTTGACATGCGACGCTGTGTGTCATTCTCAATTTTTACTTGAAGCTTGTTATGACTGTTATGACTTTGTGGTTGCTTTATAAGATTGCGCATACAGTGTCACGTGCTGTTTTTAATCGCTTGCACTTGACGCGCTGTTTAAGGCGTGTAACGACATTGCTGCTATCGTTATTGTCAATTGTGTTGACAGGATTCAGTTACAGTTTATTTGTCTTGTTTTTTTTTTGGCCGCTCTGAAGTATGCTACATAAATACTCCCGAATCTGCAATGAGATAAATAAAATGAAGGAAATTGTTATGACATTTCAATGATTTGTAATGTAAGAAAAATTATTTGATAAAATTTTTAAAGGCCAGATGATAAGTTACATTTAAAGGAATTAATTAACGCCATAATAAGTTGACAATGGTGATTTAACATAAAATTTAAAAATTACGGGAATGAGCTTTTAAGTTCGCATCTTTCATACTTTGGAGGTTAACATTTCTGTGCGTTAATTTTTTCAATTTTTAAGATAAAATTTAAAGGTTTGGACATTTCCCCATGAACACTACGTTATGTGGCATAAAACGCAAACTGGATAAAATGTAACATGACAACTTTTTTCACTCATGTTTATCAATTTGAATTTTAACTAACTTAAATAAAGTTTAGGTAAAGAAACTCTATTAGTGAAGTGAAAGTTTAACATTAAATTTAACGCCTCAGCGTATGTACCCCAATTAAGTTATTCAGCATGCTGCTTGACTTTTGCACTTATTCACCCGTTGTCACATTCATGCAGTTTTATCACAGCAACATTTTTATTTGACTTGATAAATCGTGCAAACAACATATGACATCAGCTTCATGTAAAAAAAGCCATTTTCATCTTCAAAAAAAAAAAATAGTAAAAATGAAGCACAGAACAATTCATAAAGAGCATATGTAAGATGACTAGTTGTTAAGCAACAGAAAGGATGAAAACGAAAACAACATTAAAAAATTACTGCTGCAGAAAAAAACACATTTAAAGCCAAGAGTGCAAAGTAAACATTTTAAAATTAATGTTGCTGTGCCAAATCATAATTCAAGCAATGGACCTAGTGCAAACAACAGCAGCAGCATACTACGACACACAGCAGCATTGCAAGGACATACACTCTGACACGCAAGAACGATGAAATACACATGTGCGCAATGGACACTTACTTTATAATGGGTTACACAAAAAAAGCACAAAATGAAAGGAATATTTCATTTTTGTGTAACTCTATATGAGGACACATTCGCTTGTGTGCGAAAGAGTACTTAAAACTATGTTAAAATTTGTTACAGTAAACTTTTATTTAAGGTGTATTTGCTAAGGAAAATGCTCCACTAACCGTTTGTTAGAGTCATATATAAATTTTAACTGAAAGCTTTAGAAGTATAGAAGTCGGTAATCATTAATGTAAAAATACTTTGCAAAAGAAATGCACTGAAAATTTTTTGCTATGCAGTGAGTCTAAGCATTGCGTACAAACATTGTTTTTTTCTATTGTTTTTAAACAATATTTTTAAAGTATTTTTTTATGTTAAAGATTGTTACAAACTGTCTCTAAATATAGTTTATAAAAGATATTTCTAATCACGGTCCCAATATATTGATGCCAAACATTATTGCCAAACGTTTCTGTCGCTCAACCTCGTTACAAAAACAGTTAATTGCAACATTTGCAAAATATTATTGCAAAGTAATGCTTCTTTGCACTATTACAGATCAAAAGTGCTAGATATTATTGTTCAACGTTGTTCTTGAATATTTTTGCTTACTTAATCAAACATTGTCTTAAATTGATGTTTACGAACAATTTTATAAAGCCAATATCGGACAAGATTTTTGTTGCCAGATGTTATTGCTAAAATTTACTATATGATATTGCTTTTAAATATGTTTTAATTATTACACATTATATACATTGACTCATAGCATTGGCCGCATCTCATTTGTTATTTCACAGCCGTCGGCTGGGAGACATTACTTGCTCAAGTAAATTTACATAAATATTGATCGCTCAAAAAATTCCTACTGGATGTTGTTTCAAAATATTACCACTAAAAATTGCTCCTTAGCATTTTTGTTCAACAATAAGTAAATTTTTGTTTTTTCTACGCGGTAGAAGAAAGATTTTGCAATAAAAATTAGTATGACTCGGCCCAATGATAAAGTTAAGTGTTGGTACATATTTTTACCTACATATGTCTTATTATCTTAATATTCATACATTTCAGTACATTGCTCTTTTCACTTTTAAATATAATGTACTGCATATGTCAGTTTTGTATAACTTGTCTCTTCTTGGTCATCAGAATTCTTCTCAGTATTATTTCTTACTTTAATAATTTTCTAAAGTTTAGTCTCACTAATTATTTTTCCTCTTTTTTTTGAAAAAAGAAAATTGTAACTCAATTTAGTTGTTTTCTTTAGTTGAAGTTTAATCAAAAAAATACATTCAAAGAAAAACTTTTCGTTTTGCTTTTTCCTAGGAATTTTTTAACTTTCGTGCTTCCGCTGTTATATTCAGCAGCACAATAAACTGAAGAAAGATTGTTTTATTTGCTGACAGAACAGCACGTGTTCATTGTGTGACATTATTGCAAAACTTCAAACGTAAGTGTTAACGAGAAATGTCAACCGCACACGTCCAGTCACTTTGCATTTTGGTGGTGCCACAGCCATACAAACTAACACAATGAATACACAACACACAAAACTTACCTTTGTATGTGTGTATTGTACAACAAAATAACACTACAAAATAAAAACAATGTGAAAAATAACAGCAGTAATAACATCAGTAACATTGTTTGCAAATTAGTGTTTGTGTGTATTTTGTGTTGCGTTGTATTGTAACAACACATTGACATGTTAGCATCTTCCGGTTAGGTTGTATTTGGGATGAGCCGTAGTAACATCATAATCAGGGTGGATCCTCCGGAAACTTTTAATGTAGGTCCTATCATGTTATTATGTGTATCCCTAAACCAAATCTCGGCTAAGCATTTTTTATTGCATATGATATTTTTAAAATTGTTGTTTAGTGATTTTTTTGAAACATTTGTCCTTTAGGTGTTATAACATTATGTGTGATTTCTGCTTTACTAAGGCCTGATATAAAAAGAAATTCTCTGAACACTATTGAACATATACATAAGTCATTATTATTTTCTTCATCCCGGCGTTAAAAAAATGAAATGGATAAATTATGTATGTGAATTTTTAACCCATTGCAACACGTTGACCTTTAATTCAAATTTTGAAAATTTGAAGTTATCAATGTATTAAGTTTCAAGATATTAAAAACACTTAACAATACTTTGAATATAAAAATGAATTCACCCTAAGTACAACATTCAGAAGCTGCTGCAGCATCAGTAGCAACAAAATACAATTAACACACAAAGTAGACAACAATCTACATTTACACTCAGGAACATGCACGCAAACTAATTAACTTGAAATTCATTTAACGTAACACTCATTGACAAATACATACACATACACATACACACTATTATAGTTGTGTGTTTAAAAATAAACATTTTAGCACCTTAGTGCAAATGCACAAACTTAAACCCGTGGCAACACATGGTAGTCCCATTTTTATGATGATAATGAAAAATTTTATTGTTGTTGTGAATATGAAGTACATTACGGTTATTTTTACTACTTTACTTGATGTTGCGGCTGTTGTTGTTATAATGCAATTTTGTTGTCACTACAAATAGAGCACAAAAATCACATGCATTTAAAACGTAGTTGAATGACCACAGCAACAAATGTTTGCATTGAACGGAAACCGGATATGGTGTATGGAAGGAAGTGCGCGTCATGTGTTGAAAATAAAAAGGGAATAAAGGTTAAATAATTCCAACATACATATGTTTGATGGCGGATATTGTGACATTTGTCAATCAAATGTTGTTTAATAATAAAAATTACAAAGTTGTTTATTGTGAAACGAAAAGGATTTTGAATTTTCGAATTGAATTTGTAATTGTTTTAATATGAAAAATTAAGCTGTTAAAATATGAAATAAAGTCTTAAATATGAAAGTGCAATAAATTTTATTTCACTCAAATGTCCTTATCCGTTGTCTGTTCCTCTCCTTAGTCTCTGCTTATGTCTGAAATGTTACTATGTTTGTTTTGTTGATGCTGCTTAACGCCTGACTGCAACATTGCACAAAAACAAAGAGAAGCGTTGCAACACTCCTTCACTCACTCAATCACAGACTCAGCTCAACAGGATATAAAATACTTCCACACCAACACCTTAAACATTGACATAATAGCGCGGTAGCAGGAAGGACTAACTGGTACTAAGCTGTACAAAGAAAATGCTGCCGGGCAGTCAACAGCACAACAACAGAAGAAAAGGCAATAGAATCATGGGTACAATAGAATATGCCAGGTGTATAGAAGCTCTAAAAGTACACAGTGAAAAAAATATTATCCAAATCATATCTAAAAACGTAGTTAATGATAAAAATATGAAAAATTTTGCATATTAGAAAATCACAAATGAATAATATTTCGGCTAAAAGTTAATGAAAAGTTCATGAGAATAATGACTAGACTCTATGAGCGTTATATATTTATTATTTATTTCTATAATTATATTCAAATTAAAGATACACATATATTTTTATAGCAATAATTTATGTTAAGCAGATAAAAGCGTTTTTTTTTTTTGGGAAGCTTTAATGAAAATTGCTTTCATGTATAAATTTTTTTTAGTGTTAAAACACAAAAAACAACAACTCATATGGGAAAAATAGACTTAAGTGGAAGACATGTGAGACGTGTTATTGCTTTACTGCTGTTGCTATTGTTGTAGGGATAGTATACGAGAAAGTCGACTTCATACCATTGTTTTGTCGAGGGATATACTCAGATTTACAATAAATCAAAGTGCAAAATTGGTTTTTATGTTTAGCATGATGTGGAACGGTAACTATGCATTTTAAAAGTATAAATATTGAATTTTTAAAATTTTGTATTCTTTATTCATTCCTATTTGTGCAGGGTCTAAAAATATAAGCAGAATAAAATTTTTAAAAAATATAAAATATTATTATATTATTTTTTGAAGAAATTTCAAGAAATTCTGGCGACCTATGATTGGTTAATAAGAACATAACTGTTTAAAATTTAAAATGTATTTCATTTTACACTCAAAATTGTTATAAATGTTTGTTGGACTTTATGAAAAATTTTCATTTATCTAACTGTATTTTAATTTTTCAGAAAAAAGTAAAAAGCACAAGAATCAGGCCTTTCTTTCAGTTTGCAAATATGAAAGTTAGATCTAAAATATTTATTGTTTTGAATTATAATTATAGAGCGCTTTATTATTTCATGTTAAATAGTTTGCTAATTTTGCCTTTATATCCAGGTTCTCCAGAAGCTAAAACAGTTTCCTTCCGGCAACAACTTGAAAAAAAAAAATGTTTCCACTTTTTTGCTCTTTTTGTTTGTGGTGTCTTCTTTATTAGATATCTCTGTTTATTGTTATTGTCTTTTATTGCAACTTTCTTATTTTTATTTTATCTTAATTTTTGTTCTATTTTAAAATCGTGCATTAATAATTTTCTTAAAAGTCAACTAATGACTTATGATGTTGCAACGGAACGTAATAAGACTTCATTCAGTAAAATTTATCTAGTAAAAAATTTAATTTTTTGCATAATAGAAAAAACATGCAAACTAAGTAATTCTTGAAAATTTAAATAAGCATCATTAAGACTATAAAATTGTACTTTTCAAATTCGTTTAAAATGTTTTACTGGTATCTCGTCAAAGTTTTACTAAATAGCATTGATTTAAGTTTCATTAAATTTTATAATAAGGTTTTCCAAGTATCAAATATTATCCTAAGTTTTTGTTAAGTTTTCGTTGAAATTTTGAACATCATTCCTAAATTCTTTATTTTTTTATATATACCCCTGTTGTTTTAACTAATTCTTGTGTAATAAGATATACACAAGGTCTTGGAGGGTTCAAACAATTTTACTTTTATTGCAATCCATTTACTTCTCAATTTTATTTTTTTTTTATTATTTCCAGTACTTTTTTCAGAATTTTCTCTGTGCGAATTACAAATCTTAAGTTATAAATTATAACATAAACATCACAAGATACTTTTTTCTACTAAGCCATAAAATAGAAGGAGCATGTGTATTTTGTTGTTGAATCCTATTCGTTTTTCTCTACTTTTTTATTTCTTCCCTGGTTTGCTGTCCTTTGCAATGGTTTTTATTTTTCTTTTCTGTTATCATTTGATTTTTTCTTTACTTCTGTGTTAACTTAAACGGTTGAGTGCATCCTGAATGTTTCATCAACAAAAAGGCGCGTATGTAAGACACATCTTAGTTGTCAGTGTCATTAGTGCTGTTGCAGTTTTTGTTGCAATCCTTGTCAGTTGATGTTGAGCAGCACTTAAATAAAAGTTGAAAAACATTGAACAACCACACTGTGCTGTTTTCCTATTAAACTGTAATTTGTGCTCTTATTTGCTAAATAAAATTATGAAACGATTGGTCCATATCTAAGTATTGACATATTAAAATGTATCATTGTTTTCAAAACTCAATAAATTCACAAATCGGGACCATAAATAAAAATTTTCGATTTTTTAAGTTTTTCACTTTTTCAATGCGTTGAAATTATTTTTTTGTCCAATTTCAGTTATTTCTATTGCTGTTTGTTTTCATGTCATAGAATTTTACGCTGCTCTGACATTTTAATGCTGAAAAATGTGATATGTTGATCCAATTCAATGGACTCGAAGCTGTCGCCCACTGCTGCCCGAGTGAAGTTGGTTTTCACTGTGCATTGTGGTTCTCCATATGGAGCGAGCTCTATATTTATGTGTGTGTAAATAGCTATATATATCCATCATGTTGCAAATAAAAAATAATGAAAGTGTAAGCTCTTTTTACGTTGCTGTAGAGATGCGCTTTTTTTTGACACTTAAAAATATGTGCATACACTGAAGAAATAAATGTTTACATGCGAATTAAATTTTCTTTCTTATGAATTATTTACTTTACACCAATATAATGGACAGTTTTTGTAAAGTTCTTTTAGAGGAAATTTATCACTTTCTTTTTCGTCTGTCTGGGCTTGTAACTGTTTGAGGTAAAGTAGTTTTTTTATAAAAAAACTTATATACATATCAATGTAAATGTTTTTTTGCAGATTTTGTTTTGATCAATATTTTTTCTGTTTTGATGACAAATTGTGAAAAATTTTTCTATTTTTTCTCTTTGAACATTTTCGGTTATAAAAAAATTTTTAACTTATTTTTCCCGACGTAAATATTTTTCATTGTGCAGCTCAATGTAAAAAAACAATGTTCTATCTACTCAGCAACTAATTTATTTCTATGTATTTTTTGCTTGTGCAGCAGCGAAGCTACCCGCTTTCGTGTCCCTACCGCCTGCCAGCACCAGACAATTGTTTTGTTTTTTCACCCGTTTTCAATCAGCCAGCAAACGAAGCGCACTCAAGCGCATCACGTGACATGTGACTCTAACAATTTTATGCATTTTTGGATTTTTTGTTGTGACTGGCTGGCATTGGCTGCTGGATTGACCCTGATATTTTTTGTCGAATTTTTTTTCTATATTTTTTATTTCGTGAATGTAGAAAGCAAGGATTTATTAATATTAGTGTTGCCATTGTTGCAATCCTTTTTTTATGCCAACTGCACTTTGCATGCTAAGTTAAATACAAACAAAAGAAGAAAAAATGATCAACACAACATGCAGTAGAATTAGTAGTAAGGCACATGTTGTTTCAACTTCGAGGCGAGAACTTTTGTTTATTCAGACGCTTATTCCAGCGCTTGAACCTGCTTTGTATTTCAAGCTTATTTTTATGCGAAACAGTGATGGCTATTTTTTCGGTAACAACAGCAACGCCATTAAGTATGCAAAGGTTTATTTTTTTTTGTATTTTGTGAATAACAAAGACTTGTTTTGCTGCTTTTGCTAGAAAAGTGGATTTGCTTGTCGTGAATAATTTTATGCAAATTTTATTGTATTTTTATTTTGTTTTTATTAAAAGTTTTGTTTTTTACTTTCAGATTTAGAGTTTTTGAGTCCTTTGCGCTTCTTATGAAAAGTAATGTGCGTGGGTTTATTTTTTATTATTTTTACTTAACAAGTTATTAGCAAAAATTAAAACTTTGTCTTTTGTCCTTCTGTTGTGTGAAATGAGAATAACAATAAAATTAAAATGTAATTTCAAAAATTTAAGTCGTAAAATTCGCATGATGCTGTGTGGCCAGCTATTAAGCTTAAAATAATAAAAAATTTGAGAGTCCATACATTTGAGAGTCCATACATTTCCGGTACATAGAATAAAAAGACAATGAAAAAAGATGAATAAAACTATTACAAAAAATTCGTCATCTTTACTAAAGCCTACTTTTATGCGCACTATGTTTTGTTTAAAAACAAAAATAACTATTTGTGTACTAAGGTATGCGAACTTTCCCATTTATGACTCTAAACAAAGCCCTCAGTGACACTTAATTAAAAATGAATAGTGAGTCTCTGTATTTGTTTGTTTTTCATTAGAAAAACATAAACATATAGCCCATATGTTTGTAGAGATTTCGACAGTATCTACAAATCAGCCTATATAGATGAGCTGTCATTACATATCTACACACCTAGATACTCGCACCATACAATTGATGTATTCTGTGTTGCAAATATCATCATCATTCATTCTGTGCAGCTACTCCAGGGAATTTTTAAAACTCAAAACTCATCTGTCATCAATGAATGAATGAATGAATGATTGAACGAATAATTATATGAATCAATGAAATTGAAGTCTAAATTGTGCAATTCAAAACGAATTTGAAATGGATATGAAATCAGAATTGAAAACGAATTGAATTGAATTATTGCACTGTGCGCGGCAAATGAAAATGTGCATGCAAATTTTAATTGAAATATAAAACAATTGTTTTGCGCGTTAATACACATACATACAAGTGTATTCGTTACTATTCTTTTTTAAGTTCGTAATTTGATATAATTTTGAAACTTATTTTTTTAAATTGTCCTCTCATTCATTGACGATTTTTATTTTAGTATAATAACAATTTTTATTTAAGCTTTGGGTGTTATTTGTTAAGCATAATTATATATTTTCATAATTCGTGAATGAGAGAAAATTTTAACAAATAAATCTGACACGAAAAACAAAACGGGCAGTGTATTTTGACTCTGCCGTCTAAAATACATGAGATACGCTTAGTTTGATTAAAAAAAAATACTTGAAAACTCCATAGAAAAAAAGTATTAAATTGAAAGCAAACAATTTATTTTAAATTAACCCATCTTGTGTTTCTCGGCATGTTTGCATGTATCTATGACTTGAAATATCTTGAATTCGCTTCTTTAAAGTTCTTGAAAATGTTTAACCTTAAATCCAATTAAAACTCTGATTTAAAGAAGCCTTTGCGTATTTCATTCCAACAAATCTTACATCATACACACACCCATCCCCAGAACGCTGACACTGTAATATCCTGCAGCTAATCTAATAAAAATGTGAATTTAATGTTTTCTTAATACACTCACTCACACGCATACACTCAGCGTATGTAACGTTTCCGTTAACGTCAGCTTGCTACAGCTAGACTTGAGTAAAAGGAATAAAAACTCGAATGTATTTGTGCATGTGTAAGTGTGCATAATAATGGGTGTAGCTGCTGTAAAAATGCGGAAATAAATAAAAATAAAAAAAGCAGACTGTGCAAAAAAAGACATTTTCGCTATAACAAACAACTGTAATTTGATATTTACGATTATGTCTATATATCGGTGGTATATCGCGTGACAAAATGGAGATAGCAGCAAATAAAAATATTAAATGAGGGAAAAAATATATAAATTGATATCAAAAACACACAGGTGCAATCCTTTAGAAAAACAAATGAAATATAAGCGAAAAACAACAAAGTTTCATAAAAAAAATTACTAAGTAGAGTGCTCTGTTGTTTTTTTAATGGCAACGCACATATGTTTTTAAATGCACTTTTTAATAACTTCATTGAATATAAAATTTCTTTTGTTTTAAAATTTGGAATATTTAATATTTCTACTATATTTGCTAGCAACTAAATTCCGGAAAAAAGCTACAAAGTATAATTTGCATATACTTTTTCGGCCTAAGTTTCTGCTAAGGCTTACATTCAAACATTTGCTTTCAAAAAAAAATATTCAAATATCCTTAACATCAAAATTGCCGGAACGATGCTTTGAGAAAAAAAACTGACTGCGTTGACACTCAAAGAAAATAAAAGGCCAAAACTAGAATGGCCAATTTGCAAATTAATTTTGTTGTTTAATTTAAAATAAAAAAAACCATTGCTATAAATTGTGACTTAACTTCAATATTTATTTTATATATGACTTTTGAAAAAAAATATAAATATTTTTTACAATTTCTTGGCAATTAAGTTTAAACAAAACATCTTTATGTATCAACGGGTTCTTTTTTATGAGTTCAAGTCTTTTCTGGTTTCCGAAACTCAATTTAAAATTTTTGGACACTGTTTTCTTAAGCTTATGCTTAGCTTCGTAAATTACTTAAAAAATTAGTTTTCGCGTAAATTTTACTAACAGTAAATTAATAATACTAAAAAATAATTGAAAAACCCTTCATAAAATTCTTAAATTTATTTAGGTTTCTTTGTGCTATGCCAGATTTAATTTGCAGCATAAGACGTTTTTTTTTTCTTAATATTTAAATTCTTTAACCTATAGCATGTCCAATGGTGCGCTTTTCTCCCATGCTGATTTTTACTTAAAAAACTGCGGGCAGCAGCAAAAACTACCAAAGTAATGACATTCCAATGGACTTTGTAAGAAGATACAAAACATGAAAAGAATAAACAAAAGCACAAAATACGGTAACAACGCCAAAGAGTTATCGAGATTTGCAGATTTCAAGAAAATGTCGTATCCAAAAAAAAAAAATAAAGAAAAGAGTAAAGTGAAATTGTTAGACTGTAAGAAAAGGAGAAAAATCCTTAATTAAAAAGTTTTCCTTTGTTGCCATTCGCTTTTTGGCGCCACGCACGCACTGCGTATAACTTTGACACAGTTTGTGGGATTTCAAAGGTTGGGGTAAGGCAAAGAGCTAATAAGGTGTGTATAAATCGGAACTTTAAGGAAACATTAGGAAAATTATGTTGCTGTGTTTTTGGAAAAAAAATGCACTCGTAAGGAGGTGCTTTACTGGCTGCAAATTTTACTGCATTGCAGTTGCACTTTCTGCTTTGTGTAAGGACATTTTTTGTATAAGAAAAGCGGAGTTTTTTTTAACTTTGACAAGAAGCGACTTAATAATTTAAAAATAAGTAATCATGATATTAAAAATAATAAATCAATTTTTCCAAAGTTATGGCAAGTTCACTGCAAGGTATTATTTTTCCTAATATTTTAACTGCACATAAATTTGCTGGGATCTTAACTGCATCTTAGTTGTACTTTAACTTTTTCACACTAAACGACCAAGTCTGCAATCGCTTAGTTTTAATTAAAATGAAAAATATTAAAAAGGAAACCAACGCATGCCCCAAAAAACTTCAGTTGCACTCGCCACTATCGCAACAGTGAAAACAACCACAGAAGCGGCACTAAAAGTGCACAAAAAAGGAATCACAGGATATTTGTAACATCATGCTGCGCAGCGTACCGTATAAAATGTCAGGCCAAGTGTAAGTAATGCAATTTCTTGCATGCATTTTTAGTATGTGAAGTGTAGTGTCAGGCAAAGCCACATGAATTTACCTCAAATATAGTAGACACACACATGCACACACATCTACATGAACTTTGCAACAAATACGTGAACGCATGAAAGGACAAAACATACTACATAGATAGTAATAAACAATAAACTACTTTAATATTAAAACAGTGTGCCTCATATACATAACTGAACCAAAACACACACACACACACACTACTAACCCAAATATACAAATGTTCACTGCACCACTACAGCAGCGTAAAAGTTTTTCAATTAAGTGCGATGTCCTAGTTATGCACGTCAGTATTCCTGCTGTATAAAAAGTTTAGAATAAAAAAAAAAATTTAAAATGTCGAGGGAACTTTTTGGTCGGTCATAACTGATCCCAAATTTCAGGTACATATATATGTAAGAAACTACACTGGGCTTACGTATCTAATAATTCAATTACAAAATTCATCTTTCCAGAAAAGTTTCAGCATTAAATTGCGAAAACAGTAGATAATAAGTTTTGCAAATAACACATGGGGCATTTCATGTTAAGCGGTGTACGAGAAAATGCGACATTCTGAAACTCGTTCGCATTTGGTTCAATTGTACTTCTGGAAGGTGTAAGTGTTTAAAGTGTGAATGCGTAAAATATAGATAAAAATATCTAACAAGGAGACCACCTATCCTATTTTGAAATATTGAGTACTTGTATGTTATCTAACAAGGAGACCACTAGGTTGCGACATCTCCGATTTGGCTAAAAGTTTTCCAGACGGTAGTTCACCTGAAATAAGAAAAACCATTTTCGCCGTTTTTCAAAATGCTCAAGGAAAAGCGAGAAAAACACAAAAAATTTCGAAATTGTTGAATTTCTGTTTAGAAAATTGCTTTGAGGATTTTCTCTTTTTCTTATTGCAACCAAAATTTAATTGCAACTTTTTTTTATGTTTCGAGACTTAAGTAAATATTTTTAAAATATTTAGAAAATTTTGCTTTTTTCTATGGGAACTTATTGCTAGATATATATGTGAATTGGAAAACAGTAATATAATTTTGTTCGACAAAAAAAAATTTCCTTGTAGGTGATAAAATTTTTAAAAAACAGATTCGGCAATTTACTTAAAAATCACATTCGAAAGATATAGCAAAAGACCAAAGGAATTATAAGCGTTTATGGGAAACAATAACATGTCCATCCCATAACAATTGAAACAAGGTTGGTTGTTAATAGCAATTAAAAGAAAGAAATGACAGTTTTTGTTTATGACAAGTAAATTCAACTGCTGTCTTAATGACCAGCTGTAGCGTACACGCATTCTCATTCTCATTTCGATTAAAGCTTCACTTTTTCATTAAACGAGAAAAGTTATCACGTCGTCATCGTTATCGCCATCGTTGACGTTGTCATCGTCCTAGTCATTGCAATGAATTGCATTCTAAATGCTGCTCATTATATGGACAAATTTATGCATATGTATGCGTGTGTTTGTGTGTGTGTGTCATTGTGCGCATTTTTTATATACATATTGCGCATATTACTTCACGTACCGTATTTGCGACGACACACTAAGGCGCATACGTGACATTAATACTTTTTGTCATGCAACATTTTTGCTGCTGCTCTTATGACTGATACGCACACATACACGCGAACACACATTGCAATTTTATGTTGGCGAATGAAAGTAAAAAAAAAAGGAAAATTAATATATAAAAAATATTTTTTGCATTCTATTGTGTAACTTTTAATATGTGTGACGAAAGTTTTTATTTAATGAGTTAATTTTAGGTTACTAACGAAAACTGTTGCATTACAAAACTCTGTTCTTAATTTTATTTAATTTTAATTCAAAAATAATTATTGAGAACGTTAGGTATGGTTATTCGATTTGCAATTAGTGACGAAGCATTATGATAAAATGATTTTTTAATTAGAGCACAGCTGATTGATTAGTATAAAATGTGATTTCATTCAATTTAATTTGCACGTACTACACGAAATTGATGATCATTTAATATAATTTGAAAAAGAATTCCTAAGAAACATCGCGCAGAGTTATGCATACCATCATCAAACTCCTTCATTTAACAAAGCAATTTCGGAGAAAGAACTCTAGCAAAAAAAGAACGAGGATAATAGCAAAAATATGCTTTCAAAAAAAAAAACCACATATTTCCATTTATGCATTATGTATGTGTAGATAGATCCCTCTATGAGGCAGCCATAAAACAATGAAACATCAACTTCATCCTGATCCAACCGCTTTGTTTCGTTGGTTTATGCGAATACCACAATTTTGATGATGAATATTGACATCAACGCATGCCAAACATTTTTTACACGTGTGCGCATCTCTTGCGGCTCTGTAAAGGCTTAAATCAAGTTGAAGTTGTTGGTACTTTTATTTCTTATGCGGTTTTTTCTTATAGCAACACAAAGCGCAAATAACAGGGGAATTACAAAAAAAAATGTGTAGAAATAATTTATGACTTGTTCAACGATGACAAAAAGGTTTGGTTTCACTTCATTTTTTTCTGATGCAAAAAAAAAGAATAAAGATATAATAAAGCAGCAATAAATTGGGACGCTTCGAAACGGAAGCACCTTAAAATTAAAGGTGCTTACCTTAACCACTAGAATAAATACATTTAAGAATGTTTGATGTCGTAATCTTTTCATGAGTTAGAATGCTGCCTCATTTTAGTTCAGTAAATATATAATAAAAGAAATGACTCATAGTTTTATCGAAGCAGTAATAATGCAGCAGAATAATTAATTTAACTAACTAACGTATCTTAACTAGGCACCTAGTCAATTTATAAACTCTTAGCTTATGATCCCTTAAGGATTTGAATTTAAAACACTCTTACTTAGTAGATGTTGACATTGTATGAAAAGTTTGTGCTGAGCGTGGATTCCTAGTCATAAAAACTAGCCATTTTCATATCTTAATAGTCAATTTGTTTTTGAGGCACTATTTCTAAAAAAAAAAAAAATTTAATTGATATTGACATAAAATGAAAATCTGTTAATACGATACAGTGATCACACGCTCCTTACGAGGATAACACAATGAATATATAGTATCCCAAATGTAGAAAAAAAATATTATTTTGGTAATGACGGTATGTATGCTGCGTCAAATTAGTTAAGTAAACAAAAATAAAAGTGATTGAAGTAGAACGAAAAATCAACAAAATATCATTCTTATGAAATTCAAATAAGGTTTCTTTCTTTCTTTAAAATATTTTAAGATAAATATATCTCTTAAAAAAATCAAATAGTCAGATGCTTACATTTTATCAAATTTAAGCTATGTATACTACGCTTATGCATAATATATAGCAATAACTTTAACTGAACTTCGCCTACTCCTACCTCGCAAGACTTGGCATCCTAAATGCTGTCAAAATTTTAACATTTCACACATGCGAACAACAAAATCTAACCAAAATGTCAAAACTGTCAGAGCATTTGGAGTGAAATTAAAGTGCCAAAGTGTCTGCTGCCCAAGTGTCTACGTTGTTACAAATATTGCTGTATTTTATGTATTTATTATAAGACTCGCATAATTATACAGTAAATGGCCCATGTTTGAGCAACAAAATATATGTTTTTGCTTAAAACTTTTAAATAATGAGATTAACATATTTTCGCATTTGATTGGTAAAAAGATTGTTATTCTTTAATCTTAAAGTTTTTAAGCACACGAGATTTTGTTTATTATCCAAAAAATACCTTTCACGCTATTAAAAAGCAAAATTCATTTTGCCACAAACTCTAATTAAAAAGTTTTAAATTCTCACATTTTAATATGACATTGCAACGTTTAAGCTTTTTAACATCATAAGAGTTCTTGCGTAAGAGGACAACATGTCGTATGATTAACAGCAAATTGCAACTGCAGTAGACAAATGAAGCGTTGCAAGTTATTTGTAGAGAATAATTTGCCTGTAAGCAGTAATAAAAATTTTATTAAACAGCAATTCTAAGAAAAGAAGCAAAAACTAATTATGAATTTAACAAAGCACTGCAGTAAATCAAAAACTACAAAAAGCTGCAGCATTGACTGCATTTGCTGCTATAGAAATTGCAACATTTTTGTTTTTAAATTTGATATTTCCTTTTTCTGGTTGTCAGCTACACCGCAGAGCTTTTTCCAAGCGATTTCATAAATTTTCACATACATAAAAAAAAACAACTAACTCAAACACATATATACCTACACTCAGACATTCATGTGGAGAGAAGTGAAAAGCCATTTCATTTCAAATGATGGCAATTTTTAAATTACATTTAGAGAAAAAGCTGAAATAAAAAAAAATACGACACCTACAGTCATGCAGTGTGCTGTAAAAAATTGTATGTGTAAAAGAAAAAATAAACATCAGATAATAATACACTGTTAAAAAAGAGTTTGACAAAAGAAAAAGTGCAATTTAAAATAAATTTGAACTAAAAGCATTTTAATGGACGCGTGCCTTTTTGAATGCCAGCAGCTTTTTCAGTTCGGTGTAGAGTGAAAATTGCAAAGGTTGGCCACAGCTGCTACGTCTAGTGGTTGGCCACATATGATAAGCAGTGGGACAAAGTCATTGTTATCTAGACGTGTAAAATATCTTCAAAGAGATTGTTCAAAACATTTCAAGATCAAATGACGCAAAATAATTTCTGGAAATGTTGGATATCAAATATTGCACAATTTTTAGTAAGGAAATAACTTTTGTGTCTGATTTTTGTTTGTGTTTTGTAAAAAATTTTTTCATAAATACTAGAACAATGCTATGTTCGTGACTTTGTCATTATTTTTTGTTAAAATTTAAGTGAATGGGTTAGTTTTTGGATGTAAGGTGATCTAAAGTTGCGGATATGGTTCAATAAAGCATTAGAATAACATTAGTGCTTCTTATGAAAGAGTGATATTTTAATGAGCTTTTATTTAAAGTTTAATAATTGTTTCGTAGCTATCAAGATATTCCCAATTCCCTTTAAGTTTTAGAATTATTTTTAACAAATTTTTTTTTTAACCGACTTTACAAGAGGATATTAACCATTAACTTTGATCAAAATTTTAAAAATTATTCAAAAATATTCCATTCGAAAAATTTGTACATTTCTGCCCATCAAACTCTTATGCCATTGTAAAACACCCGCATTTTTCAGCAAATTGCATTGAATGTTTGTTATTTGCTGTTGCCAAAAGAGCCAAACAATTGCAGCAAAAGTTTTTTTAAGACCACAAAACAAAAATGCATAAAGGAAGCCTTAAAAATGTTACGTGTAGAGAAAAAAAATTGTAAATTCAAAATTCTATTTTCATTTATTTTTTAGTAGAAGAGGTAGTAGAAATCATTCTACGAATATTTGTAAAAATGCCAAATAGCAAACTCTTGTAAAGAATCTCAAGTCTATTGGTTCAAAAGGTTGCAACATTTGCTTCTATTGGTATGGCTATTTTCATGCACTGTTAGGCTCTTAAGTCTTTTGCTTACATGCAACAATTTAGTGAAAGCTCAATGTAAGTATTTAGTGAAGTCTATATGAGGGTGATGCAAAAAATCAACACACAAGAGATTAAACGGTTAGTTTATAAATATATTCAAAAAAAAAACATAGTTTTTCAATTTTTTAGAAATTATTTGAGTTTTAGTTATTTTGAAAAGATCACACCCACTAGTTTGAACTGTTGCAGAGCTCATTACTATCAATAAGGTTTTCTTCATAAAACACAGACCACTTGTTCAACCGTTTCCGTCATCAAGAAGCGCTTTTTTTTAATTTTCCACGAATATATTTCGTTTAATTTGTGAACAAAATTTTTTAGCAAATTTTCGTGTCTTTATAAAATTAATCCCACAAAAAAAAATTGGTACTCCACAACACAGTTTTTTATCATTAAAGCAACATAATTATTAAAGCGTGTTATTAGCTACTCACTTAAGTGCTTAAATGATAGTTCATCCTAATATTGCAACTTCCAAATAACATCATTTTTTCTTTTTTTGTCTTCTTTGAAAGACCTCACTTATATCCAAATTGTATAAGTTTTCTTTATGAACTTTTGCCAACTTTTTTTTTTACTCAGCAAAAATCGTATGCCATTCCTCTTCAGTGATTCAATACAAATATTCATAGTTACGATTGAGAATGTTGCCAATTGAAATAAATTGAAAGGACCTAATTGAAAGTGGCTGAACTTTGTAAGTGGCACACTTGTTAACCACTTACGATTAAAGGCAGAATTAAAAAAGTTGTGATTTTCAATAAAAATACTTTGATGGTACATTCATATACAGTAGACTGCGAAATATTTACCAAGTTTGTTTCAATAAAAAAGTTTTTTATTTGTTCGCTGCATACGGGTTAGGAATAATTTTTTGATGAAATAGATATTTTAAGCCACTGAATATTTAAAGCTTTAAAATATTTTTTTTTTTTTAACTCTTTATTTTATTTTAATTAGAAACGTGAGGACTTAAGGAAATGTCATGCAAAAGGCATCCTATTTGCATATACAATATATGTAGACTAAATCCATTTCAAACCATGCAGTCGGAGTGGCTTCAATTTGCGAAATTGGCTGCAAATTAAATATGTTGTTTTTCAAAGTAATTAAGGGAACATATCATCCCCCGAATTGATTGAAAATCATTTTTTACGAAGTTATGCCCATTTAAAGTTTTAGTATCAGAGCTTGAAAAAACGCTGGAAATTGGTTCAAAAAAGTCGCATTTTCATCCAAATCAAAATAATTAAAATTTATCTTTCGATTCTAATAGAACTTCAGATTCTCAGTCAGAATCTTTAAGAAATTTTGGAAATTGTTGAAAATTGGCGGAGTTATAGCGTTTTTTATGAAAAAAATCGGGCTGATTTTCTTAAAAACCCCATTTTTACTATGATTAAAATTTTATTGTGGACTTGCATTAATATAAGAGAGAAACGACATGAGTTTAATGCTTGTTGAAATACATTTGAGGTCAGGAGATTTTTTCCCCAAAATCAAAATATCAATTTTTTTTTTTTCATCATTGCCAAGCCACTCTACGGTACTATTTTTAAAGCAAATAACAACAGGAACATTTCAAATTACTTTCTGCAAATCCTGCTTGCATTCTGCATACTTTTTTACCGTTATTTTCGTAATAACATTTTATCATGGGAAAGATATTAAAACATTGTACGCAAATATAGCTTTTTCGCTGACTGTACTTTTGTGGGTATTGATAGTTTTGAATGCTTGACTTTGTCAGCGAAAAAGCTATATGTGCATACAATGTTTTTATATCTTTCCTATGATAAAATGTTATTACGTTGATTCTTACGCTGATATTGCTCATTCATCAAATATGTAAACTCAAAATATACCACTATTTTACTCATATTAACCATTCAATTACAAAATTTAACAACTTATTATTCGAGTGCAAACATAAAAAAAACTAATTAAAAATCACTCATACGCCCCAGTGACTCACCAGAATATTTACTCTATATAGTTGCAGTTTGTAAACAGATAAACAAAACTCTGTAATGAAATAAAACCGCATTGTTTGCGCAATCATTTAAAAAACAACATAAATGCATTTAGTTAGAATAACCGAAATGGTAACACTAAAAAACTAGAATGACAGAAACGAAAAGCTACAGATTTTACAACATTTTAATTTCCCTCGAGTACGAAAACGCTGAATGAAATAAAAAAAAAAATATCACGAAACTACAAATTCAACCTTCAACGAAAGCCAATTAGAAGAAAAAAAAAGTTGAAGAAAATTAAAAGCAAAAAAAAGAAGAAGAAGAAATCCGAATGATTTTCATTTCCATTACATAATAGACACTTAAGTGTCAGCTTGCAGTAGCGATTTCTTTTTTTTTTTCAAAGGTTCTAACAAAGCTAAAAGCGTACACCCCATCCAGCAGCATCACCACCAACGTCAAAGGACAATCCTATGACCGTAATACCAAAATAGCAATACGTTGGCGGCCAACGCTTCTTCCGGTCAGAAAACCATTGTAAAATGTAACGAGCATAGCAATAGAAAATGTTTCAATTAAATTCCAATTAAGAAAAGTAAATTGCTAACATTCAGTTGGTATGTGCGCTATTTTACATTTAAATAAAAACAGGAAAGAGAAAAAGCGAGAGAGATCGACAAAAAAACCACAATCCAAATAAAAATAGAAATGGCGCCCATTGGCATCCGAATCTAATTAAGTCATTGCTTTGTCACTCACTTTCGCTGTTTGTAGCCACAAAGGAAAGTGAATTGTTGCCGGAACACGTAAGAAACCACAGTTGAAAAAGTTGTGGTGATAATAGGCGTGGCGCTTTGAAGCTTTGTAAAATAAGAAATCAAAAGAAATTGAAAACTTCACTGATTGCGCGTGAAAAAATTTCTCCTACATTGGTTATTCCATGTGTCACTTAGAAATTAGTTGGTTGTGAGCTATTATTTTTGGAATGTTAATGAAGTTACGTTTTCATCGGGCTTTTGTGTAAATTGTATTTTGCACATAATTCTTAGTCTCATCGCACTTGAAAGATACCGATGTATTTTGTATGATATTTGTATGTTACTCATACGATATGTTAAGCAAAAATTTTTTAATTTTCAAATCGTTTTTAGTAAACTTTTGCTAGTATTCAGATTACTAGCCTACATCAAAACTTGGAGGCGAAAAATTTTTTTTTATATCTACTGATTGATAATAGAAGTTACTCATACGACGTGGCATTCTAATAAAATTGCATGCAAAATATCTAAAACTTTTCTATGAGGATATTATTAAATACAGATCTCGCTACAATTCTCTTATGAGTTCTAAACTTTCGCATAGAATTTCCCGTCTTCTTCAAATAGGTATTGCGTAGTAGCTCGGTTTCTAATGAGCAAACAACGACTCGCTGTAACATTTTCGCGCCGTTTGATGTTCTTTCCATTTTGTTGCTACTGGGCTAAAAGTTAACATATAAAAACTTATGTCAAAGTTTCCTTATTCTGTTGCTTCCACTGACTACCAACCGGAAGAATACGCTATCGTAGTTAGTGTGTGCTTTTGCGCAATTTTTACTGCGCTGATAATATTTTTCTTTTATCAAGTTTGTTTTACGCATTTCTAAATCGAATTTATTTACTTTTAGCATTTATTTCAACAAGATGTGTACATAATTTTAACTATTGTGTATTACTTTGAAAAAGTTTTCTTTGAAAAATACCAGGAAATGTTTTACTTTTTATTGTAAATTACAGTACTAAGACAAACTGAAAGAGATATAATGCAATCAATTTAAGGGAACAGTACACCTTGGAAATGAAAAAGAAACATTTTTTTAAAATGGTTTATTTTTTATGAAGAAAAGAGATATTGTAATAAAACTTTGTACATATATTATTTAGTTAAAATAGTATACAAAAATATTTTTTTCGGCTGCAACAGGTTTTTGAAAAAAAGGACCAAAAACCACGGCGGGCGTGATTGCGGTTCTCTGGATGGTCTAAAAAAAAAGTAGGTTTTAATCAGCATCAAAGTTGCTATAGAGTGAACTAAAAGGATTTAATTTGGACCAAAAAAAAAATGGCGGCGTTTTTTCAAAATTGGACTATATTTGGCTCAAAAAAACCCTTGAATAAAATTTTGCCCAATTGTCATTATAACATAATACCAAAAACCAGACATTTTTTATATTTATTGCAAAAGATCATAAAATATTAAGATCTTGATAATATTATGTTCATACTATTTTTGTACAAAATTTCACATTTTTCATTGTGCTGCTTCATTCTTTTAGTATACACTTACGTTTATGTGTTATCTTACTTCGATTATTGCATTATGTTTAAGCTATTGATTAGAGCCCTTTTAATTATAAATACTTATAACTTGCTTCTAGCTAAATTCTGGCTCTCCTAAGGCTTACATTTTTTTGAACAATAGGAAATTAAGTCTTGCCTTTTCATATAGTTACTAGCAAGTGCAACAATACTTTTGCAATAAAAACCTAAATCATGCCAAGCAAACCGGTAGCTGCAGCAGTAAATTAACAATGCAAATAGTGAGAAGTTGCAGCTTACAAAAGCGCAAATAAGAGTTCAAGTTTCTTTTCAGTTAAAAAGTAAGTAAAAGCAAACTTTAAGGTAAAGTTTGACCAAGTTTTGCAAAAGTTTGCACGGTAGCCATTGGTATTTGTGTTTAATATACAACAAGCTAAAGTTTATGCATATAAGAACTTGATAAAGCTAAGATAAAGACGTTAACAAACTACGTAAAATTGAAATATTCCACATAATAAAATGTTCAGGAGTTTTAACATAAAATAAACGCTGAACCTTTGTTTTAAAATTAATTGCAATTTTTTTGTTGGTCGATTATATTAAGTTAATGTGATAATACTTTGGCAATTAAATCGCCAAAAAAAAAAAAAATAAGCTACAAATATTCGCAGACAGTGACAATTTTTAAAAACAAACGAACCCTTATTATATATCTATAATTTTCCATGTTTTATATTATTTTGTTGCTGATATTATTTTCACACTCCGACAGTGATGACAACGATGCGGATAATGATGTTTCCATTGATGATAATAATGCCAGTGATGATGATAATATTGATGTTGTTGATTATTTCGATTTGTTTATTGCGTGCGCCTAAATTACCTGTCAAACGTGTCAATCCTAAGAGGTGTTTGTGTTGTCATTGTTGTTGTTGTTACTTAAGCCTCTCTTCGTCACACTCGAAATTTATTCGTCACGCGTGCTACTTGTGTTCAACGAGTCGAAACACCACGTTTCAGGTGCGGCTTTTATGAATTAAGAAGAGGATCGACTTGTGTGCGCTGTCGATAAAGTCAAAAGCAAAATCGAATTTAAAATTTTCCACTTAAGATTTTTCGTTCCACGCATTACGCTGTGCATCTGTGTGTGTGTACAGAGTGATGTCAAATGTCACAAAATAAAAGAGGGTTTTGTCAAAAGCAAAATTCAAACAAACAGTGGCAGATTATAAGCAGAAGTGCGCATACTGCGGGAATCCATAAATAATTTTTATGCAACACCGAAGTACTTTTGCTGGTAGTATTTACATACATAAGTGAAGGGAGGGAGGGCTATTTTTGAATTCTTTCGTTCTACAACATTGTTGTTGGAGTAATTGCTTTATTGTCATTCGCTTTGCTGTGATATTTTACACTTTCTTTGCATTTCAGCGAATTTTTCAAGGTTTTTGCTGATATTTTTTTCAGTTGATTTGCGTCGTGAGTTTATTTGTGATAAAAATAACGCTAATGGTTTTATGTATATTTACAAAAAAGTTTATCTGAACTTTCCGCTTTTGTAAAACTTTAAATAAATATTCGTATAAGGAAAAATTTGCGTGATATGAAATGATAATTATTTTTTGAAGGTATCAATAATATCATGTCTTTTACAAAAAAGTCTGAGGCAAACGACATCGGTCAGTACAGAATTAATCAACACCTACCTTACGCCAAGAGGAAACTGCGTTTTTTTTTTTTTTTTTTTGCAATATTATATTCTGTATAAAAGCTCAATAAAATAATATAGCAAAAACCTCATATTTCGAAATATATCACCATTTAAACATAGCTGAGTAATTTTCAGCAACATTTTTAGCATCGATGGCTTGCAATAATTTTTTTAAAAAAAAATTTATGTAATAAAAAATGTATATTCTTTCATCTAACACGCACTGGAATTTTTTCGTAACGTCAATAACATTTTTAAAACTTTTTATCGCAGCAACAAATTAAAACTGAAGCTAAAAACAATATAACATGAAAATCTGTTTGTTTTTTTATACTAAAACTTTAACTACTGCACATATGGCGAAAATAAAACGTGATAACTTCAGCTACATTGGTTTTTTTAAAGCATTGGAGTATAAATTACTACGAAAATAATATATTTGATATTTCAATAAAAGTTTTTATACGTCATGTGCCAAAAATTTATACAGATGAATATGTTTACAAATGACTTTGTATCTGAGTGCAAAAAAAAAAAGATAAATAAAAATCAACACAGCATTTTTCAAAGTTTAAACGACGGCTTAAATAAATAGGAAATTGCTGAATTTTTATAAACGTTTTTTCTGCTTAATATTTTTAACTTCTGACTACAATTTGAATTTCGATTCTTTTATAAAAATTCATTCACACTAATTAATTTCATTTTATTTTTATCATTTTACAAAAAATTACAAGTTTTTTAGCTGGAATAATTGATGAAAATGTAGATGTTTTTATAGCAAATAAAATTTATTTTTAAATCTCACATTTTTCGTTTTGTTCACATGTATCGGTATGTTTCATGGTTGCATTCTTTGATGTTCGAGTTCAATTAAAATATCATATTTTAACTTTTTTTCTATGTCATTAAAATTAAATAAATGTAACACACGATTTCTACACTTACTACCAGCGGGTTTTTTTTATTGTATTTAGTGCATATGACTTACTGTTACACCTACGTCAGGTTGTACAAAAAATTAAATGTAACTAATTTGGCGATGAAGAATGGAGTCCGATGCTTCCGCAGAAGGAATTTTTGAGATAACAAATGCTCTTAAATTTTTCGCTTCTCATTAATTAAAAACTGAATGTTCATAGAAATTTTAATATTTCAACTTTTAAGAAATTTATGTAACTCCGATTTATCCTATTTTTATCTCACTATATGTAAATAAAGTCGTTCGCATTGACATTCTAATACAAATTGTTATTCAGTCGTAGCATTTTGTTTTTGCACTACATAGTAAATGCATATAATTTGTATGTTTTTATTTTTACTCTCATGACACTAAAGGAAACAGGAAGGAAGGAAACATCATACGGAAATGCTCATCAGTTAGGCAGCATATGCATTACATACATGTATTCCAATTTATATTTATAATCATACATACATATCATACATACGTATTTATGTTGTTATCAGGATCAGCAACGTCTTTAATATCCCAAAGACGGCATTTGTCTATTAACATTTTTTCTTTGATAAATATCTAGCAGATAGCATATTGCATTGGATTGTTGTAGGGTATAAGTTTAAAGCTTAAGTAACGATATTAAAAACACTTATGGTATACATTTTGGCAATGCAAAAAATATACCTCAAATGAAGAGCCAATGCAAGAAAATTTAGTGTGTAATTTCAAGAAACGAATGAGCTGAATGCTCTATTACCCCATTTCACGATTAAGTCTGTGTGAAAATTCGAATTAGTTCTTCTCTTTAGAGGGTACACCATATTCTAAAGTGTTGTTTTCTTAAACACGAAAAATTTTCTCATTTAATTGTTTCAGCATATTTTCAATTGTTGACATTGAAATACAGAAGCGAGAAATTTTTCAATAAAACAACGCTTTCAGCATGTAACCGGAAACGAATTGCAAGTAAAAGCGGAAATTAAATTGAAAACAACAACAAGTTTTCATTAGAACAACACGAACATTTGCTGATAACATACAAGCAAACAGAAAGAAATGAATGAAATGCCACACGAAAGCACAATGCTATACCCAACTACCAGCAGCGAGATAACGTACGTACAGCACCGGCATGTGGTGGCGGCGGCAACATTGCCAGAATTGAAAAATTTTTGAAAAATCAAATCGTGCATTGTCGACGCCATTGGCGGTACAAACTGATGACTTGACAGCGGTTGCAAGCAGCATTGCTAAAGCAATGACTGTGGTTGCTGCTACACAACGAAAAATGCTTTAATGCTCACTTGCTAATTCCGCAACGAATTAGTGATTTTCTATGCAGCACGATTCTCTTGCTATCTTTCCTTAAATTTGGTTTATACTTCGCCATTGTTGTGCTTCTTTTGATCAGCAGCATCTAATGAAGATAGATTACAGCGAGCGCATTTGCGGTTCGCGCAAATTTTTCCTAATAAATGAAAGCAAAAAAACCAGCAGCAATTAAACGCTTGAGGGCATCCTTAGCATCATCGTCGTCATTTGCTTTGGACATTACATTTGCTTTGCGGTTTGAGTAAGGAACACGTTGTCAGCATGGGTTAAGCGTTGATTGAAGGTAAGCTTGCGCTTGCAAGCAGGTTTGGCACAAAAGAAATTGAAAATGTACTCTGTGTGGATAAGTTCATTAGTTTGGTAAAATGTACTTCACTGCGAGCGCTTCACGGATACGAACCCTAATGATGTTCATTATTGTCGTTTTTGTTGTAATTTCTTTTTATAAGCTATGGCTGTGGCGCACGGAGTGCTTTAATGAAGCTGGTACCAATTGAATGAAATGTTTCAATTCAACTTTTCATTTGCGGTTTTTGCCAGATTTAGAATCTTTTATACTTCAATTCTTCCTTTATTTGCGGTTATCTTCCGTATATTCATTCGAGGATGGATAATGGATTCATTAGCAAACATGGTAAGTAATTCCGATTATGTTTTTCAACGGTAGATATTTATTTGTGCGGAAAACTACAGCTCAGAGAAGTTACTAATTTTGGAAAAATTTTTGTTTCATAAAACATATTAATTTTTGTTACTTAGTAGTTCCATGTAGGTAAAGAAATTTCAATCTAAGGAGGCATGGATCTTTTTTAAAATAATTGAAAAAAAATTTTAAGAAAATTTATAAATTTTGAGCATTATATAACATAGCACTACTAGATTCATAGCTCATTACCTAAATAAGAAAGAAATTTTGCCTCTGAACTAAAAAAAATGTCCTAGAGACTCTAGGCTAGGGTTACAAAAAAATTATTTTAAAAATACCTTAAAAAAGTGTCAAATTTCTGTTGTTATTCCTTTTAAATGTGTTAATTTTTTTAGCCTTTTTTTCAGTTTATAAGCAGTTTTGCTCAATTGATATTCACGACATCAGCATTTTTCACTGAACTAAGTTTTCAGTTAACAAAAATTCGAATATAAAAACTTTCAAAAAATTCTATTAAAATTTAATATAACGATCTGATGTTACGACGACGACTTCATTAGATTTCATAGCGAGCTATAAAATCGCATTAAAACCACGAGACTAACACCTTAAGTTTTTAATTATTCAGTAACTTAGCACTTAATAAACCCTTTTAAAATCCACAAGCGAGCAAGCACACAAACACTCTCGCATTCTTACAGATTTTAATATATGTATACTAGTAGAACACACACCCACACACACACATCCGCATATGGTCACAACTGGCAGACGTGCAACCAAGTTAACGCTGAATGTCATATAAATAAATTAAATAAATTTCGTTGTGTGAGTGTGTATGCATTGCTTTATATGTATATAAATATACTTATATATATGTATTTCTGCAAGTTTGTATTTAAGTGTGCGTTGGCAGCTTAAATAATTTCAGCATGCGTTCGCCAAATCATTGCTGATGTTGGCGCTGACCCCTTTCATTCTACCCACAGATAAACTTTAGCGTCAGCGCGTCAGTTTATCGCGCTATGAGCATTGCAACGCTACATCTGTTGCTACTGCTGCAACTTAATACTTGCAAATAAATAACGACGGACAGTAAGTTGCAATCAGCAGCAGCCGTTGCAGGTATTACTAGCGCAATAGTTTTTTTTTTGCACTACTGTAATTTACTCTAGCTTCATTTATGGTTGCGCGCAACATTAGCGGTCTCTGGCTGTAAACCGTGGTACAAAGACATTGAGAGAGTCGTTAAAAGTTAACGTTTTATTTCAGAATTGACAGTGAATTAAAACATCAGAAATATGGACAACTTTTTCCCGTACGTATAAAAAAAATTTCAGCCAAATCAAAAATGCGTCGTCCGAAAAGTGTTCGGTTTGTAAAAGACTGTCCCTTATATAAGATATATATTTTTTTAAATTTTTATAATCCAAGGTCAAATTTAAGCTGTTCAATTCAAATTTAACACATTTCTACTACGATTTATTTGTAAGAAATTTAAAGAACATTGATGCCTGGGAGCTGACTAACACGAAACCGAAAATTTTTACATCTTTACACTTCCTTTTGAGAAAGTATTCAATATGCACTACAAATTAAATATCCATTGTATAAGTCACTTGTCCAGAACTAAAAATATAAAAGAGTTAATTTTCCACTATGGTGCACTATGCTGTGATATTATTTCTGACGCTCTTGCTTATACTGATATAAAATACAAATCTTGCGTCTTATCTAAGTCAATACCGTGAGGGTGCTCACTTAGAGCTAGCTCCTTGTTTTTTATGGTTTTTGTCGCTCCAAGTTACTTGCACCCGATCAGATTTCATTCTACCAAACTAATCCTTTAAGCATTTTATAATCCTTCCGCAGTTTTCGCACCATAGTGCAATATGCATAGCTTTGCTGTTTTTGAACTAGGCGTGCACTTAATTAAAATTTCCCTAAAGACATACAGAATGCACGTGTCCTTCGTCCGGTATGAGCGCGCACTGGTAATCAAACTCAAGCACCCAAAGACGAGCGCGGTGGTGTACGGTTTACAGCAACACGATTGCAATGCAAGCGCAAACTTACAAATGCACAAAGCTTTGCAACACTTGCTGTCAAGTGAAATAATTCATTTCAAGGTGATGTCGTCGCCGCTGCCACCGCCGCGGAAGGCGACACTGCAAAGCGTAATTGCATTATGCGCGCTCAATATTTGTTGGCGCTGGAAAAGGCAAAAGCAACAATGTTACGTTTACTTTGTTGTGGGACATTTGTAATGCTTCACATGCTTAGAGCCTGTTGGTGACATTAATTACGGCAATAGCATTAAAAGGCGCAAGCTGACAAAAAAATCAGCAAATTTATTGTTGCAAAATTAAAATTGCTCTTTGCAGAGGAATTTATGAGTTCATATTTCATGTACATACTGAAAGATGCAATGCAACAAAAATGTGGTATATACCATACAAAATTAAAGCAGATGCGCTGAAATTTGCATTTGGTCCATTACATAATATTGATATAATTAAGAACTTAAACAAAACAAATGTCTTAAAACTGAACTGGTTCAATCAAAAATTAAGACTTCTTCGGAAAAATGCAAATACGGTCATAATTTTGGACTGACCTTAATATGGAAGAACTCTTACTCACATAGAAAAATTGCTTTTTAATATATGGAAACCTTAAATAAAATAATTTTTTTATATGTTTTATATAAGTATATACCTCAAAATATCCGAATTCTAAACTGCTCACTTAAAATTTCAGTGTTCTCACAGTTAAAATTTAACAAAAAGTAAAAATCCATTATATAGTATTACTGCTATGCATTTCAATGTAACCAAAACACTTTTTTTTTATTTGAATTTAAAAAGAGGACCCTAACGACAGCTGAAGAATAAAAAATTTTTGGGACAAAGAACGCACAAAAATGGGACAAAGACTGAAATTTAAGTTTTTCAAATAAAGTTGAATTTTGATTATTTTACGTGAGCAGCGTTGCATTTTAAATTTTCCCCCTACCCTTCAAAAATCTCCTTGCTGCAATTGACTAAAACCGAAATTGTTGAATTTAAATTTTAGTGCGCAACCCATGTGCCAACTAGTATTTGGCGGTGAAGCGATGCTTTTTGAATTTAAAATCAATTTTTTTTTTTTTTACTTCAAAGAATTTTTGTCGAGGGTAAAATATTTTTTTATTGTCAATAGTCCTTTGACTTCAGTCAGTATGGGCTCTTTTTTCGTTTAATATTGACCTGCTGGTGCTGTTAGAAAAGAATAAAATGGATGAGAAATTTTGCATTTTTGCAAAACCTTTTTTTGTTCAAAAACTTTTTTGCTGTTTGATATTCAAACCATAAAATATCACCCGTTCAAACGATTGTCCTTTTTTGTAAATTTAATTGGAAAACGAAATCTCATTTCATAGTTTTCTGTTATGCGCTGCGCTGCGTTGTGGAGCTTCGTGCTCATAATTTAGCATGTCTTTCCCTAATAGGAAATAGCAGGAGTTAGAAGTGCTATGTCATTAATATGCCTTTCTGGGGCAGAAGCAGTCATACAGAACTCTTCATTTTATATAAATTGGTCACCAAGGGAAGGGAGAGAAGTAGTCTTAAAGATTTTTCAACGGAAACAACAGAAAAATGTATTGTCATGTCATTTATGAATATTCAATTTTTGGAAATATTAACACATTCAAATTTGATATAATAAAATAAGCAACACATAAAGAGTTTTTCGATATCTTTACTCCTCTGTAGAATAAAAGTTATTGTAAGTACCCAGTAATATTTGAGTGGCAAGCAAGTTCCACTTGTGACAAAAATCCTATAAATTCATAAGGAACTCTGAAAAAGAACGAGTTCTGAAAACAGAAACTCTGTAGCTTCTAATTCAATTCCTGCTAGCAAGCCTTCTGTTGGAAGCTACATAATAGTTGTGCCACATTCATGAAAATTCATATTTGCGTAAAAAACTGATTTAGAAAAGGTCCTTTCATAAGGGTTTCTGCTTACTGCAGCCGTAACTAACCTACTACGGAAGAGGACTTATGTACTCGATTTCCTACCGGTAAGTACTTAGTCTTTGTTTGTGTGTGTGTGTGTGTATACTGCTGCTGCTGTAGGCGTGTATGGTATGACTTTTCCATGTAGCGCTAGGAAAAGTGAAAATAGTTTACATTTAGTTTTTCTGCGATTCTATAAATTTTCCATTCCATCCCCTTTTCCTTTCTGCGTAGCCTTTTGCCACAATGACAAATGAAATGGAAAGTTCAATTCTTTTAGTGTTGGTGTTGTTATTGTTATCGTAGTTGCTGCCTTTGTATTTGTGTTAGTAAGTATGTCTGTTTGTATTCGTATTTGTTATTTTCCGCTGTTCGTTTGCATATTTGTTTGTTTGCTTTTTGCGTTTGCTTATTTGTTATTGTGCCTGTGTGCATGTGAGTCTGTGTGTTTGTTTGCTTATTGCCTATTCGTGTTTTGCATTGCAGTTTTTTAGGCACGGCAAAGAAATTAATTTTTCTGTGTTGAATTTCAAATACAATGTTACTATTTTTAAAATTTTTAGATACTTTCGTGTGTTTTCAGTTAAGACCATTTTTTATTTAATCTCCAATGAATTACAAAAGTAAATTGGGAAAGTTTTTGTGTGCATATTATTAAAAATTGCTTGAATGATATTATGTTAAATTATTAAACAGCTAATGTAAAATGCTATCAAAGCTCATTTAAAAATTATGCAATTTCACACCAGCTTTTATTTAGGTAGGAAATTTATATAGTGTTTTATCAAATTTCAAATTCTTTCAGAGCAATGAATTTTTGTACATAAATAAATATTTCACAGAATGTGTAATTTTTATTTAAAATTTTTTGTTGGCATTTTGAATGTAATAGCAGATTATTAAAACTTTGAAATATTGACAAAAGTTAAACTCTTATATTGCTAGCATATGTATTTAATTAGTTTGTTCTTTAACAGACCAATAGCATCATTTTCAGTTTCACGTTCAGTGTGATTGTTTTCTAAGTATTTTTACTTAAGTTATTGTCAAAATAATTAATTTTTTTCTAAAAAAATATTTTTCTGATCACAAAACAAATTTAGAATCTATACCACTCATTCCTGAAATTTAGCAAAACCAAAGATTAACTAATTTAAGGCTGCTTTGCAAGACAATTAACTACACAAAAACAAGTTCAGTGATTAAAAGCATAAAACTACGCTGTCTGCTTAATCCAACTACAAAAAATATAAAAAAGTAATGAACTAATAAAATAAAACCACCATATGACCATAAAAAATCAAAAACAATTTAAAATGCAAATAAAACTAATGCAGCAAACCAACAAACATTGCTGATACTTTTGTTGTTGCTGTTGGCGTTGCTGATGATGATGCTGGGCATCATGAGGTACAAGCGTACTTGCATTGCGTGCTAACGGGCAAGTTGACTGCACCTTGCTGTGGCTGCCAAAAACAACACCATCGTGTAGTGGTGCTGTTGCCATGCATGGATTGTGGCCAAATTGTGGAACATACATTTGACTGCAATTTCATGTACAAGTATTTGCGCACATATGTATGTGTAGGTATGTGTCACAGTATGTGCCTCTGTGTGTGTTCAGCAATAAGCATGTGTACGCAATTGATTTAATCATATCACTATTAAAAAAAACCACAACCAATGCAACAGAATTTATTTATTTGAACACCAACTTGTCTGTTTCAATGGGAAAATAAATTTTAATCAAGTTGGCATAAACTTTCAATTATTTATTTGTTTCATTTGTATTTATTAACAATTAATTACATAATTAAAAGCTAATACGAAAGTAAGCTAGAGAGTCATGGCCTTCAGTTTATCCAATGGCTTGGGGAATTTATATGTTTTAATAAATATTTATAAATATTTTTTTAAAAAATTATCATATCAAATATATTTTAGACGGAGATATTTGTAATTAGAAGAAATGGATCACTATTTCGGAATATTAGTTGTGTGGGATAATTTAAATAGGGACAAGTCGTGAAAATATTTGAAAGGCAATTATGAGGAAGAAGTAGACAGCAACAAGGTTATATGCATGCATATATGTTATGTATATTTACATTCATAAAAAAAAACTGTGTATAATCTTAAAGTGACCAGTCGGTTTTTTTTTCAAAATTAATAATATCTGATCTTAACGATCATTAATTGTTAATATATTTGAGTTGACGGATTTATTTGTGAACCCAGAAAAAAATTTTAAAAATTTTTCTAAATTTTAGCAATAATTTTTGCAAATAAACTGTATGCGACAGTAATATATTTAAAAATTAATGATATATTGGACCCTTACTCTTAAATTCAATGTTTAAGTTATGATTCATAAAACAAATTAAATACTGCTGTAAGACCTCTCATATCGTCTCAATACATTTTATTTTGACACAATTCGACTGGAAATAAAATGAAAGATTGAACAAAATTAATTAAGAAATACAGCAGCTTTTAAATGTGAAATAAACATTGAATTTATTTTGCGGGAGCGTTCAAAGAAAAATGTAAAGGATTACTCGACTGTTCAAAAAAATATAAAAATAGTAAGTTAGAAATATCAATAATTTTCTTTTCGATTTGAGTAACAGGGAATCGCGGCTATATTGGCTTCTAACGGACGAATAAGCACTAACAAGAATCACTGGAAAACGGAAGTGGCTTTTTTCACGCTTTCTCTTTACGGACAGGCCGAAATCGACTAAACTGAGCAAGAGCCGTTTAGGCCATTAACAGAAGAGAGGCATTAATATATATGTCAAGTCTTTCATATCCATTTTAATTATATGATGATTTTTCACCAACCGTGCTTACACAATCTTTTTCTTATTCTGATTTTTAAAATTTTGAGTTTAAAACATTTCTCAAATTTAAATAAATCCTCAAAGGACCGTAGTGAAACTTCACTCAAGCAACTAACTGTCGCTTGATATTCAAAAGTTATCTATGACATATATAATAATTATATATATTCCTATCAATCACTCCAGATTTCAGTCTGAAGACCATTGAATAAATATATCATTATTTTTACTATAGACTTATGGGGCAATGCATAAACTTTTATAAAAATTGTATTTTTAATGCAAACAAGATGTTGAGTTTTGAAAAATAAAAAAATAAACTTTTGAAAACTTACCCATTATTTATTTAATTAAAACTTCATTATGAAGTAAGTCCTTAAATTAATATGCCAATATGCTTTTAAAGTCGTTTTACTTTATGATCTGTAAAGAAAAGGAAAAATATTCATTGCAGTTACAAAAGCTTTACTCTACAAGAATATCCTTAAATATGTTGCGAAAAATCGCTTTTCTTTAAGAGCTTTATTAATAATATATTTAAGAATACTTTAACAAATAGCGCAGCAGGTAGAACTTTGGTATATTTGTAGATAAGTTAAATGCCACAACTAATTTTCTGACGCACAATCTATGATAAGAGACTTTGAAAATATTCTCTTTACGGTTTAAAAAAAAAAGTTTAAGTTAAACGTGAGGGAAATTCTATACCACAACGAAGAGATGTTCTACTTGAAGTTCACCATTTTATTTTTTTTTTTTTTGTTGGTATAGTGGACTACATAGCTAATGATTAGCCATGAGCTATTCAGTCAAAGTTCAAACAGTTATTGTGCTCGGATATTTAAAAATTAAAATTGCAAACTCTTAAAATATTTTTTCAGCTCTACGAAAAAAAATTACGAAATATGTTATCGACGGTGTTTTTTAAGAAAAAAAAATTATTTCAATTTCGTTTCGTTTTTGCAAGGAATGTTCCATAAACAGAAACATCTGCTTTATAAACAGCTTGCGTGTGTCACTACACGCACACATTTAAACCCTGAAGAAAGCGAAGCAATACGCAAAATAAATAGCTGTTTGCAATAGCAACATTCTAAAAAAGTTTCGTTTTCTTTGAATTGTGATAAACTAGATAGAAAGGCAAAGAAAAAAAGGAGACTCTATAATGTGCTTTTCAATACTCTAACAACTAATTGAATTTGTTATGGAAAAAGGATTTCGTTAGAAATATGTGTGTTAGATATAGCCGCATCTGTCTATGCTTACAAATTTAAAGAGACTAGAAAACTGCTTGTGGTTTATTATAACAAGTAACTATTTTTACATACAAACGATAGGATGATTTAAGATGTACACTACACACAAGCAGTTGTTTATAATTTAATAAAATATTTATTATGAAGAAAACCCATATAGATAATGATAAAATAAATTCATTAAGAATTCAAGAAGCTTATACAAGTTTACGGCTGTAATTTGATATCCCAATAGGAAATCAAAGTGAAATGCATTTAAAAAATTTTTGTATGCGATTGAATTTATCGGCGAAGGTATGGTAGATGGTCACAACGTTCTATAATTTCAAATCGGAAAAAACAAACTCGAGCCCGGAATTCAAAACTTGTGCTGGAGAAATGACAGCGGATTTATAACCTCTAAATAACAACTCTATTAATTGTTTAAATTTTTAATTTAAATTGCGGCAAGCTTCTCCTTAGAGTATCAGTGATGGCACTTTATAACAATTATCACCAACTGAGGTTAGCAACCATCCCAAGAAATAAGGCTTAATGCATTGAATTTCTAGTGGGATAACACTAAACTAGAATTGTTTTACACAGATTAAGATTTAATGGATTGTTTTGTAATCGTGAGTAAATTTTATAAATAATTCATGAAAATACAAAGTGACTTCTGACATATTTATTCATATCGAACTTTAACATTTTTTTTGTATAATATTTATTGTAACTTTGATTTAATTCGGAGTTTTCTTGTTGCAAGGATTAAACTACAAGAATTTTTTATATTATAAGCTTCTTAGCATATATCTTTAAATTATATTTTCATTGAGGAGTAATAAGGTTTTTATTGAATATATTAAGGAGAATGTTCGAGTAAATTCATTGATGCTTGTCACAAGAACATTCATGTAATAAAAATAAATTTCATGGCACCAAATAATCAACAAAAACTTGCAATAAGTTTCCAGGCTTTGCCTAAGGCTCTAATTTATTGCAGCTCAGATTTTGCAAAACACAAAAGACATTTTCGTAGATAGGTGCAAATACTTGAAGTTTCCATGAAAAAAAGTGCACAGGTTTTGAGAAGTGAGAGTCTCAGCTGGCATTTAACCAAATTCTTAAACATTTTTATAAACAAAAATTCAGCAGGAAAAACACACAAAGAACATTAACTTTTAGTGCATTTTTATTTAGTGAGCTAAATGCTGTAATGGATTTTTATTTTATTTTCGAAGCAATATCAACCCTTTTTCGATACGAGAAAATTAATATTTTCTTTGCTGAACATAACAAGTAGCTTCCTTCGGAAAAACTTACCATTATTTTCTGCATGAAAATCTATAACTACAGCACGTACAAACAAATGTTCCAGTATTATGCTGTTAAGGTTGTCTGCTTGAAATGCAGTCAACGCCTCGAATGTAATGTGAGAAAATGACTGTGAAGATTCTTTTCCGAAGATAAAACTGACAACACAAATTTTTATAAAAAAAACATGACATGAGACAATATTATCGTCAGCATTACGCTAAAGTAGCTGAATCGAAAAACTAAATTACAAAAAAAAGAAAATTGAATGACACTCTTATAGAGTTAAATACTTTCAAGGACTCTTTCAAAGAATGGCACTTAAAAACGAAAAAAAAAATAATACTTCAGGCATTACCACTGTGTGAAAGTATTATAGCCTAGCAAGGACTAGGTACTCATTTCTGTGTCATTATGCATGTTTTGTTAGGCGAGCACCCACACTCTCATATACAATTCTAACGGTGTACAGCTTGGCTCACAATCTGTTACAACGACTTTTACTTAACTTTTTCTTACGTTTTCTGCACAATTTATTCAATATGACTTTATTATTATTTACTTAGGAACTGTCGAACACGACCTCAAATCAACTTAACCCAAAAACCAACTACAAAAAAAAATTGGATAAAATACGACAATTTCAAGTAAGCAGATCAATATCTCTGCTAAGGACAACACCAGAGCCAGCCGCATAGTCAGGTCCTCAAAGTGAGACATAGTAGGCGCTGTCATGTGACAACACCCCATCATGCAGAGCATGTTGATGACAAGTCATATTGGTGACAGATGAAAGTGACAGAAATTAAGCACGGAGAAGAGTAAAAGAGAGAAAAAATTGAGTTGATTACGAAACCATGTGTAAGAAATATGATATTAAAGAATGAGTATGTACAAAAATAGAAAAGCCAGTGCAGGTAAATTAGGGTGGATTCAAAAAAGTTGAAAATCTTGTTTTGTCTAACCCATAACAGTAAGTTTGTGCTAACAAAAATATAAACAAATATTCCGCCTCAAGACTTAAAGTTTGCTCAAGATAGTGAACTCTGCTCCCAGTTAGAGAAACGTAAGCTCAAAAAACTTTAAAAAAAACAAACGTGATAAAACACAAGAGGCAAGGAGTTTGGATATATGTACAATTATTTAAAAATTATTAAAAAGTTTTATTTAAAAATGTTTCTCTCTGTGTTATAATTATATTACTTTTTTCTAATGAATTTAATTTAAGCTCTGAAGAATACGAATCTACAGTTTTCTTACTAAGGCTTGCCCATATTCATATCAAGATTCAGTCACTAGCAATTAATTTAGAGCATATGTGCTAATTTTACAGAAGTATTATTTTACAAAACAATCGTTGGTAAAACAGGATATTTGATTTTTTTGAGCTCCCTAGTAAAATAGAAAGTATATTAGATAACGTAATAATAAATACGCTTTTTTCACACATGTGTTTTGTTTTTATGTGTGGATGTTAAATATAGTTTATTGAACTTACCGAGAGTGGGTATGGAATGCATGGAACATACAATTTGCTTGTTGGAGAAAGTAAATTGTGCAATAAAGTTATAGCTTGCTGAAAAAGTACTTGAACAATTTCAATGTCAAATGAAACTGAAATTTATGTTCGTGTACAGAAAGACTTAGGATTCATTAAAGCTATCCAATTGCTATTATAATTGAATTTTCGTTAATTATTATTATATTCAGAAATGAGAATTGATAAACTTTTCTATTTATATATCAATCAATTTTTACTTGATTACACTATTCGTGGAAAAATTAACTTTCGAATGAAAGATATAAGCCACTTTTGAAAAACAATTTGTATATCCAATGCTCTAGCTTTAGGTAAAATATTGCATTTACTGGATAAGAATAAGTCCCAAGTAAAGTTGTAAGTGCAAGAAATGGTTTTTAATTCAGTATGTAATTTTCAAAGTTGTGCCAAGAACATACTCTTGAAACAATTTGCAGATTTTAAAAACTACATAAACAGTGCATTCAGAGCAAGTCTGTTTGGAACAAAGTTAAGCAACACTTTTAAAGTTTCTTTAAAAAATGAAAACTATCGCTTATCAGGCAATTATGTGGTGAATGATTATCAGCTCCTACGTGAATAGAAAGTGGAATTTTTCTCTCGACCACTCTGAGGATAGGATTGATAGGAAGTCTTATGTTAATTAAAAAAAAATGATGATGAAAATCAAAGAAAAATTTAGAACCAAATGTAAGCAGCACAACTTTGTGGGCGTGATACCCGAAATTTAAATTTTTCCACTATTACAAGTTAATGTTTTGAAACTTTGTTAAAGAGCATTAGGTGTTTTGCACAATCACTGGACAAAAAGATGGCGTGTGTTGTTTCAATGGGCGTAGTGAATGTCAAAAGATTTGCAGATTTTTTATTTTGGAAATCAGTTGGGGATTAAAGGCTAGACTGAGCTCTTAGAAATAACTAGGTAGGCGTGGTGGCCAAATCTAGAATGGGAATTTTTTTAAATTTGGAATAGTAGAATATAGTTAAGTGATTTAGCACCGGAAAAATAAAATTACTTGAATTTTCCAATGAGGGAACGAGTTTCTAACACCAATATTGCTAAAGACATAATATTTTTTGAATAATTTGTTACCTAGTTTTCTGCTTTTTCCGATTATTTTGGTGACGTTTAATTTGGGTGGTATTTGTCTTGGAACATTTTGTTCATTTAAGCACTTTATTTTTAGCATGAAGCTTAAGAATATTAAATTTTTCGAAGTCAGGCTAAAAAGTTTCAAGCTGCTTTGCAAATAGAATGAAATAGTATTGTATAACTGCTTTAAATTTCTTATAAATTCCAGCTGAAGAATTAAAGATAAAACATAATATGTAGTACTGATACAAAAAACTCATACATGAAAATCTATTTTTAAAATAAAATACGATATTATGTTGAAAAGAGACAACACAGGATCACAATACTTAAGTGCCAAAGTGAATAAGATATGTTAGAATAATGAAATGAAGCTAATAATAATGTGAACTACTGACCAGTATTTCATTTTTGCTCACTTGATTCTATCCACTACGGAATAATTGAATCGCCGCAACAATGGTACTTCCTTGAAGGCGTTGAAGCAAAAACTCAAAATAGCCAGCTATGAAGAAACAAAGCGAAACATAAGCAACCATTCTCTAAATCAATATCCTGTTTGTATATATATTTGTATGTATGTATGATATGTGTTGGTGAAATTGAATTGAATTTTTTATTCCAATTTTAATATTAATACAAAAAAAATGATAATAAAATCTCATTTTCTTTCATTTTGAAATAGAACATTGCATAAATAAAATTAAAATAAAATCAAATAAAGCATTTATGGTAATTTGGTCAGAAAACGCGCCCAACTTATTAAGACCAACGAAATTGAAATTGATTTTGTTGAGCCAATCAAAACCATATGCATTATGCAAACAATATTTCATTAATATTAAGTATTTCAAGCGCTTAGGCATTGTATTAACTGATATTCGTTGTTGGTCTTTTGTGGGAAATTCCATGCAAAGATTGTAGTGAAACCAATTGGAAATATTTTTCGTGAAGACAAGATTTGATGGGAGCATACGTATATACCAAAATATGTTCATATATTTCGAACTACTGACGGTGCAAGTATGCGAAATATATTTCAAAAGCTCTGATTTTCTGCATTATCTTTTCAGTATAAAAAAGGCGGCTAAGACAGTAAGTAGACCCAAGACGCCCAAAACATATTAAGATCAAAATATATGTTTGAAAAAATTAATTATTTTATTGTTTTATGTAAAATTAGTTGTAGAGAGATCCTTCAATTTTCAACCAACTTGCATATTTAAACTTATTCCATGCACTCACTGAATTCATTTTATAGAATTCATTCAAATCATTTAAATCATTCAATTGATTCAATTTCCAATTAATTTATGGCATTCATTGCATTCAATGAATACATTCAATTCATTTAAGTCATTGAATGCCTTCAAATAATTGAATTCATTCAAACATTCAATTCAATCAGTCAATGAATTCATTCCATTTACTTTGCTAATTCCATTCCTTAATTCATTTGATACGTTTAATTCATTCACTGTACTCAATTAATTATATTCAATCCATTCATTCAATTCATTGCATTCCATTCCTTCAATTCATTCCATTCATTCAATTCATTCAACTCAATTAACCAATTGATTTATTTTTTTTTTTAATTCATTCGATGCCACGCATTGCAATCAAATAGCTTTCTTTTCATAATTTCTCATATTCAAATGTTCACTAACTGAAATATGAATTTGCCCGCACCAAATATATATATGCAATTGAGTAGTATTGCGTATTTGTCACTGACAGTGATAAAGTGTTTGTTATAAAATGCTATTTGTATTAACTTAAATGAGGCTGCACAGCCCCAAAAGTTATTAAGTACCACGCCCTGTGACCAAACAAAATCAACCAAACGCAATTTACAATAGATTTCGAATAATTTCGTTGTTATCCTTATGTCTATTGTGGTTGTTGGTGTTGCTTGTGCTCTCAATATACAACTTGCATTATGTTGTTCGACGTTTCGCTGTCTATTGTCTGTGTTGCCATTATGTTTGTATGTATGTATTTTTGTTTGTTTATGTGTTTGCTTTTATTGCCATTTTAAATTGAAAATTGCAATCAATTTTCAAGAGCTTTTCTCCACTAAATATTCACATAATCTCTTTCACACAATCAGCAGGTTTTAAGCAGTATTAGTTTGTTTTGTGCTTGTGTTTGTGATAGTATATGTATTGGCATTGGCCGCAGGATATCATTTAATTATATCGATTTTAATGATCTGCGACAATTTAACTGTGTTGTTTTTTTTGTTAATGAGGTTTATTCGGGTATGGAAGTAAGTATGCTGAATTTGGTAACCATCGAACGTGGCTGAAGAAATTTGAAAACTTTGTTATACTCTAGGAAAAAGCAAGCAGCAATGATTTTTCGCGTGCTGAGAAACTGGAAAAGTGAAAATCATTGCAATTTAGATCAAACTTCATAAATTTTAAAACTTTTTGGGGAAATCACCTTAAAGACTTTTACTGAGTTTAATCATATTTTTCTTAGTTTAAGGAAACATATTTTCCATATTTTAAATTTTTTGTAATATGAAAGTTTTCAGTAATCTGGTTTTCAGAGAATTGTTGTATTTTCGATATGGCTTTATTTTTTTACATTTTTCGCACGTGAGTTGAAGTTGATGTACGTAGTACGTAATCGACCGTGGATAGAAAATTTTGTTTGTGATATATATCTGAGAGTGAAATGACTACTTTGGCTTGGCGTGTATAAGTGCGTGGGAATCTGAATAGCGTAACTGGCGTCAGCATGGATGAGCACGCTTAATCAAAGTGGTCGTTTCTGGTATGGGCTAGCATGTTTTATAAACTAAAAAGATATACGAAAAAGTGTAAAGGGTATGCATATTAGCTGTTGTCATGGTTTTCGGAATGATAGTGAAAATATTAATTAATTAAAAGAATATTTTCCACACAAAAACACACTAACTGGCGCATCACAATTTAATTTAGATTTCCTCCTTCCTTTTGGACAGAAATTCCCTAGCTCATATTTTTTAAATTTTACAAAAGAAGGAAGAATTAGCATAAAAACTTCGTATGTATGCAAAAAATTAGAGAAACGATTTAAAATATTAAGCCAATTAGATTTAATTTTCAATTATATTATTTCTTTATGTTGCAATAAGCTAAAAAAAAATATTGGTCTATTTGAATAAAAGCAAATATATTCTCAAATTAATTCGATTATAAATGACCACCAAAGTCAATATTTCATTAGATATTTTATTATAACGTTTAGCAAATAAACGTGTTTCTGCACATAAATCAAAAAAAAAAAATACCATATTACTGCCGTAACTCTCATATTTTAGGTCAAAACTAATAAAATCTAATAAATGCTACAACACTACCCACCTTCTTTATAGCGTATAGCATTAAAGGCTGTTAGTATATAAATGCCTACTACTCTCGTAAATAATACATAAATATTATCATAAATCAAGCACATAAATTATTATATTTGTGTTACGAGTTGATAAAATTTTCATAAGCCTGCATTGTCCAGCAATCAACAATAGAACGCAACACTGTGCGTATACCTAGCTAAAATCGCACTAATTTTCTTTTAATTTATGTTTTTTAATGTCACCCATAAAACCCATAACAGAAAACTATAATAAAATATTAATACTAACAAAAACAACACAAAAACAAATACAACTGGCTTTTAGAACTAAACACAGTGTACTCGTATTTTTATCTGCGCTATACAAAAACTTCACGGTATTAATTTCAATAAATGAGAATGTGCAAAAATGCGATAAAAGTAAATGTGAAACGTGGCAGCATAGTACCCTTAACGAAAAAAAGCAAATTATTATCCTATTAGCACTTGCCGTAACACTAGCAAATACAAACATAGAGATTCTTATTATGGATGCAAAGTAATTAATATAAGTGTTGCCACTGACACATACGGAAGCTGAATAAAAAAAAATATTTTTTTGTCGTCTAACCAAGTGAGAACGTAGTCAGACTGCGAGTTGTTGATGGTTTTTGCACAATATAAGATATAAATACTTCTTGAATATTTTGCGCACTAATATTTAAAATGTTCTATGAAAGATATATTTGGTTTGAAAAAACTTAAAAAATAAAAACTGGAGTTATATTATTAGGTAATTCAATTTTTAAAGTTTTGACTATTTTCACCTCTATATAGCTGTAGCCAAAACGCATTTTTCTGTTTATCAAATTGACTTGAAAGTAGAAGCACATGCAATAATTCGCAGTTCCAACAACACATTTGCAAGCAGCAAATATTAAAATCTTCCTCTCGAACACTCTAGTCTTATCCTGAAATCTAACGGTTTTTCATCTGTCGATATAGAGCTGCTTACTCACTCTTACATTTGTATTTGATGCTTGCTATTTCTCACTTACGCTTATGCTTCTCTGAGTTTTGCCGCTATGTTGTGTTCATCCTGATTTTTTATTTGTGCTTGTGAGTGTGTCTTTGTCTTGTTTTGTTTGTTGCGTTTTCGACCTTATATTGTACCTATTTTAACTAAAAAGTTTGGAGGTGATTAGTTGTTTTTATAGACCTGCTGATTTGACTCATGACTTTTCCTTCATGATTGTGCAGTTCTAGAACAGTGTTCTATGTTTTTTGAATATTTTTGTAATACATACATATGTTGTTTTCAAAATTAATAAACTTCACAATTTTCAGAAAATGATGTAAGCTGATAAAAAGTTACATTTTTTGACTTTCCAAAGGCAGCATCTCAGATTTAATGTCATTTGGAAGGCTGAAGTTTGGTATAGCTCCTTTAGTAGTTCATGATTTACATCTATTTTCGCAGAATTTTTGAAGACATAATTAAACAATTTAATGAATCAATTAAATGACTAATGTACAAACTTATATGGGACAGTCATTTTAACTTCCCACCATGCCGCCACCCACCTAGTTTATAAAATTTTTAAGATAAATATCCAGCAAGTGCTTAAAATTTTATGAAGGATCTATTTGTTGATACCGAAAGCTATATATCGTATATATCTCAGAGACTAGCCTTTTCGACTGCGGCTGAAATATGGCCATGCACAAATGGCAGCTACTAAAAAGTGACAGAGCTTCAAGCTGCTGGGCATTTTATAAAGACAACCGCTCAATGATACGCAGAATATGTCAACAAGATGTCCTTTTCTTATTTTCGCACATAAGTGGCACTAACACGCACACACTAACTTAAAATTTCTTAAAGTAAAGCAACAAATACATGAATGCTGCACTAAAATAAAAAAAAATTGAAATAAGTGTTAAAATCACACTACCAAAAAAAAATGTAAATAAGGAGAATTGAAGGAAAGTGTATGCTGTATAGTAATAATTAATCACATGTTTATATTATCCAAGTATTTACTGTGAGTTGGTACCTCTAGTTAGCAAAAGCAGAGTAGGAACCGCTATTAGAAGGTCTTTCTTGGGATATAGCACATCTCTCTTTGGGTGAGCAGTCCTTTATCGAGTAGAAGCAGCTAGGAATGAACTTACATTTTATTTAAAGGAAATGACTTGGTTGCGTAGGTCTTTCGTATTCGTTATAAGATTAGGCATGACATGGAAGTGAGAAAACTAAGCATGCCATAACTTTTTGCGCAATTTACTTATATGAAAAGTAGACAAACAAAACTTTGAAATAATCATCAATAATCAATATTTTACATACTGTATCAGTTACAGGACATTGTAAATGCCCAGTTATTTTTGTAAACTTCATTTGTCACAGAATCGCCATAATCTGATTGAAAGCTACAGAAAATTAAAAACCTTAACGTAAATATTAAAATAGATTGCCAATTTTGTTGCTATTCGGCAACATTGCTATTGAAAGCTACTTAGATATAAATAAGACCAATGTTAAAAAAATTCTGCTGTTGGAAGGTATAAGTGAAAGAAAAGCTGATCTAAAGAAAATCTTATATATCTTATGTATACCAATATGCCATCATGTGTGTTAAGTGCAAGCAGACCTTCTCCGTACGAAACCCAGCTCAATTGCTTACTGGGTTGGCTTGCCTCTCTTAAGGCGCTGTGTTTGTGTCATGAGTCATTTTTTATTGCATATGCCTTTCCGTATGATATATCCCCGCTTGGTTTCACTACCTTTTCATTTTCATTTTTCGCACTTTCTCAGCGTTGCCATCAATTGTCGTCGTCTTTCATTTTCCACTTGTCTTCGTTAAGTTTTGTGCTGAGTGTGCGTAATTATGTATATGAGTATCTCTTACATGTGGGTTAATTTATCTTGATTTGCATGTATGCGTCTTTGTGTATATTTGTGCATACATATGTGGATGTATGTGAATTCTTGTTACAAATTAGTTAAAGTTGTATCTGTCTATATTTTTGATACTTTGAGTACGAGTTTCAGTGCGAGTTCTTAAGTGCACAAAAGTATTTTAATTAAAACTCCGCAAAATCGAATGTTAAAAACCTAAAAAAAACTCAAATTCTTAACTTTTTTTGCTAAGAAAACAAAAGCTGTTAATTAAAATATAAGACTGTTACATAGATTTATATTATACTTCGACAGGCCTTAAGTTATTTGAGGATATCTTAAGTTATGCTTATAAATTTTGTTTTAAAAAAACTTTTTACTTATCGACATTTTTTTATTTCAACATATAGCTGACGTTTTTATAATTTACAGTCTTTTCGACATTTTTTATTTCAACATTTAGTTGACGTTTTTATAATTTACAGTCTTTTTAAAATTCTTTGAAAATTGAAAAAATTTAAGAAATCTAGTTCCAATTTCTTAAAAATTTATGTCATCATATTTTTATCTCAAGATATTTTCACCACATGGTTTTTCTATCTCATGTATTTTCTTTGGCATGAAATTTTTCTATCATATTTCAATATTTTATTTCGTCAATTTTGCATCGTATTTTATTCAGTGATGGCATTTGGGTGTTATGAGAATGTACTGGATTGAGAGTAGAAATGTTCTTTTTGGATAGTGAATATTTACTCGTACTTTGGCCATATACCCAAAAAAATCACAAAATTGCCTAATATAAAGCCAAAATCTAAGAAAGTAATGTGAACACAAAAAAAGAATCTCCCAAACACAATAGCGCCTTACTGTTTCAGTCACTTTTCATTTGAAGTAAGGCTTTAGTTTGAGTCAAATTTTCAACGATTTTTCGAACAGTCTTAATTGTATCAATATTAAATTTCAAAAAATTGGAAGAAAATTGTAAAATAATTTTGTTCCAATATATTTCACTCACCGCATTACCATATTATAATTAATTTTTTATATAAAAGTTATGAAGCTGAAATGACTTACAACCTTTTGCTGTCTCCTGTTTTGGACATAGGTATGCAGATTAATTCAATAAACACAAAAGCAAAAAAAATATCCTTTTTTAATACCTATAACTTTAGCTTCAAGCTAATAAATAATTAAATTTCTTATCACAAACAAATCACGCAAGATTAATGAGGGTAATTATTTTTACTAAATCGATAAGTTTTTTTTTTTGTTTGCGCGCTGCTACATAACAACTAAGCTTGCCATAATAACAAAAACAAATTCAAAGCTCTTTATGAGACACTCTCATCCCAAAACAAACAAGCGATAAGAATTTTTACATTCGCCTACTACCCTTTCAGAAATGACCACAAGTTTTACACTGACAAAAAACAAAAAAGAAGGGAAAAAGCTTAAATTGCCATAAAATTTGGCAACGTATTTTTATGACCGACAGCCAAGCATCCTCCGCTTCTATAGCGGTGCATGCAAAGCCGACAATGACAATGATACCGGTATTACTGCTGACGCTGGACGGACTCATCCGCCAAAAATGATAAATGATCATTTATGCGGTTTTCAGCAAAGGATTTGGCAATTATTGCACAAAAACAGAGACCTACTACATCCACACACACACTCATGCATACATATCGGTACAGTTACCAGTCGCTGCCTCCAACACCATGGTCAAGGCAATTAATTAATTTATGACACTTTTTCATTCTATAGCGGGCGGAGTCGCTAAGTTAAGCATTCGCCTATGCGGCAATCAGTAGCGTATTTTATGGCGCTACAGCTGCATGCCATTTGTGTGCGCTTTTAAGAGGTGTGTAGGTATTGCTTGCTCCCTTATTTCTTTATTCCAATACATGCACCCTACATACTATGTATATCATGTAGGAGGATGACAATGCTGATGCGGTCAAAAATTGTAATGCCCAGCGTTATCTTGTTGTTTGTATGTACTTTTGTTTATTTGTGTGTGTGTGCTGTGTGTGCGCGCTTTCAGTCGTAGGGAAATACTGCACACCATTAAAGCCAATGATGATATATTAGTCTTGGTCGTCGGTTATTACTCGTATGGTCGACACTTCTAAGGAAATTAATTTTTTATTGGCCATAAACGGTTCTTGTGGGTGTTTTCTGTTGTTGTTGTTGCATATATATTGAAGTTCATTTTGTAATTATAAATAATTACATAAGCGATAACAGCAATGCTTAAAAAGGCTTAATTATATGTTTGGGGAATTAAAGCTTTAATGTAGTTATGCCTTTAAATTTTATTAATGAATTGTTGAACATTTTTGGCATTAAAATTATTTAAGATTGCGGCAAATTAACGGCTTCAAAAGTAAATTTAAATAGCGAAGAGGAAACTAATTTTCCTCTTAAAAAGAATTTTTTCTAAAATATTTTATTGCAATTTAATTGCATTTGATCATATGTTTTTAGAAATATCTGATGAAATATGTACAACAAAGATACGCTAAAAATATCATGAGAGAAAAAATTCAAACAATGATGATGATTTGATGCCATAAGAATTTTTAGCGAATATTTCTGGAAAAAAATGTGCCATAAGCAGCAAACTCAAAGAATAATTAATAATAATATATTCATTGAAATCTGTACAGAATTAATTTCTACCATTTGCAATACGCAATCTCTCACTTCAATAAAATTCCCTATTTGTATACTGTACTTAAAACCCGAGTTCAGAGTAAATTCTGAAATAAAATGTTATAAAAAATTCAAGCTATATTGGCTATTTTCCGTCAACAAACATATGATTCAACATTTAATCCTTAGTAAATTATTTAATATAAATTTTACATACTTTCTTCACTTTCAATTAACTTTGATGTTGTCACGACGAAGAAAATATAGCAGATAATTATAAGACTTTGCAAACTTTATTTCAGTCCTTAAATTTAATGAACGAACAAAAGATTTCTTAAATTTAGTAAAACTTTTAACTGGCATTTTATTAACTGTTTTAAATTATTTCCTGCTGTCTTCTTATACCCAACCATTTAAAGCATCTTTTTCAGTCACTTTCCTTTATGACAACATAAGTAGTCGTACATTCTGCTAAATCCCAATTTACACGCTACAGAATTAATTTTTACATGACCACATAGGGTTTCATTATATGCACATTCATATGTAACGCCATACATGTAGATATATCTTGTAATGGTATTATAGTTCGGCATGTAAACGCTTGACACTTTTGTTGCCATCAAAAACTTGTGAACATTTTAAGACTTAAGTAAAATACTCAAATAATTAATGACGCGAAATTAAACCAAAGAGTTTATGTGGCTGATGTCGCATAAACAGTTGCAATGGCTTTTACCACAACGCCTAGAAAGTGGAGATCTTGCGTTAAGTCACAAACATACGGGCCGACCACATTAAGAAGTTATTAAGAAACTTGAGAGTACTAATAATGCTACTTTAAGATTTATATGCTAAATGTAAATGTTTAATGGACTCAAAAATGTAGTTTGAAATGATATTTCACACAAATATATTGCTTTAAAATTTAAACGGAAGAATTACGCAAATTTATAAACAATTTCCAAATAATTCATAATTTCAAAAGAATTTTTGAGCGATTTTCCTTTTTATTTGAGTAGTAATTTCCTTTTTGTTTATGGTTGGTATAGCAATTTAATTTATGAATAGCGTGAAATCAGCAATGATTTATTCATTTCATTAAACACAATACAAACAAGACTTTACTACAGAAGTGTGAAATTATTTATTATTATTTACAGCATAAACTATATTATACATTCAAACATCTTTACAATATGTTAGGAAAGATTAATTATTATCACATTAATTAGCAAGAAAAAAGTGTCTAATTAAAATCCCGATTATGAGCTGCTTTTATTATTATTAACATAACAAAGTAAAACCTAAAGCAAGGATTTTAATTAAAAACATTCAAGCATATAATTTTCACCATACAGACATGGGCACAGCGGGCTGGAAATAAGTTAAAATGCGACAAAAATATCAACGAAAACAAAGTACGCAAATTTTTCGCTCGCAGAACAAATCATCAGAAAAAGTTTTAAGTACCGATGGAAATAGCAGTTTTGCTCATTACTAGCAAATTTCATGTCTTGATACAAACTTGGTGTTTTAATTTTTTTAAATGACTTCAACGTTTTTTGTGAAATGTGTTAAGTGTGTTCAAAATTGATTAATAAAATTGGACAAATAATATTTTTGTAAATCTTTTTTCGAGAATACCCAATATTTCGATAGATATTATAGATAAAAATAATATTGGAAATATCTGAAGGAAGAAGAGGCAAAATCAAAGGACGTGAATCAGCGTGACACATACTATATATAGAGCTTAATACAGAGACTAGCTAGCTGAAACTTGGTATTACATATATTGTTTTAATTGGGGTTATTATAAAATGCTTGGCGATGGTCATTAGAACTCAAGCAAAATATCTTTCTTTTTTTTTTTCATTTTATGTCAATTTACGTGAAAAGTAGAAATTATATAAATTAAAACCTTAACTCCCACTTTTAGCAAGCTACCTTTTGCATTGAACTGAGAAATGAATTTTGTCTAAGCAAACTTAATTTAGCACAACTGTGCGCCTTGATGAAGATTATAACAGGAAAAAAATCAAAAATTAATTTAATCACGATTTCCAAAGAAAAACGCCCCAAAGTGATAAAATACAATATCACAGGAAGTTCTGGTGATAGCAAAGTGTAAGGCAGTCAACATCGCGTTATTTGTTGCCACAAAAACTTGAAGATTTGTGGTTAAGTGAAAACTGAAGCCGGCATCAACAAAGGCAGAGACAACAGCAAAGCAAATGAAAGGAAAAAGAGTGAAGCATAGCAACTGGTTAATTAATTAATGTACTCACAATATGCAATTAAATTTCAAAGTATTAACATAATTATGCCGAAATTTGAGCAAAGGAATAATGTTCAAGTATTTAAGATTTTAAAGAGATACAAAATTAGATTTCAACTAAAATTAAATAAACTAAATAATTTGCGGTATGACTGTAAAATGTATTATATGCTTCTCAAGAATTAGAAGGTTTATTTGAGAAACAAGTTAATTGACTTGTTCATGTTTCGGTTTTCAGTTTAGTTTGCGTCGCAAATTATTGGCATGGTTATGAAATTTACACACACACACATGTGCCAACAAAAGTATCAAAACATCCCAATAGGAAATTTGCTTTAAAATGTTAATATTAACATCAAGCAAGTGAATGGTTTTGTGTGCTTCAAGTCATCTTCATCAGTCTGTTGCCTGGAACTGTAATCTTCATATATTAAAAAATCTAACGAGTGGCTGAGAGCAACAAATATTCGACTTAAATTATGTTATTAACAGATATGAAACCGATTCGGTAAAAATGTAATACGATGAAAATCGCATATGATAAAATGCTATGTGATAAAAATTTCTCGAAAAGAATACGATTTAGGCCTCTTCTCTCAAATATATAATTTTTTTTAGTTTCATGAAATTGTTGTCTTCGATTTTAACTGAAACTCATCTCACAGTAATGAGAACCCACATGCGAGCAAACTCTCATGTAGAAAATATGTTATGAGAACAAAAACTTCAAGATATGTAATTTGAAAGTTTTCATTATTCATATCTTTAATCGAAACTTTTATTGTGCACGAATATTTCATTATTTCGCAAAGTGTCACAGAAACACAGATTTTTAAACAAAAACTCATACGAATGGAGCAAACTTTACGATGAATTGACCCAATGCTTAAATCTCATATATTATATATAGCATGACCAGTCTCAAGATACTTATGTACATGATTTTTATATTTTTTCTAATGAAACTTTAATCTTGCCTAACTGACCGACAGTAGTCGAAGGATAAATTTCTTCATTTGCTTGTCACACATTAATCATTTCCCTAATGGGCTATTACCATATGTGTACTTGTAAATATTTGGTCATTGCCATTATTACGCTTGTTGTTGCTTTTGTTAAGGTCGTTACTGAACATTATCACTGACGTTGTTGTTTTCGTCGTTGTTGTCGTCGGCGTCGTCGTCATTACTGCTCTTTTGTCAACGTTGCTGTCCGCTCGTCGCTTTTGGTATGTTGGCCATAAAGGATAATTGCTTCCTTTGCAAATTGCTCATGTGGAAAATTGTCTTCAAAATTTAATCAAGTGAATTGTCTTAGGACCAAAACTGACAACGTGCTGCCAAAGCAAAACAAAATTTAACAAACGATAAAAGAACGATAAAGATTGAGAGAGAAAGAGAGACAGCTCTGAAGTAAAAGAGACCGAGAAAATCACCAATTTCTAACGAGAAAATGAAAGATATTATTTCTTTGTATGAACTCGTAAGCTGAAAGCAGCTCATATCCTTTAATGGTTTTTTCTGTCTACTGATTTTCTGTAGAATTCACTAAAATTTTGTTGAACTATTGTGGTTCTTAAATGAGTTGTCATTAAAATAGAACAAAAAGGACTCTATTAGTTGACAAATTGTTCTCCCACACATAAAATCTTAATGGCAATGATAAACTGACTATTAAAATGTTAAAAATAAGAATAAAAATTGCTGCAGAATACATAAATAAATGCGGAGCTAAAAAGCCTTTTTACCCATGAACGAGCGCAATTACATTTAATCCTTGTGCTGTTAATAACATTTTCATTGTAATACAATTTGCAGCTTCCACTTTACATAAATCAAAAATGGCTTACAATACATTTTATGCGTTGTATTTTTAACTTTGCCAAAGAAAAAAAAACGCCACCTGCATAAATCAAAATGTGAAATATTTTAATATGAAAGCAAAAAAACAACAATGAACTGTTAAGTCATAAAAACGCATTTTAAAAAATTTACCACATGCGAGCACTGAAAATGTTATGGCAAATGTTATGAAAAGAGCTGAATGTCATAAATACATATGTATGTATGTGGCATACGAGTAGGGGAATGACTTGCTTCACCACATGCAACGAATCTGCATTAAACTGGTGACATCATTTTAGTGCCAATACTGAAAGTAATCATCATTTAAAGTATGGGTGATGCTCTTTTGACATTGATAACTTTTCTGCAAAATACCTTAGCATAGTGAAGCGTCTTGGATAAAAATAAGAGGCTTTGGACATGGACATTTTTATTATTTTTATTTTTCTATTAAAAATGAAAAAAATGACATCAAGCGCATTAGTCCAGCAAGTTTTGATTGCTTCAGTGACGTAAATGCATACAACACGATATAGTGAGTGTAAGACCACTGGCAGTGGCTTTATGGATCTCATTGAGCTTCCAAGCTCCAATATTATGAGTCTAGATTAAAGCATGACTTAAATTGAGTTTATGGCCATGAGACAAGGGTTCTACCTACATGAACTTTGTCAGGAGACTTAAAACCCTTTAACGTTAACAGTATGTTCTTTAACTATGCATGGCAGTGTACAGACGATTAATTAATATTATATTTTCATGAAATTTATTAATATAATAGATTGCTGAAAAAGTTTAAAAATGACAGTAAATACATTAAATGAAAACGTTAAAGGAATGACGCTCACATTGACTCGTATTTAAGTCACAGATATTTAGACTAGCAGACTTTTAGCATTAGGGTAAAAATTAAACATAGGCTATTCTGATAGCTGACAATAGTGAACTCTCCCTAAAAATGCTTAACACGCTCTGCGTTCGTGTAAATATTTCTTTAAAACAGAATTTATAAACGAAAACTCCTTTCAGGGGACTGACGCTCGTACTAAATAACCATTATGTAAGCAAACGATAAATAGCTGCTACCCATACTTTGAGTAAGTAAGGCGAATTTAATGATATTTTATTTATTTATATGAGGTCATATCAAAGCTATAAATAACAGGGCACACTTGACGCAAAAAAAAATATACAAGAAAGAGATTTATATCTCATTTTAAGCACTTCATTGAAAATCGTTTTTGTTTTTCGCCAGACACCAAGTTGGGTTTTCTATAAACCTTTGATATTTGTAAACACAACGCGTTTCATTTCACCCACATTTTAAAATACCCGGAAGCAGTTAAATACTTAAAAACCTATTTAATGGTTTCCGGTCTTAAGTCATCGCTTGCAACATTAATTCGCAAGAAAAACCGCACACGCAGACAGCTCATTACAGCCAGAGCTGCGCTCTTTTTATGTCCTTTCAAAGCTTTCAAGCAACGCTGAACAATGTTATGTTGCAGTGATACATGGTAGCTGATAAGAAATGAAATAAAAAGATTTTTATCATTGTCACCTTTTTGTTGTCGAGTCATTTGAAAAACCTTTACTGTCTCTATAGCTGCTTTTTTTAACAGCAATGATGCCTCATTACCCACCTGTACCATACTAAAAACAGCGTTAAGACTATACATATATTGTTATGTGTATGAGTAGGTGAGTATAAAAATCAAGAAGAAGAAAAAGCTGCTACAGCTAAGCTTAATGTCGACATTTATGCGATATTAAATTTCATCAATCAAAGCCACAGGATTTTACCCAGCGCAGTGCACAGTGGATGGGAAAAGTTAAGTATCACTTAAAACTATTAAATATTTCATTGCTGTAAGTAACTTTGACTGAAATTTCATCAATCTTAAGCCACGGTACCTCACCAGTCGTGAGTAAAGGTGTGATGCGATAAAGTCATACTGCCAGTGCCAAGATTTTAAAAAGATTACTTTATGCCATCTAAGGGAAGGCTGTCAGGGGTTTGCAAACGTTTGCTTGTATATGCAAATGAGTACTCCGAAATAAAAGAAGTTTCCTGTGGGCGCTGGCACTGTTTGTCGCCTCAAGTAGAATTTTAAACAAATTGTAGCATTAAATATTAATATATTTATTTACAAATACAAAGATACAAAAATACAAAACGAAAATGAAAATGAAAATGTGGAAGTTGATAAATCGTTTGAAGAATATATTTCAATTGAATTTTTTTAAATGTCTTAATTTGTGAAGTTTCATTCCATTTTCGCATTTCCGCGAAAAGTGGATTAAATTGTTAATCAAATGGAGAAGAAGCAGCCTGTGGAAATAATACAGGCAATTGCCTCGCTTGAAGTTTACAAATGAAACATTAAATTACCATTGATGGAGTGTAAGTAATGTGCAAAGGAAAAAATACATAAATCAAGTTAGGTATTTACCATTGCAGTATTTAAAAATTGACGCAGCATTTTTAAGAAGCTTTCATTCATATGAATAAATAATTTCTAATTTTAATTAGAGGTATGAAAAACAGTTCGAACAGCTCCCTCCACGAATATATTTTAGCATTTAAAATTAAATTTTCTTTAAGTTTCTGTGATCTGAAAAATACTTGCAGTTTCCGAAATACTGAAACTGATGTCTGCATAAAAATCACCCACAAAAGGAGTACAAATTTTTCGAATTTAGTTATTTTCGGCCACTAGTAGTGGCACTACAAAAAGTGCTGACGGTCTAATCCTCTAATTACTGCTCGCAAGAAATAATTTAAAATAGGAATCAAATAGAATGAAAATGCAACGCTGCCTATGCCTGACATGCTCTCTTCTTTTTGAAAAAGCTTCTAACGTTTTAAAAAGGGACTTAAAATCCTACAACGTAATCTTTATGATTCCATACTGAAATTCTAAGGAAAATATTTGCACTAAAAATTTATATTGCATTCAAATCATTGTTTGAAATCCATTGCAATACATTTGGATAATTTTGAAAAATTGGCGCAAAATATGTTCTTTTTTTATGGGTACGTGTGCTTCCTACCTTTGGGTATAGCAACCATTAAAATAAAACATTTCCGTACAAAACAATGATAGACAATTTTTTTTTTCCTGAATACCTGCACAGAAACTTATAAAGAATAACGGTGGAAGTATGCCACTTTCAGTTTTGTATGAGTGCTTAAAACATAAACACATATACATACGTGTACAAACTAACAACTACACTGTCACAGTTAATGATATTCCATTATATAGACACTCTTACATTTATAAACATTTTTGAAAGCAAAGCTACCCTGCAAGTAATGTGACTAGTTGAACAATATTTATAAGAAGTTCTTATATCAAGAGAAATACCACTAAAATTTTTTTTCTGATTACCAAGCCATGAATGATCATGGCCTGAACTAAATAAACCTTCTATTTCTTTCAATTGTTGTTTTGCTATACTCAGTTTAAAGATCAAAAAGTCTTTTGCTGAAGATCATTTGATCTGTGAAACGTCAGTAATCTAACTGACGTATAAATTAAGGGCAAATTGCACAAAAATTTTAAATGATTAGTGATTTTCGGTGCTTTTTTGGAATGCATTAGTTTTAATTGTATCTCAAATTGCTCTAATTGGGCAAATTTGTACTTTTAAAATCAGTTCACTTAAAATTAGAGTAAGTGAAGTAAATAGGGAAGACTGAATCAAAATATCCTTTTTACTTAGTGTTGATTCATTTTTCTTTGCAGGGTGCGTTAACACTAAGCAGCAGAAGCTAACTATTGTTGACGTGAGTACGCGAGAGTGTATGGTATATGTATGTGTGCGTATATACATATGTATTTTGTGTGTTAGTAAAACAACAAGATTTAGTAATTTAACGTCTGCTTTGGTTGCCTTTTTCGTGTTTCTGCTTTTACAACTTGTTGTCGTTATAGTTTGTAGTTGCAACATCTGATGGTAGTTAATAGTTATGTGTATGTGTATGTGCATGTGTATGTGTATTCATGTGAGTTTCTATGTCTCCACAGACAAAAACAAAAATAAACAGAGAAAAAAAATATTCGTTATGGTGTGAAAGAAAACAACAAATATCCTAACATTGGCCAATATTTGAATGTAGGTACTATAGAAAAAAAATCTTAAAAAATAAATGCTATTTATGTTCAAAGTTAGTGGGAAAATCACTTAAAAATTCAAGAAAAAACTTTTTATTATTTTATAAATTAAAAACTGAAACATAATATATAGCAAAGCATGTGTTAGTTCAATAAATTTCAAGATTAATATAATAATCCTTCTGAAATTTTTTAAGCTTAAAATATAAGTTTTAATCGTATCCAGAACTTATAAAAAATTCAAAGGTATCGAAGACTACGACCAAAAAACACTTTTATGTGAAATGGTTAAGTAAGCTCAGGGAAAAAATTAATGATCTTGTGTTTAATTCAACCATAATCGCTCATTAAGTATTTAGCGCTAATGCCAAGAATGTTTAAATTGAAAAAAAACACTCTTTATTTTATTTCAAATTTATATTTCAATATAAAGTTGTTTGTTATAAAAATAATGAGAAAAAAATGTTATTTTTACAATTTTCAACTTCAAAATTTGTGACCTTAAATCAAAAGTAAAATTTTCAAATACATAAACATTTTTCAATGAGAGTAGTAAAATTTAAAGGGAAGAACTCTTTAGAGGTCTTGACCTCACTTTTCTTTTGTCTTTTATATTTGATTAAAATGTACGTTGAGTGATTTTAATATACACATGACTTAAATAATCAACGAGCTTAATGAGCCTTTTGTTCAGTACAGTAAGTGCTAAAAACACAAAAAAATTACAGCTCAAAATACAACAATAGAATGCAATAAAAAAAAACATAAATGATTTACAATGTTTAACATTTGAAAATTTGTTATTTTTTCTAAATATTCACTTGTAAAACACAATGCATATATGGTTAAATCTTATATCCCTAACGTATTTACAACGCTACGTTTATTCTAAATAATACTCGTTGATACGTACATATAGTTATGTATGCATGCTATTTACTACGTTAGTTCCTGAAATTTGTTTTATTATGTTACCATATTTTGCTCAACAACAAAAAAATTAACGAAAAGTAAACGCAATCTGTTTTTTTTTTTCGTTTTCATTGTGTTACCAGCACTCATTCACCTCCAACACAGCATCCTGAACATGTCTCTCCTTCACATTTCATGCACAATTTTCTGCTTCCTTTCATTTTGTTGACACTTTTTCTCGTTCGTGCTGTTAAACTTAGGGTTTTTTGAAGCCTTATGTTGTTGACAGCCATATCATCTTTTTAATAAAGGGTAAACTTTATTAAAGCCACCAACTACCTCTTGCAAGCCCATGATATTTCTGGTACAGAACAACAGTTTGTAACGTGTGGTTTTGTTAGTTTTATCTCAAAATGCATTTAAATTTTTCATTAGATGTAGATGCATAGTAAAGATATTTAAGCAATATAAATATTTAAAATTTTAAAGGAGATAGGATAAGAGTTTTGTTTTGATATTTTCTAAAAAAAATTTTATGCAATGATATATGTATTTTCATATAATGACTCTAAATCTACACTATAAACTCTCATGCTTTGTGGGGTTAATGTGGTTAAATGAGATATGTTTGTATCTAAAAATACTGAAAAGACCTTTATGCCCATGGCAAACAATTTCGCTATGAAGTAACAAATTCTTTTGAAAACTTTTATTATATACAAAACTTCGTTAATTTTTTTTAAATTTTCTATTAAATTATTTTTCGCTTGATGCCTGTTCGTTGTTTGTATTCATAAATTCACCAAACTACATACTTCAATTTATTGCGTGTTTCATTATGCGCCATTTCGTGTCGCAAATTATATATTATCCGCTGCAAAATGAGAAACCTGCTATTAAATTCACTAACTAATAACAACTTTTTAAAATCCCTGAAATCACTTCATAATGAACGACCTTTTCTCCGCGGCTGTTACAAAACCAATTTTCTAGGTGTTTGCACTGTATAACAGAGATTAACATGTTAAATTTAATCCATTTGACTTCAACACACTCCAAATAGAATTGAGAGCGCGTGCAACACCATCCCCTCTTGATATTTCAATTTGTTTTTGAAACCTTTCAAAAAATTGTACAAAATTGCATGTCATGAAGCAGTAAATGGCACAACTTTAGGCAAATAAAGAAAAAAAAATTTTATGAAAAATTAAATAAAAAAAGAATTTATTGTGCAAAATGGCGCAATGAAAGTGACGTTTTCCAAAATGGTGTTCACAAATAATTTATAAGCAATTTGCCACTTAGGCGCCTTAATATTTGCTATAAAATGATTGAATGAACATTTTCATGTTAATGCTGCCCATGTAAAACTGACTGTAATATCTATGCCAAGCAAAATTATTTGCAGAGCAGCACGTTCATTTACTACAATAGTTGATTTTAGTCTTCAGTATGAAATTAGAGCCAAATAATTACTAAATGCAATTTGCCCATAACTGCTGAATTACACTTTGTAGGTGATTCGTTGAAATAAGCTCGATTCAAAAAAAAATTATTATTTTCGAAAGAATCGTTCTGAGAAAACCGTTTTCAATAATTCTTCTTTATTATGTTCTTGAAAGATTGAAGAAGAATATTAGATATAAAGATTGTGTTGATATAATACCTTACAAATATAAAATAAAACGTTTTTTATAGAACGTAACATTAACGTTTTTGATTTGTCTCATAGGGAAGAGCCCTTAATTTTTTGAAAAATTCACTTTTTCATTTTAGTGTGTTTTGGTTGGATGATCTTTCAATATTCCATACATAATGCAGCGACAAATGCTGGCATGACCGACATTCAGCAATTTAATTAACCAAGTGGTACTAAATCCATTTCATACAAAACTCTGAGCTGTTTTTTTTTACTATAAATTTTGCAAGCTATTGGGTTATGTGTGTCACTGCAACAAACAGCAGCAGCAGTGGCGGCAATATGACAGTATTTAAACCACGTGCTACAATGCTGCTGCTGCCCTCAGTGTCACAATTTGATTGGCAGTTGGTTTTAAAAATATTAAAATGTCGACTAGGCTATTTTGCATTTTTTCCATAGATATACTGTTGCTTTGGTTGTTTTTTCATTAAATATTGGTTAACTTGTTGGAATATTGGATTTGGTTTAGTTGTTGGAGAAATTATGGCGGAATTCAAAATAATGTGCGACCGAAAAGAATGCACTCATTGTGGTTTTATTTCTGATTACAACACTGATTTAATTTTCATTTAAAGGTTAGATAGATAACAAAGCACTATACTATCAAAAACTCAAATTCAAGTGGTAGAAAAGTAAGTACCAATAACTTAAGTTTTTATCGAACGCTAACTACATTTGTGTAAGTCCTTCGTTGTTGTATGTGTTTCACTTTGATGTAGATATTTCTTGGAATAAAATTAGAAAAAGGTTTCCTTAGGAAAAAATGAGAAGAAATTATCTGCTGCCATTATGTTAACAGCAGTAGATTGCAGTTTTTCCATGACCTCAATGTAGTAATAGCACATTTTAATAAGCGAAAATATTTACATTACTACGGAAGTGCACTTCCGCACTGTGCAGCATTATTTCCGGTTAAAAGGATAAAGCAAGAAATGAGATAAAAATGTAAAAAACTAAAAAAATTAAAAGCGAATAAAAATAAAATGCAATTCTAAAAAGTAACAGAGAGATTAACAGAAAAAGGGAATATTTCAAAAAGAAAAATATTTTGTTAATTTTAAAAGCAGCTTGGAAATAAAATGAATTTAAGTTTAACTTTAAAAACGTAAGGCAAATTAATTATATTTTTAATTTCGTAACAAAGTAGTTTGCGATTTAAGATCCGTATATGATTGAAGGTCATGTCTCTATTGGAGAACCAATGCACACAACTGTTCATCAAAGTTATTTAAGATGGTGATATCGTCGTTTATGTACACACCTGGTACGCTGAATTTGGTTGCACTTTCGTAAGACTGCCAGATAACATAGCAGTTGTTTTTTCAAGTGTTGGCGCTTTCGGATTAAAATGCAATATAAAACATAATATAAATCTTTAAAAAATGTACCTGTTCTTTAAGAAAGCATCTTTATTACTGAACAATATCTTTTCAGTCGTTATGATGTGACTGAAAATTTCCATGCAACTTAAAATGTTCAACTGATTAAAGAGGCAATGAAAAAGTTGCAAAGTGCCATTTAGCAGAATTAGGCACAAAGTCGACGGTTAAAAACAATTGATGAAAGTTAATTTTTAATGTTTTATTATTTTTTAATCGATTATTTCTTGATTAAATTCACATACAACACAATGAAAATATTCGAGAACACCGTACATTTTCTTTTTCATAAATAGCTTGTTTAAAATTATGCTTTTTTATGGCTGTAGCAACGGCGAACAGAACAAGAATCTTTAATATTTATTTAACATTTTCAGCTACACCTCAAAATATGTACATTTTGGTTTTTGATAGAATGATTGATGTGTTTGCTAAGGGTTAATATTTGCTTTATAATAAAATTAACAAAAAAAAAGTATCCTTCTCAAAGAAATAACAAAATTTTTAATGGCTGCTTTGGTAAAATTTTCATAAATATAATTTATTCAAATTATGGCAAAGTAGATACACATTAATTTCGGAACACATTTTTAATCAAGATGTAAAATATGATTCGCAATAGGACAACAGCAGTGGCATACCAATAACAATTTTTATCGATAGCGAACAGCACACAACTACTTTGTGACATTTTGAAATGTTACCATCAATTTATACAACACCATTTTTCGCAAATTGCCAAATTTCTATATCGGCAACTCGTACCTGTACCTGTACCAGTACGCAATAACTTAGGCAACCCACGTGCCTTTTATTACAAAATATTTACCTTTTTACGTAACGAAATTTTCATCTTATAGCTACCGCTATTTGACGTTACCTTTATTAACACAACCACCTCCGCCACCGACAACGGCGTGCTCATTTTCCCTATTTTCAACACGTTTTCCTCATGCAAATTTTCCCACGAAAGGACACAATTTATTTTACTATCAATGGCGGCAAATTTCACTTCACTTCAGTTCGGTTCAGTTCAGCTGATATTAGTTACCCTCATTAGTCTTTGCCGAAAAATGGCACAATTACCCCGCCTCTTTCCCGCTGTACACCGAATTTTGTATTGCTACTACTTTTATGTGCTCATTACCCTTCCCAAATAGAAAGTCAAGGAGCAGAAGAAGACCTCATTTTAACCCCTTTTAGCTGATTTTATTCACTGCCACTACTGCTGCTTTCAACAAAGGATCTTTTGAAATATTACCAATACTTATATTGAGATTCTGTGCATGTAGTCGCCCCATACATACTAGCTACACACATAAACGCACGTATTCACTATACACCTCCTTTCTCTATGTGTATGAGTATAACAATGATTTTTACGCCCAAACGTAAGGATGGATGAAAATCTTTTTTGAATTTTTTGTAATTTATTTCTTCTTTTTTTTTTGCGAATTCTTTTTTGAGAACGGTCGATTCTTCGGTCGTTCGATATGATACGCCTTTATAAATAAACGGATTTTAGTTAAGGGTTAATGAAGGTGCCTAAATGCACGGAAAATATATCAAATTCCATCAGAAATCACTCACTCTGGCTATAGCAGTTACTTGGACATAACCACTATATACATACATACATACGTACAGATATATATTTGTGTCTATTTGTGTTTGTTTAATTTATGCCCATTGCGAAAATATTCAACATAACATGATGGTATTTTTTTTTAGAAAAATTCGAACATAAAAGCAAGTCAGTTCGATCAAATATGTCCTTATATTATAAATCAATTGTGAATAACTCTTAGATAAGAATTGTAAATCATTCACATTGTAACAATATACTCTTTCGGTCAAAGTTCAAAATACCAATTTTATAGAAAATCTCGGCAATTATTTATCGCGTAAGGAATTGCAGAAAAAGCTTATTTTATTTGGAAATAATTTAAAATTTTTTTAATTTTAAGCGAACCGATAACGCTACATTCAAGATCAATGCTTAAACAATAACAGATTTATGTAGAATGGGAAACATATCAGGCTTAGAAGCCGACTTTAAAGTCACTGATGATTACATTTAGTAATGAACGAAACTAGTATGATAGCCCCTCTTTTTGTTGAATTAATCTGATTGTAAGTTTTGCGTAGCTTTCTTGGTATTGACACACTCTGTACTGTCAATTAAGCTCAGTAAAATAATTAAAAATCTAACGAAAAATCCAAAAAAAAAATCACGTGTTTGTTGTAATGTTCCATAAGTGGCACATTTTTCATGTTTTGCTCATTGCTGGTCTAGAGTGATCGACGATACAAAATTCATGAACTTACTGGAGCAACAGGCATATCACAGGGTACAGTGCTTACAAGTTGAATATGAAAAAAGTTCCAGAGTAATATAGTGGAGAACATGATGTATTTAATTTAATAATTGTCTAATAAATTTCTAAGTTGCCTCATCTACCAGCTTTCCAAATGGGTTAAAATATTATATTTATGTATTCTATATATAAGATTGTATAAAATCGTGTCAATATAACCTCGTGTCTGCGTATGTCATGTCCTTTTTTCATCATCATCATCATCATCATTGTAGCTGTGGTTATTGTTGTTGTTGTTTTTAAAAAGGTTGCTTGTTAATAGGTTCCAAAATATTTTCAATCCTTATGCTGCAAACTGCTACGTTTACACTTTTTTTTCACTTATAAACAAAATATTGATTTTTTTAAATTTTTATGTTGCAGTCCATAAAATGTGGTAGGTAGGTAGCTACAACTCGCATGTTTTTATTTTTATCCCTTTTACGCGCCCCTCTACAGGGGTTCGCACACATGTCCGGTTGCTTGTTGTTTGGCTATTTTGTTGTATTTGCGCTTGGTTTCATGTGCACACTCATTTTGGCCGGAAACTGTTAACATTTTGCTGTTGTAGTACAACACGTGTTGCAGTGTATTTTTAACTGGAATTTAACTTTCTGTATATTAAGGTTTTAAAATTATTATCTATTTATGTGCAAAAATGTGTCAGTAAAGTTAATTTTAAGCTGTTTCCGACCGGCTGGTTATTGATATGTGAACATCTTTAGTGGCGGTTATGATGTAAAGGGTATGCAAGAAAATTCATATTTTGTATTTAATAAACTCTAAATTTTTCAGAATTTTTCGTCATATTCAACATTTATTGACATTCTTCTACCTTTTCGACAATATTTGATGTTTTCATCATAATTTACTGATTTTCTCAATAGAGAAAAACTTTACTTAAATGACAGCAAGTGATGTGACAGAGGGATTTTCTCACAACATCAATATAAAATTTAAAATAAATGTACTATTCGAAGCCTTAAAAAGTCAATTTGATATATTGTACAATGCCTGACTGAGCCACTTCAACGACCAATGAGTGTTTAAGCAGCATTCAGCTTAAGTCATTTTTAGCGGCATATTTTTTTTATAAATGTAATATAAATTAATGCAAATATTACATTTGTTTACCATTGAAAACAAAAAATTAAAATATACAAATAAACAGCAGCTATTTACTTTACCGGTAAGCACACGTAGCATAAAAGTCCTTTAAGTGGTGAAAAAAAAAATTCCACAACTTTACCCAGCCTTTTAAGCAGAATAGATACTACGACTCATGAAGCTCCATTTAATTTTTTCAAATATTTTAAATTGTCATCTATATTTTTTCACAGCTAAATTAATTTATTCATTCTGCACAAAATTGAGCAAACCGCGACAACATCTAAAAGTGAATCACTGTAATTTGGTTTGGTCAGTGCTTTGTAATACCATTAATTTTTTGTTCAATTCTTTGTTTTTTTTTAATTTTATTTTATTAATGGATTTTCAATCTCTGCTATTTCAGAGTGCACTGTACAATATACATCATCTACCTACAAACTATGCATAAATAAATTTAAATTAATGTAATGTTTTTTGAAATCAAACACGAAAATTAAAATCCGAATATCCAACAGAATCCCTTTGAAATACACAGCCATAACATGAAATCGTACGCAATTCATTTATCCTGTAAACATTTCAATTTCGACCTCACTGCATTTAAATAATCAGCACATTGAGCCTCAGACTTAAATTCTCAATTAAAACGTGTGAAAAGGTTGAATTCACTGAAACGATACTGTTTTTAACTACATATGGGGCATTCCATGCCAAATCGGCAATAGTTAATATTGTTTTTTTAATCTCTGATTTTTTTTTTTTTTTCTTTAGAAGTCAGCAAGCGAGCGAAGTGGGTATCATAACGATTTCTAGCACGGAAAATTTCAACTCTAAAAATTCTGTGCATCGTACCAGCAACAAAAATCATCAAAAGCACCGAATAACGAGTTAATTATCGTTTTTTATTAATATGCTATTCTTTTTCATTACAGCGTCATTTAGCATAGAATCGGTAGTTTTTAGCTACTTCTTAGCAAAATAGCTGTTTAAAGTTTTATTATTCTCCAAGCCTCAGATTCCACAAGAAAAAACTTAAACTTTAAAAAATGTTTCAGCAGTCTGGGTTATATGTGTGTTTATTTATTACCTATAAAGAGTTAAGTGGTGAAAACTGAAATAACGCAGGTTTTGCTGGAATGCAAGATGCCATCGAGCATTATTTTCTGCAAAAATCTTCAATAAGTTCATTCATCGATCAAAACTTTTTTGAAGTACAGAGTCTTATCCAGACATATATCCTTTTTAGCTGCAAGATTAATTTTCTTCAAGCATACTTAGTTGAGTAGCACTGTGCGTAGAATGGCAACATAGTCTTCAGACAATCATCAACTAACAGAAGAAAATTACGCAAGTATTATGTGTTTTCTGATGCTACCTCCCGGACAATTGTGACATGTATTTTATTTATCAAAAAAAAATATCAAAAAACACATTATGTACGCACACGCTTATTCAGCTGACATTACCCAGAATCTTGTGGTCGTTAATTAAAGTTTAAGCTTTAAACACTCTACCGAATTTACATCACTTTCTAATTTTGTTTTCTTCTCGCTTTAGTAAGCTTTGCGCGTTGTTCTTGTTTTTTTTTTAATATTTCATACACATTTCTGGTTTTAATTACATTGCTGATATAATTAAGTAATTAACCTCAACACCAACATCAGCGCAGCATCAACACACGTCCGTATATCCTTTGACATCCATTACCTTTACATTCTTAAAGGACCACAAATTTCTCAGCCTCAGGGCGTATGCACCACCACCACCTCTTTTGCCTGGCGGATATTCTTTGCTCACCGCTTATACTTCATATACGGGTACTCGTAACATAGTTATTAACCTTAATTAGATTGTATGGGTTTTTGCTTTCGCCTTTGTTTTTGTTTTGTTTGGTTTGGTTTTCCTTCCTCTTATTTTGGATTTAAATTTCCTTATCCTTGATGATAATTGTATTGTTGTTGTTGGTTTTTGCAATATCATCGTGTTTTATGCCGCAAGCATTATGGCTGCTTCCTCTTTTCTTTGTAATCCTGACAGGTAGTGTGAAGTTCTTCAGTGTATTAAATTACAAAGCTTTTTTTTTGCTACCTTAGGTCACAGTTCAATGGAAATCTTTGAGGAAAAAGGTGCAAAATTTCACAGTAATTAATACGAGTGTTTGCATTTTACAAATCAATTAATTTTGTTAAATGCAACTTTAATTTTTCAATCTCAAATGCTGCAATAAGTTTCGTGCATACGTGTGTATGCACTTTAAGTTTTTATTGCTATAAATTCTGTAGTACAAACTATAAATTTACCAAAACATGGCCATGTGAGCAAAATAATATATATTTTTGCAAAACTCTTCATTCATTTCTTATGCAGAATTATTTTATGCATAAAATGAGAATGCATTATTCATAAAGTTCGTTAAATTCCCTTGCAACATAAACAGAATGAACATACAGCCTTACACACAATGTGTACGTACGTAATTCCTCATATCCTTACATATAAGCAATTTATTCAAAAACAGTGAAAAAGGAAATTGTATATTATAAGTAGATATTTTTGTTGTTGTTAGTAAAGATAAGGTGTTTCTTATTTTTTCTCCACACCTGCATACCTCAAAGTGATATCATTCAGTAGCTTTTGCTCTGGCAAAGCCTTTTCCAAGGAAATATGTAATTTTGTAAATTTTCCGAAATTCAATTTGAAATTTCATTCGAAATTACTTTGGTAGCTTAAAAAGAGAGCACTCACGAGGGGAAGCTAAAAAGGTCAAAGGCTGAAGTAGAGGAAACTTTAATGATTATTATTATTCAATGTATTCGCCACCGTCGCTCTACTAATACATACTCCTATTTCATATGTTTTTATATTATGATTAAATCCTATTAAGCCATTAAGCCTTAAGCTATCAAGCCTTTATCACTTTCAAGTCGTGGCACACTCAAGTCAAGAAGCAAAAAAGTCACTAGTCTATGTATGGACCATAGTAAAGGCTATTCAATTTTCTTCAACCTGGACAAGTACATAGTCTTGCAAAAACAAAAAGCTTTTAATGTACGACATATTCGGTCATTTCCCCCATCTGAAGAGGCGGAGTGCAATATGTATTTTTTTTAATAGTAGGTGGTACCACGCCCATAACCATCCATAGCTAAACTAATAACCCGATTTCAAAAAATTTGGTTTAGAGATCAACTGAACCCTAAGAAAGGTTATTAAAAACTCCGAGTACTTTAAGGGAGAATGGCACCGCTCTTAATGGGAAAAACGCTCTCTCAGCTGAGCCGCTTCACCGATTTTGGTAGAATTTGGTATGGAGATAGGTTGAATCCTTAGTAAAGATATTTGTTTTGAGTGGAAGGTGCAACGCCTCTAACAGGAAAAAAATGCTTTGACTGCCAAACTAACGGACCTATTTTGATGGCATTTGGAGACAGATAGACAAAGAGAGATTGAGTTCTAAGAAAGGTTACTAAAAAATCTAAGTTATTCTAGAAGGCATTGCAACGCCTCTAACAGGAAAAAACACTTTCACTGATAGACCGATTTTGATGGAATTTGGAACTGAGATAGACTGAACTCTGATGAAGAGTATTTGCTCTAAATGGTGTCACGCCGCAATAGAAAAATATGGTTTGACTGATAAACTAATTTACCGATTTTGATAAAATTTTGTATGTAAATATGTATATTGAAATCTAAGGAAAAGATAGGGATAGGGCAACATGATACCATGATTTTTATGACAAAAATTACTCTTTTTTTATATTTCAGTTTTTTAAACCCAGAAAGTATTTTTGTTTTGTTACTACAATGGTTGATCAAGCAAATCATGGTAGAATAAAACTTTTATAATTTTTTAACAAGACAGATAAAATAGGAAAAACTTAACTTATTTTATTATTTAGAGATAAAAATTTTTCAGTTATTAACTTCTCATATACTGGCTTATAAAGTGAGCAATTTCCGATAATTATTTATTGAAGGAATAAGCAAACAATCTGCATCAATTGCACTCTTACAAACGGAAAGGTGGAAACTTAAATGTTTGTTAACTTATTATTCAACAATACTTCGTTCCCTACACTTACTAACTACACTGCCACACCCATCAAACAAAAAATCAGTTAAGCCATCGACATCAGCATCAGTTTTTTGTGGAAGAGTTTTCACATTTTATGCATTTGTATGCGAATTTTTAATGGTTGGTCTTTCAAAGGGAAAAACTCCAATTGAAGAAGAGAAATAAACCAAACAAAACAAAAATTTGGCTTCGAAAAACTTGAACGTTTTACAGACGCGTTGTTGAATTTTAGTTATTTTTTATTCTTTTGTTGTTGTTGCATTTGTGTGAAACGTAATGCAACTCAAAACAATAAAAAATCAAGTGCTGAATTTATTGCTGCTTGCAAATTAAGTGTTGCATTTTAAGTGTTGCTGCTGTTACTGTTAGTGGCTTTTTCTCTTTGTTGTTTATTTTTAATTTTTGTGTTTCTTTTTGCTATTTTTCTATTGTTATTGTTGGCAGGAACAAAATACAACACTGACTACATTATGCAGTGTAATGCAATTCAAAAGAAATTAAAGTTTATACAGTATAAGTAAATAAAAGGATTTTTTTTTTGGTTACTCAAAATGACGGATACTTTTTAAGTGCAATGGTAGAAAAATATTATTTTCAATAGAAAAATGTCACTTTAAGTATTAAAAACATTAATTTGCATTAAATTTACTTGCATTCAAATTATACATTGTTCTTTAATCTTCTACTAAATAAATAACAAATTTTATAATACGAATAATAAGATTGAAAATAATTATTTCCAATACATTAAATATTAACTTTATAAAAAATTTTACACAATATATGGTACCGAATTTATTTTCAAACTGAATATATTATATGGTTCAGAGTTCCTTACTCTCAACGATATCATATAAATACTTAGTTTTCGGTGTCAGTAAAAATTAAACACAAAAAACAAAACGAATATTAAAGCAAATAAAAATTTCTTTGCATACTTTTAGTTGTTTAAGCAAGGTAGAAAATGTTGCCAAATATAAACAGTAAAAGTTTTTTTTCCCAAAGCTTCAACCCATTGCTAAGTATTTTAAGCCATTGCCTTGCTTCTTTTACCAACTTGCCATCTCACACCACAAAGAATTATTGGATGTTGTGCTTGCAATGCATTTAAATCTGCACAACGACACATACTGACATACAGACCAACCAGTCAGAACCAGCAATTGGTTGCTTATCAATTATTCGAAATTTTAATTGACGCAATTATTCCTTGAAATTACATTTTCTTTTAAATAAATTGCATTCGATAACTTGCTGAAAAATGGACACATTTGCAGTGGCATCTGCGTTACTGAGTTCCTGATATTCCGTATAAATTATGCCAAATGCAAATGTGAAATTAAAATTAAAAGAAAATTTATTCTTTCCACAGACAGAACTACTTTATGTGCAACTGAGTATGTGCAGTTGTTGGAGTATTAACATGCCAGGATATCGAATAATATAGATTTTCATATGAAAAAAAATTACAAAAAAGTGAAACAGAAAATCGCATAGTAATTTTCACATTTAACTTAAATATTATTGAATAATTTTTTTCATATCTTTTGCTTACTGCAAAAGCACCATCTCTACAAATTTTATGTTATGTGAAACTTCCTCAATTAAAGTTATATTCTTTGTAGCCACATCTGAAGATGCATCGCTTTTGTGGCAAACGAGTGCTGCTGAAAGATTTTTATCCACACGTTCACGTTAAAAAGTCGTATTAATTTTGTATTTTAATTTGTCTCGACGACAATATACGACCGTATATTTACAGTCTACCAACATGACCATTCAATGCTATTAAGTGACCTCAATTTTGTGTGACAACGAGGAGCGCTACATAAAGAATACCATCGTAGGTGAATAGTTTTTATGAAATTTGGTGTTAAATGTAACTTGTAAAGTTACAGCTTATTGTCCCACAAATTTCAGGCTAATTTTCTAAAAGATCAAGAACAATTTTTTATATCTTGATCGAAATTCTTTATTTGTTCAACTTTCTCTCGCGTAGCAGCTATAAAATTGTATGCCATTATGTCCTAATTATCTTACTTGTAACTTTTAAGCAGTCTTTTGCTTAGATTTTGACATTAGCGCTATTATTCCAAGACCTATGTACATGACTCATATAACATTGCCAGTCTTATTTAATAAAAATTTTAAAAACCAATAAGTTTTGAAATAAATATTACGTGATGATGTAAAAAAAATTTCACGTGATAATAATTTTTATATACCATAAATTCTAATGGTACATAAGTCTTATGAAATAGAAATCACATGCTAGTAAAATCACACACAGCAAAAATTTCAAAAACCCTTGACATGAAATAAATTTCCAAATGATAAAATTTTTAAATGCCATAAAAATCTTATGAGATAAAAAATTTTAAATGATATTCAAATAAAATATCATACAATAAAAATATCATCAAATTAAAAATGGAAGTTGTATAAGTCATATGAGAGGAAAACGCAATATCGCACATCTCATAATAAAAGTCTTATGAGGTAAAACTATAAAATGTCAAGGAGTCAAAAATCAATTGTTGCACGAGTATTATTTCTACTGTTATGAAATCTTATGAATGAAAATCATTGGATAAGAATCCCACGTTAAAAAGTCTTCAGTCTGAGATAACTGAGAAAAGAAAGAAAAGCTCAATGACAAAAAAAAATAGCACGTAAAAGGAACTATACGAGGTTTGAGAACTTTCAATAGAAAAAAATATTATTAATCAAAAATATTAGAAATTAAAATAATTCATGTTTCTAGAACAAAATTTCACCCCAATGTCATGAAACTGTCACGATAAAAATTTCATTAGGAATCCACCACATAACTTATAAGTAAAAAACAAAAATCACATGTTATAAGAACACATAAGGTAATTTAAAAATCCAGCGTAGTTCAAAAATCTCATGAATCTCTCAAAACTAAATTAAAGCCATGAAGATCGAATACAAAAAACAAATGATAAGCGATTTTTAAAATAAATTTCGATGTCATTAATGGTACATTATAAGAATTGTAAGTGATTTAATTTAAAGCTACAAATCGTTAACTTGAACCTACTGTTTATAAAATTGGAGAACAAAGATGGATCCGAACGAAGAAAACGTGAATTTATAGTACAATCAAAATAAAATCAAGCGAATCAAAAAGTTGTGTTGAATATTAAAATGACTTAAAACAAACTACATTGAAAAAATTTTAGTGAAAAATAAATACAGTCAAAGAAAATATTTTAGGTCGAACACAACCGCTTTTAAGTTTCCAGCAAACAGCTTGTAGCGTCCCATTTAATATTTTGAAGTTCTTTTTCTTTTTTCAATCGTTAAGCACCACCGTCTTCTGTTCTGCTCTTGGCTGTTACTGTTGTTCACTGCTTGCAAGTCATTCAATTTGCAGAGTCACAATCATTTGGGAATCGCGATAACCGCAACTTTTAATTACTTGCAACAGTTTGGCGGCAGCGCGCAACTTGAGCTGAGTTGAGAGTTTCCTTTTCAAGCGATTGAACAACGACGTTCTACTGCCAAAGAACTGCCATGCATACAAATTTGCATATGAGTAAATATGTGTTTAACACACACATACACACACTCTCAGCGTTGTATACAAATGTGAAAAGTTTTCATTGAAAAAACAAAATACACAAAAATTGTAATTAATTTGTATTGCGTGACGGCATGGCTGGTGCGATGCGTCGCGTCGCCTAGCACAGCGCTGGGCATAACGAATTCTTTTCGTTAAAAGAGGTCGATCCTTCTGATGGAATACAAAACAAAAACGAAATAAAAAAAAAAACATTCGGTTGCTAGAACTTCTGGTTTCATTTTACATGCAATTGAATTGTGTTCCAGCAAACACTTTCATTTGACTTGTAAATTTTCTGATGTAGAAGTCGTTAGTACTCAAAACGAAAAAAACAAAAAAAACAGCAACTCTACGGCAGTTGCATGTAAATTAAATTGAAAATGTGATATGAACTTTTACCTAGTGCCACTATTAAGTGGGTGGGTAGTACTAATGGCAAGTTGCTGAAATGTTTGATAAACGCACATAAATGTTTGGGTTTTAACGCTACAAAATTGAATTATGGTTTTGGGCTTTGATGTTTTCGTTTATAAATCTAATTAAAGTTGGTTTGGTTTTTCCTTACATTTTTAGCAATTTTTTTGAATCAAATTATTTCGATGTGGTTTGTGATTTGGTTGCGTTTGAAAAAGTCTCTGATTGTATCATTTCAATGATTTATTTGTTGCTGTGATTGTGTTAAAAAGTTACTTACTCATTTTAAGGCAACTTAACATTTATATTTGAAGCACGTTTTCTCTTAGTGTCTTCAGTTAAGAATGCTAAACATGTGATTGCTTAAATTTCTCCAAAGATAAAATGTTAAAACCAAGTGGAAAAATTTTAAAAAACTTTCAGAAAATAACAATTTCTTGTAGATTGTTATATTAATCAACACGAACATATTTATAAAAAACATTATATAACAATATAAGCTTCAAATGAAATTTTTAAATTAAAATTAAATAAAACTTACCTAATTAGTTTGCGAAATTAAAAGTAGCAAAAGAGTGAACCAACCTGCAAAGATAAGATGAAACTTCATATTTTAACAATCAAGGACTATTTAAGTTACTTTATAAAGTTAGCCAACGAAATTTAAATAAAACCAAAACACGGAATTTCAACAATGCAGCTATGAATATTACTTGCACAGATTAAACAGGCAATAAAATATTTTAAATATTAAAATACGCGCAAAATAGAAGCAATAAAATATCATTGACAATATTTTGTGCTGCCTTTGTGTGTATACTGTACAGCATTAATCTGCTTCCTTCCGCCATTTTTCACTGAGCAAAAGCAAAAGGAAAACAAAAAACAGCGATAAGGATTTGATGCAAACAAAGTTTTTAGCTTACGATTTATACTGAAAAATCTGTGAATTCGAATACATTGGAATATCGATAATAAAAGCATGGTTTATTGGGGCAATGATGCTGCTGCAATTCTAGTGAAAACAAAAAAAAAAACGTTTAAAGAGTATCGTAAATTGTCAATATTGCATATTTATGCACACGTTTTGCACATATCCTTAAATGGTAGCTTTATGTGTAAAAGTTACCCTAACGCCCACATACATACATAGAATACACACGCACACAATTGCAATTTTGCAACAATGTTGCACAGTTGTTTCGTAAGAAATAATTTTTAAAAAATAAAAATTTATTTAATAAAACAAAAATGTTGTTCAAAACGACTGATATTCTACCAAACAAAATACTTGCGATTCAATTTAATTTCGTTATTTAGAAAGTTTAAAATACTGATTTTTAAAGAAACTAGTTATGAAATTCTACAAACTGCTAAAAGTAAAACATAACCTGCCAAACAATCATCAGACAAAATAAAAATGATATAAAAATTATCATAAAAAAATCCTCTGAACTAGGAAAATTCACCCGTTCAACCGTTGATCCAACAAAAATAGAAAGGAAATCGCTCAAAAATTTTTTCTGTGGAACTGCATCACTGACATAAGTTCGGCCACATATATATGTAACTATAAGCGTGCCAAATATTAAGCTTCCCAGTGCGAAGTGGCGCCCAAGACAATCAAAAAGTACTCCCGATTCGACAGAAAGATATTCTAAAAACTAAAAATTTTAAGTCTGAGAGGTAAAGCTATTCCTCATGACCAGGCAAACATTTTTCTTTTCACCATTCCAGCACCTCTATGCAGAGCTTTTGTTAAATTTTCTGAAAAAATACACATACGGGACAAGTAAATGAGAACTTTTTCATACGGTCTTGACTAAAATGCACTAAAAGGGCTAAGCTTAAGGAAAGTTGCTAGAAAAGTAGAGTAAATAAAAAAATTGTTCTTTTCATAAGGCAAATGGAGACTATAAGTCGTAAAATCATTGAATTCACCCATCATATGTCTTATCACACAGGAAGATTTAAATTTAAGAAATTTAATACCTAAATATAAGTTCAAATTTCGGTTGTCTTTATTTTGTCTTTTTTAATTTTCATTATAAATTTTATTAATATGTTCTTTGCGCTATATGAAATTTTTTGAAGTAAATTTTCAAACTTTCGGAAATTTGGCCTACATACCCTCGATTTCATTAAGTTACTGTCATTATTGCGATCCCACTGTGCCATATGAACTTTCAATAAATAAACATTCGAGTTGATATCACATGAAAATACGGCAGCAACAACTCATTGCCTTTGGATGCGCAGGTTATTCATGCAGCAGGAAACTGTGAATACAGGATGCTGCGTCAAGCTGCTGACGCAACGAAGCTGCAGCTGCAGTTGACTTATTGCAATTTTTCACTACAGTTTAACGGGGAAACTTTTTTTTCACATCTTAGTTTTTTTTTTAATTTTGTATTTTACTTTACAATATATTGTAGTTTTACGCCATTTATTTTCATTTTTCTTGTCGCAAGCTTTCAAGCACGAATGCTTTCGAGCAGTACAAACTGCAAAAGTGTGTAAGTCATGCTACAGCATTTTATGCAACAAAAGGTTAACCAGCCAAAAAATATGCAACGAAAGCTTAACGCTTTTGCACACATGAAAACAATAGTATTAACGAATGTACGAAGTGAGTGCGAAACAGAACAAAAATGAGAAAAAAAACTGGCACCCAGAAAAAAGTGTCAGCGATTTATGCTCTCAAGTCAAGTTTAACGCGTGTGCGATTTATTTTTGTGTTCAATATTGAGCTGATAGTGTGCAATAATTCATTGTTAAGTTGGCCATGGATGTACATATGTACGTTAAGGTGTATATTATTTCCGAAGTTTCTCGAGACTCGATATATTTATGTTTATATTAAATATGTATTTTTACTCAAAAACTATCAGGCTCACAGAAAAAATGTTACAATTTTTCTTGCTCAATTTATTACATAAAACACGCTAAAAAAAATTACCTGCACTATTTATTGGCTTGCAAGTTTTTTAAAAAATTTTTGATGTTCACTACTTCTGTACTGAACTGTAAGCTCATTAAAATAAAAAATGTATAAGAGAAAAAAATGATTTCTGGCCAAACAACGAACACTTGAAAATTTACGTCTTTTGAAATATTTGATGGCACGCGACTTTTGATGCTTTCAGACTATCATATACGCGAAAAGTTTTGTACTGCGTTGTATATTCGGAATTCGTACAACATATCCAAAAATCTTCAATTTGGAAAATAGCGGGCACCCTAATGTACATAATTGAAGCATCGAATTGAAAGTTTTAACAATATAAAAAATATGATTACAAAAAAAAATTTCAAATGAATAATTTTTCACTTGTCCAATGGATTTATTGTTGCAAATATCAATTTACTTAGAGTGATTTTTTAGTACTACTTTGGCTTCTGACACTTAAGCAATTAAATATGCAAATTTTAAATAAATAATGTACGTACGACAAAAAGCCATCGATTATGTAAAAACTCAATGAACTGCATTCTGCATGTACAATATTTATTTTGCATTAGCAAAAATATTTAAAATTAAAAAAAAAAAATACTACCAAATTTTTCATGCTTGAACAACCGAAAAATTTCTCATGCAAAAATGCAACAAGTACACAAAATACAAAATATAGAGAAAAAAACAAGCATGCTTTTTTTAAATTTTTTTATTATTTTAATTATTAACATTTCTATTTAAAATTTTTTTGGTAACAAACATTGAGATAAAAAAAATATTATATAAGTGCATAAATCTTAATGCCATTAAAATGCAAGGACATTTCAGACAATAAAACTAATGTAGCATAAAAAATCACAAAAAAAAAGTCAGTTACAATCAGAACAATGACAACATTTTTAAATAACAAAAACTCAAAATAAAAACCTAAACAACAATGTGAGTTAAATAGAAAAGCACGCAAAAAACGTAATGACATTTAAAGCAACAATAACAACAACAACAACAACAAAACATCAACAAGAACAAACAACAGCATAACACGCACGCATACTATGAACAACAGCTGCTGCTGTTTTTATTTCAGTTACTCCAGCCACTGCAAGGACATCATAAATGCAGACAGTCATTATAACAACAATACCAAGGCAACAGCAGAAACATTTTTCCACGCAAGTTGAAAAAACTCAGACTCAACAGAAAACGCAGAAAAAAACTAATGACGATAAGTTAACATGAGGGAGTATGGGTAAAACAAACAAAGAAACGAATCCCAAACAATTACAACAGCAAATGAACATATAGCACATATTACACACATGCAAAAATTTATTATATAAAAGGAAAGTGTATGTTATATAAAAGAGTTAATTGCTGTAAAGATGAGCGTATTGTATGTTTTCTTGTCTGGTGAACATAGTAAATTCAAAGTATTTAAAAATATCAATTGTTTGCAGCCAAAGAAGCACAACATAAAAGTTGTCTCTAACAAAAGTTAGACAATAAACCACAACCTGTATGGAGTATTCATCATTACACCCTCATGAAAAACCAGCATAATAATAAATTGATTGGCCAAAAAAATATATGCAGCAAACTGAGGAAGGGTAAATTATCTTGTCTATGCTAAATTTTCTAAAAATGTCATTTGGTGTAACGGTGTACTTTTAAACTTAAGGGGTTTTTCATGAAAAATTGTCTTCATTATTCGGCAATTTATAATTTTTGGACGACTACTGCGTTTTTTTCCATAATCACCTTGACTTATTTTGCATTCAACATCCTCTCTTTTTCAGCAACAAACTAAAATTCAGCTACTGAATGATTAACTTTTAGCGTCCTTTTTTAGCAAACGACTTACTCGCATTATCTTCGATCTTCACTAGTGAACTGATTAGTTTGGTAAGTTAATTTTTTTGTCAATGGTTCAGGAAATATATGGACTCTATGCCATTATTGCTTCTTTTGTTTTTTTGCACGGAAAGTTCACGGTCACAATTTTTACATTTTTTGGCTAATTTTTGAATATGAGATCAGCATGTGCGAAATTGTTCAATATAACTCATCAAGATAAATAAATTAATGGTACTATAATTTATGCATTGCTTAGTACCAATTTAGTACTGATGTACTAAAACTTTTAAGAAAATTTTTTAATTGATTAAATATCTTTGTGTTTTTTTACAAATTTTTTACATACACACATTGCAAGGTATCCACGGCATTGCATGAACATCGCAATTAAATTGCATACAATCAACGCAACTTTTCAACGTTTTGTAACGTTCTTGCATTTGGTCTCGGCAAACATAACAACTTTCAACTCTCCTTGAGAATTAACTGCTGCTTCTGGTTGTTCCACAATCCGCTGCTTAAGAAACATTTTTTGTTTTTGTTTTTTTGTAGGAAATCCACATTCGCAAAGTATGTACTCTAACATATTGAGGGCCTTTTTTAAAACAGCGAAATAAAACCACATTTACAGTTAAAAAAAAGCAATTTGCAAATGTCAAAATCAAACTTCCATGGCCATAAAACATTTGCTCATTTATTTTAAATTTTGTGATAAAAGCATATTGTCCATTGCTCGTACACTTCTGTGTAATCGGGAATGGTTTTAATTTTCATAGTAAGTCCTATTTGCTTCGACTGCAAGCAATAATTTATATAAAATGTGGAATTTAAAATCACACGGCCACTTAAGTTAAAAGCACTGAATTAAAACATTCAATGCCATAAAACTTGCACAACTCACATTTGCTGATGCTGACCAGCACAGTCAGTGTCGTGAAGAAAAATGTACCTGTGTACGAGCTAAGCGGTATTTCCTGTACAGCCATTTCCTGGCGCGCCATAATACTTCCGTTACATTATAGTGAAAAGCTTTTTGCTCTACTTAAAACATTGGATCGTACTTATAAGAAAGCAAAGAAAAAACAAACAAAAATGTTTTATTTTTCCATAACTATTTTTTCTTTTTGAGCTAACTGTTGTTGTCTTACTTGTATACCACCGAGGCTTAGCAAAAATATTTTAGTTTTCCCAGTAAATTTTATTTAATTTTTGCCAATTTTTTTCCTCGCCTGACTTCCTCAAAAGAAACAAAAATGAAACCAAGAAAGTTTCATTTTTGTACTATGCTTTTATAATGATTGTGCCATTGTTGCTATTTTCCTTTGGTTGTAAACAGTTTCATTTTTTCTTTGTGTCATTTGCTTTCTTTTAACTAAAACTCATTTAATTTCTTAGCAAATCTGTTTGTTTGTGGTGCTATGCTATTTTACGCCATTAACATGAAATATAGAGTTGGCATGAAAACTTTTAAGAGAGTATCTTTTTATTGATGTTTTTTTTTAAAAAAAATATGTATAACATAAAACTGAATGAAACATTGGTGATAAAACTTTTTTCTAAATATAACTTTTGAACATTTCTGCGTAAAATTAATGCATTATTCAACCTCTGAAACCTCCCATATACAATTTATGTCCATTTTTTTTTTAAGAAAAGTTGCTAACTATACTATAAAAAGTCTTTCAAATGCGGCATTTATTAAATTCGATTATTGGCATTCGATTTATTAGCATTTTGCTAATTTTGTTCATTTGAGATAAACATTAGACCAATGAATCGAATATTCGATATACTTTCAGTATACAAAGTAATTGTTTAATTTTACTCTTTTCATATTCAACATCATCAACAATTTTGGTCAGCAACTGCTTTAACCGAATTCAACTCCCTCAACATTATGATTTTTCGCTAGCTTCCACTTACATACTTTCACTGTTTTCTCTTTATGTTTGTCAACATCTTATCCTTGTCCACTTTTGTTTTTTTTTTACTTTTTGTCTAATCTTTTTTCCACTCTCTATTGTTGTCTTTTGTTTTTAATACGCTTTGCACGCTTTGTTGCTACATTTCGCTTAAAATTCTATTTAATGCGAGTTTTACTCCAAGTTTGTAAGTCAGCAGCAGTAGCAGCAGCTACAAAAGTGGCAACAGCATCAGAACCAGCAACAACAATAACAGCCATAGCCATTGCCAGCTTTATGTTGTAGTTGTCATCATTGTTTCTTTACAAAAATCGCGGTCGCTTACTTGCTCTTCTATATACTTTCGGGACAAGAAAGATTGTGGGTGCTTGTCGCTGGAACAAACAGTTTATACGTTTTCTTTTCCATACTCTACACAGAGAAAATGTTAATTATATTTATTAAAAAATATTCAACGCAAATTGAACAGATTTTTTCTTTTTCTACATTTATTATGCTCTCTCTCTCTCTCTCAACAAAAAGAGTTCCATATCATTTGAAACGATAATTTGGATTGGCTTTGTTCCCTATGAACTGTCGGCACAAGTGAAAATGTATTGGTTATATGGCGATGAACTTAAGTGACAACTTAGTTGCATTCTCTGGAATATGTGGAGATGACAAGCAGTTTCTGTTTTTTAGTACATTTAGAGTTTATCATGTAAGTTTTTGCAAAAATATTTGCTGGTCTCTGACCACTCATTTTTGACGGTGCTCCTACCAAACTAAATGGGTTTTATACGACTAAGAACAGCAACTAACTTATGAACTTCTTTGCCAAAATTGATGATATTTTTGGAGAAAACCAAACAAGGCTGTCTGGCAGCTGATCACTCATTAGTACTTATTACTTGTACTTAGTACTTATTAAGATCGATGTTCGATTTCCGTCAATAGATGCAATCAAAACTAATTAGAGGGGAGGAATCTATATTTTAAAGAAAAAACTTTATCACAACAATTGGGAACATGGCTTACATTTTCTATCAAGTTCGTTTCCTACTACAATGGTTCAAACATTCTAATATAAATATAATTCTAATATAATATATACGAGTATCATAACAAAAGCGAGCATTGTCATTTGTATAGAAATAAAGTGCGCATTGTTTAATTGTTACCGCAAACAAGCCATGACTAGAAATCTTTATTTCGCACACGTCCCTGAAAAATGTTTCATTATTTTGGATATTTCAGCTCATTAAACGTAGTATAAAACTAGTTACTCACAAGAAGTTTTTAATAGTATTGATTTAACTACAGTACCAAATCATCGAAGATTTTTTTTTGTAATTTTGTTAAAGCAAATAAGAGGTAAGTTAATTAAAAACTTTGATCTTAAAATTTATAAAATTTCAATTAACTCTGCTTAGGTTCTTATCGAAATGTCATCGTTTTTAGTCAAAGCTGTTACTCTACTAACATACGTAACATACTTGTCATACAACCACCTCGTGGAAAAAAATGAATAATGAATTTCTCGAAATATTTTCAATACTTAACATAAAAAATTAAATAAAAAATTTCGTATGAGCAACATGTATTTGCTAATTTGTAATCTAAATGCTGAAGAGCATTTAACCTTTTTTTATTATTATTAGTAGCATGTAGATCGACTATAGCTCGGTTTTTTGTTTTGAGGTTGAAAAAATCGTTTATTATATGACAAACAAAAAAAAATTAATTCTTTATGTGTAGGTGTAGTTGTAAATTTCATAGTACTTGTGGTTTTACTTGTTGTTGTATTGATCCTTGTTGTTGTTGTGATTGGTATGCTGTAGTTTTTCTTTTCTCTTCTTTTTCGTGTTGTCATTGCGATATTTTGATTACTTTTGCGGGCGCATGTTGACGCTGTTTGTAGGTCATTTTAGTTGCCATCTTTTTTCTTTTACTCTTCTTTGTATGTGTGTATGTGTATGTGTGAGTTCTCAATTTTTATTTTGCTGTTTGTTGTTATCTTAAATGTTGACTTAAACTTTAAATCCACTGAGATCGTCATCATTTTTGGACTTTTTTTTTAATTTTCTCACACTTTTGTACTTTTACATACATATATGTATGTTTCTCTTTTACTCATTGTATAAACACATAACTTTCTATCTCTTTCCGTTGCTTTCTTTTATTCTCTTTAAAAAAAAGTGACAAATAAAATCTTACGAGCGCCTCTTGTGTGCACTTTAATGAAATCGTAAAGAAAAACTGTGTGCTTTTTTCATTAAATTTTTTTCATTATGAGTTGGAGTTTTTATTTTTCTTTTAAATTATCAAAGCTTTAAAACTTTTTATCAGCTTTTATATGGTGGTTATTTTAATAAGCGTGCTACAATATATGTATGTGCAGAACGCTGTAGAAACAACATTGTCAGTAGGGCACAGCGTGAAAACTTTTTGAATATATTTATTGTCACTGATAGTCAGAGAACTTTTTTCTCATGCTGGAGAATATTTTAAATTTTCTTAGTGATTTTGCTATGTGTAGAAATCTTGGGTTGGACATTACTCTTACTAATTAAAGTTGTGCATCGTTAAAAAAAAACTTAATATATTTTAAAACATTCGGAATTCATTACTCACGCATGTGCGGTTATTAGTCATCACATTAAAATGTATATTTTAATTAAGCTACAATAATGAAATTTTGTTGGTAATACAGTCAGCGCAAAAAATAAAAATGTATTTTGGAGACTTTTGAAGCAAAAATAAAAATTTATGAAAATTAATTCCAAACAATATCTCTTAAAACGAAATATTTATTTAAATCCACATATTTATATATTTCTTTTTTTTATTAATATATGTATACAGGTGTATGTTATGTAAGTCTTACAATTTATTTTAATTTTCAACAATGAGGGAAATAAATTCGCCCATTTTCGTGGAAATACTAATGACTTATGAATATACCAACAGCATGTTGAATAAAGGTCTGCAAAAAAATAACATGTAGCTTTTTAGAATCAAATAATGTTTGCCCTGCAGCTGAAAACTTTCCAAGAATAACACAAAGTACACATACACCTATTAAATTTCTTTTGCGCATTGGACATTGATTTTCTTTTCAATTTTGAAATGCCATCAATGGAAGGTATGAACATATACATATACACCATAGTGGTTCTTTAAAATGTTTTTTTTTTGAATTTAAAAGCAAGCGTGCCTTAAAAATTTTACGTAAGTATTAAGAAAAATTTCCTGGGCAACTTTAGCTTGACATCTCAATATTAAAATGTGCCTTCAAAAGGTTAAAGTTTTGTACGTGATTTTATAAATATTTAATTTTGAGTGGAACTCACATGTTACAGTTTTATAATTATTCAGATAGAAAGGTTATAGAACTAATGCTGTTAGCTTTAAAAAAAGTAACAGCTGAAAAGTAACTTTTTTGATAAACTATTAAATATTACTCATACGACCGGTTATCCGTAGATATTAAGTGCAGTTGACCAAACACCAGTCTTTTATACATCTGGCAGCCTTATTCTATATCAAGAAAATTTATCCCTGAATTCTAAACATTTCTTTTGTTTTCATGATTGCTAAATCAGATAACAAGCTAAAAAATTGACTTTTTGAAGATTTTATGTAAGAAATTTTTAATTTATTTTCATTTAGAGATACTGATGGCTTATAATTCATAAAAAAACTAAAATTTGCTTCAGTAATAAGTAATATATATCAAAATGATGACGTGATGCAGTAATAAGACTGCCAGATTCAGCACATTTAAAACAATTAAAAGCTAATTTTTATCATTAATCGCGTGTAATAATTTCAGGAAACATGTCGTATAAGTAATGTCTAATATTTTATCAAAAATTTTCCATTTTTAAATAGCTGCACAAAATTTTACAAACTTTTAAGCGGAGTATATGAGATTAAATTTTCTTTGCACACTAAGATATTAAGCTGATACTTTACAGAGGATTTCAATCAAGTTTTGATGTAGTGCTTGGTATTATAATCCTTATATTTTTTGTTCCCTTTTACAAAGAGGCCATAGGCAATTTTTCACTAATAAAATCAAAAGGCCAATATTTTTTTTTCTGTCATTTTGTTAGCCAATTCCAGAAAGGAAGAAAAATATTGGCAAAGTTAAACTGAAATTTTAGAAACGGTTGACTCGTGAAAAAAAGTGTGAAAACAAAAATTGTAGATTCTATTCAAAATGTCATAAGAATAATAAATAAATAAAAAAACAATTTAAAAAATATTTTTTTATTTTAACTTATTTTCCCAATAACAACAAAAAAGAATAGTGCACGAAGCTCACTCACTTAATTTCACTGAAATTTCTATCAGCTTCTGTGCCTCCTTATCGATTATGCTAAATTTTTGCTGTAGACTGATTTAAAAGATTTCGCTGTTATTAAACTTTTTAGATAATTTTTCAATAATTCATGAATAAATTTGCAATTAAACTGTCATGACCTTGGCATAATAGCACCAACCATGATGAAGGTCATACAAAAGGGCTGCAAAAAATTTAAATTTTTGCCTTAAGGCAGGCAATTATTCAATCAGTCGACGTCTCATGAATATTTAAATAAAAAAGTTAGTATTATACGCACACACGCACACCCGAAATAGCGCTAAGCGTATGCGCTCGCCTTGAAGTATGCAATTACAAAGTTAATAACCCCAGTAGACGCGCAAAAAGAAGGATTGATTTTAATTAAAACTGACTCTGTCATTGTGCTGTAAATGTCAAATCAAAATAAAAATGTTAGAGAAAAAAATTTCACATAAAATAGAAAGCGAAAGAATTTAAGAAAATAAAGGGAAAGACGGAATAATTTTGCATATTTCTTTGCAATTAAAATTCATTTGAGTAAAGTATAACTTAAGCTCTCACATTAAGTAAACGTTTTTTTTTGCGCAATATTATCGCACAGTATGGTTTTTTTGGAATTTTTATTTTCTTCTCATTTGTACTATTAGAAAATAGAAGACACACAAATTCTTTTAATTAAAATGGAGAATTTTTTTTAATTTTTTGTTCGTTGGTTGAAAACCCTCAAAATCAACAACATGGCTCATTTAAGCGGCACAAAGAAGATAGCAGCAGCAGTAGCATTAACGAAGCAAAGGAAGTGAAAAAAAAGTGTGACTAACGTAAGGCGGATAAGTAAGAGGCGTCAACGACAAACCGGAAAAAATTGCTGGCAGGATACGACGTTGTGGGCGGAAAGTATTAACATTTAACATTGTCGCACGTTAAAAAAATGTCTGGGACGAAAAGAATTAAAATACTCAAAACAAAACAAAAAAAGATGGGCGAAAGCAAATAGCGATGCTGCTATTTTTGGTCTTTATAGACTTTCAAATGCCTTGAATATAATTTTTCTGATTTATATATCTTTAGTATTTCAAAGAAATTTACTATGAGTGTTTGGAGGTCTTTGAACATTCTCAAACTTTGAAGCATTTTTTTCTCTTTTTCGATCATTTTTAAATTTTTGATATTTTGGTATACGAATTTTTTTAAATATTTCCAACAAAATTTGCCGGGCGAATAAAACTTCATTAGTTCATAAAACCCTTGCAAATTTAATTACAGAACGTAGGGTATAAAACCGTAAAAGAAGACTTAAAATAAACAGCAGCAAGGATAAAGACGAATCAAAGAAATCTTACATAATTAAAAAGCGGTAACAATGTTAAAATCTAAAATTCCAAAAAAAACGGAAGCATATTGCAGGACCTGCTGGCAGGACATGCTGACGTTTTGCTATTAACTATAATTTAAAACATCTCACATTAAACATATCAAAGTTAATAAAATGAAGGAAAATATTTGCTAGTTATATACGTTATTTTTTATTTTAAATACATTTCGAAAAAATACATTTTAAAAAAAATATATCAAAACACAAATATTTCTTTAGTTAAATAAAAAATAATCCCAATTTCCAAAAACAAGTTGCCAACACTTTCATTTATAAACTTTTTGAATAAAAAATTTTAACACTTTGCTATTTTTTTTTTTTTTGTCCCTATATTTACAAAAAATAGATAACGTTTACAAAGTAACTTAGGAAAAAATAAATGGCTAAAAGAAACTGCGTGGAGAGTGTGACAAAAGGCATAAACCATCACCAAATACAATGATATCAAAATCCTTTTTTTGCCACTTGAAACCTTTAACTTAAATACAAATTATAGGAGAAGATCTATAAAAGAAAAACCTTAAAAAAATATGTTTTTTCTGTCATCAGCAAAAAAAAGGGGAAAAATAAATTTGAGTGTAAGAAAAGCTAAAGAAAATAAAAAAAGCAGAGAGAAAATAAATAATAAAAAAATTATAGTGAAAGTCATTGATTTTTTTTTATTATTTTTGACTTCCAGCAAATTATAAGGTTTGAACAAAAACAAAGAAAAAAGTGAGTAAATTTGAAATATTTAAAAAATGCTATTACCAAGGAAAAGTCTCACGACAACATCCCTGTGCGTAATCCCCTTGAAAATATTCCTTTCAATAATTTCACTATGAACGCATTTCGGTTGCAGCTTGGGGAATTTTTACTCCTTTTGGCTGTCAGTTTTGTTTTCATATTTTCTCTTTTATGTTATTATTATTCGCAGTGATATTTTGAAATTTCTGTTGTTTCCTGGTAAGTGCTTTGAATGTTTATAGCTCAGTAAATAAGTAAAGTAACCAAAAACTTGTTGAGAAAAGGTCATTCTCAATTTAAGTAGAGGAAAAAAGATTATAACTTTTTGGTCTTTATTTCAGTTTTTCTCATAATAAAGAAATTTTAATTTTTCTGATAAACACAAAATATGTTGAAAACTGAAGTATAATTGGCATATATAATAATAAATAGAAGTCCAAATATTTTTTGCTGTATACCCATGAGTGTATAAATTATTAATGTCTATATTTTCAATGTCCTTATTTTTGTAGTTTGTAACTATCACTTTATTTGTATGAATTCAGTGGAATTTCATTTACTTTTAGGTATCCGTTTGCGGTAAGCAAATAATAAATTTGTAATATACAAGAAAAACAAGAAATTTCAGAATTCAAATGTAATTAAATATATTTGGCATGATAAATGATAAGTATTTCTGCACATTACAAATATTTGAAATATTTTATTTATAAGAACTTGGTATTTTAACAATTAAACTAACAGTAAATAAACTTGAATTCTTAATTATATTTTGAAAAATATGATACAGAGAAAATAAGTACAACATAATATTGATAACATAGATTGAAAAAGACTGCTTGAAAATATAGAACAACATCAAGAACTAGAAAAGACGACACACTTAAAAAGAGCCCAATAACAGATAAGCGGCCTAAGTAGTACTATCATCTAAGGGTATAAATTAAATAATACATAGAAAATCACATTATTTTTCCAATTTATTTAATGCGATTTAACAGCTCAGCTCAACATTTGAAAAAAGACCAATACCACCAACTCTTAACTAACGTTAACACAAAATACCTACAAATATAATGAATTCATAAATTTCCGCTTAAAATCCCTTGTAATCCCCCACTGGTTAACCACATTAAAATTTATCACATCCGCTTTGGCAACGATTATCGAGGCATTTTGTGTCAATTGGCCAGCAATGTTAACGACTAAAAGAATTTCTTGAGATTTATTATGCAATTAAGCAAAAGGAAACGCCAGAAAGAAAATCTAAGAAATGAAATCTAAGAGAAAAATCACTACAAAATGAAAAAAAAAAAAAAGACAACAGAAGAAAAATTCTAAAGAATGAAAAAGCAACACACATTCACAATAAACACAAACAAACGCAAATAACATAAGTACTTCAGACGGAAAAAAAATCACAAAAAATGCGAATACAACGCTCAAAAGTATGCAACACATTCTGTGTTGAGTGCGTAAATTCACAATGTACACTACAAAGATATGACAAATTATTTCCGCTACGCTTGCAGATTAAAAGGACGAAACAGTCAACACATGGCAGAGAGAGCATACAGCATGCACACAGACACATACACATACATACAAAAATTAACAATACACACTGTGTTGAAAATATCTTTAATTTTATTTTATTTTTATTTATTCAGTTGTCCACGCGTTCGTTTCGTCCTTTCGTAATGTCCTTCGTGCTTTCAACTGCCTGTCTCTTGTGTCTGAGCTGACGCACCCTATGTGACACATAATGTTCATGTTCGTGCTGCTTAATTTTCTTTGTTCAAGCACACGCCCAAGCAACCACCACTTGACCCATGCTTGAACTTGCTGTTCTAAGTTTTATTAAAAAAAAAAGTGAATGAAAAAGACCAAAGTCTACTTTTAGGCGCTTATGAATTTAAATTTCTTTTTTTTTTTCCTCTTGTTTTTGCTTTTTATCGCGATTTTTTCCATATTTTTCAAAGTTTATTTGTGAACGCATATTTTTTGATGTTGTCGCTGCTCTCGCTAAGGGGTGACAATTTTGCGAACCCATACACTTCAAGGCACACACACACAAACACACTTCCAAGTACTTCACATCAATTTGAACTGTCAGCAGCTTATAAATATTTAATAATTCCGCTGCTACTAAATTCGTTCTGGCTACTTTTTTATGCCGCACCGTCTGACGTTTCCTTGTACTTTTGTATTTGTGCCAACGCACACACACACACACACGCACACAATTCGCTTTATTGTATTTCTGTACAGTTCAGTTTGTAATTCCAACATTTATTGTATAGGTGGGTGCTGTTGCATTATTCAAAAGCGTACAAAACGAACGAATGGTATGGAATTCCTGCTCGTAATGGCTCGTTATGGAAAAATTTTATTTAACAACTTACTAATGACTTTTAAGGCGCAGCCGGAAGTCATCGCGCTGGGAGTACCAATAAAGCAAACCACCCAACTAACAACACTGGGTATCGGCATTCTTGGTGTGGCACAACTAAAAAAGGGTTTTTTCCAGCTACCCTAACACACCCACAAGTTGTGTGCTTGGGGTTTTCCACTTTGAATTACAAAACTGAATAATTAATGAAATAAAAATGTTAACTTTTATGTTGTTACCTTAGCTTAATGATCGTTAACGTTTATTGGCATATTTTCAGTGAAGAAATATTATCGTTAATATAGTTAGTATTTACTAGACCACTGTGGGATATTTACGGTTTGTTTGGCAAATCATTAACACTCAGGTAAGGACAGTTAAATGCTTTAAGTTAATTAAGTGTTGGAAGGATCTTTTAATTAAGCATAAGCTTCCTTTCTATAATTTATAGATAGTAAAATGTAATAAAATTTGAAGAGCTATTATGTATGAATATTGACAGTAATGTTTCAAGTTTCTTTAATCAAGGTTCATGAGCTCATAAAAAAATTAGAAAACGGGTTAAAATCATTTTTTTAAAGTCGGTTAGTTTTTCAGTAAAAAAATAATTTGAATAGTTAAATGCTCAGAGACATCTTGTACGAGGTTTCAACATCAAAATTTTTATTGGTTTTTTTTAACAAAAACAATGATACACCTAACTCCTCGATTAAGAAAACTTGGAAAGTTACGGACATTTCGGATACACGGAAACCAAAGCCAATACTAAGATATTTAAGAAACAAAAAAATGGACTTCAAGGGGCCGAGAATATTTGGAGCCAGAGTTAAAATAGAAATTTTTTGAATACCATTTCTTGGTACGATTATTCCGTTATCATTTCTTTGGATAACATAATTGTTAAAAAATCTCGGAAAGTTCCGGCGACATTAGAAGCAATATTGAAAGTATTGAAATACTTGAAGGTATTGAAAATTTCGATTTTAAGAAATCGTTGCAGGTGTAAATGTTGATGATTTCAGTTCTAAGTATAAAGCTTTTGATAGAATCGATAAATTGATGATTTTGGAGTATTGTTGGCATCAAAATTGACGTGGACATTGATGATATTAAAAGGAACACGTTAATATCAACGATATATGAGATATTTAGAAACTATCTATATTCGAGTAATTCTCTCAATTTATACAATACTCCATTTTGAAAGTAAAGATATTAATTTGATTTGTGAAACTAAGACAGACTCAGTAGACTTTAAAGGTTTAACTCATAAAACGGTTTTGAATAACGTGATGTCCTTTAAATTGCTCTCTAATTATCAAAGTCTGTGGCAATTAAGCATCAGCTTCAGTCAAAAATTTGTTTTACTAATGGAAAGAAATAAGTTTTTATTTGCACATCATAGAATAAAAAAATTCGAACTCTCAATTTCATGGCTCCAAATAAATCTTAAAAATGTACTCGAATTATTTCAGTATATTTAGACATGGAGCCATTGTATCAAAGCACTGTGAATATAAGTTTTAATTTCTTTTCTTCTTTGTTTTGTTTGCCAAAACTAAAAAAACTACCTCGATAAAGTTGTTTTTGGTATACTAAAGTTATATAACTAAACTTTTGAGTGTAACAGAGCACGCAATTTCTGATCAATGTTCTTAAAAGACATTCAAAGAATATGACATTAAAAAAATGAGCTACATATATTCTTAAACATTCAATAAACAGTGTTTTCAATAAATGTTTTAATTTAATCGGTGTATACTTGAACAACTACGGAAAGCAATCAAGTTTGAAAATATAACCTACAACAATATTCAAAATTTTAAAATAATAATTACAAGCTGTAATTATAAAACAAATTGCTGGAAAATATAAAACAAAACATAATAACGACACAAAAATCATTTAATTAACCGAAGGGAATAACATACTAATGTCAATGTATATTCGACAACATGAAACCTTTTTCAAGTATTCCCAATATAGGCTGCCATTACTACAGCTGTTGGTCCGTTGAAATAATTTGCACTCGACACGCAATTGTGGTATTAATTAATTGTCAAAACTACAATAAAAAAACAACAACAGCAACAAACATGATAGTGCATGTAGTTGTTATAGCTAAAGGTAACAACATTGTCACATATACTACATAGCACTTGGGAGGTGCTGACATATGTTCACACATTTGGTCATATACTTCAGCAGCAGCAACGAAATCAACTTAATCATTGTGTGATCAACACTATCAACAGCAACAACAGAAGCAACGGCAGCAGCAACAGCAGCAATAACATAGTCAACGCCATCATTGTAGTCTACAACATCAACTTAAATTAATTAACTAATTAATTTTTGATAAACGAATGCTTGTGATATGACACGCACTAATATGTTGACAAAATACGCACATATGCATACATACCTACTTATATACATGCGAGAATATGTGAATTTTTTTTATAGTTTTTGGGTTGACCAGAAAAAAATTAATTTTCTTCGCTTTTGATCATCAAATAAACATTCTTCTACGAAATATAATTTACTTAGTAATTTTTCCAGAGAATTTTGGCTTTTCTTATTTATGAGAAATATATCCAGTTCCAAGAAAATTTCCAAATAAAAATGATTGCATATGCACTCCTGTTGCAAAATAATATAAAGCATTTAGATTGAATATTAAAGGTATCAAAATTATGAGTCAGATACTTAGCTATGGAATTATGAATTCAATTGAAATATTCTTTATTAATTATTCACTTATAATACAATGAATTCGGTATTGTACATAAAGTAAATGAATAGAATGAAAATGCTGAACTATATCAAAAATAGAATAAGTATCCAATCAAGGAATACTAAATTTTTTAAAAAGAAAACCAAATCAACGAATTAAATAAAAGAAATAATAGATTATATATATATAGGATACAGAGCTATGTATAAAATTCCGGATAAAATAAAGAATGACCAAAATAAAAAAAAAAAACCTATTCCAAATCAATGAAAAAATTAAACAACAAAATAGCACCATTAGACATTGAATAGAATTTTTGGAATATATATTTTTGGCATGGCATGGCATGTATTTTTTGTGATATATTCAGAAAATTTACGAACACACAACTAAAAAAATGAAAAAATTTTTATTTTTAGTATTGTCAACTTGCGGCTTTTAATCAAAAATAAAACTTACAAATTTACAATGTGACTTTTTTCTAAGTGCACATACTAGGGGACACATGCCATTCATCTATTTATATCCTCCAAATTAATAATGACAACAGCAACCAGTATTTCTTACGTACATTACGTATTTAAAAATCATGGCAGAAACAAAATGTTTTTTGGATCTTTCTACCACAATTCATTTGGAATGAAGAACCTTAGCTGACGTTTTGACGAGGGGCAGATATGAATGGCCGAAATTTAAACTCGTGCGATGATTTATGTGCGATTATTTTGGAACATTTTATTTTATTTAACGCAATATTATTATCAGTCATATTTTATATATTGTTAACTGCACAACATTAAAAATAATTAAAAAAAAATCCAAAATATGGAATAGAAATAATAGAAATTTATTTTTTTAAGTATTTCTAAAATGGCAATGAATTTCGAAAAAGTCACTTAAGCATTGCAAAAATAGCACATTAGAAACCTATTCCATATTTGGTTAATTATCTCTACATATTAAGCAGAGTTGCTCCCATAGAAATATAATTAATTCATGGAACATAAAATCAATTAAAGAAGTATAGAATGTTTCAATGTAGCAAATGCTATTTTTTTCAATAAAATTTAGCAAACATCAAATAACATACAAGAATCTTACACAATTTTTCAAAAGTTGGGCAAACTAAACTTTAAGTTACGATGTACAAGTATATTCTTTAATAATTCCAACGATTATTTTCAAAAATTATCATATTCAATATTAAATAGCGCCGACCTTAGCAAACATCTGAATAGATACAAGTGAAGCAAAGCCGTTGGCATGATAAGAACAAAACCAACTTTAATTTTCGTAATTCTTTTGAAAACAACAAAAAAAAATAAGGATTTTCATGATTTAAGTCCCCGCATTTTTTTATTGTTTTTTTTTTTTTGTTTTTTGTTTCATTTTTTTTTTTCTGTGATTTTATTAAGTCCTCATTATTTATGCGTTGAGTAAATTTTGTTGTCAACAGCGCCCAATTGTGTTGCCCACCACTCGACGATTTTGTTTTTTTTTTTCATTTTCTTTTTCAGTACTTGGTAATATTCGGATGAGTGTCCTTGTGTTTGTTGTTGAAGCTTTTGTTGGAATATTGCTTCAGGGTCACAAGGGCTTATATACAATAATTCTATTTTATCAAATGGGTATAAGTTTAAGTTATATTGAGAAAAATTTGGGAATAGACATAACGTTACCTAAAGCTAGACATCTTGTTGTTAACCTCAAAAATTGGCAAGATAATGAGAGGTTTTTTTACAGAACGATTACATAGGACACTTCAAGCAAAAATTCACATACTACGTCAGATAGTTAAGGTTTCTTTGAATTATTATAGATTTTAATTCAAAAAGGTCACTGTAGAAAATGTTATGCTGTCATAGAAACAAATAGGATTAGCTAAAAGTAAGGGTACTTTTTGGTTGATTGTCAAGTTAATTCAAATTATTTAAAAAAAAATTTTAAAACTTATATTGTATTAATTATGCATCGATTATTGGCTTTATCTCAAACTAACAAAACTTGCAAAAAAATTACACTCTCATAGGTCAAAAATAGTTATGAAAAACATTTTGTTGATTAGTGTAGTTTGTGCACTTAATTATTGACAAATATCCCTTTGTTGTTATTTCTACTTAACTTTGGAATTTTAATTGAGTTAAAACATAATAATTGTTTCAAAATATTTGCGTACTTACTGTTTGTTTTGTTTCCTGCCTATAATTTTGTTAAATTAACTTTTGATTTTTCTACAAAAATTCTATTTATATATTTTATAATTTCATTATATTTTGTAGAAATGTAAATGACTATTTTGTTTACATGAATTGATTTGGTGTTTTCATTGCATATTGTTCGTGTCGAAAATAAAGTCAATATTAATAATGCTTTGGTGTGCCACATTAAATACTTTTTCAGCAAGTAACCCATTAGATATGATTTTGTCAGCGTATGCTGAAATTTTATTAATAATTACGTTGTAAAAATTGTCATTTTAACAGAAAATGCGTCATATGTATGGAATATCTCCTTAATAGAAATGAATTAGATTCTCCAAGTCTGCTGATTAAAATATATACAATATATGCATTGATTTTAATCTGCAACTTTAAAACTTGAATATAACTCAAAAACTTTTAAATGACTTTGAATTTGTATGTAAAATTTTTGTAGCCTTACAAAAAAATGTCAATTGACACCAATTTTGCTCAGTCTGTGAAATCTCAATTTTAAGAAAAGGTATAACTTACAATGACTAAATGAATTACGAACTTCATGCCCGTAACGTTGTTTGATAGTATTCAATAATTAATTCAGCTATGCGAAAACAATATAAAGAATTTGCTGAGTAAATTTTTAAATTTTATTTGTGAGGAAAAGTTTGTAAGAGTGAAAATTCTCATATGCAAATCTTATTATGTATACCATAGTACTAATGTTTTAACCCTACTTTGGAAAGAGTCTTTACGTATTTAGATACAGAACAGAAACAAATTCTTATGAAGTTTTAAATGAATTCTCAAAATCAAATATTTTTAATTTACCATGTGAACTTTTTGACGTTGAGCATAAGATCCTTGTTTACAGAAGGCTGAACAAATTATCTTGTTGTTTGAAAGACGACTATGTATAAAATTTATTTGACAAAAGGGTTTGACAGGAGAGCTAAGAATATGATGGTATATCATTTTTATTATTTCGAATGCGTTCCAAGTCATTGAAGAAATGACTCTGGACGGCTAATGAGTTTTACTTAGAATTAAATGAAATTTATTTTTTCAGGGTAGCTGAGGTTATATAAAAATTTAGCTTATGCAAATAAATGCGCCTCAAAAAAAAAATTAACGAATAAAGGCTTATTCAACAATCAACAAAATAATAGTTTCGAAATACCCTGTTGCTGAAGTCCACCATTAGAATAATTTCAATCCTCAATGCCCTATTTTAGCTTTAGAAGATTTTATCGTTTGAAATACTGTTAAGTTTAAATATAAAACACACTTAAATTCTAAAACAGCTTAAGCTTTAATACCTGGGTAAGCGTTATCCAATGGGAGTATGGCACAATCGCATAAACGCACCTGTAAAGAAAAATAAAACAAAGCATTTAATTTCATTGTTTTCAAAGTGTTAAAAGTGCACATAGTTTTCCAAATTCATTTATCTGCAATAAAAATCCCTTTGATAATATTTCAGCAAATCGAGCTTATCCCCAAAAAAGCGCAAACAACAACACAGGGCCAAGTTTATAGCTTTTCTAATGCCATTGAAGAACCGGAAATATGCGCACGTACCCCAGTAAATATTAAGACCGCAGTGGAACAGAGAAGGAGTTGCAGACAGTTTGTGGGTGAGAAGAAGATATTGCGACGAGTCGTTGAAAAAGAGTTAAAAAAAACAAAATGAAATAAAATAAAACCACAAAAGCGATTTGTAGAAGGGCATTTCAAAGTAATGCAGAGCATTCATTGCCTGGCAAAAGGTCTTAAATTTTAAAGCAGTAAAAATATACAAAAAAAGCCTGAAAAGAAAAGAATGCTTTGGCCATAGCCATTAATATACAGGTCAAGCTATGACTTAAAGAAAATCCCAACAATTTAAATGCAACAACAGCAAATACAAAAAGGGATTTTGTAGTTTTTGTAATCTCATAAATTCACAATTCATGTGTCCCGCTGCAAGGGATTTCTCGCTCTCATTCGTGCTTTCCTAATATTTTCTTTATTCAATTCGGTTTTTTTCGCAGTTGCGGCAGCACGATTATTAACCAGCTTTTTGGTAGTTGCTAGATATTTTCATTGAAGATAGAAAAATCACAAAATGAAGAACTCACACTGTGAAGTTTTCTTGCGCCATTCTAAAATACTACCAAAGGCTATAGCGTTGCAGAAAAAGAACGGATTGTAGTAAATTACGATGTCGATATTTCTGCTGTTAAAATACCCTCACATTTTCCACTGACTACAGCTTTTGTGGTTTGTTATCCAAACATAAAGCAGTTTATAAGTGGAAAAATCTACCTCTATTCTATTGAAGAAAAAACAAAATTTCATAGTTCAGAGCATCGCTTTTTTAGGCAGCTACCACCACATCTTATAAAGATAAGAACCCCGAGCAAGTTGAACTCTCGAAATGAAGACGAAAGCAAAACAAACGCACAAATTTTATATGAAATCGTAAAATAATGTTTTCTTCTATATTTTTTTTTATGTTATAGTCCTTGTCTGTGTGGGTTTTGATAACTTGTTGTCTTTGTCGTTGCCACCGCCGTTGAATGAAGTTGTCACTCTGTGGCTTTTCATAGTTTGATGTCATTCCACCCACAAATTTACGGAGGCTTGACAAAATACTTCTGCGTGTGTGCATGGCATAAGCATTTTTTATTGTTATTTTTTCTATTTTTGTTTTTTACAAAAGAGGATAAAAAAGTTGTAAAATTAAGGCACAATTTAATCATGAGCTCTGACAAAACGCTTATATGTTAAGAAACACTTATACTTAATAGCAAGTAAGCTGATTCAGGATAAAAACTATGAATCATTTTTATGTGGAATGTTTTGTTTATTAAAGCCATAAAGTATAAATTTAAGTAGCACTTGAGGATTTTTGGCTTTAAAGTACAGATTTTGGTCTTGAAGTAAGTTGATTTTTACATGTGTTATGTGGGTTGAAATCTCTATGAAAATCTAGGTTCTTAATTTATGAAAGATAAGAATTTTTTCAGTTCAGAGATGCCTTAAATTTTTTAAGGTTTTTTTATTGGGCTTACTAAACTGTGGATTCTAAGAACTTAATGTTTAAATTAAATTTGAAGACATTTCCAAGACAATGGACTTACTTATTTTTGAAATTGGAATGTTCTCCTTATTATTTGAAAAAGTTCAATGAAACATTGTTTAATTATTATCAATAATTGAGGCGTCCAGTTGCAAAACCGGCCAAGAGCCTTTTTCATACTTTTGGAAAAACAACGAAAAACGTTTATCTGCATCTATGTTCATTGAAAAAATAAAATTTTTATAAAATTTCGTACTCAAAACACGTCAGATCAGACTTTTCCAGTTTCCAGTTTGCCGATGTTTTTGAGGAAACCATTTTGGACTTGGCGGGTTTTGATCCATCGAACATTGACTTGGCCGGTTTTGACATAGTATTCAACAAATTTCGTTTGAAAAAAAAGTGGACTTGGCCGGTATTGATTTCAAGTCGTTGAACTGGACTTGAATATAATTCAATTGAAATAATACGGACGGTAGACCTTTCTACCTATCTATTGGTTCGCAACTTAATTTAGAAAGAATTCCAATTGTGACAAAATTTTAGCTCAATTGAACAGAATTTACAAAAAAATGAAGCAAATTCATGGACTTGGCCGGATTTAAAAGCAATTTCTTGGACTTGACCAGTTTTGAAATCTATGCATCAAAATAAATTTAAAAATTTTATATATCTGCCAAAAATTTTTTTTTTTTTTTTCAATCTAAAAACATAGTAGAACGATAAAGCATGGTCCAGATTTTGATATATGAGAATATCTCAAAATTTTACTTTTTTGGACTTGGCCGGTTTTGCAACTGGACGCCTCAATTATCAGTCTGTATTACTTTTTTTGTTTCCTAATTTTTCTGCAGTGAAGACTCTCATTCTCAATGGAAGAAAATCAAATGTGACTCAAACTCAAAAAATCTCTGTGACAAATATTTATTTAGAATTTGTTTCTACTTTTTAAATATAAAAACTCCAAAATTGTTATTAATATTTTTAAAATCGAAATAAATTTATTTATTTATTTTAGCAGAACAAATAAAAAAATGGAGCATTTCAGCATATTGTTCCAAATTTTCACAACCTCTCATTCCATCCAAAAAACTTTGTGCTTAAATTTAATTTCACGTCTCTTTCGTATCATTTAATTATAGTTATTATTTAAAGCAAAAACCGCATTTTATATGTAAGATTTATTACCTACTTTAAACAAAATTTATATATCAAAACTAAACGTTACCGAATATTTTCCAGTAATGCATTTCATTGGCCTAAATTTGTAAAATCTTCCCCTTTATATTTTTACAAATTACGCATGGCAATTAAATTTTCCTTCTACACTAAATAAACGGCACATAAATTTAATAAAGCTAATGCTGTTGAGAAAAAAAAATAAATAAATTGTTGTAGCAAAAAATTTATTACACTGTGACATATTTAGTATTAGTACCTTTTGCACAACAGCAACAACAAAAAGAGCAACAACAACGTAAACAACAACAGGAAAAATAGCAGCAGCAATAAGTAACCCAAATAAATATAAAATGCAAGTTAAACATTTTATAGGACCATAAATAAGATTTCACTTTTCCACGCAGTCCTTCGTTGGTTGATGATGAGGAACAGCTGTGTGGTAAAATGAATTCGGAAGGGTAGAGGGCATTAAGTCAGACAATGCTACGCAACAAAATGCTAAGAAATATACGATATACATAACCCAGTTAGTAGGCATACACTTGCACTTTGCTTCGTTTTTTTTGGTTTTGCCCCTCTTCCTGTTTTGTCGATTACCTAAAACAAAGAATGACTTTGATACGCTGGATTTAACAAATTTAAGAGTTGCCAAATGGAAAATATTTTTTTATAGTTTTTGAGCAAATTTTAATTTGAAAGGATGTGGATCTAATTTTTCTTTTCTCGCATGATTATATTGGCTGTTATTTAATATCCTACAGTTTTATGCAACGTATTAAACATATACGAATCGGTTCATATTTATTGGTGAAAGCAACCTTCGATTCAGTCTTTATTCGACTTTTACTTCAGACATAATCATCTTTGTTAATGATCATCTAGGCCAGCAGTTTTTTAAGAAATTACTAAGGGACTTCGCATCCCTTTTCCTTTAGCTCATCAGCTCTCCTCTCCCTTTTCCTTTAACAAGCTCTTTTTGTATAAAGTAAAATAAATCAAGAATAATACTTATTATTAATCTTTTTATCGATCTATTGATAATTTTTCATTAACAACAAAATCTAATAAGTGGCAACTCTGGCCGCAATCAAGGCATTGCAAGTAAAGTAAATAAGTTAAACATGAACAAATGAGGAAGAACGTTGAGCATGTAATTTAAAGCGCTCAATTTAAACTCAGGTTAAAAAATGTCATAACTCAAGTAGGCGTAATCAACAGTGGGCGCATTACAAAGAAATTCCAGAAAAACTCAAGGCGAAGACTAAAGCAAAGAAAAACAAACGGTATATTTCTGTGTACGAGTACGAGCTCAAATGAAAGGATGAGAAAAAAAAATAATTTAATAAACTAAAGTTAAATAATTTTCTGCCTTTTTGTTATTGTTATTATTGTTGTTGCTGTTGCCGCTTTTTTGTATCTGCTACAAGCTAACGAATTTATGTTGCGCCCACATGATGCCACTGCCACTTGCTACATCATTCTTTGTTGTTTTTGTTATTTTATGCTTGTATTTGTGTGCATTTAATACAAAACGAAAACACAAGCGTGGCGGCATGAGGGCATTTAGTGTGCGTTTGTTTTATTTCTCCTTCATTTTCCCTTAAAAATAACGACTTGGCAACACTGGCTAAATTGTTCAACATTTCCGTTAGTATGCGGTTAAAAATGTAAAGGATGGCAAGAAGCAGGACAAAGTTCTGCCATTGCTTTTCTTGTAGTTTAATAGGGTGGAAAAATAATTGAACCATTATAAACGAGAGACAACAACAACAACAATTACAAAAAATATATAACAAAGAATGCAGTCAGTTGATTTTTTTGTTTTTCTTTAGCTTTCACTCGTTGCCACAGTATGTGGTCCTTAAATTGGTCAGCCTGAATTGTCTTTATGTTCAGAGCATAAAATTGTGGTTTATGCGCCATATTCCGGGAATCTTTGCTATCAAACCGAATTTTTTTTTTTTTTTTACTTTTTCTGACAGTTTTAATTATTACGCTAAGCAACAATGTTTTATTTCAATGAACATTTTTTTTTTTTTAATTTACTAAATGTTAACAAAATATTATGTTATGTAGATAACTAATTTTTGTTGATTTAAAGTTTACATGCAAATTTCATTGAACTGCATTTGATATGAAGCAAAATATAGAAAAATGTTGTACCATTTGAATAAATTTATAGCTGTAGTTTAACCATAGATCATAATTTAAAATGATGAGAATTATTGAAACACGGGTTCTTAAATTTGTTAAACTTAAAGTAAAACATTTGTATTGATAGCATGAACGTCTATGTCCAATATATCACTGAACAAGATAAAGTTTCGTTCTAACTGAATTTGCTTCGGAAATGAAATTAAAATTTGAAGTTTATTTCAGGATCATACAAAAAAAAGATATCTTTTAAGTAATTGCAAATATATCAGCTCAAGTTCAAATTTTAAAAAAAAAGAAATCCATCCATCCAAATTTCAACCATTAGATTTAAGGAACTATTAACATTCAACTTCGCACTTCCATTGCACTTCCGAACTATAGCGGAATCAGAACAGGTCTGAATATAAAAGTTGTCTATGTCAACATAAATATAAGCCAAAAAAGTACACCCGATTTTGTGCTAACATCAAATACTTTTCAAAATATCATATTTTACACATTAAATTAAGAATACATCAGAACTCTTACAAAATACTGAGACTGTGAGCGTGTAAGCCGCTTCAATATCTCTCGGACCAACCGATTTTTATTAAAGTAAATATGTTATTGCTCGAAAAATAAACCGCTTGTAATAATTTTGGCTGCAACATCTAGTGATAATGCAATTTGGTATGCGAAATTTGGAAAAAAAACTTAAGTAATAGCAGGAAAGAATGTTCCTTTTTGAAGTCAGGAAATATTTTTCTTTTCGGGTATAAAATCAGTGGATATAAATTCTTATTTTTCTTCGTATGAACTGCAAATGGATAATATATGCATGCGAAACACAAATATATACATGCATATACACACACACAGACAACTGCAAAATTTGTGCCATACAAACAAACGAGTTTTTATAACGAATAACAACATGGAGGAGTCAAGGAAAAAGGAAAACATAATAAAACAGACAACAGGAAGAAACTAACTCTTTTCGTCGTTTTGGCTCACCGTGTATTCTTTCAAATTGAATGTAGAGCAAAAATAATTTGAATCTGAATATGAAATTGAAACGAAATTTGATATCAATGCAAATATAAAATACACAAATACACACATATACCCACACCATTCTCACAAATATATGCAAATATATCTATGCCCAGCTAATATTTGGAAGATTGTTGAATCTTTCACGTACCTGGCGATGAATTTGTAACAGTGCTGGAAAAGTTCATGTCGAAATTTATTGCATATTTTTCGGCATATTATTTTCAGATTTTATTTGATTTAATGTATTATGGCATAATTTTATTTTTTTGATTGCAACATTCGTTAATTTTGGATTCAAGAAGGTCTTGAAGACGCCTCTACCAGTCTTGGTCCTTATTTACCTTTAAAATTATAATTCATATGACAATTGCTTTGGTGAATCACTACAGCTAGACAGTTTATATCGAATACATGGCTCAAACGCGTTTAAAATCATCACCATAGCGAATAGAATACAATTCTTTATAAATATTTGCTGGGCTGTCAAGCAATAAGCCAAGTGGAAAATAGAATTTTGAAATTTTTGCGCATAACCTCAAGAATTACTACAAATGTTTGATGAACCCAAATTTATTTTACGTTTATTTTATTTGATAATTTAATTTAGCTGGAATTTCCGTATTTATTTTCAACACAAATTTTTCGCATTCTTTAGTAGATGTTCGCGCCAAGTCATGCAAATATAATGGAAAAAATAACAATTCAAAATATTTGTTTTTTGGATGAAATTCAATGAGTAAAATTCAACTTAAAGACACAAAAAATACAGTGCGAGCGTATCATAAGTGAAATTATATTAAATTCGATTTTGAAAAAATAAATAAATTTCAATTTGACTTCTCACTAAAATGCCAAAGCAATCAACAGTTAACTTAAATGCTACGCAAAATCTCGGTTGGCTCTACCAGCGCCACGTATTGATTTCATTAAATCACAGACTTTGACAGCTGCGAGAAACACTACAGCTGACCATTAGTTGCATACTCAATCATTATTTTATATAACGTTTATTCTTCTACAAAATAAAAATAAATCAGTGAAGCACCACTGGAGTCCCTAAATAATTTATGCTACCAATTTTTATTCATGCAATGCTCTCATTTCTAGTTCCACTTAGGAACTATAGTTTCATTTTCCTTTTGTTTTAGCTGTCTAGCAACCTATGAACTCTCCATGGAAATGCCTAACAAGCTAATCGAAATTATTGATTTGTGACGACTTCTTACTTATTTACTTACTTCATTTCCAGCTTACAAGCACTTTCTTGTTATTCCCTACCTTAGTCTATATAGTATATTGAGCCGGAGCTACTACTTATTAGCAGCACAGTAGTCGGAAACCTGTCAACTCATACCCTGGTAAACAGCGTAGTAAACTTGATAAATAGACTTTCAAGAGAGCAAGAAGAAAAAAATCATAGCATTGAAGAAAATACACTAAGGATAGAAAAAATGAGAAATATTGGAAAAAAAAACTTAAATGGTAAAGGACATCGTGTAGCAAAAAGAACAATGTTCCAGTATGAAAACATGTTCGACCAACAAAATCAGAAAAAAAAAACAGCACGCACAGTAGTGCAAAAAGTTAAATATTTATATGAAAGCAAAAGCAGTTTCCTTTAGAATTTATTAAAACTAATTAGCTTAGCAATATTATTAGATATATATCGGTCAAGATTTAATATGATATACAGCAATGGTCATATAAATAGCACATTTTTTAAGTATGAAAAAAATTAATTTTATTGAAAGGAACTAATTTTTTCAAAACTATGGAGACACATAAATTTATTTTGTGTACATCAAAATTAAAAAACTTTGAATTATTGAATAGAGATGAAACACATACATATCCCTTCAGAAGCCTGTGACATCTCTTCTTAGCAACAAATACCAAGCCTCTTGGGCTGCAAGAAATTCGTAAAAATTTTTGATATTCTTATTTGAAAGTTTTGCCATTACATCATTTTATAACCGTGGAATGAAGAATATAGGCTTAACGTGTGAAGGAACCAAACAGGATGACAAAAAAGGTTCAAAAACACCTTCACCTGATCTAACTAGAGTGCAAGATTTTAATATCATGAATTTTTTTTGACTGAATTTTATCATATGTATGATGTGATTTCAACAGCATAAAACTTAAAAAGAACCAATTTAATTTCGTTGGAGATTTTGCTAATAAAGTTTTTAACGCATGATACAAAATCCTCTATTATTTTTAATTTGAGAGCATATTATTCTTTTCTTATGATATTTGTAGAAAATGAGTTTTTATTAAATGTTTAATTAAATATAATTATAATTATAAGAAATATATTTTCGACTCTTCATTTTTATAACATGAAACTCTTTTTTATTTCATGTAATTTTCATCGTTTATTTTTTATATCTAGAGATATTTTTATAACTTGCGGTTTTTAACTGGTAAGGTTTTATAAAAACAAATTTTCAACCCTCAAAGCTTTTGCTCCTATATAAGAGGCTTAAGTCATATTTTTTAATGAATTTTGTTATTATTTCAGATTCATGTTCACGAAAAATCAAAGTTCTACTGTGCAACATTTGTGAATAGAACCTTAAATGACAAGCGAGACCTTGTTGCCGCGAGCAGCATGTTGCGCCAAAAGTAATGCAAAAAACATGAACCACAAAAAACGCAGAAAAAAACAAAGAAAATTAATACGTTCTACATGAAAAAAAGCAAGAAAAAAAAGGAATTTGAAAAACAGCAGCGAGCTCCTAGCAAAAATATCAGCATGGTAGTGGCGTTTTACAAGAAAACGTCCAAACCCAAGTGTAAGACTATATTGGCAAGGCTAACTCAAATAAAATAAATTTTCAGTTTATACAGTTCATCGCATTAATATGCGTGAAATATGCTGAAATTATTGGATTTGTGATGGAAGCAGTGGGAAGCACGGTAACGCCTTAGGACGTCTCGTTGGCGCATAAGTGCTTTATGCGGGCATATTGGACTGAAAGGGGTTGTTACGCCACTGTTTGATGTTTTCTTAAGAAGAACTAAGAGAAAAAAAAAAGTTATTTATTAAATTTAGCTGCAGGAAATTCGCAAATGTTGTATTTTTTCTACTTGATATTGTACACTTGGAAAAACTAAAGATGGTTTAGAGTTCAAAAATAAATGTTACATATGAGGGTCAGCGAATTTCCATCACGTCTGCTACACAAATGATGATTTCTATCTGAATGTATTTTCAATCTCATTTACGTCTGCCACTTGACTTAAAGTTACTTCTTTTTTTTTGACTTAGTCAAAACGTATCCGTTTTATAAACAATTGAACAAGAAGTTTTTCCAATTTATACTCTTTGAAGCTGGATTCAAAAAGTAATAATTTCTACCCAACTCTAATATGTGAAAAAGTGTTTTCTCAAAGTTAAGTACACTTACACATTTTAAATGTAATTTAAAACCTGCTGAAGCTGATATTTTGGGTTTTTCAAAATATATGCCATTGATTTTACAATTTGTGAAATTTTGCATTTTCAAATTTTCATTGACTTCATATTGTGAATATCAGTTAATAATAAATTTTTTCTAATGCAAATAAATTTTTTGGGTTTGTCACAAATTTCTCATTTTTTTCGAGCATGAAATTCCTCGCTGAAGTTACTAAAACTAATCCCCTACATCCAATTTCTTAAAAAATTTTGATTTTTATACTATCTGCCACTTTAATAAGTAACTTTTCTTGAAAATTTTTCCAATTCCTTCCTCATCGAATATTCTCATATCTTTTGTCATTGTTGTTCTTCAAAGCAATCAAGATCTGCTGCATGATTCAATGATTTATAGATATCTGGCAACGTTATATTAAAAATTCGATATGTCTGCCATTTAACTTATTAATTTTAAATAGTCTGCGTCTGCTATTCGGACTACATTTTTACACCACTTGCGTTAGCCATAAGAATAAATTTTTTTTTTATTTTAAAAAGATCTGGCAATGTAATTTTTGCTCTATACTTAAAGTTTATTGCGTCTGCCGTATAACAAAATAGTTTAAAAAAGTCTGCCGCTGCTTCTCGAATATCAATTTTAAGACCATTTGTATCTGCCATTAAAACAACGATTTTTTAAGGATTTGCCAGAGCAAATTTTTCAATAAAAGAAACAATATTGTCCAGTGTAAAGTTTTTGATATAGAAATTTGCGTTGCGCTACACAATATTCAGTCAGTTTTAGTTCAAAAATTGTGCGATAGCACCGAAAAATTATAAAATCAGTCAAGTTTCATAAGTTTGTAAACTTTAAAATCGATATACTCAAAATCGAAAGTAAAAAGCTAAACTAAGGCTTATTTTGTTACTACATACAAATTTTACTAAGTTTTAACTTCCGTTTTTGGCAAAATAAGGTCTCTGTTTGCACAAATGGTATAGATATTTATTTTCCAAACCGAAAACTTAGAAACTGTTTCGCTACTGCTTTTTCTCTATGTTGTTTTCTTAAGCTATCTATGCTCTTTATCATCAACGACAGCATAAAAATGGTGGCATAGAAAATTATTTACGATGCTGTTGTATGTGTGCGTGTGTCGCATTAATATGAGGCTTACGTTTCATCTTTTTTTTTTTTGTTCATTTTATTAACAAGCGAATTTAGTTTTTCTTTTGTTCTTGTGTAGCTCATTGTTGTATTTTTTTGGCAATTTTGTTGTTTGTTAGTGTTAATGAACCTCACTTTGCTGAAGGTTACTCTGAGGTATTTCTTATGGATATTTTCTACTTTTCTCAGTTAAAGTAATCACATGCATACAAAAGGTATTTTACTTTAATAGAAATTTATTATTTAGTAGTTACTGTTACATTCGGTTATGTTGCTTAAACTATACTGAGTAAAGTACTTCAAAGTTGGGTGTGTTCCTTGACCGCATTGTGGTAGACATATTATATTAGGATAATGCTAGATCAAAATGGTAACTGTTTCTTCGAATTATAAAATAAAAGATAACTTTGTTCAATATGGAGGAAAAAGGATCTGTGTATTAGGTTTTTATTGAGAAAGTGCGTTAAAAATTATGGGTCAAAAAAAGTCTTTTATAAAAGCTAAAAATTCAAAACAACGCAAAGTAATATTTGCGCTTAATAAATAAAAAAATTGTGAGAAAAATTAAAGAAAAAATCACCACTGACAAGGATATATATTCACTAAAAACTTGATGTTCCCTTAATTATAAGTTTATATTTTTATGAATTTTAAGTGAAGTATAAAATGCAAAAAATGTCATCTTGTCAAGAATTAATAAAAATATATCTTGAGATAAAGTCCACATTCAAAAAAAAAAGAATATAATTAACTTTTTTAATTACACTTACAGGTGTTTAAGTGATTTTATTCAAGGGCGCATTTCATTAAATAATTTCACATTCCTGCCACACATTTTACTTTGACATAAATTCAAGTCTTGCAAGTATGTGTGCGTTCGTTTTTAAGTACATTTAAAATACTTAAGAACAAATATTTACACGTAAGTACTCTTACGTTCGTACTCCTTATGTGACACATTTATTGCATCCTTTTCGTTCTTGAATACTTCTAAGTATCAACTTAGGGAAATTAAAAAACGCACACACATCTTCGTGCCCAAAAGTATGCAATCTTTTTGCAGCAAACCAAAAAAGAGCAGATTTAGTAACATTTAAATGGTTTATTTAAAATTTTAATTACAAAAAATTTACGTACATATCAACGTGTTTTAATTATGTAAATAAGCTGACATACAAATACGCGAAGGCACACTGTAACGCATACGCTCACACTGCTCCAATTCATAACAATTTCGCTGTTCACAAAAATAAATATGGCTTTCATTAAAAATTATTTAAAATTTTCGCACACAATTAAGTGAAATTATGTATGCAGGGTTGCCAATGAAGCGTGGAATAAAAAAATGCGAATGTCTTAACAGAAAGTGAAAAGTTCGTTTTTTTTAAGGGCAAAGTCAGCCAGCTGTAATATATGAATATGAGCATATCCTTGAAAAATTGTCTACAATAAATGTGCGAAGAAAATCCGAATTCACATAAATATATAAAACTTTCTATATAAATTACAAATTTGACAACCCTGTACCCATGTACATACATATATTTTTGTGTATGGTATATGCTTAATTTAAATGAACATTAATAATGATGTGTGCCCGCCTGTGGCGCAAATTAAATAGAAGTAATAAAGCATGTTGCCAATCTAATAGCTGTGTTGCTGAGCGTTAAAAATATTTAAAGGTGCTTAAAAATCTTTGTAGCGACAAGAGTTTGGTGAGTTACTTTCTCATTTAATATAACTCCATTGATTTAGGTGGGTTTTTTGTCATACGTGACTTCTTTGTCGCAAGCACCTTCTTTGTCGCTCGTAACTTTTGTCCCACGCTACTTAAGTCGGAAGCGATTTTTAAATCGTTACCGATTTTTGTGTCCAATGCGCATATTTTGTACTTTTAAGTCTGATGTGATTTCTACTTTCTTAATCCTCAAAGACTAAATTTTATTCTTTCAGTGTGACGCAAATGATAATTTTAATCTGTAATTCAAAAATTATATAAAATTTTAAAAATATTGCACAATTTGGTTAAGAAAATTTAAACATTTTCCAACACTACAAAATTAGTTGAAAAATCATTATTGAAAAATAAAATTTGCCCTTAACGTATACAATAATAATTCAATGGAATTTCAAAAGAAAAACAGATTCATTAAAATGTAATATTTTCTTTTCAAACTTTTTGATGATTCATTTTATACTTCAAATTGATAAGCAAAACAACAACGACAACAACAACATATTAATATATTATGAATAGCACTTTATTGTTATTTTGTTTTTGTATTTTCAGCTATCACACACTTGCAAAGTGTCAGTGTTTCATCAAAGTGTTTGTGCGCATAATTTGATATGCTTACAATATCCTGTATCCTGTCGTATTTAGACAGCTTCCGCTAAAGCATTGATGGCGCAAAAATGCGCCCATGCGTTAAAAAATGATGAAGCGCCTACGTCTACGTATAACATCGTCAGTCAGTCAGTCTGTGAGTCGGCCTCTATGCAAAACAATGAAAATGTAAATTAAGTTAAATGTAATTTACTACATAACGCAACGTAATGTAAAGTGAACACATTATATTACGTAAATTCAATCATAAAAAAAGGAGCAGCAGCAAACGTGCGTGAGTTTTTTCGCGCTTTTATGTTTTTATTAAAAATGTGATTTTGTTGATTGCCTGCTATTGTCAGACCAAACAATCAGTGCCATTATCAACATAATAATAAGGATAACAACAACAACATCGGCGGCAGTAACAATAACAACATTATTAATGACAGTGGCAATGCTTGGAAAAAAATATTAAAAAATCTGTGGACATGGTGCGGTCAGTCGGAAATGAATGATTGTGAGTAAAAACATTTCGCAAAAAAAAAATATTAAACTGCTTAAACAATATTGCCAATTCTTGTCAGTAGCTGCGCCTACATATTTTCTTTTAGCGTTGTTTTATTAGAACAAATTCGATAAAACGTATACAGAAGATTTTTTAAGGCTTATTCAGATTTTTGTGTATAATTTTTTTTTGTTTCAAATTTTGAAGTATGTATTTCTAAAGATGATCGGTTTCATGAAATATTATGCAAAACCTACATGGATTCAAGAAAATGTTATTTATGTGCACATAACCTTTGCTAAATTCTTACATGAATTAAGATTTGAGCAATTTTTATGGTAAGTTTTTTTTTCTCTTTACGATTAATATGTGGGCGATTTTGTATAAAAAAAATAAAGAAAAATTCATATGAATTTATATTTTACTTAAGGCGAGTATGAAACATTGTTCGAAGTTTTAAGTGATTTAACTTTTTACTTTTTTTTATTTTTTTATGCGATTTTTTTTCTGCTGAAATAATAAAATCTGTGGAGATTATTATATGTTATCTTTATTAAAAAATACATTCATTTATTTTGAGCAAAAATTTTTGATCAATTTAGAGTTACATATATCCATTAGATTTTTATATCAGAGGTTTATTTCACATGATGCAAGAACTCCGTCACAAAAAAACTTTTTACATTCGCATTTTTTTCAAGAGCAATTTTATAACATAATGAATTTACGCCAAGTAAGTACGCCCGTAAGACTATCTCAAACAAGATTTTTATCCCTGTAGTACTGTCGTTCACAATATTTTTTTTCATGAGATTTGTATTCTATGTGAGTTAAGTCTTATAGGATTTAGCTATCATAAAACTGTTTCACAGGAAATTTTTATCACATGGGACTCTTATCCAATAACCTTCGTCCCACAATATTAGTACATATATATATCTTAGATTTTTTTTCATGATATTTTATTCCATGAAAGTTTCATACACAAGTGTAATACCTCATATTACGTTCTCTCAGCAATTTTTACACTTTGCTGTCCCACATTATTTTTATCTGATTAAATTCTTGGATTCTTCTTCTTTATGCCGCGATCTTTAGCTCGCTAAGTATTTTTTTTGAGACTCTAATTTCGTTTTTTATTTTATAATAGTTTAGTTTCATGAGAAGCGTTTTTGGTACAAATTAAAATTTAATATATTTTTTGCTGAGCTTTCTGTTCAGTAATTTTTACAATTGCAATTTGATCAAATTTTTTGGCACCAAAAAGTACTTAGCAGGAAGTTGTTAAATTTGTTCAGATAATTTTTGATAAATTTTTAGAAATCAGATTTGTCCGCCTGAAAAGGTTTTAAGGTTATAAGGTTACGCTGATAAAGCAACGTGCACTTAGACTTTTCCCACTTTTAATTTCAACATCGTTTGATATAAAATTCAAGTCTCTCATTGCTAACAGCAATTTTACTTCCACTTCCTATTTATATTTTTATAGAGATACTTTTCTGGATATTAAAAATTTGTTCTATTTTGTTGTCAACTTTTATATGTACTTTATTATTCTCTGTTTACTTTATACTTTAATTTAAACTTATAATTTTGTTGCGTCTTTATAGCTCACGTACATTCACATTTTTAATGCAGTAATCAAAGTGTATTAATGCTGTGTGACAGGATAATAACGCAGGATTATGCTGCTGCTGCCAACGCCCAGGCAAACGCATAATTTTTAAAAAATTTTCCATTTTTTTTTTATTTCTTTTTTTTATGTTTAACAACCTGTATACTTTTCATGCAACATTCTAAGAGTATCACGTTATAAATTTAACAAGTTTATTTATTTTATGCTTCTCATTTAATGCGTGTTGGTATTAAAAAATTCAGAAAAGTTTTCGCGTCACACCGCTTCTGCGGTGTTGTCTTCTTAAGCCGGCATAGGCGTGTATGTGCGTATATTTTTAAGTTCACTCACTTGGAAGTTATTCAAAGGATTAAATGTTAAATGCCTGGATTTAATATGATTTACAAAGATATGCAAAGTTGTAAAAGCGTTGGTGTTTAATTAAAAAATAAGTGTGCCTACTTTTTAGCGCACATACTTAATTCGGCATAAATAAAGTCACACACGCTGTGGTTTAACATATTAAAATTTGCAATTTTGCATATATGAATTTGATGTAGTTAAGAGGAGATATATTTTCTTTTTTTATAAATTGAAACAGAAATTTTGCCATTACATTACATTAAATGTAATGCAATTAATTGATCCTATCATATCTTCATTGCCGTCTATAATTTTTCTCCCAGTTAGTTGTGAAAATTAAAAAATATTCTTAGAAATTTAAATTTTGATTACATTTTGATAAAATTGTTTCCAATTAATAAATCATTTTAAAAAATTAAAAAATTGCTTGGACTATAAAGCCAAAAATTCTGAAAAAAATTTAGGATATTCAGATTAAATTCCCATTTTAATGCATTTTTTACCATTATGACAATGCAACTTTCAAAATTAAATAAATAAAAAGTTTTTAAAATCGTTATAATATAATCGAAATATTTTTTCAATCTTGTCAAGCTTTTTAAATGACTTTTAGAATGGTTTTGGATTTCTCAACATTTTCAAACATTTCCGTTATGTAGGTATATTCGAATTTCAAACATTTTCCAATATTTGTTCGAATTTTCGACTTTCTCATAAATTTTCGACTCATCCGATATTTTTCAATTCAGTTTTCGAGTTCTTTCAGCATTTTTTGATTTTTTAAATATTTTCGGTAGTATTTTATATTATTTGGACCCTATCTACTTATATCATTCCACAATTTTTGACTTTTTCAATATTTTTCGAAAATATATAGTACTTTTTGACCTCGTCAATTCGTATCAATGCTGCTAAATAATTTATGACACAGCTTGTGGCTTTCTATTCCAACGTATAGAAATATTCTTAAGATCACATCACTCACCAGCTTTCTTGTTACAAGCTGTTGTTTTTGTGTAACCACTGAAGCATTATGCTGCTGCATCGCTTCTGACGCTATTATGCAAATTATGGAATGTTTTCGTTTGTTTATCTCTAAATTATTTTTGAGCTGAATTTTGAATTTTTACTTCTGGCTGTTGTTGAGCATTAAATACTGGCAATGATAGAGGCTGAAGTGTATAACTTATCCTTTTTTAATGTTAAAATCGACCATATAATCAATATCTGGCTTATAAATATTCACAAGTGAACTTAAAATATTACTTTCGCGAGCAGTGTAATTAACTCAAGTTCTAGAAAGTTATATTGATTTAATATTTGGAAAACTTTATTCTATTCAAGAACTTAGAAAAATAGTTCACCACCTCACTTGCTTTTTTCAATGGTTAAATCAATTATAATTTGCTATTGAAAAAGCAAAGCATACCAGCATACCAAAGCATATTAGCCTGTTTTTTCAATGTACTTTGTAATCACATACGTATTTTCCAAAAGTTAAAGTATGAGTGATTGATTTTATGTATGAGTGCCTATTCAATTTATATATTTCAAGTACACATTGCTAACTCTTGTATTTTTTGAGTTAAATACCAGTAACGAATGGAATTAATACAGCTAATAATGTGAAAACATAAGCACCAAATCATCACATTTACACACACATACACATACACACATGTTCAACACAACCGCATTTGTATTTACAAACAGGATAATGAATGACAAGAAATTTGATTGATGTTGACAGCATTTATGTTTGCCAGATTATCAAAAAATTAAAAATGAAGCAATGTCAAAGAAAGGACCCCAATGACATCAACTGCTTATTTGCGAAATTACGCACAGTTGATTTTTTCATTTCGCTTTGAAGTAAATGAGATTGAAGCTTTGGAGCGTTTTCTTTTTTATAAGCGATTGTTTGAGTTTTACTACCACAAAAGCTACCTACATGTAAATTTTGATTTGGATTTTGTTTGGAGTGAATAAGAAAACCAACTGGTGTTTTTATTTTTCAATTTTGAACGAACAATTCAAGACTCTGCCAGATGTCTCTTTTATTTTGTCAACACGTGTCACGCAACAGTAATAAAAAAAAACTGCTTCCTTACACACCTTATTTACTATTTATGAAAATACGAAGAAAAATATTTATTTTTTTATATTTGAACAACAAGTAAAGAATTTTAAGCTGTGGCAATGTGAAATTCAATATCAATCGAATTAGCTGAATTTTAAGCTTTAGGCTCATCTAACTCTATTTAACCAAAGTTTCCACGAGCGTGGCTGCTCTCCACTGAGATACAAAATCCTAGCAATAGCTGTGTATCCAGGATTTGGTTTCGGAAGTAGAAAATACAAGAGGCAAACGTGGAGGTCTCTGATTTTTCAAAATATATGGGATACACGTATGTCAAAGTCGTCGATTTTGGTCAAATTCGTAGACACCAGATTTTTCCGAATATATTCAATTATATAGTTGAACCTATTCATTTCAAAATCCGTTCTGAATTATTTCGATATCTTTTTTCTCACTGAGATACCATAAATTCAAATTTTCAAGTTATCCTGCCGTACTGGAACTTATTTAGACCTGTATAATAAATTTCAGTTAACGATATTTCTTAGAAAAAAAAAAACTCAATTTAAAAAAATTATGGACGCTATGATCACAGAGATCGTCCGTTTTATTTATATTATTTAGAACTTCATAATTTTCAACTTCTGTCGTACGATTAAATGATACAAAAATTTAGGCTACCGGCTCCATAGCTACACATAAAAATTCAACTTCTCGATGAGTTTTAAAGTATAACTCTTTCAGTTATTTGTTGCGATATGACAACATCTTATTCAGTGAATCCATGGGCTTAATTTATAAAATAATTTTTTTTAAGTAAAGAAATTAAAAATATGGACTGTTATGGTAAACTAGAATTTTCTTACAGTGTTACCTAAGACTTTAGTTAACTGCCATCAGTTTTTTGTTGGAGGATAGCAAATTTATTACTGTTGTTGCTTCAAACTGTTGTTGTCAGACAAACAGGCAGACAGACAGATAAACAAATTACCACACACACATACGGAGACATCAAAGTAACAGTAACAGACGTCAAGGAAGCAGCAACAAACAATCGTGCGGCGGAAACGCAGCTAATAACGATGTCATAAATAACGATGCCGTTAACACTGAAACAACCTGCATGACAACCGTTAGATTGTCAAAGTGAAATTCGAATAAAAACAGTGAACAAAACAAAACAAAACAAAAAGCAAAATAAACAAACACTCGGTTTTATGGTTATGCACGCTACACGCTCCCCTGAGCTATAGCACGCCAGGATACACATACATATGTATAGTATTTACATAAATGGGAATAGTAGGGTAAATAATCAGCAACGGCGCAAACCTACAAAATAGAAAAGAAAGAAAATTTCACAAGTTCATCGTTATTTCACTTCTTCTTTACAAAAGCAAGCCGCACAAGAGTCTACGCGTCGCATTCAATATAACTTCAGCTCACGAAGTTATTATTCCCAAAATACCCCTCCTACCTTAAACTGTCTGCATGTTGACTTTTTATTTCAAGTTTAGTTTTATTATTTTCTTTTTATTTGTGAAAGTATTAGCGTGGTAATGCGCTTATCGCAGCAATGTAGCATGAGTTCCGCTCGCTGTAGATATCTATGTAGGTGTGTGTGCGGCTCAAGCATTGCGAACATATACTGACGCTGCTGTTGGTTTAGCTGCGAGTAAAGTGTGAAGCGCTCATTTTTGTTATGCTGTGCTGCCTACTTTCTTCAGCATAAGTGGGCGGTTAAGGGTCTTTAGTGTTAATGCAAAATCCCAGCGGAACACTCAAATTGAAGTACAACAAAAGAAAAAAAATTCATAAGAACGAAGTCTCTAAAATATACGGAAAGTACATGAAAAGTGTTATATTACGATAAGCTTAGAATGCACAAGGCTGATATTTATAAAATGTTTAAAAAAAAAAATGTAGACTTCAATCTTTTGAATAAAAAATGTTGTCATACATGGGAAGAGCTTAAAGATCAATGTGCTATGCAAAATCTAATAAAAGAATTCAAATTTTTTTTACTAAGAAATCAATATACTATATACATATAATTTTTTTTTGGAAGGATTTTTGAATTTTTTTTTAAAAATGCATATATTTTTTATAAATACTTTATAATACAAAAGAAAAGCAGATTAAAAAAGACATCAAATTTAGCAATTCCTTGAATTGAACTCTCGTGTTGTAGGGACATGTGCAGCCCCGTTTGCAGCAGTTTGTGACAAATATCCATTAAATTCGTTTCATTGTACATAATAACGATTTAATTAAATTTTCCACTGAAAGAATGTTTTATAATGAAAATATTTCACTTAATTATTATAGAACTTCTATGTAAAAAGTTTCAGAAACATAGTTTTCTTCGACTACCGTAGTGTGGTGACACCATGAATTCCTTACAGAAAGATATACAAAATAAGGAATAATATTTTGGCATCATGAAGCGCTTGCGTGAAAATATCCATGAAAAATGAACGAATTAGTGGAGCGACTATTTATGATAATTTTACCACGACGATTTACCATCGCATAAAGTCAACAACTTTTACTTCGAAGAAGGCGCTTAGAGTTTAAAGAACTGCTATTCCTCAAACAGCCTAAAAAAAATTTATTAAGGACTAAATCAAATGCTGGCATAATTGTATTGCAAGCGGTGAGACCTTCTTTGAAGGCAACAAATAAATTTTAATGGATAAATAAATTTATTTTGATTTCGCTATCAATTCCCGATATTTTTTTCATACAATGAAAAAATTATTCCACAGTCCTCAACAAACTCATTAACTTAGAACTTTATTACGCATCTTTTGAGATATTGAGTCCCCCTTGAGCCGTAAAATAGAACCACTGATATTATTTTAGTCAGACTAAATTATAAAATAATAAATGCAGTATAAGAAAAACAAAAGTCCTTTTAAGCATGTGGTAAAAAAAATTAAGCTCAGATAAATCTTAAAATCAAACTATTCGATGCGGTCCCGTGAGATTCGTACAATCAATAAATGCAATATGAAGGGACCTGTGTGGAAACTAGATACGATCGCGCGTATTTGGTGTTAATTCCATACGCCCCGTTTGAGATTAATGTAATTAAATGAAGAAGAGTTAAAAATAAAATTTTAAAAATTGTTCGACCAAAAAGTCCTCAAATCAACTCACAGAAGAAGAGATCTATTATTAAACTTCACGAGACTTCTGATTTCTTATAGATTTAAGATAAAACGCACTCAGAAAACTTTTTAATTTAGATAAACTTACGCACATGTGCATAGTAATTAATAAAACCACACATAAATTTAGTCTTATTATCAAAGAACTCTTCAATTTATGATACTCCTTAATTAAACAATTTCCTAATATAACATGTAATGTTCGCATACGTCAATTATGCAAATATATTCCAATATTAAAACAATTATTATATGTATGTACCAAAGTACCAAAAAACAAACACAACAATGCACTTGCAGGAATTTCCTCTTAATTGCTGCAAGAAGTATATTTGTGAAAGCAATCACAATAATATTTATGTAAATGTTGGCTTACATGTTAAAAGCTGTAGCAGCATTGTTAAATTGAATATTGTTTATAAAGTGGCATTGGCAAATACTTGTAGATTTAATATAATTATTGGAAAACACAAACTCTTGCCACGTGCAGTTATGCAGTGAACAGTCTCCGACACAAATTATTGTAATATTGATAACACATTTGAAAGAAAATATACACATATCTTTTATGAAATGCATATCCTTGTTTCGTTAATAACAAGCACAAAATTTATAAAAAATAATAATTATATATATTTAGTTATTTGTATTGCATATTCGGCATAAACGACATGTACGGCACCGTGCTTACTGGTAAAATCCTTAGAACACTTACTGCTTTCTGAACACAATTAATGTATTTTTAATTGCAAAGTTGAAAGGGCTACAGGACGAATAGAAGCGCAGTGGCAAACATTCAAAATCAGCTGATCACAGAAAAGATAGAATTCCCAGTGTCTCTCGATTAAAGCGGCCTTTCTATGTTATAGTCGGGCTTTTATTTATATTTGTCGAAACTGTAATTTATTAAAAGGACATCCGAAGTTAAAACCAATTTTCTATTAGCATGAAATAAATTAATATAGTAATTTATTTTCAATACTTTGTAACTTTGTTACTGGAAATTCCAATAAGATATTGTCAGTAAATACTACAATGAATAATTTTCAAACGATGTTCCTTTCAGAAAAATTTCAGTTCCTCACAGCCAATCAACTTGTATATGTTGGCATATTTTAACGTGTGTAATAGCATGTGGTTAATCTCTTATAATACAACTTTTATAAAGCAATTCGATCATGGCCCTAATTTTCTTGGACGACACTGTTAAACATTCGTAGTGACTTAAGAAGACATTTAATTAAATGTGTCATTACAATGTGAGTACTTGGAGAGCTGAAGACAGCTTTCCATTCAATTTTTGAGATGTGAACGCATTTGAGTATTGCTTTTATGCGTTGTTTAAAAAATGTGTGCTTTTAGAAGCTACTAGCTAAATATTACAATGCGAGTAATAATGAATTTAAGACAATTTTTTCCTTAAAGTAATAAGTAATCCAAAGTAGTTGCTATGAACAGCTGACACCAACTACAAAATAATCATCAATATTTCATTAATATAACCGTCAAGAATCTTAATTCAAATTATATTTTAAAATCTCTGTATTTGTCCAATCCAATGCATTTGTAAGTTTCCTTTAAACCAAAAAGAAGAAAAAAACAGAAAGAAAAAAAAACGTTCTCATTATTCCACTCTAACAATTTATTGTGAGAGAGAAGCGCAAGACGAAGTGGTTGATAACAAACAGAAAAACGTTTACACACCTGTAGCCCAACACATTTAAGGCCAACAAACACGAACAAAAACCAACTCAACTTGTTGTCTGAGGTATTAAAAGCAACACTTTAAGTGAAAATAAGCAAGCAAGTCACCTTCACTTTTATCATACAGACAGACAGACAGATAGATAGACCGACAGAAAGATACTCGTAAGGGCAAGCGGCAGATGTTTACTTAGCTCACGTTTTTTCTCAGCGTTAGCACCTTATCTTCAGCTTCAATGAACCATTTGTCATTGTTAACTATGACAGCCTTAATTTGATACCTTTTCTGCCTTTTATACCTTAATTTTTTCGGGTACTTTTTTATTCTTCACTTTTTGCGCCTATGCCTCATATTTCCATTGTTGTATTCTTTTGACCGAAAATTTATTATTAAAGCTCTGCATTTACGTTTTTTTCTTTTTTGTTGTACATCCTTATTTGTTGTCGTTTATTATGAAAGCATTTTAAGCAGCTTTTCTTATGGATACCGTCAAATAAATTCCCATAGTTGTGGTTAAGTTTATTTGCAAAAGGATCTCTTCACAGCATAATGTAATGTTTAAATTTATTATGTCTTGTTTTAGTACTAAATTATATTAGATTCAAAAGATTTGCGTTTTCTTGTAAAATTTCTTCAGTTCATTTAGGTTCGTACAAAGCACAGCTTCATTTCATATCTCAAGCAGTGAATTAGTGTTGGTTTTTTATTCGTGATTAATTATAAAATGAAAAATGTACTTTTAATAAAATTACACACATTTTTCTAAATACAAGCTGCTTCATATGACTTCCAGCGCAGATTTTTTCTCCTAACTCGTTGCATATGCTTTTTTCTCTTTCTGTTTTTAAGTCCATAAGATTTCTGCTCAGTTCATAATTGTGACACAAAGTGTGTCTTATTAAAAAATGTTAGCCACATTGTGTCTTATATGTAGTATAGGTGCATAACTTTTTGATTTCATTTTGGAACTTTCTCTGAATTATCCTTAAAAATGAAAAAAAAATTTGATTTTTATTTCACATATAATTAATGTCCGAAAAAGCTAAAGAAAAAAAAAAAAACAAAGAAAAAATCTGCATCCTTAAAATATGTTCAACTTTTTTGTGAGTCATCAATTCAAATTTTCGTCCAGGCCGTGCTGGTGTCAATAAGTGAACTTGTACCAAGTTTTATTGAATTACTTGAAACAACATTCTTGTGCAATAACTTGAATTTTTGATTTTAGGTTGGGAGATGCCACGCTTTTTTCTATTAGTTATTTTCAGTTTATTTGAATTATTATATTATATTATTATTGAAGCTTTTTGACTAAACTTCATCTCTCTTAATTCTAATTATCTCAATAGCAACAATTTTAATATCTTTCAGCGCGTTCATAAGTTATTCAGGATACTCTCTTACAGTAAATGGCGAAAACTTAGCAATGGAGACAATTATGTGCGGAGATCACGATGTCGTACTGAAGCCTCCGTATTCTATAACTCCCGTTTTGCAATACTATTTACAGGTACTGTATAATAGAAAAAAAAAATTTTTTATTCAAAAGATACTAACTTATATGCTGAAGTCAAGAAAATAAAGAAATTGCTATTGAAACGCACATAAAATTGTAGCTTCATACATATATTCTTCGCGCAAGCTAACGAGTAACTTGAAGCGTACCAACAGATATATAATATATACACATAAAACTCTGAAGGATTAAACAAAAAATACAACAATCGAAGGGCGCTAGTCTTTAAATGTGAGATACGCTGTTCATCAGTGAAACTGCATTTTTATCTGATGTATAAAAAAATTTTTAAATTCCATAATTTGCGTGCTTTTTCCAAGACATGATATAAAAATGAGAAAAAAAAATTTTTTGGATAATTTTTCACCAAAGTGTTAACAAATTTCCAAGATTTTCTTAAATTAACACTTTTTATAACGTATTGCGCTTGTGTGGCACAAAGAAACGTTCACATAATAATTTCGCATTTTTTATGTTAGCAAATAAAAACATTATGACTTGTCGATAACAAAAAAAGGGTAAATAAATATTTATTGAGTGCATATAAAAAAATAAATATGTCATTTTGTAATTGACAACATAATTTGAACTTTTTTTCTCCCCTCCCCCCAACATTGTACATTTATTATGTATTGTTGATGTTTATATTTGTGTTGTTGGTGTTATTACTGCAACCGCTTTTATTGTTATTGCTGCTTTAACAGTTTAAAAATATATGTACATATGTATTTATGTATGTATGAGATAAATGTACCCTACGCATATTATATTATCGTTGTTGTTGGTTTTCAAGTGAAAACACACCAAAAAGCAAACAACATAATTCAACAAAAGTGGCAACAGCAGCCAGTGCTGAGTAACAGTGACACACACAACTGCAATAAAAACACATCAATCAATCACGCACACAAGCAAACAACAAAGTAAGCAGACATGCACACAATGAAAATAAGATGAAAAAACACTATACGTAAAAACAATTTATTACTTTTGCTGTGGTTGAAAAATAAGTTAAGTTTTTAAAATTTTTCTATTTAAGTTTTTTTTTAAATTTAACAATTGTTTTTTTTTGTATCAAGAATGTTATAAACCAAAGGAAAAACTTTTTAAGGTCATTAAATAAAATGCTTGAAAAAAGCACTTGCTTGCAAGCGCTTGAATATTGATTTTTTTGTAATTGTTGTAATTGTAATAATTGCTTTTAAAGGTTTTAAAATTTTGTATATTAAAAGTGGTTTAAGGCAAGCACTAAATGCTTTAATTGTACAATGGTACTCGTATATTCTTTTAATTCTAAGATTAATTTTCATAAAAAAATTACTAAGAGTAAAAATCTTATAATTATTCAAAAAATATAAGAAATATTTTTTTTTATTTCAATGACATTTGTTTTTTTTTTTGAAAATTCATAGCGTCATACAAAAATTAATTTTTATAATTAAAAAAAAATTCTAAATATTTTTACCAAATATCTTTTTCTTAGTGCGATTTTTACTAAAAATTGACAGTTTAAGAGAAAAAAATGAAAAAAATTTATATTTGTCCAAATAAATAGATTTTTATATAACTTTTATCGTTCGTAGGGTCCTAATTAAAATTTCTTGACAATCTTCTCACCAGTTTTTGTAGGGTCACTTATGTGGTTTAAAAACGGCACACCAGTGCTACTTAATGGCTTCTAGCTTGGCTACTAAGCCACCACTTTAACCTAACCTAAATAAATTTTTGGTGTGAATAGCTATCCAATAAATAACCATCTGACTTAACAGAGCTTTAACAGATAAATGTTAACATGATGCAGAAGAAGATTTGGATATTAACAAAATAGAGTTGTCCAACCTTTCCAAATTAGTCAGGGTGCATGAACTAGTATAGGTGGACTTGATAGAATATAAAACAACGTTTTCAACGATACAACATGTTGGTGCACTTTCAGTTTTTTTAGTAAATGAATTTTTCATGTAAAACTTCTGATTTTTATTGTGAAAACCTAACATGGTCATTTAGCTTCTAACCATTCGTTTTTGACTGTGAACATACCACTTGAATGCAATTTTCATAGCTCATCCATTTCCCAGTAACACGGGAAATCACCAAATAATTTTACAGCCCAAAAGTAATGCCAGACTCTGCAAAGTATACCATAAGCCTACACAGCGAATATGAAAAAAGTATCAAGGACATTTAGATATGAAAAATTGCTTCTCAGCTCACCACAACTGGGAGCAGAATAAAGAAAATAGTGACAAAATCAAAAAAAAGCCTTTCTAATTAATAAGAATAACATATTATTTGTGTTTTTATTAAATATATAAATTTCTTTCACCAATACCTAGAAAAAATTTGCAAATTTAATATATAAGCTGAGTTGCGCCCAATCGCCATAGTCGACTTTTCGAACAGTCTCACTTGGCAAAACTAAAACAGGTAAAAAATTTTAGACAACGGATTCGAGTTTTTTTTTGGTCCTAATTACTCTAGGAAGATCACTTTTATTTATAGGTTCGAACTTTCATTCAGCGCAGCAAAAAATGGCTTAAGAAATTTGCAAATATGTTGCACAGCATTTTTATTTATATGTACTGCTCTATTTGGCGATACATAATGTACAATACTTATTTATAAGGTTGCTGTAAGCGCTTCAGAGTATTTGTTTGTAAGGCTACGGTAAGCGCTTATGCTCATTACTGTATAATAAACGTTTGTCAAAGTCTACTAAAGCGCTTTTCTTTACCATGGAAAATAAAAAGAAAATTACACCCGCAAGAGCAAAATAAAAATTCATCAAAAGCAGAAAAGAAAACTAATAGGCACGCTTAAAAGTATGCTGTATTATTTTTACATAATGCTTACCAGCAACCTAATGAACTTAAACAGCGCGCACATACACTATCACGCACATACGACATAAAAGCATTGCATTAAAATTGCGTGCAAACGAGTCACTTTGTTGTTGTTGGAAATTTTTTTTTATAAATTCGATTTATTTTCTACACTCGTAGTAGGTTGAAGAATAAAAACTTTTCCCATTGAAAATGAAAATTTATTTCAATGCCAACAAGAGCGCAATTATTTTGTTGCTCAAGTTGCAACATAAAATTTGTGGCGCACCAACACAAATAAACGTGCGCGCAGGCAGCAGTAAGTATAGGTACATGTATGTATGTGTTATATTATGGTTTTTGTTTTAAAGCTCATATATAGCACAAACATACATGGCAGCACACACACGCACACACCTTGTCAGCGACAACGAAAACAACAACAGCAGCAGCATCGAATTACTTTGCAAACACGCGAATGTTTTAAAGATTTTTTTATAGCTCTGCTGTTTTTCTAACTTTTTTTTTATATTTTGAATTTTATTAGCAATTTTTACTTAGTTATGTGAAAATGTTTATGCGCCATTTTATGTGAGTTTGTATTCGGACGTGTTCCTTTGGAAAATATTTAATTTTTTAACACTCAAAACGTGTCGCTGATTTTTTTTTTTTTTTTTATTTTATTGTTGGAAAAAAATTAATGTTTCACCATAAAATTGAAATATTTCGTATACATTAAAATAATGGAAACAGTATGGCTTAAAATTTTGAAATTTTTATCTTCTTTTTATTTTCTTAATTAAAATATGGCACAAAAACAAAAGTTAGTTTGAAAGTAAAATTTCATTATATTTAGGCCCAAGACACAGCTATTATTTAGAGGTATACTGAAGTGTTGTTTGATTAAAATTTTAAGTTATACAGCCAACCTAATTATTAACAATATAAAAAAAGTTCATTTGATTAAAAAATGTAGATTTTTGATCGTCTAGGTGCATAAAATAATGCAATGTGCGGCGTTATGTTCTAATCACTGTTGAATTATTCAAAGAAATCAGCACCATAATGAAAATGACAGGATATGTCATTTGCAAAAATCAATGACAATTGCACTGGTATAGCTACATTTACATAATGCAAGGAATATAAAGAGTGTTGCATAATTTACGCAATTTTGATAGAAATCACAAGATTTTAACTAAAGATTGTAAGTCAGGGTTAATAGCATATTGGGTTAATGACTTGCACGGGTTTGCTTGCACATACGCAATCTTTTGTCGAAATTTTTCATATCCGTTTGACATAAATGATGCTAAATTTCGTTGATAGAGTGCTCAATTTCCTCCTTCAAGGCATATATGGCCGTGGACTCCTTTACATAAATCTTACACTTTAAAAAACCAAAAAAAAAAACTTCAACGGCGTTAAGGCGCATGGTCTTGGCGGTCAATTCTAGCTGTATGGCATGTGGAATCATCTTCTTGAAACCACATGCCGTCGTATCCATATCGTGCAACTCTTAAGGACAAAAAAGCAGGTCGCATTAGCAAGCATCATTAACTGTTATTGCCTGGCCAGCGGCATTTTCAAAGCAAAATGGCCTTATGGTGCCTACAACCTAAAATCTCCACCAATTAGTGACATGTTGCGAATGTATTTGTTTCTCAGCAATCAACTGTGGGTTGTTTGAACGTCAAATCCGACAATTTCTGTCATAATATTTTTTATTTAGGTTTTCATTAACAACATTTTCCCGCATAAGTGGTGCGATAAGAAAATCATGTGTGAACTTTAGGACACTCTTTAATTGCAGTTTTAATAATGAAAATATGTATACAGTGATACCGAAATAGACGTTGAAGTATTATATAAATTTTTTTTAATCTCAACTAAATTTAAAATGAAAAGGCGCAACTCAGTCCTCAGCTACTTTATGTTACAAGCTCTAGAAGGTTTCAAGTTAAAGCTAAAATACTAAATCAAAATACAAAAGAATCAATATATGACCCGTATTAAGGCAAGAAATGCCAACAGTTACGTACGTTTAACGCTTCAAAACGATTTGAATTCAATTTAATTATAGAACATTTCTGTGAACGAAACATTTGTTGCGTGCGCTATTAAATTTTTCGAAAAGAACGCAATCCAAAACAAAGAGGTTGGCTAATGAAATGAACAAATGCTACGCTAAATTCACGCAATAAAGAAAAAAACAATCGAAAAGAAAATTGGAAAAACAAAAATTAAATAGCTGAGAAAATTGAGCGTTAAAGCAAATTTCCTTTAATGGAAAACCCAAATAAAAAGTAACAAGCAAATAGACTAAATACAAAGTCCATAAATTGTTTTGAGCTGTTGGTGTTTTTCACAAGAGCTCTTAATGTTATAAAAGTAGCATTTTTCTAAGGAATCTAAAATAAACCATATCGAAATGAACAACAAAAATAACAAAAAAACGAATACATAGAGAACGGGTAAGAAAATGCAGAGGAAATAAAATAAAAGGTTCGTTTTTTCATGAAAAAATGCCTTGTGATTTTTCATTAGGAAATTCCAAAAGATTTTTACTTTTAATGGACTTTCTTCTACGACGTATCCAACTACGTAACAAAACCGACTCGAATTGTTTTTTATTTTTTATTTTTTTGTTATTTTTTTTTATTCTTTTTCTGCTTTATGCTCAGTTTGCATATTGAAAACGTTTTTATGAAAAGTTGAATTAATTATTTAATGTACCACAGCTGTCAATGCGCCCACAATTTAAAAAATTAAATGAAATTCAGTAGCTTTAGGTTTATGAATGAAATATGAAACAAATTAAGGATATGCGGTAAAAAAAACGGTGAGTGTACTGACTTTTTACTGGACGTACTTTATACAAGTTATTATCTTTAAATTGAATATTTTCCTACTACTACGCTCATTCCATGAGAAACACAAAATTTTTCAGTCATAATTCGAGAATTGGTATGCAAAGAAAAGTATCATTGATTAGCGTCAATTTGTGGAATCACGTTAACAGAAAAACGTGAAATTGAAAATAAATCGGTTTGTGAACACGCCTACTGTGCCCATAAAAATTAAACTTTATCGCATAAATAATAAGGCTGTGCAGCGAGCCGAACTCGTTCGAGCAAACTCGAAACTCACGACCTTCTCATAAAATTTCAGCACCGAACTAGTTCGCATAACTCGACTTAACTTAGTTCGTTTAGTTGAATGTGTTCGCTCACATTTCGTTGTATTGCTTCTGATTACAGTGGAAAAAAAATTTGAGCGAGTAGCTCGAACTCATGAATTGAATCGTGTGATACGGACAACGAACGAACTGAAGATGAGTTGAGTTTAACGAATCGAGTTGGACTCGTTGCATAGAGCAAAAGCTCGAACGAGTTCGATCAGCTCGTTACACAGCCATAATAAATACATTTTTAGCAAAAATGTTTAAGTCATTTATTAGAATAAGCTTAGTTCTGTTAAGTGCGTAAGGGACTCGCTCTCTTCAAAAACTTGTTTTGAAAGGTTTTTCAGTTTATTTCAAAGGTCTGACATAAACGTAAAGCCTTAAGTTATTTATCGATACAACACTTAAAAGCATTAAGTTTTAAAATACAAAAACTAAATTTAACAAATTTACAATGAAAACAAAATCTAAAAAACTTTCTAATGAACAAATAACAAACACGTTAGCAACAAAAACTAACTTTACACTACGTACTAATCCGACTAAGACACATTCTTTTTATGAATAAATTTCAAAGACTGACGTATAAATTTTAAAAGAGCATTAAGGTGGATATAGATTATTATCTGCATATTAAAAATAAAATTTTCTTGTCAAACAAAAATTTTTGCTCTCAGCTTATCCACACAACTATTCTCGTACTTTATGTATCTAGTGAAGTTTTGCCATTATAAAAGAAATAACTTTTACGACTACACATACACACACAACTTTATAAAATTTTCATAAAAACTGCCTTCAGTTGCAGTTTTAAAATTCTGTCACTCTGCAGTTCATAATGGACTTAAATTTTAGGTTTGGTTTCTTTTCATAACTAAAGCTTAAACGAAACTATAAAAACTTTCCTGCAACACAATAGAGTTTGACATTTTAAAACCCCACAATTTTATGTCAATAGATGAAAGTATAAACTTCTAGGTGTAAAGTGTCCCCATAAAATTATTGCATACATGAAAAGTTTTTAATGTATGTATGCGATCTGACTTTATAGCTTGGGCGTACGAGTAGGAGTAACTTTATTTATATTTTTGATAAATTGCATACATAGATAATATATTTTTGGAAACTTTTTTGTTTACATGGAAAATATTTCCTTTTGTTTTTTTGAGTTGAAAATTCAAAACAAACTCTATTGAAGGTGTGCTATGGAAAGTTTTAGCAAAGTTTTAGTAGAATATTTAAGTTAATTGTAAGATTTGAGTTTTAGTAACGAATTTTTAGTCATATTTAAAAAATTGTGAGTACAATGCAGTTGTTGCCATAAGCGCAGTTTAATTTTTAATATTTAAAGCTTTATAGTAGTTTGATAGGCTTTTTACGCAAAATATTCTGATTTATAATTTTCACACATATTTCACATCATACTGAGTCCGTAAAAAATGATAATCACGAGTATACCTCGAAGTTTATATTTCTTATAAGTAAAAGAAATAATTATACAAATCGGCCCACTGACACGCCTTCCCATGGTCCGATTCGAGTGAAATTTTGGCACAAGGGCTTCATAGGCTCAAGGTATATTTTCAGGCCTGAGCACCAGAATTTTGAGTGCATTTAATTTTTCCATACGATTTTGAAGCAGCCTAATGCACATACATATATGCATATATACCTATATTATTCAAAAACAGGATCTGGTACGATTTCAGGGATTAGCAGAATTTAATTCTGAAAACATTTAGAACATTTCTACAGAATTAGTTTTCAGGTACATTTTTTTAAACTTGCGGGTGCTTCAAGACCACTGTGTTGTATTTTTAATTTTCTGAATAAATTTCTGAAACATTTTGATTGATACTTTGAGCAATTTATTTTTGGTCTGAAAAATGGAGCGTAGTTGGTCCCGATTTCTGTAATATCAGAAATAAATTGCTTTCTTAATCTAGAAAAAAAAATTACGTTTTTTCCTATCTTTTCCCAAGACAAGTCTATGGACAATAGTAAGCTAATTCATTTTTAAAAAAAAAAATAATGTGCCATATGTTACACTTCCCTAGAAATGGACTTTTACAGTCATTTTAATATAAAACATACCGCTTCTAACAACAATTTAGATGATCAAAAAATTTTCTGTTAAAAGGATTTTGAACGCAATTTTTTATCTGAAATTGTCTGATATCTAATATCCTTTAACTCTAGCAGAGTAACCTGCCTGAACTTATTGCGTTCTCTTTTCGTATCACGTTAGTTGTTGGTGGGTCGTTGCAGTCAATTTTGCAATGAAAAAAATGGCAGGAATATTGAAAAAGTTGATTTTTTTTCGTAATGAAAAAATCTGTGAATGCATTTTTGGTGCCATCGCTTGAATTATGCAATTCTGATAAAAATATCCGTCGGCCAAAATAACTTTCGGTTAGTGGAAATGTTACTTCAAGTTTAGTTTACTTTTTTTTAAATACTATGCTAAAAATAAAACATTGCTAAATAAACTGTTGGACTTTTGAAACATTTTACAACTGTAAGAACTTTTGCTGCTTAATTCATTTTTTATGGAATTGCTTATTGATTTTAATATTTTAATTTCTTTGAACATTTTCCATTTACTTTTGACACTTATGCCAAACCAAGCTGTCGATGTTTGGCTATGTGGTATATGAATAAACAATTGAATTTATTAATAATTTTTAATGCTTTACTATTTGAACAGTTCGACAAGTTATATATTTTTAAATTTTCTGCACAATTACAAAACTTTCATGCTATGATCCTTGACATTTAATTTGAATACAATTGGATATAAATATATTTTGCGTAAAAATTCAAAGGTTATATAATGATATCAAGTAAAAGTTGGATACTTATAACTAACTGTTGTTCTATTAAGTTGAAAACTGGTCACGATTTCTCACGCCCACTGAGTATCTATGTAATTCCAAACGTCGAAGATGACTTTTTTTCTTGTGACCTAAATAGGGCACAAGACTATTTATATTATTTGTTAACGATCCAAAAGTTTATTCTGTCTTAAAAAACCTACTTGATGCTCAAATCCTTTAGATAGAATTTGATTATGTCAATTCTTGGTGATATTATTCTATCTTCAAATTTTTCCAAATGCTTCCATACGAGTATAACATTCTCGGTGGGTAATACTATCGTTCAATTCTCTTACACATTAACCTACACTTTATCTCAGATATATTGTTTTTCTTCAAACATTTCATAATGGTGCAGCACCGAATGCAATTTATTCAAAGCTTAGATGTTCAATTTTTTTATTTTAATGCTCAGAGCCTTAAAAGTGAATTATGTAGAATTACAGTGGCTAGCGTAGCCAGTGTTGAATATACTGTAAAAAAAATTTAAAAAAGGCATTTCCACGCTCAATATATTCTTGAGTAGAATACTGAAGTCTACAACATGCTAAAATTTCAAGAAAATCGGAGAGGTGTCCCTTAAACTAAACTATTGTCAATTAGTTTTCTTATTTAATTTTATGTATTTATATTGCATAGTTCTTTGTATGAAAATAAAACGATAAATGTTGGTATTAAAATGAACAACCATTTAGTTTGGCAATACATAAATATCTTAAATTTGTTAGCGCTTGCAAAACTTCAATAAAACAATTCCAGCACATTGCATATTTGAAAAAAAAAAACAAAATAAATATAAATTTTTCGAAAGCTCCACTCAATATCATAAATATTCATCAATTTTTGATGGGCGAAAATTTTTACTTAGCAATTGACAACTATCAAAAGTATACGCAAAATATAAGAAATACAAGTGAACACAAGCAAGATAAACATTCAGACAGTCAAACAGTCAAAGTGACGGATATACATATTTGGAGGGAGAGAAAGACACACAGAGAGATATTCCTGATAAAAACTTACAGTCGTTACATTAAAGTAAATTTTTGAAGCTGTGCTACATTCGCTAAGGAGTGTCATATTTTTTGTTTTAATTTCATTCTATTTTACTCTGTAAATATTGTAAATAAAGAGAAAAGAGTTCAACCACATATATAGCTCAGAAATAAATGTAGGTATATGTATATGGTGAAGGTGAAACTGCTCAAACATCTAAGAACTATTAAAGAAAAAACTTCGGATTCAAAAACAAAATAAACTGGGACAAAACGCAAATTTGTCTTTAACAATATATGAGATTTTAAACAAAATTTAAGAAGAAAAAAATTTTTATATAATTCTACGCATTAGCTTAAATCTGTATATGGTATATTGATTAGCTATGTTGGACTTTGAAAAGAGATAAAGTATTTTCCTTACGATATGATCATACTTCATATGAAAAATCGGTCAAGCATTTTTCAATTGTGAATTTTTGGCCATTTTTCCCAAAGAAGGATCTCTACAATGGAAGATTTTATGGGTGATTTTTCCCATTACTTTGATGGGCTCATTTCCATAATTTCAGACATTTTGAGTAGTTGCAAAAATTGTTAAATACACCCTTAGTTTCACCTTTACAACTAAAATGTGCATAAGTTTTCGTACAAACAGTTTATGCTTTTAGGATAAGAGACTTTGATAAACTGACAGACGTAAGTAAAAATGTTGTTGTATATGTCAAACAAAGTCATTAACGTAAAAAGGCATATGGTATATGGCTACAGGTTGTGAAGAGACAAAGACAAATTTCAGACAGTTGATAGCGAAAATGTTAATGGTAACATTGGAAAACGAAGTCAAAAGTCAAAAGTTTTAAATAAAACCATAAAAAGGTAAAAAATGAAAAGAACCTTAATGATATCTGTGTCAATTTCACATTCGAGTATGGGCATTAAAATTTTTAAAATATAAAATTTGACATATACATACTACACTGACATACCTGTTAAGTGTAGTAGTATTTTTTATTGCGTAACGCTGTAAAGTAGGCAGCATAAACTTGATGGCAGCTGTAAGACTTCACTTACAGACATAAACACAAGCACTATTTAAGGTTTTTGTTTAAAATCCTGTTTTTATATCCTTTTTAGCTGCAGCTGATACCGACATCTTACAACAATTTTTGTTTGTTGCTGTATTTATGCTTGATTTTTATTGTTGTATCGGTTTGTGCTTATGACATTAGAGGACTTGACACTTTATTTTTGTTATTTTGCACTTTGTTTTTTTTTTATTTTTTTATCTTTTGACAAATTTTATTTCCCTTTGGCAAGAATGGATTTCAATATTACTATTCCGTTTGCTGATTTTTATGCTGCACTTTGTTTAGTGTGGTTATAAAATTTTGAACATCCCTTTTATTTGCTTATTTATTTTATACTTTTGTTTTTTTTTTTTTTTTTGTTTTGTTGTTATATTTATTTACGTACCCTGTTGTGATATCCTTTCAATTTCATTTCTATTGTTTGCGTTGTTGTTTCACATTGTCACTTTATGCTCACGTACTGAATTTTTTTGTCATTTATTTTATTTTGGAGAAACGTTTCGAAGAAAAGGGACCACTTGAACTTTTTTGTATTTTTTGTTTTTTTGTTGTTCTACTTTATTTTTCCACACTTCTGTATGTGTGTGCCTGTGTGTTTTATTTATTTATTTTACTTTTTTAATGCACATACATATGTATATATTTTGTGTATCGTCTCCGTGACACTTTTTTGCATTTAATGTTAAAAAAATTGCATATTTACGGGCGTAAAAGCGCGTAGGTCTGGTTTTGCGTTGTTAGCGTGCACGTTCCTTATGATACGAAGCGAATAAAAACATGTTTCGTTTTTATGTCTTTTTATGTAATTTTTGACGTGACAATTTTGTTGATATGCAGTTCTGTAAACATATACCTTAACGCAATAATCCTCCGAAAAGTATGCTATTAAGTTGTGCAAAGCTCTATACCAACTTTCGAGTTCGGTTTTAAAGCAAAAAGTTGCTGACTTGTAAGAAATTTATTTGCATTACTGTTTGGTTTGACAAACGTCGAACACTTGAGTTTTGAAGTTTTTTTTCTGGTTTTTTGTATATGCCAGCCTAACTCTCTGCTGGTTTATCGTTTTTTTTTTTTTTTTCTTTGTTCACTTGCAACTTTTGTGCTGCTGCAAGTTTGGCAAATAAATTTTACAATTCACTTCAAGTTTTTTTATTTTTCAGTTTTTTAACGTTTTTCAGTTATCGAGCATTTTAAACTGAATTTTCTTTTATTTTTTTAATTGTGGGTTTTGGTTCGGTTTGACTGGTTACTAAGTAGTTTGCTTTCAAGCTCAAAGTACTGCAGGCGCCTAAAAGTAGAATAATGCAATTATTTCTTTGTTAGTGAGCAAAGTTAGAAAAGAGAGTTGAGATTTATTACAGCTAGTGCAATGTATGTATATTAGATTGTTTCGTTTGATAAACTTATTTTGGCAATTCGAAACGCACCAAATCTTCCCTATGAACTAATTTAGCCACAATTTCAGTTTGATATTTTTCAGACAGTGTTGGTTCAATGCAATAATGTGATTTTCAAAAAACTTTCGGAAAATGTATCAATATTGCGATTAGAACATATGTTTTTAACAAAAATTTTCTTAAACTTAGGCTTGAATTGTTCTCAGATAAACAAATTTCAGGTTCGATGCTGATGAACTCCATACAAAAGAATATTAATTTAGTGTGTATACATGTATGTATTAGAATGTTGGGTTTTGTTTATGAAAAATTCACTTAAATTTTTAGTATATATATATATATATATATATCCGAGTCGAGTGTTTTATTTGCTAAAGTCCTTGCGACTTTTTCCTCTCCAGGAAAATTATGAAAGATCTATATAAAAACTACTAAGAAAGATTAAACTCTGTATAAACTTGACTATCGCAAGACGAAATATGAGCTTTCGGCCCAAATTTTTTTTTCCATTTTATTTGACTTTTTTGCATGGATTTAGAATGGAACCGAAATTATTAGTTTAGCGTTCGATTTTCAAAAACTAAATCAAATCAATATGAAACCGTTGAAATCGAAACTTTTATTTTTTTCAATTGCATTTTATTCCCATTCCATTCCCATATATTATAATTGTGGCCATTTCAAGTCAAAAATTTTTCAAATTATTTTTACATGAGAAAAAGTAACTTTATTTGAGGAACAATTTCTTCTTGCCATATGTATTTTGCTCTTTCATAATTTCGGTCAAGTGAAGCAAAATTTATAAGATAAGAAAAAATTATGCCACAAATAAAATTACTTTTTCTCAGGTAAATATAACTTAATTTGAAAATATGTTTTCTAAAACTATCTACTAGAAACGGCATAAATTTCCAATTCATTTCAAAAAGTTCTGACACTCTCAATGAACTAACCAAGGATCGTAATGATTATGAATTTTATGTATAAGGAATGAATATATTTCTTAGGTTTTGGGTTTTTTGATAGTTTCCGACAACTATTAACAAACAACAACAGTCGAAAGCTATCAAGAAGTGTAAAATATGCATATCTAAAAGTATCGAATAAGTCCATATATGTGTATTGAATTGTGTTGAAGAACATCGTAGAACGTCGAAAAGTATCGCACAATATCTTAAGACTTCACATGAGGCAAAGAGCAGTGAGGAGATGGAATGTAAATAAATGTGTGCAAAAATAAATAATAGGCCCAAAACGTTCCCCCATAATTAGGATTATTTTGGATCCAAAAAAAATTTAAATCCAAAATAACGAATGTTTTTTGTTGAAAAAAATAAAAATCCATTATTATGATAATTTTTGATTTTTAAAATTAAAACCACAAAATTAGAAATAACGTCATATAGCTACGCTTCTTGTAAAAAGAAACTTATTTGTATACAATAACAATGTAATTTTTGTGGTCCTTAAAAAACATCGATTTTGACTTTTGGCAGCATTGATTAATTTTTTGAAATTAAAGTCAGGATTGGATTTTTTCATTCAAAAAATTGGTTAAAATTTGCCAGGAGACAAAACATTGGGAGAACCTTATCAAAATACATAAACCACTTGACGCAGATTTGTGACAATAATTTTGGAGAATGTATCGATTTAGCGTTGTGTTTTTAGTAAAAAACATAACAGCAAATGACAATTTCAAATGAAAATATTTTGGCACTATTTTCCGTTTAATGTTGCTGTTGTTATGTTAGCTATTAAAATTATATTATTGTACTGACTTGTAAAATTTAACAAAGTTCTGGCTTGACTGTTAGTTCATTGCTATCATTTAATTGTTATAAAACAAAACTATATTTTTAGGCGCCCACATTTAACATTTTAATTAACTACATCGCTTTGTTAAGTTTTACAACTTTCAAAATTATGTAACGATAGCTGCTGGTGATTTGTTTATTTGTTGTAACGACGGACCGCTGCATAAATATCACGCAGTTAATAACTTCATTGTTTAAGGCAATACAATGGAATTGTTGCAACCAAGTAAATTTAATGCTGTTTGCATATACTAGTTTTAAAGAAACGAATTTATTTTCCCCAGCAAACATTTTTGATGATTGAAGAGTTATTCCATTAACGCCGAAGCAGTAGTTTTGATCGCACGCTTGAACTCATTTTGTTTTGGAAGAAACTGCCCGCATGTAGAGACTCTCTACAATGTGAACAATAAAAGTTAATATCAGAATTCAAACAATTGCCTAAAAGTATGCTGTAAAAACATTTTTTTTTTTTTTAATTTAACTCTACGAGCAGAGTTATACGTATATTTAACGCTTGGAAGATGGATAGTTCTAATGCATTACAAATGTTGGATGGGTTCTGTTAAGTTTGTTGTAGTAAATGTATATAGTTATATGCAAACCTTTTCATGAAAATTGCTTTATAGGGCAATGACAACTCTTGTACGAACTGACATAAATTTAATATGCATACCAAAATATTCAAATGTGTATTTGTAACGCCTAAAGCATTAATGTTCATTACTAATTAACACAGTAGTGTAGATTTGTACATATTAACTAATGCATGCTTATACGTACATTTGTATTTGATATTGATTTTTAAATTAGTTTTTGTGTGGGAGAATTCCTTGAGGACTTGAAACGTAAAGTTTTATCGTTATTCATATAAGTGAAAACAATGAAAAGATCTTTAATTTCAAGAGAAAGGCGTTTAGTTTTCTATTAGAAAAAAAGTATATGGAATTTACAAAGAAAATAAAACATTAAAGATGTTAAGCTTAATTGAAGGTCATAGAAAAATCATACATTGATGAAGAAATTAATGACATAATTTTACAAAATTAAAAAATGTTTCGTCTGTTAAATGTTTATCAAATTATGAAATTGCTCAATATTTGATATCCCTCTAACAAATTATATTTTTTGTGGATATTTTTACTATTATATTTTCTTAAAAAAAATCAACATAATCGTACTAAAACGAAATAGTGATTGAAATAAGAGATATTTAGAAATTACGTATTTTGTTTATTTTTGACTTGTATCACTTTCGACTAAAAGTATGGAATGTAATTTTCGTTTCTTCTTATCTTGATTTTTTGTTCTTTTATCTTCTTTCATTATGCCCAAATTTCCTGCACCGAAAACTTTTTTATATATAGACAGAAAGATCATAAATCGAGCGTTGGAAATGCTAGAAATCAGAAAACGCGGCCCTAACTAATTATTGATAGAAAAAGTTTAAAATTAAAGTACAACTTATTACCTATTAAATGAGTTAGTTTGGCACTGCCAATATTTTTATTTGACATAGTCCTTTTTTTTAAAACCACTCAGTGTTTTTCGTCAATGTGCAATACCGTAGATATTGTGAATACAGAAATTTTTTCTTGTTATTGTAAAAACATGATTAGCCTCAAAATCAAAAAATTTAATAAATCGCATTTAAAGTTTTAAATAAAAATTCCATAATAAGATCAAATTGTATGCATTGATCTTTACGGCTAGGTCAATAATTTATTTGAAATTTGCTAAAACAAATTAACAAAATGAACGTAAAATATCGATTTTTGAAACAATATGGCTTATCATGTTTTACAATAAGCCCTTGTTCATATCTTGACTTTTGAGCATACTTTAAGACATCATTTCGTAAGGATAATTGTAATCATAATAAAAATTTACATAATTTTGTTTTTTCCTTACTTTTTCAATTAAAGTACAGCTCCCACAAAACTGGGGTGTGGACAGATTTCTACATATCGGGCAATAAAAACAAAGCTCATATTATTATAATTTTAAGCGTAAGCGTATCATCAATACAAAACACAAAACATGGTCCATATTTTGAAATATTTTGTTTTCTGCACTTCATGTGCTCATTAAATGAAAATCACTGCTTGTTTTTGGCTATACTCAAAAATATGGATAACATTCTGAACACTTTTTACAAAAAACGTAAGAATCAATATGACATCATACCACTACAAAGTTAAATATTTAAAAGTCATACGTGATCCCGTATTATCTTACTAAGCCTACTTAATGTATCTAAGTTTTACCATTCAATATAAAGACTTTTTTCTATCATAGCTACATTCATGATATTATATTCAAAGCTAATTTTTCCGCAAATTTATAAACCTGTGAGCATGTTACTGAAATGTTTTTAATACACAAAAAAAAAATTCTACAACATTGTGTGAGGTAAACGAAAACGCACAAGGTTATGCTACATTTTTTTTTTTTCTTCAGTGCTATGAAGCATTTCTCTGTCCATTAGAATGTTACACACATTTTAAAGGACTCCAAGGAGTCATGATGCAATAAATTTGCTTTGTACCACACTTGAGTAAGCAAGCGGGGCATGAAGTTTATTAATTGTATGCTCGAAGACTTAAAATAATTTCGTTAACAGTCAAGTTCAAAATTTGAATTTATAAAAAAAAACTTTACCGCGTGTGTTTGTGATTTCTTTCACCTTGGAATAAGCAACACATTTACCTTTTTACAGGCGCACATAAATATGCTACGCTTTAATGCCTTAGATAAAGCATAACAGTGCGTTGAACGCTTCTCATCGTTTAAGCAATTTTTCAAGGACTTTTGCTGCCTCAAGGTGCTTAATGCGTGCTTACTTTATTTTCCACTTTCGTTAGCAAGTAATTGCAGTAAAAAAAAATATTTTTTTTTATTCAAATGGCATTGAAAGAAAGGCGTATACGCACTTTACTTGAGTCAACACGCTCAAAACTAACAACTTGTAAGTAGGCAATGTAAACTTAATGTTATTTGTTTAATTAAAAACTTTTAAAGTTCTACTACAGCTGTGAGGCACGGAAACAGCGCCTACAGGTTTGCTACTAATTAAGCAAACTGTTTGTCTTCAAACTTCTTCATTTAAGTTTATTATTTTCAGTGCAGAGAACTTTTGCATACATTTTCGCTAGCTTACCTTCTTTGTTAATTCCGCTTGCAAACTCAACAACTTAGCGTATGACAAGCATTTGTAGCGTAATTAATACAGTGATTTGATGATTTGAAATCCTTACTTTGCACATCAACGATTACAATTGCACCTGCTACATTTATTTTGCCATAAATTGGGTCATATGATTAAGTATGCAGCATTTTCCTTTATTGCTTCTGGGCGTGTTACTTTCAATATTTCGCCACTTTTTTTCATTTAACGAGTAAATTGGGTTAACAAAAAAAAATTATTGGCATATTTTTGCATTTCTCTACTTTGTTTGCATACCATTATACACGCAAATTTCGCGCCTCGGCCTAAATGTATGTCACAAAAGAGTGTTGTGTTTTTTAACTGCGGCTCTTACGCAATTTTAAAAGATTTCTTCTTTTTTTAGTAGTTCTTTAGCATCGCGCACGTTTTTAACTTTTTCACAATAGCGTCCGACGAAAGCGGCACTATAAGCCGTAAGTTACCGTCGCCGTTGATATCCTTAACGAAACTAAACGAGCACAGGCGAGCACAAAACTTTGGCTACGGCATTTGGTTTTGAATGTGACGAAATGTAAGTGGAGCTTTTTTTTTTGTCTCGTCGGTGTCTCGCGCCTCCTTGCGCGCTGTACACGAAGTCTAACGAAAATTGACAGTTGGCAATGACAGTAGTTGTTGAACTCCTTGAAATTGCTCTCTAGCTCTGCCTGACGCAGGCGTACAATTATGTGGAATGTATGTAGATGCTGAGAGAAAATGAAACAGCAAAGAAAAAGCTCAAAATATTAGGTGGCAACGAAACGATTTGTAAGTTCAACCTACTGAAATTTAAACAAAAAAAATTAAGCTTTAAGCTCGGTCCATAGCACAGCTCACCGTTTTATGAATGAAAGTCGTCATTGTTCCAATACCAACGTATTCCACTAGCAGTTTACACTATTAAATCGCCTTAGTAGCAAATGCTCTGTAGCGCCCAAAAAGGAGCTTCATTTTTTTCCATAATTTCCTACTTCAACAGTAGTTACTGCAGCTGTTCATTGCGTTGATGTCTTTGCTTTTTCTTTTGATTTTCGCTTTGATTTTTTCTTTTTCTTCTTTTGCACCTCGTTTGATTGACCGGGTTTTTCGCTGTTGCTTTTGTTATGATTTTAAGCTTTTTGTCTTGTTGTTGCTGTGCGTTACAGAAGAAGCTGCTACTCTCTGTATTTTCGCAATTTCCTTAGTAGCAAAAATTTTATGTCGCGTAGTCCTTGAATTTAACTGTGGGTAGGGTCAGTGTTGTGTGTATATGGTAAAGTGGTTACTTGGGAATTTTTCTCTCACCCCTCATTTCGATTTCGGATGGCTTGTGATGCGAGCCTTTTTTTTTTGTGGTGATATTGTTTAAGTAATTGTTTCTTTTGCCGCATTAAATTTCATGTCATTAAGTACAATGTTGATTTTTGGTCACAATTTGTTGTATTTAATGTTATTGAATTCGGATTTCTATTATTTCACTTACAATTTAACTTTTGGGCTTCGATTTCAGTTGAAACTTGGATTCTTTTAGTGATACAAAAATAACTCATGACACAAAATCTTTGAACTTATTTTATTTTAATTTTTATTTCGATTTATTTAAACTTATTTAAGCTAAAGAAAAAATTTAAAGTAGAATTACAAAAAAACAACAATCAATACTACAAGTAAATTTTATATCTTAACTATTTTTATCATAAATAACGACAAAAATTCGCCATCAAAAACTACTGTGAGAGAAAAGAAATGAAATGTTCGTTGTCAGAAAACTTTCGTATAGTGAAAGAAAAAAGATGAAAGAACAAACCAAAACAAATATGAAAATAAATATTCTATTGCATATTTTTAGTTTTAAATATAAGAAAAAAAGAAAAATTCCGAGAAGCGAAGTGTGCTGAGGCAGGGGACTGGTGAGCGCATTTTCAGTGTGATTTCCAGAACTTCGAAAATGTATTCTCAGTTGATAAGGTATTTTGATAATTTGATAAGGTGAATGGTATGATATGATTCCTAAGAAGATTGGAGTTTATTGAAGTTTATTTGCAGTCAAACAGCATACAGTTTTCTTAACCTACTAATAGCTATTTACGTAACAGTGAAGAAAATAAATATTTGCATGGAATTATAGTTTACCATGGCAATAAATTCAGTTATCTCTTTATTTTTATATGTTTGTATACGTAAATTGCAGCTGTGTAAATATAATAAGACAGACATACATGAAATCAAATCTAATGCAGATAAACCAAAAGGACCGAATTCCTTTTCATTCGGCAGCATGTATCCTTTTTATTTTTGTTGGTCTTACCTTATTCTTTTACTTACTTTATTTATCCTTTGTTTTCATTTTTTTTACATCCTATTGTCAACGAATATGACGCTGTTATTCACGCATATCACACAAACTAAATCCAGGAAAATTCATAAGGTCTCTTTTATTCAAATTCAAAATCGTAAAGTTAACTGAGCACCAAGCTGCATTTTTTAACCACCAAGTAGGAAAAAACGAGTTTAATTTGTTCACTGAATAAAAAGCCAAAAAGTCAATCTCTATATTAAGTGACCAAAATAAAAGCTTTCAAAAAGAAAAGCCGGCTCTGATCTGCAACTCATTTTGGCTTTTGTCCGGCTCATGATAGTTCACATATTATAGGCCCACACAACAGTGCGCAATCAAATCTAAATGGCATATCCTCATTTCTCTAAAAGAACTAAAACCTGTATGAGTGATATGACATACAGCCAGAGAGAATGTCACACCAAGTGAGTGATTGTTATTTGGCATACGTAACGTGCCTTTGCATATCCATATTTATTGCACAACAACAACAATAATATCACAATTGCAGAAAGTGTTGTTTGGTCATTGCTGCTGCTGTTGCTTCAAAGTCTTTGCACCAACAATATCTACAACATGTAACAATAATAATAACATTCCAAGCCGGATGCGATTTAAACGCATGCTAAACAATGACAACATTGGAAGGAACTTTCCCAGCAGTTGCTGGGGCTGTTTATCTTAAGCTGCTTCTTTTTTTTTTTTGTTAACATCGTAAAGCTTTGGTTGTTTACAGCTGTGCGGGTCTGTGTAAGTTGTTGTCATCTATGTTGATGTTGCTTTTATTTTACCTTTCTTGCATAATGTTGAGTTTCATAAGGATTCGTGCAATAATTCCTGTGCTACCGTTGCCGTTGTTTGTGTTGTTGCATTTATTGTTTTAGAAAATTATAAATTTTGTCATTCGCTCTGGATTAGGTTGTGATATTTTTGACTTTTTTTGTTGTTGTTGGATTTGTTATCGTAACACCATAGTTCAACATATTTTTGCTAGAAGTGTAGTTTAAATATTTGTTATGAAAAATACTCTTTAACACAAACTCTGGGAAGTAGCCCTTTTTAAGCATAAGTACCAAAAGACCTAGCATAGTTCGATTTTTCGTTTTGAGTTTAAAAAATTCTTAAAATATACATATGTAAATAATATTGTATGTCAAATAATATGGAACATATTTAAGAAGTTCAAAGAGGTTAAAAATCTCGAGAAAAGTTGAAAATCTCGAAAGAAGTTGAATGAGGTTGAATAAGTCGAAAAAATATGGAATTTATTGAACAAGTTGAAAAATGTTGAAAAAGTCGGAAATTTTTCAAAAATATTGAAAAATGTTGAAAAAGTCGAAATAAATGGAAGAAGTTAAACAGGTTGAAAAATGTCGAAACAAAAAAGCCAAAAAAAAAATTGAAAAAGTAAAGCAAATGGCGAAAAAAATTGGATAAGTTAGAAATGTCGGAAAAATTGAAAGAAGTTGCAAAAAGTTTAAAGATTTTGCAACAGTTGAAAATGGCTGAAGCTGTTGAAAAACACTGATAGCGTCGATAAAATAAGAAAAATTCAGAAAAAAGTTGATGGAGGTTAAAAATCTCGAAAACAATTGAAACAGGTTGAAAAGGTCATGTTGAAATGATGAAAAATCCTGGTAAATTCTATGAAGTTGATAAAGGTTTAAAAAGTCTAAAGGAAAAAGGAGAAAATATTAAAAAATTTGAAATAGTCAAAAAATATTTTAAAAAAAATCAAAAAATGCCACAATGATGGTAATATAGAGTTCGAAATCGAGGTATTTGTTTCTGGAAGATAACTTTAGTTTAATGCGCTTTAATTTCGGTGAATCAAAGAAATAAAATTTGTGCTGTTTTATTAAGGCTTATAGCTCAACCAAATTGTTTTACATATTTTGACGGTTATGGCATATTCATAAGATAACTGATTGTAAGCAAAAATTTGCTCAAATATCATTGACCTTTATTTCAAGAGAGTATATATGTATATGACAGTTGTACCATTATTTTAAATCAGATTTAGGCTGCATATAATATCTATGTGTCGTTTCAAAGCAACAAAATTACAAAGTACAATGCATTTGAAATGAAAAATTAGGAATGCATACCAAAAAACACAGCCCAATATGCTGTATCCTTTCGCATATAGAAGCACGTACACTACCCTACACCAAATACAATACAACGGCAAAAGTACTATGGCGCACACACAACAAAGCGGAAGTGAGGCATCATCAATCTAACGTGAAAGCAAACGTGAATAGTAGTCGTCCTCTGCATCGTCCCCGATAACGCTTTTATTGTCAGTCATCACTGTGTGTTACATAGTTGTGCCACGTACGCGTATAAAAAACAGCACCAGATATCGCGCCCAAAACGCTGTGAATAAAATTAATGGATTTTGTACGCAAGCAAATCGAAAAGATCGATCAAAATCGATAAGAAACTTGTTAGAAGACTTGAATGTACATACGTATTTTTGTATTTTATAAATGTCTGTGAAAAGGAACAAACTTTAAGGATATAGAAATTATGCAGGTATTCGTTTGTACCGAAATATATTGCTAAAAATGCTTAAAAGATTTCTTTATTAATTTAAATTAAAAAGTCTCAATAGTAAATTCTATACAACATCGTTATTATTTTTACAAGATGTAAATGTAATTAAAATAATATGCTTTCTATTGAAATTTCAAATTTGGGAATGTAAACAGCATTATCAATTTACTCGTAATTGTTCACAAACTGTATGAAGCTTCTTCTGGCATTAGCAAATTACACTCAACACAACAACTCGTACATCAATTACCTTACGTACTTCTTGCAGCACCTTTATTGCTTGCTAAATCATTTTCAAGTGCATTTCTGCACTATTTTAGGTTACTTGAAGCACTTTCTAGGTTGTTGTTTTTTTTAGCTTTAATTTTTGTATTTGCAAATGCACTCTAGGCACTCATTATGTTTCAATTTACAATTCCATGCCATTACCAATTGAATTGCCTTGTTGTTAAGCCCTTCATCGATGTTTGTCTGCCTCTCCCTGTACTTCCATCCACTCTCTCGTCTGTTCTACGCTATCGACTTTCTTCATTTGATGCTATCAAATTTTGTTCCACATTTCGCATTCATTACAATTTTGGGTTTCTGTTTGCATTTGGGGGAGGGAGTGGGACATTGCAATCATTGCATTCACGCCTCTAAATGTTGGTTATTTCCGTAAATCGTTTTGGCAATTCATCAAGTGGTCTTGTAAATTTTGCAAAGCAAAAAAGTAGCAAAGGAGGAGCTGTTGAGTTATTGAACTGTTAGTGGCAAATTTTTCGATACCAATAATTAAATCAGTTTTTACCTTTGAGCTTAAGAGTTTCATTGCATAAAATAAGGTTCAAATACAAGATTCTCTTTTATTTTCACTAGAGTGATTGTGGATATATATATTTATTTTTGCATTTTGATGTATATTCGCTATATTTTTAAATCGAATATTAATTAAAAATGTTCAGAAAACACAAAACTTCATAACGTTGGAACGAGTTTAACTGGAAAAGTTCTGAAAGTATCAACGTATTCAGCAGGTACCTATGACCATTTTGAAAAAAAATTTTCAACTTTTACCCATCAACTCGTAGAATAAAAATTGCTAACCCCGTTTACCGAAATTTGGGCATCCCAAGCGTGTCCATTTTCTTTTAAGCTGCAGAAATGGATGTAATTTTTATTGAAAATTATAATTCAGTTTTCTCAAACTATCAAAAATTGTAAAAAGTCCAATGGTGAAGAAAATTTCATACTGATTTTGAAAACTAAGTGTCTTTTTTGTTCGCAGTATCCTCCCACGAATCGCTTAGAAGATCTATGTAATCGACAGTGAGTTTGTTATTCAACTCAAAAGTTCCATCATTTGGAATTAATTGCTCAATGCAGGCGAGTTGGGAGCAAGAATCTTAAATCAAGCAATAGAGGGCACTTTAATAAATCGTAAGAGATTTGCTTCTTCTTCATTTTACATTTCTTACAAACATCATAAGAAAGCTGTTAAAAATAAGGAAAATACTTTAAATTTCAGTTTAATCCATGCAGATTTCACATTCTTAAAAATATTATTTTTGAAATGATTTACATAACTCTAACATAAATTCAAATTAACATATCATAATTAAATATTTTAACATGAATTTAATCGAAATTTTATGAAAATGCCTGCAATTTAGAAGACAAAAGCGTACGCTGTAGTTAACAACATGTGTCAAACATAACCAAACAAAATAAACGAAAATTTAAATCCATACATATCTACATATAAATTATTAATCACACATACATAGTACACATATATGTACTTTAAGCCAGCCAACTAATTTCGGTACAATAACAACGTTTATCCAAAGTGACGGTTTTAATTAGAAGCAGACAGTGAATGGTATACCTACTGGAACAAAGCCAATAATAACAAAAACAACAACAATAATAATGATTATTAAAGTCTGTCGTATGTTACAAAAGGCATTCACACGTAAATTTATTTAAATTAAATTTTGTTGTTATTTTCACTTAACTACATAAATCATTATCTTCTACTTCGACTATTCGTACTTGATTTTCCTAGCAATATTCATAAAATACTATGTTTTGTCACGGTGGGCCTTAAATAAATTGGTAATATAACTTGGTAACATCAGGTTATTATACATAAATTCTGATATAATTCAAGGAAATATATTTTTAAAAAAAATGGTTAGTTCTTTTTGTAAATTAATAATTAATAATTCTTCCTTGTTATTCCAAAGGATTTTGTGCAAATGCATGAAAATGACCAAAATTGTAATTTCTGACAGATTTGACATTCTGACAACAGATATGTCTGAAAAAAACTACATACATAAAATACTAAAATTTTACTTTAAACCAAATTTACCAAATTTATTTGGCCAACTGTGTGCTAGGCACAAGGTTGGGAAACCTTTTACGTGCTTTGCTATGCTTTGCTGTGGGCTTCTCATGTTTAAGACATACAACGTTGTTTTGTGTACGATAATTGGAAATAAATTAATATTTACTGCGCGTTAAGCTTGATGGCGATTATATCAACTATAACTGAGAAGCCAATGAAAATCAATTGCAGTCTCGTAGGCAAATGTTGCTCCAAATACTTAACAAGTTTAATAGCATTTAAGATTTGGTAATTTACAGAATAACAAATTTGAATAAACACGTGTATATTGTTGAAGTAGTTTGGAGCTATGCACAAAGATTTTAACAATTTCTCTTAATTTTCGTGCCGCACAGTTTGTTCGATGAAACTTCTTCAGTAAACATAACAAAACTTTACCACAAGTTATTTCAGATAATGTTAGAGAAGAAGAAAAGAAGCTCAAATGAAGTCGTTAAGACTCAAAAACTACCAAATAGTCAATAACGGTGAAAAAACATCAAATTGTATTAAAGGAGTGATAAAAAAGTCCGTGAAAGTCGAACAGAATCGAATAGTATCAAAAAACCAAAAAAAAATGTTCGCCCCCTGAAGCAGCCAGGGGGATCATGGGGATATATCGCCTCTGAGAGAAAATTTATTAAGATAAAGATTTAGTTAAAAATTCGTTCATTTTTCATTAGACCCATCATCAAAAATCATATTCACATGTACTAAAATTTTGATATTCAATTTTAACGACGGAAGAAGGTTTTCACTCTCTTTATATGGCTTTTTCCTCCCTCACCAGTGTCTCGCTTTTCACTGGAAAAATATGTGGCACGTTTGTCCACATCCAAATTGAAATCGAAGCAGTATAGCCTAAAAATTCGTAGCAACATATTGAAAAATGCTCTTAAAAGAGCCCGTCTATACACAGTCTTCCAAACTATGAGATTTTCAAACCAATATGCGACTTATGCAGCACTCTAACCTTCCAAAAATCATAATTGGCTATATCTTGAGAGTTTTAAGTGCAAATACAATATATTGAACAAAAAGTGGGCGGGAATAAGAGGGTGGGAATAATATAAGGGTGAGGCCAAAATACTCACAAATTCTTGAGAGTTTAAAATGAAAAGGCAAAATGAGTTGAGTCTCATCAACATGGGGTATCACAGGGAATGAAAAAGTGGATGAACTGGCTAACCAAAGATCAGTGACTACTCCAATGGCTCCGCAATTTATCAGCATCAATTTTACGGAAATAATTTGTTGGATCAATGACTTTGTGCTCACACAGGAAGATGGTCCGACCTTGATTTCTGGAAACGTGCAAAGTGTTTCGTGAAAGAACCGTCTAGAAAAATAGCGAAATATCTTTTACACCTGGGAAGAACGGATCAACGACTACTGGTAGGTTTAATAACGGAATATAATACATGACAGCACTTGTGTAACATGAGTGGCATCATCGATCTAACCTGCCAATCGTGCCTTGAGAATGACGATACTATAGAGCACTACCTCAGTACTTTCTTGCTTTTTCAAGATGCGGGAGAAGTTTTTTGGGAAACGATGTCTTGGAAATGAGTTCTGCCCACTTTCATGCACTTTCGATGCTTCTGAAATATTTTAAAGAGACGCAAAAGTATGTGAAAGAGTAATTTAAACTGTATTTCCTTTAGTTTTCTTTTTTACTTTTTTTCTATTTTAATTCACTTCCTATCATTATCGGAAGTAAAAAGAGATTGAAAAAATCAAAATGTCTCAAAAACTGTACTATAAAAAAAAATTCAATTTATACATTTTCGGATTCTGCGGGAAAAATACATAAGGAAAGTAACCTCTTATCAATTGTGAATTTTTAATATAAACTAGTGCTAACAACATAAAACTGTTTTCAATTTTAAAATTTTCTTCTTCTATGATATAATTTGAGATATTGTAACTTTAAAAATAAATGTATGTATAAAACGAGCTGCAAGCAATCTTATATAGCTTGCAAATATATTGAACAGTTCTATATAAGCAAAATTCGAATATTCCACAGGTATATAAACTGCAGTTGATGCTGTCAATATTCATTAGCAAAACGTAGCAGCACAATATTGACATCAGCTATTTTTGTCCTACATAACAGATGGAAAATTTACACCTTTGTGGTTTACTGGTTTTGGCAGGTGACGAGACAGCCAATTAAATATTTTTGAAAATGCATGGCGGGTAAAGCGTTGCTAAGGAACTCAGTCAGGATTCCATTTTATGGAATTACTAAATAGAACACGATATGTAATGAACAAATTACAGTTTCAGCTGAATAATTTAATAGTTCAGCGATTATGTTCTTCAGTACATCAAACTTTATAAATATTTTAACAAAAATTTGGGTAACGCCATTTATATTTTTCTAAACTTTAATTATTTTTGAAATTGAATAACGAAAGATATCGCCCAGTGTCAAAACTGTTTATTTTAAGATATTGCCATATTATGATATTGGTTATCTTGGATTCATGGCTTGGGTGTGCTAGCGTTGATTTCTGAAAATGAATTTTTGTTAACTCCGATCTTTAAAAGCACATAACTCTTAAAGTTGATTTGTTAAATAAAATCTGTTTCTATTGCTCACAATGTCTCCTTAAGGATATGGCTAGAATTTTCTCCACACACACAGAAATAGTACAAATAGTAAAAATTGTCCCAGTACAAAATATTTTCGGACGCATTTTGTAGAAGATAAATGGTTTTTAAGATAAATTTGCAGATAGGAAACTATTTTTATATATAAAAATTATTATAAATTTCCTTGCGAAAAATGTGTTTAGAAATATTTTGTAGAAAAATAAAATATATTTTCATGATTTAAAGAAATAAATTTTTGATTCCATTAAGGCTTCCACGCCTTAAATAAAAATTATAATTAAAAATGAATGAAAGGCGAATCTGTTCCTTAGATAGATCGGCTACTGAATGTTGATAGAACCAATGCAAAATTGTTAAGCCAAACTAAAATGTACATTTTTTCAAGCATTGCGATCAAAAATCGTCTAAAATTTAAATACTCTAATTGAATATTTTTCAACTTTTATTTTGGCGTTCTCTCCCCCCAATTTTAAGAATTAGCATCAACATCTATTAATTCAACCTCAAGCTCAATTTAAAAAAAAAAAAAGGTGCAAAAAAAATAGAATTAAAAGCATGGACTAAGCTTAACGAAGCATGCAATCTAAGCAAAAATATTTTTGGTTAATTGAGAAATCGTTAAAAAACGCTTGATTGTTGCAATGTTGCTGGAATAAAAAATGCACTCACCTACCGACAATACCAATAGAGTAACTGCAACAGCAACACCAACAACAATGTTGCTAATTTACCTAACGAGGTAAATTGAACAAACTTGTCGTCGTCACTAATGGACTTTCAATTGAAATTCAATTTCAATTTTGTATTCAAATTGTAACAAGTGACGAACGAATGAACGAAAGAATTGCATGCGAAATTCTCTTGATTGCTGCGATGGAATTCCAGCTGAACTTTTACTTTTTTTTTTTTGATTTCTTAGCCAGTTTTTGGTAAATCGAAGATGAATTGCAAAAAAAAATTGCATTAAGCAAACAAAATATTAAGCAAAATCAAAAAGGACCTTCTAGCAAGCAGCAGCAGGACGATGTTAAATAGTCAGAAAAAGCTACAGAAAAAAAATGTGAGCGCTGTTAAGCAATAATATGCAAATTACAAAATATTGTATTTCTAGACGATAGTGCAAATTTGACCCATGATTCGATTTTGTTATGCTCTCTTCCTCAACGTATTCAATGCCACAGCGACAGGCGACATTATTCATCCGTTGGCCACATAGTGAGTTCAACCAATTTGTCAATGAATGGTTGGGTGGTTGGCTGAAAAATAAGGCAACGCAGCACGGCGGCGTTGAATCGACTTATAAATGAAATTCTGCCCAGTAAATATTTTTTGGTTGAATTTTGGCAAAAAAGAACCAGTGAAAATGTTAGGTATAAAATCAGCTATTTCGAAATTGGTAAAGTTTCAAAATATCCAAAATGAATTATATAACTTTTATAATATAACAGGGTGGCGCACAATATATATGTAATATTGCACGTGTAATTAAGAAAGTGCGAAAAACGGTCAGCTCACCTCGGTCTATCGCGGAGATTGGATTAGAAGATTTGCCTCACATTGCATTTGTCATCATACAAAGTTGAGGTATAAGAAATTCAAGCCAACAGGCTAACAATAGTGGCTGAGTTCTGCCATTTTATTGTGAGAAAAAGCAAAGCAAACTAATTATTTCATCCACAATTTAATAATGAGCGATGACGCCCCGTTCCAATTCAATGCCTATGTTAACAAACAAAAATTCAGAACACTGGCCACAAAAAATTCACGGGAAATGAACATATATTTTTTTAAATCGTCGGAGCGTGAATTTCGAAAATCAAATGCAACTCCCATACACCAGCAACCAAGGAACAGTCGAAACATTAGACTTCTCCTGAAGAATCGAAGCCAGAGAAAGCCAAATGGGTGATAGCTACAATGGCATCTCATGTAGACGGCTGGAGAATGGAGGCTCATCGCTTTCCAAAAAAAAAATAATAATTATAATTCTTTTAAAATTTTGTTAATAAATTGGTTCAGTGTCGCCGTGCTATCCTCTCTGTGGGAATGCAAATTGATTTCAAGGATAAAATTGATCTAACCCACCCACCACGCCTACTTTAACCACATTTTAGCAATTTTGTACAGCAATTGGAAATTCATTTTTTCATTTGTTGCTGTCTTTGCCGCAAATGTCATCATGCAAGTGCCATTTTATGGGTGATGCTGTTTTGTTTTTAAGAGTTGCCATACTGAGAGTAAATTTCAATTAATTTATAACAAATTATTTATCTACTGACCAAGCCATTTAAAAAAAATAAAATTTCGGCGTACAAATAATATTATATACGAATGACATTTTTCAAAGCAATTTCTTATTACGTTTGTCTTTTTATTTTCTAAATATGTTGGCAACATTTTCTCTCTTCAGCTATGTATGTACCTAAATTTTTGTTTGAACTTTACTGTCTGCTGCTGTGTCAAGATTAAATTTTCGCGTACCCATTAACATAAACTAATAAAAATCAGTCAAATGCAAATTTTGTTGCATGCTGATTTGGTTAGCATTTGTTATTGCTGTCCACAGGAAATATGCCCAAAAACGTGACATTTGACACTGATGACGTTTTTTCCTGATGTATACATAGTATATGATAACACTAGTCAAGCTGCTACTTTATTGGCTTTAGCTCTTTTCAATGATGGCATTTGTATTGGTTACCCTTTGCGGTAATTTAAATTCAGTTTGGTTATGGTAACTGTGAAAAAGAATTTAAAGAAAAAAAAACTAGTTCCACAATCCTATACATGACACTTATTTTTACTATGAATGATTGACGTGTTTTAAAGAACATTTTATGATTATTACTGACAATTCCAATCAAAGGAGTTGTCAAGGTCATTGGTGTACGGAACGGTGTAAAAAATTTGTAAGTATTGAAGCTTTTAATCATAATTCTATATTCAGACAATTTCTGTATTACCCTTATTGCATAAAAAAAAAGATGAACATATCTGTCGTAGCCCTGCTTTCATCTGAAAGTCTCCAATTTATGATACATTGAGAGGTTTAATCAAAAGACTATATTATTCTTATCTATCTCAGATAGACTATCTGGATGAAATATTGCAACCAATCTCTTGAATCCAGAGGCACTTATCCTTTACAAGAAATATCAAAAATATTTTGAATGGCTTTGTATACTAAAATAAGACCAAAATGGTGAAAAAACATCGACCGATATCATATTATGGTAATTTGGAATCGTTCGAATCTGCCGTCAGATTTTGATCTTCACGTCAGCATTTGGTTAAAAGCACTTCTATGATCTTTATATTTCTGAGAGAGGTTTGGTGTCTGAGACAAAGTTATTCCTCATGATAGACTTAAACGCTGCATAAGAATATTTAGAAGGGGTGCTAGATGGGTAATGTTAAAATAAAAAAGAACTTTGTCCTTTTATGAGGAACAACTTCGCCACAAATCTCTCAGGCTTTAAAAAAAAAAGTCGTAGAAGAGCACTTTTAACAATTTTGTCTGAAATTTGAATGCAAATTCGAACTCAAATCGCCCTGAGTTGGCATCAGTCAATTCACTGCACACAGAGTTATATTTAACAAAAATTTGCTGGTAACGTTCAACTAAATATTACATTACTAATTAGACCCATTGATTTCACTTTCATTCTGCTTTACTACTGTACATCATTCAGTACGAAAAAAAACTCCTAAAATTGAGGAATAATTTTTGAGTTGTTTGAGAAAACCCTTAAATTGTAATTTTACTGCTTAACATATTTCCAGGTGATATTTACCATAATGTCACCTTACAAGTATACAAACTTTTACCTCTTTTGCAAACGGTGATGTAACCTCATTCTAAAAACTCAAAATTTATCTACGAATTATACAAAATTCACAATAAATCGCAAATAAGTACAAGTATACTTCGAGTAGCTACTGAAATGCTGTGCACAAAGCCACAAACTTGAATTGTAAATGCAACCAACACCTGTCGGCTTCCTCTTTTCTGCATCGCAAATGTGTCTTTAGTGAAATCAACATACTATGAGTGGAAAACAAAAAAAGAACAACTTGTAGACACATAAGATGATATGAAGAACTACTTGTCTTCGGAATCACTGCCTTTAAATTTTGTGCTAAGGTAGCTGCAGCACTGCAAGTGAAACTGCTTTTAAAGCAGTGAAATGCAAAAATTCTCATGAGTTTGCTATCACGTGCTATTACTACAGTTGTGCTGAACAGAAAGACCCATGACGAAAATGAAGCAACGTCTTGAAAATTTATTTTGACATTCCTATTGGTCAAACTGCAAACAGAGCGGAGTCTGTCTATGCAAATGTAGACCAAAAGTGTGTCAAGCGAAAATACGTAGGTTTCCATTTCACTTTTTTTTCCTCCAAGCGCTTGTCCTTTCTATTTGTGCCGTTTGTGACCACCACCACCAACCGCGTGCACAGTTTTCTGATAACACGTTGATGTCATTAAATGGCAGTTTGGTCACATTGCAAGAATTTTGTACCGATCTTCCTGTTGATTTTGTTGTTGTAGTTATTGCTGAGTGACACATCTTTACTTTGGCATTACACTATATCGTATGGTGTATGCAACAGTGGCAGTTGCTATATTAGCAGCAACTGTGCTATCATTAGTTTCCATCAAACTATTGCCCAGTAGACAATTCAGCAAGGCTCTTTTCGTCGTATGAAGAAAGCATTCTTAATATCAGCTTTTCATGCAAATATGATTTCCACAGCAGGCCTGTAAACCTGCAAAATACTTGCCTTATTTGAGATTTTCCACGTATTTAATCTTCCCATAGAGACTTGTTAGCTCTGCCTGATCTAGCAGCTACAAAAAGTGATCTAAATTTCTATTTTATAGTTTTAAATTTTTTATGGAAATTTTGTGACACACAACAATTACTGGGTACTTTCGACAAAAAAAGAGAAACATTGACACTCAAACGTGTAGATATTTCCTCATCTCAATTTTTTTATAAAATTTATGACAAAATTTTATCCGTATTCCTTTGGGAAGTAGATACGCAGCATTCTTTCTACTGGGAAATGTACACACCAGATTTCCATTTTTGCATTCTACTTGTAAACGACTATTTTTATCCTATCCTCGGATAATCGTAAATGAAAAGAAAGTCACCTTCTAATAGCTTTTGCCACTCCCACTTTAGCCTGCTGGGTTGGTGTCAGCTCATACACAAATACACATTACACAAATATATTTATCAGTATGTACTCACAGAGCAACCACACCACATGTTATGCTCTCTGATCATTGCTGTGGTTTCCTTGCGGCTTTGATTGCTTAATGAGTTTGAGTTGAAATGAAGTGTCCTGAAATCTAGGGACACTACATTCAAGTGAATATGCGCCAGGGTATTTATAAAACGTAACTGCTTACGTAAACAGTAATATTTGAACATATAGTACATTAGAGTACAAGAATATGGAATATTTACTTGTTCGTTTAAAGTTTTATTCAATTATATACCTACACATGGGAAATCTTAACATTAATTTTTTGCTAAATGTGTTATTTAAGTATAAAATCGAAAAGTTTCTGAGCTTAAGCAAAAACATCATATTTTTGAAAAATTCAATTCCAAACCTTAATTCCTTTGAATACAAGAGAATTAAAGCTTTTCAGTTTCAGCTTTGATTCCTGGCACAAACTAATCCTGAAATTATAATTGTTGTTTACGAATTCGAATCCCTGAGGAATTTGATTTCCAAAAGATTTAAAATGCCGTCTATGAATTCAATTCCAAGTTTTGTTTGCTGGAAATGAATCGACCGGCAATTCAATGCTTTTTGTCACAGTATCATTATTATTATCGGAAAATTCAATAAAATAAGCCAAAAATTAATTAAAACCACAGTTTAAGAAGCTTGACATAATAGAGAAAACTCATTTTGGATACAGCAACCCATAAATAACAACAAAAAAAACTTCAAGTCATGTGTCATCTAAAGGAAAAGCGAAAGAATCAAAAAATATTTTTGGCCAGACTAACCATTTCTAAATTTCATAATAATTTAGATATTGATTAGAATAAAAGCAATTCAATTGTATTCATTAGACGTATAAGATGAATAATACCAAAAAATACATTTAATCAGCAGCAATTATCCACATCATCATCAGCATTACCATCTACATCAACATTGGCATTAATATCAAACAACGATAAAGAAGGGAAAAAACCCCCCATTTTATTAGAATATTCAGAAAGATTAAAAACTGCACTTTCAGCTTGTGTAGAGGCTATAGCGAACATAAAACAATAACAACAACAAAATGCAACAGCAAAATTCATTGTAATACCAACGGCAGCAACAGACGGAATTAAGTTGCCTCATATAGTTGTAGTTGTTGCAACGTCAACTTGAATAATTGCACAGAGATGGCTTGGGTTTCAACTAATGGTAGTTTCGAGCTCAAGTTCTGGTCACTGAACTGGAAATTGTTGCCCAAAAAGAAGAGCAACAGCATTTGCAGCAGCAAAACCACAATCGAAAAAAAAGGTATAAGGAAATAGCAGCAGGAACATCGGGCACAACAACAAAATCAACAGAACGGAGCAGCAGCTGTTAACCGCAAATCAAAAACCATGGTCTACGAGAAGTAGATTCAGACGGAATTTGTTAAATGCAATGCGAAACTTTCTAAATTTCACACGACATTTTTCGTCAGAATGAAATTTTCCTGTTTTATTTAATGCGTACTAAATAGATTTTGGAAAATAGCATTAAATTAATTAAATTTTTGGTTGCGGAAATTATTTATTTAATAAGGCCCACTGTATGCATGGATGTTAATTCTCGTTGGCAGCTGTTGTTGTTTTTGGCAACTTTACAAGAACTCTTAATAGGGGAGAGATGAATGCTGTAGAACGAACATTTTTATAAAGCATAAAGCAATGCTTAAAACCTTAAAGTGATGAGAGATACATAAATGAAATAATGTGTCTTTAATAACATTTTTCGGTTTTCTAACCCTATTCAAAATTTTCCAACTTATTCAACATCTTTCAACTTTTTTCAACATTTTCCATTTTTTTTCGACTTTTTTAACCTCTCGACTTTTTTAACCTTCAGCATTTACGATATTTTGTTTTTACTTTTTCGGCCTTTTCACACTTTTTACTAGTTTTCAACTATTTTTGACTTTTCAACCTCTTTCAACTTTTTAAATATCTTCCATATTTATGTGACTTTTCAACCACAAAATGAAAAACCGAGTTATGGTTGTTCTGCTAGTACTTTAACCTTATATATATATTATATGCCCACAAAATATCATATTTTCCAGATCAAGCGATATCGTGTTGATAGCAACTGTTTTCTTATAATAAAAGTCATATTCTCCTTCACTTTTGAACTTCACGAAGATGTGCTGAAAATTTCCTTAGAATGCTGACTTATATCGTTTGCTTGATGTATTTAAAATCTGTCAATTAATTGACCATAAAACTTTCACCTTAAACCCAAAAAACCCAAATCTCCTCTACATATTTTTCGCACTTACTTCTAATAGAGCTTGATGTATTCATGACATGGTTGCACTACTTTAATGTGTTGTTGCAACTTTGTCCAGCAGTTTCTTATCAGCAACAGTTGCAGCAAGAATTGTTTATAGTTTTTCTTCATTTCATTATGTTTGCATTTTGTTTTATCTTTTTTGTTTTACTCTGTGTTTTGTCTTAGTAAAAAGCATTAAACATTTAGGTCCATCATATGCATTGTTCTACATACATATGTATGTATGTATGTGTGAGTTGATATGCTCGCTTGTGATGGTAACATTGCCAGCTGCATTCAAATGTTTCCTTCTTTTGCTGCTGTTGCTTATTCTGTTGTTGCTACTGTGGCCTAAACTTCCGGTGCGTCATGTGCTATCATCTAATGGTTGGTCCTTAGAGTTGAGTGTCATTCGTTGTAAATGGTTTTCATGCGAGTTCTAAGCACTAATAGCTATGCCTTTTCAAAGGCATTATTGCTAACTGATGCTGTCATATGGTGTTTATCACTGTCTTTTTGAACTTTTCTTCAACATTTTCCGGAAAATTTTAGAAAAAATTAAAACTCAACTATGTCTTTTACAATGCCAACCATAAGTTTTTAAATTTTCTTAGAGTGGTAATAATATATTGATTAGTTGGTTTAAGTACACAATAAAATTCGTTTCCCTATTTTGTTTGAAATTTGGAAAACCTGGTAAAGCTCGAATTATTGAAGAGTATTGTAAAGCATGATGAGATAGTAGAGAAAATTCTGAATCATTTCGAAATATCAAAAAAAAATACCTGAAAGTATCGGAATAAAACTATAAATTAACTGACTAGTCTCAAAAATAAATATCGCAAATGAATATCATCAAAAAGTCTATAAGACAATGGTCTTAAAAAAAAACAGTTTGTATCAAAATGTATCGAAAAATTCGATAATGTAAGGGAAAATATTTAAAAGAATAGAAAGATATTCGAGAAAAACTTAAGGTCCTTAAAGTGATAAAGGATTGAAAAATAAAAAAGTTTAAAAAAGCCTAATAATATTGAGAAGTGACGAGAAAGAATATATTGCGAAGTGTCGAAAGTATTGAATATTACGAAAAATTTGAAAAATATTCGAAAATTGTAGTGCTGATAATCTTTATAAAACGAAGTTAATCAAATAAAAATTAAAATTCACTCTAAGATAATTTCAGTCCATTCAAGAAACTGCAAACCACCACATTTTCTCCTGTCCAACACCCTTACATAGTGCCAATAATACATTCATATTGTATATCCCCTATTGTTTTATTTAATAAACAAGCAATTTAAATGTAATTCCTAAGTTAGAAAATGTGAATAAATTTGAACCATAAATATTAATATTAAAATCCAGCTTAATATAAATTTTTAATATTGAAAACATAACCGGAAATATTTAGTAGCCTGTGATACGTGTAAGTTTTGCAAAAGAATAGACCAACCCATATGAACTTTTATGGCTTGCACATACAAAGACATAAAACTGCATTTAGGAAACTGGCATAACATTTACTTTCACACTTTCCACACACACACACACACACACACAAGCATTAAAGTCGAAAAAACTCAATTTCTTGGTCTCATTCACATTCTCAATCCATGCTGGTTGCTTAGTTGCTACGCTATTTGAACGCATCCGTTTAAGGACAATTATGTTGTCTAACCAAATGTTCGCACGTTTCAACCTCTGAAATATTTACATGCAGCACATTGGCAAAGTAAAGAAAACGATGGAAAAAATACATGAGAACGTGGTTTGGTCAGCCAAGAGTACCACAAATGAACCCGGCAGAAAATGCGCTTTGGCAGATGAAACTGCATTTTGTACTTTGCTAAGTACTTAAGAAAAATAATAATTTCCAAATGTTGAACTTCGATATACATCCTCGATCAATTTGGATTCAAGACCCTGAAGATAATCATTAGAGATAAAACATTTTCCATTTTTTCATTAACAATGTAGTACCTACTGGGCAGTCTTTTCATATACTAAGTGGCGTACAGCTGTACAGACTTTAATGCAAACATGCTTGGCTCTCGTATACTGTAAGCTGGTCATCTCTGGCTCACGCCCAACGCACATCAATATCGTCGTTTTATGAAGGTGGTAAAATAATTTTTACAAAGTTTTATTTTTTTACTTTTTGAACATTTATTAGTTTGCTTTCTAGTAAAACTACGAATTTGCAGCATTAGTTTTGACATTTTAAGCAACGCTGCCACGAATTGTGGGCGTTTTGGGTTTTTCTTTGTGAAAGTTTTTAAGGTAAAGTTTTGTCGACGCTTGTAAGGCCAATAAAATTTCGATTTAGATGTTACGGCAAAAAAAGTTTAAACTTTTTATTACATGGCAATCATTTTAAATTGGGTTTTTGGATTTTTTTTTTTTACAAATCGTGGTGGAAAACATTTTTTTTAACTGAAATTAAAAAACAAATGCAATAAGGTCATAAAGTAGCTGCAAGTTTCAGCTGCAGGAAATTTGGTCATAGCGTTATAAATTCTATGAGCAACAAATTTGCTGATTACTCTGAGCTAACACTTCACTTTGATAGAGAATTCTTTTTTCACATTGAGGGAAAAGAAAATAGGTTTTTCTTTAATCCGGCGGCTCTTTTATTTAGAAGTAAACTTAACTTTATTAGATTGAGATATTTTTACAAACGATATTGTAGAATCAAACCATACAAATTTTTATGAGGTGGAAATGTTATTAAATGGACATAGAAACTCGTACTATGATTTTCCCGTACTTTACTTCAAGATATGTTATATATTGTTTAAAACTTAAGTATATTACCAAGTTTCACCAGCGCACAAAAAATGCCATGGAGCACTTTCGACAAACTTGCGCTTCACATAATATTTCAAATTGTCAAACAGTTGAACATCCTCCATAGACAACATAAAGTTTAGTAATAATTTGCAATTTATGAGTGCCATTTTTTGTACCATGCAAATGTACATAAATGGTTGCAATTTTATAGACAAAGTTAAGACAAATATTATGTTCATATGCTCACAATATTCATATCATCAGCATCGTTGATAGTGACATGAACATTGACACTTACATTGACACACAATAAAGTACTTACACACACATATTTTATTAGTCCCAGCAAACATTCGGAAGCTTGTGGAATCTTCCATTTTTCAGGCGATGAATTTTTAATAGCTCTCTCTTCAAGAAGATTTAAATTGGAATTAATCTTTTAATTGCATATTATAAGGAATTTTTTATAAGTTTCATGCATTAAGTTGCGATATACTTTTTTTGGATATGCTATCTACAAATTCAACATCAAATTTTGTCTTATGTTATCATTATATCCCATATGATACCAATTTTCGCAACTTCGATGACTATATCACCAAAACTAGAACTGCGTCACATTTTTTTCCCTCCATTATTAGTTTTTACCACAAATTACAACTTCCATTCTACTACCCTAAAACCCAATTGAACAACTCTCACCAAAGCTAAATTTCAATAAATTGATTGTTTCGTCTTCAATATAAAATGTTTCTTCTTCTTAAAGATTCAATAAAAACATATCATACATAATTGATTATTCACAGAGTGAATTTTTCACATAATCAAACCTTCGAAAGATGATTATAATACCATAATCAAAGATAATAAGAATAATTATATGTTGTTGGTGTTGTTGTTATTGTTCTAATGTTATTATTAATATCATTATTAATGTTAACAAATTAGCCATGGTAACGCAGTAATTCACCTACACTGACAATTAACTAACAAAAAGATGCACGTTAAACGTGAGCCAAAAAAAAACTGTAAGAGGAAATAACGTGATGCTTCTGTCAATATTAAGTGTTGAGAAAAAATGTTATTTAACAAAAAAAAAACAACAACAGCATAATCATACACAGATATAACTTACAATTAGTTAGTTGCAATCTTGTACCAATAACTTCACTGGTAATAATGACTTGCACGAGTCAACATAGTAAATGGGGGATGTGTCATCTAACTCGAATACAGTTTTGTTTGTTATTTGTACATATGTGATACTTAATAGTTGTTGTACTTATAACGCTTTGAATAATATATAATTTGGAAATATATTTATTACTTTTCGAACTTTAAAACTTGTTGGATAGCATCTATGGTCTCTGTTTCTGGATAGAAATTGTAGTACTATATAGAACTTTCAAATGAGGTGAACTTTTTTCCAACTACTTAAAGTAATCATCTTTTATGCTTCAAAATATTTCTTAAACATTCAGAGCTATACGTAGTAAGTCTCCAAATTGATCTGTTATTGTGGCGTACGTCAGTGATTCCAGGAATCTTCCGACTCGAGGGCTATAAATAGCAATGATAATCGAGCTACCTATTTTATGAAAGCAGTCTTTCAACTTTACCAGGTGATTTGGAGAAAACATGAGCTCGAAAATCTATGACAGGATTTGCCTCCCTGGAGAAGTTAAATACAGCTGCAAAGATAACTGCAGAGCTTAAGCAAATAGTAGTAGAGCTAGCGGTTCGTAACCACTTCTTTAGTAACCACTAGAATATTGCCAATTCAATCAGATGTGAATACTCATGGAAATAACTAGATGAATCTGAAAATTCTGACAATAACGAAAACTAAACAGATAATGTCATAGCTGAATATTTCAGTACACCACTATCTAAACTTTCAGAAAAATGTCAACTTTTTCTGGTATACTTCCTTCTCTTGAGGAAATGAGACAGGCTATCCAACAACTTAAGCTAAGCAAAGCACCAGGTAACGATATCATCCCAATCAATAAAAAGATGGCTCATACTGCCATTTGAAACTACTCGTTTTTTATTTATCTCGTTTTTGAGCTAGCAACCGCTCACTATTTATACACGTTAAACGTTATACAGAAACTTCACCTCGCTTTCTACAAAAACCGGTTCTGCTGTGAGTGAATTTTTTAATTTATAATATCTGTTTAGTTTGAGGATTAATTTAAAGGAAAATATTAAAAGAAGATATTCTCAAAACGCGAAACAAAATCTAAATCAATGAAAAAACAAGATGTGTCTGAGACCATTCTGAGAGTCTTATTAGCCTAGTGTATATTTGGTATCGATACTTTTAGCATGTTATCGATTTAAGAAAACATGAACCCTAAAAACAGCATTGAAAAATTATAAAAAAATATTTACAGTCAAATGGAAAATTAATGCTAACTAATTACTACAACAAAAACAATTTCATAAAATAATAGTAGAAATAGAAATTTATTAACCCTAATTTGTATCCAAGCGTCTAAGCTACTACGAGTATACACATGCGTCAGAAACTCAAAGTACTTTAAAGTTTATTGAGCATTAAGTTGAATAAACGCGCAATCTAAAATATAAAAAAATGACAAAATTTCTTCTATACTTAAAAAATTAATAAAGAAATTAATCGATCTGTGATCAATCATTTTTATGCAAATTGCCATCATAATATAACCACAGAAGCAGCAACTCATCCTATGCCAGCAAGCATTTAACAAATAATTATTCAGCCACGAATATAGCGCTATGAGTAGCTGTAAATCAACGACAAAATAACCAGCTACCTATCGGATTTTTATTTTTATAACACCTCACAACAGCAACATCGGTTAAACTACGACCGTCCGCAGAGCGTTCAACGTTCAACATTAATCAGCAACATTTTAATTGCTCGTTGCTCATCGAACAGCCAATGAATTAAGTTCGATAAGAAGCTAGTTCCATTCCATTTGATGTTAACTTCAAAATTATTTCAAAAGAAACAATAATTTACTTTAAATTTGCTGCAATTGTAAATTAAGGGTCAGACATGGGGGTTAGGTCACTTAATATGTATTACATTCACTAAGGAGAGTGGTAGTAAAAGTTTGTCCATAAAAATTTATTTACGTATCGAAATGTTCAGAATGAACTATATTTTAACATCGTCATATCTCAATATAAAATTTTTTAAAAAAGTATTGTTTTTTTTTTTATTTAAAAAAATCAAGTCAACAAAATTTCCGTGATATTGAATTACTTTACTCGCGTATTTTATTTTTCGGCTTAGTGATTCAGATAACAGATTTTGGGAGCGAGCTCTGATGACCGACGAGTTTCATTTTACATTCCTTGGTGCCATCAACAAATAAAATTGTCGCTCTTGTGGTACCGATAATCGTCAGCATAATATGATGAATATCTTTCGAAAACATTGCAGAAAGCTTAGGGATAGCATTGCCTTTAACTTAGTATATATTGTAGTATATGAGTAAGCATTCAAAGTAATGCATAATCTTTTCTGCTTGTAATTCAGGGCTAAGTACATTTTGATGAAACATTAACTCATTTCGAATGGCTTGTTGACTTAGCACAAGAAAAAGTTGCTTAATATGCAGAAAAGTCATTTTCATGAATCTAACCAAGTTTTTTTCGGTTTGGATAATACAATTTTCTAAAAATTTGCTTCATATACTAGGAAAAACATAGTGAAATTAATAACATTGTAAAATAAATAATTTAATGAAATAACTTTTTTAAGCAACTCAAAAATAATTCTAGTTATGCAAACAAATCTACTAGACAAAACAACACTCGCTTTAAAAGTTATCTTAATTCAAATGAAACCTAACAATATTTTCGTATTCAGATTAAATTTGCTTTCAACTTTATTTATATAAGTTATATATTTATCCATTTATTTTGTAACCTCTTACTCACATTTGTATCAGAATATTTTACTTTGCTCATTAAGGATTCACCATAAAATAAAACTAAAGCTTCCAGTGCAGTGGTCAGTATTTTTCAGTTGAGGACTTGCCTAGTTAAAAACACCTAGAGATATAAGCATCTTAATATGCCCCTTCTTGTCATGGCCATGACTTTTCAACCTCTATACCTGCATTTCGAATGCTAATTAAATTTATTCAAATATTTTTTAATTAAAAGTTGCAGTTGGAAAGCATATTAATAGAAAGCAAAAAAACTCATAACTTGGCCTCTTCTGCTGTAATGGCGAAAAGGGTAATCAGCTTAAAAATGAATTATAAAAGTAAAAATACAATGAAATTTGCATGCTGTGTAGTTTTCTAGAACAATTCAACAAAGAGTTGCATGAATGGAAAAAAACTTTCATTATGCACTTTGTTTCTTTATAAGCCAAACGAATAAATAAAGATAAAATTATAAAATGATAATCGACAGCAAAATTTTTAAATTCACATTAAAAAAAACTTTGTTTATTTTTTTTCAGTTGCTCAACTAAAAAATCTAAAATTTAATTTCAAAAATAAACAAATGCATTATATCTGCAATATTTTTTGTTGCATTGTAGGTGCTAAACTTGGCAATTTACCGCACGTTTCTACTATATCACAAATACTTTGTTCATTAGATTTTCAAGTCTGGTTTGGTTTGTAACACCAACGAGAACCGCTGTTGCACATCACGTGACCAATGTTGAAAATGAAATTGAACAAAACCACAAATATATACGACTGTCATCGTTCAGCATCCACCATACTCTGCTAGACACCGCACTCGTTCAGGTTTTGACCCTCACCCTTTGTGCCATGCAACAGTGCGATACAACTTCATATGAATCCTTGTCGTGTAGCTATGTAATTGAACCGCTGTGTGAGGACTCGTTAATGTTTCTCCATTTCTTAGTTGCACGTGTTTCATGTACACACATTTATAATATTTGAACATGCTCTAGTGCCCACACAAGTTAGGTTACCCTTGAGGAAATAGAAGAAATATGAGTAACAACATTCATTGCCAATAGATTGTCTAACGAACAAGAAATGTCATTGATGACATTCGTTCTGAAAGCGAACGACTTTAATTACAGTCTAATTATTGCCGAGCTGAAGTCTTTGGCATATCAATAATCCGAGTGTTTTCAGTCTTTTTCTTTTTTCATTTTGTATTTTTTTTAATTTTCGTCGTTTGTCCCCATAATGAATGACCCTTGCAAAATGCAACATATGTATATGATAGTAATTCGCAAGAAAATCAAACTTGAATCTTATTAAAATGGATTTGATGCTCTGAACTAAGAGGGGCCTAACAGCGTTGTCAGATTTGTGAAAATGTTTGTTCCGATTTAACATTCTTCCCGCACTCATTTCTGTGTCTCGGAATTTTAAGTTTTGCCTTATAACTTGGGGACTTTTTTGAAAATTTTTCTACTATCTACATATGTCTTCCCATATTGGAATTTAAAGAAAACCCTCTTGAACTATGTTCCTTCAAATATTAAGAAATAGATCATTGTATATTGAGAATATTAGTTTACTAGCCTAGTAATGTTTGTTAGACTCGACGTTAATCAGCACATGCAACGACAACTGACATACTTTTATTTCAGGAAATGCTGGCTATTACAAAGACCTTGTATGTTCTCACACAATCCTGAAATTAATCGAATTTCCTATTTGGCAGTCTGATCTCGTCGAAAATGTAGTTATTATTCTTTATGATGTGATATGATATGATTACACTGTTTTCCAGCTGGGTCTGTTAAAATTCACCATTTACTATGATCATGTAACAATGTTTTCTATGTTTTATTTAGTTCCAATTTGCTGCATAAATGGAGAGAGATTCTGACTGGCAGTTAGACACGTAGTTAGTCATTCATGAATTTCGCTGTCTGTCTGCATGTCCATTTATGTACGAATATTTTTTTAGTACACCTTAACTTTCAGAGCAAATTTTTTATTTTGCGGAATTGTGTTAGAAATTGGAAAATAATAGAAAAACATATGCGAAAAATTTTATAATAATTGAGGGAAAACTCAAGTATTTTAAATAAATTTATCACTATTAAATTTGTCATAAATTACTACCAGTTACTTCAGTTTTAACAATATGTGAGGACTTAAAAATCAACCTCTGACTTGTCACAAAAATAATATGTCTAGTTTTTCTCAGAAAAGCCTCTAGTCTATGACTTGCATATTTTTTGCGAACTTTTGCACAAAATCGTAAAAAAAAGTATAAAATATCTTGTAATTACATGATAGCCTGTGACTTTTGAGCAGTTTCCATCACTGAATCAAAACGAAACATGATGGTTCAATCAAAGCATGATATCTCTACATAAAAAAGTAATTAAATGTAACGTCAAATTAAAAATAGCTTCAAAGTCTAGCAAGTTTTTCGCATCCAGTATAGGAGGTGCCACGCCCAATTTTTCATACCATTCAAACATTTGTCTGCATTACCCTAACCTTCTCTTACATATTTTATTATCATTAACTGGACATTTTTTTATCATAATCTTTCAAAGTTCTTGCATGCACATCACTATTTCCAGAGATAATCGTTAACATGCAATGAGAGATACTTATCTCTCAATGTAATAAGCATAAGTACATTCATTAAGACTTTAACTTCGTTGCAGAATAAATTCCTAGCAAAAGACAAGCTCAGTATAATTTTATTTTAAGCGTCAGTTAAGTCAAGCTGGCAAACACTTAAATTAGCGAGCTACCAAAAGCAATTAAATTGATTGATGTAATATATCTTAACTACACACCTCAAGTGACACCTAACTGCAACTTTTCAATAAATCATCTTTTAAAAGAAGATTTTCCAAATTAAACTGGTCAACAAAAAAAAATTTAAAGATTCAGCGCCATTTGGTATGTTAGATAATTTAGACTATATTCTATATATCGTTAAGATTCATGGATTAATTTTATGACACAAATTGCTTTTAAACCAGTCGTTTCACGCCATTTATTAACTATCGTAATCTGATTTCCTTTAACTAGCCAATATTATGATATTTATTTATATAAAGAATAAAAATGGTTTATCAATTGCTTTTAAAGAAAAAAATCACTGAATTACGAGTATGCCATGAATATTATGTAAAAACTATATGCTCCACGTTGGTTAAAAGCCTATAGAATGAAAACCTTACTGTGAAAAGCATATCGCGCTTTTCTTAACTTATTTCCGCTGCATCCGAATTGTTTTAAAGCTCCATTGCCTCCAGAATATAATTTCAGATGAGCATATAAAGCATTTTATTACTATCCAAAATTAAATCAATAAAAATTTATTTAATAATGGAGTTTTATTTTTATCACTTGAACAATAAATTTTTCTTAGGAAATTTTTCTTATTACAAAAACAAACTTATCTGGTTATCCTTTTTAACATACAGAGGGTCTTTTGCAATTTAAAAAAAATTTAATTCTTAAGAAGCGCCGTCGTTAAAGGCGGTAAAAAGATTTAAATTAAATTTTATGTAAATTGCAAAATATAAAATAAGACTACGGGGTATTGTCCAAATTATTATTAGTTTTTGTTACTAATAATAAATTTAAATACAGAGAATACATAAAATTTGATACATTTACATCTGATATGGTTTCATGTAAATGATTGACTCTATGAAGTGCATGTAAATAACCCCCTTTTACACATCCAGCAGTTTCTGATAAGAATTATGCAAATACAATACATCACTTTAAAGAAAACAATAAAAATCTGATCTAAAGTTTTCTCACATACAGCCACATCAATTATAGTCATTTTAAAAAATGTTATTTAAAAAACTTAGATAACGCCAGCGTCTACTAATAGGTATACTCGCGTACACAATAAACTATTAAAAAAACTTAATTAGTAAGCAGCAACAGCAACAGCAGTCACAGCAATAACTGCGATAGCAACATGTTGCGCAAAACAAATGTTGCATAGAAGATCAATAGAAGAAATTTATTTATTTAAAAGTGATGCATAAAGATTGGTACGATCAGTTTGGTGCGGTAAATAGTTCTGGTCAGTTGCAAATTTGCTGCGAGTAAATTTGAAAGCGCGATCGGCAATTTAGTAAAAAGGAACCACTTTTTAAAGAACAAATGTTATCGGTACGCTATCTGCACACGGAAACAAAATGTTAAAATTGCAAAACTCAATTCATATCTTGTACGTCACTTTCGTGATAGTGGTGGCATTGCTACAAAATAATCTGGTGCACTGTGCTATCAAAAGTTTGATAATCAAATCGACCAACTCAGATAATGTCAACACAAGCACAGCGGTGCCCTTAATGCCAATATCGGTAACGTTGGGTCCGTTAACTGGTAACGCTGCGCTCGAACCATATTGTGAGCCATCACTTTGTGAATTCTATAACGGTACACATGTAAATATTTTATCACATATTGGTTGCCAAAACAAAGGCACATTTAGTCCGACTTGTGGTTCGAAACCGCATCTGCTTTACATGAGCGAACGACGTCGTAATCTCATCTTGGATATGCATAATTTAGCGCGCTCACGCATTGCTGCTGGTCTCGTTAGCGGTTTTAAGTCAGCGTCTCATATGCCGCTACTGAAATGGGATAACGAACTTGAATATCTGGCCACATTGCATATTAAACGCTGTCAGTTTGCACATGATCTGTGTCGCAATACACAACGCTATCAATTTAGCGGTCAAAATATTGGCCATTTTTGGATTGGGCGTACATTTAAGTCGCATTCAAAACGTATGAAAATGTTTATCGCTAGTTGGTTTAAGGAGTATAAAGATGCAAACCAAACATTTATCGATCGGTGGCATCCACATCCCGAGGGGTAGGTACTCAGAAGATGAAATTTTTCGAAGTAAATATTATAATTTTGATTCAGACCTTAAAACTTTTATTCATTAATTTAATAAGTAACAGGGACTAAAATAAAAATTGTGGCGATCTTGGACATCACTTGATGTGAGTCCCAGTTTTTCAACTTATTTTTTTGCATCAATTGATGACGAAAATTTTATAATGGATTTTGAACATCATTAGATGAGGCCACGGACCCTGAAAATGGACATTTATATTATTGCATCACTTAATGGAGAAAACTTTTTCAAAATAGTTGTTAAAAATTTTTTTTAATTTAATTTCTTTTGAAAATATGAGCTAGTCCAAAACCTATGTATCTTCAACATCTATGATGTCATAAATTTTTTTAAAAAAAAATTATTTCACAATAAGATTAAAAAAAAATTAAAATTTTGACCAAAGCTATGCCCCTGAACATGTTTCTTTAGCTTAGCTTAGCTTTTTGATTTTTTTTCAATAGCTCTGCCATTCGATGTCCGATCGTCAAGTATTGTATATCGTTGTAAAGGTCTCGACGCAACATTTTGTAACTAAAGCTCGGCAAAAATTTTACAACGATATACTATACTTGACAATCGGACGTCAAATGGCAGAGCTATTAAAAAGGGAATATCTATTTTAAGAAACAAAAAGTGTGCTGTTCTCATTTGGATTGCTCATGCATTTTCCTATTGAGAAGTGTTGCGAGTGATTTTGGATATAGTTGTATTGAAAATATCATCTCTTAACCCAAAAGATTGAATAGCTTTTATGCGTCTCAAGACTCATTTTATAAAAGTCAGAATAATTTTGTGACTCACAATCCAAAAAAAATAATAAAAATACCATATAAAATAATACACGCCCCTTCGATGTATGATTTATTTCATATTCTTCTGATTTTTTGTACGATGCGGCTATGCTCTTAGGTTAAAGAAGAGAAAAAATAAAAATAACAAAATCTACTACCTCATTTACATTCCAAAATAAAAAAGAATTAGTAAACGAAAATAATTAAGTCGTATATTAACCTCATAGCAAATTACCATAAATCAAATGTCAATAACATCAATTTTGTTTTCTTTTAACACTCCACTTTTTTTAGACAAAATAAACAATTTCTTTAAATTAACGCATATTCTTTAAAATTAACCTATAAAAACAAAAGAAACTGGGTCAAAAAAACAGCATCATAAAAACTTTAACAAATCAATAAATCTGATAATTCCATTTCTTTAATTTTGCTGTTTCTTTATTATTTTCGCTGCAATAAATTCATTAAAAAACGTTGATTGTACGAAAATAAATGCTAAACCCCGTATAGGTCAGTTTTGATGAATAGAAGGAGATGTCTGATTGAACTGATAAGCTATACTTTGGATCTTTTTAAGCGAATCAAATGGCTAGAAGTGTCACGAAATTTTAGTTTTTTCTTGAAAAAATTATAAAAATATCATTATAATTTAAATTCATAAAGCCAAAGCTTTTCCTTAAAATAAAATTAGTTTGATTAAGTATTAATTTATTTAATTTTGATTTTCTTAAGTCAACACAGTAAGTTTCATCTTTTTGTATCACTAATCAAATATACATTTCCCATGTTATTTATTGTATTTATTATTTACAATAAAAGCAAAAAACGAGACATTTTTCGTAAACAAAGAACTCTTCATCGAGTTACTGACAAGAAGTAAAACTAAAACCTTATGAACTTGAAATATGACAAACTTATGTTATGATCTCTATATGGCATTCATTTATATTTATTGTTTACTTTAGACTTGTATGTAAATAAATATTACTTTATTTAGGGTATTAATAGCGAAAAATTTGTTCGCTTCATTCAATAAATTTATCGATTTTCAAAACGATGCTTTTCATTGTTTGGTGTCATGAAGTTGATAATAAAAATTATGTATATTTACGTAATATCAAATCAACCCCCCAGTACGAAAGCTCAAAGCAACTCATTACCAATATAAGCTTAAAGTGTACCAATTATAAGCTTGTACTCTCTTATTCTATTTACTACTTACACTGAGAAAAAACTTACTCAGTTTGAGGAAGAATTTTCAAATTTTATTGAAAAAAGTGTCATTCAATATGCAGTAAGCCATATGTATCTCCCCACAAAAAAGTAGTCTTAAGTTCAAGACAAATTTGAATGAATTTCCACAAAATGTAAACGTTGTTCATTTGTATAGCGATTCATGATAATTTGTGTTTGTGTTATGAAAAAGAAAACACAAATTAACATATTTCAAACATTTCTATCGGACGCAATCGCTATTGGAAAATGTGTCAACCTATTGAAAGAGCTCTTAGATTAACAACAGTTTCTATCAACAATGTTAAGTGACAATCCTTAGCAACATGTTTTGCTGCTGTTTGTTAACAATGCTTGGCAACAGACAATAAAACTAGCCAACAATGCTTAGAGCTAAGCAAGGGAACAATGTTTAGAAATAAAGTTTAGCAAGAAAATTTAGCAAATAAACTATTTTTCACAACATAGGTAATCGTCCCATAACAACTAACAATATAGACGATATAGGCTTTTTTTCCAATTGGGTTCTTGAAATTGATGATAAGTACCTCTAAGTTGACTTTATTTTGTTGAATAGATAAAATATTGGGATTTTGGTTTGGTATTTTTGTCATTACTCGTATAACTGTTTTTTTTTTTATTATCGTCGAGAAGTTGAAAAACCACACTAATTATCTCAGAGTAAGTTATTGACATCTCTGTTGATTTTTTTTTTTTTCTAAAACATAATTGCTTATCTTTTGTTTACTTATTCGTGCTACTGTGTAAATATTTTTGTTGGTTTTTTCCTTTAATTTTAGCATTTTTACATGTTATTAATAATTTGAGAAATCAAATAAACGCAGCTGATTTATATGCCCTACACACAGAGTATATGCATTTCATCATTCCGCTTTTAACGCATAAGAAGTGGGCGTGGTAGGTATGGAAAAGTGTACATATTTTTGATAAGAGAGTGCTATTTAAGAAAATAGAGTTAAATTAACAACAAATACGATTAAGCATGTTTCATCAAATGAATACGGAGGACTATTTTTCCGCCCCCAAGCCATTGCTCCTAGTACGACTAGTCCCCCTGCTAGCTCCGCTACTGAGCATTAGGCAAAAAGCCGATTCCACAGCTTATAGCGTCTCTAAAGAGTCGCATAGATTTGTGTTTACTACGGCTACTATATAATTCCGCTCATTTTTAATTCAGAAAATGCTTGTAATAATACTGGGTTACCAAGTAGCCACTTTTGACCCGGCAAAGCCTGGAATTGCTTGTCAAGACCGAGGGCCTTCTAGGAATGTACTTACATTTTTTTAACGAGCAAAAAAAATAAACTTATAATAAACCTTTTCCCAAAAAAAGTTTACTTTGTCCCACCAAAAAAATTTAAGTATTCACCATTTTCAGGAAAAATTTCTTATGTTGGGAAGGCCGAGAATTTTTTCTTTTCAATATCTGACTTAAGTGAAAAAACAAGTCGTGGAAGCTTTAATATATAGCACAGTAGAACACCTCTTATCACACAAATTTTTACGCTCACTTTTACTGTTAATACAGTGCAGGGTGTTTCATTTTTGGCAAGGTCAGAGATAACACCCTTACCAGATTATTTCACATTTTTATGCTTTTGTTGACATTTTTCTGTTTACTACGTAAATGAACTTTACAGATTAATTACTAGAGGCGCTATAAGAATACGTACTTTTTTATGGAACTACATTTTTAACACATTTTTTTCCATGTTCCCAATTTCTTAGACCAATTTATATTTATTTATTTTTGTTGCTTTTGTTGTTAAACAATAAATTCTGGTTCTTGTTTTGGGGCCAGAACTGATTTAAGTATTGAAAGCGAAATAATGATAATAAATGTTTGTTTTGTATTGATGGAATATTAATCTTTCTTTCTTTTGCAGCAAGAAAATCGGTCACTTCACTATGGTTGTGGCGGATCGTGCACATCGTGTTGGTTGCGCTGCCATTCGTTATCGTGATCCCAGTCAAATTAACGATATGAAATTTTTATTCACATGCAATTACGATTTCACCAATTTGTTCGATGAACCCGTTTATCAAAGTGGACCGTCGGCATCAAAGTGCGTCTACAAAATTAGTGAAAAATTTCCAGCACTTTGTGATTGGAAGGATGCTGTCTACGATTATGATAGTGAGGAGAGTGTGGAAGTCGAAGCCTATACTTTAGACAACAATATTTTATAAATTTGTTCATTGAATTGTTTTAAGAAAACTTAAACTTTTAGTATAATTTGAGTACCTGTTGTAAATTTCATAGTATAAGCTAGTTTTTAATAAATTCATATTGTATTTTTCATTTAAAAACAAATATATGTACAATATAATATAAAGTGTTTTTAGTTCGCTTACATTTTTATCTTATACTTGATTGATACAGGTTGATCATTCCAAAACTAAACGATATAAAACAAATTTAACATTTCCAAGCACACAAATGTATTTCAATATTTTATTTGGATATATAGATTTCAGTACTGCCAGGGGTGTTAAAGTCGCTCAAATGCTCAGTGCAACCAAAATCTGTTTGTTATTTTCACTGGCTCTGGGGAGAAGAATCTTTCCCGAAAGCTTGGACGGAATTGACAAAATTGTGTAAAACCTCTTAAGAACAACAAAGCTGCAGGCACAGATAGATTGCGTAATTCCAGAAATGTTGAAAGCTGCTCCAGAGTTCAGTGCTGAACCTAACTTTCTGTCCTTATTCAAATTTGGGACAAAGACTACCTCTTAGATATCTTAGTGATAACACCAAAATAAAAATGAGACTTATTACTATGCCAAAACTACCGTTGATTTGAACGTAGTTTTTTATATTATAAAACTCCTTAGAGATCTGATTGTTACTGCAAAGTATATTATTTCGACGAAAGCATGCGATTCCTTGAGATCGAATGAGTATTTTCTGCACATATATTTACCTTTAATGCAGATACATCGAAAGACATATGGGTATATGTTCATTTTAATCTTATTTATTATTAAATTTAAACTTTATTACTGACGTAATCTAGACCAGAACTGAGGAGAATGTAAGTGTTGTTTTAATACAAAATCTATTTCAAATATTTACTTTAAAATAAAACAATTAAATTTGGAGCACTTAAGAAAAAAAAAATTTCGTGTACAAACAGCTGTAAAAATATCAATATATCCCAAAATAAGTAAAGTTATATGACTATAACCCTTTTCGAAAGCTGTATAAGAAGTTTATCAATGCCTACCACTCGTCTTTAAGTTTCTATTACTTCAGATTCTTATAATATTTTTGTTACTACGTCAATTTCAAGAATATGGTTGTTCTCGTGACATACGTAAGGGTAGAACAAACTTAGCATGCAACAACGATATTTTTGATCAAAAATCGTCATAGCTTTTTTTTTTTTTTCATTTAAAAATTTATTTTTCTCTATTTTATTTGATAAAAAAAAGAATACAATAAGACTTAATACCTTTTTCTGTACAGCGTACAAACGACAGCCCATTATTTATTTTTTCGATCAAAATACACCATTACATAAATTTTTCCATCAAAGAGCCGTTTATATGAACTTTTTCGGCACAGAAAAATGTCTTTTGAAGAGAATTAAAGCCAATTACCATCGCGTAAAAATCGAGATAGGGTGCAAGAAAATAAATAAATTCACATTTTATTTAATTAATCATTCGTAAAGCAATTCTATCCACTCCATGACACACCTTTGGCTACGTCACTAATCATAAGAATCCATTAGATTTAGTTTTCAATTGTTCAATTATTTCTGAGAAATAAAAAAGTATTTATACAGAGGATATTTTTAATCAAATATACCGAGCTGAATGCTTGCGAGTATGGATTCGGCTCCAATCAAAAAAGAACTACTGTCAGCAGGGTTGCCAAGTGGCCGCTTTTGATCTGGTCAAGCCTGGAATTGCATGTCAAAGTCGGTGGTCTTGTAGAAATTGAAAACTTTCGGAAGAAACCGATAATCGTATATACTAACATTTTTTTAAAGAGTCGAAAAAAATAAACTTAAGTTTTTTCTTCAAGACAAAAGTTTTTTTTTCGATTATATCAACTTTTTTTTAATGTTGCTGACCAAAAACCGAAAACTAAGATCGAAAAAATATTTCTAAACGTAATGGTATAAAACGTCCGTTTTGATGCCGAAAAATAGAAAAAAACGGAACAAACTTTAGCCTCAATATGCTAGGGCGATGATGCTTAAAATCAGTTTTGAGCCTACCAGTAAATGAAGAGCACAAAGTTTGATATTCGGATATGTTGATGTGGCTAGATAATAAAAAAAAATTGTATAACATTTGAAAAGAAGCTAAAGAGCAAGTCTGCCAAAGGTTTAAGTGACCTTAGTGCTCTCTATTTATTCATGATATGATAAGATCTTATGAAACGTTTTTGGAAATTTATAAATTGTACGTTTCACCGATTTTACACAAATTCTTATATTTCGTATTCACGCCTGTTTTACATGCGGCTCCAGCTACAGCGCCGCTTGTATAAACGGGCTTAGTCTCATTATTGGAAGCTGCATAGTCACAGCACAAGTACTGCTCATACTTATTATTTAAGGTTTGTCGCATGATGGCACATCCTACTGCCGTTGATTTGCCACGTACCATTTGCTTAAAACGAACAGCACTGAAAATACAGCAGAATGTAAATTAAAAAATAAATAAAAGCGTAGCAGTTTCAGAACTTACTTCGTAGCGCTATAACTATTGATCTCACCCAATGTTACATTCTTGTACTGATTATACCAAACGTCGATTTGTCGCAGGGCTAAAGTCTCAATGCTGGTTGTTGAGCCAATTGGCATACGAGATCTAGCTAAATTTTGTCCAGCGTTTGGAAACATCATGGTATTATGGCAATCATCCTTACTTAAAACGCAACGCTTTAGATTGAATTTGCACATTTTGCTCAATTCTGTGCTCCATTCCATGGTGGCCATGTGATTAGCTTTAGGTAATGCGGCAATGTTACCGCCCGCCACAAAATTCCGTGCTACATTGTGCGCATTTAAGAGTGAATTGCTAAGCGCAAGTGTCATAGGTATTATTGTAGCATCACTGGCGCATGCTGCTTTGAAAGCCTGACAATTACGTAAAATTAAATGGATTCTCAAATTAAATTTTATTATTAAGAAACTTACGCCAGTATTATTGCACGCGATGTGCTTAACTCCTGCCGGACATAAGGTGGGATCACAGAAATCCTGTCCTAATGATCCAACCAATTGCAACACCAAAAGATATGTTATCGCTAGAGCTTTGGCGAAATTCATTTTATTTTTTGTGCTGATATAATACAGATCAATGTTGAATTTAAGCAATCCAAAATATAATGAACGTGTTTTCCTAATTTCGCACTTTATATACATACATATCACTTGAACTTCAGTAAAAATAGTATTCTAAGAATCTATTTATTTCGCAGACGCACGAGATCATGCAAATAGTGAAGAAAAATATTGAAACAGTTGTTTGATAAAAAATTATTGGCATCAAAAAATTTGCAAAACGCTGTTTATCCAAATCGATTAACTCCATAAAACAAAAGGTGGAGAACCAAAAAGTAATTCTCATTTTTTGTAGCTTAGTTTTTAAGAATAAAAAAAAAAGTTTTTAAGATTGCAAAAAAAAATTAAAAGTCTTCAGAAAGAAAAATATTATTTCTTAATATATATATAATATCTATAATATATATTCTTAAGATTGCACTATGGACAAAATAGGTAGCGGGATCTATCCTTACCTAAAGTTTATAAGCGCATAGCTGATAGTAGAGCTCGAACACCATTCTGGCTCGCTGTTTTTGATGCCAGTATATATATCTCAATTAAGTAAATTAATTTACTTCTCATAAACTATAATTTTGGCTCAAAACGAAATTTCATAAGTTTTATAAATGAAGCCTTACAGGTACGATGTAGGTGTACTCACATCATGGACACATATTTTGATAAAGGCTCTCTTGAAATGTACTTCAAAGTTTACTTCCTGATCATGCGTTGCAGTACCAAGGAATTAATTTCAAATAAAAATCATACCTAACGTTAGTAAAAAAACGGGGTCTTAGTTTTTTTAGCTTTCGACCTTTATTTTGCGATAAAAGATTTCTTTACATAAATATATATAATCGATCGCTATAATTTTTAGTAAAATTATCGTAGCGTATTAAAGTGTAAAAGTTTAAGAAGTTTCTCCGTAGCGGCAAACCCTTTAAGCGTTCATTAAAACAAAAAAAAACGCAACCGCATTTTACCCAGAAATTATAATTAGTCGCTTACGTTAAAATTTAACTTTTTTATATCCTGATATTACACTATATAGGTATGTTATTGGCATCAAAAACTCTTGCAGCGATCCGTTATTTAAATGATATTGCATCTCTTTGTCGCTTACGATAATTTACTATTATACGATTGATATGTATAAAATTTGAAAACTTAATCCATATCATACTTCTCTTTACGAGAGCACAAAAATTTATATGTTGGATTGACACCAGTTTTACATTGCGAGGCAGCTTCCACAACGGTTGTATACACGGGCACACCCTCAGCATTGCCGTTTGCATAATTGCAGGTCATTAACTGTTCGTACATCCCATTATTTCTCTGTTCTAATACGGCACAACCAATATCTGTTGTTTGTTCTTGTATTATTTGGGTGAAGTGTCTTATTCTCTCACTAAATATTACAAATTAAAAGAAAATGGATCATAACACATAAATATAACTGGTTTCATTTTGCAAAGCTTACCTCTGAGCACTAGAAAAGGAATTGATGTCCTCCTTGGAAGTATACTCATGCCCCTTAAACCAAGTATTGATAATGTCTTCTGCAATCCTTCTCACTGTAATGGTAGCATCAAAATGTGGCCATTCCATTACGCCCTGATTTTGTCCGACATTCTTGAATTTAGCTGTATTCAAGCACGCGGCGAAGTCTCTCTTCTTACGACATTCTTTAACACTAAACAAAGCAATTTCAGCCAACTCAGTGTTCCATTTTATGGTAGCCATACGTGCAGCAGGTTTAAAGGATGAGAGTGCACCTTTAGCCACCATATTGCGGAGTTGATTGTGCAAATCTACAATGTCGTCCTTTAAGAGATCACTAATGTCAATCGTTTTCGCATCTATTTCGCATCTTCTGGAAATTTCCTGAAATTAAAAAAAAAATATTTAGTTCTTCCATATAATGCAGCTGGTATTTTTAACCAACGCCTGAATTCTTGCAGCCAATATGCTTGGTGTCTTTCGGACACAACTCGGTATCACAATAATCAGTGGCCGAAATGACTTCCACTAAATTAAGTATCAAGCCAAGCAATAATAAATTTTGCCACAAAGTTTTGCCAACGTTCATATTGACTACTGTACTGAAATTAGTTCGTAAAAGTGAATTGCTTTTAAACCTCCACATAAATACTTGTTGTGCGAATATGCGAGTCAAATTGATTTATTTCAAATTGCAATCTACTCGAATTTTTCCGTCACTTCAATGACTTCTATCGTTTGAATAATTCAAATGGTTTCAATATTAATCATTTGATTTCCAAAAGTAAAAATTCATTTAAAGTAATATGTGTGAAGTAATATTTATATTATACTAGAGAGGTTATATACGACTACTATATCGGATAAGACACTTTTTTAAGCTAAAAGTTAGTCAATATGACCATCATATTCACAAAGTTTTAGCATTTTTTCCCCCTGAGTTTTTTGAGTTCAAACTAATGTTTTAATTTTTCAATACAAAATCCCATACGAAACTGCAACCTCTTTGGAGTACATTGAGATATCAAGCTGAAATTTTGTAGGAAATTCTTTTGATTTTGGAAGATTTCTATAGGCCACTTACTTTTCATTTCAAAGAAAGATTTTTTCAGTACTACTCTAATAAATATAAGTATTCATTCACTCCCATTGAAAGACCCCAACTAAATTAAAAAAACTCAGATTTTCTTTAAATTTTGTCAGTTGGATTGAATCTTATTTATTTGACCATTTATATGAAATAAGCCTTAGGCGAGTATTCGCCACTTTATTTACCGAGACTTTAGGTTTTTCGCAAGGACGTCGCTCGATTCAGCTTCTTTTTATAATCATGATGTTACTTGCGTTATCAAAAACTCAGATACAGATATGAAAATATACCATACAGTATCGCAAAGTAGGTTGATGATACTTTTCCAATTATCTCTGAATTGAATCGTTTTAAAAACGACATACAACTCAATTGTAAAAAATGCCATATTGTGGATTTTGGACAGGAACGTACATAGGCTGACTTCTATAATCATAAATAGTTATTAACAAAGTCAGTAAACAATTAAAAATACTTATTTTTAAACAATAAGCACATTTCGCATTCGCATTTTCCAAGAGCAGATAAATGAGTCGCAGTTTTCGTTGAACTTAACCTTCATCGCCTACAGTACCGCTTTTGATAGCATTGACTTTCAAGTGTATAGTATTACATGAAAGTGCTGCTCCTTTTGAGTTCATGTTGGCCCAACTAGTGCCAGTAATAGTTCCGGGATAGGCGAATCCTACATAAGTATAATTTTCTTTCAAATGCCGACAATTTCGGATTTTCGTTTAAATGAAACGGTGAAAATTAAAACGAGTTGGACACACGTTACGGAAATTACCAACTAAAATCTGCCGGCAAGCATTGAAGTGAAACTATCAGAAAACCCGAAAGTCCTAAGTCATCGAGGAATTATCGCTAGAGCAAGAACTATGTAAGGCGGGGAAATATTGGAGGGAACTGAATGCACTCGACATTGATCGTGAACATTAAAAGAAATTTATGGCGACCCTATGTGAGAAGATATCGGTACAAAATACTACACGGTAGGCTTTAACCAAGTTTAAATGACAAGTTGAGTTACTACAAAAATTTGAATTGTGACGTTATTTATAGTCAATATACATACGTCAAAAGGAAACAAATCCTTAGAGCTTTTCTTTTTTAATTCCATATTTCCTGTTTTTTAGTAATATTTAATGCGTATGAAATACGTGCAACTCACGTAAGAAATTTAAAAACATCCGATTTTGCTCAAAAGAACCTTAAAAGATAGCTTCACAACACAAATTTCAGCTCCTTAGATAGTCGGAGTTCAGAGTACTGTTAGGTCAAAGTTTGAAAAAAAGCTCAATTTTTGCGAAAACCGCCGAATTTAATTTCGAATATCTCTGAACCTGGTCAACCATTTGCACTGTGTGATATCTCATTTTGAAGTGTATAAAAATATTAACAATTCAAAGTTTAATTTAAGTGTTATGAGTAACATCTCGATATGGGGCACAATTTGCAAAGTTGTCATATTTTACTAAGGCCATTTTTACTTAATTTGGTCGCAAATAAAGATCTTAAGGTCTAAAAGCTTAAAATTATTTTTTGTGTATAGTAGATGACATAACAAAAAAAAAAGACATATCGAACTTTAATCTTAGATTTGTGGGCTTTAAGAACGAAAATTTTTAAAACGGTCCAAGTACGGCTATTTTCAAGCTAAAATAAGGCTCTTTCTCAGGACTCCGATCACCTAGAGAGTTAAAGTTTGGACTGTGGTGCTATCTATTAAAGTACTTTGACCTGAGAACTTGAACAAAATCGGAAACTTTTAAAATTTCATTCCTATGTTTTATGTGCGTGTGTGATATCATTGAAAAATAGTAAATATGGATTTAAAAAAAAAAGCTCTAAGGATTTCTTATGTTTTTCATATATCGTCTCCAAATTACATCCCTAATAATCCCCATTTAAAGTTTTTGTAGTAACTCACACTTTTATTAAAAGTTGGTTAAAGTCCACCGTGACTATCTATAGGAAAAACCAAAGTAAATTTTCAATTAAAGAAATAAATGGCCCTTTAATGTGAACAAATAAACGTTTTAATATTGGAAAAAAATGTATTCAAATAAAATTTGAAAACTCAGGTTGGTGAGTTCATTTCATACTTTTCCTTAGGAGAGCACAAGTATTTATACGTTGGACTGACACCAGTTTTACATTTCGAAGCAGCTTTCGAAGAAGTTTCATATACAGGTCTATTACGGAAATTGTCATATGCATAATTACACGTCATATACTGTTCGAACATTCCCCGATTTATCTGTCTTAATATGGCACAGCCAATATCAGTTACCTGTTCTTGTATCATTTGCGTAAAATGACAAATTGTTGAGCTTGAGAAATAAATCAAAATATATAATTTAGTTTAATAATATTTCAAAATGAGATTGATCCTTTTGCAAAACTTACCCATCTCTAGGCCTTTGATATTCATCGATTTGTTCTCTTCGAGTATCCTGATACTCATCAATCCAACTTTGAATCAGAGCTATTGTAGTCGGTTTCAATAACTTAATTTCACCAGACCAACCAATATAAACCACATTCTGGCCGACATATTTAAATTTATAGGTATTTCGGCACTCATCAGGCTTTATTTTGCATTGTTTAACATTATAAGATGCTAATGCAGCCAATTCATAGTTCCATTTCATTGTAGCCATACGTGCAGCAGCTTTAAAACCACCAAAATCTCCCATAGCCACCTTATTGCGTATTTTATTGTGCTCATCTACAATGACATGTCTTAAATGTTTGGAAATACGTATCACTTTGGCATCTGTTGAACAATTCCTTGCTAATTTCTAGAGTAAACATTTTAAGTTATTCCAAATGTGATTACCAGAAGAAATCATTTTAACTAACGCCTTTATTATTGCAGGCAATATGCTGGGATCCCTGACATAAAGCGGCATCGCAATAATCGGTAGCTGAATCAACTAATGATAAGTTTACTGCTAACCCACTGAAGAATAGAGTTAAACTTAAAACTGCGCCAACTTTCATTTTAACAGCGGGGTTCTAGAAATTGTACTAAAATAAGTCGGTTTAAATAGCATAACTTTGAAGTGAAATAGGTAAAGTCGAACAATTAACCCTAGAATACTTACCTATATAAAATTTACTCACACATCGTAAAGAACCATAATTTTCACGAAGTGCCGGATGCAATGTTATCGTTTGTTCGTTAGTGCTTTCTTTAATTATTTTGCTTAAAGTTAAGCCTGTTCATCGGTGAATGTAAATAAAAACGTAGTTGTTAGCAATATACCTAATTCTGCTTTTACGCGATAGATACGTTCTCTAAAAGTCCGCGAAAAAAAATCGCGTAAAAAAAGATACAGTATCCATATACAAGTAGGGAATTGTTCCACATTTGAAAAATCAATAAAAATAATAACACAAATGTATAAGAAATTATCGTTCTTACAGGCGCTGTGACCTATTTTGTTTAAGTAGCTTATAAAATACATATGTTTATTAATAAATTACATAGAAAAAAGAAAAAATGCAATAAAGATATTAATTAATCAAAAAGAAAATTCATACAACATAATATGTTATATGTATTATAAAAAATAAAAAAAAAAAAAACAATTCATTTTAATAAAATAAAAATAGGTAAAATATAATGTAAAACATTATTTAATCGGTATTATTTTCTGTTAAAACAAGCATTCTTTTTTGGGAAACTTGAATGTCATTGTCATCACTCAGAATTTCAACTTCATTTTCAAACTCATGTATTATTGAATCGCGTTAAGTCAAATCAATTCGCGCAAAAACAGAACGTATCACTCTTTTTGAATCGCGTTAAATCAAATTCACGTAAAAACAGTTCGCGTAAAAAAAGAATTGGGTGTATATGTTACCGGCGAAACTAGTTTTTAGGCCAAACTACTTCCGTTAAGCCTAAATATATGCAATGAAATTTTAATGCAAGAGCACTGTGGTTAATGAAGTCTACGACAGCAGCAAAGTCAGACAACAAAATTTGGCAATTTCATTGTATACTTGGCAAGTCGTAAGTGAGGGTAATTGGGCGGCCTACGGTCACGGTTCAGGATTTACATCCTCTAATATGTCCAACAGCGGTTCAGTCTATAATATGTCCAACACTGGCTTCGCTATTCACAAAAGTTTTACATTAAAATTAAATTGCATACTTTTAGGCCTTCAAATAAACTAGTTTGTCCTATGGCCGGTGACATATACATACATAATTATAAAACTCAAGTGAATAAAATGTTATGCATCATTTTACCTATGTTTTACAAAGACAAAGACTAGCGAGTAAACGTTACTCGTTAATAGCAACAACAGATGTGTGTTGAAATAAGTTTAGTACTGACACACTGGTTTCGTTGAACTTAATCAACATCAACTACAGTACCGCTTTTGATAGCATCGACTATCAAGTATATAGTATTACATGAAATTTCTGATCCTTTTTAGCTCATGTTGGCTCAACCTATGTATGTCACCAATAGTTTCGTAATAGGCGAATCCAGCATAAGTATAATTTCACTTCAAAAGCCGACAATTTCCAATTTTTGTATAAATTAAACGGTGAAATTTAAAACGAGTTGGACACACGTTACGGAAATTACCAGCTAAAGTCTGCCGACAAGCATTGAATTTGTCGATGAAATTATCGCTAGAGAAAGAACTGCGTAAGACGGGGAAATGTTGGAGGGAATTGAAGGCACTGAACATTGATCGTGAACATTAAAAGAAATTTATGCCGGCCCTATGCTAAGTATGTGAGAAGAAAACGGTACATAATACTTACTAGCCACTGAAAAAAACAAAGTAAATATTCAATTAAAAAATTACATGCGCTTTAAGACTTTTATTATTTATGATAATTATTATATATGTACATATTATAACAATTTTAAAGTGTACAAATAAATACAAATAAGTCTTGGAATAAAAATGTATTCAACCAAAATTTGAAAACTCAGGTTGGTGTGTTCATTTCATACTTTTCGTTAGAAGAGCACAAGTATTTATACTTCGGATTGACACCAGTTTTACATTTCGAAGCAGCTTTCGAAGAAGTTCTATATACAGGTCTGTCACGGATATTGCCATATGCATAATTGCACATCATATACTGTTCGGACATCTCACGTTCTGTCTGTTTTAATATGGCACATCCAAAATCAGTTGCTTTTTCTTGTATCATTTGCGTAAAATGACCAATTATCGAACTTGAAAAATAAATCAAAATATATAAAGTTGCTTCATAATGGAATACGTTTCAAATTTCAAAATGAGATTGATCCTTTTGCAAAACTTACCCATCTCTAGGCCTTCGATAATCATCGATTTGTGCTCTTGAAGTATTCTGATACTCATCAAACCAACTTTTAATCTGAGCAATTGCAGTCGGTTTCAATAACTTAGTTTGACCAGACCAACCACTATAAACCATATTCTGGCCGACATATGGAAATTTAGCGGTATTTCGGCACCCATCATGCTTCAATTTGCATTGTTTAACAGTAAAAGATGAAAATTTAGCCAATTCAGAGTTCCATTTCATTGTAGCCATGCGTGCAGCAGCTTTAAAGCCGCCAAAATCTCCCTTAGCCACCTTATTGCGTATTTTATTGTGCTCATCTACAATGGCGTTTTTTAAATCACTGGAAATGGTTATCAATTTGGCATCTGCTGCGCAATCCCTGGCTAATTTCTAGAGGAAACATTTTTTTAGTTATTCCAAATGTGATTATCAGAAGAATTCATTTTAACTAACGCCTTTATTATTGCAGGCAATATGCTTGGATCCCTTACACAATTTGGCATCGCAATAATTGGCAGCTGAATTAACTGCTGATAAATTTACTGCTAAGCCACAGACAAATAAAGTTAAACTCAACACTGCGCCGACTTTCATTTTAACACCGGAGTTCTACAAATTATACTAAAATAAGTCTATGGATGTAAATTGATTTAAATAGAATAACTTTGAAGCGAAAAAGGTAAAGCCGAACAATTAACCCTAGCAAACTAACCTATGTAAAATTTACTCACTGATCGTAAAGAAAAGATTTTTCTCAAAATACCTTCAATATAACATCTTTACTTTATGATTCTTTTATATGTTAATCCTTATCTGCTTTCATATCGGAAATCCCGCCATAATTTTGGAACTTATGAATTTTTTACTGACGGCGCGCACCTTGTTTCTCAAAATATACTCGACATGAATTTTTTTTTTAATGCTAGTCTTCAATTAACATCCCTAAGAACATATCTTTGGAAAATATCAAACAATTTAATTCCCCATGGTTTTCAAGATATTTCGTTTAAAATATGTTCAAAAAGTTTAAAAAAAAGACTTTATGCAGTTATTTAAAGAATGACCGAATTACATAAAACTCTGGTGAGTAAATAGCAACAACCAATGTGTGTTGAAATAAGTTTAGGTTAAATTGGATGCATTTTCGAACATTCAGCCTTACGTTAGGAGTGACAGCCGCTTAGAACTGACACACTAAGATCGTAAGACGTCCATTGTGATACCATGAGACAGATTATTCGTCCTGTTCGTTTAAAAAGGCTATGTGAGTATATACTATTTTCGTCAAAGCTTAATAGAATTTTATAACAGCAAACACGTTATGGAGTTTCTGTAATCCAACGAATATTTTTCAACTACTTCAGTTCAAAAGTAAACTGAGCTAATCTTGAGACACAGGACCGGCTTAAAATAAAACTTGCGATTGGTGTTAGAGCGTTAGGTACAGTTAAGAGGGCTGTTTGCTATTCAACAGCAAAAATATCTGAAGGATTTTGACCCTTAAAGTGGGAAAAATAGCCTGATATTTTAAATTATTCCACTTCGGTAAGGGGCACATTCACTCTATCAACCAGGTTATCAACATACTTTTTTTATAACTTTGATGTCTGAACGTCAGGGCACCCGACATAGTTTAACAGTATGGTGCCGAATAAAAACCAATAACTTTTTACAAACGAGTACATGCCTTGATCGCTACCTGAATGTCAATGCAAAAAACTTTTTAGGGATTTGTAATGGAAATCTCATCAAGCCAACATCATGTACGGATCATACAATGGCGTATGTTTTGGGTTGGAAAACATGACAATGATCAGGGAGTTCTTAAGATTCTCTATATTGACCAATTCCGAAAAATACCTACCCTTATTTACACAGAGGAGTGGTATCCAAATGCAGCAAAACTAACATATAAGATTCAATTTTGATTAAATTTGCCACACAAGGTATATTTTCAAAAGTAAGTCGTGGTAATCGAGATGACCGAATTCGACATGGTGAAATTCGCTTTCCATTTTTGGGCATTATTAATTCCTAAGTAAGAACTAAAAAATCACCCAGAAACGAAAAAGAATAACACTTGCATCTAAATGAAATCAGTCGTAACTGCAATTGTCTTAAGTCGACTTAAGTTGTTTTTCCTTTTTGACACAGATATTACAGAAGTTATGTAAGTAAATGTGATCAAACACTATACGAATTCGGATTAGCGGGCACTTCTTATACAAAAAATAAATTTTAAACACTGTACAGAAAGAGCAAAGCGAATGATTCTTCAAAATGACGAAATTTTAGTTTCATTATAATTAACCTATTTGTACAAAAATACGTTTGTCTGTCCGTCGTGTGTTTGTCTGTCTCTCTTATGTATGTCTGTCATGGCATAACCACTAAACGAATTTCGACGAAATATATCTAACCTCAGAGTCAGCTTTTTTGCAAGTGGCGTGAGATGCAAATTATCTCTCAATCCACTTTGGGTGATAATTTTAATGCCTCAGTGCATATATGAATATATATATTCAAGCATACCAATGAACCTACTACTGTACCACTTACCGCGGTAAGTAATGGAGTTAGTCTAATGATGGCAGTTTACATTTAGTGAACGATATACCCAAAGTTAGGGTATTTAACTTCAGTATTAACCTTAGTCTTATGCCTTCAATTTTGGTGGATCGAAGATAAGTGTATTATACATATGTATATTTGAACAAAATGATCTCAGTTTTACTGCTACTAACACTTAGGTCGTTTTATTTCGCTCATCTTTACAGTTTTTTTTTCACGCTGCTTTTATAAGGTTACTAATTGTAGGCGAATACCTTCCCGATATCAATATAATCAAAACGTTAGCATATGCTTCTACCTTTACTATATTCCTTTTCAAGCAGAGAAGAATCATATTAATTTCGAGCACCTAAGGCAGTAAAACACCTCTCTGGGAGTACCTTTTCTTACATTCTTCACTTCATTACTTCTGGTGCCTGCGTTTGGTTTTATGTATTGTGTATGGCTGTAGCTACATATGTATGTGTTTACCTATATATTATGTTTGCGTTTGTTAGAGAATGGACATAGTCAAGAAATAATACCGATTTTTTTGTATGACATAGGCAAATTTTTATCTCATTCATTTAAAAAAAAAATTCAAATTTTTATAAGAAATAGAACTGCCGTCATTCGATTATTTTCAACCCGAATAAAGCATCTAATCGCAATGATTCAGTTCAGAAACCCTAATTCGAACGTCTTGTACGATATTTTGTTTATCGGCTTACATATATATGTCATACGTTTAGCGAGGCCCAGCACGTACACTTATGATGTTACTATATAAGCATAAAAGGTTAGTTATGCGAAGTCATCACAAACGAACCGTTTCTGGTTTCATTGCGTTCAGAAACCATGAGCGGTAGTTGGCAAAGGACTCTTTGACGCTCAGACTTAAGAAAGAATTTTGCCGATGTCTCAAAGTCAAATTGGGCCTGGAAAAGCCTAGCTGCACATCCTACCAACGAGCAAAAACTAAAAGTCACTATTTAAGTAAATGTTGTCATTTCAATTAGGGTATTTATGAGACCCTTAATTTTGCTTATCAGTTTGAAAACATTGTGTAAAAAAACCGGGCCGCCCAAAAAATTTAAGTCAAAATGTATCAAACAATATTTTTCATTCGCCCCAAGCCTCACCAACTCATGGTACAGACTTGTCACTAAGCCACCCTACAACTATTTATATTACATTACGTTTTATCATACGTATGGAGCAAAAGAGAATTCAGGCGACGATATGTACATATATAATTTGATATCATAAACGAGATATATTTTTTTACAATGGCAGAATTTATTATAACGCCGAAACTTGTGGTGCTCTATACCGAAAACTTTCATGGTATGTATAAATAAAGTAAAGGGGTATGCTCTCTACTTTTCCCCAGCTTAGTACCTTTCGATTTCGCTAATAAGATTTTCCTCTCAAATAGCCTATTAAAGATCTCGAAAAGGATCTGAAAAGCTTTAAGTTTATAGCTGGTTTATGTTTTCAAAATAAAAACTAGCCGTCAATAAATTCCAATCAACAAGGTGAAGGAACTTTACACGTGAGTATATCTTATCCAACTGCGTCGTTTAACAAGTTAAGACGAAAAATGAAAAGAAATACTTTGACACAAATCGCAGTGATTTTAAGATTGCAAAGAATGTGATCCTTAAATAAGTAATGCCAAAAAAATATTGCTGATTAAGTTTTCTTTGTAGATAAATCGATATTTGAGCTGAACTTTTCCAAAAAGTGCAATATCGATCAAGTCCAAAGCTTACATGTATTTAGCTTAATATTTAGACCTGTTCGTACAATTTAAATCTAAATATCAAATTACATTCGGGAGTTCTGAAAATTATATGACTTAGCACAAATTGTGCACAGAAGCTTACAGTTTTTTGAATTTCTAAATAATCAAATTTAAGAAATATTCTTTATTTTTTATCTACTTACTTACTGAGTGAACAAGGAAAATCACTCCAATCTTTTCGATATTTCAGAATCAGCGTAAGTGCTAGTATAAGGCAGAGCAGGGTGAAATATGTTTGTAAGGAAGTAGTCTGGGATCATATTTCTTTTTTAAGAGAAAAAATTTTTAAAAGTCGATTTTTTTTTTAAAAAGACTAGCTTTGGTCTCAAAAGCTCAAATGTTATGTACTCAAAAAGCTATCTACATTTAACAGATTTAAATCTGTCATCATTATTTTATATGATTAAAATGTTTTTTTTTTAATTTTAATGTTTTTGTACTGTTATTTTTTTCAAAAACCGTTTTCTTTAGAAAAAATTATTTCATATAAAAAGTGTTGAAAATTTCCTAAGAATATACAGCACTTTTTTCATATATATTTGAGCAATTTTTATTTAATTCAAGCTTGAAAGCCATCACTCTGATATTAAAAGCTTTGGTATTTAGTTACTACTTCGTTTAGCCAATAACAATTTGGACGGGAGCACTCCAACTTAACTCGATTATATTTTTTGTGTTAACAAATATTAAGTTTCATTCAATTTATACAAGAGTTTTAGACATAATAAGACCATGATAAGCTATCATCTTCACAATATGATTTGTATTTGAAACTGGGGCGTAGTTCACAGTTTATTGGCATGGCATTCTTCTTTTGGAGAACATAAATTTCTAAAATCTCCATTAGCGCCTGTATTACATAGTGATGCAGCTTTGAATTTAGGTTTATACACAGATCTTCCGCGAATATTCATAAAGGCATAATTACAAACCATATTTTGATGGATCATGTTATTTATCTTTTGTCTTAATATAGCACAACCAACATGGGTTGCCTTATCTTGCATCAGTTGTGTAAAATTTTCAATTTGTGCACTAAAATTAAATGAAAATAAATAATTTTTTATATTTTATTTCAAGCATATATTGGAAAACTAACCTTACTTTTGGATAATAACTTTCTATATCCGACATCGTGGTAAGCCTGAACTCATTGAACCACGCTTCAATTTGAAGTAATGCAATATTTTGTACTGTTTCTGTTCGATTTACTATTGACCGGGCCATATTTTGACCAGTATAATAAAATTCAGCGGTATTATGACAGACATCATGTTTCATAATGCATCGCTTAACGTTTAATTCAGCCAATTCAGCTAGCTCTTTATGCCATTTCATAGTGCACATATGTCCAGCTGGCTTAAAATTCAAGAAATTACCAGATGCCACTTTGTTACGGAACTCATTATGCTTACTAACTATGGCCTTCTTCGTTATGTTCGCTATGGGCTGTATTCTGGCATCTTTAGAGCAATCTTCAGAAAAGGTCTAAAATAAAATTAATACATGAATTTCTGAATTTCGTGAGATTGATTTTTAGGTGACTTCTGTTCCAAAGACTTTTCGAAAACTACTTATATAACTTCGTTCTTACTTACGCCATTGTTTTCACATCCAATATGCTTCAGTCCTCGGCACAACTTAGCATTGCAATAATCAGTTTTTGCTTCATCTGCTCCATTACACAGCGTAAAAACTATACTGAGTGCATAACATATCACAGAGAAATTCATTTTACTTCTAACATCGATAAAATAAAACCGTAAGACCATAAAAGTTTTGAGCTAAAATATGAATTTTTTAAAGTCAGCAATATCTCAACCGTTCAAAAAACATACATATGGCTAGCAATTCAAATGCAGCTGATTTTCTATCCAACCCATTTAATACAATAAAATTTATTTCAAGCAACAACAGCAAAACAGTTGGCATATACTTTATTCACTAGAACAATATTTTTAGTTATTGAAGGTTCACAAATCAAAAGTTATTATCTTTGGTCTTGCCCTGCATCATAGTGAACGTGCGCTTAAGAATCTGTATTGCCAAGCTTTTAACGTATTGGGTCATTGTTATCATAATAGCAGCTAAGTAATTAGAAGAGCCTAAAAGCATGTGATACTTTTACTTATTGCTGCAAATTTTTTAAAACAAAAATCAACAATAACAATATTTACGTGCGCTATGAAAGAAAACAACATTCACAAAAAAAAAGAATTTGACAAAGTAATCTTTCTGTTTGTAATCCCCCGACTGGAAAAAGTAAAAGGCAGAAAATAAGTCATTCAAAGCAAATAAATATATATCGTCATATGAAATCAAAAAAGCTCTAAGTTACAAAAAATTCAAAATACACTTTTTGATTAATTATGATGCGCCGTATCAAAATACATGTTCATATAATTAAAAACAACGTTCTTATCAAATAAGCTTAACCTGAAAAAATGTTGAAAAATTTTGGTTTATTATTCATTTTAGGAAGTTTTTTGCGCCTCCTTTTAAATTTTTGCAATGTGTAAATTGAAAATTAGAGTGGGCACCCTACTTAAAAAAAATACTTGATTTCAGTTGCATTTTGCATCAAGATTACCCATGCTGAATCCATTTAAAAAAAAAAACTGTTCACTCCAATTTAGAATTACCATAATGTAATGCATTGTAAATATGTAGGTATACTGATTTGGAACAGTTCATTCCAATTCTTCTTAAATATGAATAATCACCACTTTCATGGTAGATCCACTAGTCACTATTTTCCTAGCAGATTTAGGAACAACAGATCCGTAGTGGTTTTCGCTTGCCTACACTTGGGCAGATAGAAAAAATATTTTTTTGCTGTCATTGGGTGTCAAGTCTGCTTTTTCGGTGTCGATATAGTCAATTATAGATATACATATGTATGTGTTTATTTTGCTATTCACTCCGTTTGGAATTGAATTGGATGGAATCGAATTATATATACATAATAGTTGGAAATTCCAATTCAGTCCAGTTTAGTTCGAAGAAAAATGATAATCTTTTGATTGCTGTAAATTACCAATTTATTTTGCAATCAGAATATTTCGCATATGTTGAGTAGAGTTACCAAGAACAAGACCAATGTATTGCATCACGACGCATATTTTCGTTTGCGAGTACATACTTTTTTCCCCGCAAGATTTTCCTTCTTTTATCACTTTTAATAAACGATATGTTGTTATGAATAATCAAATTCGTTCGTATGGATTAATTACGCGAGGTGTTTTTTGAAAATTCGGATCCCCCCCCCCTCCCCTTGGTGAGATTTGGTGTGATCTGGTAGGACCCCTCACCTCTATGCGTTAAGAAGTTGACGTGATGTTTTTTCGGACCCCCTTGATGAGATTTGGTGAGATTTTGCCGGACTCCTTCCCCCCCTATTTAATGGACGTCCCCTATGCTGATATCGTTTTGATTTATTTTTTGCATAAATTGTTTTACCATTGTGCTAATATATTATCAGAATGACAATATTAGTGCGGTATACGATTAATTCTACGGTGGTTATTGAAATACGCTTATTATATTTTAATACATGCAGTTAAATGTATGTGAGATTCTGACGTTAAAGTTTCATTACATGACAACGGTAAAAGGAATAAATAAAATAGCCTAAACATGCTAGAAAATTTTCAGCTGAGAAACGAATTTTGTTGTGAATTCGGTCCATAAGTCTTGTCATTAACTGAAATGAAAAATGCCGCCTCATTGGGATCACACAGCCTTTGATAACGTTACCCAACAATGCTATAATTACAATTTTTTACTCATAATTGTCTTGACCACATATAATAGTACTTAATGACAAAAGCTCTACAGTTCAGTTACCAGTATTATGATAATTTGAATACATACATACATAACTGTTTTTATACTATTCATTAATATACTGAACCGCACAAACGATAAAAAAAATGCAACTAACAAATTATTAAATCAATGAAACTTTAATATTCACACATACCAATATTTTTACAATAGTCATTCAGTTCAAATAAGAAAAAATTACAAAGTTTTCATATAGGTAGTATTTTCATTCCATTGAATACATACAATATAAAATGTTCGATTTCGTTTAAGTTTTAGTACAAATATTTTATTTGTTTGTTTGTAAGATACGTTGTGTACTTTAATTACAATCAAGTTTGTATAGAAATTTGTAATATGGTTACATTTGTACTAAATTAAAAATTATTTCAGTTAAACATGGGAAAAATTTTAAAAATAACATTATGCTCAATGTAAAATCAATATGTATGCTGTTTCAGTGTGAAAATTACAAAAATTTTAAATTTCATTTTATATAATTTATAAAGAAAAAATAAAACTAACAAATTTTGCGGCGCTGCGTTTTTCCGTTCCACTATTGATTCTCAACATTTATGGCAGTTGCTGCAGTAATATGTTTCATAATACTCCCCGATATGGAATGTGCACCATCCCAGGTGCAGACACCACAATTCTAAAACAATATACAAATAAGAGATACGTTGTTAATGAATGAATTCGGGAAACTCTGCACTACTAAGAAATTTTGGCTGCAAATATATGCTAAATATGTACCGTTAAAATAAGAAAATAGAATGCAATCAATAGATTAAACTTAAGAAAAACTGTAAATCATACCACGAGTGGTATGATATGGTGAGGGACTGGAAATAAGAAAAAAAGCATCCAGTACTTGTTAGTTTCCCTAAATGTTCCTGTTTCGTATTAAATAGATTCCCAAATATAAAATTTTAAATTTTTGGTTGTATTGGGTAATTTTTTTTTTTGAGTGGACGAAGTTCCGATAGGGATAGCTGCAAGACGAGCCGTCAGTTCACGCGCTTCTAGTGTCAAAGATATTCAGTATAGTCTAGCAAATCTTCATGGTCTGCGGTTTGTAAAAGAATGACCGATATACATATATGTATATATGTATATATATATACATGTATGTACATATATGTATATATGTATATATATATATATATGTATATATATGTATGTATATGTATATATTTTGATGATTTGAAAAAATTTTTCTGGCAGCCCTGTTTGTGAAATGGAACGAAACTAACAACGAAACAAGTGAGTGATTAGTAGAGTAGAGTGATAGTGACGCATTCACAACAGCCGTTAAGATTTTTAATTAAAGACTTGCTCCGACTTTTAAATATATTTAAACTTAAGTAAGATAGCTCAAAAAAAAGTGCTTCAGGTCTAGATTTTTAACCTATAGGCAGACGAAAATCAGTCACTCACTTTTTTCGTCTTACATAATACAGGGGTAAAGAAGTTCGTTTAATATTTATGGCCTGAAGATGATATGATATAAAGAGCTTTTACCGTGCGGTATAAATACTCATGTTTCAAAATATACTTACATCACATATATAAATATATTCCCTAGTGCGCAGAATATGCGGTTTTATGCGATTCAATTTAATTGTAGTACCACGATGTGTACGCTTCGTGCGTAAGATTTCATCATTGAATTTAACTAAAAAATAAATAAATTAAACATCAACTTTTACTTTTTGGTAAAAAGTATATACGCAATTTAAAAGTTTTTGTGAATGGATTGAATTTGTTTCCTCCCAATGGTTCAATATATTCTTCCATTACTTGGCCCAAGCGTAGCAACTGCATTTCTTGATTTGTTAGCAAAATAAATTCGTTGCTATTACAATGCATGCAACGTGTAAAAAGATTACGCTCTTCAACAGTTATGTTTAACAAATTGATCACATTAATTACTTGATCTACACTAGAATCAATAGGAATTTGTAGGCATTGTGACTTTGGCAATTCTTGAGAAAATTGCGCATAGCGTGAATCTCTTGAGAGTATATAACGACATTCGCTTTTAGCCAGATCAATATAATCATTTATATCAAGTTTTGTTATTTCGATACAGTCCATACCAAGTTTTCGCAGCTCTTTTGAAAGACCAAATAGCATGCTATCACAAATAAATTTGATGTCATTGGAACTAAAACGGAAAAGTCAAATTATATATAACAAATTCAAATATTGCGTTTTGTCCTTTAACTTACCGCACTACTGTAGTGCCGTATTCTTTACCACCAACGGTTTCCTTATCCAAAAGTGTTTGCAGACCAGCCATGTTTGGCGGCGAAGTAGCAGTTCGTTTGACATTAAGTAAGTAACTACTTTTTGCAGTAGTCACTTCATCAACAATCTGATCAATATCCAAACCCATACGCAGAAGTAACTCAGCTAACACCTGATATATTTGCAACAAGCAATGAGCATCCAATGCTGTAATAAAAAAATAAAAACATATATTTGCATATTCAACAATCCTTGAACTAAAGAAAAAAATTCATTTCCAATACCAAAAAATTATAGCTTAATATTGATGAATATCTTACAAAACTTACCTGCATAAGTTATTTGATCGTGACGCAGTGGTCTGTTTGCCCAATTTGAACATTGATTTGATTTGTCCAATTTTTTACCTAAGCATACCTCAGCTAAAGCGCAAAGGCTTTCTCCCGAGTGGTTATTGAATGCGACCACTTGCATGTATTTTAAACGACGCCATAAATCACGCAAATCTAAATAGCAACTACAATTCTGCAAATTTAATTGCAATGCTGGTAGTGATTTGTAAAGCATATGCAAATCCTGCTTTAGTGAAAATCCCATTTTTAAAATTTCCATATTATTAAAGACTTTACGACCTAATATACGCCATAAATCATCGCCAAGCTGCTTTGCTAAGCAATCTAGCAAGTAGACACGTTCAAATGTTGCCAATTGCAAAAGGCTAACGGCGTTGTCACTGCATACTGACGGCTTCCATTCCGAATCAAAAGCAATTAACGTTTGTTGCTCAAGATACGTTAACATATCTAAAAATTTATGACGACGATCGACTAGTATAACACAATTTATTGGTAGTTCAAGCTCTAGGTACTCTTGCTGTTCTAAAAATGGATTTTTACTCTTTTGAACAACAGTTGATATCTGTGCTGGTGGTGGTGCTGCTGCTGCGTCATTGCTATTGTGATTTATTGCACTTTCATTACGCCCATCAGTTATTTCTTCATTAATTTGCTCCAGTTTTGATTGCAAATAACTGGGGCACTGATCTGGTGGCACCTTAAAATGTTTAGCCCAATATATGGCTTCTTCCAAATCACCATAAGATGCAATATTTGTCACTAAATCTATTTGTAGCGCTTTTGTAATGGCAGCATCACATATCAGTTCACGCCATGATTCACAACTCATGCCACCATCTTGATATTTGCGATGTAAGTAATGCATATAAGAGCAGGCCTTGGAAAAATTGAGATTCGGTGTTAGGTGAGCATCGATTTTGTACTTTTTTGCAAGACGCGTCACCAGTTTGGACATTGGCCGGTAGCTGAGAACGTTATGTTTAATGTCGGCATATTTGTACTTTCTATAATCGAACATATAATATAATGTTTATTAGCATTGCTTACAAAATTTCAACTTTATTAAATTCACTTACTCTAAAATTGATTCACAATGTTGGAACACAGTCTTTTGTTTATCCAGTAACGAATCCAAAAATTGCACAGTAGGCAATTGCTGCTCTTTGGCAGCGTTTAAATACTCTTCTGCAAGAAACACTTTATCCTGTAGAATAAGTGGGAACACAATTTCAAATAAGCCAAACATATGTGTCATCTGTAATAGCATAGCCCAATAGGCGGCCTGATCATAAATAAATAAAAAATTTGTAATAGTAAGAGTTTTTGCATCTTGCAGAAAAAATGAGCATTACATCTTTGAATTGATGCTGACCAACTAGTTGTTCAATTTTCGGTATAAGCAATGCATGTATTCTATGCAACTCATATGTTTCCATCACAGATTTGTAGAGTGGGACGATGCCACAAGTCTTAACAAAATTGAATGCAGTCATACGGGTGTTGTCGTCACAGTTGAGTGCAATGTCTGGGTGTTGTTTATACAAATCACAAAGTGTCTCAAGAACTATTATAAAGAAGCGAAAATAGGTATAAAAAAATGTTAGAACCTTAATTCTATGTAGGAATAACAAATATACGAGTAATACAATTAATAAAAAAATGCTGATTGATAACAATTATTTAAAAATATTTCGGCACACAACCCATAAAAGGCGTCGTTCTAATTTTTGCTCACCGCCATACTATTTTACTACACTACACTACATTCTTACAAAAAAAAGCAGTATTAAACAAAGCTTCCCAGCAGGCAATTGAACATGGGCTTCCTCGGAGAAGACCTGCTAGCACTGCTGCGATTGTAAGAGGCCTTCTCAAAACTAAATTTCAGAAAGAGACTTTCTAATATGTGAACTATGTACTTATGTATAAGTATATTGTATGTTTTTTACTTTTTATTGGAGTTGCGGTATGCTTTCTATTTTTATAAAATTGTTCTGCCGTTGGAAAAAGCTGATATATTTCATATTACATTATTATGTACATATATATTTTTCTTTATATAATTCTTTTTGTAACATTAATTACTCGCATTAATCTTAATACACCTGTAATTTTTATAAATTTGGCCGAAAGGCTTTAAAATTACAATTTTTTGAAGAAATAAATAAATAAAAAACTAAATTTTCATGCAAATAAAAATATTTATACTCAATTTTTTTTTTATTGTTATTTTTGTTTACAATCTGACAATATTAACAATAAGTAAATTTTATAAGTAGTGAAATTTTAATTAGCAGAATAGTTACACTCCATTTAATGTGTATACTCATGAAATGCTACTATGCTTTCCCACAGCAGGCGTGCTATTAGGCCTGATATTAGAAGGCAAAGAAGAAGGACTCTATGTATTTTTTCATTTCGTATGTTGCAATGTTTTATGATTCGACATTACTTTTTTGTCATTGTATACATACGTCATCAAAAGTAGAAAACGGTTGAATTTAAGAACGGTGTGCATGTTGCTAGGTTGGTCTTCTGTTTCATGTTATAGATATCCAGATATGCATTTACAAAATTTAAGAAAACTGAAAGTTACTGTAGTCCCTAAACTAGAGCGTTGGGCGTAGACGCTCAAAAGCGTAGTGCGCCAATCGTCAAATCAGTTTATTTGTGGCAAGAAAAAAAATCAACACAATAAAAAGAAAAAAAATATTTGTCAATGATGTATCAAAATTATAAAAACGAATACGCTGGCGTTGAGCGTTGCTTATTTCGGTTGGCTTCATACAAGCTGTATGTGCATGTAGTGTTACGTGTAGTTTTCAAAAACCGATTTGGTTTCGGTTTAACTAAAAAATTAAGATATTATAAAATAAAATGGCTTAGTTCAATCACATTAATGACAGATTTTTAAAGCTTGAGTTCAATAAAACGAATACACTATTGTACAGCGACTAAATCTGAAAGTATTGCGCATTTAATTAAAAATACATAAAAGTGTGAAAAACTGCAAAAAACCTTCACCAGAAAAGTGTTCACCCCCAAGTCTCTTAACGTTCTTTGAAATTTTATGGAATTCAGTTTTGTTATCTCTCCTGAGTATAGTTAAAAAATTTATTTGAACATCGAAACTTTTTTTCAAATATGAAATGCCAAAAAATTTCTACTACTGTTATTAGTTTATAAGAACACATTTGCTGAATATATTTTATAATTTAGATAGATTGCAAATAAATGGAATATTAAAAAAAAAAAAAATTATTTTTCATAGTTTTTAATTTTTTGCATAAGAAAGAGTTGGTGGTTGGTTTGCATCATTTATCCGTTATTTTTGTTGACCTGTGTAATTATTAATTTCCATAGATTTCAATTGACCAGGATTTGCTTATCCAATATTATATTTCTTCTAAGTCAGATATCAAGAACTCGATGCAAGAAACGGGTTCCATTTGTTATTGATTTAAAGAAAGTCCCACGAAAAAGTAAGGCGTCGTCAACTTGCTCACTTTCACATGTTTTGGCGTGAATCATGCGTCTCCTTGTATTGATAATTATACTTTTTTTCTATACATGAGAGTACTTAAAAATACTACGAATTTAAGAAATTTTTTTTTTTTTTTTTTCAATTCAATGCTCTTATATTGATAGAAGTGTACAACGCAAAATTTGGCAAGCTTACGATAAACACTTAAGGAACGTAAACATGGAAACCGGTACGAAAAAGTTGTATCTGATTCTCTCATAGAGTTTTTCTTAAATAAAAAAAATCTGCTAACATGTTTTTCGGAAAAACAAAAGGTTTAAAAGAAATTGACGAAAATTAGCTATTGAGAAAGTTTCTTCGATCTTTTTGGAGGGACGCTGACCGCTTTCAATGTGTATAATTAATTAAGAGGTACAAATGAAGAATTTCGCGAAAAAAAAAATTTTTTTAATTACTCATCTTTAGACTAATTCTCACCTGGCTTATATAGTAAAATTATATGTTAAATACTTACTAAAAAGAGCTAAGTTTTTGTTTTTTAGATTATTACATCCTGGGCAATTTGCAAAAAATTTTAACGCTAACAGCAAAGGCTGCGTGTCCTTCATAAAGACCAATTTCAAACTTTGTTGCGATGCTGGTGTTTTCTTATCTGAAAAATAATTTTTTTTTAATTACGTATGTAACTCCGAGAGATTAAATTTACATTGTCGAAAAAATCAAGATAAGGAAATAGTTCTACAACAGTGACTTAGTAAATATGTAACTATATGTTACCGACCAAACTGACTTTTCGGAAAAACTATTGTACTTTTTTGGCTAGCGGATGCTTTTTTGGGCCAACTTATGGATGTACATCCTGACCGAAGGCATCTTGGCACTTGCCAAGCACACAACGAAATTGGTAATCTTTACACTACTTACCATAGTACTTCTGTATAAAAGTTGGTGTGTGATAGTGGCCTTCGGCCGCGGTTCAGTGTTTACTTATATCCTGTAGTATGTCCAACACCAGCTTCGCTAGTCAGTGCTTGTGCGTTAAAATTTCATGGCATATTTTCACGCTCAACGGTAGCTAGTTTGGCCTTAAATTAGTTTGACTGGTAACATAAGTATATTAGGGTGTTTATTTTGAAAATTTTGTAGATTTTTTTAATTTTTATTTTTTGCCTATGTTTAAGGTTAGGGTTTAAAATTAATTGTCACAAAATTTAAGCTTTCTAGCTCAAACCTGTAAGCGGGGCGGACAAGTTTTGTGCCCAACAGACTTACTAAAGCGTAGAAAAAATCTGCCTTAGGTGCCAAGATACAACGTTTTAGATGGCGTGTCAAACCACGCCAATTTTTTCATTAGGCAGAAAATGTGAACAATACACCAAAGGGAAATTTTTTTATTTATTTTTTTTTTACCGTCCCATAGGCCTATATTATAGAACTAGGATTGGAAAAAGTTCTCCTAAAGTTTCAGCTTTCTAGATCAAACCTCTGAACGGCGTAAACAGTAGGTTTCCTATTACAATTTATATGGAAAAACCGAAAAAGCAGTAAAACTAAGTCAAATTTTTCTACGTTTTGAACAATTTTTCGGGTAAAGTGAAAAAACTGAAAACACGAACTTCTTTCTTTCTAAACATATGGGATTTTATTAATTCCGTTTTGATTTTGATTGATTTTAAATGATTCCGTGTAAAGATATCTTTCTGCAAAAACGAACCTAATTTACACACAAGATTTCTTGATTCTTCGAATAAGACGAACTTTTGCGGTGGAAATACTGTAAAATGAGGTGTTGAAGTTCGTTCTGTTCTTTCATGTTGGAACTTTCCACAACTTGGTCTTAATTTATCTAAACACCAGCAGCAGACAGCAGTGAACAACTGCAAAATGAGAAGTAGGAGGTATCAAGAGTTAAAAAAAAGAAGTGTTTTTTTTGTGAAAGAAAAATTTTGACTAATCTCTGGTTTACACTAGGAAATAATTTTTGAAAATTCTTCTTGTTGGTTGAAAAGAGGGGAAAAACGAGTACAGCATTTGTCGTTGTTGTTTAAACTGTAAACAAATCCACAAATGTAAAACGGCTCTAATAAAACGCTTAAAGGAAAGTGTAAGGCAAAGACAAATGTGCTTAGAAATAGGACTCAGCGAATCAATTGTGGCCGCGATATGGAAAATTATGACATAGTACTAAGTAATTTCGACCAAAATTCATCACATGTAGAAAAGTGAGTGTCCAGAAACAAACGAAAATAAGTGAATTTTTTTAAAATGACATACATAATGGTTTATAAATGTGTATAAATTAACTCCGCCCATATACATATGAGTAAATTCATTGGTTTATTGAAGTGGTAGTTTAATTGTTAACCAAAAACTGTAAGTAAATAGAAAGATGACATTTTCTTAGCATTTGTCCTTTTTTCAGTACATTTGCGTTATGAAAAATATGCGTCAGTAGATTCGGTAGATTAGGCGCATTTTCAATACATTTGAACTATTTCTTATATGTAATAACCTTTTTTAGTTTTGGTAAAATTGTGTAAATTTTGGTGAAGTATGCGTAAAATCGAATCGAATGGCCTTTTTTATTGTTTATTTTTAGTAAGCATTTCTCTTTTTTCGAATAAATTTTAGAAAATTTGTGTAAATTCTGGTGGCTATGACGAAAAACAAAAGTACATTCGTCCTCTATAAAGTACATTCCAAGTTTCGATTCAGTACATTTCTACAAAATCCAAATGCCAACACTGATCTACATACATACATTTGTTCGAAACTGGAATGTATTTTTCGCGTGTTTGAGGAACAGAGCGAGAAACTTGTTTATTTCTTTAAATATTTTTTTGTATGGATTAGTATCAATTGGCTTGAAATAAATATCAAGTCTTGGACTTTATACCTTAAACTCCGAAGCGCAAACTTTCCAGTTCGAACAAAAAAATACATCTTTCTATTTTTACAGTTTTTGCGTAACCACCATGTTGCAATATGGGAACATATTTCAGCTACATATAATTTTTTTTTACTTACAGATATATATCAAAGTTTTTATGCTAAAGATTTTTGTATTTAATAAAACCAGACAGACAACCTTTGTGACATAAATAAATAAAACTTGAACATACATACATGAGTTACCCCAAAGTCTAAATGCCCATACATACTTTGAAATTTACTTACATGAATTCCACATCTGCTGAAACGCATCAAACCAGTTGTCCATATCTGTACTTAGACTACAATCGAAATCCTCTCCATTAAGACCAGCACCTGTGGTAATGTCTGGCACAATTGTAATTTTTAAGTTTTGTGCAGTACGCAAAATGGAGTCCACATCGTCATCTCCATCTTCGCCAAACAGTTCATCTTCATATCCAGCTGGAATTCCATTGTATTTTAGCATTTCCAACGTTTGCAATTTGTTAAACGTTGAGCTAACAGTAAATATTTATAATTATCTTTTTTGTGATCGAAATAAAATTTACAACGAAAAAATCCAAAAACAAAACTCAAAAAAACTGGATGCATTTACTAGTGTCAAAACCGAGATTAGTAAGGCCACTTTCAGACGATGAAATAATTGCTAGCAAGACTGCCGACTTCCCTTAATTTTGCCAAAAAGAAAGGAGTACGACGAAAAACTTAGCTCCAATGTGTTTGCATTGACATTTCAAACGTCAATAAACAGCTAAACAGAATTTGGACGTGCAATATCGTTCAGATACGTTTGTAGTGAGAACAAAATTGACACTAGCAAAATTTATCGCAGAGAAATAGAACAGATTCTATTCGATATCTATCGCACGTCCCAATTCTGTTTTTATCTTAAGTGTGTTATTATTTTGACAACTGATAGTCATTGACGATTACCCGACACCCGTCCGTATTCTGCTTAACGCATATCGCTGGCAAATGTTGATATTCTTTTTGATCTTTATTCGTTGAAAGCATTTCTTTTTATATTTTTTTTTATTGTTAAATGATTTCTTTAAAAAGATTTTTTTTTATAATTGTATGTTTGAATTCTTCTTACTTCAACTTTTCGGAGAAGAAATTATAGCAAATCAAATGAATTTCTATCACAAATTGAAGAAATACTGTAGCTGACAAACCAAAAAACAAAAAATAGGAACGCCCAGATCATAAAGGAATACAAAAGATACTATATAGCAATTATTGCTTGTTCTAAAGTGGGACATATGATACAAATGTCATTAGAAGTGGAACAAGTGACAATGCAACGTCGCAAGCATTCTGTTTAATTTAATTGACTGCTTACTTTTTCTACAGTACTACTTAAAGTTTTTGTTTTGGTATCTTATGTCATGTCAGGAATGGTTGCCAGTGGAAGCCTGAGCTAACATTTAATCGGATATTGGATAACGACCCCAAATGTCTGTTTCCTCCGCATGAATGTTTTAACTCAGTTTCTACGTCAATCGGCTGATTTACCAAAACACTAACAATGATTGACGACCTCAGCAAAAAAAGAGAAATACTGACGATCTAGAGCTAGAAAATTATATAATCAACCATTGATTTTATTTTCAATAAATATGGATAATTTTTATATACATATTTCAATTTATTTAGAAATAAATTCCAGGGGTTAATTTCAAAGTTGTCATGCGGTCCCCTCAAATGCGGCTAGGCCGTAAATTGCATACTAAAGCCGTAAAAATTGGAAATTTCGAAAAAAATTCATTGATTGGAGGTGAAAGCCGTTTATGGTCGTTAAGTGGAGAAACTGAAAAATATTTAAGCATTTTAATATTTGCATCATAGACTAAAATTTGCATTTTACATATCATTTGTTTTTTTGGCTGGCCATTAGTTTCTCATTTTCAACTTGGCAACCCTGCACTCATTTTAAAAACAATACTAATTTATTGCGCGTCACTCATCTAATTTAAAGGTTTCGATTTTCTACCAATTGTGGCAACTGTGGCTGGTACCCACATTTGACAAACTGGTGATTCTCTGCTATCATTTTTGTGCAACTCTGTCGAACGCCGCCATTTACAGCTAAAACAGGGAAGATTTTCAGAGCCGAAAAATAATTAATTTGTGTTACAAGAAACAATTGAATTTGTTTAAAAAAAACTATTATTAATAAAATTTTGTGTTGTGCAAACTATTTAAATTATATTAAAATATTTATTACTTTTGAAATAGAAGAAAACTTAAATATCGATTTATTCAAGTTCAGTTGACACCGCAGTTCGCCTCCTTTTCGCTAAGTTTTATTTGAAATAAACCAAAGAAAATGAATATTCTACCGGGAGAACCGGTACCACCGGGATTCGAGGATGAGGTAAATCGCGTTGCAGAAATTCAACAAGCTATCGATCAATATAAGGGAAATGCATTGGTGGGATTAGAATACACGGTAGAACTTTATGAGGAAAATCGTGAACCCGGATACATTTGTTTACTCTGTGACAAGCGTGGTGATCCACGTACTGTTATGCAACATTGGACATCATTTAACCACCGCATGAAATATTTAAATAAACATTTTCCGACATTAGTACGCGAATTCAATCCAGTAAAATATAAGCCAAATTCGAACAGCATTATGATAATAATTGTGCAGAGTTTGGCCGAAGCTATCGAGGACCATCATGGGCGATTGACGCTGTCGGTTGTAAGCTCTGAAGATTTTCGACGTGAGCGCAAGCGCATAGAAAGTGAAATCAATGTCAAGTTTCATTTTGATGAGCGTAATGGACCGAACTTTTTAAATATAATCGATCGTACGCTCTGGGAGAGCAAACCCAACAACGAGACGGCTAAAAAGCCAGTTGACAAAACATTGAAAATTACTTTGAATGCCAATACAACCAAGCGCAGCGTAGATGACCGACCCTCTCAACGTCAAGACCTCGATGAAATCTCCAGTGAAGACGAAGTTAATCCAACAGATGCCGGTGGAAAAAAATCGAAAAAAGAAGTGCAACTGCCTGCCTATCGTACATTGCCCAGGGTGAGACGTTCTCCACCTTTTGAAGAGGAGCGTAATACAATCGAATCCAAGGCTAATGATAAAAAACTACCAACTCCCAAAGAGTTGTCACTTCAAGCCTCGCACATTGCACAAGAACGGTATAAATGGGAAAAGTACCGCTGTATGTTAGAAATACAACTGAAGCAAATGGAAAAAATACAACAGGACTATGAAAAAAATCCTGAAAAACATCCACTCTATCCAGAAGAATGGAAAAAATTCTGGAATCGACGCTACAAGGAGTTGCAGAATGAAAAGAGTATCGATCCGAATAAATATGACTACAAGCCCGAGTGGATACTTTTTTGGACGAAGCGTATGCAGGATTTGTTTAATGACGAGGTGGACAAGAAAAAAAAAGAGATCAAAGTTAAACTTGGTCTACCCGAAAATGCTGAGGAAAAAGTTGAGCAATTGAAAGAGAAATATAAGGTTCAAGTTCAAAATCGAAATGTGTCCACTGCCATTGCGGCCCCAACAACTTCAACGTCTGGATTATCTAAAGCTAGCGAGCGCATTAATAAAATCCAACCAACTCATAACTCCAGGTCATCTACCGCAGTAATTGATATCAGTGATAGCGACAGCGAAGATTCAAAGCGTAGACATTCCAAGTCTCGCTCACATTCACGAAGATCACGTTCTATATCGCCGCATTCACGTCGTGAATCGAAACGTTCACGTGCGCGTTCTCGGAGCCGATCTCGCAGTCCACGTTCTGATGATCATCATGAACGTCATTTCAACAAACTTCGCGAACGTGAAGCGTATGAACGCGAACGTCATATGCATATGGTACCGGGTACAATGCGAATGTATCCATCCACAGCATCTGCTGATTACTATGGTATACCACCGCCTTTTGGGCGTTCACGTTTTCCTCCACCACCTCATTATCCAGGTGCACCACCACCGCATGCGTCGGGCTATAGAATTATGGATCCACAACAATATCCGCAATATGAGCGCTCGCCAAGTCCAAACTTAAAGCAGAAACGTGAAGAGCATCAAGCTAAAAAAGCTTCTCCAGAACCTGAAGAGGATGGTCCCTTGACTGTTGTTGCAGTATTACGTTTACTTACGGCGCTTGAAGAACATTTGGGAAGTTTAGGTCCCAAAGTAGTTGATATGTTAGGTAAAGCCTTGGCCTTAGAAAAGGTCAAGGCTAACTCCGCAGATGAAATGTTAATTAACGATGATAATAGTGTTTTCTTTGAAACTATTAAAGAAAAGTTAAAAGGTTTACTTATTGCCGATGTGCTAGAAGATCCACAAAAAGTGCGCGCTGTGAAAAGAGCAATCAAAAATATTGCAGCTATTGTGCACCAAGTGAACTCAAAAGGTAAGCATATTCTTTCTCATGGCGTAAGTATAGTATTTTATTCTATTGCATCCTTATTCATAATAACTGATGAGCAATGGAAGGATAAATCCATTTTTTTTTTTTTAATTTAGCAGGATAATATCGCGCACAAACTTTTTCGGTGTTTTTTACTGAATTTGTTAGCTTTTGCTCCGAGACTTTTTAAAGGGTTTTAGTAATATTTAACCCGTGATATTTTTTTAGTCAATTTTGTGAAGGATGCAATGCCGAATCGAAAAAAAAGTCACATCGGATTTATCCAGTTTTGTTCAACGTATACTAGGTTTATATAGCTTTTATTCATACATATTAACTCTATAAACCTTTTTTTAAGTTATTGTGAATAAGGTTGTTAGTTTGTTTTAATAACTATGTATATGTCTGCTGTATTTTGTAAGTCACTTAATTTGGTCTGTGATTAAATCGTACAACAGCATTTGTATAACGGTCATTCATTTAATAAACGCACACTTTTTTTGACGTTTTTGAACATTTTATGAAACGAATTATCTCAAAAACTATAAGAGATAGGATGAAAAACCATTTAATAATTTTTGTTAAGAAACACTATAACTTTATAAAAAAAATTAAATAAATTTGTTAAAACATTATCAAAATATTTTCATATAACACCTATTGTTTTTTATGTTATTCTCAATCAATTCTAAGAAGGCATGTGCTTTCATATCGAAATTCCCGCCATAACTTTGGAAACTACGAATTTTTTACTGCTTTTTCAACATAAATTATTTTTTTGTTTTATTTTTTTTTTTTTTTTTGTAATGTTATCTTCAATCAATCAATCCTAAGACTGTATCTGCGTTCAAATCTAAATTCCCGACATAACTTTGGAAAATATACAATTCATACAATTAGACTGATGCGCGCCTCCATAAAAACTCATATGTTCCAAAGCTATGGCGAGAATTTCGATTAGAATGCAGATTCATTCTTAGGATTGATTGCAAATAACATTACAAAAATAAAATTGTATGTCGAATTTTAGATTGAAAAAACATGGTGCGTGTCATCAGTAAAAAATTCGTAGTTTCCAAAATTATGCCGGGAATTTCGATATGAACGCACATGCATTCTTAGGATTGATTGATTAATAACACATAAAAAAATAAAAAAAAACAAGAGGTGTTATGCATATTGAAAATATTTTGAGGAAAATTTTTTTAATTAAAAAAATTAGTGTTTTAACAAACTTATTTAAATTTTTTTAATTTCTTTTATAAAGTTATAGTATTTCTTAACAAAAATGATTAAATGGTTTTTCTTCCTATCTCTTATAGTTTTTAAGATATTTCGTTTCAAATAATGTTCAAAAACGTGAAAAAAACAAAGTGTGCGTTTATTAAAAGAATGACCGGTAATCATAAAATGTATACTGTATTGCAATGTGCTCGCAAACCGACTTATGCAAACCTTATAAAATATCATCAGATATAGTTTTCGTTTATAGTTTAAGCGTCTTAAATCGGTACAAAAAATTACGTTGTTTTTGTGGTGAAAAAAAAGTGAAATTGTTTATGGAATGTAGAAATCGGAGTGAATTGATAAAAAATATATATTTATTTTAATTCTTTGCATGTACGATATGAAAAAGTCTCAGGTAATAGAAATATTGTATTCTCTAAATGAACTCGTTACTGTAGTTCTATTTAACCGTACATAATATTGGTTATTCAACCATAATTCAATCAACACCTAATTGACCTCTTAGCATGTGGATGAATTTCATCCTTGAAAACTACAACGTCGGGCGTTCATGTTGCAAGTATTAAAAGTCAGTGTTTTATGTTTGAAGCATTTAAATGCGGGAAACTTTATTTTTTTTCAAATTGAATTTCTAGGTAATGTTTATGTAATTTAACGTTTAAGTTTATTTTGACATAATATTATTGTTTTGATCTCTCACACTCCTTGGATTTAACTGCTTAATGTTGCATCACGACTATAACCTTTTATTTAATATTTCCAGGACTCGAAGCTGTAATTACACAGTTTGAAAAATTAAAGTTTTTGATTGAAACATAGTATCCGCAACATAATCCTCAAAAGAACCATTTTTGTCTAATAAAGTTTTTTTTGCCTACATTTCAAGATCAGAGGCGTTGTGAAGAGTCATTTATTCGCAAGTACATAAACTTAAGCACGAGATTTGATGTCTGAGACAGTAATTTCTTATATCAGATATGAAAGTTTTTTCTTTTCATATAAACTCTATTCCCTTTTTTTTGGGTTTTCTATTAAATTTTCAAAACATGTTCATTTTGAGAAAAACCGTCGTGTCGTGTTCATAGTACATCATCAACTTTTTCTAAAATTAAACCTATAGCTTTTTAAGTTTACATACTTGCAGTTGAAAGGCTACTTTAACCTTTATTTAGCAAAAGGGTCAGCATAATGCTTTCTCAGGATTTTGTTGAGGTTACTTTGTTGAAAAAAAAAAAACGAATTTATTAGTGTTTAATAAGATTTATTGCCAGTAACTAAATAATAGGCAGAGTGTATCTTATACGATTCTGGCTCTGGTAATTAATAACTATCAACTAAAATATAAATCAGGAATACTTCGTATTCTACGTACTGGCTTGTAACGATTTCCCCCCCCCCCCCCCAAATTAAAGTATTTACATATATAAAAACTTTCTATAAGTTAATCAAAAATTTCTCTAAAATAAGCTATTTTTATAAACTTAATTTTAATCAGTGTATTATTATTTTTTTACTCTACATAAGGCAATTTTGAGATATAGCATCGAAATGTTTTCTTTAAGATTACAAATTTTTTCGCTCTCACATGAAACTTATAGATTTGGCTGAAACAAATCTATGAAAGCTCAGCCTTAAATTTTATCTATAAGAAATTACATAAAAAAATATGTTTTGTGGGTTCTATTTTTTAGCTATCATACATTTTTTAAAATTAAACTGAGTTTCTAAAATTTCAATTACTTATATACAACTGTATATAATTTATTTAAAAATGCATAAACATAAGTTCTAAATGGTTTTACGATGGAACAATTATTTCAAAACTCATGCCGTTCTTAACTAGGTTTTTAATATGACCTAAAAGCTTGTTTTATTTTATTTCAACCCTACCTGTTATCGGTTTTAGATACCTGATACCTTTTGGTTAAAATAACTTTTTGTTAAAAAGAAATCATTGCTTGCTATTGAAAAAAAATGGGTTTTATAAAAACAAGAAGGTGGGTCAAATCTTGTCATTAGGTGAAAACAAATATAAAATAATTAATAAATTATTTGCCAAAGCAAAAATTTCAGTTTCCGAAAAGTAAGAACAACGCATTAAAACGAAGAGTTTCATAAAAGTTTGCATTTTACATTCAATTTCAGCGTTTTCATCTGTTATTGATACATAAACTTAATATGTAGTTCAGCATACCGGCTATTTTTCAGTGGGCTGTGTAAAATCCGACTTCTGGATTTCTTTTATTTTGTTTGTGCTAAACATATGAGTTAATGTAGAACAATTTGTGTGTTGTGTTACGTACAATATCTAACAAATCTTCGTTTTCCTTTTTATGTATTCCTTAATAATTATTTGACTCCGGTTACTGAAATATTACAATTGTCGTCACCTTGAAAAATCCGTCATCTTTTTTCCTGATGGAAAGGAAACCGTTTTAAGGAATGCTCAAACCACCAAGTCCTTGTGATTTTACAATTATCAGTTTTTGCGATTCATTTATTATATGTATGGCTAAATATGTTTCGCAAAATATCAAAACTTTCTGATATGCAGGCAAAACGAAATAAACTTAAATTTATTTTATTTTGCCTACCAACGGCTGTGAACTTAAGAGTTTTTGATATTCATCGACTCATTAAATTTTTATACATATTTTAAATATTTTTAAAGTTACAAATTTATAGATTAAAGTACATAATATATAATAATAATATATCCCTTGATATATTACACATTTCCTTGCAGGCGCTTCGGTTCAAGCTTTGTTGGCGAGTCAAAACGAAGTAGCAAGTGCAAATAGTATAATAATTCGGATCCGACAACGCGTACGATCCTTCCCGCTGTTTGGAGGCGAATTACCCACGATTTCGCATCCGAATCGTATCAGAATCGGAATCCGTTTCGGATAAATAATAGCGGATCCTAAACGAATCCGAAACGGATCCGTGTGGCACACTGGGATATCATGGGAATTACAATGACAAAGATAAACAAACAGAAAAGAGTTTTTGCTTTCTTTGTTTGACCTCTTGCTTAGATTCTCAACAGATCTATGCAAGAGGTGGAACATATAAGGCTAGCCAAACTCTTACTAATCAGCTTAAAAGTTACTGATGACTTTTCTGAGTAGAAAACGAAACTAGTATAACTAGCTTTAGCCCATTTTTTATTTTTATTTATCTTTGTAAGTGTAATTTTTTTGGTTTTTGACACAAAAAAGTTATTGAACTGATTAGCTCAATAAAATAGCTATATAAAAACTATTTTCTGTTCGAACAAACAACTAATAAAACAATAATTTTTACTGTGGTTGACTGGGCTCTGGAACACAGATTATCCATCAACGAATTTTCTAAACACCCATTGATCAAAATAAAAGCAATTTTGTTAGGTAAGCTTTAAGAATTTCTCTATCTTTATTCAACAATTAATATTTTTTCTTTGGTATTCTACCCTCAGAAGCGAAATAAACGTATCTAAAAAAAAACGTGTTTTGAGATAATTGATGTTTTGTTGATGTCAATTTGTTGAAATACATGCAAAATTGCGATAGAGAAAATTTTCTTTGTAGATTTTTTTTATAGGTTTGAACTAAGATACTGGCATTTGGCTTCTGAGGGGGGCAGTATTGATGGTGAAAAAATCTGTACATTAATTTATTTCTGTTTACCCTTAATCGTGCCGGACGTGTTTCAAGTTTTTAACATTTAACTTGTTTTTTTCTTTATAATATTTATAGATTATTTGAAGAAAACATTTTTTATTTTTTCATTTGTATGCCTATCCAATAACTAAAATATATGTAGCTCATAATTAGTTAATAAATAATAATCAAAAAAAGTTTTACATATGCTCGTTACTTTAATCACACAAGTTACTATAAACGGAGGCAAGCGCCTTACCTATTTTGAATGAAAAAAGTGACAAGATGTGTTTATATATCCTCAAAAACTTTAGACCTATTATATTTTCTAACTTTCGAATGAATGAACAAAAACTATTTTTCGCCCTCCTTAAACATATCGTAGAAATACAATATTCCAATATTATGTGTTCCATGTGAAAAGTACTATAATGACCATGTCGTCTGTGTGTTAGCCGTAACCTGTGTATCTTGGATCTTTATATCCTGATTTCAGTTGTCCGAAGTCTGGAAATGAACATTTTTATAATTCTTACCGTATAAAATTAACTACATTAAGGTTTAAGTGGTTTTAAAGGTTGAAATGTGTACATTTCTTTTATTTTTGAAAAACTCTTCAATAAATAAGAATTTTTTGTAATTTAAAAGTAAATCTCATTTACATCATACATTTAAAATTACACAACAAAACTTTTTTTTTTGTTTGCCCGGACCACTTTGTGCTTGTTCTAGATTCTAAGCTGCCTCCTAATCCAATCATCGCTCCATCAGGTCCATTTTTTTAGCCACTGATTTTTTGGATTTTATGTCGTGGCAGAGCAAAATGTGCATCGGGCTCGGATTTAGCGACTCAAAATTAATAAGCAAAGTAAGATTCAACTGCAACAAAAATAATGAAAAATATTTCGTTGATGTGCATATCGACTGATAGTTCGAACGATATAGTTAAAAAAAAATGTCAGCTCGGAAAGATTCTGTATCTGCTGTAAAAACTGTTGTTTTAAAGCATATTTGAAGTTGTCCCCCCACACTTGTAAGAAAGTGTTTGACTGACATCAGATAAAACCCTTCATCCTTTTTAAAAGATAGCTTCCTTTCCAGGATATCGCACAATAATGTTTCTGTATTAGTTAAGAATTTATTTAAAAAAGTTTTTATATACATATGCAATATGCAAATTGCATATACTGCAAAATAAATATTTAAAAATTGCTATTTATTTAAGACGTATGTATTTTGGCATAGAACTGAAACAAAGCCAATGCCAAGACCATATTGAATCGAACGTTCTTTTAATAAAAAAATTTGCAGTGGATTCATGTTCAGCAATCAAAACACAAGTTATTCAGCTTGTTATTACTCAGTTTAAGCTGGAAAATAAATATTGTGCAAGAATACTCAATTCGGTTCTATAGTGCACTCGTGTTTCACCATCTGATCGGCAGACTGGCGACATTGTGTGCAAACAATTATGGACTAACTAAAAAGGCATATTAGAAAAGTACGCGTATAAATCAATTATTTTTTCGCTAAGAAAACTAAACGTTTGGTGTAATTTTTAAAAACGACTCATTAACCAGACGGGTTGGGAAAACACACAATAATCCTCCCAGTCTGGTCTTTAAACTCTAGTGATATTCCTTTTTTTTTTTTAATTACAACCACAACGTTCTGTTTTTTTTAGCAAGAAAATCGCTACTGTACTTACCATACATTATTCTTCATAATAATGATATTTTTAAAATTCATATTTTTTCGTACGCGAATCTAACGTTAAAAACATTTCTTTATGTTAGTTCAGTGTTAATGAGTTATAATGTGAAAAAAAATCCTTAAAAATAATGATGATGAAGATATGGGACTTAACATATCCAGTTCAGTAAATTGTAATACGTAAAACTTAAAAAATACATTATATTTAAAAAGTTCCATACAAAGCTTGCAAAACTAAATAATTTGTTATCTATTTATTTTTAAATCCTCAGGTATAACTACCAACAAATCCGGTGAACACACTGATGATACTCAGGGTGAAGATGGCAGCAGCATTTTAAACAAAAATAAAAATCAGACACCCACAATTAAAGATTTACCATTCGATCGTCAAATCGTATCTACAAAGTTAGCTGCTGCACTTGTTATGCAGGGACGTGAGGATGTATCCACAGAAGATATGGATAAACTCATTTATGTTTTTATATTGATGACAAAGCTATCAAAGGATAAAGCTGAAATCGATGAAAGTCCACTGTACACAAAAGACATGCTTCCCGAATTAGGCATTACCGTACCGCAACCAGCTATACCAGCTGCTACTGTATCATTGGCAAGTATGACGATACCTGCGATTGTAGATGATTTTCTTGAAAACGAAGTTAATGCACTTGTGCAAGAAGTTGAAGATGAAATTTCCAACGATATAAATGAAAAAAGTTCGAAAAACGATCCAAACGCAAGCATGTTGGAATCGCTTACCGATTCTGATTTGCAAACGCTTCTGCAAAACTTCAAGCATTTGTCAACTGAGGAGCAACATCATTTAATAGCACATTTGAAAAAATTAGAATCCGCTGATCCAGCGCGAGTTGAAAAACTACGTAAATTTGTAAATCTTGCAGAGTTGGCTGATGCAGCCGCTGCATCAACCTCCGCGACAGCGTCAGCATCAAAAGCGTCCACAAGTGCAAACAAATCTAGAAATATTGATAGTGTTTATGACGAAGGTGACTCCTCATCAAATACGCGTTTCAAGCGTTACAACGATAACGATGATGAAGATAATGCAAGTAATAGTGATCGCTACAACTTTTCTGGCACCGCCGCTGATGAAGCAAGTGAGCGTCGTCGAGGCGCTAATATTACCAACCCCAACAAATTCAGTCTCGACGATGAAGATGATGAAGATGATTATAATTTTGATGATGTTTTTAAAGTAGCTTCCAACAATGTTAAAAATCTATCTGAGGAACGTAAAAGTGAAACGAAATCTGCAGCTTCTTCTAGCCTATCTAATGCTGGCGGCCGTGCCGCAGATTCCAATGCTATAGCTAGCATATCTACTGTATCATCTGTTAATGCATTAACATTTAATCCTGCTGGCTTAAATATATCTCTCAGTGACACACAAAACATTATTGCTAATTTAATGGGTTCATTACAACAAAGTAATAACTCGAGCACTATTACTCCTTCAAATAACAATACAGCTCAAGAACCATTGTCTTCTCAAGCTCCAGTCAATAAACAACAATCGGCTTCTTTCCCTCAACAAAATAGCTTACCCTTCTATCAACAGCATCAACAACAACAGCAGCAACCGCAGCAACAACAAAATCAGGGCTTCGCAGGTGGTTTCCAACAAATGAACAATGTGAGCGATCCGCAAGCTGCTTATTACAATCAAGCAGGTGGGTATAATAATGCACCTGGATTTCCGGGATACCAACAGTGGGGTAATACTCAACAAATGCAAGGTTATGGAATGCAGAACTTTATGGGTCAACAGCAACCACAACAACATCCGCAGCCATCGCATCAAATGGGTTACAATATGTATGGGCATGGAAATTGAACTTTTCGAGCTAATATTAAATGTCAACTAAATATATATGTGTAATTTTCTATATTTCATTACAGTTATCATAAGATGTTTTTTATTAATTCAAATAAAGCATCAAATATTTCACAAGATAAGCATTAAGCTTAAACTGTTTCCAACAAGAAACAGTCAAGCTGTACATTAAAAAATTTAGTGCAGCTTAGTTGGACTCATCTGCAAAAGAGAAAAAGCCATTAGTTACAAAGTAATACAGTACGAGCAAAATACCAACCTGTATATGAGTTGGAGGACAACATTTCCTAATCAGAGAATTCTTCAACTGTTGGCGTTTTCAAATTTTCCACACCAGAAAGTGATAGACTTTCATTGCCATCACTTGATAAAGAGAAATCATCTTGTTCTGTTGTTATTTTATGTAAAATTGGAAGAATTGCTTGAATTCCAACAATACTATTAATGGTAACTTGAATTTTCACTACTTTGTAATGTTTGGCTTTTATTATGCCAGGATATGTTCCACTGAGTATCAGATCTTGGCAACTTTCAGTCAAATTTGAACCTGGTGCATGTATGCCAGCGTCGAAAATCATTTTTATATTTTAGGATATAAAATATAAATGAATGAATATCAGATAAAGTTTTAGCATATTCTGATAACCGTTTATGATATAAATGTAACCTTCATTTTAGGTTTTGCCGGACCCCCTCCCCCCTATTTTAACTCACGTAATTGATGGGCGTCCCCTTGCTAGAGGTTTACCGCAAACGAATATTAGTTCTTGAATAAAATAAATTTTCTTGATCAATTAAGTATTTAAAGGAATTAAGAAATAATTTTAAATAAATGCGTTTATTAAAAAAATTCTACAACCAAATCTTCCATATCTTCCGTTTCTTCATCTTTAGTTTTTACTTCAACTTCTTTCAATACGGTGTCAGCCTGTACCAATGTTAATTTTTTACGCAAAAGAGGCTTTTTAACAATTGATCCTGTTACTTTGCGCAACTCTTCTTCATTTAGCTGAATTGAGTGTGCAGTTTTTAAATGTACCTTAAACCTTTAAAGAAACCAAAAAAATTAATATTGGTCCCAAAATAAATTTTTTGAATTCAACAAACTTTTGTCTTGAAGGATACGCCTTTGGACAATAACAGCATGGGAAAGGCATTTCTGTATGTGTGAAAGAATGCTCCAGTAATGCTTTCGATGATGTAAATAATTTTCCACAATCTTCACACTGCAGCTTTAATCCTTGATGTCGCCACATGTGTGATCGCAAATGACCCTTTATAGCAAACTTCTTACCACAAACTTCGCAATTAAAAGGATATTCCCGTGTGTGAAACCGCATATGTACGTTCAGTTCATATTGGCGTGAAAAGTGTTTATCACATTCTAAGCATTTAATTGTTTCACCTTTGTGCATCTTTATATGATTATCCAGGGCATATTTTGTAACATACAGCTTATCGCAGTGCTCGCATTTATAAAGATTACGCTCATTTTTATGTACCTCCAAATGTCGGCGTAAATAATGCTGAGTTGAAAACTTTTTTCCGCAAGTTTTACAAGCATCTGATTTGAAGTTTAACTGCTTTCTTTCGTGATATTTTAAATGTGCATTAAGGATACCTAGCGTAAAAAAAGTCTTAGCTGAAAAACAGCAAATAATAAATAAGTTACCGTGAGTGTGAGTGAGCTAGTAAAAAAATGAAAGTGAAACCTAAAAACATGAACAGTAGAATCCGGTTATAGCGACTCCGCATGTAACGACAATCCGGTTATTGCGACGTATTCGCACCCATAAGTTTTGTCCCCATACAAGCTTCTTATTGTAATCTGCATACAACGTTGTCCGCTTATAACGACGGAATTTTTCGCTCCCTTGGATGTCGCTATAACCGGATTCTACTGTATTTGAGTTCAAAAATATGAGACACGCGAAAAGCATGATGCATGGTAGATCAAATCCACTATACGTAGGTTTTTTTGGTACTGCTTGCGGAAAAATTACATTTCCGGAAATAATGAGTTTAAAATCTAATAGATGTGTGAATAGTTTTTTTAAAGTTTCGAATAGAATGTCTTGGTGATCTAGAGATTCGACGCCCGAATCGTGTACAAAAATTGTATTTACGCCACTTAGGGGTTAAGTATGCTGACAAGATTTGTATAGAGAATAAAACGAGAGATGCCTAAAAATTTTTGGCCACGACTCTCGATTTCCTTAATAAGTTACAAATGCTAACAAGTAACTAAGTCCAGAAACATTAAAATCATTGTTGCAAACTTTTCTAAATGTGCAGAGGATACATCATTAAAAACCTTTGTGCGATGCCATATTTTAAAAACCGTTGGCAACACTGACATTAAAATTTTGGCCGACGTTTCACAAAGGATTTTAAGTTATTGTAAAAATTTGAAGGAAATCGACCGAAGTGACCAACTCTTTTAAAATTTTTAGTAGCTTAATAGGATCATAATCATATAATAATACTTACAGCATACATAACATAGATAATTGTTTTTATGGGCGTGTTTAAGTTTCTCATGCTCCCTCATTTTGAATTCTTTATCTTTATATTCACAGTGCTGGCATTCCTCAATGTGCATATGAAACTTTTCCATATGTTCGGTAAGACTAAGACCGTCTAGATTTTTTTGACAGATTTTGCATATATTAAAGGATCCATTGGAATTGACATCTTTATCACTGCGCACACCTAGTACAAAAAAGTATATTTGCATTATCTAGAGAAAAAGGCTATTATTAATGTACTTACCACATAATTTGTTAGTTTTACGCAATTTTTTTGGTTTTTTATCACTTTTATTAGAAGTGATTTCACACATTCTCTGCTCCTCTGTATTTGCATTTTCCTGTAGTTGCTCAATATTATTTTTCACGTTATCGATTACTATAACCTCAAGAAAGTTCTCGGTATCATACTGATCATTATCACCTTCGGAAGTATACTGTTTGAGCTCCAAAATATCGATAATATCGTCTACATATGGTGGTAGTATGCCAGATAAATGATAAATAAGAACACTTTAAATTGGTAACAATTAATATTGTCGGTTAAACGGAAAAGCTAAGTGAGTTAAATTTATAAATCAATTTTTTTTAAGAAAAAAAGTTATCCTTCGATGTATCAAATAGGAATTATACTATGTACATTTAATCACAAATTGGAAAAAAAAATTAAAAAAGTTTCTTTACTTTTTGGAGATAAATATTTTAATTGAAATAACGGAGACCGATTTTTTATTAAAGAGGATGATCTCGATCTAGAAATGTTATCACCGAACTTAACGAATAAACACTAATAATTTTACCATCACTTTGTGTTTTTTTAATGCTATCCACCACATCATCACCATCATATTGTTTAGATTCCTCTTCAATTTCGGATAAAGAATCATTCAATTCATAAATTTCCTGAAATGAAAAGTTTTGTTACTGGGGTTTTGTGCATTATTACACTTGGTACCTTTATCTCTTTTTCTTCGAACATGGTTACAGTTTCCTCCATCATTAATGTTGAACATGATAGTTCATCATTTACCATTTCTATTTCCTGCAAATTATTTTTTTTCGCATACTCTTGGAAAAACACTGCTGCACTCTCCGCCTTTTTTAAAAATTCGTAAGCGATTTTTAAATCCAAGGCACAAGGAACGCATATACTCTGCGGCACTTGGTCATTGATTTCCAGCCGTGTACACTCGCTGAAACAGTCCAAGTACGTCAATTTTTTCAAATTGTTTGAGTCGAAATTCATGGTTGATCCTACATCCTCGGCCGCTTGAGTCGGGTCCGAATCAAATGAAGACTCCAAATCAATGTACTCGAGTGAAGTTTTAAGGCATACGCGACATATGGGAGAGGAATCAGTTTGCATATTTCTCACTTTTGATAATATAACAAATAATTCTAACTTTTGTTAAGAATATGACAGTTCTCGTTATCCCACATGTACTTCAAGGCTTTACAACATGTTTGACTGTCAATATAGCTTTGCGTGCACATTGTCAAATATCATTTGCGAAAAAATTTTATTGCGTCCCACCATCAACTTTTTTAAAATTCTTTGCAGTAAGAGATTATTATTATTGTTACAACTTTCTTCAGAGCCATTAAAAATGGCGAAGGAGTTCTTAAAGTAAACCTCTTCTAAGTTTTGTCAAAACTTTTACATATATCGCAGCGCTGGCCATAGAAGTTTACTGCTGAAAACTTATTTGAAATGTAAAATTTGCACTCTGCTTGATGACCAGCACTCACACAAGTTGTGCGGTAAGACAACTCAGCAGATAAACTTTAAAAAAAATTGAGATCGACAAAATGTGTGTGAAGCGAATGAATCCGAGTTCACATAATAACACTTTGTTGTTAAGCTGTTGTACAATACGAGTATTCATGTGAAATGTCCACTTAAAAAACCACTCTTGTCACAAAAAAGGTACCGCGTTCAGACGATTAAATGTTGATAGCTATACAGTTAGCGACAAAAGTCTATATACTGAAGCTTTCAAGTGAACGTTAGGGAATCAGACACGTAAAAAGGATAGCGGGATCCACGCTTATTGATTGTTTATAACTTTTCGGAGTAGTGGTGATGTAATATTACACCATAAACTTTATTGTGAATTATGTCCTATGGTATGTGGTGTGGGATAAGCTTTTCTGAGGATATTCAGTATCCGCAAAGTCAATGTACCGATGGCCAATTAGTGCCATATTCGAAAAAGTAAAATGTAAGTCGCCGAACTTACAACAAAAATTCGTTTTAAATATTTTTCATTTCACTTTATTCAGATTTTAAAATTTTATACTATTTGTATAAAATGGTATACTATTTGTGGAAATGGTTTGTAACGTTTTGGCGCAAAATATACTGAACCGATTTTAATAGGGCCAAAACGGCAACGCTGCTACGAAGTGCAAGTAACAAACTCTTTTTCAAATGTTTTTTTTTTACTTTTGAATAGAAAGAATTGAAAATATTTTATTTAGAGCAAGCACAGTGCCGTATATACTGTTTCTTATTTTATTTCTAAATTCAGAGCTAAATATATAAGGATATAAATATCTTTTTTAAATTAAATCTAACCTTCTTCGTTTCTTAATCATTATTTTTTATTTCAACTGCTGTTGTCAGCCTGCACCAATGGGAGCTTTTTACGTAGAAGTGGCTTTTTCGGTTCTATTATTTTTCGCAAATCTTCTTCGCTCAGCTGAAGTGAGTGTGAAGTTTTCAAATGTACCTTAAACCTTTAAAAAACATAAAAAGTGAACCCAAAATAAATATTTTTAGTTAAACAACAAATTCAATAAACTAACTTTTGTTTTGAAGGGTAGCCTTTTGGACAATAACAGCATGGGAAAGGCATTTCAGTATGTGTGAAAGAATGCTCCAACAGCGCTTTCGATGATACAAACAACTTTCCGCAATCTTGACACTGTAGCTTTAATCCTTGATGTCGCCACATGTGTGATCGTAAATGACTTTTAATAGCAAACTTTTTACCGCATACTTCGCAATCAAAAGGAAACTCATGCGTATGAAATCGCATATGTATCTTAAAATCTACTGGGCGTGAAAATTGTTTATTACATTCTAAACACTTTATTGTTTCACCTCTGTGCATCTTTTTATGGCTATTTAAGGAGTTCTTTACTCTATAGAACTTATCGCAATGCTCACATTTATAAAGTTTACGTTCAGTTTGATGCACCTGCATATGTATCCGTAAATAACTCTGGTCTACAAACGTTTTTCCGCAAGTTTTACAGGCGTCCGATTTAATGTTTAACTTTTTACGTTCATGATATTTTAAATGTGCATTAAGGTGACCTAGCGTAGAAAAGGTTTTAGCTGAAATATAAAAGCATTGGTTACCGTGATTATTTTTTCTATAGAATTTTATCAACTTTTATGAACATTGGATCAGAGCGGTAAAAAAAAGCAACTGCATATTTAAACATGATTTTTGCTTGTTCAAAACGAACAATTTAACTTTCTTTTTTTTTTTGCTCATCAATTTCACCGTATACCTGAACAATTCCTTTCTTAGGAGATGACCAAAACTATTGAGCCTCTTCTTCTTCACAAAAGTCTAAAACCAACGCTGATTAGAAATATATTTTATGGACTTTTGTACCGCCCTTATCAGTGGAAATCAATTTAAAATCATAATTGTATAATTTTTCTTTGAAAAATTAATTATGTTAATTTATCTTTGAAAAAATACCTATAAAGGGTAATTAAATATGTAAACAATTGCTTTTTTGAAAAAAAATTCCTTATGATGCTTATAAAATTACTGATTCAGCAATAAACTAAAAATTACTTATACCAAACCTCGCTTATTTCATCAAAGCATAAGGGTTTACTTAAAGTTGCCTGCTGAGCAATTATAAACTAGAAACTACTTACAGCATATATAACAGAGATGTTTGTCGGAGTGTTTAAGTTTCTCATGCTCCCGCACTTTGAACTCTTTATCTTCATATTCACAGTGCTCACATTTCTCAATGTACATATGAAACTCTTCCATATGACCAGTGAGGTCAAGATTATCCAAATTTTTATTACATATCTTGCAAATATTTAATGGTCCACTGGAATTGACGTTTTTATTTCCTATTACAAAAAAAAAGTGTAATTTAATTACCCTGGCCTAAAGATCTTTTAATTTACAAACCATGTAACTTATTAGTTTTACGAATTCTTTTTGGTTTTTTAGCATTTAAATCAGAAGTGGTGTCTTCATTAATAGTAGTTATAGACTCCACCTGTGAGTTTTCATGATCATTTAGTTGATCAATGCTTTTATTTCTCTCGTTATCGATTGATATAACTTCGAAAAGAGTGTCGTTGTCATCGGATGTAAGATGCTTGAGCTCCAAAATATCGATGATATCATCTTCTATATGGTGGTAATATCCAAGTAAAATTAAAATGAAGAGAAAAACAGTTTTAAAAACACATGAGATATAAAATAAAAAATTTAAGCTACATGCAAAATTAAAGTGAAAAGAAAAACAGATTAAGATAACAAATTAAATAATTAACTTATTCGCAGCAGGAATCACGAACTTTAAAAAAAAATGTTTCAATGACAACTACAAAAAAAATTAAGTTGATTTCAAATTACCCTAAGATCTCGATATTAACCCGCCCACTTGCTCAATTCCGTCTAATTATTGTCTGGTTCTTGTAAAAACTACTCCTAGTATTTGTTGAAAATTCGGTTACATTAATTTAAATAACAATCTCAGTGTAGCCTTCTAAAGTTTTTGGTTTTTATGGGAGGAGCCACTAACCTCTTGTCCAAATCAAACTACTTTTTGTCGGTACTTATTTAAAGCATTTTTTGTTGGCATGTGTCTATTTTACCCATTTTCTATATCGTGAAGAGTAATTTATTTTCTTCGCTTTCTCGTATTCGAGATTTTCACACACAGACGACAAAACAGACAGACGGACAGGGCCAGATCAAGTCATAGGTGACGCTGATCAAGAATATATCGCTCATTTCAAGACTGGTTTAACTCAAAAAACCTAAAGTAGGAGAAAAACGCATTTAAAGTTTTCAATAAGTTACTTTTTATATGAAAATGATGAAAAGTATGTCTACATAAACTCTTCTCACAAGGCAAGTTTATAAGATACCTTTTTTATTTTTCACACAAAATAAAAACATGAAATGGCGGATATTTCTTCATCATTAACTCAAAAATCACGTTTTTTGAGTTATGCCAATCTTGAAGTAAGTAAATATTTCAGGTGAAATGTTAATTTTGACTCTGAACACTGACCTCTCCGATTTATTTGAAATGTCGATGTTAATCTGTACAACAATAAAAAAAACCTGTAGGTATATTTTTTATTCTCTTAAAAATGTAAAAACACTACACCGCTAAATTTACCATAACTTTGTGTTTTAGGAACTGGAAATTCTTCAGCTTCGGATAAGGCATCATTTCGTTCATAAGCTTTCTGAAACGATAAATGTTGATTATGCTGCACATTTTCATAATACTTTGTACCTCAATCTCAGACTCTATAAACTCTTCACTCTTGATCACAGTTTCCTCCATTGATAATGATGAAAAGGATATTTTATCATTTATTTGCATTTCCTGCAATTCATCATATATTTTTTCCGAATATTTTTCGTAAAATTGTGCAGCATTTTCCGCCTTCTTTAAAAACTCGTAAGCGAACCTTAAATCTAAGCTACATGGAACGCAAATACCTTGCGGCACATGCCAATTGATTTTCATATTTACACGCGTACATTTTCTAAAACAGTCCATGTATGTTAGTTTCTTTAAATTTTCTGAATCCATATCGTTAGTGGTCGTTGAATCAACCTCGCCTGCTTGCGTGGATTCCGAATAAAATGAAGACTCCATATCAATGTACTCAATCAAAGTTTGCAGACAAACGCGACATATGGGAATCACATCAGCTTGCATATTTTTGAATTTTCATATACAGATAAGCAAATTCCAAATTGGAACAAGCAATGTACTCCAATATTTCAACGCAGGATACTCGATCCAGTTGGCCTAAGATTGTTCTTGTTTTTCCTTATGTGAAAAAACTTGGTAGCAGTTGTTTTTTGTTTCAAACTCGCCAATTATTTTTCTTTTATTTTAAGGTTGCTAACGTCGTCTAATGGAAATCCTGAAGACTTTTTTTTTGTCAGTTATTTCACTTAAGTCGCCATCACTAATTATTGTTTCATTTGAAACAGGAGAAAGAACTTAATAAATATCGTTTATAATTATTGAATTGATATTATATTAATCTACGCAGATCGCTTATTCGTTTATTTCAGATATTTGGCTATTCACACGCACCGAATTTAAGCGGCGTATGACTTCGGAGTAGTTTTTTGTTGTGTGAATGCGAGATACGTCGGAGTAGTAGTTCGGTATTTCTACTTCGGTGTAGTACGTCGATGAACAAGTTCGCTTATATATTAACTTAAGCATTTTTGACAGTTCAACGCCGACGCACCATTCCCTATTCACACAACAGCGAACTTGTTCATCGACGTTCTACACCGAAGTAGAAATGCCGAACTACTACTCCGACGTATCTCGCATTCACACAACAAAAAACCACTCCGAAGTCATACGCCGACGCTCAAATTCGGTGCGTGTGAATAGCGTGAAGTGACTTTTCGTCCGCATGCCATGCGTCAAAATATTTGTCAATCAAAATAATTTTTTTTCTTTTCACATAAAAATTTGTCGTGAGAAACTGGAAAATTTAAATGGATTTTTAAAATAATAGTAAATGATTATAATTTAGGTTAAGTAATTTAAAAATTAAGTTCGTCTCATTATAAAAAGCAATTCATTATCATATCACATCAAAAATCACAAATACTGATGAAACACGAAATTCCAAGCCCAGAAACTTAAGCAGTGGAATTTCATCATAACGTACAAATTTTATTAATTAAAAATGGAACCTCCAACTGTAGATTACGAGCCGCACAAGCAAAAAATAACGATGGACGATCCCAGATTTCGTATACGTCCTATACAGCAGGTGGCATCTGCATGCACCGGAGCGCTTATCACTGCCCTATTCAGTAAGTAATAAATTATGATATGCAGTTCAGTAAAATGTTTTGATAAAAGTGCTGTTATAATCTAGCAACGTAAAAGCTTTACAAGTCGTGGAACAGATTTATTTTAACTCATTTTGCCCAATCTTTTTTAGGGGTAATAGATGTTTAAAAGCAAAAGGAAAAAGTCGGTCGGATCTAGTTTTGAAAATATGGCCATCGGAAGTTGCGGATATAACTTTTGTCAATAACTATAAGTTGGGAACGCCTGGATCGTTATCCGAAATATGGGTGTCATAAGAAAGATAATTGAATGAGCTAACAGTGTCTTTCTTTTTTAAAAAATTGTCAAAATCTCAGAAAAATCGTCATATCTCCACAACTAGGTACATATGTATGTATGTATACATATGTTGAATTTGAAAGATATCTTAAGTATTATTGTAGCTCATTAAATTATATTTCTTGTGACTTACATATTTTGCATATATATCCAGAGGTTCCCAACTTATATATGTAGATGTTTACAAAAGCAATATCCGCAAATTCTGGTGGCTATAGCTCCAAAACCAGATCCGACCGACACTTTTTGATTACATATTTATCGTTAGAATTACAAAGCACATAAAATGGTTTTTAGATGAGATTTAACTAAAATTATTTATTGCAATAGATAACCTGAAAACGTATTATGTGAATGAAGAAATTTTTTTTATGAATTTTAACTTCTATTTTTTGGGAGAATCTGTTTTCTTTCTGCATTAAAACTTGTTTAGGGTCTAGTAAAATTTCTGTTTTATTTAAAAAATAAAAAAAGTAGTTAAAAAAGAAGTCTTAAGTTCACTTTAGCGACAATCGTATTATTTTCTTTAAACCCACTTTTTATGTGGCTTTTAATTCTAAGTTTCGATCAAAATCATTGATTTTATAAATAAATTCATAGTGCATGAAATTAAAAGCTAATATTCCCTCATACATATATGGCTGAGTTTTATGTAATTTTACTAAGCAAACATATTGATGTACAATTTTTAATTTTCAGTGACACCACTAGATGTGGTTAAAACACGTTTGCAAGCACAACAATCTGCTCTTACTTCAAACAAATGTTTTCTCTATTGCAATGGCCTGATGGATCATCTTTGCCCATGTGACCCTACCGCACCAAATGCGTCCATTAAACCGGCGACACAGCATTTAAATGGAACTTTTGTAAGTAAATTTAATTCTTTTATTATTTTCTCAGAACATTGATCTCACGGGTCTGCTTAACGAGCCCAAAGTGCAACTTACATAAGTGACAGCATGGTTGGGTAAGCATATCTGCGTACAGATTAAAGAATACGTACAGTAGTTCAGAATACATATAATAAATATTTTGCAAACAACCAGTCAAATTTAGATTGCAGTTGTATTGATTCTTATCTATCACTAAAGATTGAACTCATGACGGCAAAGCATTCACATACATACATACAACTATCGACAAGTACATCAGTCGAGCAATCTAGGCAATCTTCACATAAACACACTAAAAGACATTTTTCTCGTGAAATGCAATCTAGATTGCAGTTGCATTGATTCTTATCTATTTTTGAAGATGGAGCCACAGCTTAGCCAAAGTTAGCAAGCCAGCAAAAATATAAATTCATATAGCCACACGTAATCAGTAGTACTGCTTTCGTTAATGATGATGAATCTGTTGGGTCCCAGCGAGATGTCAATTAATAGCGCCAAGACAATGAAAGCAGCACTTAAATGTGTTTTATATACAACAGTATTTTTTTACTCAGTTTCCTTCAAAATAATAAATAAAGTTATAACGCTGTTAGGAATAAAAAATTTATAAATTTATTCAGATTCTATATAATATTCAATACCGTTTTAAATTTTGTACAGAAACACAATTTATGTCCCCGATTATTAAAAAAATGACTACTTGGATTTTCTTTTCTAGGATGCTTTTATCAAAATTAGTCGCACCGAAGGCATAGCATCACTGTGGTCTGGTCTTAGTCCCACATTAGTATCTGCACTGCCTTCGACTATTATATATTTTGTTGCCTATGAGCAAATTAAGGCACGTTCCTTAGAATTCCACTACAAGTACCTGGCCGAACATAAGGGCTCGCCCCGTGGACGTGATATTCCCTTTTTAATTCCATTGATGTCCGGCGTATCGGCACGTATATTAGCTGTAACATTTGTCAGTCCTATCGAGTTAATTCGTACCAAGATGCAATCACAAAAAATGACTTATGCTGAAATCAGTGGCGCTGTACGTAATTTGGTCGCATCCCAGGGTGTTATCGGTATGTGGCGCGGATTACCACCGACTATTTTAAGAGATGTACCATTTTCGGGTATATATTGGTCGTGCTATGAAACAATCAAAAGCTATTTTGGTGTGACGGAACCAACATTCGGATTTAGTTTTTTAGCTGGTGCATGCTCAGGTTCCGTAAGTTTTCACATGCCAGTTTTCAATATTGTGTTATTCAATCAAGTAGAAAATTTAATTAACAAACACATTTATCATTATTTGTATTAGATAGCAGCTACGATTACAACACCATTTGATGTGATAAAAACACACGAACAAATCGAGTTTGGTGAGAAAGTGATATTCGCAGGTACGTTAATATATTTATTATTTTGTTAATATATTTGTATATATGTTTTTTTTTCACAGATAAACCCGCGAAAGATTTACCCACGCGTACCGTTGCTGATCGCATTGGTGCTATATATCGCGCACATGGCTTACGTGGTGTTTTCGCTGGTCTTGGGCCACGTCTCTTCAAAGTAGCGCCAGCTTGTGCCATCATGATCTCTACCTTCGAATATAGCAAGTCATTTTTCTATAAATTTAACATTGATAGATATCATGAAGCTAATGTTTTGGTTGTGGATAGCTCAAATTAAATTGGTACAGTAAGGATATAGACGTACGTGCCTTAAGCTTTGTCAAATAGAGGCGCTTTTTTCCTACCAAAGAGCTTCTTCAAGCAGTGACGTATGAGAATAAAACGATTAAGTGTTTGTTATTTAGTTGTTGTACAGTTTTTTACACATACATCGGTTTTAAATATCCATTATTTCTTTATTTCTCACTTAATATTTTTGTTACCCGTTTAAAATTATGTTATTGTACATAATTAGAACAAACAATTTTTCCAGATATGCCTATCGATACCTAATTTAAATAAATACTTTATTTTTGTAATAGGGAAAAATGTTTTATAGTAATTTTTAAGGTTTTTCTGTTGAAAAATTTCAACCGTTCTTTTTTGGAAGTACTTTAAGAAGGCACTTACAAAGTTTCAAATAATTTTTTTTTCTGACTCCAAATCTGCTGTGCATTAACTTGGCAAGCCCGATTATAGTGCACTAAAATATTTATAAGAAAACTACAGTTAAAAAAAAAATTGAGAGATATTGAGATAATCTTTGTTTGTAAGTACTAAGACCACATCGAATCTGATTCTAGCTTCAAGCTAGATATGGATAACATTTTTTTGTTTTTAGCGAAAAAATAAAAATGTCAAAATCTTCCGTTGACTATATATATTTTTTTGATAGAAATAGAAAGAATTGCCGTTTGAATACGAATTTCGGCACAAACCACACAGACCAGACTAAAATCAAAGGTAAGAGCATTTAGGAACATGGGCGCAAAAGATCAACTGCCGCGCCTACCTACAATATCAACGGCATTTCAAAACGGTTCTAATAATAATAAAGCAACAAATTTCAGCATAGACCTGACTAATATCAACTTTAAGAAAATTTGTAAAGATGGGCGTGAAAGATCACTTGCACGCCTACATAGGTAAAATTTTAAATGGTTCTAAAATTATAAGCAAGCAATAAATTTCAGTACAGACCTCTTTTTGGTTAAGGAAAACAAAACTTACAAAGAGATGTATTGTTTTATTTATTATTAATATAAGTGTCATTTAAACTTATAAGCTTTTTACTAACAAAATTTTGTAAAAAGCAATTGAGGCTTAAGTGTTATGAAAATTTCAGACCAGTAATAAATAACCCAACCGACTTTTACCAGTTTTACAAATTTTAAAAAACTATTTTCTACATCTAGGGCAATAGTTTTTATGAAAACATGCTTGTTGTATATCTTGTTAGTGGAAATTCGCAATTTCGTAAGATTCACGTTGAAAATTCGCCCGTTGATCATTTGGCGCATTGAATATAATTTTGTAGAATGCTGAAAAGCGCCTTGAAAAGCCTTTTTCACGTTGCGAGCTCTCGTTGTCAGAATGAATGTGTTTGAAATATTTTTGACAACTTGACGAACTCTCGTCGCGTCGTCTCGTTGTGATTTGTTTACCTTCAGCAAAGGTGTCTAATCGCACGCGTCTACCCGCATGCAACGGTGTCAGAGACAGCCTGTAGTCTGGTAATAGCTTGCTACTTCTCTGTTGTTCTACGCAAATTGTCATAAAAACGTCAAATAAAAATATTGAAATAAACAACACGTGCAACTCCACAATTTTACAAAAAGTTTTCTAATTAAATACAATTATATTTGTTGCGGAAATGTGTGCCAAAAAAACCAAAGAAAACGCAGCTAATGACTTAAAAGATAGCACTAAAAAAAGTACCGATGAAAGTGATAGCATCCAGCAACAAAAGAAAAGCGTTAGCTCTAAAAAATCAAAAAGTGCTAGGACATCGGAGATACCTCGAGGAATGCCAAAATCAAACCGACCGTGGAAAACACCAAAAACAAAGTATAGTGGTTTGAGATAATATTAATGAAACATTTCACAAAATCTTTGATATTTCAGATTTGCTACCATTAAGAAAACTCTAAATCGTGTCTCGTTTGAAAAGAAAATGGTGCTGCGTAACGATCTGCGCCACATCAAGGAAGTGTCCAAAGTTATTAAGGAGCAACGCAAAGAAGATTCTCTTCAAAAGCATAATCGGCGTGTTGAAAATGCTGAGCGTCGTTTGGCCAATGAACGGCGCTCTGAAATCGTGCAGGTTATCAAGAATCCAGCAAAGCTGAAGAGGATGAAACGCAAGCAGATGCGAATGATTGAGAAGCGTGACTTAAGTCAAGTAAAGGCGGTGTGAAATATGAACTAATTTAAATTGTTAGCTTGTTAATATTTAAGTTAATTTTGAATGATTAATTATAGTTAAAAAAAAGGATATGTAATATATATTTTTTTATATAAAATAATATCTGCCTGTGTTCATGAGAAGAGCCCACATGTCATGAATGGAGCCAGTATGTCAAATTTAGAAATGTACAAAACACAAACACAAAGTTACATATTTTATCTATAAAATTATATGTTCCTGAGGCTCTTCTCATGAGCTCACATGTCAGGAATGAAGTTCTGTTTAGCATGATAAACTTGAATATGTTTATAATGAAAACAAAGTAGAATAGGAGTTGCATTGAAAATTTTTTATTTCTGTGACATTTAGCATGAGTCGGTATGTGATCGCATCGCAATACAGCATTAATCTTGTGTGCAAGCGTGTCACTATACAGTATAAGTAATGTGATCACACTCAATGCCACAGATTTTGATTAAAAAGTTTCAGGTGGTGAAATTTACATTTTATGAAAATTAATACAAACTTTGAGTTTATATACATATCTTCTAAAATGCAACTTTAAACATTAAAATTTTAGTAGCGTCTACAATGTATGTACAGTGGCACAAAAAATTTTGAATACTCCGCTCGAAATGCTAGTTTTGTAAAATCTGCAAGAACAATCTAAATAAAATTTGTGTTACATGATTAATGACCAACAATGAATCAAATTTATTGAGCATTTATTGTTATCTTTTAAACGTTTAGTAACAAAAACTAGTAAAATTCATTTTTAAAACAAAAGTATACATACTTGAAAAAACATTTCATCATAACCTACGAAACACATATAATATGAACAAAATTAGTATTTTGTTGGTCCACCCTTAGTTTGTAAAGTGGCGTTCAATTGGTTTTTCATAGAAAACACCAACGTCTTGGTATTTTCTGAAGTTTAGCAAATACAATTTCTAACATTTGTAATTCTTGCAGCTACGTCTTCTGAAGTGCCGCCTTTAGTGGTGAGAACGCTGCCAAAGAAGCTGGAGGAAGCGTTCTTTTTGATATTGCAAAATATATTACTTTTGAGGTTTTTAATGAAAAATAAGTGATACGATTCGTGTTGCGAGAATTCGTGTCAGTATAATCTTTTTATTAAATAAACGAGTTTTATCCGTCATTAATTCATAACCACATACATACTAATTAAAAGAACTTATAATTTTTATAAAAACCTTTTTATTCAAATTTGTATGTACTGCAGAATAAATGTATGCTAATACTTGTGTGAATAATTCAATTCAACTCTTTCTTTTAAAAATGAACACAATAATGCGCTAAAATGTGAGTGTATTGTAAAAAATTTAAATTTCATCTTTTTGTAATCTACCCCATCTTGATGTTTTGAAATCGTTTCGTTTATCCCTTAAAATTTAAAACTATCTTCGATGAATTGCCGAAATTCGAATTTTCCGAAATTAAATACATATAATATCTGATGTAGAGTTGCAACAAACAAAACTTTCTCAATACGAAAAGATGAAGGAAATTTTAGAATTCTGTGTAATATATGTAGTTTCTTTCTACCTTATAACCATCAATAACAGTAGAACTTATTGTATTCTTAAATTTAAAAAGAACGACGGATTTTTTCATTATGGTTCTTTGCATGATGAAATTCATAACTAAAAACACCAATTCAAAAAAGCTAAAAACTTCCGACTAATTCCTACCTAGTAATACAGAAATAATACAAATAAAGTAAATATCCAAAAATAATTTATATAGGAAATGAAGACAAACACAAGTTCTTTTAATATCAAATTAAATTGAAATTATTATGAATATATATTTTTTAAAAATTTGTTTGGTATGTTATTAATACAAATTTTTAGTTAAAAAAAACTAAATTATGAAAAGATTAAGCAAAGAAATTAAACATAAATTACATGCAATTGAATTAATATAATTACACATTACAAAATTTCACATCACTCCAGACTTGTGCAATTTTTTCTATTCTCGAATTGCAAACTTAAAAAAAAAAAATTCCTTTGAGTTGGTTTTCGGTTTTCATTTTTATAAATTAACGCTTTTTCTTCTTGTTATTGTAAATTGAAAACTCGTATTTTAAAGTTTATTATTGCGTAAAATCTATTTATGTGCAATAGGAATCATTGTTTCGCCAGATGTCAGGGCAGGCAAGGGTGCATCAACAGTGAGTACGCCATCCTTGCTAAGTGATGAACGAATCGATTCTGGATTAACACCCTTAGGCAACAGGAATTCACGATTGTATTCTCTGTAGACGCTTTTTGTGTCAGATTTCTCTTCGTGTTTTGCGTGCACCTAATATTAAATAAATAAAAAAACAAATCCATAAGTGTTGTATTCAACAATAAATTTAATAAATGGTAGTTAAAAGCCATAGTGGTGATATTTGAGTGTTAAATGAGTGTTGGATGAATGAATGTAGGCGGCTCTTGCGTTAATGTTGTAGTTGAAAAGTAATGTGGGCGATTTTTTATTAATTCAGTGAAAAAGTTATGACTCTTTTGAAAAGTGTTTATATTTAAATAAGACTCAGCGTTTGACTTGAAATGAAATTTTTTTATCATGTCATTAATTCTGTGTCAAATTTTACTTTCAAGTTAAAATAAAAAAAATAATGCAATTTATGTTGTAGAATTTTTTCCAAACTTTGGAATAAAGTATTGGAGCCACCACCAACATTAATGCCGTTGGCGTAGTCATAGTACATACTATTTTCCCTTTTCTAGCTCGAACAAAAATTAAGTGTTTATACTAGCTTATTACGTCAAGTAGAAAAAATAAACATTTCACACAAAGTATCAATTTCTAGAACTTCTAACTCGGAACTTACCACTTTCTGTGGTAAGCTGCCATACTATTTAATGCTAAGTGCTAAATTAACGAATTTACTTTACAGCAGAGCTTTCAGTAACAAGAATCAATATTTAAAGTTATATTTTATACGCTGTTGTAAACATACGGTCTATGCACCATTTACAAAATAATTAAGGAGAATTTGTTACCTACTTTAAGAAGGTAAAGGCATAAGTCACATGAGTGAGACACAAAAAATAGTTTTACCAAATGTCATTCGTATTAAAATAAAAGTTGCCTTTGACACATATCTGTATAATTATTCTTTTTTAAATTAATAAGAGCTTACAGTATAGAACTAATATTAATGATAATTTCGTCAAATCTGGCACTTGCACTTTAAAATTACACAATTCCGGTAGACTGCTAATACCTGTGCCAAACAGAGTCATTGTGGGTATTTAGTTGAATTGAGCAAATGAAAAATCAAGCGGTGTCTTCTGTATATCTTACTTTATTATATTTTTACATTTCCTAAAATGTTGACGGGCCAAACGTAAATTTTATTTGTTTTTTTTTTATTTTAATAATAGGTATTAGCTACTGAAATTTAATGAGATAATGACCAAATACATAATGTTAATGTAATTTTTAGTATATCTGTGCAGAATTTATAATTGAAAACATTCATAATTTACATAAGTATAGAAATTGTTTTAATAATAAATACTGCCAGCTTTATTGAGGTCAACACAAAGTTAAAGCAGAGAAAATAAAATTTCAGAATTATACGAATATGTATTACATAAATTTATTAAGAGCTTGGTGTTTGCAGATCTTTGCAAGCGAATACAATTTGTTGTTGCCCATAGTAAATAAAATTAAGAAAATTTAGCTTACATTTTCTTTCAAACTGCTAATTGAAAGCTACTTGAATAATTCAAATTTACAAATTGAACAAAACTAAAAATAAATCTTTCGTGATCGAATTGCTAAAGCTAATTTTTCTGTTAAATAAGCTGACGCTTTTAGCAATTTATATGCATATGACAATATACTATAAGTCTAGGTAGATTATTCCAGATTAAAAAAAATGATGCATTATAATTCTACACATGATTCATATACTAAAAGTTTGATTAACTTTGTGTTACAAAAAAAAAAAAACAACACATAAATTAACGAATTTAATGTTTGTAATAAATTTAACATAAAGGTCATGTATAAATGTTTGTTGCGATAATTATGATTTAATATTTGTACTGTACACAATATATACGCACCAATAATTTTTGATCCACTGTCTTAACAACAATTTCTTCGGGGGCGTATTGGCTCACATCGAAGCGTAACTTAAGCACCTTGTTGTCGCCATCATCCTATAATAAAAAAAAAAATATAAAAACAAGTGAGTATAACTGCTTGTTTTTATGATTTAGTATGTAACATATACATACATACATATGTGCCTAGTACCTTTTAAATTCTATGTTTCAAAATATTTTTTTGCAGTTATACACATATATATGCAGTTTAAATATACCGTCTCTGATTAAAAATAATATTCTTCTGCATATTTGCTGAGTCAGTATAATCTACAGACCTCAACCAGATAACATTATTCTGAATGGCGCCGCAATAATGAGCCGAAATCCAATTTTAAGATATTTAGATTTTTTTAAACATTTTTAAACTTATTCAGCATTTTTCTACTTTTCGACATTTTTTGATTTTTTAACATTTTTTGACTTTTTCAAATAATTTTTCATTTTTGGACATTATCAACATTTCAACAATGCAATAATAGAAATCACGTTGATTTAGTGTAAAACCCATTACAGACTTTGAAATTTGAAATTTATTAACACTTACCTGAATTAAAGGAGAGCTGATATCAGAGATATAATTCTGTTTAGGTCTAGCTGCTGAGAGGGCTGAATTCGTAGTTGAGCTGAAATTGAATAATAAAACAAATTAAATTTCTTACTCTACAAAAAGTATATTTAAAAAAAAACAAATATGGAAGACCATCAGAAGATTAAAAAATATATAAATTATAAAAAAATGTTAGGCACAATGTGATAAGAATAATTTCTTGAGACAAAATAAAAATAATTTAAGATTTTTCCTCATATTTTTTTTTTTAATAATATTGTTATTCAAAGCATACACGCATCTTAAATAAATATGTTATTTTAACATTTATATCACACATCAATTATCCCTATACTAAATTTGAATGAGATGATTATCAAATGTTTATAATTAGTTTTCATACCTACTATTGCGTGAATGTGTTTGAGTATGAGTTTGAAAAGTTTTAGTAAAAGAGTGCATTTTAATTAAATATGTTGAACAAATACATATATCCCTTTCAAATAATTTTATTACAAATTTAAAATATATTTATATTTAAGTTGTATCTGGCACAACGCTTATACTAAGAATGATTGAATTTAAAGACTAGCTTCGATTATTTATACATAGCAGAAAAAAAAAAATAAAAGACACCCCTTTTTTTGGATTGAAACGGAAAACTATGTTTATGCCAAGATGTAAAGGTTTATTTAAAACAAACACAATAAGAAGAATGATTTTTGTTCCCTAAGGATGTTTTATAAATTTTGTTATGTATTTTTGAACTCATCATAGCAGCTGCATTAAAGAAATTTAAACAGAAATGCGTTAAGATCTAAAAATAAGTAAGTATTAAGGAAGTGAGGGTGTTGATTTATTTGGTAGGTTGCGTTATTGAGAAGAGAATAATTTTTAGTTTGTTTTACATACATACATACATATGTACAATATAACTTTGGCATCATCTAAAAAATTTATGTATGAAGCAAAGTGTTTTCGAAACAAAACAAGAAACTGTTCTTTAAACTGCGATTTGGAGATTCTTGTAAACATTTTTCAACTGTAAATATAAATTTTAATAGTTTGGTTAAGATAAGCGAAAAAATTGCCGTACTATTTATTGTTTCCGGAATACGTCTATTTCCCCACTTTATAAAGTGGGGTAATAGACGATTTTTCATTTGGTGGTAAGTTTGCCAAAACTTAAACACTTATTATTGTTTAACAATAAATGAGTAATAAAGATCCAAAACCATTGGTATTTTGGATGCCTCCTAGAATGCAAGTATAAAACACTGTGAAATCCTCGGTAAAATTGGATTTGATGAAATTATTGAAGATATCAACTGAAACCTTAATACAATTGAATGTTTTAAGACCCCAGAAAACTGCAGTTTCCGATTTAATAAACAAAATTTGGATTAACATAAATTTAAAGTATGCGTATTGATTGTAATGAAATTTATCAAGAAAGTGCCTGAAGAATTTATTTTTTTAAAATATCTTAGAATTTTTTTAATGCAAGAATGGGCACAATGACACTAATTTTAGTTGTTTCCCACATTTCGGAGTTGTGAATTTTTCGGATCTTACTCTTTACATCACAGTAAGTTATTTAAGTGAAAATTTCAAATTTTTCTGTTTATTTATTATACTATGTAAAAATTAAATGCTGCAGTGAGTATCTTTTTGAGAATTGAAAGATTTAAATGATAGATTTAGATTAATTTTATCTTATTAACTACGACACAAAGTAATGAATGAAATCTATTCAAATATAAATGACAAGGTAAAATTTATACTTATTTAAAAATGAGTCAGATAATCGCGTAATTGTGAACATCTATTTGTTAAAAAAATTAAAATTATTGTACAATTTAATTTTGCAAACCGTAAAAATATTTCGTGTAGGCGGTATTTAGAAGTTTACGTTGTGCACATGTACACTAAATTCTTTAATTTTTTAAATTTTTTTAAACTTTTCAGCAGCAGACTTGAAATAAATAATTTTTTGGCTACCAAATTGGCAAGTGTGCCAAATAAATTTCATGGCAGTTGTTGTAATTTGTATGCACAATTTTTATTGTCTACTACAAGTTTGTTTAAATTTTGTATAAAATACATCTGTATAATTAAAAATTTCCATTAAATACGATATAAAATTGTATTTTTTCTCAAAATGCTCATTAAAGCTGTGACGCAATTATTTATTTATACAAAGATAAAATACAGGTAATACATGATGATACATTTAGTTTTCAAACAGGTATTTCTTCTTCCTACAATATCGGATTATATGCAGTATTTTTCTTAAGTCTAACTTAACTATATCATATTTTAATAAATCGTCACATAATTTTATAGCTGATCTTTTTCAGTATTCAAAAAACTGTTTAATTTTCTGCTTGAATAGTATCTTGGTGAAAGCAATTTTAAATGACTAAGAAGAGACTGATCATGGTTACTCATGATCTTTACGGCTTGAGTTTTTACTTATCTGAAGGCTGTTCTGTTTTTTGTGATGAAGATGATATGTAATTCTCTAAAAACTTAACAGTACAAAATCGCTGAGATTTGTCATGCATTTTGAGTTTTTTTAAACATAAAATTTTAACGTTTAAATATATTAAGGATGTATGTTATTAGTTTTGTGAAAGATTAAATTAAACATTCTTTATTTATATGTGTATATACCTGGTTTTTGTTGTCTTTTTAGTAGAGCTTTAAAAAATAATTCGTACAAAAGTTACGAAGTTTAAGGAAAAGCATTTAAATGAGGTGTTGTAGGCAATTCAAGAAAGACAAATATTAATTTAAGAGATTATTATTTATATTATGGTTTTATTGTTGTTGCAGAAGCAGAAATCCAAAGTTCAATAATAAGCAGCATGTTGAAAGGCAGAAAGATATATATATAAATACTAATTAATTATAATCAAAGATATTATTATAAGTATTAATTTTATATTTCTACAAAAAAAGATACCAACTACATTATTTTGTTGTTAAAAATGTTTCTAGTTATATATATTTAATATTTGTAAATTTGGTAAAAGTTTTACAATAACAAATATAATAAAGCTGAGAGTGTTTGTATTCACGGCTTAACCACTAATCCGATTTCGAAGAAATTGCCAAAAACCTTTCTTGAAGCCCGACAAAGAACATAGGGTTTTGTATTCCGAAAAATGTAGGAGCACGGCAGGTCCAATATAAATGGAAATAGGTAACGGAGCGTGACAAATTTCATACAAAAAAAAAAACTATTAAATCGCTGTATTTTAGCACCTATATCAGCTGCTGCAGTTGTGATAATACTGGGATATAGTTATTATCTGTATTAAACACCGCAAAAAATGTGGGTGGCTTTAGACGACAGCGAGTACACGGGCTGGGCCGTCGTGGGTAACAGTTAATTATTATGTTTGTTTATTGTTGCAAATATGGACTCATAGAAATCAGCAATTCATTCATTAAATAATTAATATTTTACGTTTTTTAAGCATGAACTTTCTAAGATGGTGACATCACCTCCGCTAAATTGATAGCTGTTTTTTCACGTCTATAATAATGGTAACAATCATCTACTCACATTATAGCTTAGGTGAAAGAACCTTAGCTTTTTTCATTGGCTTTTTTTTTTTTTTTTTCAAAAAAGATATAAATATTTCGCAAAGATTAAATGAACTTATGCTCGTAGTTCATATGATAACAGTTACAGTTTTAAAATAAAACATTCTGTTAAACAAAAATGATTATAACAGATAAGATAATCTTATATTGTAGAATAGTTATATTTGTATGAGTGATACAGAAACAAAGTGAACAATTTACACTTTTTCAAATTTTATAGTAATTAAGAAGAAGAAATGTCTCAAGACGCAAACAAAGATTTGCATTTAAACATAATCGTGCAACACCATTCAGAAATATGAGGAACGGAATTGAAAGATGACTGATCAAATCTGAGCACGTAAATGTGATTTGATGATTTCTTTCAAACAAAAATTCAGTTATAAGCTAATGACATTACATTTGGGTTTTCATATTTTGCAAAATTAATGAGTTTATAAGAAGTTTTAAGAAAAAAAAGTTAATTTGAAAGAGTCTAACAAACTTAAAAAAGGTGAAAAATTTCATGGCAAGAAAGAAACGGTTTCTGAAGCTTAATTCGTTGTCACGTTTGAAAAAAACATTTAAGTTTAAATATAACATGCTCGCATGATAAGAAACGCGTCACATTTTTCTTTCATTGTTGGAAGTGACTACGAAAAACTGGAAAAGAGAAATAGAAGTAGCACATGTATATCTTGTGAAAATTTTAAAAGAAAACAAAAAAACCGAAGACGGATTCAGTAACAGTAACAATTTTGCCAAACAATTAACTACTGCAAAATTCACTAAAGATTGAACATTTAATATGAATGAATCGTCTTGTAACTGACAGAGCTATGACCATGTTCTTATAAAAATATATATCTTATATTATCAACCAGACAAACTGACTGTATTAACTAGGTATGTAGTTCAAAAATGTGCTTGAAGCATTTCACATTTTACTGAAACATTTCACGCCTTGCTAGTTCTATTTCTGTTGGTTCCATTTTTTTTGTGATGTATGCTTAATAATGAACACACTTTGTTAATACGAGCGTAAAGTGACAGGTGAGATTTTTTTTTGGGAAAATGAATGTTTTTTGATTAGGATGGAAAAACGTGGCAGGAAGCCAAGTTCGGAAAATAAGATGGCACCAATTCGTATCGCAAATCGCACAATTTTAACAAACTCAATTATTTTCGCTCTGCGACTTGACAACATGATGTCATGGACTTTATTAATGATTTCTTCAAAGGGTCCTGAGCATCATATCTTAAAATTTTTTTCAAATAACTCGATTCAGACATCACGCATTGCTGTCAAATTTTTTCTTTTTGGATATGTTAGTTTGGTTTTACACATGTCAGTATAGGTTGTATTCGCAAAAACGAGAATACATAAATATATACAGTGTTTGAAGAGTAGATTGTGAATTTGTCTTTAATAAAAAAATGTGTACTTGCCGTTAAACTCCTAACTTTTTATCATTATAACAAAGGTGTAAGTAAGTTGTTAAATAACGACAACGACTCTTTTATGGATAATGGATAGTTAAATCTGCTTTTGAATTTTTTCTCACAAGGTTGTTTTAATATTTTTTTTTTTTTAGTTTGTGTAGCTATAGCCCACTGATCCGATCCTACTTATTTTTTTATATAGTTAGATCTAAGTGTTAATGGATCCTTAATATAGAAATTCACTAAAATTGGTTCTATAGTTTCTTGATACATGGTAAGCATAATATTGTTCATATGGGAGTTACCACACCCATCAATGCAATCTCATCCATTTTCAGTCTAGTAAGAAATAATGATAATTAAAAGCTATATACACAAACTAAACATAATAGCTTGCATTGTTAAAATCTTCAGCAATCTTCACTTTCGCCTCTTAAAGGCTTTTATTGTAATTTCTTTAATCTAAAACAAGCTAATAAAAACATTTGTTTTTATAAAAAATTGTTACGCCTAGTTTTCGATTTCGTCTACTTTGCCAGTCAGAACTAATTGTGTTTTTATATGTCCACTAAATTTCGTAACAATATACTTACATAGTTCACGAGATTGAAATTTGAATGTTTGGGCTAAGCCCCCAAAAAAAAAAGATTTCGCAAAAATATTTTTCATATTATTTATTATCATTTTCTCTTAGAAATACCCTCTTATTGAAGAGATACATATGGTAGTAATACGCAAAGATCTTATTCATCGGGCCAATAGTAGGTCGACTAACCTATTTCATTGGAGTCAATAGTTGTCCAAGTAAAACGATTTTATTGCAATATCTTAAGAGGTAAATGCCTTTAAAAAAATAAATAATTAATTAAATGTTAATTATTAGTTGGCAAGCTTGGGATTTGCAAAAAAAAGAAGACGAGAAGATTTAATAAATGCATTGTTAATTAACTAAAACACGATAATTACAATCTAAACAGAAATTAAGATGATGTCTACAATGAAAGTTCAATAGTATAGCTCTTAACGCAGTACCATTTTTTTTTTCGAACGAACAAGAAACTCGATATTTTTTTAGCACAAGGCAGAAAAAGAAAGAAAGAAAGAAAAGTATCCCACAGAGTCAACAGATATCTAATAATGAATTTGCAAAATAATTTTCTACAGTTGCCGCGAATATCTTTCGTTTACAATAAAAAGTTTCAAATGTTTACAAAGCGCGAATTCCATCAAAAATCTATTGGCTGTAGCAAATGAATGTATGCATGAAGACTTCAGCAACAGTGTGTTCAAAATTATTTTCTTTCTTTATAGAATAAAAAAAAAAACCGCGATGACATCATCGGTGAGAATATGATGAAATAAAAAGAAATGACAAAAAATACAATAAAAAATAAAACCAATAACAACGAATCTAAAAAACTAAAGAAATCAAACTAAAAAATAATTATTTTTATTCATGAAAACCTAAAAATTATAGTATAGATAAGAGTTTAATAATAACAAATAATAGCTATATTTAATGAAACAAGTGTGACACTGTCAGACACATGGCTTGGAAGTTGAAAAGTTTAATTGTAATCGTGAAGCGAAACCAAACAACCTACAGTATTTGTTGAACTATTTCATTGATAGACAGAAAGTAGTATGTAGTGGGTGCGACTTGTCACTAGCGTAAACAAGTAATGACTGAATATTTAAAAAATTTGTTAATTAAAATTATTGTTATCAAGAGTGGTCTAATCGCGTAAAACGCTGTTTTAAGGAATATATTTAAAATTTGAATACTAAGGGATTACAAAAATGAATTATTAAAACAGAATTCGAAAAAAAATAATACATTTTGCGATGAGATTTTAAGTTAAAGTAAAAGAAGCAAAATAAACTGTTTTTAATGGCCCAAACAAGCAAAGTTTTTGTTTGTTGTAATGAAGAGAATATCGGTGTTTAAAAAAAACTAAGGTGATGGATTAAGTTTAATAATAATGTTTGTTATTTAATATGGAACCAGCAAAACGAATCCCTGTATATTCTTTTTTTTATTAATAAATTAATTGAACAAGTTATTTCGTCAATTGCTCCTTAGTGCTGTGTTTTATTCGTCAAGTCGCTATGAGTAAATAAGACGACCAAGCTGGCGAGATTCCTACTCGCTGTTTATACGGGTTTTAATCTTTTATCACAATAGTTGTAAGAATGTTCTGCTGAATAATTTGCCATGAAAATCTTTCTTAAGTGCCTACCTAAATTTATTTATTTCTAGTTTTGTAAACTATCACCAAATTTAATGTTTACATAAATTTTATATTTATTAACAAGTGTAGTAAATTTTAATTTCATAGTTAAATTTTCTTTAAACGTCCAAGGTTGCAGAGTACGAGTGCATTAATAAAAATATTTATATTGCATCAAATTAAACAAATAATTCTTTTGAACACAACCCATATTGTAGAATATAAATCTATAATTCACAATATACATACATAACTTTTAATTGAAAAATCACCGCCTGCGCAAATTACTTTATATTTTGATTTGAATGAATATTTCAATTCGATTCTGCTCTGATCTCTGCAATAATTCAAATATTTTTGTTTTCATCGTATGATTATAGTGTTATAAAAATAGAACATACGTCAGCTTTACAGTTGTCAGTAGTTTACGTTGTAACCCACGACAAAACCTCGACACTGACTCAATAACCACACAATTCACAGCTTAACTTGTTGTAGCTCAACACATTTAAACTCAGTTCATTTAAGACCTGGCAATCGTTATCTTTATAGTCATCATCACACTATCGACAACAATAATTAAGCTCAAGTTCAATGTGCAGTATAGATATAGTTGGGAGTAGTTTGTTTGTCTTGGTTGTTTTTTTGTCTCTTAACAATATAATAAACTATCAACAGAGACAGTTGTTTATGCAAATTTAAAAATTTAAACATTTTAGTTATTGTATGTAAATTGTTGCCTTAAAAGGCTGTGCACCTCTTTTGTAGCTATAGTAATAATTGCAATAGAAAATCTAAATTGCGTATTGAATGTACAAATGCAGTCTTTAGAATTATTTTGTAATCGCAAAGGAAAATATTTATATTTGTGCCTAATGGTTTATTTTTCACTAGATTATTTAGTTTTGTTTAATCGTTTTAAAACACCGGTTTAAAAAAAGTTTGCAGTTCTATTAAGAAATTGTAATTGCAAGTTTAGTTATTCAATAACTATTTATCCGATTATAAATATATGTATATGTTACCGGCCAAACTAGTTTTTAGGATAAATTAGTTTTCCCTAAGCCAAACTAGTTCCTCCGAAGCGTGTTAGGATGAAACAGTTTAGCCTAGGATGAGCTAGAGTTATTAATTACATAAATATCAATCTCATCAACATTGCTACACACTTACATATAAACAGTAACGTTTAACATACGGTTATGCAATTTTTCCAATAACGCACGCACGCAAGGCACGCAAGACGCGCTAGGACGTATTTGATAGTGTAGATTGCATATTTCAAAAGGACATGACTAATATGATGCCACCACATACTTCGCTGCCATATAAAATGACGTGTTGCGACGCAAAACAAATGGAAAAAACAAACCCAAAAACAACAGTAGCTAAGCAACAACTCATAACAATATACGTAAAAGTTTGGACATACAAGTGCCTGCCTGCTATTCCAACGAGCAAGTAGCAAATTGCAGCTATGGTTTCGTAGAATGTTTTGAACAAATTATTCGTTGTTGTGGACAAAGTTAACCCAGTTTTAAAGCTTTCAATATTTTCATTGTTTACAAACAAAATAGGACTGTTTAAGAATTAATAATTTCTATTTTCAAAGGAAATGAAGGAATAAAAAAAACGAAAATGCAAGTAAAGAAATAAAAATGATTCAGAAATCAATCTAAAAAATGTACCGTTAATTGATTAGACCTTTGGCCAATGTATGCTAGTGATGTCATTATTATGCAGCGTCACAGTGATGTATGAAATGAGTCATTTTGATTTGCTTGGTGAGTAGTGGTGACGTTGTTACATAACTCTTAATTCTACAAGATTCAGTCATCAGCTTATTAAAAAAAAGGGATTTTGCAAAATTGATAGAATTATTGGAATAAGTAAGGACACAGGCGCACAAAAAACTTGTGGTCATATCCAGAAATCGGACAGGAGAGGTTTGTAAGATTTTTGTGCGCTAAGTACATCATCATTTACAGTTTACGTCAGGATTTTCAGCTGTCCTTTCTCAGAAGGACGCTGTTTCCACAATTATATGTATCGGTCATTTTTTTAATAACTGCACACTTTGTTTTTTTACCTTTTTGGACATTTTTTGAAACGAGATATTTTAAAAACTATAGGAGATAAGATAACTATAACTATGTATATAAAAAAATTAAAAAGATTTAAATAAATTTGTTAACACTCATTTTTTTAATTAAAAAAATGTTTCCCAAAATATTTTCAATATACATATCTTCTGATTTTTTTTTATTTTTTTATATGTTATTCCTCAATCAATCCTAAGAATGTATCTGCATTCAAATCGAAATTCCCTACATAGCTTAACATAGAATTGTTAAGCTGATTTCTGGTTATGAAATAGTCGTATTGTTTTCTTTAAATTGTAGCTTTTGAGACTTTTGATTTATTGCCTTCCCGTCTGAAACATCATTAAGTGAAGCACTTCTTAACACTATACAAAGGATTTAACTACATATGTATATTAGTAGAAAAAACATTCCTTTGAAAAGATTAAAAGATGATGTCGTTTTTAGCAACAATTTCCTGCAAGTGTAGGATATATGCCTGAATACAGTGTAAGGACATCTAAGAAATTTCACACATAGGGGAAAAATATTGGGTGTATGTGTAAGTAGCAAGTAAGACAAATATTGACTGCTATTGATAAAAATTTATGAAAAAAATTTGTTGATCGTCAAAAAAAATCAGTAAGTAGTGATGTGCTGTTTAAAATAAACGACTAAAAAGCTGAACACAGATTACTTAGCATATACCTGCTGTTCGTAACGTTTTTTTAGCGTTTTGCAGAAATGTTTTTCGCGCTTATCAAATTTGATAACAAATTTTGTTATCTTTTAAAATAAAAATACTGTGACGCTAATTAAGCAAACAAATTTGAGCTTCTAGCATAATAAAAAAAAACTTCGAAATTACTCGGAAAACGAAACCATAAAAAAACACTTAACATCACGAAAATACAAAGTCTGGCAAAATCGGGCAGCACTTAGGCAATGGCAATTTTTGTGTCTTAAAAATTTCAAGTAAGTTTCAATTTTTAGGCAAGTAAAAATACTTTTTCAATGACTTAGAATGGAACGAAAAAGAATAAGCAGACTAGACTGACACTGATGAGTCATTTTAAAAACACTATACGAACAAAATAAACTTAAACCGCTATAAAATAGAAAAACCAACCCATGCATATGTATGTACGTTGGCAACAGAAGGCTCCAATAAGCAGCATAAAATATCAAAAAACGTAGAATAGAAAGCAGAAAACTAAACAGAAGTAGCAAATAAGTACCATTTTTTTTTGTAATTTTTTTTTTTTTTTAAATTCTAATTTTAAAAGCTCTCATCTTTAAGTTTTTTGTTTACCCTGCAGCGTTGTGACTATTTATAGAGCTTCATACCTTTGTCAAGCAGATAGAGGAAACAGCTACTTTTAAACTAGACAAAATAAAAGAAATTAAAATATTCATGGCAGAAAGAAAGCTAAGTCTCTACTAAAATTCTAAAAATTTAAATGTTAATAAGCAATTTAAAAAGACTTATCAAAGGCATAGCTGCAAATGAAGTAATTACTTTATACAATTAAAATATGTTGATCATGAACGTGATCGTGTTTATTTGCTGAATTTTATTATAATAATTGCATTTCGTTACTACTGTCATGAGCTGCAGTCAATTCTATTATTGAAATTATTAATAATATATTGTTTTGTCTATGTTTGCCGTTTTACCAGAATTGGTTGGACTTGATCTCGTGCTCAGACAGCTTCCTCCCACTAATGCTTTTTAACAAGCTGCTTGCATTAAAGCACCGCTTTTATATATTGTGCCGCCAATAAATTAAAGGCAGTTACTATAACAAGTTGCTTTAGTCTGTCTGCTGTACAGTGGAACAGTTGTAGAACTTATTACATCAATGTTGTTAATGAAATTTCAGATGGTTTATTATGCGTTATGTGGATTCATCAAGCTTAATTTTTTTGAGTTTACAAATGACTATTAAATGGTGTGCGACTGAATGCCACCTGAGACATTTTAATATAAACTATTAAAAGGATTTGTGCGCGTTCTATGGAGAAGCCACAGTATCACGCAGTCTTACAACTATTTAGTAGCATGTGTGCATAGGCCTTCAAGGTTCGTGCGGTAGTGGACTATGAAATATACAAATTAATATTGGTTAGTAATTAACCTTATATATCGTTACTTTAATATAGAATGGCCCTAGCTAACATTTTTTCCAAATCGACATTTTTTTGCAGATTTCGATAGGTCACCTACTAATGCACCATTGATAAAAAAATGTTTGTACATACTTCGTTTGAAAATAAATCATTTACAAGCAAATATAAAAAGCCCTGACTCACTTCAATACTACAAAACTTTACTTTTATTAGGTTTTTTCGTTTTCCTGTAAAGTAACAAAAATGGTAGATACTTAGGGCTTTTCTATATTAAGGTAACGGTATGTAAGTGTAATGTAGTGTTTTTGCTTTAACCGATTTTCAGTATGTCATACCTCACAAACTAGAAAATTTATTTGGATTAAATTTTGAGAGAGAAAAATGAGCAATCGGGTGTGGCACGGATACTTCAAAAACTATGCAAGCATTTTAATGATACCAGACTTTTAGCAACTTCAAAATTTGCCCCTAGAAATGCACCCGGAAAACTCCCACTCTAAGTTCAGATTTAGTTAAGGTTTTTTTCAAACTGAACGTATACAAATTTTTAAAATTTGTTCGTACATAGGGGTCTGTGCCAAATCAAAAACATTTTAAATAATTCTGTGGCCACAAGGAATAACATCTAAACTCGATATTTGATGACACATACAAAAAACTTATGTTGTTTTGCCTTTTCATCAAATATCGAGTTTAAGTGTTATTCCTTGAGGCCACAAAATTAATGTACATCCCCTAAGAATTTATTTTGATTAAAATTACTAAAGACAATTTCAAAAATGGCTAAAAAAATTTTTCTATTTTCATAGTTTTTGAATAAAAGTACGTATACTTATCAGTTAATGTATAACACACTTATTTTGCCATAGGTGCAACCTTGTGAAATGGACCTAGAACAAAAAGCTTTCATTCCCATATAGAAATGTATTTAGGAATTTTTACAGAAAATAGTTCCCTCCAAGTTGAACCGAGCACATATAAAAAATTCGAATTGATTTAAAACAAGAAACACTTTTTTGTAACTCCATGATTGCAACTATTCCACAGTGCAAAACGGAACGTTTGCGCCTCATGCTTAACACCATGGAGCCAAACGCGGAAGATTTTTTCGCATAAGTAATACAAAAATATTATGACCAATAAAGTAAGGCGATGGGTAGAATTAAAAAAAAAACTTCAGTCGATTGCCGGTGCTGCTTGGCGCTGAGTAGGTTTGTAAATTGTAGTATAGATACACAGATTTTATTTTGTTGGTTGGCTCCTTAAAAATTCAAGTCGCCAAATTTCTATTTTGTCTGTACGCATTTATTACGTGTACATAGTACCATTTATGCAGTTGGTATCTTTTATTTTACATTCTAAGATTTTTACAAAAACAAAATATTCACCTGGTGGATTCAAAGAAATTGGCTTCACGATTCATTAATTCATGACGAAATTTGGCCATTTCTTCTTCCATTTTACGCATCTCAGAATCAAATCGCTCGCGAATGCTGGAGAATTCTGTATCGATGACACTGAAATCGCCCAATTTAATTGGAATATTCCTCTTGTTTGTTTCAGCCATTTTTCTTTTTAACTTTTTGTTCCAATAATTTACGATTAAATGAATTTAACACGAATACGTAATATTTTATTGGTAAATCTCACTGCAAACTTGGTAAGATTTTTATGATAATCCACTTAGAAATTCTCCTGAATATTAATGTTTTTACTTTGACTTTTTTATGAGACTGTTTTGTATTTCACTCAAGCAAGAGTATTTATTCAAATATTTTGACGTTTCTGTCGATAGATTTAATTTTTGAGTGGGTTTTCCTCAACGGCTCTTCTCTTAAAAGAGAGAATGACAGAACGTAACCAGTGGTGCTTATTTACACGATATTCAAGTTGTACCCGATTTGTATTCCCGTATACGATATCCCAAAATTTGTGATAAAAAGCTGATGATTTTATGAACTATAGCTGATGATTCCTTATGCGTTGAACAGAATAGGGACGGGGTCGGGAAACCGGCAATGATTACTCGCTGTCAAAAATAAAAATGAGAATTTAATCTAACAATAAAAAGACGGGTACCCGTCAGCAGGTTACCAGTCGTACGCCGCAATTCTGTAATTTGTAATGCAAAGAAAAGTTTTATGGAACTATGGTTTGAAAGGTTTTTGATGGAATTTTTTGTTTTGTTTTGTTGTAATAAATCGTGTTTTTTCTTATTTTAACCTCGTTAAATCGAAATTTCGTTAATTCGCATTATTCGTATTTTAACCTCGTAACATGTAATTCGCATAAATTAGCTGTTCCCTTGCGACTTCGAATTATTGGGACTCTACTGTATTTTCAACGTCGGAATACGACGATCAGTGTTGCATTTCAAATAAGCTTGTGCCAATTTTTTTTACGTTTTAAATGTCAATGAAAACAAAATGCCGCCGATCGTCGCCCGACGCAATTGTGCTTACTCGAACGATTTTCCGACGGGGCTTTTTTTTGACAGCGGGTAATCGTTGCCGATTTCCAGACTCCGTTGGTATTCTGTTTAACGCATTAGTTAAATCCTGTCCCACCATAATTAAGTTCTCAACTCTCACAAAATAAACAAGAGGGAAAGTCGAAAATTGCCCGAAAGTTTTGTAGTGTAAAAATGCTAGCAGCACTGATCTTTTTTACTCCCTTTATTAGACCGTACGTTATTTTTTCTAAAGAGAATAAAACACTCTTAATAGGAGGTTTGTTTTATTCTTTCCCAAAGCAGAATATTTCGAGTTATTTCTTAAAAATATGATTTCAGCGTGGGACGGTATTGATTTTTCTTAAGGTAAAAACGACTGAAACATTTTGAACTTGGTTGTTCGTGTCGTACGAATAATGGAATGTTAATTATACTTTACTTAATACTTAATTTGTTTATGAGTAACCAACTACATTCAAAAAGTATATATGCCTTTTTTGGCACATGTGGGATGTGATTGGGGAATAAGTCTCACGAAATAATAACAACGTCATGCTAATTATTTATTTATTTGCGACATATTGATGCGATCTTCTAGAATCTAGATAGTTTTTGTTTATCAACAAAAATGAATATTGGGCAAATCAATCTGCCTACTCGAAAAATATATTGGTGTATATTCATAGTTATTTTTAGATTTGAGTTTCAAGTTAGTAACAGCTTTTCGGCATACAGTGGTAGCAGACTAATTAAGAACACTCAAGCCTTATTCCTTTTTCTTGTTTTGATTCTTTAATTGAACGAAATTTTTGAACTTTTTTTTTGACTTAATTTATTTACACAACGAAAAACTTCATAAAAAGATAATCGGATATCATCAATAAAAACAAATTCGTTATTTTGTGGACATCGGTCATACTGCCGACCATCAGATCGAACCTTGTAAGTTTCAGTTTTGTTACTGAATAACACATTTTTCCAATGCGAAGCTGTCCAATCCTGTTGTGCTTTCGCAAATTCAAGTTTGTTCCTTCGATATAGCAGCGGCTTTTGACGTGGCTTTTGACGTAATGATGATGATAATACAATCTCTGTTGTATTTATCGCGCTGATAGCTGATTGGGATCATACAGTCTTTTGTATTTCCTTGGAAGTCAAAAAATTATTGTATTTTGCATCACAAATGATCCTCCGGTTGGTTATCTCATCCGCAATCCGTAGACGTTGGGGTCTAGGAACGTTATTTGATGATTTATTTCTCTTAAAATGTTTAATGGCATTGATCTTACTGCTATTGAAAATTTTTGGAACCAGTTTAAAATGGACACTTCAAAGGAAAAATTTAAATAAATTGTTTTAAAAAAATAAGCATAAATTAAAAAATTTCGTTTATTTAAAGAATCAGAACAAGAAAAAGGTTTGAATGTTCTTAATTTGTCCGCCACCACTGTATGTATTGTATCAGCAATGTAAATACATATACTAGTGTCGTCCACCATGGATCTCTACCATGCCCGTCCTAGGTAATACCTTTAAGAGGGCGACACCCGATAGTATCACCTGCTAGCATGCTGCTGTTGTACTATGGTTTCTCATTGTAGAAAGTTAAGACTTATTTTGCTAAAATTTAAAATAAGAAATTTATCTGAGTTAGATATCTGCAAATTAAAAAATTATGATTTATTTTGCTAATTATGTTCAAACGTCATGAGAAAAAAACATGTTTTTGAAATTGAAAGGATATCTTTCTAAAAAATCATTTCACTCTTAGGGTGACACCCTAAACGCTTGGGAGCAGTTTAAGGGGCGTGGTATATTGTAACGAAAACTCAAATCGTAACTAAGACTGTCAACTCTACATATTAGCAACTGGGATGCATTGAAGATGTGCGAAATCTAAGATCATTAATCATATCAAGATTCAATATGAAGATTTCAAATTTAGAGCATTACATAACGGGAAACTTTCTGATTCTTTTGAGTCCATCTCAGGTGTACGCCAAGGTTGTCTGTTACCACTAATCTTGTTTCTGATAGAATTGGACGATGTTCTCAGCTCAGCTCTAGACTCAGCTCGTGACATTCAATGGACTTACAGCAAGCGTGTGGAAGGCCTCCTCTTCGCCACCAAGTTAGACATGCAGGACACACTTGCTGGTCAGATCTTCTTCGGAGGAATGAGGTCTGAAATTTAACATAAATAAAACAAAACGCATGTCCGGTGTCGATTCGGAAAAGAACATACATGTTAAAAATAATTATTAGGTCCGTTCCTGTAGTAGTTGGAATTAATCAGATTTACATGATTCAGTCGATAAATCGTTCTCATACTCGAGAAACCTGTAAATGAGATAGGAGATCGGATCTATTAGTCTAAAGTTATAGGTTTTGTTGTGACAATAAATTGTTAACTGAAACAAAAGAAAAATGACTTTAAATTACAAAATTTTAGCTGAACATGTTAGAAAAATGATTCTTGCACGCATACGATCTTTTTTCTTTGTTTTTAGTGAAACCCAAAAAGTCTGTAGGACTTCTTTACGGTAGAAGGTTCTGCTGTTTCTGCAGAAGTAAGTAAGCGTTTTACAATTTTTTTACGTTTATTCTGGTATAAAAAATAATGTTTTGTGTTCTTGTACTTTTTTCTTACACTCTCGTGTTTGACAGTACAGGACTCATTAGAACAGGAACGGACCTATGTTAGCAATGTTATTAGAAATGAAAATAATTTTAAATCTCATTTCATTCTAGGAAGACTTTGAATCATTATCTTTACATAGAAATTTTTAATCTGATCAGTGAATGACAAAAAAATGGTTGACATAAAAAAACAAAATAATTTCAAATTTAATGCAAGAGCTTTTACGAAAGCCCACACACCAACAATATTTAAGCAAATTAAAAAACTGATTCTAAATGACCTTGACGGTGACGGGGACAGCACTCAATATTTTCAGTTCATCAAAAATTTTTTCTAGATTTTTCTTCAAAAAATAACAAAGTTATAACAATAGCCTAAGATTTTCGCATATCCACATATCTGTACATACATACATATGTATGTATCTATGTACCTATATGTATGTATTTTCTCTCCACATTACTTATAGATTCATCAATCAGTCATTTTCTCTACGCTGATTTCTGAAACAAATATGTTAATAAATTTACCTAATTTATTTCTTATAATTCCGAATTGGATCGACTCATGCCTACATGCATACATACGTCGTTGTCATTTAACGAAAATTTAAGAAAATACATATTTTGCTAGTTTTCGTCATTTAACAATATTTTGATATTAGTCAACAATCCCGAAATTAGTTGTTTATAATTTTAAGAAATATATGTAAAGCTTACCCATCGAAAAACACACAATAAATCTAAATATTCGTACATTAAAATATTTACAACATATGAATTTGAATCTAAAGGGTGTACTAATAAGAGCGCCAGATTTCCAGTTTTGAATTAAACACATGTTATTTATTCAAAATGTGTGAATTAGTTTTTTCACAACTGAAATATTTAGTAGTAAACGTTTTATCGTATACTTGCGATATTGCGGAAATATAGTGAGAGAAGCTTAGTTGGTTAAGGTGAGCATTTGTGAAGAGTGTATGTGGCAGGGTAACCTAGGTTCAATTCTGATCGGAGATAGTTAACAAAATTAAGTTATTCTTTAAAGTTTTAAGAACAAAACAAAAATAAATTTCAATTACTAAGCATCAATAGAGAAGATATGATAACAAATACACAAAAAAAATTGGTTTACGTTAACCGCATCAGACACTCTAATTAGTGTCATGTTAGGTTTGCCTGGTCCGGTTAGCCTGGCTCCATGCGTTACGAAACCTATATGGTACTGACCCGATTTCCCAAGTTCGGGATGGATATCTAATAGGGCCAGCCGTATGCGATCCTGATGAAAATTCCTGCTCCGGTGCTTGTGGAATTATTTTTTACAAAAAAAAAACACACGATTTGCATTCTGATGTGCATTCTTTGACATTTTATAACTGAAAGTTTTTCACGAAGCTGACACAGCTTCTACTGAATTACCAAGAAGTTCAACTTTGAATTTACTCGAAATTCATATCATTTCTTGATATGGCGACATGGATTGGCCTCCAAAATCGTGTGATTTAACATCTTTGGACTTATTTTTATGGAACTATTTAATGCATTATTATCAAAATTAATTATGAACACCAAATTCGTGAAATAACTTCTGATTTACTGAATAAAGTGGTCGAAAATTGAACTCATCGTATTCGTCTTGGACGAAGAGCAAAGTCACATAACTAAATGATATTCTTTATAACACATAATTGTACTTCAAAATGAAATAAAGTTTGTTACCCTACCTCATTTTAATTTTATTTTATTTAAAAAAAAAAAAATCACTTTTCCGGCTCTTTACAAGTTTACAAGATCAAAATTAATCAACCATCGTTGTATAAAGTAAATAATCGTGGTGAATGCTATGGATTCTTATGAATTACTCTTCGGTTCTTCGCACCAAAAAATTCGATAATTTTGCTTATTTGCATGCCCATTGAATTGAAAATGTTCCTCTTATAGCAACATTAACAGATGCTTCGCATAAAGTTTTTGAGCTTTCCACCGATAGGAAAAAAGGCGCGAAGTTCAAATTTAGTGCTTCAATTGCAACACTCTTTAAAAAAATAATAAAATAAATCGATCAATAATATATATATAATATAGCAATTATTGCTATAACGAATCTACATCGAACTCTATAAAAATTCGTTTGCCTACTTTTAGGCATACAAAATTTAAATACATAAAAAATTAAATCAAAAGTTTAATTTTCTAAAAGTAGCACTAGTGATATGTTTTAATTTGCCCTGTAAAAATATAAAGACAAAACACATACAAACGACCTTTTTAAATTTTTGAAAATTTGGAAAATTTTAAATGCAGCAGCAGCATCAGACCAAATGATTCTAACATTTTTAACGACATTTTAACATAACATTTTTACCTCAATTTTCGTAGTATCCAGCAAAACCCAGCGGCAAATAAGCAGAGTAGGTACTTCGAAAAATTATCGATGAAAATATACTAGTTCATTAAAATGTTACATGGAACTTGCATCTTGGGTATGACAATATTTTTTTGGTGTTGAGGGTCAGCGTGAGTATAAAACTCAGCTCTCGGGATTGAACCGTAAGCCTCATAACAAATTTTGTAAAACCTTTTTTTTTGCAGAATATCGTGTTTTCTACAATCTTTGTCTAGAATCTAAATATGTAGTGAACAAAATGTTAACATTTTAGGGTTCATTATTTAGAGTACTCAATGTAAAAATTTTGGTGTCAAGGTTTTCATTATATAGGGTGTTCACTATATCCAGACCCGACTGTATAGTCAAATAAAATTCCTTTTTACCACTTAGTTTTAAGCTGCGAAACAGCGCTACGCAATAAAACTAAAAAAAGCCGCTTGGTGATTCGTAAACGAAATTACGGTGAAATACGACACGGTACTGGATGTTTCTGGAAATTTTACCTCGGATTTGCGAGCTAATAAAATAATCGTTTTGAAATTTAATAAACCAGATCTACGTGGTATACATATAAGTTATCTTCAAACTAAAAGTGGGGGAAATAGTAACTGTGGGCGTGGCATCTCCCACGCAAACAAAAAAACGTTAAGTATTATATTTATTGTACTATGAAAGTGATCTTAATAATATTTGGTGTGACGTCGGATTCTATCGGAACATAAAATTGAAAATGTGATTTTAAGTGACTTAAATATTGGAGCCATCATAATAAAATTTACTATTTCTGAACTAATAGTTCGAAAAATATCACCAAATTGGCGTGGCACCTCCCATATAAGTAAAACTTTATTATACGTTATATTTAGTTAGCTATGTCAGAAATCGTAGTGAAATTGGCATGAGTGAATGAGTTTGGTTGTGAAAAGCACCTACTGGATCAAAAATGAACTGGATTGTAGCAGTGTTTATTTTTTATTTCAATATTGTTCGACTTTTTCAACTTATTTTACTGTTTCAACGATTTCCTCTCATAGGTCAAGGAATTATTTATAACGAAACAACTTTATTGTTAACTATACATTTTTTTCCAGACAAATAGTCCGCGTGCTTTTTGTTCCTTTTCACTTTATACCTTTTATTTCATTTTCATGTCAAGTGCCTACTTACCTCCATTAGCATTAGCTTAATTTTTATAAATTTTTCATTGGAAAAATGGCCATATGCCTACATATGTACATACATATGTATAATCAGGCCTGTTCTGATTCCGTTTTGGATTTGCTTCTAGTCCAAGAGCCCGATGTAGAAAAGTCGAGTGTATAAGATTACAGGATAAGATTAACGGGAATGATAGTAATGCATTTTGGTAAAACTAACCAACCAGGGTTGCCTTAAAATGTATGCCAAATGATAGAACTCGAAGAGGCCTAAATATAATATATGAGGTTGAATTGTTGAATCCTGTCCCAAACATGGGTTTTCACCGGTTTTGGGTCAATTTTCATTAATGAAGATATAAGCTTGAAATGTTTGCCAAATGATAGAGATCGAAGAGCCTAAATAGAATATATAGGATTGCCTTGTCGAATCCTGTCCCAAACATGAGCTGCCACTAATTTAAGAAAAATTGGACCTAAGAACGGGCTGCAACCCATGTTTAGGGATTGATTCGATCCCGTAACTCTTATCCTGTAATCTTATACACTCGACTTTTCTACAGCGGGCTCTCGTAACTATAACAGCTCAAGGGTTAAGTTCACTAAAAATACGATACCAAATTCCGATCATTAGATTTAGAAGATATTCAATTCCACTTCCAAACTAAATCCGAACGAGAACAGGCCTGAGTATGCCTATATAGATGAAAAGATAAATGACGATATGGGAGGAAGATTGCCACAGTGGACCACTGCGGTCGGCAAATTATTATTTTTTTTTTTAAATATGTATATTTTGAGATGATTTTTTTTTTGTATTGAATTGCTATCTCCATTAAATCAAAAATTACCCACCTCTGTTGATTTCCAAATATGTATTATAGCTGAGCTGAAAATAGAAAAATTTACATATCATTCATTTCATCATTAGTTCTGCATTGTTGGCAGAAGACATCGTCGGACTGTGTCACATGGTTTTATATGCATTTTAAGGACATCTGTTGTTATACTAAAATATATAACTTAGTTTTTATATTTTGTTAATGATTCTTTTTTTTAAATTAGCATCAAATTTAAGAGAATAGAGAACATTTCAGACAGGTCAAAAAATTTAATAGCATACATAGCATACTAGCAATTAATGGGCGGTGGGCATAGAAGTCTGCCATCATTTAATTTTTATCAGTATAGTTTTTAATAACTCAATTCTAATAACTTTTTTCCCAAGATCAGAAAAAGAAATTTGGAAAGATGTTTGTGTGCTTAACAAAACCTCATTTTTAGTTATCCTCCTAAATGTCAGGGTTTTGAGATATACTTGTTGAAAAGTGCGAAAAACGTTGTTTTAAGTCATATTTGAATTTATCTCACTCACATAAAATTGTATTGTTAAAAGTAAAGTTATATCAATTCCAAACAAAGGTCTAAACTGTTTAGGTATAATCTAAAAATACCTTAACTTTAATTTGCATACCTTGGAGACGAAGCATCCCATTAAAAATGTCAAGAGGTAAAGTTTGTATAGGTGGGTCAATGTCTTACTGCATAAGAAAAAAATTAAAAATGCAACTTCCTGTAAATGTCTTTAAATATGCATTTAAAACTGAATATTAAGTTTTGTTTAGCACAATAATATTTAGGCCCCATCTTCTATCTTGCGCTCAAACATTGGTAGCGAAAAAAGGTTTCCCGATAAGACACCACAAAAAAAAAACATGGCAAGGTGTTTATGAAAGTATAATTTATTAGGATTTAAAAAAAAAATTCAGATGAAAAGGGAAAAGTTTAACCTATACCAGTCATACTGATGGTAGCAGCAGTTTCATGCATGAATCGATGGATGATATCGGGCGGTACATAGTGGTACCCGATAAGATCAATGTTTTCGTATTTTATTAATGCATGATTTGGTTGCTATTGAACGGTTTTGAATATTACTAGAATAAATTGACGCCGATGAATGATTACGATTTACTCGTGAGTGAAAAAAAGTAAATAGTGCTTTCTATTCTATTCTATTGACGGATTCATGAGTGTACTGATGATAGCAATAGGTTTTGAATGGACAGCTGTCCTGAAAGACAAAAATATTAGCTTCAGTCCGCGCTGGATGACGCTACATCAAACTGGGTGAAACATGTAATCCCTTATGAACAGTTAAACGAGTTGGATAACATTTTTAATTAATAATTAAACTTTTAACGGATTATTTTTAATATTTTTTTAATAATTAAAATGATCAAGAAGTAGGAGAGAACAATATTACATAACTGTTTTTGTTTAAACAAATCAATTAATTTAACTTATTTTGCATTAGTATTACTTAAAATATATATAATTAAATGGATTTTAAAAAAAAAAAGTTTTTTTCGTTTTTAATTTTCAATAGCGCAAAGCATACACTATACTATATATTTTTTTTTAAGTGAAAAGTATTCTAGCGCTGCAATGTCAGTTTTTCCTATTTACAGAATGATGAGGAGACCTATATCTTAAAAATATTTTAGTTCTATATTAAGTGGCCATCTTCTATTATTTGTACAACAATAACTCGCATGCAACATTAAAATGTAGTAATATTTAAAGAAGGTGGTATCAGTCTGTGACAGTTTTCGGTCTAATTGTACATTACAATAAAATTAGTAAGACTTAAATTAAAATATGCAATCAAATTTAAAAAACTCTTTAAAGGAGCAGAGGTACTAAATATATATGTATATATATTTATAATAGTAATTTTAGAGCGCGAGAGAACAACTATGTATTTGGAATTCCCCAAAAGAACATTGAGAATTTTATTTTTTCATTTATTTTTCTACGCTATCTACAAAAGACAAGAAGTTTATTATTTCATAATTACATGATTTTTCTTTGGACAAAACTATATACGTGGCCTATTACTGATTTATCGCTCATCGCGATAACAAGTTCTCGTATTTGAGTCTACTCTGTAAAATAGTTTTACTAATTTTCTTTTATTCTATTTATTTGACTCAATTAAGATAACATTAAACCAGTGAAAAAACATCAAATATTTAAAGAAGGCCTATGCTTACTCTATATGTCAAAGATTTTATAACACTGGTCGATGGAATATACTATATACATTAAACACGAGAATAGGCGACTCTTCGGTATTCTTCGAGATCCCATTTCCAATTCGAAGTCTGTTTAAAGTTCTGCTCAGAAATTAAATAGGTATTAAATATTTAAGGCGCAAAACATAGTTTGGTATTTTGTATCTAAAAACAAGGTTAGGCTACACATGTGTCAAAAAAAAAAGTCGAACGATTGTCCACTTTAAGAACATTATCAATTTTTCTCCCTTACTTATTTAGGTTAACATTAACATTTATTAAATTTAAGGTAATTCTATAAATAATGGGATATCACCAAGTGCGAATGTAGCGGTTGCGTTAAACAGATAATATCACTGTACTATTCCAATACAAAAATTATTTCGGATTTTGTGCAGTACCTTATATTCGCTTTCCGACACATTTGCCAAAATTAACATTTTACTTTTGGTTATGTTACAGAGTTTCGAATGGGTTCCCAAATACAAAGTTTTACAACCTTGCTTCCTACCCGACCATATTCATATATGGAAGGTTTTAATGGACCCTTCCAAAACATTTAGTTTTAGAAAATAGAATCAATAAATGATTTGATTGACTGGTTAATTTCTTAATATTAACCCAAAACTCTATTATTGTGTATTCGAAATTGTTTAGTCTGAAAATTATTTCGGATTTGAGGCCTAACTTTTATTTAAAATAAAATGCAGATGCGTGGCAAATTGTTAATATCTATCAAATTGCAATCTTCAAAAGGTCGCAGTTATTGAAAAATAAAATTTTTTTGTCTTATCAAAGTAAATAAATAAAATTAAAATTGTAGTCTTGAATTTAAAACTGGTATTTTTCGATTTATAATTTACATTTTCTTGATCAACTTTAAAGATTTTAGATTTGTAACATTAATGTAATTCTTTTTCGAGAAACCTTATTGATCTGATTGCAATAAAGGGCATAGGTAATACTGAATAACACATTTTGACACGACTCAAAACTAACAATTTTGCAATAAAGGGCATAGGTAATACCGAATAACATATTTTGGCATGGCTCAAAATTAACAAAAAAGATTTTTAAATTAACAATTTTAGTTTTTACAATAGTTAGGTTTAGTGTTTTAACAAAAATATATTTCAATAACTTTTAGACGCTTGTCACGAATGCCACCATAAAATTTTTTAATCACACCCCACACGTTACTGGTATTTTTTGAAAAATGCTTTTAATGAACTACAAGTATGTATTACTGCTGTATTTTGCCATCTTCATGGTCAATGTTAAAAATATTAAGAACCAGTGCCAATAAATATGCAAAGCACACAGCTTTTTTTTTGTAAATGATTAATTCTCAATAAGATCAACATAGACAAAAAATTGTCCATTTTCTTAAAATATGACAGTAAAATTCAAGGTTGTCTACCAGCATAATAGGGTAATATGTGATCTTTTCAAATTTTACTCATACATATGTATATTCAACATTTTCTAACTCACTTTTAGTTTAACAAACCACGTCAATTTTTTTTTACCCAAATCATTCTCTCATCGCCGCACAACAATAGTAAAAATGCACACGAATCTTTGCATAACGCAGTTTTGAAATTTTAGTTCCAAAACAGTAATTGTTAACTTGTGGCCACTTGTAATTGTTGTTGCTTCTTATCCCACCACTCCTGTATGCTATTCACCATTTGCTTTCGCCGAAAACGCATCGATTCACTTATGCACATTTGTATAAAAGAAGATTTCATATCTAAATCTCCCTTGATTAGATTCAAATGATCCAACAGCTGTGTGTAGTTACGTCCGGGACGTCGTATATCGCGAAACACTTGCGCACGTATCTCAAGATTATGTTTGCGCGCTAACTCCCGTTGTTCATCGGTAAGCGTTGGAGACAAATACGGCGGTAATATTGTTGTGTTGTGAGAGGAAGCGTTTTTGTGGTTGTTATTACTGGTGTGGTTGCCGTTATTTTGTAGCAGCAGGTGTTGCAGATGATTGGCAGTGGCTGTTGAAGATACTTCACGTTTGAGACTATCAAAACTACTCGTTAACGACGATGATGAGGGCGTTGAAGTTGTACTACCTGATGGAGGTGGTGGCATAAGGGATGTTTCGGTCTCAAACTTATTAAGCTCATGCAGTGGTATAGAGTGATGATCTATTGAACTTGATGCTATAATCCCACTGGCGCTAACTGAGTTGTGACCGTTGTGACATTGCTGTAGTATGCGCGATATTTCTTGAGCATCGTTAATATCATTATGATGATGGTGTTGAAAGACGGGTATGGAGGTGGCAGCCACAGCTGATAGCGGTTGCGACGCCGCGTTAAAACTGTTAAATGCAATACCATTTGTTGTTTGCGGAGGATGTACAGCGAAAACATTGCCAACGCTTACTGAAGCAGTTGTAGCACTGGAAATAAGACCGATTTGGGTTGGTGGTACTGCATCAGCAGCTAGTACTGGTTGTCCAAAATTGCTCAGATATGGATGCGGCGATGATGGTGTTGGTGTGCTTGTATGTAACGCCGAAAGACCATTGCTATTCAACGACAATATTGAACCAACGATTACTGGGTTAACTAAACTGGAGCTACTTGATGTTGGTAAATTGACAGATGAGTTATTGTTGCCCATTGGCAATCCATTCATTTCTAAGTCACAACTACTTTCATCTGTAATACCATTTATAAAATTATGCACGTAGCCATTAAGTGGAAAGTCTTGATCAGCAGACTCATCTTCAGGAAAATCAGGAAAGGCAACAACTAAACGATCTGGATCACCATCGTCAGATAGACCCGATGAAATTGACGAGTTGTCTGTTGTGTTGTCATCATCAAAGTCAGATAGAGAAGCTATAGAAGAAGTATCACTTGTAGAACAGATGCTTGAACTAGGTGTACATGGTCGTAAATCAGTTGAAGTGCGCCGAAATATGAAATCCTTACGTATAGGACCAGCCTTTCGTTTTCGGGAACGCGAAGAGTCTATTTTTTTCTGTCCCATAAGACCAACTACACCCACACCGGCGTTTCCGGAACCACCAGCGCCATTTGCAGATTTCATAGGAGCAACTTCGCCTAAATCAGCTTCATCTACCATAACCATGTGCTTGTCCTTCTTATAAGGATTTCCGAACATGTGTTGACGCACATTAGTCGGTTCAATTTCACGCAACGGATTATCTTTATTTTTGAGATACTCTTGATAGTTGCCCATTTCAGCAATAGGCAAACAATGCCCTGAATCCTTTGCAACTAAGCTAGCAGGCGTCGGTCGTAAAATTATCTCACGCATGCGTGCTATTTCCTCAATTAGGTCGCGACGCGGTATATCAAATGGATTACGATAGCTCTTCGCAGATTGTTGACGTGTCATCTGAGGTACAACAATTGTAAAGTTTTCGAGAGGTTCTATTTCCGCATGTAGCTTGGCAAATGTGTCTCGCAGTAGAGGATTTCGAACAAGATCTCGTCGCAGCTGTACACCAGGGTTAAGTTTTGCTGTTTCAACCTGCCGATAAGGTGGCTTAGGCTGCTTTAGCTGTTTATATACCTTCATGCATAAATTTTCTTGGTCTTGTTTTGCGGTATTCTTTATATGCTTCAGTTGATTGGCAATTGTGGGCGATAAATAGTTGTCAACATTCTCTGGCAACAGAAATTGTAGCAGTGGATATGGCACATTTATATTTAGCAGTGCCTTGCGTAAAAACGGACAATAGTATGGTGGAATCGACCGAACGTATGCGTTAAATTTATACATGAGATCACTCGGTGGACTCATATTGAATTTGTGTATAAGGTCGTGCAGCAGAGGCAGCAATGCCGGATAGTTGTAGGCCAAAACATACAAGTGAACTTGACTAAAATTAGGTGACGCTTTCAAGTAACCGAAAGGCAGCTCAAAACCATGCATGCCATTGGAAATTATAACCTGCCAGCATTTGTTCATTTCACGTTTTTGCAGAATCTGCAATGTGAGCGGACTAGCTTCAATTTCGTACTTATCAACTGGAAAACTACGCACCATTTGTGGCTCTTCCACAGCAGGTGTGACAATCTTGAGCTTAGGATGTGCATCACGAGGTGGTAATGTTAACGCTTTTGGATCAGGCCAATATGGTTCGGGAAGTGGCCAATAACCGATGGGAAAAGTTTTCTGTGATATGTGCTTCTGTACGTAGATCATCTTTTTTGTAGGTTGAAAAACTATGTCTTGTAAAGCTTCATTTACCATTCCATCTTTAGGAAGCATAGGTTCGAACTGGAGTACAACGCCAGGTTGCACTTTCTGTACTAAACTCTCGATGCATTGATTGAGTACATAGTGTGAACGCACTCGATATGATCGTCCACCAGTTACCTCGCACATCCGCTCGATCGGTGAATCATCATGTGGTACTTTGCCTTCAACACGTTCATCGATTTTATTGCCCGACATTCGCAAAACCAAGGAAAATAGCCGTTGATCCCAACGAAAGGGTTCTTTTGTAAATTTTGTGCCAGGAATCTGCGTATTCAATGGTAATATTATTTCTTGATGAACACCATTACGATATGAATAACGTCCACCATCAGTGATCACAATTATAACAGATGGTTCCAAGTAGAATGGACATCTGCCTTGGCCATATGTGTCTATGCCTGATTGCATGCGGTTCAAATTAAGCAAATCAAAGGCATTTTTCAGAGACTCACCCATTGAGGTGAGTCCAGTGCTTTGTAAATTTTTAAGCTCATTCATGAACGTGGCATGGTTTTCTTTCCAACCGGCTTTCACGTTTGCTGGTGGCTCTTCAAAAGTAAGTAACATGTAGCGATCTCCCAAGCAGTCTTGTGTTCTTTGTCTATATTTTAGAAATGTTTCCACAGCACCTTTGGCAATGTCCAAATAAGATTTTTGAACTCCATTCACATAGGCCTTCTGACACATAGACGCCGATGTATCGACCAAAAATAAAATAATGGTCATTGTTATCAAGCAGCAGATCTATTTGTTGCTTACTTTTATTGGGTTTTATTTATTGATCTCCTTTAATTTTAGAAAATATCTCTAAATTAATTAAAATTTATGTTATAGCTGTTGTCATCAGGAAAATAAAAATCCTTGTTTAAAAAAATCTGCAAAACATTTAAAAGAAAACAGAATTTTAATAAATAATTTGTACTCTGCTAATACTTGAGAAAAGAAGGGAAAAATTTTAAATATGTTTTTATGTCATTTCTGTAGTAGAAACATATGCAATGCACTGAGGCTTAGCAACGTAAGAAAATAAAAAAAATTTAAATAAAGTTTTCAAATACCATTCAGTTACACATGTCCTAAGTCAATAATGTCTATCGAAGGACGTTGCGTTATTGTTTTAGAATCCGAATTCTTGAGATAAGTTTTTCTTTACTTAACGAATTTCAATAAATGTCCGAATTTCGACCCTTTAAACGGCTACCGGTGGAACCTGTCACCAGATGTAGAAATGCTCATCAATTTTAAATCAATCTTGAAATGTTCAGACCTGTGTTTTAAACTATTTCAAATATTTTGAGATTTCGCAAAAAACAAGTCGAAGGTATAAAATAAAACACTTTCACCAAGATTCCTTTAATCAACTTTAAAGCAACTCACTTTCCAACTCACTTGCCAATCGGTTAAAAAAATGAAGCAGTGAATGATTTTTTCTATCTTTCTCCTAGACAGGTCCATGAACAAACTTTAGTGAAAATCACACATGGTGAGTCGGATCGACGTGATATGGGCAATATATCATTTTGTCTTTGATAATGCAGAATTATTTTGTTATACATATTACAGAAAGTGGAAATTAACAATGTTTTTTTTCATTAACATACAAACGTTGTAGGGGACATTTTTCAGGGTAATTTCATAGGTATTTTGGACTCGAAAACCGCGTTTTACTGAGATATAGCCACTGCCAGATGAGGTACATTGCAAATCTAAGGTTATTTTCCCGTTTTAGGGATAATAAATTAAACTTTCTTAGCTGGTTTAAATATAAATTTTTGCTAAAAATAACTTGAAAAAATGGTTAAAGTATTTTATAACTTATATGCAGTATTTTTATAAACTATTAAATATCTTTTAAACGGCACACATTTTATTCAAATTGGTATGGCAGCTTCCAGCTCACATAAATTTTTGAAAATAATATATCTGCAATTTCCGATTTAAATATTTACATAGTATATTAGATAAGGTGTATAAAATTACTCTCGAGTGTCCCCTAAAACATACATATGTACATACATGTATTAATCCGAAAACAAAATCGGTTCTGTTATGTAAACGAAGTATTCTAAATAACTCAATTTTTTCACCTTCGACCTTTGAATATCAACAAAATGGTCTTCGGAAAATCGAGGCCCAAAACTTTAATTTTTGTTGTTCTCTTTATTCTGTATTTTTATGGCAAGGCGCAATGAACGTAAAAAATTAAATCAATGTCAAAATTGCGACCAATACGTAGATGTGTTCAAAAGTCTTGAGCCGGTTTTATTTCGGGTTCTCGAAATAGTTACATTCAGACATTAGCAGTTACTAGAGACCAAGAGATGGCGCTGATGACAGCGTAAAATTGTAAGCTTTTCAAAAGACCCAGAGAGGAAAGACAGGTCACAAACAAGACCAAGCTGCAGCGTGGTGGCCTGAAAGACTTTTACATCACCTTTGGTATCCTCAATTTCAATTGACAAAAATTTGTCAGAATAATTTAGTACAAATGAGCCCTTATCAGTTGGGAAAACGAAAATTGGATGATATTAACAAAGCATGCATTTTATTGACATTGCATTCTATTCTGAGCTATGCTATCTTTCTCACTCTTTATTTATGCAAATGTCAAATAAAAAATTCAATTTTTCAGTTTTCTTTTGATTTTCTGTGATATGTGAATTGTTGACGCGAGAGCGTTACAAAAAAATGATTTCAGAGAGAGAATAAAGAGATGAGAACGATTCCATAACATGGTTGCCACCAACCAAAAAAAAAAAAACAAAAATTGGGAGTTAAGCACTTTGCCTCAGCATTTATTTTTAAGCTTATCAAAAATTTGAAGATAAGTGAATCATTATAATTGAACGGTTCCACAAAGACGATCCCTGAAATTTGGTTATATTTGTATAAACGTTATTATTAACTAACTTGTATAAGTGTAGTGATAGGTTTTGGATAAAAGACGTATTTTTTGCTTTTTATTCATAATAGTAAAAGCCAATGATTTGACAGTAAACCGATTTGACCCCGCTATGCATGTTTTTCATTTGATGAGGCGAGAAAATTCATACAGAAAGATTATTTCATAATTCAATTTGTAATAGGGCCCATACACGTTCAGATTTTTCATAATGTCTACCGTACGTTCGCGTTATATGGTAGGATTTTTTCGTATGACTTGCCCTCAGACGTTCAGATTTTTCATCAGATTTTGACAGGTCTGATGAAAAATCTGAACGTGTGTGGGTCCTATAACAAATTGTCAAAAATGTTATTTCATGAGAAAATTTTATCAGTAAATCAATGTAAAAACATTTTAAGACTTTAAAATTCTAATAAATAGGTCTTTTTTGTGAAATCTGTTATTCTATTAATTTCCATTTAAAAAAGTGTTAGCTTGCTTTTTAACACATTGAGGACGAAGCCGATTTTGCTAATGTTTCCTGGGGGACCACATTTTTTTGCGATTTATAACACTTTGAATAGTTCAAATTTACGATTAAAATTTGCATCCAAAAAATAAGGCTACTAGGACATGTAATATACCAAAATGTAGGCAAAGCTTTTTACTTCATTCCCTGATATAAAAAAACATATAGCGTAACACATAAAGTTGTGATAAAAAAAACAAAAAGTACTAAAGTCGTCTTTTTTTAGTGTCGCACGTTTTCGTGCGACATGGTCCCCCTGGCAAAGTAGGTGTCACACGTTTTCGTGCGACATTGTCCCCAACGTGTTAAATGGAGAATCGTAATAACATAAAATAAATTTATATAAATGATTTCACAGTATATTCCTAGTCTAAGAAAAAACAATGTTGGAAATCAGTTATGTCATATTATCAATGTTTACCAAAGTCTAAAATATGTAACAAATTACATATATAAATTACCGTGCATTTATATGGCTGAGTGCCTCTCCACAGAGCGCGCAAAAACACATGCGACAAAATAATTGTGTGGCATGGCAACTTTCAATATAAGCTATTAAAAGCATTTTAGAGACATTTATGGAGGCCAGTGGCACAGGTAAACATATGTTAAGTACCATTTATATACAGGGGGCTTACATTGCAGGTTACCATGTGGATCTCAATCGCAAAACAATATAGTGGCATGGAAAACGACACAAACTGAATATATTTGGGAATTTTTGTCCTGATGAATTTCACATTGATATACAAAATACAATTAGGATGAGGTGGCAACCAAATACAAGAGTACAAAAACAATTATGTGCCAAAGCGAGATAGCCAACATTGGCGAATTAGAAAAGAGAGTAACCTCCCAAGGAATTCTCACGAAAGAAATAAAAGCAGACTCGAAAGATAAAGTAGAAAAAACAACGAAGAATAAAAATCTTCTGAAGTTCAATTCAAACGCCGCAAAAAATTCCTTTGTCAATTTTTTTTTTGTTAGATACGCAAATCAGAACAGTTTTCACATGCGCCAAATGCGTTTTGAACGAATTCAAAAAAATTACTAGTGCATTGACATGCTTTCTATTAGTTGACAGCTGATTTTTTTTTCTGTACGTAATTAATAATTATCTATGTCCTATTTTTGTTTCACGCGAGATAATTTTTCGTAAACAAAATGCAGCCACTGCTGCCTACGAGTGGGTGGCCGCGGGTGGCACTTGGAGAATTACTTTTGCTTTTATTTTTGCTCCGCTTTTGAATTGTAAATAACGTCAAATTTTTATTCGTCCGTTCGTTTGTATGTTCATCGTTTTGTTGTTGATTGCGAATGCCCCCGCGCGGAGTATCGCATTTAAATGACACTATTCAAGAGTCATTTAAACGGCGCTTTCTGAATTGAGCGATTCTCGCGGGGGGAACTTTATGTCTTCAAATACAACACGACCAGCAACATATATACTAATTCAACGCACAAAGGAAAGAAAGAGCACAAATTGGCAGCAACAAGAGCGAAAGAGCACAGCTAACAACACCTTGCTTCTGTTGTTGTATTTTCTTGAGTGCTGCTGCTGCCGCGTCATCTTCCTCTTCTTCAATTTTTTTTGCTTTTTATGCTTACAACAATTATCACCACCGCGAGCGCGAGCACTGTTAATAAGTTTCTCTATTACGATTTTTATTCTGTTTACGATTTTATGTCCAAACAACCTTTCCATCCAAAAGCAAGAAACGAACTGTCAAAAACGTGCAGTGCAAACCTACAAAATACGTCAGCTGCGACAGCTATTTCTTCTAAACGAAGGTTTGTGTGTGTGTTGTTGACCTCTTTTCTTTTACTTTCGATAGATGGCGTTAGTGAATGCCTTCTTCTTAGAGATGCCAACATTTCATAAGATCGTCAATATAAATTTTTTAAGTTTTTGAAACTACGAAACATAATATTTCAAAAACCCAATCACAATGATAACGAGACGGAAAACCGTGAACGGCAAAGCCCTTAAACATGAATTAAATTAAACATGTCGTCCAACTAATTATGTCAAAAATTATTTACCAATATATTGCACGAATTTTTAATTTCATTTGAGAAAATCATGAGTGTATTGTTATCATAAAACAACACAAAATTATTCCAAAAGGTGTTCGACTTTTGTATATGGCACCGACTTTTTAATTGGCTGACTAATAATTTTATTGGGGTCAATAGTCGCACGATGCACTTAAATTTTATATATTGCGTTGGGCTTGCATAAAAATAGCTGATTAAATAGATACTATTATTTAAAACAATGGATCAAAATCGACCCAGTAGTTTTAACGTTATGCGCGACTATCGATCGACATAGCAATCATTTTATTTTATAGATCGGTCATTCTTTTAATAAACAAAAAAAAATATTTATGCCGAATTTTATGTTGAAAAAACATAGTGCGCGTCATCAGTAAAAAATCGTAGTTTCCAAAGTTATGGCGGGAATTTCGATATGAAAGCACATGGATTCTTAGGATTAATTGGGAAATAGCATATACAAAAATAAAAAAAAACAAAAAGTTTTATATTGAAAATATTTTGAGAATATTATTTTAATTAAAAAAAAGTAGTGTTTCAACAAATTTATTTAAATCTTTTTAATTTTTTTTATAAAGTTAGAGTATTTCTTAACAAAAATGATTAAACAATTTTTTATCCTATCTCCAATAGTTTTTGAGATATTTCGTTTCAAAAAATGTTCAAAAACATCAAAAAACAAAGTGTACGTTTCTTAAAAGAATGTCCGAGATAGACTATCTATAAAGAACGTTTATAAATTCCGCTGTAGAGGATTACAATGGACCAACAATATGGTTTGCCCTAAGCTTACCTGCAGTTAGGGTTGCCGGGTTGATATCAAATAATTAAAGGCCTGGCAAAAATAAAAATGTATCATTCTACTCATCAAATATTTGAATGAGGTCGAATTCATAAAATTTTTTATAACATATATATCTGAGACCTTTCGATAAAAATATTTTACCTCTTAAAATAACGGCCATTGGCTCGAGCGGTGTGCCAAATGCTGATATTAGCTTGCCACCCTTTATAACCTCTGAGAGCATATCATCACGTAAATGTACCATGCATGAATCAATAATATATTTTATTGATTCATGGATATATACAACATTTTTAACAAAACATTATCATGATAAGCGTTCACATGTTCGCATTCTCATCAAATGCCATATAAAAATTCTGTTTGTCAAATTACTTGACAAACATTTTGATGAACAGTTTTATGGTATGAACTCTGCATACGACTTGGGATGCAAAAAAATTTATTTATATTTTCTGGCCACACTCGAGTGTTTGAATTATAAATCAGGAGTCGGTGAATTTTTCGGCGTTAATAACTGTAACAATAGTGCTTGGTGTTTAATAAAACCACGTTCTTAGTGTAATAAATTTAAATTTGAGCTGAAAAAAGTTTAATTTTATGCAGTTAACATGGAAAAGGAGATTTCTGTAACGCATTTCATAAATCCACAGCTATTTTGGTATCACAATATTGATGTACCAAATAAAAATTTCCACGAAATTGTAAAAATTGAGCAGCAGCTACAAACGCTGTATAAAGATGAACTATCCAATCGCCAGCATCGACCGACTGTTGGAGAGTTTATTGCCGTTTGTTTTATATCCTGGAATAAATTCATACGCGCACGCGTGGAGGATGTTGCAAAATTTATCGTAGGGGCGGATGCATATATCGTATGGGCCGTGGACTATGGATTTCCATTTCAAACAAAGCTTGAACATATACGTCGCTTACCTGAGGCTTATGTCAAGCATATTGATCATATTCGTTGCGGGGGCTTGGTCAATATATTACCTGCTGAAAAAGGATTCGATTTTATTGAAATTAAGCCAATAATGTCTACTAAGGATCACTGGCATCAACGTGCTTGTGGTTCGCTCGAAAAACTAATAGCTGACGCGGCATCTTTAATATATGTCGAAAAATTTGTATCAAAGGGCCATTTTTGGGGCGAATTAAAAATTGTTAATCACACAGGAAATCAATTTTTTGCACGTGATTATTTGATTGACAATAATAAGGGCATAGATGAAGATAGAAAAGTGTTTCGAGAAAAATGTGATTCCTTAAAACCAACAAAAGTACACAATTGGCTATCAAACGATGGGAATAATAAATACAAGCAGAACATTTTGAGTTGCTCGGTAGTTGATCGAATATTGAACAATTCATTAAAAAAAAAAAATACTTGCAACGATTTTGCTAAACGTAAAGTAGAAGATTGGTGTGCACGGAATGAGCGTGTTAGTGGAAATATTAGTGGAGTTGTAGGTGGTCATATGCCGATAGAATCTGTTTTAAATGAACATAGCATTGGCACATCTTCCATAGATGATATTGGTTTTGAAAATTCCGTTTCTATTAAACATCAACTGCTGGCGGAGAGTTGCTTTGATCTTGATTCTGTAGAACAGGAAGGATTTGTGCGCTTAGGTGGTAGACTTAACAAGTCCAAACGTGATAAATATGCTAACGGAGTAGCTTTACAACCACCTGCAGAAGCTTTTGAAGTAAGAGATGTAAAGGCTATTTCAGACTTCAATCAGCAATACGCAGAGCCAGATGAATCTGAGGTTGGCTCGAGCGGTGTGCCAAATGCTGATATTAGCTTGCCACCCTCTATAACCTCTGAGATCATATCATCACGTAAACAAAAGTTAAATGAATTAAGAAAAAAGGTGAGTTAATGATTTTCACGAGCGATGTATACATTTTTAACAAAACATTTTTTCAAAATTTCTTGTTTTGCATTCATCTCGAAAATTCTATAATTGTTGAATTTTTTTTGAGCGTTTATAAGTTTCAACTCTTATTTTTCCTTTGCCTGTAATTGGTTATGTGAACCTTTGCATAATAAACGGTAGGATTGCGCAAATATCTTCCAGGTACATTGAAATTGATTTTTGTTCATCAGAAAATTACAGTCAATATTGCCATTAATGAGATCATAAAGAAAAATGACTTATTTTATTGAACGCATACTTTCAAGAGATCTTAACTTTAATAATAAGCATCGCGCATTATATAATGAAATTAGTTCAAAGAAGTTTAGGGATCTTAAAGCAAACTTAGTGAACTTATTTTTAATGCGTTCAACACGGTTAGAGAGAACAGCATAAAACGGGTTCAAATTAAAGGCAGCATACTCAATCTTAGACCTTACGAATGAGGTATACAAAACTTTCAAAGTGTATGGATCATTGAAGCCAGATCTGTGCCTTCTCAAAAAAGACAGTACAGAATAAGTTTGAGGTGTAACATAATTCATATGTTCAACAAAAGAAAATCTTGTGTCAAAAATAACCCCCAAATCTAAAATCTTATAGCAAGAGGATCTAGCACCACCAAGAGTATAGACCGACGAGCAAATACAGACTTAATTAAAAAAAGATACATTTAGTCATTTACTGACATTAAGAGACAAACGATTCATTTTCAGCCAATACTGAACTCGATCTAGGTCGCCCAATTTTTCTAAAAATCTTTAAGTCATCCGCGTAAAGTAGAAACCTAGAGTTAACAAAAGAACAACTTATATCATTAATAAATAATATATTGTGCGAAACTTTATCAAAAGCTTTTAAAATGCCAGTAAGGTCTGTCACTGTTGATCTGTCGGCAACAAAACTATGTTGAAAAGGGTTAATTAAATGTCTTACAGCAAAGTAAAACGAAGTCATCGTAAAGAAAAATTATAGAAATATGGACGATCTTAGGTCTGCCACACAGAAAGATTGGTGTGCCATATCCAAATCAAAATGCCAAAAAATCGTGGAGACTATGGGTCGCAGGGGTGCAGCTGTCATCAAAAAAAAAGAGGCTACTGCACTAAATATTAATGATTTATATATTTGTGAATACCAAAAAATCAACAAATGCATTTTTAACACGATATTTTCTTCATTTTCCAAACAGCCATTTATGTGTCCAGCTCATTTCATCGCAATTATCGCTGAAGTTCGAATTATTATTAAATATGATGAACAAAACTTTGCAAAAAACCAAATACTTATTGTTTGTTCATAATATTTACGATAATATAGCATAAGAACAATCCTTTAACAAAATGTGCCATTTATATGTCCATGGCTGTATGTACTTCCCTACAAATAAATTGATATATTTCTCTCGATAAATTGAGATTTATTTCACAGAAATTACTGTATTAAGTTTTTATTAGTTCCTCCCTTTATAACTTCAGGTTTTTCGCTTGTTCAATGAATAAAAATTTTTAATATGTACTTCAAGTTGCAGAGGTTTTTGACCCGTGGATTATAATTGCACTAAAAAAACTAATAATTTTTTAGTGCAATTATAATTATTAATTTTTTTAGTGCAATTATAATCCACTGTTCAAAAACCTCTATTATAAATTTAAAACTTGGCCCAAAAGTTCAAAGAATATAAATTTATAAACTTTTATAAATAGTTGGCTGCTAAGCAAGCAGAACAGTTGAACATTTCTTCACAAAATGAATCGACTATCGATATAACTTCTAAAGTACAGTATGAAGAACTACAGGAGTCATCATTTGATGAAACTGCTCTTGGTGAATCGCAACTTATTAACAAAATGGTAATTTATTTATTCACTTTATGTACTTCCATATTAAATAAACTTATGCTGGATTTCATATTTAGCGAAACGCATCAATTGGAGAGCAAACAACCGCTAGTGAAGTTTCTTATGAAAGTTATCGCGCCAAGCAATTACTTGAACTACGGCGCAAGCACGCTGCAACTTTACTTAATATATCAAAAGACTTGCCAAAAAATAAAGATGAAGATAAATCTGAGACAGAATCGTCTCCATGTGTGGATAAACTAAAAAAGGTATATTTTAATAATTGTTCTAAAAGCTTTCCAAACAACTAACAATGTTCAGTTAAGGGAAAAACATTCGTTTACTATAGACAAAAAATACCAAAGCTATGATAACGATGAGATAGTCAGCACTTCATCTGGAGCTCCATCTTCATATGTTGAGTATTTAAGGAACACAAGAAAAAAGGTGAGCGTGATCTGCTTAAACCTATACCTCAGTCAATTATGTATATGTGAACATCTACAGGTGTTTGTACACTAATGTGTCGAAAAATAAATTTTATCGATGTTAATTTATTTGAGTGGGTCAGATTCGTTATATAGCCACCATGAACTAATTAAATTTGACTTTTATACTCTGTTAACATTGGCTGTAAACATTTTTCAGCTAAAGGCCTTAAAGGTCGCGTTTAAAGATTAAAAGATAGATTATAAAAAAGGTTGAAAATATTTTCCGTCTATGCATTGTATCGCACTACAAATGAGATTTGTTTCCTAAGTTTATTTTTGATTTTGAAGTTTGTAGAAATCATATCCTTATGCCATATAAAGCTATAATCTAATATTGGTCTTTCTTACGACATCTTAATTTTAGACTTAGAGCTCCTTTTATTTTAAAGATACTTTGATTTGATTACCTAGATGACCCAGGCCAAGTGTTCGCCTTAGGACTATTAAATTTGGAATATATGGTCCTTTCTGAATATATCCGTCATTTAATGAGTAAAAATGGAAATGTGTAGCGTTTTTCGAGAGGGGGCAAATTGTGAGAGGTCGAAAAAGAAACATTTCGCTCAATAAATCGGAAATTAAGTCATAAGAAGAAAATTATATTAAGACCAATGTTGTAGAGGAGTAGAAAATACATCGATTTTTTGTCCGAAAAATCTCCGTATGACAAGAACTGACCCACCTTTCATAGTTTTAAAATTACTTGTAACCATCGCCATTTTCGAAAAATACGGTTTTTATTGAAATTTTTAAATAACATAACTTTTTCAAATCTGAAAACCGTAATTTTTCGCTCATAACACTACTTCTGTTGAGAATTACAGTATACATATATACAGTAGTGTTCATGAAAATAGTAGTGTTGCAGGACATGACCTTTAAATCTCTTTTCTAAAATATTTTGCCTTACAAATTGAACTCCTTAGTAAAATATTCGTAGGACTGAATAAAAAGACAGTAAAGCAAAAAAATCCCGTTACTTTTGTTTCATGTTGTCTTGTTTGTAATGCATTTACATATTTGCACCAAAACTCTGCTGTTCATTAAAATAGTAGTACTTTACGTAATTAGTTGAAAAAAATTTAAAATTCCAGAAAACCGCCATAAGTAAGTGTAATTAAGTAATTCAATAATGTGCTTATATGAATTTATTGCAATATAGGTACTCTTCTTTTTTTTTAGTGGGTAGAGGAAGGAATGATTATGCCATTTTGGGGCTTAAACGCAAATCATTGGAAAGAGACCATTTGTTAATGGCAGCAAGATCTTCATTAAATCTACAGCAGAATTTTCAGTAAGGCCAATTCTACGAGACGAGTAGATTAAAATGTCATCTGCATAAGCATGTATATTTGCAGAATTGCAGACTGAAAAATATCATTAATGAACATGATAAACGACAAGGGACCAAGAATGGAGCCTTGAGGAACACCAGCACTGCACAGTTCAAAGCCAGAATACACCTCACCCACTTTGACCCTTTGCAATCTATCATGTAAATAACTTTATATTACGTGTTTATTTTTTTAAAAGAACTTGTGTTAAATAAAATTTCGCTAAAATTGCATCTGAAGTATTTCACATATAAATATTTGATTTGTGTTGACATTTTTTATAAAAATTATCATACTATATGTAGATAAAAGCAAAATCTAATGAACAAAATAAACCAGAATATACGTTAAAAGAATCTTCAATTAGTAACAAGGTTGGTAGTACAGTACTCGTATAATTAAATATGTTTGAAGCATTTGAAATCTTAACACTTATCCAATATTTTTTGAAGACTTCATGTGAAATTGAAAATTATAGCACAGCTTTTCAACTACCAGACAGTACAAATAAACCAAAAAAATATTTCCCAGATCTAAAAAAAGTAAACGACATACGTAAAATTTAAAAAAACCGCAATTTCCTTAATTCATTTACTTGAACTTTTTACAGAAATCTGATGACCCATTTGAAGGTATGACAGTAATTCCAGCTGGATTTGATTTAGCCAATCTTAATCGGTACAAAGATGAAAAAAATCATTGGCATCGAAAAAAGACAACACGCTATGATCACATCCCGCATGATAGCATCATTGAAACTGAAGAACTTTTATTGAATACTTCTGAAAATACAAATTCTTCATCATCTTCATCAAAAAATTGGAATACTGCAACAAGAGAAGACGATAGTCATAACTCAATAAATACTGGCGGTGCCGAAGCTGTAAAAAAAACCGGCATACTAGGGCACACACCGATAAATATAAATATTAGAAGATGAATTTAATGCTAACGTATCGAATTTTGAAAATTTGCCATAATATTCGCACAATCTTCGAATACATTACATACACCAGATATATGTATGTATGTAATGAAAAAAAAATTTAAATTCATTTTATTAACTTATTTTTTTTTTATTATTTACAGACTCATCAATAATTAAAGAAGCTGCACTAACTTTGTAGTGTGCAGCTTGACCGGATCCTTTAATTAGGACCGGTTTAAGCTTATTAGCTTATACAATGTGCTGCAAAATCCCTTGTCTCACTAAAGTTTCAACTTGGGATCTCGGCAAATAGTGTTGACTATTCTTTTTGAGATGAATCACCTCACCATCTTCCAGTTCAAATTTTCCATAATCTTCTACACAGCGTACCTCAATGTACAATGACTTAGGAGGCCTCAAGTCACCTGTAAGATCAATACCCTGACCATCGCCAATGGACCGCATATATGAAGCTAACGATTTAGAGTAGTTGTTAAAAAAGTTAACTTCCGGTTCACATAATGCCGGTTTTATATCAGTTGGTATAATTGGACCGAATTCCCAGCGCAAAGCTTTTATCTTGTTTATCCTTTGATACAAATAAGTAAGCAGGCACCGTTTATTGCGTTGTAGTGCAGCATGTCGAAAATTCAGCAGGGGCCATAGTGTGCGATCTCCTGATGTAGAATAGTTAGCGCTGAAGATAAGACAACATGCAGCTGTTTAATTTGCTAAAAGTTTTCGTTCGTAGATATATCTGGTTTCTCTTAATAATATATAATAATAATAATATATAATAATAATAATAATATATAATAAAATATGGTATATTGGATATAATAAAAAACTTTCGTAAAAGCCAAGCGTAATTTAACGACAAAAACAACTTCCTTTTAGTTAAAATCGACAAGATCAAAATATTACATGAAAAGCGCAAGCAATCCCTCGATTAAGGAGAATGGAAGGATACGCCCCCTAGAAGGCCAGAGTTCCGAAAATGTTCACCATTCGATTGACCTGAAAATTTGCATAAAAATCCAATAGTCCTTAGAAAAGACGAACATACTTAAAATAAATTTCGGGCACAGGATAATTCATATAGTTAATTTTAGGTAAAAAAAAACAGTTGCGCATTTTAAGGCAAATCAGCTGAACAAAAAATTTTCTGTAAGAGATATGAATTTGTATCTATTTTGCAGATTTTTTTGGGGAACTTCAAAAAAATTGTTTTCTAAATAAATTGGGTCAACATTTACAAAAAAAAATTGATTCAAAAACATAGCACCAACTGGGCCACTTTTAAAAAAAAATACTTAGTTTTTAATGAAATTTTGCCTTCCCTGTCCGATCGAAAAACGAAAAAAATTATATAAATGTTAAAAATATTAAGGTACAATATTTCGTTGATCACTTTTGATGTAATTTTTATTTATATATTTGTATATTCAAAGCAGCAACCAGACTACCTCCACCCCCCGTTTTCGAGGAGAGGATGCTGAACACGATGGCGGTGTTTAAAATTCTTTTGGAGTTGAACCCAACCCTAAAATGGACAAGAACCGCCTCCGAAATGGGGGAATCGCATATGCCGCGTCTTCCATCGGTAAAATATTTGTCACCCCCCGTTTTCGAGGATTCTGAAAACGATGACGGTGCTTAAAATTCTTTTGGAGCTAGCTCCACCCCCAAGTTGGCCAAAAACCGCCCCAACGGACCCAAATTACAATTTTTCGCCATTTCGGGGCATGGGGCGTTTTGATGTGCATAAAAACAAACTACATATTTTAGAAAAATGAGGTGTTGCTTAGGTTATGTTCCCGCACATTATTGCAAGGATTTAAAAAGTTATCCTTACGCTTGAGCACAATTTTCTTCGAATATCGCTTTTATTTCTTCTAGAACTTGACGCACTCCATCGTCCTAAAGATAAAAATGTATTAATAAGATCTAATAAAAATGTTAAAGTTTTGGAACAGTTTACTTTAGGAGCTTCTACCTGACTTTTTTTTGGAGCGCGTAGACTTCCAGGAGAAAGTAATAATATTGCAAAAGTTGGTCAAGGGGTTCAGTTTCGGAGATATGTATAGGTATAGATAGCAATAGCAATTGGAAGTGGCGGATAAAGCTTTTCTAAAAATCGTTCTAAGTACCCCTATATCGATTTCCAATATATGATTAACATATGAGTCGTTTATTTTGAAAGTGGCATAAGTCACTTTGTTTTTAAGTCGACATATTAAATATCTCGACTTAAATTTTACGGGTTATTAAGTGAATTATTAAGTGAACAATTTACGAATTGTTTTATTCAATACTGCCGAAAATAAATTCGCTAACGCCAGAAATATTTATTTAATTTAACAAATTTATTCGTTGAATTTTCCAAATCTTTAAATAAACAAAAACAAAGTGACTTATGCCACTTTCAAAATAAACGGCTCATATAAAAATCGGATTTTATATTCTTACAATTGGTGACATTTGTTCCGTTATTATTTTAATTATTATACTGAGCTTATTATTCAGTATTGTGTGTTACTACCAAAAAATTATATAAAACAAATATTTATTCAAAAAAAAGGGTCATACTTGTTTCCTCCGGTGCTTAGCGTTACACTCAGTAAAATAATTACCTATGCATTATCCGTTTCGGTACACCACAAAAAAAAAAGTTTAGATATACTTAAATTTATCAACAATTTTCAAATTTTTTTGAGGAAATAGGAATAATAAAGAAACTTCAGGATATTGTTACCATATCAATTGAAACGATACAACCAGCAAATCAAGAGAAATTGTCAAATCGCGAACCTCATATTAATATTTTAGTTTATCGAATTACTCTTTATATCTCCGAAACTAGGTCTCCAATTTTGGTTAACATATTTGGTATCAACATTAAGGTCCCTCCCTCATTAGAGTTTAATAAAATAAGAGCTCCTAAAGATAACTATGCCAAGTTTTATTACATATTGTACATACATCAAAAGGCGGAACTGTTTGTGAAGATCGCTCCATCTCCTTGATCAATTCAAAGGCTTTATCAGAAAACATTTTGTTGTTGCTTCCCATGTCTTGTTATTAACGTTTCAATTAGGCTGGTGTTATTCCCTCAATAAAATTAAAATTGTACCGCTTTTTATTTTTGACATTCCAAGCAACCAACAATAATAACCAACGTTACCAGACAATCTTATTGGTACAATTGCCTTGCCACCAGATTCGCATCTTCATCTTAAACAATATCAGAATTTTATGTAAAGACTTGCAGCCAATACATAGTACTATTCCAGGCAGAGCCTGTTATGGGTCGACATTTACTGGCCAATGTACACATTTAATTTGTTCGAAAAAGACAATAAAATTTAATTGAATTAAATTGTGAATGCACGAATTCATATAGCGTCTATGTAGAAAAAAAATTCTCTTTCTACAATTTTATGTTTTTGAGATATGCTGGCTTTAATGTACATTTTATCAATATAAATTCAATATGAACGAAACAAATCTTTTGAATATTATATGTTCTTTGTTATTAACTGTTAAAACTTGAAAATGTAGATATGTACTGACTTATTGCTATAAATAGACAATAGTCATGTTTTTTGACGCGGTTACCCGCTTAAAAAAATTTTTGTATGAGAAATGAATAATATCGCCAACTAAATTTACTGTCATTCTCATACAAAAAATTTTTTAACGGGTATCCGCGTCAAAAAAAAAACACGGCTAATATGATGTATTGATTTTTTATTATCATTGGTAAAGAACTTTGAGGACGACAGCAGTATGCCATTTACACATTCAAACCATAACGTATTTCAGTTCTCATACAAATTTTGATAGTACGCTGAGAATTATATTGTTAAACCCAAATAAATGCAACTGTGAAAATTACTTAATCGCGGTCAAAAATAAACATAACAAGAAAGGACAATCTTAGATATGTGAATACAATTTGCAAATAATACGATAAACTTTTTTGTTGATCTAAGCTGATTTTGACAAGTAAGGTATAACTAAAAATAAAGAGGAACAGTGTAACCAGTAGTGTCTGTTTTTTTTATAGAACCTTCAATCAAAAGTGTCAAAATCTTTGTTTTTCAGCTATAATTAAATGTATAAAAATGAGTGGTGATGAGTATAGTTTTGCTGCAAAAGGAAAGCTTAAATTAAGAAGTGATTCAGAAATTAAAAAGAAAAAAAAGAAGAAAAGTAAAGACAAGGATAAAGAACTTGAAAAACTACAGAGAACATTTAATCAATCTCTGGAGGATGAGACGTTAAAGCCTGGTGTCACTGGTGGGTGCTATGAACGCAAATTGACCAAGGCGGAATCGGCATTCAAGGAACAACAGGAAAAAATGGTAAGTAAAGGAGTGAATTGAAAAAAAGGTTATCTGATCTGGTTTAGAAGATATTGGGGAACGATTACGATATCCGTGGCGCCTCAATTTTTCGATGTTTTCCGATAAAACACGTCAAAATAAATCGGAACCCAAACGAGATATTGATTTTTTATTTAACATTTTCGATTTATTTCGAGCTGTTCTATTGAAAACCCATTGACTTGTTTTATCGGAAAACATCTGGCCCCCCCAAAGGATCTGATATTAGTTATTATTCAATACATCAATTCAATAAAACCATCTTAAAGTAGTGGAACTATTATTCTCGCTCCGGTTTTGGTGAAGTGACGCCCCTGGAACTTGCGCATATATATTTTCCGAAGATTGCTATAAATTGGAAATCCCTGCACCGATTTGCATAAAATTTATGTCATTTCAATAGTAATTTGCAAGTGCAAAAATTTTTGAAAAAAGAAACCTGTTTGAATTTTTAATTTATAGGACTAAAAAATACTAACATTTTTAAACAAAAACAAAATTAACAAAAACACAAAAGTTACAAAAAAATATTGGAGTTGCCTAATGTTTTAAAAGATCCGGGGTTTTTTGGTTTCTTGTCCTTAATTCTCATTTGTTTGTTCTAACATTGCAAACGAACGATATATGCACTTTGTGGCATATTTTGGACACGTCTTCTTTTTACAATATTTAACTATCATATTCGATTTGTCACAATTATCTGTGTTATTTGTCTTCTGAACTCCTTAAAGTTTTCGGAAAAATCCAATGTGTTGCCGACTTATTTATTTTGGGTTCATTCTCAACTATACTGTGGTTGTTTAGTCCTATTTTTAATGCCTTTTAATAAGATGTTTTATAATTCATGCTGGTAATGAAGTGTCTCTAAGTAGGTTTCTATGGAAAATTTCGTCACTAATTTTGATTACATACTAGTCGAATAAAATTTTTTTCAAAATGGTAATTTTTAGATGTTTGGAAATGAAATTTTTTAAAAAAAAGTTGAAATTAAAATGAAATGAAAATTTGATGCATTTAATACATTATCTATTTAATTTTTTTCGATTTGGCATCTATGTACGAATTTTGTGTTCAGTTGAGGTCTTACGTCAAGATTCTCTGAACATTTATTACTCCATTGTAACGCGGGAATCGAAAAATCTGTCAATATCCTAACGATATATAATGTTTCTATTAATGTAAATAGAAACTTATCTTTCACACTACCCATCGATTCAAATCGTAGTGAAATCGTCGTTGAAATCGATTCAAAGGTTTTCAACTTATAAAGATTTGTTAAAAAAATATATCTCCAATATTAGATGCCTCCCCTGACTTATGGTTTAATCATTAAAATTTATGTCAATAAATAGGGTATAATCAAAAAGAAATAACAACCTTAAGTAAACTTAGAGTAAATACAAAATTTCAAGATCGATAAGCACGCCATGGGCATTATTAAGCCCGTGTAGCAACGTTAAATCACTATAGCAAATCGAAAAAAAATCATTATGCCCCACCCTAGTATACATCTAAGCTACACCTATCCCTCGTTTTACATGCTACTCGTTTTGCACGTTTTCGATCTTATACGGTTCTTAAATTCAAAATTTAAAAAAAATTATGTAGAAAATGACAAATTTTGACTGCACGCGAACTTAATTAATCATCGTTGAAAGTAGTAATAGCAATTTAGTTTGATTAAAATTAGGAAGATAAGTCTTATTTACAGTTATTATTTTTCGAAAATTTTTTTATTTATGTAACTGTATATGAAGTACAATATTTTTTTTTCTATGAAATAGATATTACATATATGTTTTTTTTCGTTATTTTACAAATAAATTTAACTATTTTTATGTTTTCTATGATTTAAATGATATTTTTATATATTTTTAAGTGTATTAGTCATATTTTGCTTAGCTTATTTATAGTCGTCTTCGTTTTACACGGTTTTTCGATATAAAAAAATTATATTTTCGAACTACACGGTTTTGTCAGGAACATATCTACCGTGTAAAACGAGGGATAGGTGTATTTTACTTTTTTTCTCAAAAAATCCCATTAAACTGTAGTTAAAATTTTTATTTTCAGAAAAACAAACGAATTATGGAAAGAGCTTCTACCACACACAAACAACGTGTAGAAAAGTTCAACGAACACCTTGATACATTAACAGAACACTTTGATATTCCGAAAGTATCGTGGACAAAATAATTTCTATATATATTTAGAATGCAAATGTTAAATGTACATATAAACAAAATATTAATAATAAATGAATACAATCCAATGTTAAAAAAACTGAAAATTAATTTAATTTATAGCAATATAAATATATATATAAATAATGTTTTCTTATACATACTATATACTTATGTATATATGGGTGTGTAAAATCCAAAGTTGACTACCAAAATAGATATGAGGTTAGAAAAAAGTAAAACATGGTTAATTTCGCAACATTTTTATACATATTTACATGGGCATTTCAATGTTTACGCATGTGGAAGTCGTACGCCTTCAGCATGAAGAAAAACAAAGAACATTTCAAATTTTTTTTTCCTTGCTTTGATTTTTGGATAGCACTTAATAGCACTACATATCGCTCACTTACTTCAATGTTTGAAAATGGAGTATTGAATACAAAATAGGATTGAAAGCTGCTCGCAAGAAAAATGGAGAAAATCTATACTTTGGATCCAAAAAACTTTTACTCAAACCCTATTTTTCTGATTTCAAATAATGTAACAAAATAATTATTTAAAAAAGACCACCATTATTCGTTCGTTATTTCGGGATTCCGAAGTTTTTTCATTGTAAATTTATATATCACTTTTTGTTCAAGAAAATTAAGCGTAATCTATTCGCCGCTGGAAAATTAATTGAAAAATTGGTTCCCTTCGAAATTGAATTTTATTTCGCTTATTTAAATAATTATAATTAAGTAAAAAAAATTGATCTCGTTTTAAAGCTTAACCTATAGGTATGAATAAACACAACATTAAATATTGTTGCAGTAATCTGAAATGTCATATTGTTTTTTTAGTTATGAAATAACTCTTCCTCAATGAATGAGGTTGATATAAATTAGATTTTACTTAATATTACTTAGTAATTTTAATCTTTGGGTTAGATTTTTAAATGCAACTTTAAGTTAACATTTATTTTTTATATATAAAATTTAAAATTAAATGTGTTTGAGTTACATATTAGCTTTGTTTACAAAAATTGAAAATTTGATGGAATTAAAATGCTGACACCAGACAAAAATTATAAATGTTTCTAAACATTTTTTACTTAATGTTTATTATATATTTCTCTATCACCAATTACATGTTTATTACCAATTGTTACATTCATTATATAGTACTCTATGCACCGTTTCTACCAAAGGGAATGTTAAATTAACTTTTCTATTCTCCACAGCACGCACGTTTTTCGGCGCACAATAGCCCCCGAAGTCATCTGTGTTAAGTGAGAAAATCATCACGCCACCCAAGTCATTGGATTTCACATAGCGACTTTTACATTCTATACTCATTTCATTTTCGAATGAAATCCATTCATTGGCACAATACAAATATGGCGAACAAGTCTGTTGATCGTACAACGTTGATACAAATAGATTGTGTGAATCAAACCAGCAAACCTCGGAGTATGATGTAAATCCCATGCTGCCGCAAGAGCCTACACTTTCAGCAGGTGCATTGATTGCATTGTTGAAGGGATTAACTAAGCTATAAAATGTAAAATGAATTGCCAAAAAAATTGATTTCAATGCAGGAATGTTACCAATGCAAGAAAAAGAAAACGACTTACGTAAAGGAATGTCCATATGTTGGAAGACCGACCACTAATTTATTGCGATCGAGACCATTAGCAAGCCACCAGTTTACAGAATAGTTTATATTGAGTGTTGCCAAAATCGAGCCTTCATTGCGTCGTGCATAAAGTGGAGCATTGAGACCTAAATATCAAATACACATTTGTGAAAATTTAAGAATATTATCAAGTTATATAATTCATTCATGGCATATTGAATACATTTCAAATAAGTTATAATTACACAGGCCGACAAAATTTAACCAACATTCAGACCCAGAAACCAGACTATATATTTTCGAAGGCTTTTGATGCGCTGAATCCAATTCTGGCCTCAAAAATGCTCTCTGTTTTCGAGATATCCTAACCTAAAAGTGCAAAAATCACCGTTTTTGCCCATTTTTGAGGTTATGTAGCCTTGCGGAAATATATAGTCTGGTTTCTGGGTCTGAGATGCTGTCGGCCTGTGTTATTTTCGCTTTACAAAACTTACCAGTAAAGGGTGTACCACGTGACCAAAAATGATAATCATATGTCATAATGTTTGCAAAATCAGCATAAAGATTGATTTCACGCACATCATAAGCAAAGAGTGCGATTCCTTCTGGAGCAGCTACAGCGACAGTTAAAAGATAATCACGATTTTCACGACGATACTCTTGCCTTATCTCATAAAGTAATTGAGAAAAATGTTGACGCTCCTTATTGTATGCGCTAGGAAATTCCCAATCTAAGTCAACACCGTCCAATGAATATGTGCGAATTACCGTTTTTAAAGATTGTATGAAAGCTTTCCGATTTGCATGGTTACGTAGAACTTCTGGAAAACCATAAACTGTATCACCTCCACCCACACAAAGAAGCAATTTTAATTTTGGATTTTTGGCACGTAAAATGGGTACTTCTTTTAGCGATGCAACGAGATTTTCGGACAAAACAATACTATTATTGCGTACATCAGCAAATCCAATGTTAATATGTGTGCACAAATTGGCTGGAACATCAGATAAACGTAAATTATCAAATTGTTTATCTGTACTTGGAGTAGAATAGTAACAAACGAGTTTCTTTAATTGGTGCTGGTCTTGCTGCTGATCATCGGCAATTTCATGGCTGCTTTTATTTACAGCCGTCTGGACGCTATTAGTAAAATTTTTTATTAAATGATTTTTTTGTAAAATGCGAAAATCATGTAATATCTTAGCCGGATCATGAGCACTGTTAGCGTAAATATGAGTGCGACGATACCACCAATCTGGCACATCTGCAAAAAATTGTTCGAAATTATTTTTAAGAAATAAAAAGAGGATATGTATGTATATCCATGCTTGTCAAAAATGCTGTTGCTATGAAAGTCATTTTATTTTAGATACTATCTGAACATTTTGCAAATTCTCCTACCTTTTTCGACGTTTTCAACATTTTTGTAGTAACGTAACGATAAGAGTCCCTGCTCTTGACTACCATGTTTAATACAACTTCTGATGATTTCACGAAATGAATGATTACACGCAATTTTAAAGATGTGTTACAACAGAGAAGAGGTTAAAATTACTTAATAACAAAAAAAAATAAAAATATTTTCCGGATTGCCTTTAGACAATTCTTATGTTAATACACTACTCCAGTGAATTTTTTTTTGTAATAAGGCATTTTTATGATTAGTGCTGTATCTGGTATGGAATCGGATTGATTAATGCAATTCGGTTGAATTTAGGTTACCGAAACACGCGGTGGAGGGATTAATTACTACAAAACAAGTGCATTTCGGTATAAAATAATTAATGGAATTCTTAAAAATCACAATTTTTTTGTTGTTGCTATTTTTTGTTATACATTAGACTTGCTAAAGTGACTTAGCAAAAAAAAAATGTGGTGAATATTGTCTTCATCTATGCAATAGTTATTGTATTTATAAAATCATTAGTATAAGAATTTTATCGAAATAACAGTTTTGAGCACCTTTGAACCGAGACCTTACACGAAATCGAAAAGTTTTATATTTTATATAAGGGTAAAATGTAATGTAAAAATCGACCTTGTTTCTCCTTATCCAAGGCAAACCTTTTTATTGAATTATAACAAATTATTTTTTTTCGAACATACTTGCTAATAAGGGTGGATAGTGAATTGTTTCGCTGTATGCTGAATTCCAGGACAGAAACACTAGTGTGGTCGTCAATAAATATAGGAAAACTAGTGCACCAATACGCCACCAAGAATGATTATAGCTGAAAATTATACATTAAGAAATCTGATTGATAAAAATAAAGAAGTTTATTCACCGCATTCCGTTAGTTTCATCTACTAGTTCATAGTCTACCATGATTTTAGAGTCCCGTCCTAGATTAATAAATATGAAGTTGCTTGTTTCCTTTGTTATTTGATAAATTAGTACATTTTATTAATATTTCTTGAATTGATTGCTTCTTATCGGCGAAAATTTATTATGCTTGAAAACACAGATAATAAACTAAATGCAACACATTGAATTGTTTGTATTCGTTTTTCGCACCTGGATGTCTGACGTTTTTGTTTTTATTAGATCCGATCAGATGTTTACTGAAAAAGAAATTGACAATACCTTGACACCTTTTGAATTTGGGACGCTTCCACAATATACGGTTAAGTCTAAACATAAAATCTCATACTCACAATGACAACGACATGTCGCGTTGCTACCGTGCCCATACACATTCGGCGTTTACACAGGCAAATTCGGGAAACAAATTCTTTTCTATTCTCTTTGGTGGCTTTTGTTTGGCATTTGCAACATACGACAAATTTTGTACATCGTCTCTTTGGTTTTTCCCTTCTTGCCCACAATTAAACAATGAAACTTTTCAGCAAGAATTTGTGTGTGTGAACACCGAAACTTTAAACAATTTCACAAGCACAAGATTCGCTTTCGTCTCGTCGTCTTGTTGTCATTGAGATTGAGGCTACTTTATACCTATTGTAACACCTATTATATAAGTTATTGGACAATTTTAAAGGTTGAATTATCTTGTCAAACTCAAATAAAAAACAATATCAACTGATTAAGCTGATTTTGACAGGTAAAGTAGCCATGAAATTAAACAGAAAGTGAAAACTGTTGAACTCAATGGAGCGAGTGCGAAAACAAAACAAAACAAGATAACATGAGTTTTTCTAAATGTTATAGCAAGATACGTAATGGAGCTTAAAAAAACTTATGTTAGGTATCTTGCTCTAACGCATGGTACCATGGCTCTAACGTATCATGTTATCTCGTTTGTTTTATTCTCGCACTCGACTCTCGCAACCATTGTGTTTGGCAGATAAGAATGGTGGCGTACCTATTTTGCCATAAATTGATTTAGGGCACTTAAACGTAAACACAACTGGGACCTGGGGCCGATTTAGCTTCTTTGTAAAATCGCACCAAAAAATAGAATTTGTTTAATGGCTCTGCGATAAATTTTGTGCTGTCACTCACAAAAGATTTGACGTATCATGCTCTAAATCATGTTGTCTTGTTTTGCTCTTTGTCGGTATATCGCACGTCCGATGACGGTATGCTTCACTGATACAAAAATTAGGTTATATTCACATAAGCCAAAAAATATGCAGCAATATCTAAGCGCAAAGATTTTTTAACCGTATACACCGCCTTCTATTGAATATATCACCACGTGATGGTATAGTTTAAACATATACCATGCTATAACAGAAATAGCAGAGGAAGATTGTCATACGGAAATAGAAACAAGAAGATTTTTCAAGAACTATTGATATAAGTTATTCAAAGAATTAAATATCTATTCCTTGCTTAAATCAGTTCCAGAGGTCATATCTGTTAAGTGTAATTGGTTAAACATATAAGGTTGACTTATTACTTACATTATGCTGATGCGATGCTAAAATGCTTCTTAATATCAAAATTAGCTTACAAACCCAAGTAAAATGCGATAATTTTGAAATTTTAAAATTTCACTATCTTGAATAAGGTTGACAGCTGGGTAAGCCATTATAATTGAACCATGGGGTTACACTTCATATTACAGGTACATACATACATATATATTGACATTTTTGCTGAGTTTTTCTGAAGTGGGAATCATAATGTTCCAGCCAAATGTCGTGTCTTTTTTCAAAACCTGTTTTTTTATATCGAAAATGCTTACTTATTGCATTAACCCTGTAAGAAATATGAAATTTCAAGACGCTTTACATATTTTATTTAATTTTATTATTTTAACAAACTCTACATACATTAATTAAGCTATTTTATTTATAATCGAATTTATTTCTTTAAGTTTGCAAATGTAAAAGCGATCAAGTTTAAATATTGGTTCTGTTTAAATTTATTTATTTACTTTAGCGGTTTCATACATTAAAATTATTTTTTTATTATTTGATTTTTGTAGCTATTATTTTTTATTATTTGGCTTACGATTTGGATTCGTAAGTTAAGTAAAAAACCATTTTCAAAACAAAATGTTTATCTTTATTTTTTAATAGTGCATTATAGTAAAAGTTTCCTAAAAGGTGCTGTTGGAAAAAACTAGGATTTTAATTGTAACTTTTTTTAAATAGCTGGCCAGCAGCTTTATTAACTTATGCAATACGTATTTATAATTTTAAATTTAATATTATAAATGTTATGTTACTTGTGTGGACACTATTATGACAGAAGTTTGCCTCGTACCCATAATTTGTATTAAGTTAAGCATACAATAACGTAATTCCAGTCAAAAGTCCTTCTTGAAGAAAAATATGACAAGTGGGAGCGGCCATTTTATTCTTTTCAGGATTCTCGCAGTAAAAATATATGGGAGGTGTCACCCACATTAGGGTGGTTCTTATTTGGATTTTTTGCGAATATCAAATGCGACGTCCCCTCGGTTCGAAACAGGATAAGAAATTTTTATCTTTAACCCATACTTACCCTATTTCAAAATGAAGTTTGACTTAAACGAAAATCAAATGCGAGGCCACCCCAATCGGTTCGAAACAAAATGAAAAAAATTATTAAAAATTTTTATCTTTAATCCTACTGACCCTATTTCAAAGTGAAATTTAACTAAATGCTCAAATGCGACGCCCCCCAATCGGTTCGAAACAGAATAAAAAAAATTTAAAAGTTTACTTAAAATTTTTATCTTTAAGACACCAGTTTGTTCATTTTTATATATAATACGCTTAGAAAAGAAAAAATTAGCAACAAATAACATATTGAAATCAAAACAATTAATTGGGCTGTAAAAAAACTACAAAATATTAATACAATTTTTATAGAAAATAACGGTTATTTAAAAAAAATGGTAAACAATTTTTAAAAACAGTTATATCACAAAATATATGCAACTAATTTCAAACTTTTATGCACCAATTTCATAGACTAAAAATACCTGCCATATAACAATAAAATATTTAAAATCTATTAAGGAATTCCCAACTTATACTGACTTTTTGAAAAGCTATATCCGCAACTTCTCATGACTATATCTCGGTCTAGATGCGAGCGACATTTATTTTTGATATATGTATCCTTTTTTAAAATTAAGAACCACGTAGGAAAAAGTGGTTCAAAAAAATGACGGTCTAGGCCGAACTTCACATTGAAATAAGGTCAGTATGGGTTAAAGATAAAAATTTGAAAAAATTCCTAAAATTTGTTTATCCTATTTCGAACCAATTGAGGGGGCGTCTTCATATTTTTTTTCCTAAGAACCAGTAACTAAAATTGGTTTCTAACGCCAAATTTCACATTGAAATAGGGTAAGTATGGGTTAAAGATAAAAATTTGAAAAAAATTCCTAAAACTTTTTTATCTTACATATTTCGAACCAATTGAGGGGGCGTCTCCAAATTTTTTTAAGGACCTCCCTAATGTACATACTATGTACCCAACATTTTCTTCAATATATGTATTTATTAATTTTAAAAACTCTCCAATAAGTAAAACCTATAGCTTAAAAAAGAAAAATTTTGAAGTAAAATGATTAATGTATAATGAAATTGCTTGGTGAGACTGATGTGTTCTCTTAGTGTATTAACTTGGTATCAATTCATTCTTTTGAATGTAGTTAGGTCAAATTCAGTGCATGAATCTCTCTCTCTAAGTTATAACAATTTCAACATTCATGTGAACAGGTTTAATCTAGGAAGCTGAAATTTTGGGAGAATATTCTTCAAGCCCAATACATACTATAATATAAGCTTATGGGACCGGAAAAAATACCACCTTTGTATGTATGTATATTGCTCGTAATTTTCAGCCACACAAAAAATGTGGGCGGTCGCTTGGCTACTGCCAATAAGATCAATATTTTATAAGGATACTCCTAATTTTTTTTTGCTTAAATCTTTTTTGGTAAATACATATACATATATAAGGGCATTGAAAATACAACTCTAGAGCGTTTCACTTAAAGAAAACACGTTCGCCGCTGCAAAGTTAACAAATCTTCCGTGCAAAGTTTTTTAATACAAAAAAAAACGGTATTATAAATTTTTTATCCCTAGCGTCCTGGAATCCCTAAAATCTTTCGGTACTGCAATTCATAATAGCCACCTTTACCCAATACACACATCATACAAAAATTCAAATGAATTTGAGAAAAAATTTACCTTTATCTATTAAAAATATTTCGTTTATCAATTCATCGCCGGCGAGTTATTTTGACATATACGCCAATTAAGAAAGCATAATCAAAATCTCGATTCTAAATTACTTCAGCATGTCAGGTTTCTGAGAAGCTTTAATCAAAAATTTGACTATTTCAACCTGTATATGACAAAATAACTCGAATATATTTCAGAAAAATGGCAAACGCCTCTCTGTCTAAGGAATGGTCAGAGGAACGAATTTTTGTTTTTTAGAAAGAGCAAGTCTAAAATCCCCTGGAACTAACTAAAAATACCGAAATGACGTTTACGTCAAATTAACTACAGTGCGACGATACAGAGTAAACGATCAAAAATGAATTTATTTTTGAAATTAAATCGAAAATTTAAAATTCTTCAAAATGTGGTAGGTTATAAAACATTTAAATTTATTTTGTTATAAAGCCTGCAGTTTTTTTTACTAAATCAACAGGTGCCCCTTTTTTTTTAAAAAAAATGTAATTTCCCATTTTTTCAGTTTTTAAACTATATTTTATAAATAATTTTTTTAAAATTTATGGAAATATGGATGACGGATTTGGAATCAGAGTAAAATTATTGATTTGGTATGAAATACTTATGAAAATTAAATTTTTAGTAATTGCACAGATAAATTTCGGCGAATTTCCCGATTTTCTATATTTAAAGATTGTGTTTCAGAATAGGACCTACACTATAGACATTTTTCTTAACCAGTGTTAAAAATATGTGTAATAAAAGTCAATTGATGCTTTTTTTTGAAAACGATTTTCTAAATATCTTTTTAACTTTTTAATTTGCAGTAAGAGAAAGAGCTATTATTTAGTTAATAAAATTATAGTTTTTTATATTTTGTTTGTTTCTTATAACAAATCATTGAGGAATTAATTCATAACATTAGGTAACAAAAGTGTACGTTTTAGGTTTTGTTTTAAATTAAATAAAATAAAAATCACTGTATTGTATTTTCATTAATTATTAAAGAAAAAACAAAGATCATTTAATGATTTTATTTAAAAAGCTGACAACAGAAATTCATTTTGCTATGTTCTATGTTGTTGTTTTTAAGCAATCGTTAATTTTCCTTTAGCTTTTGGGTATTATTTTTGCCAAACTTAGTTATTATTTAGCTGTTGTTGTGAATTTAGTTTTATAATAAAACAAATTAACAATTAAGTTTTATATAGAGTAGTTTTTGTTTTGTTTCTTTCTTTTTTAAGATAAGTCTTAATAAATTAGCTATACAAGTTTTAAGGCATTAATTAATAATTATAAAAAAGCAATGTACATTTGTGTATTTCTGTGTGTTTAGAAAAAAAAAAACAACAACATCAAAATATAAGTTAAACAGTATGTACTTAAAACTAAAAATATTCAAAAAAAAAAGCTAATAAAAAAATTTACACTTAAATTATATCTTATGATATATATAATAAAAAATAAAGGCGTTGAGTGTGTGTGTTTTTATGTTGAGGTGATTTTTTAAATGATTTTATAAACCTATAAATAAAACTGCGTTTGTTCAGTTGATTCATTTCAGATGTGACAACATTTATAAGGGTTCAAACCTCAAAAAAAAAAAAATACTTTAAAAAAATTATTTATTTCCTTTTTCGTTAAATTAATAAAATAAAATTTGGAAGAAAACGAAGCCAATTTAACTGTCCCACTAACTGAGAAAAAAAAAAAAAAAAAAAAAATAAAAAAAAATTGCCTAAAATACAAATTGGTCACATACAAACCAATCCAATATAAAATTTTTGTATTAAATTTTTCTTAACCAGCGATACAAATGTAACGCTGTAGTACCATTGTTTTGAACACCTTTGTAATTTGTTTTTGGTTTTAGATATTTTTTTTACTTGGTTTACTATTTCTTTAACAAATTTCTTATTAAACTTTCCAAATTGTTCAATTCCAACTTAAAATATACATTATCATCAGCATTATTATCATTATACCCACAAAAAGAATACATACAAACGTTTCTTAGAATCTTAACACAAATATGTAATAGATCTTCTAAACATTTTCCAACACGCGTACATCTTTTTGCACAACATAGAATTTATGTTTCTTTCCGACTAGACCCCAAATAACTGCGACATTCTCGATGACAACATTCACAGGTATCGTACACACAGCACCCAGAACGCAAAGTAAAAACTTAAGTAACCCGAATCGATAGAGCGAAAACGATTTAATAACGCCAAACACGTACATATAAATATTTACAGCAGCTATGAAGGCGCAAACAAAATCCACTATATTTGGGCATGGTATGGGGTAGAGTCCGGCAAAAATAATATTCGATGTGGAGAGCGGCATGGTGACCCACGAATAAACGCTTATCCCAAGTAGTAATTTATGTCTAATTGGTATCATCTTGGAGTGCACTACCAGCAGGATGCCTTGTAGCCAACGTTTGCGTTGCTGTAAAAAGTCGAGTAGAGTGAACGGTGATTTCTCATACATTTCGCCTTCAATAAAGTCGAAAGTATATCCCTGAGCAAATGCGCGCATTGCAAAGAAGCAATCCTCGGCAACAGAACCATCAATGCCGTTATCAAAAGAGACCTGGCGTTCAGCACCGACCTACGGAGGGAAAAATACAAAAATATTAGTATAATTTTGAAAACATATTATTTATATTTAATATTTTCTAGACGTACATACATATGCATGGGAACAAGAAATCATAGAAAAAGGTTTAAAATTTCCCATCATAAAAAAATAACCAAAATCACAAATGAACTGCTTATCGATTTTCAAAATAAGTATGGCCTTGAAAATATAAGTGAATCAAAAGAAAGTGTCGAAAAAGTTTAAAGTTGCTCAATTTGCCTTGCGGAATAGAGTTTTTAGGAGTGAATATAGATTGTGACTACCCTGAAGTACCCCGGGTAGTTTCTACCCATATTCACTTTAAAATCCAAGCCATCATCGCTACCGTAGCGGATATTTTTTTTTTGAATTCAAGTGTTCTTCAAGAAGGGCACAAGACTGATATTGGGTGTATTGTGTTTGCCGGCATCAAAAACACAACACTGTCAACACTCATTGTAGCCCGAAGGTAAAGAAAGCCATCATTCTATTTTGCTAGCTATAATAAATTAATTAAATAAGCAAATTCTATGCATTGCCAAATTAAATGGAAGCATCAATGCTCATGCACACAATAATTTTTTGAGACAACATATAGCAAAAGGTTGACATTGAAACTGAAGTAAACAGCTGTTTTGTCTTCTGACTTGCATGCTGTTATAGAAAAAATAAACGAATTAAGAGAACAAGTGGTATTATAAATAAGATTTGTGCAAATTTTGCTTTTCAAACAATTATTGTCCCATGAACAAAAACATTGTACATGCACATTAGGCATGTTCAAAATAAACTCATGTTCTAGAATTTTTCCGGAACGCTTAAAATCCGATAATTTACTCATTTCCGAGTATATCCTTAATAAAAAAAAACTTCTACGGCGGCTACCAAATGATCTCTACTCAAGTAGACCTTCTGTTTTTCTTGTTTACTTAATAACCCAAATCCTTTGCTAATTTCACTTCTTCACCGTTTACAGGTTGGAGCTAGGATGCTAAGGCATAGATACAAAAAAAAATGAACAAAATAAACACCTTAATATATACAGAATAATATACTAAGTAAGTCTCATAATCACATTTCATGAGAAAACTACATGGAAAAATAAACAAAAATCGCAGGAAAAAATCTGTAAACATTTTAGTATTTACCCTAAGAATTACTATCCAGAAGTTTTATTAAATTCATGTACGCCGAAAGAATTAGCTAACAACACGATATTTTTGACTGTAGACACTGGACTCAATTAACAGATACAAATGCAAATGTTATAGAAACGACCTTGCGTGTTGTAAACAATAGGAGATAAAAAAATATATTGTACGATATCACAGATTGTGTGCAAATAAATATGATATTAAACATAAAATTATATATCATTTATAGTTAATGTCACACCCACGTTAACGCGTCATATTAAAATTTCTTAATAGACATGTGTACACAGTACTACATACATACATATGTATGTAGGGGATGGCGGGTCAAAGCGGTACACGGCGGCAGTACAAAGGGCATATTTATCTTTGCATTTCAACGCCATTTAATGTAATTATAAGGAATTTTTATTTGAGTGGTGCTCATGTAAATGCCAGGTTATAGTGACATTTCGACCTTCCGTTTTCGAGAACCCAGAGGTTCATCGAAATGAGTGCGGTCGATGTAAAAATCTTTAATTTTCGACTTAAGTAAATTCATTTCATACGAATCGTTTAAAAAGCAAAGTATCACGTCGTAGTATGTATTAGTGACATTCATTTCTGTTGACAATGATTTGTTTATGTTGATATGTTTTTTTTTCACGAGTTTGTACTCGTATGTTTACATAGGTCATGGGGGCAGAGCGGTAGGGACAAAGCGGTAAATTTTATCACTTGGATCCGTCATCTTATCCAATTTTCAGGAGTTTCGAAAAATAGAAAAGTCCTGCTACTTTTGGACGACCATTCATCACACATAAAAACACGATTTAAAACAAATGTATAAATATAATTTTTTATGTATTGCACTTCGTATACCGTTTTACCTCACCCGAGGGGCAAAGCGCACCTTTTTTTGCATCGCAATAATAAACATCTTCTATTGAGAAAACAATGAGCCTAATTACCTACCTTAATAGATCGAACTAATAACTTACAAGTTTAATTGTGCGAAAAAAGTTGTTTCTTTTTGTGAAAACTTCGTTTATCCGTTAGGTATACCACTTTGCCCCACCTTTCCCTATGTACCTATGGGAAAAATTAAAAAAAAAATACAATTTTGGAGATTATCAATCTGGCTTGGAATAGAGGTTTTACGTCAAAAGAATCTTATTTTCGAAGTAATTTTTAGAAAAAAAAACTTAATAATAAAGTTTCTTGTACAAGCGGTTAAAATTAACGCTACAAAGTATTGCATTTATTATTTTCCGAAGGCAAGCGATCCCCCAATGCGGCAAAGACATCAAAAAATATTGTTGAATAAATTTGGAATTTGAATCCAGAATTCAAGATAGTTCGTCACAAATGTGATAGATGTCGCTGTGATCGGAATTTGAGGACTCATGATTTTTGAAAATGATATCAAAACTTATTGTAATGTTATGTCGTGTTATAATGTATTCACTTGAGCTTTTTACAAACTTTGAGGTACTTTTTTAAAGATAAAAAAATATCATTTCATCGGGTAATCGTTAGTATCATACAAAAGAACCAATCTTTAAATTTATTTTTTAGAGATAATTTTTATCAAATGTTGGACGGAGCTGCGGCCATTTAATAAAATGTTTAAGTTCTGATCAATACAAATTTTGCACTCAATATTATTTGTACATCTCAATGAATACGAAAGAAGCTTCCACCTCTCTAGCTCCGCCACTGACAAGGTGCTAAATCAGGCGAATACGCCGGGTAATCAACTTGCAGACATGATTTTCCGCTAGAAATTGGCGTATCTGAATGGCACTATGAACAGGTGCGGAACGTCATAACTCAGCCATTTGATAAGCCAGCGCAACTTGAGATCGTTGAAAATAATAAACTATAAATAATATCGGCAGATGGAACTACGCTTTCAGGCGGAAGATATTAATTCTGGGTGGAAAATTGTATTTTTTTTGTTATTGATTACTGTTAGTTGACGGATTTGGAATCAGAGAGGTACAAGTGGAGAATTCTGATTTTTACTAAAAACTGGTTAAATTAAAAATGCCACCAACAAGTTATAACTGACATTAGACAGGGAAGAAACTAGGAAAAACTAGTACATAATACTATTACTACTAAAAAAACTTTAACCATATTTTACCGAGAAGTACTTTGGATGCACTTGTACTCATCTAGATTTAAGTCCGTCAATTAAAACCAATTTTTGTGAAACAAAATTTTTATACTCTCCGAAAACCTCTGTCATGCACCAGATTGTTGTTAATGAATGTTTTATGGCCATTTTCAGCCGTGGCTTATGAATATACTACTAGTATTTTTTGATATTTTTACTTATATATTTATGTATAAAAGAAGAGCTTAATTGGTTAGCAACGTTTTTTGAGGGTTCAATTAAATGATGAGGTAATTTCAAGTCAGATTCTAATTACGAAGCATACTTGTAAAATTCATTCCACAATTATGATTACTCGCAAAAGTATACAGGTAAGAGCATATGCATCTTAGTTTGATTTTCATAGTTCATAAATGTATTTACTACCAATATAATTATGCATACTTTTGATTTTTCTTTTTTCAGTTTTAAATTGCAAAATTTTTGTATTTTAATATACCTATCAAATGATATACATACATACATATTAATAGGGTTAGAAAACCGGGGATATGAAAAATTCAACAGTTGCTAAGGCGTTGTACCAGCAAAATGGAATACCTAAGCCATGTTTGCATCAAAAAATCTTGTGTTTACATTATTTTTATAACTAAAAGAAACTTTAAGTCGCAATCACAAATCGAAAATTAAGAAGGTGTTTTTCGACACATCCCATTCAGCGGGTTCATTTAACACATTGAGGACGAAGTCGATTTTGCTAATGTTTCCTGGGGGACCACGTTTTTTGCGCTTTAAAACACTTTGAATAGTCCAAATTTACGCTTCAAATTTTCATCCAAAAAATAAGGCTACTAGGACATGTAATATACCAAAATGTAGGCAAAGCTTTTTACTCCATTCTCTGATATAAAAAAACATATAGCGTAGCACATAAAGTTGTGATAAAAAAAAAACAAAAAGTACTAAAGTCGTCTTTTTTTTAGTGTCGCACGTTTTCGTGCGACATTGTCCTCAACGTGTTAAGAGAGATTGTAAATATTTGCATATAAAAATACCTAAAATATCTTATTTTACTTTCTGAAACTTTTTGAGGAAATATTAAAATGTGATTTTGTTTCTCGATTCTACAAAGATTCAGAAAATTGAGTGCCTCCGTTTTGATTTGAAAAATGAATGTTTCTTTAAAAATAGAGGGGAGTGAAATATGACTAGGGAGGTTCTCAAAAAATTTGTTTTTTAATTTAAAGAAACATTACAAATGATAGGAAAAACTTAATATTACATAATTTATGCGCTAAATATATATATCGTAAGAGTACTCTTTGGTCAACCGCGCGTACTAATTGCGTATAACGGGTCATATGAATAATACATATCTGCTATTTTTTTAAAAATTCACTTTTTTTTTGCAAGTAATAAGGTATTGGGCATAAGTAAAACGATTTGCCACTTTGAGGCACTTCTTAAAATTAAAATATCAAGCTCAAATTTTGCATAGAATTTTTTTACAAGGTTTTAAAGAACCACCCTATTGCACATAGATATACTTCCTGCTGAGATAAATATCAAGAGTAAACAATGAGCATAGTGGCGCCTTTGTTAAATTGCAAATCTTTTAATAAAAACATGTAAAATTGCCAAAATAAAGATTCTAAATTTGTAAACAACTACATCAACAATTGTTATTTTTAGCATAAATGGATTTTGGTTGTTTGAGCTTAATATAATGGAATTGAATTTATCTCATACGAGAATATAGAACTAATGAAATGTAAGTAAGTACATTTTTTAAATGAATTGATTGCAATATTTAAACTGATTTCTGTCAACTAAGTATTTGTTCAAAAAAAAATCTAGGAACCTAATCGAAAAACTTTATGCAAGCTCTAGGCAGTTTAGTCTCAGTTTCAAAGATATCATAGCTTCATAATCAAATTGTCAGCTTCCATTTTGTTATCTTTAAAAGCACAAGTAAGAATTAATGTTGTTGTCTGAATGACATTGAACTAGTAAAAACGTTTTTAAGATTCTCATTGATTTGGCCACACATAACACCCAATTGTAGGTGAATGCCAAGAGAAAAACATAAATAGAATAGTTTGTTTCTCACACAAGAATACAAAAAATTAGTGCAAACAGAGGAAATTTGTGTCAGTATGATGATTATTTATAAAAACATTTGCGGACTTTGTTTAAATAACTTTTTATTCTTGAATAAATAAATTCGATAAGTAAACTACACATGTCGAAAATTAATTGTTTTATAAATAACCATATTGTTTCGAGTAAATATACTGCAATTTTTTAAATATTAATTCAAGTTATTAATAGTTTTGATGGTAGAAAATCCGCACCAAACAGTACATTTCTGTTCATTTTCTGCAGTTGTAAATGTTAATGTAGCTTTTTGATTGTAAATGGGGTACAAATAGTCCAGTTATGAAGTTACTACTATTTTACCATAAGAACTTCAACAGTTTTTGTATCTGCGAGGTAGGTATACATACATTTTCATCGGTTCAATTAAAAATTTTATTGCACACAAATTTCATCAAAGTTATTAATTACATATAGAAAACGTTGTTTTCTCCACTTACCTGTGTCACAACGTAACTGCCCTTCCAGCTGAATAACGGCTTGTGGAATAATTTAAATTGCAGTCTTAATTTACCCATGTCATCTGACACACGGAAACTATCCGCCAATGTGGTTAGCCAGTTAACCACATGTTCATTGGCATACGTGATTAAACCTTGTCCGAATGGATGCTTACCATCCAGCACAAAATTGATGATACCACGTACAGAATTTTCTGTCAACACTGTCTCCTCGTCCAAATGTACAATCCAATCATTATCATTTAATACATTTACATTGTCTTCCAGACAATACTGTAGGGCACGTGACTTAAAAAGTGCACCAGTTCGCGTTTTATATTCTTTTGGAACAACAATCTCACGTATACGTCGATGATGTGCTAAATTAACTGCTTTATCTGTAACCACCTCAATGAGAAAATTCTCAAGACCTGTATCAAGGCAGGTGTTCATGTTGCGCAGTACATTGGTCTTAACCAAATCTGCAAAGTCGCCACGTGTCACCACGCGTATGCAGATGAATGGCGCCAACAGAGGGCTACCTTTGAGCACAACCTTCTCGGGGAAGGCATTGTAGAAGACGAGCCCGCAAAAGTTGAATACCACCTGCGGCAATGTGAGGAATGTCAGGAAACGCAATAAGTACAAGAGTGTGGACGCTATCTGACCATACTCAGCCCATGGATCGATGAGTGTGAATGAATCCTCATCGATTTTAATACCGCCGGAGAATACTTCGAAGGTTAATATCACAAATATAAGAAGTGCGCAGTGCAGCAAGTGTTTTGTGGTGGAATTCATGTTGTGAATGATATGATGATGAAAATGTGCGAATTGGTCTAGATGCTTGAGTGTGAATGTAGATGTAGGAGCGTGTGCGCTTCTGTGCCTGATGTGGATGCTGTGCGTAATGGGCGGTCTTTTCTTATGACTTCAACGATCTATTGAACTATATTGTGGACGTGTATGTATTTATACTTTAGGTATTTATTTTGATTACGGTTTTGTGCTTCTTTTTATGATTTGTTTCTTTTTTCAGTTGTTGCGGTACAATAAAATTTAACGCTATAATTTTGTCGATTTTTGTTTCTATTTGGACTGGAAATTTGTATGGTTCTGCTTATATCTAATCTGTTGTATTTGTGGTGGTTGACTTTGTAGAATTTTAGCTTGAATTAGCACACGATTTTTATTAACGGTGCTATTTTGATGACCAATACTGTACATATATTGGGCTTATTGTAAAAGTAATCTATCGTTCAAAAATATATATTTGGTAACCAGAATTTTGATTAATGTAGTTAAAGATGTTTTTCGGAACTCGGATTCAATGCATTTTCTGAAATAAAAAGAAAGTTTTAAATTATTAATTAGTTCAAGAAATTGCATAAGTTTATTTTCTTAAATCGATGTGTTACTAAAATTAAATAAGACAATTCTCTATTTGGAGCCGTAATGATTTGGGCATTTTGAATAAACAGATGTATATACGTAAGGAGAGGAATATTTGCGATTATAATTTTATAAATAAAATACCTAATCGTTATTGATTGATTTTTAAGAAACTCATTGATGATTTTTAATTTCTTCGGTAATACAGCATTTTTGGAATATATTGTTACGTTATTGTTTTTAAATTAAATAAAGAAATTTTGATTGAAATTAAAGCTCCTTACGAAATAAAAAATTGTTATGTGATTATATTTATATTAGAATTTGTTTCTCCTGCTAATATATGTTTTTAGTGTAATCTCTCAAATTGATAATCCTAAAGTTTAATATGTATAAAAATGTTATCTTATGTCAGTTGTTTTGGCGTGTGACTCAACTCGTTGTCGATAAATTTAATAGACAATAAAAAAATGTTATTCGTAGTAGTTTTGTACCTGTGCTCACTTGTTTAATTTACAAAATATACTCAATTAAAGTAGTGCTTTTACGCATTTAATCACTACATATACACAAAAATTGATTACAATTGCAAATAAACCATATGTATATGCATTTATTGTAAGGTAGATTAAGCAAATTTGAAATTGTTGTTGCAAATGGCGTAGTTCTATGCATACAAGCACTTCGAACCTAACCTGATAACTCAAACACAGTACTTTGGCTTAGAGTTTTACGAAACAATGATTATTCAGCCAAATAATTGCGCCTGTTTTCTACTGCTTTTTTTTAAAGATTTGTTTAACTACAGCGTAAATCTACAACATTACTGCGAATGAGATTTATTTTATACAATAAACAAATAAAAAAAGAGAATTTAGTTTTTTAAATACATACTATGTAGGTACTGCACTCGTTACCATACGTTTACCCAGAAGATTTTTCAATTTTCCGCAAAATTGACTGATTTAGGCATTTTAAATCTCATATTCGCTTAAACTGTTTGGAAGTTAAAAAAGTTAAATCTATCATTTCGACCGATTGCGAAAATTGTAAAAAAGATATATCTTCCTGGTTGATATAATTACACAGTTCGACAAACTTCTGTATCTGCAACCCAAATGTACTTTTCCGAAGGTTTTTGACCCGCTGAATTAGAATCCGATGTTAGAATTTCTCTGGTGGTTTCGGTTTTCGAGATATTCTAACCTTAAAGTGCAAATATCACAGTTTTTCAAAGTATTTGATGTTATATTACATCGAAAGGTAATTTTTATAAATGAAACCATTACTTGAGTTCAAAAGAACTACTTTTTATATTCAAAATACAATTGAATTATATCGATATCTTTCTTTTTCACCGAAATATCGTAAATTGAAATTTATTATACAGGTCTCCATACAAATCAAATTAAGTTTCAGTAAGAGAATGTGTAAGAAATTTCAATTTACGATATTTCAGACAAAAAGAAGCATCTCAATATAATTCAAAGTGTATGTTGAAGAGAAGAAGTGATTAAAATTAATTAATTTTTTCATAAATAAAAATTACCTTTCGATGTAATAAACCCTTAAATACCTTGAAAAACACACTTTTAGGTTAGAATATCTCAAAAACCGAAACCATCAGAGAATTCGAATTCAGCACGTCGATAACCTTTAGAAAATTATATTTTGGTTTCAGAACTGACCAAATTTTGTCGAACTAATGGTAAAGAACGAACCTATAAGTAAAATGTAGTTATTTAATATATTTATTATATTGACAAAAATGATTCACTTTTTATATTCTTATCAATTTCAAGGAAGTCAGAAAGCTGAAATTTTTGTTATGATTCAAAAGAAGATTAACTTAAAGACGTCAAAAGATAGTAAGGTATGAATTTCTTAATATATTTCGATAATTTTTTAATGAATCATTTTAACATACATTTTATACTCGTGCATGCAATTAAACGATAAAATTATTAATAGAAAAGGTAGATACTATAATAATTTTTTAAACAAAATTTGTCTTTTTGTTGTTGTTGTTGTTGCAACTTAAATTGTACGCCCGAACAGGAAGCGGCGCTGAGCAGAGTTCAATGTTTTATTAGAAATTTGGTGTTTACCGTTTGGTGTTTACATATTTTATATGCAAAATTTTTATGTATAGTAAAATAACGAAGAGCGTTAATTAAGATAATTTAATAATGTTCTGCTCAGCTCCTTGCCCTAAGTTTTAAAGAAACTATTTAGAAAGACATTGAAAAAGCGACACAAAAACTGGTCATGAAAGCCAATGAAAGTATTGTTGCTACTAGTATACTATATCTTTAATTTGAACATAAAATTCTTTGGCAAATATATATGTGAAATAATAAGCATAGCGTGATAAATTTCCATTAAATCAAAAATAAATTACAATTTACATTATAACATAAGTTTAAAAGCTTGAAATCGTTTTATTTTAAATAAGGGAGAAAAAAAGCACCAAACACAGCAATTACACTGGCGACAATGGCTCATACATTGGTACTATGCAGTACAAGCATTTGATTACAATAACGCTACGTACATTGACACTGACAACAATATCAATAAAATTAACATTGCAACGATAATATTATATGTTGGTAATACAAAACAAAAAAAATAAATATAAAGAATAGTGCATTAATTACACTGTCCAACAGTCAAAGTGTTGTAGACCAATTAATAATCGTTTTTTATGCAAAAGAGTTCAGGGACTACAATCCCTTGGAGTTCTGAAATTTTTACTAAAAATTAGATTCTATTATCTAAGTCTCACCAAATAATAAATAAATGGAAGTCATACGTTACGAGTTCGCCAGGCAAACGAACACTTTTACCATGAACCAAACAAATAATACTAACTATATAAATCTTGAGAGTTGTGGTATCACTATGGACCAAAGTGTCTATGAGGGGCTTTTTAATCCACCACTATGACCTAACCTAACCTAAGTCATACGTTAAACTCCTCAAGCCGTATAGAAAAAAAAAAAAATGGAAGAATATTTATATCGTATAAAAGGTATTTTAGCACTTATGTAAATGCTGAAAAGTTCACTTCTACCAAACAAACAATAATACAACAGCAAACAAAATACTTGCGTTATTGGAACAGAAAACATCGGCAAACCGGGGGAAGCGGGGGCGAAGCATATGTGCAGTTTACACGTGGTAGATGTGAAACCTTTAGAAAACTAAACTGCCATAGAATGAGACGAAAATGTTTTGTTAAAATGATAAAAGCTCTGGGATATAGAATAGCTACAGATATATCAAATTAAAGTACTCATCGAGCAGAATGCCCGAAAAATATCAAATTCGAGATGGGTTAACCAAAGGCTGAGGTATAGTTAAGCGTAGAAAGATTTTTAATTTTTAAAATTTTTTCCAGCTAACAAGCTCGTCCAATCAATTCAAGATTAGCTCGAATTCTGCGTATTGTCAAAATACAAGTACGACCGCAGTCTGATCCGCTATGGCCATCTATTCCTCCTAATTGAAAGTTTAAGAAAAATAACCAAATTTTGTTCCAGCCTAATACATATGGCAGTACTTCGAAGTGCATACAGTCATTTGTACTGATTTTTAACTAACGTTGTAAGAAATAATTAGTAGAAAAACTTTATATATTATATGTATTATATGTTTTTTTTTTGGTCATAAAATTTTGCTTGGTAAATTACATAGGATTTTATTGTTAAAATAATCAGATAATTTTTGTACTTTTTTTTGCAGCAAAATAGTTGGTCAGATTAGTCATACTTAGTATTTTTTATTATAATTAGTATTTTTTATTACAATTAGAGCAACAGAAAAAATTGGGAATGTGTGGTAATTAAGAAATGAACCGTGAACTGAATTGAAATATAAAATTTATATATTAAAACCAAAGGTTAATTGATTTGACATTATGAACATTATGATATGTGTATTTTTTATCAACATGAAACTAATTGCGTGAAATTAAAGGCATCAAATTGCTTAATGCAGTATAGCGTAGGTAATAGTATAATGTACACCTAATATTGTAACTATGTACTCAAAAGTGTTAAATTTTACTAGGTTTTTATGCCATACACATAGGGTATATAAATTTTGTTATTACGATTGTAACGCATAGGTGTGGCAGGTATAAGAAAGTGTATATATTCTTGATAACCGTCATTAACGTTTAAGCTTAATGACAGCTCGAGGTGTTGCAGTGGTAAAGGTATTCGATATTTTTGAACTTTGTTAGATTTTTTTTTTTTTTTTCGACACTCAAAATTATTCGAAACTTCTCGACTTTTTTGGATACTTTTCGACTAGTGTCTTAACACTTTTCAATACTGTATGAATGTATGATGCCTTTCGAATTTTTCGATACACAAAACTAAGATTGATCAAAATTTCCACGTGCGCTTGCACTTAATCACCTTTTTTTTTTTTAGGTAATCGCATTTTTTTTAAGTACGAAACAATTGCGCGCTAATATTTATATGTTAATTGATTTTTGTAGTTCCAACTGGCGGATATACATATGTATGTACATTACTTTATATTTAAAAACCAATTTATAACAGCTTTTAGTGTTTTTATATTCTTTGCATTATTGCGTCTCTAATACCCATGGCCTAATAATGATAAGTCTAATTAAATTACACACGCAAAGTGATTTCATTAATTAATTCAGTGAAATAACAAAAAAAAAAAAAACGAAACCGCAGCAAGAACTGAAAGTGAAGTATTGGCTTTAAACATTTGTGTTATACCGCAATAAATGGTTTAGAAAAGCAATTCATAAAGATAGAAAAAAAAATACAGATGAATGACTTTTGTTCAGTTAATCAAAAATGAAAGTGAAAATTATGGTGGAAGGTATCAATAGATCAGACCGTGGCTCTCAATGGGTTTCAGAATTTTCTTTAGGTATTCTGCACTTTTGGAAAAGGCGCGTCAAGCTGCCTTTGAAAAAAGTAGTAGTTGTTTTCGCAAGCTTAAAGTTAAAAAGCATGCCCTGAAGGAGACTAGATTGGAAAATATTTACCACCCCCCTTTAGTTCCAACCCTACTTTATATTGAGTAATTAAAGGAACGACTTGGAAGAAAAATGATTTGAGAGTTATTAAGAAATTAATGGCGTCCATAGAGAATCATTTCGAAGACAAAGATGGAAAATATTTTTATAGGGAATCATATGGAATTTAAGACATGAAAAAAAAAATATATAAATTTTCATATTGTTTTTTTCTACCTCAGGCATAGAGAGTTTTTCAGGCTTCTTAGCTATTTTAGGGTGATTCATTTAGAGGTTTTTTTTTTTCAGTAAGGATATAATGACAGATCATACGTGAGTCGTGTTAAATTACCATGTTTTTTTTTGTACTGTACTGTTTGACATTTCATTATGAAATAGACTCACGTCAGAACAATGTATGCAATTGTGGAAATTTACTAAATTCATTAAAAATTCAAGTTTATATTGAACCAAAATTCACATGATTTCTTACATGCCGCCTAGATCACGCCTCCAGGCTTTTTTCCTCAAAATTTAAATGGATAAGCCGGCTACGATTGAGGATTTGGAAGCCAAAATTTATCGCGTCATTCGCCAAATACTCGAACGAAACATCGAACAACAGCCGCAGTTACGGCTAACATTTGAAAGAAAGTATCTATAAAAAAAACAATGGTTCTTTTGTATGAAAAACAAAGATTACCGATAGAATTGAATTTTTTATTTTTGAAAAAAATACCTTTAAGTGTATCACCCGCTAGGTTGTGAGTGAAAAGGTAGTAAAAGCGAAAATAATTTAATTAAATTGTTTTAAAATTGAGGCTTTTGCTGTTACCTTTGTATAGGTCTGTTGTTAACTTTTTGACCAATTTTTTGATGAAATCAATCTTGATTTACTATAGTTAGGTATGCCATAAGGTTCCACCAAAAATTCTGCATGCTTAGTTTTTTATTCAAGTTACTTATTCCCCCTCATAGTAGCTCACTGTGTGTATGTAAAATTTGGAAGTTCAACGTACTGTCGAACCAGTTTATTCTAAAATTTGATAAAAATTTAAGCCAAATAAAGAAAAAACTTGTTAAAAATAAGTAATGCATAAAAACTATTTTAATTTTAATTAGATTTATTATACACACCAAGTAAAAAATAATAAAACATTTGCAACGGTATGACTAAACTGTCTTAATTTATAAACGGAAATCAAAACAAAAATAACAAAACGTACTTATACGTCATTTTAAAAAGAAAGCGGTATCATGACAATTGTTATGTAATATCACGTACTTACCGCTGAGTACTTAAACATTGAAAGTTGTTTGATTTTTCTATTCTAGGTACAAGTAAACATACTTGACCAACAAGAAAACAAAAAAAAAAAAAAAAAACAAAAAAGGGGGTAATAATATGATAATACTTTTTATCTGCGATAAGATAATGAATTCAGTGAAACTCATGTTACGAGTATTAGATTGATTTGCCAGTCTTTAGTGAGTGCAAACGTGTTAGCTTTGTTTTCTAACTAAATAACTTCATATAACAATGGCGGCGATTGCAGATCATGTTATCGATTTCGAAAAAAAATTGGGAAAATAAAATGGTTTTGTACTGTTAATGAGTAGCACGACACTGTCTACCAAAGTTGGCATACTTGAAGGGAATAAAATGATTTCGAAAATATTTTCAAAACAATGCTTTATTTTATATGTTGAAAATTAGGCCTGCGCTGATGCCGATTTATTTTGAAGTGGAATTGAAGTCCGAAGTTTATCTTTGGGAAGGTCCATTAATTACGTGAGTTAAAATAGGGGGTGGGGGTCCCGATAAACCTCACCAAGGGGAGAGGGGGTCAAGGAAAACCTCACGTCAACGTAAATGCTTATAATTTACATAAAAAATTATAATTAAAATCTCAAGGGAGGAAGGGGGGGTCCCGCCAGACTTAGAATAAAAAATTGTTATTCACTAATATTGTAATACTATAATTAACAAATCAATCTCACTTCCGCCGAAATGGCAGGTCAAAATTAAAAATTAATTTTTCGTTCCTAGCTTCGCGCTTCTGGCTAAAGTGACTACCTTTATTTTTCCCTATAATTACTAAAAGAATCCATTTCACGCACCTTTGAAAAATTTATTCTTGAAAACTCCACAAAAAAATTTTGTTTTTAGGCAATTGGGGGTGGTAAACCTCCACCACGCGCAAAATGAAAGAAGACTTTCGTGTTCAGTACTCTCGAAAAAGTTTTTTTTTTAGCTACCGCAGATTTTTGCTAGCTAACACACGCGTATTCGTTACAAAAGAAATGCAAACCTTTGAAATGAGCTGTTGAAAAGTTAAATTTTATCTGAAGGAAGCTTATCAAAAATATATAGTATAACTAATTTTAGTCAGCCTAGAAACAGAAAAACTAATATTTTACTGATATTGAATTTGAAGTGCGAAAAAAATAATGAAAATAAAACTTTTAAAATTTCAAACAAATTACAAAAGCAATCACTTTTGAATTATCAACATTTGTTTCCATTAAAGGAATTAATTAAATCAAATAATATACGAATATCATTGTAGTACTATGTATTGGTAAAAACACGACATTTTTGAAACATAAATACGCCCCACTGAAATAATTTTTGATAGGTAACTAATAAAAAAAGAATAAATAAATAAACATCATAAAGTGCTATGAAAAGCAGATTACTACTCTGACACATTAAACATTCGTAATTAAAACCAAATTGTACAAAACTTAACGTACATCTGTTCTAAATTTTTCAATGATTACTCACTCATTTTTTTCAAAACTTTTACAAGCATAATATTCGTAGAATGCCAGAAAAAAATAAACATTTTTAAATTAATTCATTCATGAATATGTACGAGTGCTTACCGACATACATAGTTGTATCTATGGAGCACGAAAAGAATAGAAAAGTGATATAACTTGAAGTAAAAGACGCAATGGTTCATATAAAAACAGAGGTCGAAAATGTTGCCCCTATTAAAAATTAATAAGAAAAAAGAACAGAGCGTAATGCAAATTTTTGAATATGAAATAGTAAACAAAAGAGTCTGAGAAATTTGTGTATGTACATACTCCGCACACATACATAAATACATATGTACGTATCTTTCATGTTGATAAAAGCTTTATGTACATATTTTGAATAAAGCAGATGAAGATGATGTAAATATTTAAAAAATGGATATTGTTGTGATGCCCGGACGGCTTTAGGAAGGTAGAGTAGCCTTCGTGTCAAATGAGCTTGATAAGCATCAGAAGCGCTATAGCTAAATTGAGAAGAAAAAAAACAGTCCCAATTATTTTTGGAGTTAAGAAATTTTATTTTAGGAATATATAGGAATAGTTTTACTCGACTTGTTTTTCCTGCGGATTCTAGTTCAGCTGTTAAAATCTACTACATGAAGGTCACTGGGTTAAGACTCACATAAAATAGTTGGCAATTATGACGTCATAGCAAAAAAATTGTTACTATAAAATAAAAAAAATATTTTTATTTTAATATTTATTTTCCAATATTTTAGAAAAACTACTAAAAATTTTTTTTTGGAATTTAACTTAAAATAATAAAAAGCGAAAAATTCATTCAAAACTTGGACACCGAGAATTTGCTGGCATTCGGTTAGCTTTCATTTGAAAAAAAAAAATCTCTAATTTCCATCAAGATTTGCGCTCTCTAATCAGTTTTAAACATAAAAACTCGATTTAGGATTACAGTGAGGCGCATCATTAAGGTATTACTTTCACCCATCGTATCTCTAGCAGACATCTAAATCTGCATAGTAATGTGGCCAACGTTCAAGCACTAAATGTGCAAGCAATATTGATATTAACGTTACATTACATGGGCCAAATTTTTATTTTAATTTCATAAAATGAATAAGATTTGGCCATTTTATTTCTCAAAAATACATTTTTTATAAAATCAAATAAATATTTTTTGCTAAAAACACTGTTAATACATTTTTTTTAGTTTAATAGAAAGAACTTCATACATAATTGAACATTGAAATTACACGATGCGCTCGGTTACACCTGTCACGTATCGTACGGTGTGAGGTGAAAAATTGTGTTTGTTGCCGTCGCGTACATTAAATGTTATTACCTTTTCAATGCCAATGATAATGACTTTACATTTTTATTAACTGTAGACTTTGTGGTGGGTACGTAGCCGAGATATCACTTACATTTTATTATTAGGTCGCAATAAATACAAATATAGTACAATTAAATCAATAGGAATAGCATTTCAAGTATGTGTTCATTGACTAATAGAATAGAGACATTAAAAATATTATTTTGGATTGAAACGAAACTCTGTTAGATTTTTATTCATATTTTTGGAATTAAATATCTTCGTAGCTTGATGATTACATCTGGGTAGTAAAATGACAAAAGAAATAAAAGCTTTTATTTAAATAAGAGCAAAAGCTTTAATTTGTTATTGAACTGACAATATCGTAGTCGAGTATCGTCATTTGTTGTTTGGTTCTGAATCGACTAATTATAACGTCATATCAGAAACTGGTATCTGCAATATGTTCATATTTGTAATATATACTAGCAAATTTTTATAGCTATATGACGACGAAAGGTTGTGTTCTTCCTTTAGCAGTATAATTTTTAAACTAATTAAATATTTTTTACACGCGCAATTTAACATCTATATAAACGTGATGGAAATATTTTATGCGAAGTACTGCAATCCTTTAAAAATCTTTTCGAACGGAATGTACATAGTCGTAAAAGTAGTAATTTGTAATAAAAAAGTAATTAAAACAACTATAAAGTAGTAAATTGTAAATAGTTTTGACAATTGCTGCGCATTTAAATTTTGATTTAATGCGACAATTATTTTTTGTGCGAAAACACAAATAACTGACGTGACTTGTTCTAAAAGGGCAAACATTTGTGGTGATAAATATGTTATCCAAGGCTTAAGCCAAATTAAAATTAAGTTTTCATTTTAACTAATTCAAATTGGTGTTGCTGCAATATCACAACAAAAACTGAGGCTTACTGCTCAGTACAATGTGTGATAACACAAAAAAAATTATAAAAAAAACAGGAAAAAAAGGGCTAAAGCTAGGCATACTAGTTTCATGTGTTACTAAACGGAATCATCAGTGACTTTTAAGCCGATTGCTTAGATTTGTTGAGAACCCAAGCAAGAAGTGAAACAAAGCAGAGAGATTTTTTCTATTGTGCCTTTGTTTTAAAGACTTTTATTTATTACAAGTACGACGACTGGATTGCATTGCGATTAAAACACATTTTTCAATGTAGTAAAAATAAATGCTTAATTGTTTCTGAAAATAATTCACAAATATTATAAATAGTCCTTTATTTTACATTTACTTGTGGTATAAGCACAAGTTGAAAGTTTAAGCTTAATATAATAATATCGTTTGTTTGAATGTTCGACATAAGTAATATCATCCTATCATAGTGTACTGGTTTTAAAATTCCAAAGACTTAGATTTGCAAGTAATTAATTTTACTTTGAAAGTACATATAATTTAAAAGCCATTAGTTGGTTTATATGTCATTTCGAACTACCCCTTATCAATTTAGAACTGCGGTATTTTAATTTCAGTAATATATTTTAACGTTAGTCAGTTTATTTGTCTAGCTGTCAGTCTGTCTGCGTGTTTTCATACCAATATCGATTTCATTGCAAGACTACTCGTACGTACTTAAATATTTATACTAATTTTGCTATCCTGACAACAAGGACAGTTTTAATATGACAATGTAAAAAGCATTATTCATATGCATTGCGGATAATTGCACTGGAGAACAGTCAACTTGTTTGCAGTTGTCAGCCAATTTCAGGCTCCTTATACCAAATATACTAGCTATAATAGTTTTTTAGTTAAAGTTGCTATTAAATATCGTTCATAAATAATGATAATAATAATGATTTTTCACTAACTATTTACAGGAAAAAATGAAAGCTATGTACATTACATTGTTTTTATGATAAAATTGCAAAAAATCTTTCGCAACGGCTGGCTTTTCTGAAATAATAAAATTTAATGATGTTAGTCTTTATGAAATGGAAATGTTACGTTTTAATGGATCTTGTTGGAAATAATCCGAGATGATGAAAATGATGTGGAAATATTCTCGTTTTCTGTTGAAAATTGGACTATTTTACAGCCGATATTTCAGGATTGTATCAGTTATATCTTTTTTATTCATAATACTTAATTTAATAAAAAAAAACTAATCTGTTGTATGTTCCTAAATATAAACTAAAAATTACGGTAAAATGGCTTTCGAAACTTGTGCCTTTTCTGTTACCCGGTGTTAATTGTTAGTCCCTTATTGGTTCTGTTTTTTACTTTGGATAATTTAAGGATAATGGCTATTATTGATTTTATAATCAGTGTAAATTGTTAATGGAAAGCTTTATAATTCGATTAGATTACTGTCAATTATGTGCGTACGCTATGCAATTTATTATTAGTTTAATTTTTCTTTATTTCTTCTTGCAGAGTTGAAGTTTTATAAAATTAGCAGTACATATGCAAATGGTTTTTTTATAAAACTAAATGCATAGATATGGACATACGGCAAAATAATCCTCAAGCGACATATTTCAAATTTATATCCTTATTACGTACTACATGTCAACTTTAGTTAGCTGGTTGTATTAAGTCAACTCGAGTAGATCGACTGAACTTTTTATTTTAATTATGTTTTACATATCGTTCAAATATCGTTGGGAAAAATTTGTAAATAACAATATAGCTTTCACAACGGAAAAGGGTCACGTACAATTTTCGAAAAATGTTAAAAAACATGTTTTTATGGTTTGAATGCAAAGTTTAGATGATTTAGAATTTTTTGGAATTAAAAAAATTTTCTGAAAATAACAAGGAATAACAGCTAAACTCGATATTTGATGACAAGGTGAAACAACACAAGTTATGTAAGTTTGTTGGTTACGCCACGTTTATTTGTTTTAATGTTAACTACAGGATAAAACATTTTAAGAAAACAAACATTTTCTTTTTTTAAAGTAAAATAAGGAAGAACAAATCCGAAAATAACTATTTAATTGGTTTGGGCCAAGGGTGCGGCAAAGCATTTGTATCGATTGCGGCATATGGTATTTCTAGAGCAGTAGCGTAGTAGTTAGTTACATTGAGGCAGACCATACGTACAAAACTTAAGACAACATAATACGCAATCTTATAAAATAATTTATTTATAAAAACACAAAAATATGATTTCTTGTGAAAGTAACGAAAATCAAAAATAAAAATTGAGTGTCATCAGTGCCAGTCTTAATAACTATTATTTTATTGGAGTTTTAACTCTGAGATTAAAAAGATATTGCGTTTCAATATAAAGAAATCTCAGATCAAAAATAGGTAGGTTTAGCACCCTACACAGCTGATACAAAAAATAATGTTTTCATATTTGGTTATTTATAGAGCTCAACTTCAAACACTTAATCCGCTTCCAACAATAAACTCCTTTTTTGTGCTCTATCCCCTACTGACAGTGATCTCCTAATTCTGTGTCTAAGATGTGTATGTGGTATTGGATTCTCCTTTGCTGTTAATAATTATTTTTTTTTTTTAGGTTACATCGGCATCTATCAAAATGATGATCTATCAGAATTATTTGATTTTTTTTTTATATCGTTCCTTTGTAAATAAACAAATAATTTAAAGTGTAAACAGAACATTATCTATCAAGTGAATCTGTCAACGTTTAATCTCTGTATAATAAAAATTGTAAATAAGGTCTCAGTTTAAGTGCTTAAAAGGCGAAAAGTTTACAGTACATAATTACAATTGAAGTTTGATCTGAGATTTCCTTATTTTTGAAACGCAAAAAGTTAGCTCTAAGAGAATGAACTATTTATTGTTCCATTTGTGCAATGACGCCACTGCCCATTTTTTGTTTTGTCTTCTGCTAAATTTCCGCTTTAACATGACACATAATTGTGTATTTTACTTCCCTCTATCTTTCTTTTGTTTTACAAAAATTTTACTATCTTTGCGTGTACACATTGTCCTTTGGTATTGTGGAGCTTCACCATATCTATCTGACGTTTGTAAAGCAGAATATTACAGAAGAAATAACAACAACAACTGATATCATAACACGAACGTTATGCCATTTGTAAGCAATAAAGTAATTTTCCATAATTTTTTTTGGGTTAGTCAGCTTATTACTGAGTTTGACCTACAAAGTGTCATGTTTGTTTACTTAAAAAAAAAAAAATGGTATACGAGAATTAAGATTGTATGAAACAGAATTTTCAAATTTAATTTTGTCCTTCCGTAAGTGTTTCTTAAAAACTATAAATTAAGTTTCAGTATATGATTCGATTTTCTTTACTAAATACATAGGTATAGTTTTTTTGTAATGTCTTTGCCTGGAAAATTCGATTTGTCATAAAAAAAACAAGTTTTATGCCACTTCACACTCTATGTACTCATTTATTATGATAGTGTTTTACCCCCGAGTTTTCCGCAATCTGATACTTTAGGTAGAAATATGTGTATTGGAAAAACTATTTTTTTAAAATTTTTCATCGTTTTTTTAATAAACAATTTTTCGTAGTAACTATCACGATTTTGCTTAAAACATTAATTTTTATGGTTTTTATCATTTCCATTCCGAGTTTGGTTTTAGCTTTTTTTCATGTTCAGCACCTTTTAAAAATCTGAAATACCACCATGCATCAAAACACTAGGGAATATAAATCCGTTGAGAAAAGTTACAAGCAATTAACTTAGAAATTAAGTGAAACCATGTGCTGCGCGACGTGGTGCACCAGTAAACAAGACGCACATTATTTTAATAAGTTAATTGCGGCTCCTAAGATTCAACAGATTCTCAACGGATTTGGATTCCCTAGGATTTTGAGGATTTTTAAAAGGTTGAAAATGTTTAAAATTCTGCTACAGAATGTTTTGAATATTTTTAAATACAATAGTGTTGTTTTTCGCTCTCCTAAAGAGCGGTGTGAATAAGCTTGTCAAATTCATATACAATACATCTTATGTAGAGGCGTGGTATTATTGTCTTTAAGAGAATCGATTGGACCGGATCAAAATAGGACAGGGTGATAGGAGCTACTGATTACATAGAACATGCTCTTTTGTTTAGTCCTAAATCAAATCTCATGAATGAGGTAGGTTGACTCGACCAACGTGTTGAGCTCGATAATCCTAAATCACCAATCGACATTTTTCTATTTTTATCCCTATTTTCACCTAGAGAATTTTAGGATGTTTCAAATAATGGCTATAACTTTAATTAAATTTTTGTGCCATTTACACATAATATGTATTGCAAAAAGTAAACTTATATTAACTACAAGCTAGGAAAACACTTTTTTACTAAATTTTCAAAAAAACCAAAAGCTTTTCTCATTTTTTACGCCGCTATCATGCTAAAAAAATCATATAGTGAATTACATACATTTTCAAGATTTTTTTTGTCCGTGTTATTCAAACGAAGTGCGCGTAAACACATCTCAATTGAAAATTTCAGCTCTCCAGTAATGAATTGAATAAATATTTACCCGAAACAACAAACAACAATATATAATAAACACACCAATTGATTTTTAAATTTATTATAAACACTTACAAATGCCCTTATTTATTTTACAAAAGACTTTCATTAAAGTTTCTTGGGTAAATGGCATACAAATTGCGGCGTACATTAAACCATGGTAGCTACAAGAATCTTAAATTATTTTAAATACTTCAAGAATGTTCGTATTTAATATGTTCAACTGATGTTGTTAGCTGCGCTTGAAATCGCTACTTGTAATAGAGTGGTACATCAAGAAGCAATTTTCGTATGTATTTGGGTGTGGTCAATTTAAATTCGGCCACAGAAATCACTCTATTTTGAGATACGTAAAGCATATGTACCAAAATTGCCATATTTACAATTTTTCCCCTGGCGACTGAATGAAAAAATATCACAAAGTCGTGCCGTTTTACAAATATTCTGCTGCTAGATTTGGATTCAGCATTAAATATATAAGAAATACTTATTTTATGGAGACTGTCGAAGGGTTCATGCAAAATTCTGCCATACGCTGTGGGAAGCAATGCTGTCTGATATACATATATGTTTATATAAATATTCGGCTTTGTTGCATTATTCAGAATCATTATTCCATTTCAATATTAATTAAAATTTGAAATGAGAAATACATATTAAAGCTCATACTTGGATACCGTAAAACGTAATCCGAAACAGCGTTTAAGAACTTCTTATTTCAAAAGGGAATGTTCTAGAGCCCTTAACAACTCAAAAGTGGAAAATTAGGTAGAAGTTAATGAATTAAAAAATTCAACTGACTCAGAATTTTCTTCATGCAGGTGTATCATATACATATGTATGACTGGACTAAGTAATGAAGTTAAAATCACAGTATTTATTTTAAAGTAATCACAACTAATTGCGTTGCTGGTGATGCATTTACACTTTCCTCTTGCTTCTAAGTTGAATATTATTTTGGATGGCCATGAATGAGATTATCAACATCATATGTCAACAAACTGTATTCAATACGTAAGAAACTGGAATTTTATGTCATTTTTAAACTTGAAATTTTAGAAGTTAATTTATTCGCAGACAGTGCGAAAAAATAATTCTCAAGATTTATTGCGAAAAGTTTTTGATTTGTTGTCACATTAAAAATAAAGAAAATTGGAAGATATAAACAATAGCAACCTAGAGTTGTGGACAATGATTTTTCATCTTTTGGAGTTGGTCTTCTTATAAATCTACGTCCTAAGAAACCAACCCAATCACCATGCTTGAATATCATTGACATAACTTTTGGGATCTTAAAACGAAGCGCGCCATAAAAAAGGCAAAACACCAAATATGATCAGACGGTTTTTTTATAAGAATAAATTTGGAGAAGATAAAGTTCCTTTTCCAATACACCTTAAGTTTTGCTGACATCATAAAAAAAATTAAACGTTTAACAAAACTACGCGCCATTGACAGATGAGCATAAAACCTGAAGGCCGCATGTGTATTCAAGATTAGAAAAAATTTGGCATAGTAAAAAAACAGAATTTCTTTCCAAGTTTTTCTCTCTACTAATTGAGCTTCTCGGTTAGGGTGCCGATAACACTATTCAAATATGTATGTATGTACTATCTGTTTGCTGTTAGTCACAATTTTGTGCTCATAATTTTTTACGCAATTGTTCTCAAAATAAAAGAAAAAAAATTCTCAAACGATAAGCAGACTTCGGGCTCTCATACAGCACAGATCTGTATAAACTGTTGCGCCTCTAACAAGACAATTATTGAAAAGCAGCAGATGCTATTTTTAGTTTCATTTCGTATTCAGTTGATACTCGTACTCATGCATGAGAGTAAATTCGCTTTCATTGGCGATTATCAATGCGCGATTTCCTTCTTCTTAAAGTGAAACTGACGTTTAGCTCACGGTGTGGATTTATCAGTTTGCTGGTCTGCTGCCGCTAATAGTTAAGAGTGTCAAGTGAGACTTGGTCGCAGTCGTTGCACTTGAATCACTTTTTCAATTGCATTCAAAGTCATTGAAATTGCTCCCTTATCTACATAAATATGAGAATAAAATATGAAGAAAGTCGATTGTGTAAAAAGAATTTCAACGGATGTGACTCACAAGTGGAGGGATGGAATGCTACATAATGATTATTCTGACTGACTGGTTGGTATAGGGGTTTATTATTTGTCTGTTTGAAAAAAAAAAACAAAATGTTTTCTTGTGAATTGAGATTGCAGTTGTATAAAAAATAGGACATGAATTTCATGAATGATAAAAACAAGTTTAAAGAATGCTGAGAAATATCGTCATAAGCATTAATATCGTCACATTTATTTGCTAGGTTTTATAAGATAAGAGAAAAAAATTTTTATGACTATGTTTACCGTTGATATGCAAAATAAATACAAGATTAAATAGCAGGCAAACAATCTTCTAAGATAAAAAGCAACTTAAACAAATTAAATATAGACTGTTATTGAAATTGAATTTAAATAACTTAGTAGTATACAGATTGAGATTCAAAAAAAGTCTCAAAATCAGAAATGTGAGAAACCATGGGAATCATTCTAATATTTTATTGTTGAACTAACAAAAACAAGCGCGCTAGTGAGTCCTTATAGCTCTAAATAGAAATAAAAATTCTAAGGGAAAATGAAAAATTTACGATCTAAATAAGACTGTATGTCTGCGGCTCATTAAAGAAATTGCTAAGCAGTAAAAATATGATAAGAAGTGATGCTGTCGGTAAAGTTATATAAAAACTGCTATGTATTAGGAATCATTACGCAATGAATTTAGCTCCTCAGAAATCACGACCTCAGGAAATGCACACATTTTCAATAAATTATATTCCATTCCAGGGAGCTGAAATTTGAAATCGAAATGATCATACAAATCATCGGGGAAAAGCTAACTAAGTGTATTAGCCGTCTCTTAGTAAGTGCAGGCCAATAGCATAAAAAATACTTACAATTAATACTCTTCCTCAACTTCCACAGTTATCGCAGTTACAACTGATGAAACTCTGACTAGTTATAGAAGAAGCAGAGTAACTAAAGTTCATATTGGAACAATTTCCGAACCGAGGAATAAAGTATAATTTTTGAAAATTTTGAATGCATAACTATTAGTAATTCAAACTTTATCTTCAAATTAGGGAATATAAGAAATTAGGCATTAAAATATCCATTAATGATATACATATAATGATATACATATATACATATACATATATATACATACAAAATTTGTTTCGTTGGTTTCTTTTTTTTTGTTTGTTTTTACATGATATTTTAAAATTAGTCATAAAAATAACTGAAGTGTAAGGTTAACAGTTTTGTGCCTTATTAAATTTGTACAGCATTAAGAACGTAAATGTGACTATTAACTTTTTTATCAGTACAAAGTAACGAAAAACTAAATACGATTGAGCACGCGTGTGATAAGGCAGAGTGGATTTAATCAAACGACCTTGAAAATGTATAAGAAATTTATAAATTTTTTCATGTATCATGCTGCTTAATATGCAATGAACCAGTAGAGTGTCCTGAGTTATTATGAAACCCTGCAAACGCTTGAATTACGAGCATTTTTTTCGATTCACATTTGTGCTTAAGAATATAAGCGTAGTAAAAAATTGACAAACATTTTTCTTCCCCCCCTTGCTCTATTTCAAATTACTCCGACTTAACCTCTAATCTACTCCATAGCTTTGAAACTTTTGGGAATTAACTTTGTAGAATATTAAGCTACCTTTCAACTTATAACTTTTCATGGAGAGATAGTTAGATCTGTTTGTTCCTCTCAATTTTGTACTCTAATTTGACCAAGTATTGGGAAACAAAAATTAGTCAACCTTAGTTAACTAGTGTTTCCGGAAACGAAGATAATAAAAGGTATAGGTCAGTTCGTTTTCACGTTAATAGTACAATATGATTCTGCCAACTGCCTGAGTTTAGACTATTAATTGCTATAAGTGCAGAAGCCATTTTGGGATACCCTGCATTAAGAAAATCTTATATGTAATCAGTAAACTTTATACAAAATAAGCCTACACGTTTGCACTTATTATTATAACATATACTGGAAAGTTTTAAGTTATAACAATCTACGTTCGTAAAGATAAAAAACTATAGTGTTGTGTTGAAGATAGATAAGCTTATCAGTCCGCTTATCAGAGCGCTTAAAATTTAATAACAGCAAGTTTAATTTTATATTGGTACGAGTATTTATTTTTAATAGGAGGAAAAACCACACATTCTTTTCTTAACAAAACTTTATAATTGATTTTAATGCACATACTTTTCCCCACTAATTGAAATCTACAACGAAAATATGTTACTTTGTACTTTAGTACTTTAACCCTTATATAGTAAGGCATTAAAGTCACGCCCTATGCAACCACTAAAAGACACGCACTGTCAATAAAGTGTGCGAAGTGTTAATTATTTTTTGAGACACATTGGCAACAATTTGAGTTAATAAAATAAATGTTATAAAACCTTTACGATATAGTTTGCTATTTGTAAGTAAAAAGTGCGTTTGCACTACCCAGCATACCATTAAATAATACATAACTATTCCATACATACATATATTATAAAGCACGTATATTTTCATTAAACAAAGTGGTGAATTCTATAGGATGTGGGGCCCACCAGACTGACAGGGAGACACCATCATTGTATGTAAATGCGCAGAAAGTAAGCAGGTGCTTTTTAGTACTTAGAAAACAATGAGTGTGATTTTACGTTAAATCATTAGCGGATGAGCTGCTGCTTACCGACGATTTCATTACCTTAAAAAATAGAAAATCGACAGTTAATTTGTTTATGTGGTATAAATTATATTTTACAAGCAAATGTAATTTTAAAACGAGATAAAATGAAATGCTGATATTTTCATGGAAAAGTACCGAACCTTATACACACACATATACATAAATGAATCATTTCAGTCGCACAAAACGACGAAGTTCAATTAGAATAATTCCATTTGCTTTGTTTTATTTTTTTCCTTAAACTTGCTTCAAAATATTATACTATAGCACAGTCAAGCATTTTTTTAAGCCTTGGGTTAAGTTCGAGTGTACATACATTCGGTAATGCTTTGTGGAACAGTAGAGGGTAGAGTCTAAACATGCATTTGCTTTGTTTTATTTTTTTCCTTAAACTTGCTTCAAAATATTATACTATAGCACAGTCAAGCATTTTTTTAAGCCTTGGGTTAAGTTCGAGTGTACATACATTCGGTAATGCTTTGTGGAACAGTAGAGGGTAGAGTCTAAACATGCAGATTGCAATGATGAATTTCGGCCCAGATGTCTATTATCTTTAATTTAGTACAATTTCTTTTTTCGGTAAATAACTTCCGCGTTTTAAACATTTTTTTAAAGTTTTTTTAACATTATTTAACAAAATTTTTAGCAATACATTTTTAAAGTTTCGAGTACTTTAACTTTAAAAAATAATTGAAAACTTGTTGTGAAAATCAGTGCCTGTTTGAGACTGCTCCAAAATGCGACTTAATAGTTGTGCGAGTGATTTCCGGTAACTCTTTCAATATAATCTAAGAAAAGTATTTATATTTCAATAATAATTACGTTAGTTTCCATACATTATGTTTAGCAGTCGCCACTTTATTTTTTTCAAGTAAAATGGACCGCTGAATACTCGAAAATCACACTTCAATTTTTTTTCATGGATAGGTTTTCAAGACATGAATTTTTGTTTCTTTCGATTTATTCTGGAGGTAGTTTAACATTTTCGAACAACTTTCGACTTAATAATTACTAATCTGCACAAAAGTTATATCAAATTAGAGGTAACTAATTAAATTGTTTTCAAAATTTTCAAATCGTAGAAAAGTTCAGTTTCAATCGATGGAAATGTGAGAAAAAATTAATTTTTTTCGACCAAAAATTAAATAAAAATCAACAAAGATTTCCCATTTATTTTTAACGTAGAGTCGGTACGTCTATGAAGAAAACAAGCTACTTCTGAAAAAAAAAACTATAGATAAATACTTAAACTAAAGCAGTTTAAAAATTATGCTTATTTCTTAATTACGTTATAAGTCACTCAGGGTTAAAAATTCTCAAATACATTTCGTTCACCTACTTCTAGACTGGAGAAAAACGCATTTAAAGTTTTCAATAAGTAACTTGTTATATGAAAATTATGAAAGTACCTGTTTTTCACACAAAATAAAACATTAAATGGCGTACCTATATTTCTGTATCATTAACTCAAAAGTCACAATTTTGAGTGCAGTCTTGAAGTGAGCGATTTTATGAATTTTCTAGTCACATAGTTTTTAAGCTTTCGGAGATTACTTATATGTATATAACTCAAATCAACGTTCTAAAATTCTAAATATGTTATTAACATATGATTTCATCAATATATGCAGAAAGCTTTGATTATCTCATTTCAATTGAAGTACCATTTGATAAAAAATCAGAAGATGCTACAAATACTGCCCTCAGAAGCGAAAAGAGCGTATCTAAAAAAAATGCGTTTCGAGATAATTGATGTTTTGTTTATGTCAATTTGTTGAAATACATGTAAAATTGAGATAGATGAAATCTTCTTAGAAGATTTCTTTTAGGTTAGAACTTAGATACCGGCATGTGGCGTAGATGCGTAATATCTTAAGCTATCCGATGGCGTAAGAATCACGAATATGAATTTTTTGAGATACGCCCATTCCACTTCTGAGGGCAGAATAGCTGCCGAAACAACAGCATCAACCATAAAGAAACAAAAACAGCGTATGGCTGGCTGACAGTATAGAGAACCGCTGACCCAAAATAGCAAGCGAGGCAATAAATTTTGACACTATTAGGGTGGGTAATGGGGTGGTGCCAACAGCGCGCACAGAACTTGCAAGGGTGTGAACACAAATAACGAATAGATAAACTTGAATTTGACCCAAAAAAAAGAAAGTTTTATTTATTGTTTAAAAATCTCAAAACTTAACAAGCAAAAACTTACCTTAGAATGCCTTTCGGAAAATCAGCATAGCTGGAACGGACAAAACTTATGTGAAAAAGTAGGGGTGGTGATAGGAGCACCAAAAAGGAAAATTAATGCAGCAAAAGCGAATATCGATTAATTGATGAAGGCAGCATTAACGACGACTTGGCGCGGAGCAGCAACACCAGCAAAGTTGGGATATATGATACTCCCGGGTCCACAACAATAAATTGGTTATTGAAGTTTCCTTTACGTTTTATCTCTACAATTTTTTGCTAACCCGGCAAATTTTTGCACTTTAACTGAGCTCGTTGCTGTTGCCTTTCAACTTTTATTTTTACACGTTTTGCGCTTTTTCTTCTTTTAACACTACGCTAACAAAATATACATTTTTTTCTGCTTGCACTTGCTGCGTCGACGTCAGCGGTTCAAAACATCACACGCTTGCTCGTTCGTACACACGGAAGAACACAGCGACGGCGACAAGAAACAACTCCCAACAAAAACAACAATAACAGCAATGCTTATGGATGCGATCGATTTTTATGGCTCCAACGTTGGTGCTCTTGCTGTTTTTTTTCGTAAGATTTTCTATTATTGTTGTTGTAGAAAAAACACGCGCACGTTTCGTTTTGATGCGTTAATAAATTGAACAAAATATATTTTTTTTCTCACAAATAAAATTTTCAATTTTCTATTATACCTGGCGTTTTTCTTTCTTTGTTTTGTGCGCTCGTTTGTGTGGTTTAATTTTTTGCCTTTTTCCTCCGCTTAAAAAAACGTACGTCGCGAGCGAATGCAAAAGCGAGAATGACAAATGTTGAAAAGAAAATCTCAACAGCGCGTCGTCGTTGACAACAACAAATAGTAATAATCAAACTGCCAAATTGACAACAAACTGAAGCAGAGGAAAAGAGATGACACGACAATCTTAGCGTGGCATCAGTTTATTCAGGTAAAGTTTGAAGTCTGGCAACGCTATTTTATGAAATTTATTGGTGATTTACATGATTCAAATATATAGGGCTGCCAATGTCACAATTATAAAGGTAGGATAATGGTATATAATAAATAAAGTGTAATTAGAAAAATTTGTCATAGAACCTCGGCTATTCGTATCCTTCATTCACATTGAAATTTATCATCAATTTGATTTTATTGTGGGTAGTTTTTTTGACATATCGGAGCTATGGATACTTAGTCGCTCTTGCAATTTCAACATTTTTGACACGCCTTAAACAACTTTTTACTGAGAGGCTTTTTTCTTAAGAATGGCTTTCTATCTGACAGCAATAGGTCTTTTATGTTATTGCAATAGCAACAAAAACAACAGCAACTGAATTTCTCAGAATTTATATAGTTAACAAAGCACGGGCAGAAATTCAACGGCAGTTGTTAAAATCTTAATCTCAACAATACAAAAAAAAGTTCACAAAATAGTTATTTTTTTCATATCGATGATCCAACTAACATGATAACTGCACTGCCAATTGTTGCTTCTTTCTCTATAATTTCCTTCCATGGCAAGAGTCAAAATCGAATACAAAAAAACGCGATAATTCCGGTGATATCATTTTTTTTACTACTATGTTTTTCGTGGTGTTTTGTTGAAAATCGTTGAACTTCGGCCTTAATTTGGAAATCAGAGCAATAAGATCTGGCATCCCAGACAATGTAGCGTTGTTGATTTTGCTAGATTACCTAAGTGACGTACGACATTTTGTTATGGTTGCGTTATTAAATCATTGTTGGCAATGTGGGACTGTAAAGGAAGGTAGATAGTGCTATTAGATGACAAACAGATGGCGCAAAATTTGTTTCAACGGATGTTCTGTGTGTTGGCTGAAAGTCAATCTTTGACCGTTAGTGCGGTATCCGTTATGGTTCCGTTCAAAGTTATATTTCAATGCTTTCAAAATGTCTTGTAAATCCAGTTTTTGCAGTGGTCTTTCAAGTGTGCAAGTCACAAGGCAGCAATAAGTAAGTGGTAAGTGATTTCTTTTCAAATGGACCAACGGATGGACGGGACTCAGGCTATAAAAACCATTCTTGTACTAAGCTTTGTGAAAAGCTTTTGTGGAAAGCTTTGAACTTAAAGCTTTTGATTTACATAACTTTCCTTGCTTTTAAATCAATTCAATAAAATAATCGAATTTATTTAAATTATTTTATTTTTTGGCAAAAATTGCTTTACCGCTCTGCTAAATTTACTTTTTAACCACTAAATTTAGTTTTTACCAATAAATGCAATGTTCGCAATGTTCATTTATATTACTTAGTTACAATTTATAAATGTATGTATAATTGAAAAACTTTATATTAAATTTTTACTTAAATTTAACCTAAATAAAAAGAATCAGTTAAACGCTATCGTAAAAAAGTTCAGCCAACCAACATTTACAAGATTGTTGTTATTTGCTTAGAAAAAAACACCAATAAAATATACGCTTAAGTTACGTGAATAAAATGAAACCATAATTCCGAGTTCAATGACTTAAACAATATTTTATTTTACCTTCAATAATAGTCGCTTCAATCTTTTTCTCATGATTCATACACGAATTGCAACCCTACCGGATAGTTTTTTTCGAGAAAACTATTGTACTATCGAACGTAAAAATGTTTGCTGGGCTGTAATACATACCCAAACACGTATACGCTGGCGTTTTTAAAACAAACTTGATTCTATTAAAATTCTATGAATTGGTGTGTAATTTCTAGAAATCATGTTATTATTATTTTACTACCACAGCTCCAGCGTTGCAATGCTCCACGTCACGTGGTCACGCAATATGCTGATCCTGTCAGTGCTGCCACGTACAAAGAAAAAATACAACTGCACATGCACTGTGATGCATGGCCACCAACTATCAAGTGGTAACCCTTCTATTTGAGTGGGAGACTCCTACTTATTATATTTTAACATTTTGCAATCCATGCAGATGAAATAATTGTGGTTATTGTTGTTATTATAATGAATTAATACAATATTACAAAAGCAATACCCAACAGGAAAATGAACATCAATGGAACATTCAATTGGTGATCCACCTCCACATAAACTGTTTGGAAAGGATTTTGCTTTTATTCACATTAAGTCATCCAATGTAAATGCAAATGCAAATCAGTGGATCAGTTAACAAGGTTGTGGCTTTCAAAGCGATGAGCCCGATTTGGAATCAACCAATAGTATTTTTTTTAATACACATATTTTTTTTGACTCCCGATTTTGTAATGCTCGCGAATATAAATCAGGGCCCAACTTCAATCTTAGAGTCATCAGTGGTTTTCGCAGCCTTTGTCACGCTTACTGCAACAAGACATTGTGTATGTATTATTCCACCAGACTAAGCACCCCTCGGAAATAAGTAATAGGCCTCATAGTGCCCTCAGGCTTAGCCAAGTTGAATAAAAATTTGTAGTTATGTGAGGCAAGTCGTAAGAAAAAATTAAAATATTTTGATTTTCATACCAACTGGTCCTACGATTGGTAGTATGAGTAGTCTTGTCGTCTGAGGGCTCTATAATAATTGCAATGCACATCCAATGAATGGTAGATATACTGTTTCAATCTCCATTTCTTTTTGAATGTTTTTTTCGCAAGCGCAGTTTGCCTCTTTAGAAAGACAATGCTCGGTAATGTGGAATTACTCACTTCGCGTTTTCATGTGAACAGAACTGCTATAGGCTCGATTTATGAGGATTGACCTTTAATATCTAGTGCTTTGCCCATGATTATAGCTTTCTAAGATCGTCCACGCCACAATCCGCGCAAAGTTTGATAAAAAATTTGTTGACTTTTTATCAAAACTTTTGCGTATTTTGGGACGAACGTCGCCATTACTTTTTGTTTACCATTGAACAATGTTCCTTATTGCTGAAGATGGGCAACATAATGTACGATTGAATCTGGAATTTTCTATTGCAGATTCTACAAAATCAAAATATGTTATCAACAGGAGGAATAAAATGCTATAAATTTTTAATATTTTTAGACCACCCAGTATAAAAAAATAAAAAAATGAATTGTCACTTAGCAGCGACATCCCACTTAATTCTCAAAATTTCCATCAGATTCATCGTGATAAGCACTCAGATATGATGGTTATTTTCATCATTAATTGTTTCACTTTATTTAAATAGTACAGGTAATATTTTTATCTCAAAATGAAAACAATTAAGTTTTGTGTGTGTGTGTGTGTGCTCATGAAGTAGTACTTCAATTTTCCATTTAAATGGCCCATTTTTCTCTGCATAATCTTCATTTAATTGAAACACATTTATTCACAACCAAACAGCTCGCCAGGCAGCAACCGCAGGCGTCATTATCATTAGCGTCAACAACATTTAATATCAAAAACAACAATAACAAAATCAACACTACATCAAAATTTTAATAATTTTTCATTTAACGAAGTGAAAATCATATAGCAAACCGGAAACGTACCAGAAAATTCATTAACACAAAGGACGATTACGAGCTGAATAAAAAGAATAGCAGCCAAGCAGATGAGATAACAGATAGGAGTAGGTGGCGGCAATATATGTACATACACAACAACAGCAGCCCCAAAAAGCAACAACATGATCATAATTAATTTGTTTGCATAAGAGAAAAAATGAGCAAATAATAACAAAATAAAAATAATTAAATGTAAAATTAATTTGCTCAACATGTGGCGGCTCCTTTGTGTTGGAGGGATGCTCAAAGCTTAGCCAAAAAAAAAAGAAGTGACAAAGACAAAAGCAATTTAATTTTGAAAAGACACACGACATGTAAATATTTAGATTATCTGTATGATTGTTTTTTATTCTTTCCTCATACTGCTCTAAACCTTCGTATGAATTTAATTATAATTGGCTTTTTTTTAATAAAAAGGAAACTCAAAAAAGAAGATGGAAATGAGACGCCATCTACACCTAAATTATAGAGATTTTGCAATTACCCCTTTTGCTGAAATGGCACTTGCCGGAAAGATAAGCCTTGAGATTACTACCAGTAGCGTACTAGGGTGGTGCCAAGGGTGTGACCACAAGGCTGGAGGGGGCGGTAAAATGGTCGTGAAATATATCTCAATTTGCTAGGGCTTTTGGAAAGTTCAAAATGAGGCCCTTTTTTTTTAGTGAATGAAATGAAATCGATGTAGTAAATTTTAATGTGCAGGTGAAAATTTTCACAGTCTTATTTTGCTAGAGTTTTTGAATGTGATAAGTCTAAAATTTTTTTTTGGTACTTAGGGGGCGGCATTCGAAGTGTTCGCCCCAGGCGCCAAAGAAGTACGGTACGCCTCTGAATACTACATATATAGTTGGAGGCTGATGTTAGTCCTAAATTTGTATTAAGAGAATATGCCTTCCTTCTTGCTAAGTGTTGACTGGTTTGACTAAACGTATTCACATTCAATTTGACAAAATTTATTCAAATAGCTCGCTGTGCATCGCTTATGTTTGTATGGCAGGTACCACGCCCGCTTTCAGAATTCGAATTCGGTTTGATGCTATACTAAACCATTTCTTGTATATATGTACATGTGAAATTTAGTTTCATTACCTTAAATAAATCTGTCAGTATAGCGATTACAATGTTTTTGTTTCTATAAACGCTGCCATGCCTACTTTTAGAAATTCGCATAGTTTTTGTGCAGAGTTTTCCCGAATTATTCCAACTGTTTGTGTGAAATTCACTTACCTACATTATCTTAAATAATTCTCTCTGTATAAATTTTTGAAGTTTTTGCTTGTTTGGGTGGTGCCACGCCCTCTCTTTTAGATAAACTATGTTGTTTTTGCCTGGGTTAATTAGTCAAATTCTTATGCAGTGCAGAATGCTTAAGATACAAGATCTTAAATGACTTACCAAACTTTTAATAGACTCTTCAGGCACAGTATGTTACGTTGGACTTCCATCTAAGATAATTAAATCTGGTGATTAAGCAAATCAAATCGCCAGCAATTGGCTGATAATTTTTACGCTGTGGAGTTCATTGACACATTGCGTAGAGCCTCTGTTATTTTCAATCGTATACCGCATTCTAAATTATACATTTAATTCAACCATGAACATTTTTAAAATATTTATCCAATTAAAAAGCAAGGACATTTATTATTCATTTCATGTTTGCAAAAAGGATTTAAGCGCACGTTGTATTTAAATAGAGAATTGAAAATTCATTTATGTTGCATAGATAACATTGCTGTTATTGTACATCTGTATATACTTAAATAAAACAATGTTGCAATACAGTGCAACAACGATTAATTACAACAGAAACAACAACATTCACTATTTAAAGCCTGTCGGGCATTTTACTGTTATTACATCAGCTCATAAAAATTACAAAACAATAAAAAGTTAGCAACCATGCATGATACTCGTACACATCGTCGTTGGTTTTTGTAAAATTAGTACAAGGGTGGTCTGAAAAGTTTAGAGCTAGTATAACTTTAATGAAAAGTGGCTACGTTTAATATTCAAAATTAAAAAAAAAAACAATTTATCTGATTATTCGTGGAATTATGAGCATTTCAGTAACAAATTTAGTATGTATGTATAAGCATGACTTTGTCGTGTCAAATGTACGCAGTTTTTTAGACCACCCTTGTGTATATATTTGGCAGTTGCTCTCCCATTTGCAATTATTTTATTACTGAAAGCATTTTAGTATCTTTAAATAATGGAATTTACATTTGTATATTCATTTAAAAATGTAATAAAATAAATTTAATATAAACAATAATGAAAAACTTATGTATAAAAACAATAATGATATATAAATAATCGAATAAAACAAAGATTATGTAGGTATAGCAAAAAAATTTATTTGCCAATATAAATTTTTAAAATTTATTCACAAATATTTACCTTTAATTCAATATAATATATAAAGTCGGTTAGACAACCGAAGGGCTAAAAAGAAATTGCAATATTTTTGTGCAATATTTTTATGTCCCTTGTCTAGTGTTTTTGGGTGTTTCAGTCATTTATGTTTTTGTTTAAATTCTATGGTTAAAATATTTTGTTTTTATGCTTTTTAGTTAATTTATTAAAATATACCAGTGGACGTCGAAATATTGGACAATTAAAACTAAATTAAAGAAATTCAAAATTTCTTTTCAATTTTTGACCTACAGTCAACAAAAATCATTATTACTAATTTAAAAGGTCACTATATCCAAAATAGTCAATAGAAATTTGTGAATTAAAACAAATAGCGCCACAACTTTTTTAATTATAAAGTTGAATTTTATTACAAAACTTAGTTCAAGATCGCTTTCTAAACATTTTTTATTAAATAGCTTTTTTTTCGTATACGCTATAATTTTCCCAATCTAATCTGATTCAATCTGATCTAAACCGAATAAAAATTCATGTGGATAACGGCACGTTTCTCTCACCTATGATGACGTTTTTGGTGTCCTTTTAAAAGGACAGTGGCGCTATCTGGGTTAAGCTAAAAATAATAAAATCTTTCCAAATTTCGTGTATTTTTGTTATGTGTGTAGTTTTTTTTATAAACTTTTGTTAGTTTTTCATTACTTTAACTCGAGAACAGTTTTTCTATCAGCTACTATGTAACAATTTTTTTTTAAAAAAAGTAACTATAATATACTTATATAAATCGCTTGAGGTGTTATCAAAAAAAATTTCCCTGCAAATAGCTTTGAAGTAGAAGTAGGTTTTTAAGTACTTCAAAAATAATTCTGAATATTTATTCATACCTTGTGTATGAAATGTTACCGAAATTTTATTTTGGGATCGTAACGGGCTTAAGAATAATGTCTAATTTCTTCCATTTTCATAATGCCATAAGGGAACGTCCACTAATTACGTATGGTGTTTTTTTGAAAGTGCTGACCTCCCCTCGACCTTGGTGAAATTGGTTTTTTCTCACGTAAGACTTACATTATATGTAGTTTTTTAATAATTAAATTTACTTGATATGTTCATGTATTTTGCTTCATAGCACAAATACTGATGTCATCTACTTAGTTGGCATGTAATGTTTCAGAAACATTTCAAATGAAATCAATGGCACATTATAGAATGCTTTCCGAAATAGAAATGAAAGATTTCTAAAATGTAGCTGAAGCTTTGTAGGATTTCAAGTGAAAGATTTCTGAAAGGCTTACGAAACGTAACATATCGAGTTCTACAGTCTCACTGTGAAACATGAGTAGTAAAATGATACTACGTTGAACGAATTAAATTAAATTTATTATAACATGAAGTTTTGTTAAGAAAACAATCATCAACAGAATTGCTTTTCAGTTTAATATTTTAGCCATCAATTCGATCAAGTAATATTTTTCAATTTCGTCACTCTTGTTTTACTTCTGAAACACAATTTTCATTTAAAGCCAAAACATTTTAATAAAGGCAGGTCGAAAATGTAGAAATACCATTTATAGAATTCAATGAGCTGATAACACACTTGAGTGAGAAGTCCTTTACATCTCGTTTGGTGTTTGATGTATTAAAAGCTTTTACTTACAACTTCAAAAATTGGATTCATACTCGTAATGTGAACACTTTTCGTAATATCCTCGATGAGCTGCTATGCCACTGAAACCTTGTACTTTACTAAGCTATTTCCCTTACAATTTATGTCGCATACTTTACTTTGCTTACACCCCCCTCAGTTTTAAGTTTTAATTTTTTTCATAGATTTTAAGCTCTTTGAGTTTCTAAGACTTAAGCTTCGAGCAAACATATGAACCCACAAAACTTCTTTAATAAACATGAATTAAAATTTTCCACTTCTTTTGTCAAAATATTTGTAGTTTAAATATTAAATAAATGAAATTTTGATTAGAAATTCACAGCACTTATGGTATGAAGCAGTGGAGTATACGGATTTAAAAATGACAACAGCACAGATAGAACCGGACACTCCATCTTACAATAACATTAATCAAACTGCTTTAGTTTTCTGTTTCTGTTTCCATTTAATTTTTCTGTTTCAAATAACTGAAATGGAGAAGTCTTCATATTCCCCATTGTTGTCGGGTCATAATGCAATATTCTCGGTGCACTTCAGTTCAATCCAACGTTGCACATGAGTGATGGTGTTGGTGATGATGTTGTAAACGAAGATTATGATAGTGTGTGAAATTTTTAGATTTTTAATTTTGAATGAAAGCATTATATGAAATTTTAAAGAAAATATTACATTAGCCAAACCACACTTAAATTTAGTGAACTGTTTCCAAGCGTACTTTTAGTTTGCACAATTCTATTTTCAGTATAACATTAGTGCGAACAGTTTATTCTATGAAATATTTATGTAGTACTAAGTCATAGCTTTTCTATGATAATCACATGGTATGAATAAAGTTTTAAGTCCTCAATCATTGCAAAGTTTTCATCCCTTACAGCTATTTATAACCTACATCCTCAATTTTAAAGCAACTTACTTATGCTTTATTTATCCAGGACATCAAAAAGGAATCAACTATCACGTTACGCAATTTTTGTTGCCGAATCAAAAACAAATCTTCATTTCACATATCATTTGAAATTTCAAAAATTGGCAGCTTTCAACATGCCAGAGAAATATTTTCCAAATAACTATACTGCAACCATAGTACGTAATTGCATGCAACAGCATTTACAACCGGCAATTGTTGTCAACTTAGTTTCAGTTTGGCAATTTGCTACAAAAAAGTTTCAGTTTCATATTGACAAAAACTCACCTTTCTCTGGCAGTCGCATTTCCAAAACCTTCTGCTTTTGTAACGATATTTCAGAATAATGCAGCTTGTACTCCTGTTCACCTCAAACTGTTTTACTAATTTCAATGTCGTCAAAAGAGCTTTAAATTTCAAAGGCAACATTGTCGTAATGCGTATCATTTGCTTGCTAAATGCTGCTTCTGGCTAAAAAAAAACTGCTTTGGTTATGCAAACACCGAAGTAATGTCGCATTGTTCCATGCTTATTCTCTTGCCTTCTCGAAATTTTGGGTTTCACCTATTGCAAGGGCTTGTGTAAAGCTGACACAACTTGTGGCACAGGCGCTTTAAAGAGTTTAAGCAGCTTTGTCATAAATTCTGCTTAGCAACATTTCTGTGTCGCTGTTTCTACCGAGCGACATACCGTCATGCTATTGGTTTTGATGCACTGTACATAACTGGGATATCGTTCTTTCAAACTTTAAATAAGGTCGTGCAAAATGCAACAGCATTACAGTGATTTTAACAATTGAAATTTCAGCTCTGTGCTAAATGATAGCTTGAGCTGCTGCTAAAGCCTTTGTAATCACTCTGCAGGTGTTGCCTCAGCTCAAAACTTTTGGTCTCTCTAATTGACCCATGAGGAATCAATGTTAGAAGTACCGGAGTTCTTAATACTTTTAAATCCTGTTTCAATTAGATATTCAGTTTGCTAAATCAGTTGATTAGCCATAATCTCTATAACGAAATTTCGTTTCTTTTTATTTTTGGAACTGACAATGAAGAAGACTGCGGCCTCTAATCATTATCTATCACTCCGTTTCATTTAATTCATTTCATTTAAATTCAATTCACTTACAACACTCACTTTCCTACGGGGTCATCGTTTGTTCATATTTCGAGTTCCCATTGATTTTCAATTTCAATTACATCACATCACCTTGAAGTTTGCCCCAACTGCAATTACAACTTGTTGGTTATTTTGTCAATTTGTTTCGTTGCGCCACGGTCAAACAACCAAACGCAGTAGGTGTGTAGTACGTGTGTATGCCAGTTGAATGTTCAAAGGATTTACGTTGGTCAAAGTTTCCGCATAGTACTAATGTTGAACTCTACAAATTTACACTATGGTTTACTCGTTTGAATGGCAACAGAAAGGTATGTTTAGGGTGTATAAAAACAACAACATCGACGACTGAGCTATTCAGTAAAACCCTTAAACGTACAAAATATTGGATAATGTCAAAATTGTTGTTGCTGCTGCACCAACAGTGCTGAATAGCACTGAAGTTCGCTTGTATGAAAAAAAAAAAAAATAGAAAAAAAGTGTTGCCAACATACCACGAAGGTTCATACGAGCAAAAACAAAAAAGGGTTGGCGCAAACAACAGAATAGAAAAATTTAGTTAAAAGCTCATTTGCACGTCTGCATTGATTTAGTTGCATTCGATCGATCGATTTGGGGTCACCAAATGCACAGTAGAAAGTTGTATTCTTTAAGAAATGCTGCAAGAAATCTTAATCAATTTTAGCTTAGCTAGATTGAAGCAGATTTGTTTAAATGGAGCCTATATTCAAATATCGGTACTTGATTTATTACCTCTCTAAAACTCATTCACTGCTTTTGTTTAGTGAAGTTTGATTGCATCTTATGAGCAAAGCGTTGTGAAGTTTTTTTCTGAATTACAGGTGCCACGCCCACTTGACGAGATTCATCCAGAACAAATGATTACTTCTAAAAATGTTTTTACATAAAAATTAAAATTTTTATCTGGCAACCCTTGAATAGTTGAATTTTTTTTTCTCTTAATGTGTCCAGTGTTCTTCATTCGTGTGCATTTTCAGTCATTTTAACCCATCCACCCCTTCTTTTTTTGAGCTGTTAGTTGTGCAAAAATGTATTTTCGGATGATTTGAGGCGAATCAGACGAATAGCGAATCTACTGACCAAGTTCTGAAGTCTAATGTCCGTTGTCTAATGGTTGGAACGAAAAATCTATATAAAAAAGAAGATGTAAAGGACAAAAGGAGGAAGTTTTCAGATTGGATTAATCTGACTAAAAAGTCGTATTAAATTTCGATTATCCGGGTTAAGCAGAAAAAGTTTATGTTAAATATTGCGGTTTTACTTAAATCATTTAGAAGTGTAACATGGATGCAAAGCAAAGGACGCCGGTCAAATGAAAGAGTTGAAGAGTAAAAGGCAGAAAAAGAAGGAGGCGGTTTTAAATAGAGATAGCTTAAAACTATGTTGTATTGTTTTTGTTTACATTTTGTTATGCTGTCGTCTTTAGTTATGTAACCTTAGTTGTTTGCAAATTTCGGACAAAATTGCGTTTAGAGTGTTGGGATACGTTGTAAAATGACATAAGTTGAGATGTAAACATTGACATTTTAAGAATGTGTTTTTATGCTAAGGGCTATGCTTGGCATTTGCTTGTAAGAGGTTTCATATAACTAATTGAAAATTGATTAGTAAGTAAAATATTGTAACTTTATTTGGATTTTTGGGTGAAGAATTAATTGAGCTTGGGCAAAGTTTTAAAACTGTTGAAGAAATACGATAGGATAACAAGTGATGTATGTACATACATAAGTGTATGGTATAACACATTGACAATTTAATTAAAATTGAGCTTGAGAATATGTCGATAGAAATATATCTATTTTTTTTTGCACAGTACAGACTTAGTAAAATAATATATTGTACACTGGAATTTTTTATTTTGTAACAACAATAAATAAAATAAGCTGGAATGAAATTCCCAAAAAATTAATTGAAACAATGCATGAAAACAGATAAAATATTTTAATTTACTAGCAAGTCTGTCAGACGTTGCTCTTCCTTTTTCTCTTATATAGGGGCGTGATATTGCCCAATTATTCTAAACTAAACAATGCAAAAAAACCTTTACAAGCTACTTATACTACATGAAACATATGTGCAAAGTCTTACCGATCTGCGCCAAATAGTTGTTGTTGGTATAAAAAAAAGCTGATTTTATCTCATATGAGAGGCGTACACCGCCCATTTTGTCATCGAAAATTACTTTTGCCCGTATATTTTATAAAAATTTGTACCAAATCTCATTCGTCTCATGCATCAAATAGTTGATGAGATATGAAGAATTATATCCTTCTCTTATATGGGAAAGGGCGTGACATTGTTCATGGGTTTAGGAGTCCATAAACGTAAACTGTCGTCAAAGGCTTTTTTCAAGGGCTACATTACCTTTTTTTATATCAATATGAGCCCAATTAAAAAAAAAAAAATTTCAGAAAATCGGAGATGCTGAAAAATATATTTTTTTTTGCATATTACAAGCTGCTTGCTCATTTATCATTATGTTTTGTAATCATATCACATTTCCTTCGTTAACAAGTTAAGCGCGGCTGCACAAAATTCAACAACAGTTGCATTTTAATTTCCGCTTGTAAAACTTTTAAAAAACTTGACAGAACAAAAATTAAAACGAACACAGGAAACTAATTAGTGTGTACTAGAATTGCAGTGTGTAAATAAGAAGTTTTTTTTGTATTATACTACCTATATATTAGGGTGGTTTTGTTTGGAAAACTTTTCTTTTCCTTGTTGATATGATAATCTCTTAGTATATTTATACTTAAGAGAAAATTCACGCACAGGTAAATTTCTGAATTCAAATATTTAAAGGACATTATCTTCAACGATGAACTTAGGAAGGTAATGGTAACAGGAGTGTAAGGTAAAACAGCCTAATGTACTTAACATATAACAAATAACAAACGGAAATGTACGAATAAAAACAAAAAAGCCATGTAGATGCTTCAAAAAACATAAAATCCACAAAAAATTTGGATACGAAAATTTAAACGTGGAAGCAACTGCAACTCGCTTGTACTGCACTTACACTCCTGGTTGCTTCCTATGACTGCTTGTCTAAAGGAAGTTGTCTTCTTGCAATATGTTGCCCTTTAAATAGATACAAAGTATCGTTTCTGAGTTGTGTAGCCTTTGAATAAGAATATTTCTTAGAAATAAATTACATATAGTTAGCTTAGAAATGGCTTATAAAAGCCTAGTTTGCGCATAGTCTACAGCAGTCCTCAGTACTTGAAGCTGGTAAGTTGTCAATATCAGCTGCATTGCCATTGCGAGGACTTTATATTGCCAGAAAAACTTCAGTGAATTAGTGTTGATTGAAAAAACCTAAATATCATGTATGAGAATTTCAAAATCGTACCTTTGCAAGCTCATTAATTTTTTCAAGTAGTCTAATTCAAATCATATCAATATGAGCAAAGTATCGAGATTCAAATCTTAATTTGTATCGTAACGCAGAAGTTTTTGTCTATTTCTGAATTATGAAATTTTGTAGTTTTGTGACTTTGTTTGAATTAAAAGACCGAAAAACGGAGACGACACGGCAACATAAAAATGAAGAAAAGCATCTGGCATGAGAAATGCAACAAAGCGCATAACTGTTTTTTTCTGTCATCTGTGTTTTGCGTGATCTTACAAATCCAAGTGCCTGCTTAATTTTCAACATTTTCTCTTACACCATAATTTTGGTTTTGCATATTTTATGCCACATTCAGATATTAATTTTGCTCCTCTTTAATTTTTCAGTTTTTACTCATTAGACAGCAGAGCATTTAACTTAAGTTAATGCATTTTGCTGTTCATTTTCATGCTGCCAATGATGGTTTTTGTTGCTTTTTTTGCAGTAATATTTAAAGCGAAAACGGAAGTCATCACGAGTATTCCTTTAAGTACGTAATATTTTGACGTTATTTGAAGTAATTAACTCTTAAGGTTGCGGAAGTAATTAAGCCTTTTTTTTTTCTTATATATGAGTTATATTATTATTTTCTTAGAGTTATTTTGCTTTAAATAACATAAAAGAAATCAGCGTTTTTCAATGAAATTTTATACAAACGCTTATCTATGCTCCCGTGCTGTAGTAAAATTGAGTAAATTTGCTTTAGAGCTCGCCCACCTCTCCCATATAACATATTTCAAAGTCTTAAGGTCATCATCGGTGAATTGTTGAATTTAACAAATAGTTTCTAAATTTCTATATTGAAACCATTATGCGCCATCCCGCTCGCTGTTATGAGCGCTGGACCAGGACCAGGTGTAATTTTTTTTCCACAGTGTTCTTATCACGAAATTTTTTTTTTCCATAGCGCACTGTCTTATCGTTAAATTATATTTATAAAAGAAAGCGAACTAGGGTCACTATAATTATTTTTTTTAGCACCTTCGATACCGCTACAATCAATTCAAGCTTTCAAATTTGTCGAAGGTCTTCCTTTTTGTTTACCCATCTCGCTACGAAGGTACCAAAAGTTATTTTTTTATATACATACTTATAACTCCTAAGCTGATGATCAAGAAAGACTGTCGCAAAGGTGAGAAAAATAATCCCAATACAAAGAGTTCCATTTCACATGATGAAATGTCATCGCTCCTAAAAATGAAAATCATTGTATTATGTTGCCTTATTCCTATCTACCTTGTCCTTTCCTTATGGTTGAATCTATCTCCATACCAATTTTCATAAAAATTGACAGTGAAAATATATATCTCTAAAATTTGGTCATCAAAATGGATCGTTCAGCTTAGTATTGAAATCCTATTTTCCTGTCGGAGACATGGCACCGCCCACTAAAGAAATATCTTTACAATGTAATATCTCCATACCAAATTACATCAAAACCGGGCTAGCGGCTTAGCCGTGACATCGTTTCTTCCAATTAGGTTCGGTGCCACGCTCACAAAAAAAATATATACTTCTGAATACCCTTTACTGGGGTTCAATCTATTTCCATACTAAGTTTCATCAAAGTCAGTCCATAAGCTTGGCCGTGTAAACATATTTTTCTGTTAGAGGCGTGGCACCGCCTACTATTGAAAATAAAAATACAAACAGCACTGCCCCATACGGGGCGAAGGAAAAAAGAAGGACCCATCACATTTAATTATCTTTGCAAGTTCTTGATCGAAAGCCAATTTTGATTTAATGGAACGTGGACTATTTTGCTACTTCCCGGGATGGCCGCCTCTTTGTTCCCCCAAAACTCCTCTACTGCGTCCCTTCTACAAATTAATTAAGTAAAAATACCCAATTAATAAAAACTTAAAACTCATACGCACATATTTATTGTTAATGCAGTGAAGGGTATTTCATTTTTTGCAAGGCCACAAATAACACATTTTCTTATATTGAAATAAAATCAATAAATCGGTCTTTAAAACAATTTTTTTTTGCTAAAAACGCATTTTTTCCTTTTTCGAACTAAAGCTTTTTTAGTCACAAAAAATTTAGTACTCATTGAGGCATCACTGATAGCAGCACAAATGACTAAACTTTTTTGCAACATGTCATAACCTATTGGGATTTTGTATGAAAAATCATATCGAATGTACATATTGTATGTGTCCTAAAAAAGCCTACAGAGTCCAAAAAAAAAAAAAAAAATTCGTGTGTAAACTTTGGAGAAACTGCTGCCAAATGCGCAGAAAACAATTCATTGCAATCGCACGTTGACAATGCAACATGCCGTGATAGGGAGGTTGCTTCTCGTTTTTTTTTTTTGCCAACAAAATCAGAGCATAATGAACTTGTCAAATTAGTGCACACATGTGACTCTTACTTAATACTCACAAAAAACAAAGGAAAATGTGACAAAAATGAACAAAACATAAAACTGCAAAAAATTTGAAACCACTGAACATAACAAATGGCTGCAATTGTGCCAGAGAAAACCACACAGCCACAGAAAATCTTTACCAAATGAGCGGAAAAACTTTAAAGAGCTTTTTATTTGTTTAATCTAAATACCTAAGGTGTTTTTCTTCTTCTTGAACCAAAAATATTATTTTGCATTTTCTTGATGTATCGTTTGATTTTGCCATGGTTTTTTTAAATTTTCTTGTATAGGGTGTTTTTTTTAGAGGTATAGAACTTTAAAATGGAATAAAACAAAGATGAATTTTTTAAATAGACATGAAAATTACTTTATTCAAAAGATAATCTTCTGGCATTATAATTTAAATATGACTTCTGGCATATGAACGCCACGGCTAGCTCGGACGTAGTCTAAAATGGAGGTCCAATTTTCAAGGTATATCGCGAATTACGCGAGTAATGTTGGCTTCGAAGTATTGAATCGTAGCTGGCTTATCGACGCATACTTTTGGCTTCACATAACCCCAAAAAAAAAAATTAAGGTGTGATATCACAAGATCTAGGCGGCCTTCTTGACTTCATAATTGCAAAAATCATGTGTATTTTGAGTGAAAATAAAGTTGAAATTTTAGTGACTATAATAAATTTGCACAATTTGGACGCGTTGTTCATGCGTCAACCTGTTCATGATGAAATGGCAAACCAAACTGAATATAAATGACATTAGAGTTGCCAGATTTGACCACAAAATCCCAGTTTTATCTTTATTCGAAAAACAAACCTCTAAAAAAAAACACCCTTTACTTACCATCCCCATCGTTCTCTTTGTTCTTTTAAAATAAAAGTTGTTTGTTTGAGAAGTAAACAAAGTTATGCAAACTTGGCAATAATAAAAATGACAAAGTTTGCTAACCTTAATTTTGAAATACTCGAAACACTTGAGAACTTTAAGCGTTTCATTTTGCTGTAAAGAAATTTTCAAGTCTGAGCTGCAATAAAAAATAATTGAAGCATATAATTAGACAAAAAAAGGGAAAAGCTCCTTTTTTTTTGCGGGCAGTATATGAGCAAGAGATATTGATATAAAAAATAATAAAAAAGTAAAAAATGTAAGAAAAATGTAAAAACTTTACGTTTTAAGGAGATTAAATAATAACTGTAAAATATTTGTAAAGCTAGCGAGACACAAAAATAAAATAAAAAAAAGAAACAAAAAAATACAGGAAAAGGATAAAACGAAAAAGTTCAAACAAGAACTTGGGTTAATTTTGTAAAGAGTATCCTATCCTTTAGGAAGTTTTTAAACAATGTGTGCGTAGCAAAAGCCCTGGATTGAAAAAATGTAAATGAACAAACAAAAAGGTGGCAATTTGCTTCTGTGCAAAAGCGATTTTTTTTGAAATTGTTAGGCAAAAGAACATTTGCTAAGAAGGCAATTTAAACATTTAGTACGTTAATATCCTGGAGCAGAAATAGCTTAAAAATTTAAAGTTTTTTTTTGAATATTAAATTCTTATAGGAATTTAATAAAATAATAGCAATGGTCCTTATAAGCAGTCGTCTGTAGGGTAATCCCTGTATTACAGAAATGCAAATTAAAATGCTTCTACCAACGAAGTATGAATGAATGTGGCGTAAAGGATATGATGCAAGATACCCAGCGGTTAGCGTGTTCACTTTTAATGCTGGCGGTGGTAGTATTATATGAAGTGAATGCATTTTTTAATCAGAGCCCCTTCTTCTCGCAAATCACATTAAATTCTTCAAGTGTATACTTTGCCGGCAAGGTCTTTTCTTTATTACCACCAGCATGATAGAGTCGTGGTACGAAATAAACTAGACCGAGGCCATTTAAAGGCCTAATATACATATACTTTTTAAATAAATCTCTTATTAATTCAGAATTAAAAAAAAAAAACAATTTTTTTATCCAATTTGTTGTCAAGTAATTGATTGAAAATTTTAAATCTTATGTGAGTTTTTAATCGTATGCGACTTTTTAATCTGATGCAATTTAAATTTTTTAGATTCATGTGATTTTTAAATTTTATGCGAGCACTTAGTCTTATGCAAGTTTTTTGTCAAATGCAATTTCTTATCTTATGCGACCTTTTAGTCTTACCAATTTTTTTTCTTATAAAATTATTTTTACTGACCTTTTAAACCTTACAAGATTTTTTTTTTGTCGCTGTGACTTTAAAACCTTAAGCAACTTTTTATTTATTATGTAACTGCTTGTTCTCATTCAAACTCCTGGTCATTTGCGACTTTTTGAGAAACATACGACTTTTAGTCGTAGTCAACTCTAAGGTATAATGCGACATTTTAGTTTCACGCGACTTAATTATTTAAACTCACTTATAGTTGTGATTTTTGTTTTATGCAATTTGTTAAAAAGTAAATTTTTAGCCTTAAAATACCTAGAACACCTAGAACACCTTTTAGTATTATATTATTTTCCAATTAGATGCAACATTTTAGTCTACTGTGTACTACTAAGTATTTAAGCTCATGTGAATCCTTCTGTTCTGTTGCGAATTTTCAATCGTATGCGTTTAATTAATTGAATTAAGTTTTTTTGTATAATGCAAGTTTTTTAGTTTTTGCGACTTTTTGATCTGCTTAATGTGCTTTTTTTGTCTGATATGACTATTTAGTCTAATGCTACTTTTAGTTTTATGTGACTATGTCATATAGAACTGACTTGTTAATATTGTATTAAATTTAAATCTTATGCAACTTTTTAGTCTTATGCTACTTTTTAGTGTTATGCTACTTTATCGTTAAATATAAGTTTTGGTATTAGGGTATATAATTTTGTCATTCCGTTTGTTTCGCATAGACGAGGATATAAATTCTTATCAATAAATTTAGCCATGTTTGTCTGTCTGTCAGTCCGCCAAGCAAGATTTGTGAATGAAAATCGGTATACAGTCCCTTCAAACAAGGATCTTGTGTTAGAAAATGGGCGAAATAACACAAATAAAACATTTAAAACGCTATATTGAGAGAATTATTTGATGTAGTGTAACCGAAGTTCTAGGAAAAGCTTGGAAAAGTTCTGGAGCATACTCATACGACTCATACGAGCAAAAACTTGAAAACGCTATACTGGAATAAGGTAATGAAAACAAATTTCACACAAACAGTAGGAATTATTCGAAAAAGTTCTCAACAAGAATTCGGCCATGGCATTCTCCATAGAAATAAAGATTTTAAAATGCTATACTGTGAGAATTATTTAAATTAATGAAACCAAATTTAACACAAATAGCATCAGTAGAAAATTTGGCGAATTCGAAAAGAGGACGTGGCACCTCCTATAAAGCATAATCTTCAAAATGCTACATAACGAGCTATATATGTAAGTGTACCCTTTTACTAAAACTGGTGGTGGTGTAGGGTATATAATTTTTGTCGAAGCCAAAGATAAAATCCTTATTAGTTAACTTTTAGTCTTAAACGACCTTTCAAAAACAATCACCAATAAAAGTAAAAAAAAAACAATTACCACCACAAATGAGAAACGTAGACGCTAATGCCTTAGGGCGATCAACACAATGTCTGTGATTTCGTTTTTCACAAAATCAGAAACTTCATATTGAAGCTTAAAATCACAAAAAACTACATACCTACTAAATGTACATATGAATCAAACATGACAAAGCCAAGCACACTTGTACCAAAAATAACAAACCCCTATTGGCATCATCGAAAACTTTACCAACATTCATCAGACGAATTTACAACCGTCAAGAACTTTTGAATTGTGAATTTCCGGCTAAAACTTGAAATCAATTTAATACACATGGCATTTGCTTTGATCTTTGATTTTTTGCCAAAAAAAAACCCTACAACAAGACCCTAAAAATAACCAAACAAATAGAAGAAGAAAATGGAAAAGCAAAATGCAAAAACAAATTGCTGAACATTATCTTTGAAGGAATGGTATTTTTACAACTAAAATTTATTTAAGTCAAATGTTATACATCGTTATCCGCACACAAATCTACTTGGCGCTCAACGCCCAATTTCTGCAAAAACTTCAACTGACAGTTGCTTAACGATTGACGTGAACATCACCACTGGCGAACACATACACATATGCTTACACACTGACAATATCAAATGTAAGGTAAACAAATACAAGACATTTGAAACACATGTCCCCTCTCATAGGAATTACAGCAACAACCACAACAACGACAACTCAATGACAATAAAAATGTTGCATCATTGCCAAAGTGTCAGTGTAATACCAACAACAACAGCAACAACAACAAGAATAACAACAACAACAATAGCGATAGCAGAAAGCAACAGCAGCAGTTGCAACAGAACAAAAGTACAAACGAGTGTGCATCAGGAATGCAGATCCTTTATGGCTTTCAACGGTTGTAAAATGGGGTCATATCGTGTAATAAAGATGAAACTTCTGTTGAGCTTAACACCGATGATGATGATGCTGATGGTGTAGCTGATGCTATTGCTGATAGTGTTCTTCTTACGATTATGTTGTTGCATCATATCGAATTTGCCAATGTTGGTAATGTTGTTATTGTTTAGTTTCGAATTGCCATTAAAAGTAATACTCATAAGATTATTTCCTTCCACAGCTTAATATATTTTTAATATCGAAATCTTTGTATTCATTTTAAAAACTTTCACAGAATAAATGTCTTAACTTCTTCAACTTTTAAGCTCAAATACGTTAGTTTACGTAGGGTATTCACAGAGCAATTGTTTCATAGATATTAATTCTGAAAGAAGAAGAAGTCACACGACTTTTTTAATGTCTTCAACTAATAATTATAGCAATATTTCAAAATCCTAGAATCTTAAAGATTATGATTATATCTACCGGAGGGTAGATATCCGCAGCGCAAAAAATTATTTTGGAAATGACTCGAATTATGTATCTTAAGAACCTCATTGAAAATTTTCCTGCACGACAAATTTATTTAAGTCCCACTGGCGCTATTTTTCTGACAAGTACCTTTCTTTATGTTTGGGACTATATTAAAAATTATAATATATATTCAAAAATAATAATCTGTGAAATACCTTGAATTTTTGGGAAGGATGCGACTCAAGGGCTAAAAAATTTTTGCTTTAAATTTCATACGTCAAAGTAACTTGAATGATAGCACCACAGCCAAAAATTTCAGCCCGCTAGGAGGGCAATATCTTCAAAAGGAGCCATATTTTGGTCAGGAAATAGCCATCTGTAGTCAATTTTAAAATATTAGTTAACAAAATCCAAATATCTAAATTTAACGCTATGGCAATCACTTTTTTTTGTTAGGTTATCTATCTTACATAAAAAAAATTTTAAGCTTCTAGACTTTAAGACCAATTTTTGCGATCAGATCAAGTGAAGTAATTTAAGTAAAATAAGACAAATCGAGATTTTATGCATAAAACTTTAAATAGGTTTGATTTTGTTTGTCGTTTCACACTTTTTAAAATGAGCCACCAAGCAATAAAAAAGGTTACTAAAGCCTGAAGATATTTCATAGACATCGAATTGCTTAAACTTCAATTTTCGTTTTTTCCCATACCTTATCCCAAAAATTTTCGCAAAAAAACTGATTCCCCAAAAAGTGTAAAAAAAACTTCCAATCTGTAAACGCTGCTATCTGCAGAAGTGTCACCTTAAAGCAGAGCATTTATGTAATCACTTGTTTTACACACAATTTCAATCAATTTTTAAATTTTCGTATCTTGTAGTCTATACATCATCTTCGTTTTTACTGCATTCTGTAGCTGATTTTATTTTCTTCTCTCTTAAGCTCTCAGCGCTTTTATATGCATGACACTAACAAGCTGAGTTCCAGCTTTTATCTGTTGGTTTTACAACTTACTTCCGTTTAGCCCAACCATATCCCACTCTTTATTCGTCATTTCTTCGTCTTTCAATTTTTGCACTTGTCAGGCTGCCAAAAGAAAACAGCTCACAAATATTGCTGCTACAGCTGTTGTTGTTGCTATAAACTAACACAATAACCAAGTTGCGAGGAGTAGAGATCTCTTCAAAATAACAACAACAGCAGTATCAAATAACGAAAAAAAATTTCTTTGTTGTACTCATTGTTGCATATTCTTGTTGCATTTTACAATTTCAAGAGTATTCGTTGTTTTACATGGCAAAAACTTTTTCAGCGATGTCAAATGACGTCTTAGCTTGATCTTTAAATTGTGATGTTTGATGCTCTCATAGTTGCATTTATGACAATCCTTTTAAAACAGAGCATGCGTGGTGGTTGTTCGAGTCTTTTATTCTCAAATAAACTTTCAAATTTGGCAAAATCATGCAAATGTTGGAGACAGTAGGAGGCACTCACTACAAATCCTGCGCGTTGAAAGAGTTTTGTGAAGGCTCTATGCTCCGTGAGAAGATAAACGACACAAGAAGAGAAGGGAGTTCTAATTCAGATCATGATGTATGATTTTAAATTTAGTCAAAATTTCTAAAGGATTTTTTTTCCGTGTACACAACGACGACAGTACGTAAAACATCGTAACCAACAATAAAAACCAAAGAAATTTTTATTCAGTTTTCAGCTTAGGCCATTTCTTGTTTAACTTGGCAGCAAACTTCCTGCTAAATGCGACATGTCGCACATTTTTTTTTTAGATTTTTAAGCGCTGATTTTTATGTTTTAGCCAACATACAGTGCATACATGTAAGAACTCTTCACAAAATTGAAAATCCTAAATAAATTTTCCTCTAATATAATCTAACGAGTCTAGTTGATTTATTTGCTTCATTTTTGTTTTTGTTGAAATTTTGGCTGAAATAAAGTTTCATGATTATAGAAAAAAATATTTTGTATATGAATTTTCTTCTCTAGTTTTTTTTTTTAGCTACAGTCGTTAAACATAACATATGTATTAACATTTTTGTTTCTTTTGCGCTCCTTGTGGTTACATGCAAATGCATATTTTTTAACGAAAAATTCCATTTCTTCCTTTGATTCGCGTGTAGGGAGAACATCTAAGAGCGTTAGACGTGAAGCGTGCATGTGTACGATTTACTTAGAATTTCTTTTCAATTTTATAATGAAAATAAGTCACTGGAATTAAATTGAAACTTGAAATTTAATTCACTGGAAATTTAAAATTAAGAAATTATTTTTTATGTAAATTTTCTAAACTTTCGATTTGAACAACGTCTATTTCACTTCAAAGGAAAAATCGGCTGATATGAAGAATTCAATTTGCATGCAATTTGGATCATCATTTGGTCTTAGTGAGTCGGTACTTAAGTCGGTGACTTAACAAAATCTAACATAATTTTCCGCCTGGCCAAAGATAATATCCTAACTAATTTTTTTCTGCTCATCATACTGAATATGGTGTGATCATAGCTGCTCCCATGATGTAAAATGGCAACATTGCCTGCTTAATCGCATTTTTCATTTCCGTTGCTCCCGATAGCAAAAGCAATTGCCGTATGTTCACTTGTCCATTAAGGTTGCACGCACAATTTACTATGCTGAATAGTCGGACGCTTGACTTCTTACGCTTTTAACTGATGTTGTTGCATACTTTTGAATGAAATTGTGGCTAATTGACGGTCATATATGGAGTGTGTGTTGGCAAGTTTGTGGAGTGTTTTGTGGTGCGATTTTATGCTGTCTATTCAGTGCATTATGTTGCATCGCAGATGATTCATAAGAATTTCGTTGAATTTACTAAAAATTAATTTTCTAATGGGTATTCGAACATGTTTCCAATGAAAATACATAAATGCAAATACGAATGAATATATTAAAATTATTGAAAGAGCTACTTGCAGATATTGAATCTCAAATTGTTTAGACATATCTAGCAACAAGCTAAAAGGAAACAGGATAACGCCAATACAATGTAAGTAGATGAAATATTTTAAATATATTCGAGTACATGAATGTTGACGATAAGCTGAGCTCATTTTAATTTTAAAATAAATTCTAAAAATAGCTTAATACAAGTAAAACGTGCAGACAGCAAAGTCGTTTACTGTCTTGGTGTTGGTAATGCGTTTAATAAAAGATGACATCATTGCTGTTGCTGCAGCTACAACTTATGCACACATACATACATGAATATATTTCATATGATATATGTAAGTACAACAGAGCCTATCCAAAACAGAAGGAGGGAGTACAAATTTTCAACATGGCTTTTTGAAGCACTTCCACAATTTTATACTATGGGGTACTAGCATACGGGCTTTTTTGAAAACATCCCTAGTAGTGAAGAGAAAGGAATTGAAATTAAATGTTGGCTCCATTTTTTTAGATTTTCTATTACGTTCAATTGAAGTTGATGGAATGCTGCAAAAATCGTGCTGTATTGTAAAGGGTTTTTCATTAAGCATAATAATTGTAATAATGAATGCAATGAATGGCATGAACTTATATGTGATTGTAATGAAACTGGAACGAATTTTTAAGCAGCAAAAAATGTATGTAAGGTTACTTAACAGTAATGCCTAAGTATGGAAAAGTACGTATATGTCCTAGCTTGTTTTCTCTGATTTGGTTCAACTTGATCATGTGTTCAATATGATCCATGCCGTTCCGATCTTATTTGAATCGATTTAGTGCGGCCTCATCATTTCTGATCTGCTCTTGTCTGTTCAGGTCAGGTCCAGTGTAGTTAGGTATGGTACAGTCTCTGATTAGATCTAGTACTCTTCTATCTAGTCTATTCTAGTTCAGAGTTCCTTTTCTACCAGTTGCATTCAGTCTGGTTTGATCTTTTTTCAGTATAGTTCGCGCAGGTCTGGTTCTATCTGTTCTGATATGATGCAATCTAGTAAGATTTGAACGCATTTGAACTGATCTAGTTCGGTCTTTTAATATCTGGTCTGTTTAGGTCTAGTCTGTTCTGGAAAAATTCGTTTTGGCATGGTCCTGTTCAGTTTGACTGCGTCCAATTGGATATATTGCCCTCTACTTTGTACTGGCGCAGTTTGGTGATCAGTCAAAACAACTTTCTTTCTTGAAACACTTGGAGAAAATGTAGATATATGTAATTTCTGGGAAAGGGAAATGTAGAACACCCTGGCGTATTGGTTCCTGATAGAAGTGGAATTGCAGTTAGCCATTTTGAAGACAAGCTGAAATACTATAAAATTTATTTAATTGTAATAATACTACTGGTGTTAAGTAGTCGATAAAAAGTGGGTTGACTGAAAAAATGTAGAGCGCAGTTGTTTTTACTTTAATAGTTTTCTTTGTAAATCATTTCAAAATTGTTTCTTGCATTTGATGTGTCACTTTCAAAACTTCTTTTTACCATTTTTGATTCAAATAACTTTCTGTTTCTTATGGCCACAAAAGACTACGGTAAGCATACACTGTTCTGCTACAAATTCAATCGTTAATGTATTGACACACAAAAACGACAAGCTACAGACTTAAAGGAAAAAGCTTTGATGTAGAATGCTGTCATTTTGCGATGATATTGCAGACTTCAGGCAAATTATTAATTAAATTTATTACAAATCAACACATAAGTATGTGATTATAAACAATTCAGTGTCATTAATATAATTATTACCGACTGGGCTTACAAATATTTTCATATGTACATATATTATAAATATATAGTAGGTACAGCATGAGTACCACTGACAACATTGACAACGACATCCCTGCAAGGCGACTAAGACGAGAACGATGACGGCAACAAAGGCATCAGTTTCCAATTTGATAAATTTCACGTAACACAACTGCATATGAATTTCATACGCGCAAATGTAATATGATTCAATGTGTGTGTGTGTTGTGTGAACGAGCATTAGAATACGTTGCTCTGTGTTGAAGCCTGTTGAATTGTGCATTGTACGTTCGTAGTTACTATTCAGTTTTCATGTTGTTACTCTTTACTATTCAAATGTAGTTTATGAAAGCGCTGAAAAGGACAATTTCAGATCAAGTTACATTTGAAGTTATACTGTTACCAAGAATAACATTTGTTGCTTCATATGAACCCCAGTAAACATTTGAAAGGTTCTTATATATTCCACATTTATAGCGATTAATTCATAACTCTGAACAATTAATAAAAAAAAAAATTAATATAATTGATTTTACACCATCCATACGATTATTTGACGATTCGTAATATACTTTTTTTCCGCTTCAACAAAAATCGATTGAAAATCTTCCATATGTTTCATATGTGAATTACTTCGGCGATTCGTTAACCCTGTTTCTCTCAAACAAATTATTAACTAGCATCAGAGGACGAACTCGAGTGCGAAATCATGATATCGGCAGTTGAAATACGACACTTCCGTGATTAAAAATGTTTGCTGGGACATTTGTTAGCGTATAATGAGCGAAGATGGGCATGAAGCCTTAATAGCCCAGTCATTTAGGAAAAGTTTTTTTTCCATAGTGTAAAATTTAACATTTTAAATTAAAAACTAGGCGTTGCAGGGTGTTAGCGTCGGCTACCGTGTTGGAGAGCAATTCTTTGTTATCACACTGAGCAACAATATTAACGTTTTAAATTTTTTACTTATGTACATGTCAACTTTGCCCTAATTCAACTTTGCCAACTGTTTGTCCAGAGCTTGTTCAAGTTATTCTTAATATTTTTGGAAGTTAAAAGATCGCAAAAATAGTTAAGTCAAGTAAGAGAGTCTGAACAACACCATTCCAAAATTTTAATGCAAAATAAAATAGTGACCCGACAAGGGGCAATTTTCTTTACAAACTTTAAAACTTCATCAGTATGGCCGTGCTGTTTTGTCATTGGGCAGTAAATTTATTGCGATTTTTCTTACCACCCAGATATAATAAAAAAAGCTGTTGTTATTGTTAATTCCATTACTAAAAACATGGTGTGATAGTATTTTGTTTTAAACCCTGATATTGTAAAATACTAAAAATAACGCGAAACAGCAAACGTTGATATTTTCTTCTCCGAATTGAATATTTTGATTTACAAAAATAAATTCCAATTATGCAATTTTCAGCAAATCACACGCTTAAGAAGCATTGCAATATCACATACAAACAAACTCTAATACACCTACGCAATCTACAGCTGTATGTGCTCATATTAAAGAGTCTTGCACATATTGATTAATAAATTTTGCGCACGTCATTCAGCTCGTCACAAAACACTCTCACGTGCAAGTATTGTGCAACATATCCAGACACACACACATACCCCCACACATATTACTACTAATGCGCGAATTTAGCAATATTTGGTTTAATCAACTTACTCACACGTACATCTGAATACACACTTATACACTTATACAGCACATTTACTCCTACACGTGCGGCTGACGTATTAATTTTACAAATGCAATCCGCTTTTAGTGAAAAATCAAACGCAGACAGTTGATCAGAGCAGCAGCAGCAGCTTCATTGTGATGTTGCCATCATCGGAGCAGCAACTTTCAACCGTCCTTGTCCAGTGATGCGCATTAAATGCAGACGCCAACATTTAACTTTAATTAAGTTACAATCCCCAGCAGGCTCTTAACAGGAGTGGCCAGCAGCTTGACATGTGCGCTGCTCATCCGGTGCTGATTGTGGGTCAAGTGATGACCTTATTGTTGGTTTTATTTTACACTTGAAAAAAATTAAACCAACGAACTCTGCAAAATTCAATTGTTTTGATGGAATTAAACAAAATTTTATATAATTTTCTCACAAATTAGCAAAATTCAGTAAAACTTGGGGAAGTGATGCACTTAAAAAAACTAGGTGAGTTCCAATATGTAAAAAATAAAATTAAATAAGTTAAGTCGAAAGAAGTATTAGCACTGCTGGTCATTTTCGAAGTTTTTTTTGCCTAACCTGATATCAAAGGAGGAGCTTCAGATATTTGAAAACGATAATTTCAACATGTGAGTCAAAAAATAAAAGTAGAAGTGGATTGGCCATACGTAAGTCGCAAGAATTCTCTTGCAGCCTTTTACCTACACATGATTTCATTAATAACTTCTTGTGGCTTTATTCGATGTTCTTTGATATCCCTGATCAAAGACTTCTCATGTAACTTTTCCGTCCCTAAGCATTTCCTTTTGCCTCTATACTTTTTACGGGTAGCTCGATTTTTTTCATTGTAGTGTTCCTCTTTACGATTTTTTAGCATTCTTCGTTCAACGATTTATTTCTTTTATTTTTAAAGTGAACATTTCAACATACTAAAGTTTTCATGTGAGATCTTTTGTAATTACTAGTACCAGAAGTTCGACTGTAGTTCGGCATTTGTTCTGAGATTCGCCAGTCGAAAAAGTATGGGAAATGTTGAAAAAATTTGAATGAAGTCGAATTAGTTAATAAAATATGGGAAATGTTGAAAAAAAAGTTGTGGAGTAGTTGAAAAAATCGAAAAATTCAACAAGATTGAAACAGGTTGACAAATGTTGAAATGTGCCATGTCCACTTTTCCAATTCGTCCACCTTTTGGTTCAATAAATTATATTCGTAATCGGCATTCGAATGCCAAATTTTATCAAAATAGCAAGTATAATTTGCAAGGTACCCAGTGGTACAACACAGACCGATTTTGATCCAGAAACAGCTTTTTATAAACAGCATTCTAACACCAAAGCTTTTGTATGATTGCTGACACAGTATGTTAAATATGTCATTTAAGGTATTTTAACTGTATGGGAGGTGCCACGCCCACTGGTGCTATTACGCACGCTTTTGATTAAGCAAGCGATAGTTCACATAAAATTATACTTACAGCTATTTCTTAATTATCCCGAAATCCACGCTCCTGTAAGAGCCTTTAAAAACTTGTAGCCCAGCCTAATCTTATTTTTTTTGAGGTTCGCACCAAGTCCCAAAGTTTCAATAAAAATCGCTGAAGCGTCGTTGTAGCATAATTTCATGCAATGATCATTAACTTGTGTGCCAAATCTTTTTTTTTTTTGATAAAAAGTGCCAAGATTTCTGCAGACCTATTTTAAAGTCGTTTAGTTTTTAAATACGAGATACGAGTTCGATCACAGCTTTTACATTTTCATACTACTATGAACTTCCTCGCTATCAATGCGCTCATTCTATTTGCTGTGACAGTATCACAAAATTATTCTTTGACAAGCCCCAACAAAGAATTTTTCTTAAAAATTATAATTTCAATAATCTGCTTCAAAAGTAATTGGTTGCTTATTGCTTAAGGGACAGGACCTCCGAAAAACTCTACGCTATAATAATATAAATGTATGTAAATACGAGTACATTTTTCAACGGTTCCATTTTAATTCATTGGAGTGAAGGTTAAAATTCATTCGGTATCTCAGCAAAAATGCGAATACAAAACGTAATTGCATTGTCAACGGAAATAACAAGAAGCAAATCTTTGAAGTTTGTGTGACATTATCAGGTAAATCTTTCAAGAGCACGCTAATTTCATTATCGATTTGCAAGCGCGCATACTAACGGCTGCAACACTGATTCCTTACCTTTTAATGAAAGAATGTAACGCTGGCAACAACAAAAATCTTTATTTATTTTTCTTTCTTTCATTTTTCAAAGCTTTCTTTGGTTACGTTTCGCTATCACTCATTCTATTCATTGAACAATATCTTTCGTTTTTTTCTACATTTTTTCAAAGTTCTCCTTTTTTGTCCCAAATATATTGTTAATATACGCGCAGTGCACATTGGGTAATATTGCTTTTTTGTCAGATAAAATTAAATTTAAGATGCTTTGTATCTCGTAGCTTAAGGACCTCTCAATATACTTAAATAAATAAATAATTTTAAGAATCAGTAGGAATTGAAAAATTTCTGAAAGAGGGTACTAAGTTTTTCCTAAACAAAAATCTGTATTTTTAATATGATTAGTGACAAAAAAAAAATCTCATCAAATTTCCCCCAAATTATTTTCCCACAAAAATTTTTACGGGTATTCCTTCTTTTCAACTTAACAACCTTGACGATTACACTAGTTTCTACTAAAAAAAGCTTGTTTCTCAAACTCGAAAAACTCCTACTATTTTTTTCTCAAGAGTCGTCATTGAGACATTTCTCCTCCTCCGGCAGGAGACAAACGGTAAATATTGCTATACCTTTACCAAAAAAAAAAAAAAATTCAAATTTTTCAAGAGTCTAGTCATGTTACAACTCCACTGTGCCACACTGTGTAATTCCGTATAATAAATAGCAAGGATACAAAAAAGGATACGAAAATGTAAGCAGCGAAGATAAGTAAAGATCATGCCGGCAAAAATTATAGAAAATGTGTTGTGTTGCTGTGTTGCTTTGTGCTGTTGCCATCAATTGTTTTGTTATGTACAGGTGTACCATGGCGTCATTGAGTTAAATTAATTGTACTGTTGTTGTGTTGCCACTGCTACCGCTTCGAGACCATTGTTAAGAAAAATATTCGTAATATTGAAATAACGCATTGTTGACGCAAGCTTTGTTACGTTGAATGAATTACGTTGCGTTGCGTTGCTTTGTGCTACGTGGCAGGTAGGTCAAATTAATGTGATTTGATTTAGTTAGCCCAACGAGTTGTGCTGAAGGTTTGTTTAATGACACTCTAATGATTAGGCTTGCCAGATGTTCAAGATTTCAAGGAAATTTTTAATCAAAAACCCTTAAATGTTCTCAATTTAACGTTATTATAAAAAAAGTGCAATTTGTGGAATTTCTTGTTCGTTCGATTGGTTTTTTTTCAAAAAAAGTATTTTTCGGGCAACATTTTTCTTAAAAAATTTAAAAATATTAGTAAGCAATTAAGCGATTTTTTATTAAAACTTTTCCATCATAAAAATATGAAAAAAGTACAATTGCGAAAAACCGATTTTTCTGATAAAAATATGCTTAGTAAGGATGGACTTAAGACAATTGATTTCTCTCTTATATAAAATATATAATTAATGAAATTATGGGTTGATATTATATTATTTTGCAAATCATAAAAGTTGCTCAAAATGGCGTATTAGTTTATACAATTATTATCTTTCGTATGACACCCATATTATGGAAATAGAACTAAGACTCTAAAATTGTACTAATATTTAGAAAATCTGTGTCCATCACTACTACCCTAACTTTCGATAGCATTTTCATTATTTTTAATTGAAATTAACTCGCTTCAAGTGGGAACTCCTTTAAGAAATTATTTTCCAACCAATTCGATATTGAAAAATAGAGTAATTTTTTTGAAAATGGTAAAGATAACACGATCTTAATAACTTTTCTTTTTAACTGTCAACTGGTAACTCTACCATGATGATGATGCGAACATTTATCTATGTCTGTTTTTGATCTGCTAAAGGCTAAGTATGGTCCACTGAATCCAAAAAATAGCGCTATAGAGTTAATCAAAGTTAATTGAATTTGAATTGTTTTGTTAACGAATTTAATTTCACTGATGACATAAACAACGCAAAATGCACTGATTGTTTATGATGCGATTTATTTTGATTGTTATGTTTATAGTGGTAGGTAATTTGATGCTAAATGTGACCAATTAGCAATGAGATATTAATCTGTCATTGTAATTTTATGCATGTGTAATATTACTTTCCATAATTTTTCAAATAACATGCTAAGCACTGTAGATACGTTAGGAACATGATGATAATTGTTCACATATTTATTTCATTTATTTGTATGGATGCAAACATATTGGCGACACTGCAGCATTGCAACAATTGCAGCAGTTGTCAAATTCAATCTATTTCTATTTTGATATGTGACAGAATGACATATGAATAAATTATCAAACGTTGAAAAATTTTACGATTCTGGTTTCTCTGTGACATTGCATTAAATTTTCTTAAACATTTTTTTATATACATAAATCATTTTCAATGAAATTCGATATGAATGTAAAATTTTTTATGAAAAATTTACACGCAGAAAGCTTAACAGCTGCTTTTGTCATTGCTGCATTCATTGTGTTTCAATCGTAGACGATATGACAGCATTTGATCCAGACGCCAACTTGTCGTCGTAATGCAATGTCGCAACATTCATTGTGCTTACAGCATAACTCGTCGGATTCTTGAAGAAAATATTATTGAAATATTTTTTGTTCTCAATATTTACACGAATCCATGACGCAAATAGACCAGCGAATGATATTGCTTACAACGTCTAACAATGGTGTCTACTTTCTCCATTTTTTTTTGTAGCTTCGAGAGCTTCGGAACCCTGGTTTACTATCAAAATGTATTTAATGGCTAGACTTCGCTGTCGTGATACTGAACAATAACTGTATATTAGGCTTAGAAAATCTCACTCATCGGCTCAAAGGTCACTGATGATTCCGAATAAAAATGCATGAAACCCGTATGACTTTAGCCAGGTTTTTTAGTTTTGCTTTTTTTTTTTTTGTATTTTTTTTGGTGTCATCACAAACTGACTGAACAGTAAACTCAGTAAAATATTTTAAAACAATTTAATTTTTAACAAAAGTTTATGTAGGTACTTTTTTCGCCTTTTCTATTTTTATGAAAATGTATTTATCCGCTTAAGACGTGTTTTTGATGTAAATTGCAAGTACTGAAAGAATTCCGATTTGGTTCTGATTCAAGTGACCATATCAGAGCGAAAGTTCTTTAATCATTTTTTTGCAAAAATTTGTGTTCGTCAATTAAAATAAGAAGGTAGGTTGAAAATTAACTATTCAATTGTAAACTGCTACTACTCTATTAACTGCACTCAATTAAAAAATAAAAAATAATTTTCCAAATTAAAAATCAAATATAAAAGTATTTTCTCAGTAATTTTGGTCATTAATTTTTAATTAAAGTGACTCACACATATCGAAGTTTTAATCTGCAGGTGAAAGAATTTAATTTATTTCAATTATTGAAATTTATTTAATCTCAGCACATGTCATTTCAATTAAAAGCTCTATTTTTTGTGATATTAAATAAATATATATACATATATTTTGTATCATTTCACATTGTAGCATAATATATATTTTATATAGGCACCTACTCGTATGCAAATAAAAAATTATTAAATTATTTGAATACATCATGGAAAATACTTTAGAAAATTCAATTCAATAACCATATAAAAATAATTGAAAGCATTCAACGAGTTAATTAATGACTTCCAACTATGGTTATAATTTCTCAGCAGTTCTAACAAAATTTTCTTCACACCCTTCTCCCTTCTCTTAAAAATGCTATCGCATAAGTAGCGTTCACAATGAATGTATTATGGTAATAAACGGAAACAAAAGTAGCTGAAATCAGTGATTGGGTGTTGTGGAAAGTGTGCTGAATGCAGTCATGAAATGTACTTTGCAACAAAGACTTTTGTCATACTTCACATATTATTCCGTTTATTCTATATCTATAATCCAACGCTCTTATTGGAATACCCATATAAATACCGAAAATGCATTAAACTGTTTCTATTAAATTAGTTATCAGCAAAGAACGTGAAAGCTACGCCTATGTGGCCTCTTGCCTTCTGTATTTTCTCGTATTAAATTTGTGTTCAACATGTCGTATGCGTAATCGCAATTTCAAAATTTTGCTCACATACGCAAAATATGAAATCAACTAATGTCGATAAATACTAACGAACCTCAAGTTGTCTGATTAAAATTACATTTGATTGTCTGTCAGCTCAAAGGGCACACACACACGAATGCACGCTACACGAAAACATAAACACACACATTAATGCCTTAGCACATTGGTGCACAGTAACAAACGACAACGACGAATGTCAGCAACATTTGTTGTCAATTATACTTCAACTTTAACTAATTGCACAGTATTCGTAGAAGAGTAAAGCAAATACCAATACAAAGTTAAACACATGTACAGATAAGCATAGATACAAACAAGGAATGAATCCTTTTTACTAAAGCAAGCTGCAGTGTCAGCAACATTTGGTTAAAGTAGGTGTATCAAAGTGGGTGTATTTGTTAGAGAAATCATCAAAAGTTAAATAGAAAATCAACAAGAATATTAAATGCCAACAAACTGAGACGCATTAATGCAAACAAGCAGCACTGACTACAATAGCTATTGCTATACATAGATAAATATACAACATGTGCAGGGTGAGTTACACAAAGAAAAAAAAAAATGTTTTTTATATAGAGCTTAGTAGTTGCTTAGTGGTTGTTACATTATCACTTAGTTTGTTAATTTGCTTGAGCATTCTACCTCTGGCCGAAAATCATCACCGCTTTAAAATTAAAATAAACTTTTTATTGATTTTTCTCTATGTACTCATGCTTGCTTGATGATGCTTGAATGAGCCCTTTTTGTGTGGCATTTAAAGGCGTTATAACGCTAATTGAGAGTCAATAGCAAAGTGTAGCCAAGAATGCTTGTATACTTAGATTTTGATTTTGACTTTGATTTTCGCATTGACGTCGAGGTTAAATTTTGGGGTTAAAATGCCAAAGATTGAGGTTTGTGTTGAGGAGAGTGGTGTACTGAGTTTTATGCCCTTTGATATCAAAGTGTTGCTCACTTTTGTATAAAGGCCTTGAAAACAAAGTTGTATCCTTTATTGGTAATGTTATGTGTACTGTACTTATTACATTTTATTTATTTTTTTTTGGTACATTACTATATAATACTTAGAGCGCAAATGCAATAAAAGTGAAATTTAATCTGGTTGGAAATAAGTTCATTTAGCTGCAGAGGTAAACAAATTATAAAAAATTTTATCAATTTTGCAACATAGAATTTTCATTTTCCAAGTTAAGAGAAATTATCCATATAAATTTAAGGTTATTTCCTATTGGGTGCTTACCCGTATAGATGTCAAAGAATCTAATTAATTTTATTCGATTATGGTGAATTTAGAAAATGTTAGGCACAAGCTAACACATATAAATAAACATTACACACGCACACATTTTGCCTTAGACACGTGCACAATCGATGTTTGTGTTGCTGTATAAATTGCGCTTTTCCTTGTAGGCAGCATAATTTTTACATTTCTTTACAATATGGGGCATTACAAGTCAAACCGAAAGACGAAATTGGAAATCGGATTAATACAATTTTGGTTTTGCCCAATTTTCAAGTTGAATAATGAAATTTTCTCGAAAAAAGGTAAAACATATTTTCATAGCTTTATGTCAAAAAAATTTTATTCGAGATAAGAAAATATTTAAAAAAATAATACTTATTTTCCATAAATCTTAAAAAATTATAGCGAAGCAATTGATTTATGTCAAGATGATTTTTGATTCAACATCAGTTAGTCAAAAAAAAACCAGGAAAAAAATAAGCTTTAAGGTTCACATCCTTTCGTTTTAGCAAAGAATGCCCCATATACATATGCATATACATGTACATCTGTGTGCAATATATATAGCAGCTTGCGTGTTCCTTTGATATTAATTGAAGTAAGATTTTCATTAGTCTCTCACGTTTTCTCTATAAAAGTAATCAGAATTACTTGCTTAAATTTTCATGAAGGTGCTTGATGCAAAAACAAAATAAAATAATGTGTAAGTCGTTCATAATAATGAAGTGGTGAAAAGGTGAAAAATTTTATTAAACGTAATTAGATATAAATTAAGTAACAACAATTTCAATTACAACCGATGACAATGAACTTTGCTTGTTCTTTGAATTGAAGAAAGTATGACATTGGGCTATATTACTTTCAGCATAAATTAAAGACAACTACTCTGCAATACCAAAATTAAGATAAGTTATATATTACTATACCATCTTCATATCTGTAATAGTAGTTTTAGTACTTGCTGTGATAATACAAAGTCTAACGTGCTTAGTACTGCTAGGTTTGTTTGGAGGTCAATGTCGTCGGCATAGGCCCATCGTTTCCAGTAAGAGTGCAACTTAACATATCGTCCTGCAAAATTTTAAATAATAAGTGGGACATTAACCAGTCTTACTTGAATCCAATGTTTGATTTAATTGACGGTGAGAGATCGCTGTTGTGAATGATCATAGTGCACCCTAGTACATTCCTCTTCACAGTGCGTTTTAAATATATAAATATCTTAGACAGACAGACGGACATAGCTATATCGACTTAGGTGGTGACGCTGATCAATAATATATATACTTTTCTATACCTGCCACGCCCCCTTCTATGTATTACAAACGGAATGACAAAGCGAATATAGCCTCTGTGTAGGGTATAACAAATTTAAAATTTTCTCATTCTGACCAATTATTCGGACTAACTGACCAATTATGACCAATTCGTGACCTATTAGATGCATATAATCTCATTTCAAAATTCGCTAGATGGGGTGCGAAAATATGCAGATGACCTTGAAATTTTTTAAAACGCTTTAAAAAATGTACTCTTGCTGACCAATTATTCGGAGTAACTGACGAATTATGACCAATTAGTAACCTATTAGATGCACTTTTTTTTTTTATCAAAATTCGTCAGATGGGGTGCCAGCGGGGTGGAGCTAGGTTTGTGCTAGTGGTATAGTAATGTTTAAAGCTGTTTTTTATCATGTTCGAGTAAGAATTTTCATCCGGATCGCATATAGTTGGCTCTATTAGAGATCCGGGCCGGATGTAGGTAATGCGAAAATAAGTCTGAGCGAGGTCTTTTGATTTAAGATACGTTCTTTGATTTGAGAAACATATTAGAAATATGATTTATGTTAGTAGGTAGTAGAAAATAAGTACATTATTTAAAGTAAATTCTATTTGAGTCTCTTACAAATATCCAAAAATAAAATTTTCCTGCATAAATTAAGCATCAAATTTTAGATCTATAAAAATTTCTACTCTTTAACACATAAAATGTTTCTTTAATTCTTGTATACATTAGATTTTCGTTATCCAAGCATTTAATTCATTTGACAATTTTACTAAAGACATGAAAAATCGTTTGAAAGTTATCACTTCAATAAATTCATGTCCTTCCATCAACATATGTGTTGGCAAAATTTTAATTTAAAATTTTTGCCACAACAATAAACAAGAGATTAATGCTGAAACTGCCAACCAAGTAAGCAATTTGACATATCTTTCTCAGCAACTTTCTATATAGGAGTCCTGCATGTGTGCCATGACTGTTTATGATTTTAAATTCGAAATGCATTGAATTGAAATGAGTTTAAGTCATAAATCACATAAAATTGCTTATAAAAATCATTTGCGTAAATGGAACTGAAGACAAATCCCACAAAAACCAACATCTAACTGATAGGGTTGGCAGTTGAAAGTGCAAGAGGTGAAGCATAGTTTGATAAAAACAATTTAAGTTGTCATGCACTTTTTTAATTGATACTAAATATAAAAAATTTAAAGCATCTGTCTTCAAAAAATGTTTAAATTTATTTTTGACTTTGAAAAATCAAGGACAAATTTTAAAATTTTCGAAAAATCATAACGATAGGCCTAGTAATTAAACCAATTATCAACACGAAACAGATGGTATCAAAAATATCAAGTTTTCATCCCCACTACTTGAGACAGTTTCTGAAGAAACAGGAAAATATTAAACGATATAATTACCATACAACAAGACAACACTTTACTCAACTTTGAGGTTAATCAGTAAGGCTCGATTTTTGGATTAGGATACTTGACATGTAATACGTTACATATACATCTTCAATTTCTTGTGAATCTTTTTTAATGGGGCGATTTTGTCTGGAATTTGCCTTTATCAACCAATATAAGCACTTGTGACAAGTTTGTGAACACTACCTAAAATAACTCCCTTATAGCTTTGCTTGTAAGAAAGAAATCTTTTTTTTTTTAATTTATGGAAATAACGAACTATTCACAACGAAATTTTAGCTAGCTACGTAAGGCTTAAATCGTCTGCAGTTTTACAAAAAATCGATGGAAAACAAAGTAACATAAGAAGTATAAGCAAACCAACGACAATAAAGTGTTGTTTAAGCACTTGAATGCGAACATAACCGCAACACAGACCGACTAAAAAGGCTTAGAGAAACAGACGCAATACCTGCGAGAAGACACAAAAACAAAGTCGAAGTCGAAGCGGAGTCAGCAATGCGATAGCGGTTGAGGTCTAGTTAAGTTTTTTAGCCATTTTACATAATGTGAAAAACTTTTTCTGTTGCATTTCTCTTCTTTACATATTTTCTTCATCAGAGTTGTGACTAATCCTAATGTAGATACTTATGTTTTACATGGCACAATGATGTCTAGAACTGAATGTTGTGGCTGTATATATCCAAAATAGGGAAGATTATTGAATTTTCAATTTCTTAGACGATCAAGAGCTAAGATAGTGTTAATTGACCTATTTGGTTATTTTTAAAATTTCATGTATTTGAAGCCAAAATTATACGTTATGGAGGTGAGAGCAAAGTATCAAATTGTCATGAGCTCGACAACTTCAGGTGTTGTTGGTCCAGAGTATACAACTCAACTAAAAGTAGTTGTAAGAGATTGTCAGAAAGTCAAATACTTTTTAAACAGCGAGACAGCGGATCTCTTTAATTTCATTTGGGAAATTCGTGCCGAAATGCTTGCCAGCCAAATAGATGTAATTCATTTTCGATACCGAAATATTGAGCATGGCAGACCGAACAAATAAGATACCTAAGAATAAGAAACTTCCTTTTTAATTCACAGCACCTTTTGATTTACTATCAAAAGCATCTTAGTCCAATAAGGAAGACTATGTATGCATGTTTGCGACTTAAATCCCGAAAGTATAATCATATCATAGCCAATACTGTACTTCAACGATTAAATAAATTCTCGACTACCATTGAATGAATAAATAAGTAAGTGGATAGCTGAGGGCGAACATTTACTGCTGGCTTAAAAGAAAGAAAAAAAAGGAATGTTGTTGATGTTTGAGTATAAAAAGTAAAGGAACCGGCAATAATCGACCCAGAGACTTTAGATTGTGTACTCAGCAACTGTTGTGACGATATTAACGCACGTTTGCCCTTAACAGCGTTTTAGCTTTTGATGCAGATTTTCTTTGTTTTCATCTCCTTTCCTCAGTCATTTGTGTATTCTCTGCACAGCACGTCTATGAATTTCCATACATTTGAAATCCTTTTTTTTATGCTGTTGTTGGGATTTTATTTTTAACAAAAATAAAAATTAAAAGAAGTCATTTACAATTTTCTTATATTGCGCTCTTGTTAATAAAGTTTCAAAGCTACCTAGTAGGAATTGAAAATTGACACCGTTACTCCACTAAGCTACTTAATAGCAACAGTGTCTGATTCTTGGCTAATAAACTTAAGACCAATCCAAGCGGAAACTTTTCAAAGAACTAAAAATATTTCTTCCGAAAGATGGAAAAGTACAAAACAAATATTTGTTTTTGCGTGAGTAACTAAAAAATAAGCAATACTTAAGAAATTTTTGTGAAATTCACTGTCGCATCCGAACCCCCTTTGGATAGATAATAATGTTCAATATACGACATTTCAAAGAAGATAAAAAGTATCGATGACATTTAAAGTGGGTTTTGAAACAAGAGGCTAATAGCCCTATTTCTACTTCTAAAAATATCTCGAAACATATGATTTTTGGACTCTTAGGTTAGAATATCTTGAAATCCGGAACCATCAATGAAATTCTGATCTCATATTTGAATTTGGCTCGTCATAAACTTTCAGAACAAGAGGTTTGACCAAATTTTGTTGCACTATATCATCTGATTGGGTGGTCAATGAATTTCAGGACTTCACTTGGAGAAACAAAGCCAAAAAAGACAAGGTTGAGCTGTATATTTGATTCATCATAGTCTCCTAATTTGGTTCCCTGAAACTACATATATCTGTTGCAAAACTTCAATAAATGTATCGACGAAATAAGGTTTGAAATAAGGATGTCAAAAATTCTTATTATGCGGAAAGCATCAACGAAACCAAGTTGAGTAATAAAGTAACTAATATGCCATTTATATGATGTACAATTTGCGTAAAAAACAAAAATCTAAAATTCAAAGTTTTTAAAATCAAAGCATAAAATTCCCGCTGGGACAATGATATTTTTAAAAGTTTTTTTTTTATTTTTATTTGTTTATTTAAATCCAAAACAGTTTTTTTGAATGTAAGTTTTTATATTCGCATTTTAATAAAATTCAAGTGACATAATTTATTTGACTTTATTCTGCTGCTACTGTTGCTGTCGTTTCTTTCTTGACGACTGTCACTTTTGTCAATCAAGTCAGTTTATCAAATTTTACTGTTGCTTCTTGACATTTTTTTGTATCAAATGTCCGTCTCATTGTTACTTTGATGTAGTCAAGTGGAAAATTAACTGTAGCTTTTAAAGTCGAAAGCAAAGAAAGAAAACGAAAATCAACCAAAAATGAAGAGCATGTAAAATAAATGAAGCTTGACATTCTTCGGCTTTTCCTAGTTGGGGTTAATAAAAATAGTATTTTTTATACACATAAAGTTATGACAATAAAATATATTGAAAAATTTATGACGGTTTGTGAAACGCACAAAATTTGTATTTCTTTTTGTTCAGTGTAAATAGTCCATTTAGAAGTTTCTATGTACTGGATTTCAAGTGTTATAGCGAACAAAGAAGGGTTACATTATGGACAATCAAATTAACCATTTCAAAGGATGCTTGAAAATGTCATAAAATTGATTATGTTCCAATTTATGGTAGATGCTGGTTGCTAGTTGATATTTGAAAATTTTTTTGTTATACGGGGCGTATGAGTGATATTAATTCAATTGGTAGCCAGGCATCAGGTTTTCTGGTTTTTGTGAGAAATTATTTTATGAGAGCGCTTGCAAAAAGCTTTGCAACATAAAACATTTATAGTCGCATAGCTTTAAAGGTCAAAATCACTTTATACTTTAAGAGGTATTGAGTGGATTGGTGAACAAAACAGCTTCATTAAAAGTTTTGTAACCAATTGAAGTTTTTTTATTCCAACTAGATTTTGTTAACACGTCTAATATATAAATTTTCTTTTATCAATAGACCGAAGAGTAAGTAATATTTAATATTTAATCTCCTTTATAAAACATAAAATTCATATGGACTATTTTCTATTTGTTTAATTGCATCTAATGAATTTCGTGGACTTTGATGCACTTTACAAAATAAATTTGGTGGATTTTTTCAAGATCGGTCTTAGTTTTCAAAATTTTGACATATTCAGTATCATATCTCTGCAATGTGTACGAGATACTCATATCTATATTATAGTCAGGCCCGGATTTAGGAAACTGCCGCCCTTAGGCCAGTCAGAAATTGCCGCCCCTCTTGCACAATCCCAGTATCACAGTATTCTGTATAAATAAATTTAAAAAATTAAAAAACAACAAATTTCAAAGTTCCCAATATTTGCCGCCCCTAAAATCGTGCCGCCCTAGGCACTGGACTAATGTGTCTCTAAGGTAAATCCGGCCCTGATTATAGTTAAAATAAGTAAAAGAATATGTTATGTTGAAACATGTGCGTGAAACAATCTTTATTTATGAATTAGAACATCAAAATTCTACCAGATTATATAGCTTATACATATAGAAATTAAATTGTCCATCACTTCAATTTTGCTAAAAAACTTTTGACCATAAATGAAACGATTTCATCAGTTTATTTTAATTTTTTCTTAAAACCCCATGTCTGAATTATAAAATATCGAGTTGTTTTAATATGAAAATATTTTTTTTTTTTGAAAAAAATATCGATGTTTGGGAAATAACGGACAATCCAATGTGTGCAACTAAATATTTGCCTGTGCGTCAAAAATGTAACTTCAATTTTAATTTCAAATGTCTAATCACTCCATGAAAAATTTTCACTATAGATTTAAATTGCAGAGTAATGCCATAAGGCTGTAGGCATTGTTTAAGATCTGAAAACAGCAGATAATATAAAATATTCGAAGCAAATAAAGTAAAGTTTACTTACAGTTGTAAAGAGTGGTAGACCAATATCAAAAAAGTTTCCAACACGAATTATGTCCGGCTTTTTCAAAAACTCCATATGAATGAAAATCAATTTACGTATTTTTGCCGACTGTTGGTACCAATTTGATTCATAGATTGCATTAGTAAGAGCATTCGAATTGTTGATAATCGCATTGCCATAATAGCAAGGCAGAAAAATCTGCGTAGCCATTATCATTACAGTAAGTATAAGGACGAAAAACTGCGACGGCTCTTGAAGAATGTGCACCTTAAAGTGTAGTTAGAGAAAATGATTAAA